>CM029500.1:37168501-39568501 GCA_017140595.1 Eucalyptus curtisii | reverse complement strand
CTCTCATTCGAGATGCTATTTTAGGATAATCATTCAATCTCACTATCATCATACCAACAAGGGTCCGAGTATTCTCGCAAGCAGTACGACCTTACCAATCTGAGAGGTTTTTAATAGGGACCGTAATATGGGCTTGGTCAATGGCTTAACAAAGGGACTCTTCGAGTCAAGGCAATTGAAAGAACAATTATATAATCATCTCCAGGTTTACAAGTCAAGAACCCTACAAAATGAGAAAGAAATAACATTGCTCGCACTTCTTCGAGCGATGCTTATAAATATATGAACTCCTATGTTAATTCAAGTGCCCTAATCAGAATAGACTTTGCAAGGGACGTAACGTAGACTAAGTTCATGGGTTGAGAAATGAAATGATCATTAGGCTCAAAATGTGTGTGAATGGTGAGAGTTGGTGATCATCTTGGCATTACCACCAATTTTCTTTTTCATTATCGGGGATTGTCTTCATGAAATGCCCCATTGATTGTAAAAACTCAACTTTTGAGTTCTTTGAGTATTGCTCCATCGGGATTCAATTCTTGCAATTGACAGTCACCTTATCTTAACTCTATTTTTTCATCTATAGGCATCGGTCTTGCTTTTGCTAGGCACACCGCTTTTTCATGTCCCTAGTTTTCATGCATTTTTTTTCACTTCTTTTTCATGGGCATTGGCCTTTGCTTTTACCAGGCACACTGCTTTTTCATACCCCTTAGTTCTATTTTGATTTCAATTCTTGCACATAATGCATGCATCAAGCAATTACACTTTGAATGACACTTGAACTTTCAAGGATCTTCATCTGTCTTTTACCTTGCCCCAGTGTGGGGGATGATCACCAACTGGGTTTAAAGAAATGAAATTGCAAGCTCAAGTAGGCTATGCAAAAGATATAAGTGTATATGATAGAGAAAGAAATGTTCTTCGTCATCCTAAGGTACTTAAATTACCACATGAATTTAATGTAATAGCATGACTAGAAGATTGATGCAAGTGAGAGCAAAAAAATTTCAATCCATTTTCTTCACCTTATGATGCTGTCTTACCCTCCAATTTGCCCCAATGTGGGGTGGTTCTTGACAGTGGTAATTTGAAAGAATATTCCATAAGTGTATAGGCTCAAAATGGTTAAGTAATGGATCACCTATAGTGTTTGGGATAGAGCAATAAACTGCCCCTCATCATTTCGGTCATCGTACCTTTTACGAGAGAACTCTTCACCTTGCGGATATGGATCTTTCCTACACTCATCACACAAGTGTATAAGTAGGGGACTGTGTATAGGATATGGCTTGCCTTTCATCATCCTAACACGTCTCATTCAGCATTCTTAAGCATTGATGTCACTCCATTGAGTTGTCTATCTTGACAAATCTCCACATGAAATTGGTGAGCTAAATCAATATGAAAATTCTCTTTTCAAAAGAGTCTAGCAACTTTAAGCATGAAAATAGTTTGTGACTTCAAAACAAACAATTTATTGCACTCAAAACATGGTCTTAAGCATTCATTCAGGGGATTGCTCAACGAAGGGATTGCCTCAGCGATGGATGTCCTTGGATTGTCTCTATCAATCAAAAGTGAAAATCAATTTTTGCCCCTGCACAAAAGAACGTGCATGAATAGGATATTATGCAACATTAAAGTAAATTCGAATTGCACATCCATTTTGGCTTAGATCGAGATTTTATCCCAGTCGAGTCACTACCAAAATCCACCATGCCCTTAATCTATCATTTGACGTATCTTTTCAGATGCTTTCTCATTAGGACAAGAAAGTAATGCTCTGAAATATGAAGTAAATGAGTCAGAAAATTAAATAGGGCTAACCTAATGCACGCTTTTAGAAATGGCTTGAAAAATGATTTTTGATTTTTTTTTCTCATTTTTTGGGAATTTTTTATGAGGAAGCATGAAGAAGCCTAGTGCTCAGATTTTCTCCATGGATGATATTTTCTTTTCATTGTTGGATATCGTCACTGGGCTGGTTTGGTGTACCCCATCATGTCCTCAAAATTGGAAATAAAATTGTAATTTCATTGAATAGAATCAAATAAATTACATTATTGGAATGGAAAATGCAAACAAGCCAAACCCTAAAAGTGAGCGATAATTGAAATTTCAAAAAATAGGAAATCCTAAACAAAACTTGAAATCCTAGAAGATAAGAACTTCTTCACTCAGTGACAAGCGTTTGCGCCTCCATCATGGTTGGGCAAAGGATTTTTCTAATTATTGCCGAAAGAGAACGCCTTTGTATCCAAGAGATCTTGGACCTTATGCTTCAAAACATAGCAATCATCAGTGGAGTGACCAACCTCTCTCATGTGATAATCACACTTTTCGGAGGGATTATATGCAAGATAATGCTTGGGATTTGGTCGCTTTGGCTCAATAGAGAGTAATCCCTTCTTTTGGAGAATAGACAAAACTTTGGATAAGGGTCCAGGAAGAGATGTAAACTAGGGGTGAGCGGTTCCCGGTTCCGGTTCGGTTCCGTCTGGAACCTGGAACCTACCCTCGGGTACAGGTTCCTCATTTTTTGGAACCTACCCGTCGGAACCAAGAACCGGAACCTACCATTACGGGTTCCGGGGTTGGTTCCGGGTTCGACGGGTTCTTTTTTTTTTTTTTTTTTTTTTTTTTTTTTTCATTTTCAGATTTGAAAAGCTCTTTTCAAACAATTGACAGTTAGGCTCACGGGATTAGAACAATGCGACAACATGCATCATCAAGCACTGTTCAGAAAACTCTAGGTTGATACCCACAAGGTTATGAATTAATTGAAGCTTCATTCATGAGGCAGCACATAAAACAGGGAATAACATGCACAAAATCTTGGCATATTTGTACATGAATATCTCCATATCATAACTAGAACTTTAGATCTATGCATAAAATCCCAGAAACATCAGTTCAAGCACCAGTCCAAGGAGGAGGTTGTCCAGATGTCATTGATAAACCTTGAACAGATGGATTACCCCACGATGCAGCAGAGTTTCCTACCTGAGAAGCATTTTTAGTGGATACGGATACCATTGGAAGTCACAAAGTAGTAATAATTTGAGCCTCCTCATTAAATATATGGAGCTAAAGAGTATAAACGAAAGAAAAAGGAAATCAAGATAATATTCCCTAGTATTACCCTCAAACTACTTCCGTGACGCATGTCGCCTAAGGGCTCTAAGGTTTCCACCATTCCCCTGGAAGAAGCTGATATCCCGAGATTGAGATCAAGACCATGGTCACCATTTGCATCAATTGCATCAGAATACTTCATCAACCTTTTGTACTCGACCAGAAACCAATCAATCTTTAGCCGTGAGGGAAATAAATAGGGCTGCAGGCCGAAAGACTCCGAGAAAAGAACCCAAGGTCTAAAATGGATATACTTAAATCTTCTAAAACCATGACAACACTTCAAAAAGAGACAATCTGAGGTTTACTTTCACTAGCAACGTCAAACCACAGTATGAAAACAAATAACGTGAACAAAAAAGATAAGTGCAACTCTCAGACGATGGCGTTGGCTGCACTGGCAATTCTCGGCCACAGGTCTGCACACTCTTTCCCGATCGGACCAGTAATGGCAGAACCTGAAAATTATTAGAAGAGGATGAGATACAAGGATCATGGAGAAACACTGTCCACAATTGCGACTCTGATTTAAATGTCGGGCCAAAAGCTTTCATCAATCAAATTCGTCTTGCCTCTAAAACCACACTATTTGTATCAGGAAGCCTAGTCTGTGAAAGTATCACTGCTTTCCTTTCTATGGATATGTCAATACCGCTCAATAACTCTCCACTTCAGTTCATTGAATCAAAGCATGTAAATTCATGAAAACCTTTGCACGTTGTGAAGAGAACTATACCTTTCATTTCTCCTTTTGGATTCACAATGACCCCAACATTATCTGCAAATGTAATTACTTACAGAGTCAGAAAACAAAATATACTGCCAGCACACAAGAAATCTATAAATATGGTACACCTACTGATGCAACATAACAAATGCATCTAATGTGCAATCACTTAATAGAGTGGTCCAGAAAACGAAAATAAAAACAAGTGAAAAGATGTCGTCGGTAGAGTTTGTCGAGCCCAACTATGTGCACCAAAATCTGAAGAGGTAAGAGCCAAATTAAGGATTAAACACTACACAACCACAATTGTCTCGTTTGTTTTTTGTCCGGCCAAAAGATGGTTCATTGAAGTCAGAAATTAGGACTCGTATACGACCAGGCACTCTACCGGAACAGTGCTCGTCTAGGGTTTCGAAGAAGCAAAAGAGAAGCTCAAAATCGTCAGAAGACTAGACTATCGAAACAAGATGAGCTGAAATTACCGGTGAGGTCAGCGAGCGAGCTCGCAAGGACCCCGAGTCATGTTGTTCGCGACGTCGAGGATCCAAAACCCGAAGACGAAGGCACCCACCGCCCACGGCTTGGTGGCGCCCTCCCGTCCCCGAGCAACCACCCGATGTCGGCGGAGTGGCCGATGATTAGCACGGTGAAGGTGATCGACAGGGCCCCGGCGACGATGAACAGCTGCCGGCGGCCGAAGCGGCTGGTGCAGCGGTCTCTCATGTGGCCCACTCACGGCCAAGGGGGGAAGAGCTCGGTTCTGGCGAAGGCGGTGGCGGTTCGGAGCAACGACGGCCCGGACGGCCGAGAGAGCGGCGGCAAGAGGTGGTGACGGTGGCTTGGGGACGGCGGCGGTGGCTCACGGCGGCGAGGGGCGGCGAGGACGGCGCGACAGCTCATCGGGCTCAATGACGAGACGGCTCGTCGGACGAGCGGTGGGTGGTGGTGGTTCGGTGGCCAAGAGGTGGTGGTGAGTAGGGCGTGGGGCGGCGATGTGGTGGTGGGTGAAGCGGCGGCTAGCAAGAGGAAGGAAGAAGAAGAAGAAGAAGAGGGGGTTTCGGCCGGCCGAGAGAGGGGGAAAGAGAAGAGAGAGAGAGAAGAAAAGAAAAAAGTTGGGGGGGGGAAGTGACGTGAGGAGGAAAAAGGGGAGAAAAGAAAGAGAGAGAGAGAAAAAGAAAGGGGAAGAGGGGAAGAATCGGCCGAAGGGGGAGAAATCACGCGGGGGAAGTGACGTAGGGTTTTTTTTTTTTTTTAAAACTCTGACAGGTTCCGGTTCCGGTTCTCATGGGAACCGGAACCGGAACCGGGAACGCCGGTTCCCAGAAAAAGGGAACCGGGAACCGGAACCGGTCTCTTTAGAACCGGGAACCGAACCAGACCCTCCGGTTCGGTTCTCCGGTTCCCGGTTCTACCCCGGAACCGTGCTCACCCCTAATGTAAACTGTCTCCTAACATTATGTCATCGACCTGAGAACTGATGTCCTCCACCTTGTTGCTCAGTAGAAATCTTACTTACTGGAGCGCGATTGGATGTATCACGATTTGGTTGAAAGTAGGCCAAATTAATCTCAGCTTCAAGGTCCTTCTCCTCCATGGTAGAAAATCTCTTGTTAGATGACTCAGTAAACCACCATTCTCTTATCCCCATCTCGATCTGTTCACCCACCGGGATAAGTTGGTTGAAGTTCTCAACAAACATGCTAGCCATCCGGTTGCGGAACTCAAACGGGAGAGTCTTGACAAATAACTTCATCAACTCCTTGTTAGTAGGTTCAGGAATGATTTGAGCCGCCAGATTTCGCCACCTCACGGCATACTCTTTGAACGACTCATTCTTCTTCTTCTCCATCCTCTCAAGATCCTCTCGGGAAGGTGCAATGTCCATGTTGAACTTATATTGTTTGAGGAACGCATCAGCCACTTCATTTCAGGTGTCAAGAAGGTTTACATTCTTCATTATATACCAGTTTAATGCAGGTCCAGTTAAGCTTGCATGAAATGATTGGATCATGAGGGGCTCGTTCTTGACATATTGGGCCATGCGTACGTGATACATCTGGAAATGAGCTTTCGGGTAGGAAGTACCATCGTATTTCTCGAACTCCGGCATCTTAAATTTCTTTGGCATCTTGACTTTTTCATACATGGACAAGTCGAACGAGAGTGAACTCTGCGACTCTTGCAATTGCTTCACTTTTTCCTCCAGCTTTGCGAAGTGTTCATCCC
This sequence comes from Eucalyptus curtisii, assembly GCA_017140595.1. Classification (NCBI taxonomy): domain Eukaryota; kingdom Viridiplantae; phylum Streptophyta; class Magnoliopsida; order Myrtales; family Myrtaceae; genus Eucalyptus; species Eucalyptus curtisii. Next base: position 39,562,410 of record CM029500.1, on the reverse strand, counting down.
GCTCCACCTTAGGAACGTTATCCGGCTTTGTCTTTTCAGTGGTGATCAACGGTGGATCATCATCCAGGTCAGGCATGTCATCATCACCCATTTGAGCCTTTGAGACAACTATCTCGGGGGGAGTGGGTGCAGGAGTTGGATTCGCTTGAAAGGATTGTATTTGAGTTGTCATAAGTTGCATAGAGGCGAGCAACTATTTGAGTTGGTCTTTCACGGCGGTCATATGATCACGCATTTCGATTTGGTCAGCCATTTTTGCTCTCGATCATGTAATAATGGGCGAACGTGGATGATCCGTTATCACCTAATTGAAATAAATGAAAATATGTAAGCACGATGTGTGAATAGAGAGCCAATCCATGATAATGATCTGATCGATTTTTCATTTTTTCATGAAAAGTTCGTACAAGAAAGGAATTTCTTAAAGAGAGTTAGAAAAATAGACACCCTAGTGAGATCAAATGTCCTAGGCATGAATTGCAGACAAATTCTCCAAAGTTTTTTTTTTTTTGGTTATTTTCCAAATGATTCATTGCATGGCAATTTCCTCATTTCATTTCTAATTGACAAATGAATTAAATCAATGATTTACCTAAATTGTTATGGATGGACCAAGAGTATGACAAAGTAAGTAAATTGCATTAGTATAAGGATAGAAGACTTACTTTACCAAGACAAATCGATGGCAATCACATAGACATGAGCATGGTAAGTGAGGCTCAATTTATACTCTAGACAAGCTTAGCAAAGTGAAGTTAGCAGGATGGGATGACCAGTTGCAGCCTCGCATACTAAGTCAAGTCCTCCTAACTCCAGCTTAATCAAGAATGATACCCCAATGCGACGTAGTCTCGCGGGCAGAGGTAAGCATTATTGACACTAAGAAAGAAACTTTCGAGATTGAGTTGGGCAACCTCTACTACACGGCCTAGCGGTCGAAGTCGTATCCAACTCAATACCATCCTAAGTATCCTAGCGCGGCCCAGGTCCGGCGGCAGGTTGTGTGTGCAAAAGTGTAGTGCAAATGCAAGGCATGCACAATAGTTTATATCAAACAACACTTCGTTCATGAAAATAAACCATACATTCCTACACCTCCCTGCAAAACAAAAGTCAACAAACACTTCCTCTTATATCTCCCATCCTGCAAAAACATTTAACACCTTAAACGTTAGGGACGTACCTGGAATCCTCGGTGTCAAGCAAAAACATTTTTCAAAAGAAAAGAAAATTGGCTTAAGTCCACTAAGAGTTTTAACTCAAGTCCCCAGCGAAGTCGCCAAGCTGTTGCGACCTAATTTTTCGGGTGCACCACCTAAAATTAGGCTAATGGATTGCTAAGCCTAGACTTAGCTCGGGCTCTTCAAGCCCATACCAATTCGCGACTTAATGTTTAAGTTTTTAACATGCAAGTGGATTTTATCTAGGAATCGCCACTAATATATTTGTGGTGGGTCGATTAGAAACCCAAGTAAAGTAACGGGAGGTTTACTTTACTCCTACGAATCAGAGACTATGGGTACGGGGATTTGGTTATACTAGATTTCTCTAATGCCCTTTCGGTACCATTATTTTATTTTTAAATTTTTTTTTTTTTTTGCAAGCAGCTTAAATTGATTTTAAATCTATTTCCCTAACATGTGAGGCGATTATGCAAGTGTGCAAACCACCAATTTAACACCCAGATAAATAATGAATAAATTGCAAAAACTTACCTCGAAGCAACGAAAGCATCTGCAATGTTAAATTAGAATCCACATCAACAACCCTAGATATGATTTCTAATTAACACGCAATTTCTTTTTTTTGTTTTCACTTGATTAATGAAAATCATGCAATATGCAATTCAAAATTAACTAAATGACCTAATTCTAATGACATGCAATTTCTAATTAAATTGACCTAGCAACAATCACTAAATGGCATGCATTTCATGAATCTAATCCTAATGACATGCACATGACATTTTCTATTTTTTTTTTCCTTAAAAGAATGCAATCTATCCTAGAGATTGAAACTAATTTATTCTAAGACATTTTTTGTATTTTTTATGAAATTCGAAATTAAAAAAAAATGTGAAAATTATCTAATTAGATTAAGATCTTATTCAATTTGTATTAGGAATTTAGTTGAGCTAAATCCTAATTTAAACTAAAATATTATCTTAACCCAAATAATCATCAAATGCAATCTATTGAAGAAAATACCTAAACTTATAATAAATTAAGAAAAATACTATCTAAAATTAAATTAAGTGCAATTTTACCATAATATGCCATGACATACAAAATATGCCCCTAATTCTACATGATATATGCATGATGATTTTTTTGTGGCTTTTCCTTTTTCCCAAAATTAAAATTTAACATGCAATTCAAATAATAATAAAACTTGCATCCTAAATGAATGTACTTTCTTTTTTTTTTTTTTTAATTTCGAAATTAACAATTGCCAAATAATTAAACATGCAATTCAAGTTTAAAAAAAAAAAAACTAGCAACCTAAATTAAATTTGATTTTTGATTTTTGATTTTTGATTTTTATTTATTTTTTTAAAATTAGCAATCAAGGGATAATATTTCGCTAGTAAAATCAATAAATTGATCTTAAGCCTTAAAGATCAAAATATCAATTTTATTCCCACTTGATTAATTATTTCATCTAAAGCCTTATAGATTGAATTAAAAAACCCTGGCGTGGTTGCGAATCGGGTGACATATTGAGATTTCCCATTATGCATAGATAAGTATTTCAACCAAAGAAAAAAACATATAAAAAGATAATAATAAAAAAATAAAGAAAAACCTAAACTTGCCTAATAAAGTAAAGCAAAAATACATAATTTACTTTTTTTTTTTTTTTTTTAAAAAAGAAAAAAAGGAAATCTTGGCCGCTGGTTTAGGGCTCCGGCGCGGGGGATCATCGGCGGCGAGGGTCTCCGGCGAGGCAGCAGGAGCGTCGCGGGTCCGCTCGGCTCGAGGCGAAGCGGAGGCGCGTCCCGGGCGGCACAAAAAACCGCGAGCGGCGTCGCGGGCGGAGCAGGGGCTTCGTCGCATTCTGGTGAGGCAGATCTGGGCAGAGGCGGGCAGATCTGGAGCAACGGCGTCGGGACGGGACGGCACGGCGAGGGAATCGGATCGAGATCAGCTACCGTCGGGGGTTGTGAGCAGCGAATGAGGAGGTAGAGGCGGCGTGAGCTTTGGGGGAGCCGGGGGTCTGCAAATCGGCGACGGCGGAGGCGGAGCGAGGGCGACCGGGTCGCGGATCGGCACGGATCGGCGTCGCAGCCGAGCGGAGGACTCCGGCGATCGCGACGAGGAGCTCCGGCATCTGGATCTCGGCTCAGCTGCGGCGGCGACTTCACGGGCGGAGCAGGAGCAGTGTGGTCTCTAGTGGCTTCGGGCGAAGGCGAGCAGGGGCGCTCGGATCCGCCGGCTGACAGGTCGGACAGAGTCGTGGCGCAGCAGGCGGGTCGCGGTGGTGGCTGCACGAAGGAGACGATGAACAGTGCTCTCCCTTTTCTTTTTTCTTCTTTTTTCCTTCTGTTGCACACGCTTCTCTCACATCACTCTCTCGTTCTTTTTTTGACTTTTTCTTTTTCCTAGAAAACACACTGAAAGCTTTTTTCTCTTTTGAAAGCCAAACCCTCGAGAGAGACCCCAATGTGGTCGTATGTATCAATTGTGTGGCCCCCTCAAAACCCTAGGCACTTTAACCTATTTATAGGTCACGAATTAGGGTTTTAATTTTTTCAAATCAATATCCACGAAGATTTTTTTTTTTTAAATGCAATATTTGCTTTTCCAAATGTAATATTTTCTTTTCGGAACACAATATTTGTTAGAAAAATCCGTAAAATCTCCTCGATGATATGGGCTTGGGCCGATTTACTCCTTTCGTGGGCTTAGCCCAACTTATCAAATTAAAGTTTATGAAGCATCAATTCAAACCCATCCGTCACCGGCCCAATGTAAATGCAAATTAAAGATAAATGCACCTAAAACTATATGCTATGCAATTAACTATTTTTTTAGGGATAAAATTACCCCTAATTTTTTAATGCAATAAATGACTAAACGGGTCACCAAAATTTAGGTGTCAACATTTGTCAATTAGATTCTGACATTGTGTTTTCATACTCATTTAAGAGCAGTGCATACTAGGTGTTGTTACCACTATCGAGTGTCAATGATTAGATTCCAATGTTGTGTTCTCATATCCATCTAGGAGCAGTGTCTACTAGGTGTTGTCCTCATTGTCCAGGGTCGTCGATTAGATTCTGACGTTATGCCATCAAACTTATTACGGAGTAGTGTTTTCTAAATGTTTTTGTTAACATCCAACGTTGTCGAATCATCTTCAATATTGTATAAACCCCTTTAATTTTAATGGGTGTTCATTATTATGTTAAAGTGAGTTTAGATGACACCGTTCATTAGATTTAGACATTGATTATCGTTGTTATTGAGCTCGTGTTAGGCGTATTAAGCGACTTTTTTTAGATTTTAGGTTATATGATAGATAGTCCCATTCGTATTTAACTTTCTGTGTTTAAAGCTAACACAGAATTTGAGTCTCCTTTAATAAAAATAAATTTATTATACTTGGTAAAAGATATTTCATTGCGGAATCCAAAACTAGCAAAACAAATCCTAAAACTTTCAAAAGTTGCAATTGAGTCCTAAAACTTGTCATGAAAGTACAATTAAGTTATAAAACTTTTAAAAAAATGCAATCAACGGGAGGACTTGATTAGAGCAATTTAACAAGTGTTGGATGTGATCGCACTTTTTAAATTTTTAGAACTCAATTATACTTTCGTAATATATTTCAGGATTTGATTGTATTTTGAAAGTTTTAGTATTCGATTATACTTTCGTGATAAGTTTTAATACTTTCAATGCACTTATCACAAAATTTAACTACATTCATGCGAAGGTGGCTCTAAAGCTACATTTGATAGTCCAGATTTGAATTTGGATAGGATAATTTGTTATCCTCTCCGATGTTTGGGAATGTCCACTAGATTGGACAAACTCGGATACATCCGGATAAAACGCCAGATAAAAAATTTGGGGGAGGGGATAGGATAAGCCCGGATTGGATAAGAATTTTTTTTTTCTTAAGGAAAGAAAGAACTTAACAAAAAGAGAAGATGTTGTAAGTATTTACGTCAAATGGATGCCTCTGCCTCTTCGATTCATTGTCAGCCCTCTTCTGCCACTTCTTCTCCAATCTTCGCTTCTCGTATGCTAGGAATTGGGTGCCCCTTCCTTTGGATTATGGACTCCTTGAATTTAATGACCAAGAGTAGCTTTTTGAGATGAATAGGGTAGAAGTTTTCTCGTAGGCATCTATGGAACTAATTGAAGCATTGATTGTGCCCCCTCAAACATCGGTGGCTGGAACTTTGGCTCCACTTGCACCACTTCATTGACAATGCTAGAATCCTTACGTTGGACGTCTCAAGGGAAGAGGGGAAGATTGTGATGGTGATGAAGTAACTGTAAATCTTTGGTATCATTGACAACCTGGGACCTCGATCGATTTGAGGCAATGTAAAGACTACTCTCGTGGTTGCCTTAAATTCCCCTATGCACCCTCTCTATCGTAATCTAAGATTTACCGATTTGCGTCACTATTGCACGACCATGTTGGTGCTCACCATTTTAAATGGGGGCTATTTTGGAGGTGGCCACAATTCCTAGATCTAGAGTTTTTTCATGGCTTTTAATTAATTGAATTTTCTATTTTTTAATTTTATAATGTAATTGAATATTATATTTATTTTTTAATCTTATACTGAAGTGCGCCAAACAAGATATGTCCGTCTTTATCATCCGGAGGATTTAATATCTTATTTTATCCTATCATATCCTTATTATTATCCCGACGACCAAACGCCTCAAAAGTGGGATTGACAATGTCGCCGTCCACCACCAAGTTTTTGGCCGCTCACGTAATTGGCTTCGTCACTAGCCAAGCAAAGAGCCGCTCGCGCAACGCCCTCGGGATTCAAGGTCTGTCCCTTCAAGTTGCCCAATTCGCTCAGCCATTTCTCTGCTCTCACCATTTCAGCTTCGTCCCTCTCCGTCTGCTCAAAGATCCCGGTCCTTGCGACCGCGTAAGGTGACACGCAGTTGACCCTTATCCTGTGCTCCCCAAGCTCGGTGGCCAAGTTGCTCAGCAGACCCAGAATGGCGTACTTCAAGGGAGCCTATGCGTGGGTCGCAAGGCCGGCGATGGATGTGCAACCACTGCCGGTGAAGGGTCTGCAGCCCTCTCGCCGTGTGGATCATGACCCTCATGGCATGCTTGGCTCCTAGGAAAGCGCAGTACATGTTCACCCCGAAGAGCTTGTCCAGGTCGGTCTTGGTCGTATCTAGTATGCGCCGGACAGCAAGACTGTCCATGAACCCAGCGTTGCTGTACATTATGTCGAGCTTTCCGTGCTTGGCCACGGTGGTGTCCACGAGGTTGCGGACGTCTTCCTCGTCGGTGACGTCACAATGGACGTAGCTGGCTCTTTTGCCCAGCTTGTTGGCAAGGGCCTGCCCCGGATCGTCTTGGATATCAGCTATGATCAACCACGCGCCGTTCTCGTAGATGCACTGCGCTGGCTCCGATCCTGTCGCGCCCCTTACAATTGCCACCTTGCCTTCTAGCCTTATAGGGTGAAAAGAAAAGAAGACAAATTTGTAGATTAGACTCATGTAGCCGACCGTTCACCTAGATGCCCGGAAGATGAAGAAACGCTAAGGCTCGGTTTGTTTAATATTTACAAAAATAATTATTCTAAAATTGATTGCTTATATTATTCGAAATAATTAATTAATGAAAAATATTTTTATCACAAAAAATAATTTATATCTAATTATTTTTATGAAGGGATACAACCAATCATTTTTAGATGCTTTCAAGATCATTTATCTTCCGTGAGTTTCATTGAAAATTTCATGATAAAGAAAAATATTTGCATGGAAATTATTTTAAAATTTTCATTTGTTTGGTGATTTAGAAATAAACATTTTCCTTCTTAACAAAAGGGGAAGTCGTTTTCTCCTAATCTAAACTTATTTTCAATTTATGAAAAACTTTTTCGTAAATTGATTGATATCCCGTCATCCAAATATCAAATTGTCGAAAAATAATTTTTTGGGAAATGATTTTCTTCATACAAACGGACCCTAAGAGCATGATCTCACAAAACATTTTTTGAAAGAGGCTCTGACTTTAAGTAATTATAAAAATTAAAAATTAAAAAAGAAAAAGAAAAAAGACCCTCTTTTTTTCCTACTCCAACTTGAAGATGCAACGCAAACCCTAAGAATAAAATATCTCAATTTCATTTTGCATTTCCTCTACTCCTCAGCAATTAAAGAAGAGCCCACCTTGCAAAACCAGCTAATCTCCAACCCCAAAAAGGCAGAGAAACGCCGAAACTTGAAACTCCGGCAAAAAAATGAACATACACTAAAAGAACAAATGATTTTGATAGAGACCATGCGTATTTCGTGTGTGGTGGCCAAAACAAAAATCGTCAATCATATTGTTAAACATATATTTTCTCGAGTGTCTCTCTCTGATTCTAAGTATCTCTCATATTATAATTTAGTTATTCTGATTGATTGTAATTTCTATTGTGATAATATGTTATTATAGATAGCCATTTTGTAAAGTCAATTAATAAGTTCATATATAGTTTAATGAAATATACAGAAAACTCCACAATGTTATTTTCCATTTGACACTTATCACACATTAAGATATCTAACCATCAATAGCAACATCTTCTAATAAGCAGTCTCTAGATCCCTCGTTGAAAAGCATATGCTTTCTCATACGCTTCCATCATCATGAAACATAAAGGATGGATATTTGATAATTGACATTTGATGTCAGTTACCCTCGTTATCAAAACAAGCTTTAAATGGATAAAAATGCGCATTGAAATCACGTACTCAACACACGTCCATGTACACATGCGTATATATTCACATAACATACATATGGAGTTACATGAAGACGAGCTTGTATTTGCTAATATAAGTACCTTTTAGAAGAAGTTAACCAAGAAGCCATGCTTGCTCTCTCCTGAAGCATTATTAGGAAGAGAATGTCGTTCTGTTAGGTGATCGATAGCTCATCTTCTTCCGTTTCTTCGTTGTATGTAGTAATCTATGTAGCACTTACACGCGACACACAATACGACACGACACAACACACCAACACGTCATGTCTTAAAATATAGAGAATTCCAACACGTTATATATTAAATATATTTTTACATATAAATGCACAAATAAATAAGTAATAATAATAAGAGCCTAGAATTAATTTACATTAAAAATATTAATCCAATATTTATTAATATCATTCATTATTTTAATTTGACAAATTCAACTACATTCCATTTCAATAATCCATACAACTTGGAAGAAAAAAACAAACAATCTACATTCCGCTATTAAAATCATGTGCCTCAATACTACCTATATAATTCATGCTGAAAATCACACTACAAATAAGGACGCATGTCATAAAATGTACAAATCCATTTTATGCTTAAGTGAAAACCAAAAGTTATTTTCCGTTAAAAGTTATAATTGTAATTAAAAATTCCATAAATTATGGAAAATTATATAAAAAAAATATACGACATCCAACTTATATATTATGAAAATTTTAGATATTATCCAGCAACAAAAATCAAAATGCGTCTATTTGAAATCAGAAAAAATAAAAAGAAACTATCTGGACAAACAAAGTAAACTCTCAAAGCAAAAGAGGTATAAAAACCGAATTGTTCCCCTGACGAAAAAAAAAATGAAAATGAAAATAACAACGCGCAATATTTTTCGAGTTTGCGTCGCCATTTGCATTTGTATGGCAGTTCCCGGGTCATAAAAAGAACATTTTTCGAGGTTTATTCTCTCTCGTCGATTCTTCCTACTTCATCTTTTTGGCCTAGAAACAGGACATCACCACTCTCTCTCTCTCTTCCCTTCCCTTCTGCGACAGTAATGGCGGTCTCTGTGCACACCCAACCGGCACTCCCCTGACCCTCTCTCAAGTCATTTGAGCGCTCGCTTTTCCCTGCCTAGGACCCGCCTTGGCAGAATTTCCCAATCTTGTTTTTTCAGTCGATTTTTTTAAGCTGCGGGAAACTGATGTGAATATCGGGTTGCGAAATTTGTAGCTGCACCACCAAACTCTATTCAGGGCTAAAGCTTCAATCTTCGAGTCCGTTTTTGGCTCTTAAAATTAAAAATTCAAATTCAAATTTTGAATTTAAATTTTTTCTACAATTTGAGGATTCTTTTTTTAACTTAAGGAATCATGTAATTGTGTATCTATTTAAACTCATTTTATACATTAATAGAAGCATTGAGAAAAATCAAAATTCAAAACTTCATTCACAATCTTTAACATCACTAATGTTACATAATGCATGTAAGATGGATGACTAAAAATTAGATGATGCACCATTTGCGTCTTGATTAACGCAAGATCTGCTGCCGACCCATTAACGAATCCCTCTCTACTCTCTTAAAAAATACAATCACGTCATGCACTCCATAAGTCAGGGCAGTACTCTGTCAAAGAAAAAAAAAAAAAGTCAGGGCAGTACTATTTAGGTGATGTCAACGCGTTTGACTAAACTAAATGATAGATTTAAAAAAATGTTAAATTATTAGTAAAAATTATTCACGTCTGCACCGATCGATATACATACCAGAAAAATCTTGATTAAATTAATAGAAATAATTAAATTGACACAAAATCAAAAGATTTTTGATTAAATTGACACCAATAAAAGTTTAGAATTAGATTGACACAAATATAAAAGATTTAAGTTTGTGACGATAATAACTATCAAGTCTATAAATCATGACCGCGTCGTATGGTGACGTGGCATGCATTTTTTGTTGAGTCCAGTCACAAAATGCTATTGTATGTGGACATAAATAAATAAAAAATTAAAAATCTCTCTCTCTCTCTCTCTCTCTCTAGCCATCCGCAGCCATGGTCCTTTGATTTTCAGATCTCCGCGAGCGCCAACGACTCCGCTGGTGGCTAGAGACCTTGAATTTCCACCGTGAGCTGCGATGAATCCCGCCGGTGGCCATGGACCTTGGATTTCCAGGTTTCCTCCGGCCACCATGGACCTTGGATTGTCATGTTTTGGCGAGCGCCCAGAATTCCAGATCTAGACAAACGACACCAACGATGGCCCTGGACAAGCGTCGGCATCGCTTGCTAGTTTCATCTAATCATAAAAAGAGTTGTCGGACAGATTTGTAGCAGCGCCTATATCCAGATATGTACAAAGACATATCTGATGGCCTTTAAAAATCTCAACTTTGTTTTTTTATGTGATGGACCTTCACTCCAGTGCCTTATGCTTCAATGGTTACGCCATTGATAGTCTCAAAGTGAGATTGACTTGAAAGTCTCTACCTTTGCTTGGTCACCTGGGGAAGCAAGTGGACGAGCTCCAAGTTATTGTGGGGTTTGTTCATTCACGAAGGGGTGGCTGTGAGTGACGACGAAGTGGGTTGTCGGCTCGGCCATGGACAGGCAACGATTGCAAGCCGTTGCAATGATAGAGGGGGTGGCTCGACCATGGACGGTTGGCTTGGATGTGGCTCCCACGACTATGTTGGTGATTGCAGATGGGGGAGCTGGCAGTCGACGGCGGAGGGAGAAGAGAGAGAAAAAAACAAAAAGTGAGAGTTTTAATTTATTTATTTTTAGTTATGTCTACATCATCTACACGTGACATTTTGTGATTGGATCTTAATTATTCTAACCAATGAATACCTTCTCATAAATCATACTTTATTTTTGCCCATAAACCAATAAAAAAGGCCAATAAAAAAGGCCAAAAAAAAGGAAGAGCGCGCTCACAATACAATACATTGCTATTATGTCAACTCATCGGATACATATTTGTGCCGTCTGACGTTCCAAAATTAATCGGAATGACTGAATTAACACTAAATTAAAAAATTTATGATTAATTGGCACTTATGTACATGGACATGCGATACCACGCAATATAACACGCCGACACGTCATTTCTCAAAAATAAAGAATTTCGACACATTCCGACATATTTTATATATAAATGCACATATAAAATAATAATATAAAATAATAATAATAATAATAATAATAATAATAATCTATAATTAATTTACACTAAAAACATTAATCCGACATTTGTTAATGTCATTTATTGTTTTAAGTTAACAAATTCAATTACATTCCATTATAATAATCTATAAAACTTGGAGAAAAAAGAAGCAACCCACATTCTACTATCAAATTTAGAGATACGTGTACTACAAATCCTAAAAAATTTTGCGAAAATGTAATTAAATTCTAAAACTTATTCAATTGATGCTATTTATATATTTATATTATATGGGATTTTTTATTGATTTTTTCATTGTAAAAAAAATTAAAAAAGCCAAAATAATTCTAAAAAAAAAGAGAGGCATGATCACGGCTGGGCACGCCGCTAATATTGTCAATGGCGTGCCTAGCCACCATCAAGGGGGCCGACGACCTGTGGCAAGGGAGTGGCCCTCCCCAGCCCAAGCGGGACCCGAGCAAGGCTCATCCAGATATGGGCAACGCCTTAGCTGGGGCCAGTGAGGCTCGCCCAAATCTTGGTGACACTGACCCTCGCCTATGGCCGGCGACCCTCGCTAGGCCCGACCGAGGGCGCGATGTCGCCCAAGCCTCAACCGAGGCATCACCCAGATCTAGGCGAGCCTTGCTAGCCCTTGCCTAGCTAGCAAGGGCTGCCCTTACCCTCGGCCACCTAGGGTCAGCGAGGTCGCCGGCTCCCTCCAATAGTGGCAATGATAGCGGCAGCGGGGCCCAACCACCATCCCTACCTCTTTTTTTCTTTCTTTCTTTCTTTTTTCATGTATTTACATTTTGACCCCCTCAATTATTGAAAATTTTAAAAATTGATCTTGTGCATATCGAAATTGCATGTCGGAGAGTGTTGAGAAGAGTTAACCAAGTGTCGGATGATTACGTGTCAAAGCATGTTGGACATGTGTCAGAATGTCAGACACGACATAAAGACTCCCGGAAAGTGTCGGTGTTTTTAAAATTGGTACCAATAAAAAGTTTATGACTAAATTACAATAAATGTAAAAAGTTTATGATTTTTTTATACTTTTCCCAAAAAGTTTGTGATGATGATAGCTATCAAGTCAATAAATCATACTTCACTTTTGCCATAAACATAAAAAAAAAAAAAAAAAAGCAATAAATGGAAGAGCATGCTCAAATTACGTTGCTATTACATCAATTCATCGCATGCATGCTTGTGCCGACCGATGTTTTCCTTCTCTTATAAAAAGTCTCGCATGTCTGAATACACACAATAAGCGAAATGCCTATATACTCATATTATGAATTTAATCCCTTCATTTATCATGATCCTTACGCTATTAGCTCGACTTGTATGTTACTAATTATGTTGCTTAGATTTAGTTTTGAGAAGTAAATTTACGCCATTAGTTACTATTACTTTGACGTTGCAGGTCAGATGGTAAATTAATTACTAGGCGATACCTTACTATTACTTAACATTTATATCGATTAGATTTTCGAGTCATGCTACTGTTACATCGACATTGTCAAGATGTTGCTTGAAATGGAGTTCCGGGGGGCGAATATACAAGATTGTCAATGTGCAAGTCATCCCAAGATCATGTAAAGACGCTTCTAATGATTAGCCTCGAAGGGTTTCCTGTCCAAGAAACTTGTCCAGATGGAACGAAGAGATGCCTCTCAGCAAATAGAAAGGTAAAAAAAGATGAGAAAAAAAAAGAAAGACGTCAGACGTTCACTGCCGGCTCCAATGCACATTGGTTCTATCAGCAGCAGCAGGACAAAAGGAATAGGAGTGATTGAGGCAGCTGGCTTATTTTAGTATAGCTTGGAATAGGATATCGGATATAGCGTTTGCTGCGATAAAATAGAAACGTAGAATCATGTACGGGTTCAGTCAGTGGCCAAATCAACATGACATTGGCCTATAAAAGGATTCATCCATCTCTGCCTTTGAATACCCACCAAACTTTGTTGTTTGATTAGACTCGAGTCATCAGCTTCAGTTCGATCCTCAGAAACGGGTCAGTTCAAGTTCTCCCTTCCATTTTTTTGTCGCATTTAAACATTGAACATGTTTCCCACGATTCATCGTCGGGGGCCAGGAAAAAGGGAAAAGAATTCCCTTTTGCTCGAGCTGTTGTAGATATTGAAAAAAAAAAAAAAAATGTTTTGCACGGTCGTTTAAACTTTCGAGGTGTTGACCAAAAAAAAAAAATTAAGGCAAACTGCTGTGCATGTAACTTTTAAGTTTCATCGGATCCTGAAGGCTCAAGTTCAGCTTCTCTCATCCTAGGATTTCTTCTGATCATACCCTAGAGATTTAAAGTCTATTGCCCAGACGCATCGGGTTTGCACGTTTACGGTCTTCATCATCAAATTAGCCTTCGCCTGAGGGAAAGCATGATATGAAGTATATGCCATACTATATTCTACATCTTAAACTTTTAGCAGCTGCGCATGTAAGTTAACTTGAGCAATTAATCACGCATAAGAAAAATCACAAGCATGCAAACCTCCAGTATGTATGATGAGCTTAAGTAAACCACACAGTCAATTGCCTTTGGACGTGAAGCCTCACATTTCCGTTTTTCTTCCTTTTCTGAGAAGGACATAGTTTCAGGAGGGAAATGTGGAAGCTCAAGTGCTCCCAAGGAGATGATCTTGAGGTGAGGAGCATTTATGACAACATTGGGAGACAATTCTGGGAGTTCACGCCAAACGCAGGAACACCAGATGAATTGGCTATTATTAAAAAGATGCGCCAAGAGTTTACTCAAAATCGATATCATGTGAAGCAAAGTTCTGATCTCCTCATGAGGCTTCAGGTAGGATGATTCCAAAATCCAAGACTTCCCTTCTCTTTTCTTGATTTCCTTATGAAAATGAAGACCCTGCCTTTGGGGCAGAAAGCCGAAGAATGAGATGTTGGCTTGAAAGATTGCACAATTAACTACTTTACAACAAGTCCAAGCTCATATCTTAACACTGCCGGCTCTACCCTGAGAACTGGGCACACGAAGAAAGCATAACCAGGCAAAAAGCCAATAAGGGAGACTTTTTCATGAGATAGTTAACCGTGACTTCATTCATTGACATAAATAACCAGATGTGAGATGAGCCTAAGGAACTTGTTCTCATACCTTAATGACATCACATGGTGTATAATTGTAGAAAGTTCAAATCGTAGGAATATAGATTCAAATCGCGCTTCTTTATATCAGGGTAATGATAAAGTCACGAGTCGCAAGTAAGTCGGGATTAGTGAGCAATATATTTGAGGACTGTTGGTGTCATTACCTTTTAATATTTGACACCTTGATGCACTCATACCTATGGTCTTTTCTTTCCAATGGCTTTTTGTTTGAGAGTGATTAGTCACAATAATAAAAGGATAACCAATCCTGTCCTGAAGAAGATCTAAATTACTAAAGAGAAAAACAGAATAAAATTGGTGCAATGGATGGTGCTGATTGATGATTACAGTTGGCGAAAGAGAAGTCGAGAGTGGAAGAGATAGAGAAGGTGATCATGGGTGCAGAAGAAGACATAAGTGAGGAAGCAGTGGTGAATACATTGAAGAGGGCCATCAAGTTTTATTCGACTCTCCAAGCTGAGGATGGTCATTGGCCCGGTGATTATGGCGGTCCATTGTTTCTCCTCCCAGGCTTGGTCTGCCAATTTCTTCTTTTGTTCTCTTTAACAAAAAGAAACAAGTCAAGTATCTGCTCGAGTACTAAAACGTCAAATCATATGCATACCAGGTTATTGGCCTCTATATTACGAGAGATCTAGACTCGGTTCTATATTCAGAACACTGTAAAGAGATGATACGTTACCTATATAACCATCAGGTAAGCTATGATCAAAATGGAGGAGAATTAAACAGTTTCAGAGAAGGTAGATGATGAACTGATGATGATTGGAAGTTGCAGAACGAAGATGGAGGGTGGGGACTACACATTGAGGGGAAAAGCACCATGTTTGGGACAGGGCTCTCTTACGTCGCTCTCCGATTGCTCGGAGAGGACACAACCGGCAGCGATAGGGCCATGGACAAAGCAAGAGCTTGGATTCTCGATCGCGGTGGAGTCACTTCCATTCCCTCCTGGGGCAAGCTGTGGCTTTCGGTCAGTCTTCTTACCTTCGACACCAAAGTAGGAAGTGGGCTGTATTTATGGAAACGTTCCACTTTTCATCCTTTACTTTTGCGCATTTTCTAGTCGAGTTCTCATACCTTTAATTTGTCTGGACAATTTGTTTTGCTTTCACAAGTATTCTAATCAAGTCTCTATGATACGTAATTCAACCAAGTTCAGCTCATGTGGCTATCCAATGATGGTAAAGTATGATGCGCATAGAGTATGCAAATGCTTATTTGGATGTGCATAGAAAAAATTCAGCCTTATAAACAACGTGGAAGTGCGACATGAATAAAATTTTAGCCAAAATAGATGCCCTTTGGAAATTTATCCATATCCTTCAGTGACATCATTCGACGGTCTTGCAAGCTAGATTTGGCTGGATTTTCTATGAGAGACATTTTATTTGAGAATTTGTTAGTAGAACTGAATTGAAAAAATTAAAAGTATCGGAGCGAAAAGTATAACTTTTTCTAGATATATGGGTGCTTTTTGTCCTCCTCGGAATCCTTCTATGACTGGGATGGTTTGACATATATTTTGTGCAGATGCTGGGAGTCTATGATTGGAGGGGCAACAATCCGCTGCCTCCTGAAACATGGCTGCTTCCTTACATTCTTCCAATTCATCCAGGTTATGAACGGTGCCTCCTTGTTTTGCTTGAAGCAAGTGTTCATACATGGTTGCGCACAATGAATATGGCTCAGTCTAATTACTTTAGCGGCACAGATCAGCCGTACCATCTAAAATGCTGTAGAATTCTGTCCCGTTTGCCGTTTAACTTCTTCTGTATATATTCATTTGCTTGTAAGTAGCGGTTCCTAGTTCCTGTGATATATCGATCGCGGTTGGGCTTGCGCTGATGAGCTCTCCATGTTGCCAATAGAAATATGCTTATTCCATTAATTGAGATTGACCTCCAAAGCTGGTGAAATCTTGAAGGTCCCCTACTCCATGAATTCAATCTTATATATAAAGATTTTTAAATAATAAATAGCTTCATCCGCCAAAATTTGGTGCTTCAAATATGTAAAAACAAGGATGACTAATTCTTCGACAGGACGCATGTGGTGTCACTGCCGGATGGTGTATTTGCCTATGTCTTACTTGTATGGCAAAAGATTTGTGGCTTCATTGAGTCCGCTCGTTTTGTCCCTTCGGAAGGAGCTCTATGTGCAACCTTACAATCAGATTGAATGGGACCAAACTAGAAATCTATGTGCTAAGGTATCATTTGATGATGGCATAGCAAAATCTCTTACTTTTGATTTATATTGCGTGCAAGAGTAAGACAACAATGGAGAACAGTGACTTCTTACTATTTTCCTCAGGAAGATCTGTACTGTCCTCACCCCTGGATCCAAGACATGCTTTGGAGTTGTCTACACAATGTTGTGGAACCACTTCTAGCACAGTGGCCTTTCTCTATGCTAAGACAGATTGCTCTAAGTACTGTAATGGATCACATCCACTATGAAGATGAGAATACCCACTACATTTGCCTTGGTCCTGTAAATAAGGTAAGGTGACTAAATCTAACTAGCGATGTAAAAAGTAGTGGCTTGGAGCACCATATTTTCGCCTTAGTCAAACATAAAAATGATATTTGCCACCGGGGACAGGTGTTGAACATGGTCTGTTGTTGGGTAGAGAACCCCAATTCAAAAGAATACAAGCATCATCTCTCTAGAATCAAGGATTATTTATGGGTGGCTGAAGATGGGATGAAAATGCAGGTACACGATTTTATAATGTACGTGAAAAGCTTTAACTTCCGTGCTTTCTGTAGAAGGCACACTTTTGATGGATCTTGGTAAGATGAGCTATCAAATTGACTGCACTAACAGGGATACAATGGCTCCCAACTGTGGGATGTGGCATTTTCCGTTCAAGCTCTCCTAGCTACCGATCTTGCCGAGGAATGGGGGTTGACCCTCAAGAAGGCACATGAATTTATCAAGAACTCTCAAGTACTTGTCTTACAGTAAAATTCTCGGTCATTTTTAAGTTACACGTTTGTCTGATGACTTGCAACATACATATTGATGTTCTGCAGCGCAACTAATCGAAAGCTTTCTGCTTTTTGGTAAAGATCAGAGCCAACAGCAGTGGAAATCTGGCCCATTGGTACCGTGACATGCGTAAGGGCGGATGGCCCTTCTCTACTCCCAAAAATGGCTGGATCGTATCTGACTGCACTGCAGAAGCACTAAAAGTAATTTTCTTTATGCTTCAAATTGATTTTCCTTATTAGAACTTATACCGGAAGTGACTCATGTTTGCCATTGGTATTCTTATTGCACGAAAAACGTAAGGACAATGACTTTGCAGGCGGCAGTATTACTGTCAGAAATGGAGTCAAGCATCGTGGGAAATGCAATAGCAGTTGAACAACTATTTGATGCTGTTAACTTGATCTTAACTAGTCAGGTACTATAATCTAACATTAGCTAACTACCTAACGCTTACTTCACTGCAAATTTTCAAAATCCGTTTCTCTTTCAACTCTTATTTATTATCTGATGAGAAGCAAACTACAATGTTTCATTTTAGTCCCCAATTCCAAAAATTCGGTACTCTGAATTTAGTTTGTTATGGAGCCGAAGAAAATGAGGATAGGGGGACCATTATTTATATTCGGATATGGATGAGTTTGAAAAACACCAATAATGTGACAGAACCAAAACGGGGGATTTGCGTCGTATGAGCCAACAAGATCATATGCATGGTTAGAGGTAGAATTCTGGCTCTCTTTCATCTGGTTTACGTATGGAGAGATCTGTCATGTTTTAAAAGTCTTGACACACAGCTCATTTGTCGTGTAGACTATTAATCCATCAGAGACATTTGGAGATATCGTTATCGATTATCAGTAAGCTTATGACCCAAAACTTCCAATATTTTTATAAATTTTATTTGGAGAACTTAGTTATTTGATGATGAACGCAAATGAAACATTGCCCAGTAAATCTATCTTCCAGCTGCATCGGTACAATGCGCTTTTATCAATATAAGATACAACGGCAGATAGCATGACATTTTTTAAAACCGTGATTATTGTTATTTGTCAGTTGTCTCCTTTGTTGTTTGACTAACATGTTTCATCTGTTAGGTATGTGGAATGCACATCCGCAGTGATTCAATGTCTTAAGTTGTTCACTAAGTTATATCCAAGCCACCGAAGGAAAGAGATTGAGGACTGCATTTTGAAGGCTATAGAATTCATTGAAAGCATACAGCTACCCGACGGTTGTTGGTTAGTTTCCTCCTTCAAACTGCTACCCTAGTCATAATCATCTTAGAGGAGTCCAAACTTAGTTAATCGAGTGTCCCATAACACTTAGGTAACCAAATGTCCCGTGTTGTCATGCATCAACTATTTCTGTTACGAAAATTTGAAAGAGCTTAATTCACCTTTAATTCTGTTTTATGATATATTATCTTAGCGTAGCATTGGGAGACAGTTTCTTGCAACTAGTCTGAGGCCAAGCTATTGCACCACTGAAATAATTTTTATATATAAACTACATAGTCAAATTGCTTTGACAATCAAACCAGGTATGGGTCTTGGGGAGTCTGTTACACTTATGGAACATGGTTTGGGATAAATGGATTGGTTGCTGGAGGTAGAACATACCAAAGCAGCGAAAGCATCAGAAGAGCATGCCATTTCTTACTATCCAAACAACTCAAATCGGGTGGTTGGGGAGAGAGTTACCTCTCCTCCCAAAATAAGGTATGTGGAATCGATCCAAATTGTGAAAGCCTAGTGCAGATTCACTCCTTGACGGCATCTTGAAGCATAATGCCGATCGTAATCTACTTTGACTGTGAAGAGATGACAATTCAGCTATTTTTACAATGACTAATTGTTTGACATCCAATATTTTTTGATCTGGTTACAGGAATATACGAACTCGGAAGGAAACAAAACACACTTGGTGAATACCAGTTGGGCTATGTTGGCTCTTATTGAATCTGGACAGGTACATAGAAACTTGTCCTTGAGATAGATAAGTGCTAATAATTCACTTCTCATGGTCCTGACAATGATTGGTCAGGCTGCGAGAGATCCGATCCCTTTGCATCGCGCAGCGAAAGTGTTGATCAATGCACAAATGGGAAATGGTGATTACCCACAACAGGTATACAATACAATAAACCCCAAGAGGACCATGTTGACATAACACCAACACTCATAAAACTTACGAGTACTGATGATTCAATTTCTAATGGTGTGCTCTGCTAACCATATAATGGATTCCTTCTGTTGCAGGAAATTATAGGAGTTTTTAACAAGAATTGTATGATAAACTACGCTGCTTATAGGAACATTTTTCCCATTTGGGCTTTGGGGGAGTACCGCAATCGTGTACATAGACAAACGTTGTGAGTGATCTTACTGTTGCGTCTCAGGGTGCAAAAAACAATCCTTTGTCTCACTTCTAGTACAGAGTTTCCTTGTCAATTTTTTGTCCTCAATCTGTATACAGATACAAATGGTCAAGAAGAAACTTTGTGAATATTTTTAATGTTATATTAGTCATAAGAATATCTATCTAGTCATGGAAATAGAATTTGGAAGAAGAGGAAATCGTTAGACTGCTCTATTTATCTAGAATGTTCGACGTGAGAAGTTAAGAAAGAGAGAATCATGTGAATTGCCATGATCATCCAGGCTCCGATGCCAACCACTGCATGGAAATGAGAGACATGAGTAAAACTTGCAAATGTGCCTACGAAACATACTGCATATCACAGAGAAAAAGCTCTCAATTTTTCTTTAATTCGAAGATAATCTAGAAAGAGATTACATTGTATAATAAAGATCATGAATTTACCAAATAATGGATGAAAATTAAATCGTGATATTCCCTGCATCGCATGTCCACTTTTGTTCTTGTGAATTAGCAAACATGCATCTGCAGCGTGTGTATGCGCAAGAAACTGACATTCAAAATTTGAAGCAAAATCACTTTGTCACGAAATATTTGTATTGCTGAATAATTGAAAGAAAGTAGGGATAAAAGAACAGTCTACAATATATGTGGAAAAGGAAAAATATTTTAAGATGTAACATCTTTTTAAGGACACTTGTTGTGAAAAAGAAAAGCAAATTTTAACATCGAAATGTTTGAGGTACATCCAGATATAAAAATATTTTGTAAAATAAGTAAATAACGATATCTTAAGGAAGAGAAGAGGTGATTAAAATCTCTTAAAAGGAAGAGGAATTCCTCACTTTACCCAACAGTATAGATAGACATATTGCAACGGTGCTCTTCTGAGCACATATCTTATTTTATGGTAGATGCGGAACCGAGATTAAAAAAAAAAAAAAAAGATAATAATAAAAGGCGATTAAAATGTGCAAATCTCCCTACATAACTTATGATTAGTATGGAAGGCGTGCAACAATTTTAACATGTAGGCTCCATTCGTTTCGCGGAAAATAATTTCTGGGAAAACGTTTTCCGGATTTTTCGGCGTTTGTTTCACGGAAAATGAATTTCTTGAGGAAAATGTTTTCCATGAAAGGAAAAAGGTCTTCTATTAGGGGAATATGTTTTTCACTTTTGAAAAGTGGTCGGCCATTGCTAGGCGAATTTTGAGCTCGTCGAACTCAAGCTCGCGCTCTGCATTCTTGTTTATCATTTTCTTTATTTACTCTACCCTGTAGTTGTACATTGCTCAAGTAAATGGCTCTACATGCTTTACTTCTTTTTTCTTTTGTTTATTAGAATACAAAAGACGCAAGGGGACGAGGTCAATAATCCAGTGAGAGAAGGGCTTTTAGTAGGGGGATGCTCTCAAACCAGGCGATTTTCTTCCTGTTCACGCGAGCTGCATCGTGCGTGCTTCCCGACGACCCGACCGTTAGTTGGAGCTGAAATTTGGCGGGTAGGGGCGCCTTCATCTCCTCTTCAAAACCCCTCAAGTATTTGTGCTTGGTACGTTCCTTTAAATGGGCCGATCGGCTGGTTTGGGTTTCATCCCCTGTTTCGACTACTAGTTCGTGTTCTGTTATTTTGATGGCTGAGATGGGGTTGGCCCGAAATGCTGGGGTCAGACTGAGCTCTCCGAGCTCTTCCATTCCTGCTAGTGACCACTCGACTCAAGCTGGCCCTTCCGTGTTGGAGGGGGAATGTGTTGTTGAGTTGAACTCTGATGCGAGGGACGCCCCTCTACTGAATCGGCTTCCTACGGATCCTCCGAGTCCGCGAGGAAGAAGGAGAGATAGGTCTGCATCTCAAAGGCCTCAAAGGAATAAATCTGCGAAATCAACCCCGCACACGTGGGTTGCTGTGGCGAAAGTCATTGAAAAGGGGTATGATCTTGAGCATTTTCCTCCGTCCATGGTTAACGGCAACCTGTTGTGGAGATGACGGATAATGAGGTTGAGGCGGCTGATCCGAAGCTTCTTGAATGCCTGGTTGGCTACTTTATGGGTAAACGGTTGCCCTTTAAGGTTACAGAGTTAACTTTGAAGAAAGTATGGGGACCAGACCTTGCGGAAGTGATGTCCAACTGTAATGGGTTCTTCCTCCTTCACTTTCCTGATGGAGATGTCCGTAGGAGAATTCTGGAAGGGGGGCACATTACTATTGCCAGAATCCTGTTCATGCTCCAACAATGGAAGCCGTCCCTTGAGTTGAAAAAAGACGCACATCTTACCGTGCCAGTGTGGGTTAAGTTATCCAACCTCCCACTTGTGTTCTGGTCCGCTCAGGCCATCAGTAAAATTGCAAGTGTCTTGGGGAAGCCTTTATTCGTTGATCAGAGAACAAGCCAGTTGAAGATGGTTTCGTTTGCTCGTGTATGTATTGAATTCAATGCGAACCATCCGTCCTATGAGTCTATTGAGATCACCCACAAGGGTGAATCATGTATGGTCGGTGTAGAGTTTGAGTGGAAGCCTGAAGTTTGCCCGGTGTGTGGCATACTCCGCCATAGGTGTCGACCCTCTTCAGGCCGTCTGATGGTGGAAGTTGCTCAACAACAGAAGGTTGCTCCTCCTCAAGCACCTCAAATCTCAACTAACCTCCCTTCTAGTCCAACTGCAGTCCTTGAGGCATCAGCTGGCCAGCAGCGATAGGGAGTCTCTTTTGCTGATAATCCTTTGTATGATAATAGAAATGCTAGAATGACTTCTGGGGCTTTGCCTCCGCGGATGCTTGAGGCACCTCTGGTTGAGAATATTGTACCACTTTCGGGTGGTGATAGTGGTCAAGGCTCGGGGGGTGCTCAGGCAAAGACGAAGATTGTAACCCATGCTGCTAAATTGCCCCAACAGGAAGATCTTGGTTGGAAGCAGGTGAAGGGAAAGATGGCCAAGTCCCACTCGGGCAAGGATACTGCCTCATTCCGATTTACTCCTCCTTCGGATGGAGGGCAATCCCTGAAGCTAAAGGATCAAGCCACTGGGACTATTGGTCCCCGTAGGCCTCCTATGAACCCGAAAAGAGCTATTAAGATTACTGAAGTTTCTACCTCTCAGGGAGATGCTATTGCTGGCCCTCCGGCCTTACCTCGTGGGGGTTCCGATGATGAGATTGTTGGGCTAAGTGAGTATGATGGGTCTGATGCTGATGATCTTTCTGCGGGTGAGCCTGTTCAAACTACCCCGTCTGTTCTCCATCCAGCGGAGTCCTTGCAGGACAAGCTGCTAAAGCTGAAGCCCGATCCTCCCCCTTCGGAAGATGTTACCTCGGCTCCTAGCCGACGTAAGAAGAAGAGGTAACCCTTATCTTTACCTATAAATATGTATATAGGTACTTGGAATGTCTGTGGTATCCTTAACCCGGTTAGACGAGGGGAAGTAAGGAGATTTGTTTCCACAAATAACTTGTGTGTTGTTGGACTGTTAGAGACAAAGGTGCCCCCTCATCTTTTTGAATCCATCTCGGCTCTTCTGTTAAGGGGATGGTGTTGGGTGGCTAATTATGACTACTCTACTCGTGGTAGAATTTGGGTGGGTTGGGACCCTGAGATTGTCGATTTTGAGAACTTTGCTAGTAATGAGCAGGTCGTGCATGGTCGCCTCAAGTTTCTCTCCTCTGGTATCGAGTGTTGTATATCTTTTGTTTATGGGGAACATACGTTTATAAAGCGTCGGCCTCTTTGGGAGGATCTCCTCCATTGGAATCACCTGCTGCAGGACGTTCCATGGTTGGTCTCCGGAGATTTTAATGCTATAAAAGATCCGTCTGATCGTATTGGGTGTTCTAACACATGGATTCCATATTTTGATGAATTTAATCTTTGTCTTAATCAAATTGACTTGGAGGATCTTAGATATGTGGGACTCCGTTATTCTTGGTCCACCTCGTCTACTACTGGGAGGAAGATGAGGAAAATCGACCGTCAACTGGTTAATTCTAAGTGGATGTCCGACTTCTCCTTTGCTGAGGCATCTTTCCTCAATCCGGGCATTTCTGATCACTCGCCCATGGTGACTAGAGTTCTTATGCCAGTTAGCCGGAAGAGGCCATTCAAATTTTTCTTATACTGGTCCGATCACCCGGATTTCAATTCCCTTGTCTCTCGAGCTTGGGATTGTTTCGTGCGGGGGGTACCAATGTTCAGGCTCGTCTCCAAACTAAAGACCTTGAAGGGTTACCTTAAACATCTGAATAGAGAGGCATTTTCTGATATCTCCAACAGAACTGAGGAAGCTAGGATTACTCTCTGTCGCACCCAACTGGATCTTGAATTGGAACCGAGTAATGTTGCTCTTTCGAATCTTGAAAAGGCTCAACGCCGTTTCTTTGTAGATTTGAGGAAAAATGAAGAATCGTTTTATAAATAGAAGTCGAGAGTGCGGTGGTTGAAGGAAGGGGATCGAAATACAAAGTTCTTCCACCATTCGGTTTCTAGAAGGCAAGTCAGAAACAAAATACTCTCGGTACACGAATCATCAGGTTCTTTGATTACTAATCCTAATCAGGTTCCTCAAGTCTTTGTATCTTTCTACTTGGACTTGTTTAATTTGAGTGTCATGCTCTCCAAACTGGCACTTCAGGATCTTATGGATGTCATTCGTCATCCTCTTTCGAGTGACCAGGCAAATGCCCTTGCTTATCCTGTCTCAGATGATGAAATTTGCAACACCCTCTTCTCCCTTGCCCATGGCAAGGCGCTTGGTCTCGATGGTTTTCTGGTGGAATTCTTTAAGAATAATTGGCAGATTGTCGGACCGTCGGTCTTGGAAGCTGTTCATGACTTCTTTGTATCTGGTTGGTTGCTAAAGGAGGTAAACAACACAATACTTGCATTAGTGCCTAAAATACCGAATGCTACTACTGTTGCTGATTTTAGACCTATCTCGTGTTGCAATACCATATATAAAGTTATTACTAAGATATTGGCCAATCGCCTTGCTTCGGTCCTGGATACTTTGATTAGCCCATCTCAAAATGCATTTGTGAAGGGTAAGCGCATTAGAGATAACATTTTGCTTGCCCAGGAGCTTTTTGCCAGTTTTCACCGGGACCCTTTTCTGCCAAAATGTGCTGTGAAAGTTGATTTTCAGAAGGCGTATGACACGGTCGACTTGGACTTTCTGGAGCTCACCCTCGGTGCTTTTGTTTTTCCTCCTTGGATCATTAGTAGGATCATGATTTGTGTACGAACACCCAAGTTCTCTATTTCTATTAATGGTGAACTGCATGGTTTCTTCCCTTCCGATCGGGGGATTCGACAGGGGGACCCTATGTCCCCTTACTTATTTACGCTGGTAATGGAAATCTTCTCTGGCATTTTGAATGCCTACACTTTGTGCAAGGAGTTTAAGTTTTACTGGAGATGCAAACCAGTTAAGCTATCGCATTTGTTCTTCGCCAATGATGTATTCTTGTTTAGCCAGGCGGATTGGCCTTCGGTGTCGATGCTCAAGAGATCACTGGATATCTTTTCCTCCTAGAGTGGTTTGTTTCCTAAAAAGAGCAAGAGTGAAGTCTTTCTTTTCGGCGGTTCCCCTTCTCCCAGGAGGAACATCCTATCGGCCTTCAGTTTCCAAGAGGGACATTTGCCGGTTCGATATCTAGGTGTGCCGATTATCTCTTCTAGGCTGGGTAAAGAGGACTGAATAATTTTGGTAGACCATATTACTGCAAGAGTCCAATCTTGGACACATCGTTTTCTTTCTTTCGCAGGGCGTCTTCAGTTAATAAGGTCAGTCCTACATTCCATATAAGCTTATTGGGCTAGTGTATTCACTTTACCTGTTTCAGTACTAGAAAGGATAGAGCAGATTTTAAGACAGTCTCTATGGAAAGGCTCATCTCTTACTCGAGGTGGGGCAAAAGTCTCATGGGACGATGTGTGACAACCTAAAGTAGAAGGTGGTCTTGGTATTCATAAACTTCGTGATTGCAACAGGGCGGCAATGTTGAAATACATTTGGGATAACTTTTGGGTTGCCCCCAAGCCTGCGGTTTGCTCGTGGGGGTGGAAAAAGATCCTTCAACTGAGGAGGGAATTTCGGTCCCTTTTCAGGTGGAAAGTGGGGAATGGTGTTTCTATCTCCGTGTGGTTCAACTGGTGGAATCCCTTAGGCCCTTTGAACCCATTCTTGCCGGAGTCCATTATTGAAAGATCTGGTCTCTCCAGACATGCTTCTGTTGCAGAATTTTTGTCACTTGCGGGTCAAGTTGCGAGGATTTTATTGCAGGAGTGGCACCTTGCTTTACCGATTCTCTCTTCTCGCTCGGATCAGTTTTATTGGCATGGTAACTCTTCTGGTATCTTTGCGGTAGGCTCTGCATGGGAGATCATTCGTACTAAAAAGTGCCGGGTGGATTGGGCATCCTTTATATGGGATAGATCTCTCGCTCCCAGATTTCAATTTCATCTTTGGCTTATAATGAAAAATCGTTTACCCACTCAGGCGGCTCTTCTTTCTTATGGAAGAATTGATCATGGCCTTTGTGCCTTCTGCAATACGGTTCCGGATTCGGCTGACCACTTGTTTTTTGATTGCCATGTCTCTGGGACGGTTGTTTTCTTTTGGGCCACTAGATGTAACCACCCTTGGCGGAATAAGCCTTGGCTGGACAACCTCTTTTGGGCGAAGAAGTTCCTTTCGGGTAAGGATTTCTTCCATAGTGTTGCTCGGTTTTCGTTTGTTGCTATCTGCCATCTCATCTGGAAGAAAAGGAACAACATTATATTTCGGGGTGAAGCCTTGGTAATCTTGGCTATCAAAAACCACATCATCAGGGTGGTTAAAGACAAAGCTCTCTTGTTTCACAATGTGCCGGACAACACAAGGAATAGAAGACTCCAAAGATCCTGGGGGTTTGACCCTTCCATCTTCGAGGATGCTTCCTCTTCTTAGTGCTGTTTGCCTTATCTGAGTGTCTCTGCATTTGTTCTGCTCCAACCATTCTCTCGACCCGCTTGCTGATGCGGTCCTGGAGGGTTGCTGCTTTGGTGTTTTTTGTCCTCCTTGTTGTTGGTGGTTGTGCCTTTTCTTCCTTTGTTGTTTCTTTTGCATCGATGCCCTCTCACTCTTTGACCTTTATGCTCCTTGAGTGATTGTTTGGTCCCGGTTTTTTGTACAGTTTTGGTTCAAGCTAATCTATTCTTACCTTTACAAAAAAAAAAAAAAAAAAAAAAGACGCAGGGGGAGAACGGGCCACTCAACTGGAAGATTCTTATTAGGGTTATACATACTTTGCTTCTTTTCTCTTTTGCTTCTTTTTAAAATCCATATGAACATTTTTTAGAGTAGATGATCGTTTGGCAACAATGAGGGAACAAAGATATGAAGCAAGTTTGCTTGGATTTAAAGGCAAGTTCATATTTGATGGATTTATAAGTTGATAAGTAATGTATGCCTAAGTGGTGAAGTCTTAGAAAATATTTTCTTTACCGAATACCAGAAAATATTTTTCCAAACATTTTCCAGTTTTAGCCGAATATCAGAAAAATATTGTCATTTTCCTGGAAAATGACTTATGGGAAAATATTATCCGGAAATGGCACATTTTCCGCGAAACGAACGGACCCTAATTTTCGGGTCTTTTTTCGGATTATGGTTAGTTGATTTGATGGAGTCATGTTTCTTCGGGCTTTAAATTGGGCCTTTAAGTTATGATACTGGGCTTTGGTTTTGGGCCGACACCGCCAGACAAGCCGACCTCAACTGATTATTCATCCATAGCCAAAAAGCCAGGAACAAAGATCTGAAACCCTAACGGCTACGGCGAACTCAGCGCCCGCCGAGAAGAAGAAGAAGAAGAAGAAGCAGAAGCAGCAGCAGCAGAAGCAGAAGATGACTCAGAAATCGAATCTTTTCAAGGGCCAGCAGAAGAAGAAAACCATCCCTCCCAACCGCCACGGGAAAGCCCCTCCAACCCGCAAAGGTATCGTCTTTTTGGGGTTCGTACGAGTTTTGAGACTGTATGCGATTCAGCGTTCTTTCTTCTTCTGATGCGGCTGCGTTCTGATTATTTCGCAGGGAAGAGGAACGTGAAGCCACTGAAGGTCACTAAGGACATGGAGATGGATCGTGTAAGTATTCCTCGCTCACACCAGAGCTTAAATTTGTGAAGTCAATGGAATCTGCCGGCTTGGTTAGGTCGCTTTTTGTTAGCTTCAATCTCTATTCGTCCATATGTCCTGTGGTTTTCCGATCAGTGTTTGGGAAGTAAAGTTGCTTGCTTTGGACGAATTTGATTGTGAAGGGATGATTGATGATTACTTTTTCTGTTCTTCCCTCATAGTCATAATATATTGTGGAGTTGGCAATCTCATTCGAAAGGTTTTGATTCAACGCAATTAGAGGTTCTGGGCAGAGCGGTCTGTTACAATGGATTGATTAGAGTGTTGAGAGAATTTGTCATGAAACACCCGACGCATTTGGCTCTTTCTTTTGCAAGAGTGAGTTTGTGTCCAAACTCCAACTTGTTACTTGATTTCTTAAACAGAGTTCTATTCTACAAATTCTGTCTGCCAAGAGCTTATTGATCTGCCGCCTCTCTTTTAGAACCAGCAGAGGATTGTAGTGTGTCCTTTGTGATTTCTGTAGACATTCAAGGAAATTTGAGTGGTTTTGATTTTGATACACATGGTTGACAATCTCTTATGGTTCGATGTTTGGCCTCTCTTCTTGCCTCCAGAAAAACGCACTTTCCACCACTTTGAAATTTGCTTGGCTTGCACCTGCATTTGGTTTATCACGAGTTTACCGTCTCACTCTGAGGCACAATGGTTTTCCTCCTGTCATTTGATTTCTGATCATGCTTCTTCTATTCTAATTGATTATGATCGTATTCTTGTCGAATCTAATTCTGGTAAAAGGAAGAAAATCAATCCATTAACCTGAGTATTTCAATTTTCCCTCTACTTGAATGATGCAGGAGATAAGCAAGTTCATAAATCACTGCAACGAAGTGAAAGCAGCCACCGCTGCTAACAAGGAAGGTGGCCAGCTAAGCATTGTCAAACCCCCACCCGAATCCACTTCCAGTGAGAAGAAATAAATCATAGTCGAGGTCGCAAAGAACATGGGTTTGGAGACAAATGGGTGGGTTTGGAGACAGATGCGATCCAAATTTTGGGATGATGGACTAACTTATCTGACAGTTCTTCCTATAGAAATTGTAATACGTGTTATTGTCCCTTGAAATCTCTTTGTTTTCTCTAGATTATTAGAGTTGGGATATATGTATGTAGCTTTTGCTGAAGGCCAAAGAAGGGAAATCTTGTAATCTAAGAGTGCAAAAGACTATAGGAATGGATTGTGCCATCGCTTTTATTTCATTTTCGCAAAGCTCTATCACCAATTATGGGTAAATCTTTCACCTCGTGCTCTATTTCCAGTAGTCTTCAGCTTGCAACTGATATGAAATAGCTATTCCAATTATTTCTGAGGTCCTAGACAGAAGCCTCACGCCGCAGCATTCTCATCTCCCTCTACATATCATTTGTTCTAATAAATCTTTTGTACTGATCAGCATCAAGGTAATGCAGCTTTTTCTGAATAATGCCAGGTCAGAGCTATATTATTAATCAGTCTTAATCTATCGCAAGTTAACATAATCATAATCTTATTCTACTCCGGACTTCTCGAATGACAAAACGCAGACAACTCTTCATCGATTTAGCGTCATGCATGCGTGTTCATCCAGTATATTCTTTCTCAAATTGGTTAGAAAATGAGGAGTTTTGACTTGTTGGTCATTATTGACGAGCTGCTGAGGTGGATCCAAGTCATCAGCGAGACAGTCCACTTTGTCATGTTCCTCCCACATGTCCCAAAATGTTCAGAGAAACAGGGTCAGCCAACACGTGATGATGGCCGTGAGATTATGTCCACACAGCCCCGCATGAATCATCACAGCACGATGTGCCCTCCACCAACTTCGATGAAACTATTTCTAATTTAATGCCTAATTGAGCATGTGACGTATTATTGATTGCCATGCTATGTCTGAAGCAAGAGAATCCCATTAGTTAGCTCGTGCGTTTAGTCCTACGTTCACACATGTACTTGGGTTAATTGGAAGGCAGCGAAAGAGAGAAAAGTGTATACGGCTCAAATTGATTAGTGTGCATATTTTCTACGATCAGTCATGGTATCGAAAAAGTTTATTCCTTTTGAAGCATTTATTGCAGCATAAGATCAGAGATAGTTCAAATATGAATATTTGATTAGTTGGCACCAAACCAATCATCATTATCTAGTCGTTATTGACATCTAAACTAATTCATTTATATAAGTATAGTACAATTATGTACTATTTAGTAATGACAACCCCCGACTTGCCAGTACATTATTAATCCAAGTGTTATGGGGCAATTGTGATCAATTTGTGCTGTGCAACTGGATAGGAAGTGGGAACTTTGGGAAAAATCAGTGGGCGCACAAAATATATTTAAGTATTTAAAAAGGTGCTCGTACTTTTACATCGCTCATGATGGAACCCAAACGTTGATTTTTGGGCCTCTAAGAACAGCCTGAACGGTTGCTCGCTTGCTTATCTCATCTCTCAAAGTAACAAGAAATGGTTGCTCATCGGGCGACTTTGGGCTCTGAATTGGTTGCCAATTGAATGATTTTCTATGTTCTGCTTATTAACTTGTAAGAACCTTGGTAGGGCACCCTCTCTCTCTCTCTCTCTCTAACACGGTTGAAGAACCACTCCGAGTAGCCAAGATCAAGGTCATATCGTGAACCAATCTCGGAACTCAGTGACTCTCTGACATTTCGCTGCTCGGTATGATAGCAATAACGTGTTTGCAAATTTTGGGAGTCGACGAGGGATCGTAGCAAGTAGATGAGCGGTGCCCGGCCTCGTCCGCACAGAACATATCCCACGCATTATAGCAACGGAATTTCCCGTGATTGCCGAATCCACAGAAGTAGCAAACTTGAAAAGGAGACGAACTTTTTAGCGAACTCAATGCGTTCGTTTTCGCAAGTATCATCGCCCCGCGTTACTTCCTGCAACAATTACTCGTATCCTGAATCTTCACGAAACGCTTCCAAATTAATTTCAACGCTCTTCCCGTCAAACACGAACGTCGGGAGTTGCGTGGACGGGTTGGTGTGGTGGTGTCCCCGATCCACCCTCGCAGGCGAGGGGCCGAGCCTGCTGCACGCGTCAAACAGGCAGCGGATGCAGACCTTCATTACCACGTGCTCTTATGTTTTAGACCTTGCGTCAGACATGTCTTCTTAGAACAGCGGGACGCGCGATTGGTGCGTGCTGTGGAGACGAGGTCGGAGCGCGTGGCGATGGCGGCGGTCTCTTGTGCGGGTGGGCGCGGGGTCCTACGCCTTGAGATACACAGTGAGGTAAGATTCAAAAGCATTCTTGTCTTAAAAGCTACAGCTTCGACCAATAGCGATACCGCCATCAGTGCCCAAAACGAAACAACTAACGCCCTCACCCACCCGAAAAAACACGAAGTTTCCAGCCTTCCGGACACCACCACGACCGCCGTCGCCGCCGTCCTCGCCGTCGCCGGTGAATCAAGATCGCCGCCTCCGTCATGGGGGCTACTGCAGAACCCGTAATTTTGCTCTCGCTGTGGCTTCTCTTTTCCTTTTTCAATGTTCTGATGGATAAAGTTTGAAGCTTTTCATGAGGGTAAACGGAAAGTTTTAAGCTTTTCTTTCTGTGTGGTGTGTGGTGTGGTTGTAGGCGGTGGAGAGAGAGAGTGAAGGTGGGGGAAGAGGAGCAGAGGAGGAGGGGAGAGAGGAGAAATCAGGCGGTGAGGAATTGAAGGATGTGGAGAGGGGCGAGGTGGGATTTCAAAAAGGAGTGGATGGTTCTTATCAGAACCCGACAGAATATCATGCTTCGATGTTGCGGGGGTTGCACCCGACGAACCCTTTGAGGATTGTCATCAATGGAGGGACGAGAGTGACTACTCCTTCTCCTGTTCATGCTTCCATACCTCGCTCCACACCTACCCCTTCTTATCCCTCCGTACCTCGCTCCACACCTACTCCTCAGGTAAATGCTTCACCTTGATATCTTCGAGTCTAGCTCTCTGTGTGCGCCCGCGCGCGTTTGACAAATCGAAGGGGAAGATGCAAAAGTACAGCATTTCTATTTCTTTGAATTCTGCTGAAATTTCTGAATGAATATGGAGAGTTAGATGCTTCTGTTCAATTTATAGTTAAGTTTCCTAATTAATTTTATTTTTGGTTGCCTTTTCTTTTGGTTTTTCTGGGGCAGTCCATAACAACACTGAACTCAAGAAAATACACAAACAAGTTCTCTCTCTTCCTGTTCCTCCTGCACTTGGTGATAGCAGTCGGTTTAGTTGGTTTTCTCGTGTTCAAGGGGATTCAAGGTCTTATAGAGGCATCAGAGGACATTAAAAGAAAGGAAAAAGCTGTGCTGAAGTACTTTGTTCCACAAGTAGAAGCTGCATCCTTTCTAAGTATCACTCTTGCATTTGCTTGGCAAAAGGCTGTGAGGGTATGGCCTAAGTTGATGGTCCATTTCATATTGTGGAGCACTTTCGTCATGTCATTGTCGGCCGGAGCTCTGCTACTTTGCTTCCAGACACCTCCTACCGATGGCGTAGGAGTCTGTTTTATTGCATTTGCCATTGGCAATGGCTTATATGCGTGCTGGGTTTCGCAACGGATTCGGTTCTGTTGCACCATTTTCTTGAATTCACTGGAGCCTGTTTCAAAGTTTCCAGACATAAATCGACCCATATATGCAATGCTTGGAGCTGGATTTCTATGGATGTCTCTGTGGAATTTAGCTGTTATAGGGGCATTGAACTTCTACTTTCCTCCATTGATCATAATTGCATTGGTGTTGAGCTTGGCTTGGGTGACTGAAGTTATGAGAAATATAGCGAATATAACAGTAAGCCGGGTCATTGCTTTGTATTATCTGAGAGGAATGCAATCTAGTACTCAGTTTTGCTTCCAGAGAGCATTGACATACAATTTGGGAAGTGCTTGTCTTGGATCTCTTTTTGTTCCGACCATCGAAGCGCTGAGAATTGTTGCTCGAGGTTTGAATTTGCTTCAGGGAGAAGATGAATTCATGTTTTCTTGTGCACATTGCTGTCTCAGTTTGATGGACTTCGTCTTCAAACTCGGTAATGGCTGGGCCTTTGTGCAGGTAATGCTCCAAGAAAAATTTTTGTGCTGTAAAGTTTACTTTTGTCTCATTTCTTATCATAAAATCTTTTAGGAGGATAGCTTGTGATAGCAAAAATAACATCTGCAACATAGCTTTGAGATAGCAAAAAATTATTGTCACCTAGGAATCGATATATTAACAAGTGTTAGATGATACTTCCTCTGCAATTCAATAAATTTTTATAAGCCGTGGATTTGGTGGTTAATATTGTTGAAGTCTCTGACTGGTTGAGTTAGGTCTTGCAAGGTTATCTGAAAAAGGTGATGTGGATGATTTTGGGAGTTAGCCTTAGAGAGTCAAAGGAGAGCACTCTCTTGTGCTTTGTGACTTAGGAATGCTGATTGTTATTTAAGCTATCAAATTTAATTGTTGATGCTATAAGATCTCGAATAACATCCTTCGGAGATACTTTAGCCTCAAAACTCTCCTCAGTAATGTGCCTAGTCCTCAATCGTGAACTAGTTCACTTTCCTGGTTTCAAGCCGGTGTTATTAATCAAACTCGTGCAACAGATAGCAGCATATGGAAAAGGCTTTGTGAAAGCATCACAAGATACATGGGAACTATTCGAGAGACAAGAAATGGTGCGCATTGTTGACTCAGACATCACCAGCTCAATTTGCTTTCTCACTGGAGTTTGCAGTGGCTCAATCTGTGTCATCGTAGCTGCTGCTTGGACTGTCACAGTACACGGAAGCTTCACTGCCACAATTTCCCTACTTGCATTCTTCGTTGGGTACCTAATGGTAGGTGCACCTTACTTGACAATCTTCATGAGTTTATTAATCAGGTGATCACCTAGTGTTTGACAATCACCGAGATAATTGATCGATGACATCTAATAGTGCTTTTTTTTCTTTTTCCTTTTGCAATTTGTTGGCAGACCAGAATTGCCATGGCACTGCCTCATGCTTGTGTGAGTTGCTACTATGTGTGTTATGCGGAGAACCCAGAGAATAGGCTTTTTGACGAAACGATAAAGGACCGTCAAAAGATGATAGAATCGCGTCAGGAGGTGGTCGTGCCAACCCCAAGAGTGCCTGCTCGGTTCCGAAGAGCGTAGCCTGTAGAGCCATGAATCTTCGAGGAATCGGATACGTGAAAAAGCAATCGTGCATGGAGAGGAATCGTGGGATTTTAGAGCCGTGGCCAAATTTTCATTCTTGACGTGGATATACGCGTGTCGATACGGATATGGATCCGGGTCAAATTGGAGCGGAGGTGGTTTTTCCCAAGAGGATGGTGAAGAACACAAAAGGATGTGTGAAATGGTGAAAGTCGAGCAATTATTGGAGTACTCGATATTGGAGGAAATGTGGAGAGCCCACTCAAGATTCTTATCCACAAGGCTACGAGGCGAGCAAAGTTGCTTTTGGCACCGCTTTGTCGCATATACTTGGAGTATATTCGGTACAACAGAGGGCTCCCACCATCATTATTTAATTGCTGCGCCCAGTTCTGTCTGTTAACCCCACAGCCATCGATTCATTCAAGATTACTTCTGTACGTAAAATCTTGTTTTTTTTCATCAGGTAGGTCAGTTTCGTGGATTCTACTCAACTTGTAAATAGCGTTCTCATCTTGTTTTCCCCTGTAAGAAAATCGAATTATGTATGTAGCAGGAGGAAGGCTTTAGCTGTTTTCTTTATTATTTTTCGGCCGGTAGCCTTTAGCCGCAAAGAAATCCGCTCACGACTCGGGCCTGATTTATCACTGTGGTGTATATTTGTTGCTGAACCTAGCCTCTCTAATAATTGCCCCAAAGAAGAATGTATTACAGGTAAGAGAATTGCATGCATGGCATTAAAGCAGAGGTGCTTGTTATGTTAAAGAGAGGGAAAGCGATGAGGAATTGGCAAGCATATGGAGGAAATGATGCTGTGGGTGGAAAGGCTTTGATGGGTCCAAATCAGGTGTTCACGAAGATGTACAGAACTTGCACGGAGCTGAGGATTGCTTTTGGACTTTAGAGAGGAGCATGTGCCACCTAGAACTAAAAGCTGATGAATAGTGCTCTTTATCTTGTTCCTTTTTCCATCCCCAGCTGGAGTTTTCGTATGAGCGAAGGTCCTTCGCTCATAAACGACGAGAAGTAGAATAGTTATACGAGAGTTTTCTTGGTTCACTGAAAGGGAAAAAATATGCGGGAGTAGGGATTAGGAAATACCGATTGAGCCGCTCAAGCATTGTTGTTATATCTATTATATCTCTTGATGTATAATGAAATCACATTCGGCTCTCCCTCTGTATAGTAAGTCGCATCAACCGGACCATGTACATCTGCTCGGATTTATCTTGTTTTTTCCCAACAGATACTCTATAATAATAGCTCGTAAGTATTAAAAGTAACATAACGAGATGAGCAGAGGAGTCAGGCATGAAATTTTCTGTGCCCCTCCAAGAAATGGAGGATGTCCTAGTAGCATGTGACGGCTGGCCATATGGGCATCATCCTTGGTCACGGACGGGCCACGGCCAGCGGAAGGGTCGCCTGACAAGGGAAGCCGAAGGGTCATCGGCCCACGGACGGGCTCGAGCTTGGTCAGAGACAGGCCATGGCCTCTTTTCGAGCTGGCTCGGAGCCCATCAGGTCCTTGGGCCGTGACACTTGCGCCATATCTAACTTACTTGAACTCGATCTATATCTGAACAACGGTTGTAGCTTATGAATGAGAAGATGCCAATTATACAGTAAAATGGGGGTTCTGTGGGAAAGACGAGTGAGCCCGAACGTGCTGTGCTTTCCCGGACACATGCAGTATGACGCGTCAACGCCGGTTGTCGGTGGTGGAATAGACGGCGTGCTGTGCGTTTTGGATCAAAGCACGGGCAAACTAGTCTCGACTTACGTCGTGGACCAGCCAGTATCATCAGCTTCTTCTTCAAGAGGGATGAAGAAAAGAAAGGGAAGAAGGCTCTCGGAAGAGGATCAGATGGAGGGCAATCCTGGAGTTGCTCGACCTCCGATCACTTGTTTGGCCCCGGGAATGAATAAAGTTGTCACCACTCACAAGGGAAAGCCAATAAAACTGTCGAAATTTCACTAGAAACTGCTCCTTCTTTGAACATTGTTCTTGTGGAAGAAAAGAAAAAAAGAGAACGAAGAGAAAAGGCAATTTGTGTCGACATGATTGCTGATTGTTCAATCAAATCGAAGGAAAAATTATCATGAGATCATTAAATAGAAATTCGATATATACATGGCCCTCTTGTAATTAGAGAGAAGACTTTTTTTTTTTTTAATAATATTCAGTCCATGTGGCCAATAGAAAATTTGTGCCTGGCGACACTAGTTTCTATATAATCAAAAAGTGTGATTTGTCTTATCTTTTTTCCTTTTGTATAATATCCAATTACCGAGTGATTAGCACTTTTTAAATAATAGAATTTACAATATTGTCTTAAAGTGTGGCAACTAGTTTAGATCAAACTAAATTAATATCACATGGTATGTGATTTACAAACATTTAAGAAGAAAAGGAAGCAAACTCAAATATGTTAAGAAATATAGTATTTTTACATATTAGATCATAATCCGTGGATGAATTTAAATTGTTGTTGATAAATAAATAAATAAAAAAATGTCTGACAATGGACACGATAGACTATGTCGTCTCCATGCAAGAGTGCAAGGAGAGGTGCACCTTCCCCCAGAAGACACTTACGAGATGGGGCAGTTCAGCTTCTCCATCATCAACTGGCCTTAGCTCTCGTACGTCGTGTAGGACTTACGGCCGCATTGTTGGGTACATCATGCTATTGATAGACAAAAATCCGGATGATGAATTGACTGCCTACATGTAGTATGACACGTTGACGCTGGTTGTTGGTGGTGGGATTGACGGCGTGCTGCGGGTTCTGGATCAAAGCAGGGGCGAGCTAGGTCTCCAGTTACGTCATGGACCAACCAGTATCGTCAACTTCTTCAAGAGGGATAGAGAAAAGACAGGGAAGAAGGCTCTCAGAAGATGATCGGATTGACGGTGCTCTTGGAGCTGCTCGACCTCCGGTCACTTGTTTGGCCGTGGGAATGAAGAAAGTTGTCACAACCCACCACAAAATGCCAATGAGATTGTGGAAATTTCACTAGAAACTGCTCCTTTGAAGATCGTTCTTGTGAAAGGGGAAAAATAAAAAAAACAAGAACGGAGAGAAATGGTAATTTGTGTCGACAGTGTTGGTTGTTCAATAAAATTGAAGGAAAAATTATGATGAGATCTTTAAATTCGAAAGTTATATATATCAACTTTCGAAGATATATATATGGCCCTCTTGTAATTAGAGAAAAGACTTTTTTCTTTTTTAAAATATTAAGTCCAAGTGGCCAATAGAAAATTTATGCTCGATGATACTCATTTCTACGTAATCTTAAAGTGTGATTTGTCTAATCTTCTTTCCTTTTCTATAATATCCAATTACCGAGTGATTAGCACTTTTTAAATAATAGAATTTACAATATTGTCTTAAAGTGTGACAAGTAGTTTAGATCAAACCAAATTAATATTACATGGCATGTAATTTACAAACATTTAAGAAGAAAAAGAAGCAAAATCAAATATGTTAAGAAATATAGTATTTCTGTATATTAGATCATAATCTAGAAATGAATTTAAATAATTGTCGAAAAAAAAATGTCTGATTTCAATTTTAAAATTTTGGAGATTTATGTTTTTGCATGTCAGTTACTTATTAGAAATAAATAAATATTCTGGTTTTTTTTTTTTAACATATAGTGAAAAGCTACTAGATAAAAATTACTTAATATGAATCTTCCACTGATAGATTGCATATGCAAATAACAAATATGAATAAATTTGTGCATCACTTGTGAATTTTGTTCTTTGAACTTTTTTATGATACTAAATTTTTAGGATAAATATATCACACGATATAAATTTGGAGTTTTTTTTTGTACTATAAGAAGAAACTTGGGGTAAATATGTCATATTGTACAAACTTCGATAAAAAAAAAGATATTGAGATAAATGTGTCATTAGTTTAAGATTTTTTTGTTGGCTTTTTTAGTTCCTTTTTCATTACTAAATACCAAAACAGAATCTTGCGCAGCCTTGAGAACGATATCCAAGCTTCCGAGACCAATGGCTTCGTAGCTAGACGTTGTCATCTCCATGCAAGAGTACAACAAGAGGTGCTTCCTCCCCCAGAGGACACTTATGAGGTGCAGCAGTTCAACTTCTTCATCTTTACCTAGCATCAATTACAGTACATCGCGCAGGACTTAAGTGGCCGCATTGTTGAGTACATCGTGGCAGAGATAGGCAAACATCCGGACGACGTATTGACCAGCTACATCAGGTCCATTACGGTGTTGCGGCCTTATCGTCGGAGTGCCCTCGACAAGCAGCTCATGAACACCAGTTACACGATCTAACAAAGTTTCTGGTTAGTGAATTGGATTGATTTGCTCTTTGGTAGAACTGTATTTTTGTTTTCGACCAAAAAAAAAAAAACCTAGAGTTTCGTTGTTATATAAGGCGTGATATTTATAGGGCTGATGTGGGCTCTGTCAACTTAGTATGGTGGTTTGTGCCAATAAATCAGCCAGCCCACAATATTCGACCCAATTAAAGAAATGGACAATATTGGTCATTTTGTCTAAGAACTCATACCATTTCTTTCAACACAAATAAAAAAGAAAATGAAAATCATACTATTTATATCTTGCCCAAAAAAAATTATCCCATGGGTCCGCTTATTTTCTGGGAAATGAAAAATTTTAAAAATGTTTTCTTCCAAATAATTATTTATACTGTTTGTAAAATGTTGTTAACAGAAAGCATCTTTATCATCAATGGCCTTATATGCTAAATACATACTTCGTAAGAATGTTTTTCATTCATTTACTTTGGCAAGCAATTATCTAAAAAAAAATCTCTCAATTCGTTGATTTTTTGCATCAGAAATGCACATGTACTCATTATCTAAAAAAATATATATAAATGAGCACTAAACCCCATGACTTACAACGGTTTGGTATTTTTGTCATGACATATAAAATGGTTGCTTCAAAACTCTATAATAGGTTAAAAATTAAAAAATGAAGATAATTTCCTATAAAATTAATCACTTTGCAGCTACTTGTTTTTAAAAGGAGTAATCTCCTGATGGGTTGGTAAATGATAGTTATGATGTACAATTAATTTGTTTGAGTATTTTCGACGTGATTACCATTTATCATTAACACTTGATATATTTATATGATCAATAAGTTACAATAGGCCAATTATTTGAGATTGGAACCGTGTAGTGACTTAAATTTCCTTGGATTTTTAGAAGATAATGTTTATATAGCTAAAATGTTTGGTGAATACAAATGAAGGAGAGAATCCTTATTTATACAAGAGTCCTTTCATTACAACTATAAATTTCCCTTCAATCTAATGATGGATATTACATCTCCCTATCTACTAAATACTCACATTTACATTAAGAATACCCCATAACTTGGTATATCTACCGCATCATCCTATCCTGGAAATATTCTAGAAACCCTAGCAAACTTGGTTTGGTCTTTTTTGATCGTACACGGTCTTTTGTTCATGAAAAATCTTAACGTCGTGACATATACATTATCTTATTCCCACATAATCCTCCAATCTTGACTCAACGCCAAACGTGTTTTGATTTTTCTAGGTGACTTGACTTCAAAGTTGATTTTGTTTTTTACGTAAAGAGACATGAACTTATTCAATTAACTGGTCCTTTTGCATTATTTCAATCTAGAAATCATGATTCGTATTATGAAAGCAATAAGTTAAATTCACCAAGATAAGCCACATGCAAAAACATAAATCTCCAAAATTTTAAAAATGAAATCGGACATCCATTTAAATTCATTTCTAGATTATTATCTAATTTGTAGAAAAACTATATTTCTTAACATAATTGATTTTATTTCATTTTCTTCTTAAATGTTTGTACATCATGCCACGCAATATTAATTTGGTTTAATCTAAATTATATGTCACATACCATGCGTGTACAATTGCTTTTAACACAAAAAAAGGGTATTATAATTGCAATGTTAATTCTAAAAAAAAAATTAAAAAAAAAAAAAAAAAAATGGAAAAAAAAAAAAAAAAGAAAGAAAGACAAATTACACTTCTTGCTTATCTATAAATAGGTTTTGTCATGCAGAAATTTTCTATTGGCCACTTGGACTGAATTCTCTAATTAAAGGAGGCCCAGGTACAACAAATTTCTAATTAAGTGCGCTCATCAGAAATTTTCTTTCAATTTGTCTGAACAACGATCATGTCAATACAAATTGCCTTTTCTCTTCATTCTTTTTTCTGCTTTTCTCCACAACTGGAAAAAAGAAAAAACCAGAGAATCTATAACGATCTCCAAAGGAGCAGCTTCTAGTGAAATTTCCACAATCTTATTTGCTTTTCATTGTGAACGGTGACAACTTTCTTCATTCCCACGGCCAAACACGTGATCGGAGGCCGAGCAGCTCTAGGAATGCTGTCGATTTGAGCATCTTCTGAGAGCCTTCTTCCCTTTCTTTTCTCTATCCCTCCTGAAGAAGAAGCTGATGATACTGGTTGGTCCATGACGTAACTTGAGACTAGTTCCCCCGTGCTTTGATCCAAAACACGCAGCACCCCGTCTATTCCACCAACAACCAGCTTTGACGTATCATACTGCATGTGTCCAAGCGAGTACAGCACATTCGGGCTCACTCGTCTTTCCCACAGAACCCCCATTTTCCTGAACAATTAGCATCTCCTCATTTATCAGCTGCCCTTTTTTGTCTAAGGGTATCGAATATCATGATTAAATAAAGCGCACATTTCATAAAGGTACCAATAGCAGAAAAAGTGACAGTCATAAACTTTTAAGTACCTGAGATCCCAACAAGATGCATATCCGGAAGCACATCCAGCAAACACTAAATTTGAACAAGGGTTGAAACACAATGTCTTTATGCCTGTCAAAAGTAGATAAGTTCAATTAGGTTAGATATGGTGCAAGCATTTCCTGAAGCAATATATCATATCCAGCTGAAGGAAGAAAAAGAAACTCGCATGGTGTAGACAAAAAAGATAAATTTGACTCATGATATGGTGAAGGTTTTGATGTTTAAGCGCACATGCAACCTAAAATCATGCAGCAAAGAGGAAGATAAGCAATCATGAGACCACTTTGACCATATTAAGACTCTTGATATGGTGCCATGAAAATCCATCATGATGTTCATCAGTATCGCATGGCAGACCAAAAGAAAGATCCATGAACAAATGATTCCTACACAACCAAAACCCACAAGTCCACACTGATACCACCATGGCCATTGATGACACAATATTCAACATTCAGGAAATTTTTTCTGTGCGCAGGTAAAAGGACTAGCTGAAAGACGAGTTACCATCAAGAGCTTAAGAAAT
Source organism: Eucalyptus curtisii (assembly GCA_017140595.1). Lineage (NCBI taxonomy): Eukaryota > Viridiplantae > Streptophyta > Magnoliopsida > Myrtales > Myrtaceae > Eucalyptus > Eucalyptus curtisii. The sequence continues at coordinate 39,521,094 of CM029500.1, read as the reverse complement.
CAAGTTTCGGAAACAACTAAAAAGTTGGAGGACAAACTAGAATCATCCTTGAAGGCATTAGCTATATAACCACGGAATTTTTATCACCCACGTTCCTACAACATAAGTTCAAAACCTTGTGCTAAACCAACGCTCGAAATTTGTGGAAAGAAAAAGCATGAGAAATTCATAGGTCAAGACATTTACTGAAAAAAATCTAAATTGAACACGAGACCTTGAAACTCCCCATGAAAACCCACGTGAACAAAAAGAATTCTACAGATATATGCTGTTTGGAAAATAAGCTGAACAAGCCAGCAAACAACCTATGCGATCATGTGGCCTCAATGTTGCTACTCGCTCATCAGACGAAAGGCCCGATATTGTGATGCTGCCAAGCGAGGAACCACTGAAAATCAGCTGCTCACTGCTCAAAGATAAGCAGGTCACTGGGGCAGAATGCATCCTGCAGTCGACCAGAATAATCATTGGCAAATCATTACAGTATCATCACCTTCCCAATGTATCATAAGAGGATCGACATCAAACTTAGGTTCACTGAAGAAATTCTATTGACAGAAGTTACAACAAGCAAAGCAGAATAACATACCTAATGATTCGAGAACATTTCCGACTGTACATGTCAAACACACGAACAGTACCATCCTCACATCCAACAACTGCCTCGGGATCAAGGTAACTGCAACTCAAATGTCAGTCTTACAATAATCAAATCTGTCGTTACACCAGCAACTACACTGATAAAATAAAGAAACCGACTTACTGGAGCCTATTATTTCAATAGGTATGCATCCTAGAGACAAATGACAGAATGATTAAGAATGATAAAGCAACATTAATTGCACCGTCTTCTTATAAAATTAAAAAAAGTTGATCTTTAATTATTTGATGCTTAATAGGTATGGCAATTTTGCCAGCTTCCCAGTCAAGGATAGTCCAGAGTAATTCTTAGCATTGTTGATTAAAACGAAAGCTCAACCTGTTCTCATCTACATAAAGTTGGAAGATACGGATCCACATATTTCACAAGAAAGACATCCCAAATTCACTTCCAATATGAACATTAGATACTGACCCAAATAACAAGTCCATAACATGGAATGCCTATTTCCATGCAATCAAGTGAAAACGTCTCTGTTTATAACCATCTGGGAAATTCGATAGATTGTGTCCCACGAATATTTAAAGTATAGCAGGTTTTCATGAACTTATTACTCTAAAAAGGCAAATAATATCCAAGTGAGATTTCAACGCACCGCAGACACAAACCCTTAGGAAAGGTTCCTTCACGGGAGGGAAATATGCTTCTCTGGCCCCCACGCCTCCATATGCCTATGCGAGTGCCAATCAAGCCAACGATCTGCAGAAAGTCGACAGGAGACTTTTAGAATTTCTTATGTATATAGCTGCAACATATTATGCAACCGAGCAAAATTTAATCATCATTAGACCTTCATCCATCTCAAGAACCAGCAGCTAGTCAACCACATGATAGAGGTGGAGAGCATCAGCTTTATGATGTTCAGCAAGACGAAAAAGTAACTATGGTGGAAACATAGCAAGCCATTTAGAGATGCCTTTCTGTGCAGGAAGCACCTTTATATGCAAATTACGGATTGTGTGGAGAAATTGCCAGCATATGTTTCTGAATTAAAGGGTACTGCAAATTTTATGAAAAGCTACCATACTCTTAAAAATTAGGCTGTCAAGACAAAAGAGCACCTCATATGCACAGAAATAACCGTATTACATATATGGTCCTATTTGTGCAAGAATGGGTTGTTCCCTTTGCCACCATCTCAAGACAAAGAAATCTTAATAGTACCTTGCTTTCATCAAATTCATAATCAATTAAAGAAACTGCATGTGGAATAGCATACTCTCCAAGGCATTTGAAGCTTTCAGCTGACCAGAGACGCATAACCTAACATCACAGTACACCATTAGTGGTCATGAGAGAAAGAGAAGTTACACACCATAAAAGATTGAAAGAATGTTTGTCACAATTTAGCAAGTGAAATTCAGAGAGAGAGAGAGAGAGAGGGGGGGGGAGGGGAAAGAATATAGAGTTAACTATTATGCAAGTGATTGATCACTGCCTTTAGACTTTAACTGATATTTCGTCAAGAATTAGACATGATAAGTTTACCCCCACCAGGATGAATCATTTGAAAACCACTCTCAAGACAGCTATTTGATTCATTTTTACTGTCCAATGTGCCACCATACTAAGAATCTAGCAACAAGTCAAGGGCAAGAAGCATGATAGAAAATATCATATCCCCGACACATTAATCATGTAACCAGCTCATGACAAGGTAGATAAATACAATAGGATAGTGCAGGAGGAACAATATTTGCACTCTTTCTTCTTATTTCAGGTTAATATCCTATGGTATTAGACCTCTGGCCAGAGAATTAAAAAGAACTATGTTATTACATTATATGAGAACAAATATCTTTTGTTTGGGCTCTTAGCTCATGCTACCAATGTAATGCACACAAAGGAGATTCTATCAACAAGAAAAGCAAAGGAAAATAAGTCTTGAAGTTCAAGTTCTAGTCATGACTTCCTTGCAATCAGCAGTAGCTTTATTCGAATAAGCCACCCAGGGAATCATCTGCGTAAATCTCATAATGGTACCTCTTTCAGGTAAATCCTGAGAATAAAGCAGTGGTGCATCAGAGAAGACTGTACCTTGTCGCCTACACCAGTGAGGATCAAACCCATCTTCATTCGGCACTGATTGACCCTAACAGAGAGTATAATTAAAAGCTAGTCTAAACAAGAAAAATTGGAAAAGTGGATAAAAGAAACTCCAAATCTTATTTTGGACTATTTACACAACCTTGGTAAAGATTAAATTACCCTGTTCTGATTAGGATTTCATTTAGTCTCTTTGCTAAATAAAACCTGTCATATATTCAATCATTTAAAACTGAGGAATTGTTGAATCCTTATATTTAATTCATTCTCTTCCTCAGTGACTTATCAGCAAATGGTATGCTGTATGCTCACCAAAAGGTACTAAATACTATGTCATGGTAAGTGAAGTATCCAACTACCCTGTCCCATCAATGGTAAACAACCAGAGACACGTGCTCCCAAAGAAGCATAAAGAAATTTGTTCCCGAGAATGAGTAAAAGCTCATGCTAATAGAGGGTAATCACGAAAGCAGCAAAATGCATGGTGGTTTTGTTCAAATTAAAACATGGCGGAGAGGAAGTGAGACTGTAGTGGTAATGGAAAACTTACCCGATTGAATGCCCTTTCCATTGATCAACTTGAACATCCCCTTCTCTCAAAGAAGATTGGTGATGTTGTATTGCCCATTCCCGCATATAATATCTCAGTGGTTTCTGTGAGAGTGCGGGCATATCGGAAGAACGTGCATAACTGCCGCATCGCCTATAATACAAGTCCTGCAACAACTTGGATTTGCTGACAATATTGTTCCTGCGAAACCAGAGGGGTAAAATGCGTTTCAAAATGAAGCATATCCCTCCAAATTATTTGATTCGCTGAAATCAACATAGGCTGATTTTAAGCCCATCCAAAAACCAACCACTAATCTGGAGAATATTCAATTCAAAAAGACGAACTGAGATTATAATGATGCTCTCCCCGAAATCCCTAAGACATAAAGCATCATTTGCAGCACTTTCCGTCTAATCAAGAAATACACGTCTAAAGTTTTCAATTCACGGTATTTCCGATCCAATTCCTTCATACTTCAACTCGTTCCAATGCACTGCCCACTATATATCATCTACTGAATGGCGAGCGAAGGGTTCAAGACAGCTCAAGAACCAAAACTCCGAAGAAATTTTCCAGCTTTCGGCACTAAATTGAACTAAATTGTCAAACGTGAGGGAGAGGAAGAGGGAGAGACAGACCAGAATTTGCAGACGGAAGAACAGTGAGCAAGGTCGAAGGGGCCGAGCAAGGAGAAGACCATGCAGAGAATGTCGTGGTCGAGAGAGTTCATGGAAGCGGTCCTCTCGCCGCCGCCGCCGCCGCCGCCGCTCCTCCTCTTCTTCCCGGCCGGCGACCTCCCGTCGGAGAGCGACGGTCCCGTCATGCCCCCCGGCGGCGGGAGATCCTCCTTCGCCCCAAATCCGACGGTCCGCGAGAGACCAAAGGCTTCGGAGAACGTCTCTTCACTTCTTCTAAGCCGACAGACGTAGCCGCCCGACCCCGTTGACCGATGGGACCACCGCCGATGGGTTTGCTCAGCGGAGCTCGAAGATTTAGGGCAGGGGAGCGGCGGCGGCGGCGGACGTCGACGACTTCAATCCGCTCCAGATTTCCGGCGAGGGCGTCCCCTCCGGCGGCGATTTCTTCAACTCCATCAAGAACGACTCCGAACGACTCCGACACCGATTAATTCATTTCTGCCATGAGGAGATGTGGGCTTCTATAGGCCCAACGGCCCATTTGGTCATGGAAAGATTATTGATAATAAGGGATCAAAGATCAATTTTGAGATGCACCTATCTCAATGGGTTCACTGCATCCTAAATTTCGATAGTAATTTTTCACGTAAGATCACATGATGTAGTGGCTTTAATTCCGTGTGGATTTGATTACTATCGTTGAGTATTGTGTTTTCAATTTGCATTGCATGTTCAGTTAGTGCATATACCTCCTCAGTTAAATCAATCATTCTTTTAGATTAATCTACTTACATCTTATGATTTAATAGATATCATGAGTCATGAGGACAAGAGCTTCTCTTGACCCAAGGATCCTTTGACCTAAAAAAGAAAAAAAAAAGACCTGAGGGACCCATTTGGTCATAGAATGATCATTTATGATGGAGGATCAAAGATCGATTTTTCGATGCATCTAATTCAATGGGCTTAGTGAATTCAATATTTTGATTCTAGTAATTCTTCACATGATCTAATAGCTTTAATTCACTGAATTGGTGCTAACCAATTATGGTTACATAACGATGAGAGAATTACCTACAATGGTACATTTATTGAATCAGAATTTGACCCTAAAAAAGAAAGACAAAAATTATGACATGCCACATGTTTTATGGCACGATTAATTACATTACATTACCTCCTACAAGAATGGTGATGCAGCATTCACTTTCTTTTTTTTAGTTTATTAAGAGATGCAGTATTTGTACCAAACAGTCCTCTACGAAGTTGACTACAATAGTTTGACCCCAAAAAAAAGTTGACTACGATAATAAGCAAAGGTAACTTCAAAGTATCTAAGTGGAAAAAACAGATGACCTCACGGCCATCAGAATTGAACTTCAAACCTGTAAAAATCTTAAAAGTAAATTGAAACCCTAGCTTTGTTGGAGGCGTGTCGATATCTGAGGAAGAACACTTCGCTGAACTTAAGTGTGGAGTCAGACAACTTAAATTTGATAAGGGCAGTGACAGATCAAGAAAAGGCGTCGTGGGAGGAGGAAACTCTAGTCAATGCCTGCAAATTAGAGATGGCCCAATTTGACAACTTGATTATAGCCCATTGCCCAAGAGAAGCCAATGAAGTAGCGGACTGGATAGCTAAAGCCCGTAGAGGTAATTATCTTCCTAGAAATTGGCTCACTAATCCTCCTAATATTTTATGGGACCTTATTGTTTCTGAGGCCCCTTTTTTTGCGTGAAGTAATGAAGCTCGACTATATTTTCTGACAAAAAAAAAAAAAAAAAAAACTCCCCTCAAAATCAAACTCCAGACATAACTGATATGGGCTAAGCTGATGGCTTAGACTTAGAGGCAGTAGAAAGCCGAGACCTCTTCTTGGCCAAACTCTCACTGCGACGTTCTCTCTGCTACTTCAATCTGGTGTCAAGGAGCTTCTGGGAGTCAGCAGCTTCAGCCCTGGCCTTGGCAATTCTTTTCTTCGTGTCAGCAATCCTCGTATGCTTCCTTTGCAGAGTCGATGGAGTGACCAACCTCTGAATCTTGGGAGTTTTGCTCACCTTCTTTCCTATGATTTCGCAGCCACAAATACTGGGTCGACATTGAAGGTAAATTTGTAAAGAACAGTCACTAGCTGTAGATGACACTTTCATTCCCTTATAGATAAGGGAAACACATGCTATCATGGAAACATACCAGATTTTGTCATAAATGTTTTGCGGTAAGTGTTGACATATTTCCAGACATCATCTTCCTTCGAAAGGTTGAAGAACTTGTGAATCTTCAAAGCCCTTTTAGGACCTCGCATCCTTGGTTTCTCGGTGTCGGTGGACCAGGGAGCTCACTCTCGCCCTTCTTTACGATAACCAAATTCAGAACAGAAAGGTCAGGGCTGACAATGCCCCCACGCACAGACTTCCTCCTCCTCTCTCCATTCTTCCTTCCGTATCCGCAGAAGCAAGGGGTCCCTGATCAGATGATGAATAAACCTTATTTTATATTTCAAGAAGGGAAATAAAAGTTTGTGCCATCAAATATGCCAAATCGGACAGTGTAGCAGTAACTCTACAAAGATGCTGTCAATATTAAAACCTCACCATGTGCCCTGTTTTAAGCCTATTGTAAGACAAAAAGATTTCATTCCTCTTTTCAGGCTACAAATTACTCGCCTATGAGACGTGGAAGCCATTAGTCAGCGGCAAAGAATAATTGGCATTCGAGAAAACACACACATAAATTAGGCAGAACTGGACAACCGGAGAGGCTACAACAATGGCGGAATGAACACACGTAACATATTCACGTCATATATTGTAAATACTACATGTATTGCGGTGTCCAAGGACTACGCAAACATCGGCATCTACTGCAAAGTTTATGGGAACATACATTGATAAGATAAATTCTTTTTCAAGCAGGAAAGAAGTGAAAAATCTACTCAAGCTTTAGCATTTATAGTCCCCCCGCCCCAACCCATGAAGCCTTTTCTCTATCTAAAGCCAAGCCTGATTTGTGAAAAGGGCAATCCGGATATACCGGATTTATCCCATACGCTACTGATGATCAAGACAGGTCGGAAAGAACTCAATGCATCGAACACACTCCCCAACACCAACGGCAGAATGTCTTAACAAGCAAAACGACGAGCATAGACTGTAAGCGCAGAAAAGAATTTCCAACCACACGACGTCGAACTCAAGAACTAAACCCACTATTGTACCGACATGGATTAAATCCAACGAACATAAAGAAAGAGCAAAGAGAGGAAGAACTAACAATTTCTGTTCATCGTCCATCTCGAGCTTCGTCTGGCGGCCAGTGGTAGGGTGGGCGATGTTGAGCTGCGAAAGCACACAAGCAAAGAGAAACCCAAAAAAAAAAAAAAGATTTGAGTAAAACTTCCCGAGCATCCTTCGATCAGAGCGTGGGTGGAGAGAAGGAGACTGAACCTTCATCTTGGCTCGGAAGAGGTGATGGCGCAGAGGCGGGGCTACGAGGGTGGCCTTGCGCGGGAGGAGCTTGAATCTGCCTTTTCTGCAGGCTGATGTGGGCTCTGCCAACTCAAAGTACGCATCAATTTAATGAAGAGAAAGAACCGAAGTCCACGACAATTTATAATTTCAATCAAACCTACCTCAATTTTTTCAAGAAATAAATCGCTACTTCTTGAGTTAAAAAAGTAAAAAAAAAAAATGAAGAAAAAGTAATAGGTTAAACAATAGGTTGGCTTGGTTCGATTTGGTTTCAAAAGAGTTGAAACCGAACCACCGGTGTTTTGAAAAAGATACCCTTGAACCGAACCAAATCGAACCCTAAAAAAATAGTTTGGTTTGCTTTGATTACTATTGGTGATATATACTTAATCGTGAAAGATATGGAGAATCAAAGGAAATACCTTAAATATTTTTAATTGATATAGAGAATCAAAGAGAATATCCTAAATATTTCTAATATGTCCAACGGAGCTCCATCTATTGATAAATAGCCCCAAAAAGAACACCCCTAAGGAATGGGCAAATTGGTCGGGTGTCAAGCGAATTTACAGAGCAGCAATTGAATGAAACGTGTTTTGATTTTCACCAATTGCATGTAAATCGGGTCACATGCATAGACCAAGCGCTTGAATTTAACCAATTCTACTAGTGGTTATTGCATTTATTTCGGTCCCAACTTGATTTCCTGGAATTCTAAAAACAAGCTACCGTTGCTCAATCCAACAATGAATTGGAATACAAAGGGCTAGCTAATGCGACCTCTAAATTACTATGACTATTGCATCTCCTTCGAGATCTTCGATACACTCTCCACTGGTCACCACTTGTTCTTTGCGATGATGTAGGGGCAATCTATTTGGCCACAAATCCCATCTTCCATAAACAAACCAAGCATGTGGAAATTAACTACCATTTTGTTCTTGATTTAATTAGTAGTAAGCAGTTGGAAGTTCAATCTACTCCTTCACAAGCGCAAACGGCTGATTTCATGACAAAACCTTTATCCAAATCCCAATTTCTTATTTTAGTCAACAAGCTCACGGTAACTATGCCACCATTTTGCTTGAGGGGGGTGTGATGGAGCAAATCTCCCAAGATAAAACATCTTCCACGATCTTTGCCAATTTTGTTGATAGAGTCAATCTTTCACAATATGTGCTAATTCCATTGATAGAGCAAATCTCCTACAATATGTGATAATATTGTAGATTCTTATCTTTTGTAAAATAATTTCAATCATTATTTTCCCGCTCATGTACATACTATAAATATTATACCAATCTCCACATAAATATATATGCGATCAAACTCAAAATCATAGTCTTTTAGACATAATCGCCATAGTGGTGGAATTCAACTGGCCATTGTCCGGGCAATCTCCGGATCTTGTCTTTCCCTTTCAGTCCCTCTTGAGAATGCAGCCTAGTATTGGGTTCTTCCTTTAATCCATGGCAATCGATCGCATGAAAATGGCCCTTGTCTATTCCAATATTCTGGAACTTTGCTTTGTAGAGAGAACATAGAATTTCTCCTTGCTTCTTTACATTGATATGAACCATGGACGTCGAGAGAAATAGAGAAAAAAAGTAGAAAACAAGAGTTGTGTTCTTTAGGGTTCTTCCCCATTCTCTCCTCTCTCATTCCTCTTTAAGCCGCTTGAGAGAGAGAGAGAGAGAGAGAGAGAGAGAGAGAGTACAAAAAGGCGTTTAATATTGGATATCAATGCAAGACAAACGTGCTATACGTAATGGCATACGACTAAATATGGACGACGTGCCTCATTTCATGGATCTATAACCCATACCAGTAGTCTAATACTGGTTTATAAAGTAAGTGTTCGTATTTGCTCATGAAGTATCCCCATCCCCATTCCTCAAATATCTGTTTCTCATGAAGCAACGCACGCAAAGGAACACCGATAACTACCAAAGATTAGATAAGGTGGCCAGAAAATTGTAAATCTACATAAAACGATCAATGCAACTCTAAAATTTTCAATTTAGCCAATTAGTCCTAACTTTTTCAATGATATTTCAATGTGTTTTTTTTTTTTTTCGCCAAGTTTGGCCGAAAATCAGCCAAATAACGCCTAGCATCCTATAGGGCACGGTTAAGCTAATGAGTTTTGAATCAACCAAGATATACTAATTACTTTATTTCGCATCAATTCTTCTATGTATGACTTAGCTAACATAACCCATACATGCATTTCAACATTTTTGCCAGTTTTATATGTTTTCACATTCCACTCCACATCAATATCTTTGTTAAAAGAGAAACAATTAAGTTCTTGAATTTCTAAATAACTGAAGGATTACATGCACGCCCTTATTAATTAGAAAAAAAGAGAGAAAATGGGGGAGAAAAGTGAGTCCTTGGGCGCTAATCCATCATCTTCAAGCACTTGAGGGTCTATTTATGTGGGAGTAGAGAACCAGCAAGGAAGTGAGAGATGAGAGAGAGAGCTCTCCTGGGCTGAGAGATCGGCACCTTATGCCCCGCTCCTCGCACCGTCGCAAACGTCAAGTCTCCCTCGTACACTTGTACATACCCTCCGACCTATATACATAAAAGACGGTGTGGATTACTCTTCGTTCAACAAATCAAGCCGATTGATCCCTCTGGGACGAGGGGGATCAAAGACAAGAATAATTAAAGAAGGAGTCGATGTCGTGAAAACTAATAAGCCGCCTCACCTCGCCACCCAGGAACCAAGGACGCCATGGACTCTTCGTTGGGAGGCCCATCTTGCTAAGAGATCTCTGGGTCGAAGTCACCGGCACTCTTCCGTCGGTGTCCCCACTGCATTTTCAGTCATTCGTTAGTCATACCCCCACTTCAATCAACCACAAAGGATTGAAGCCAATTCCCTAAAAAACACCAAACTTCATGTCTAGTCCCAAATTTACCCTGAACTTAATTTTTTGTTTCGGAAAAACCCTAAACTTTAGGTTCAATCCTAAATCTGCCCTGAACTTTTCTTTTGTCTTAAAAAAAAAAAAACATGAACTTTAGGTCTAGTCTCAACTATGCCCCAAATTTTGTTTTATCAAAAAAAAAAAAAAATCACCAACTTTTAATCTATTCTCAAATCTTCCTCGTGGTAACATGACATTTCCACATCAGCAATATATACACATTGGCAAGGCAACATGGAAAATTATCTTCAAACTAAAACCATTCTAAGATATAAAAATTAGAGATAACAACAACAACTTTTGGACTTTTTGGTCTATTGGATAGAGGGTTAATGGGGACAAATTTAGGGCTAGAGTAAAAATTGATGATTTTCTTTCTAACAAAAAATGGAATATATTTGGGATTTGACATAAAGTTTGAGGTTTTTTTTTTTTCTAAGACAAAAGAAAAGTACGGAGCAAATTTGGGACTAAACTTAAATTTGTGGTTTTTCTAAGATAAAAAAAATTTTTGAGGCAGATTTGGAACTAGATGTAAAGTTTGAGGTTTTTCCTCAGATAAAAAAAAAAGCTTGCATAGAATTGGCACTAAATTTAAAATTTGGGATTTTTTAGGGAATTAGCTCGAAAGGATTGCCAAAATTCGTCAATGACCCAACCGTAACTAGTTTCTACCTGATTTTATTCTCATCACAGATCCTTCACTTCTAACATGGACGGTGCGCAACACAATCAAATTTTTTTTCTTTTTGCTTTTCTATTTACCTGTACACCCAAACACGGAGCCCATTGGACATGAATTCTTGGAGGAGAGGCAGGACGGTGGGAGGCCTATCTCCCCAGGGATGGATAACTTCGCTGCACCGTTCCCAGTCATGATCGAGCTTCGTAACGTTGGCATGAAGTGCCTCTTGCACATCTTCTCTGTTCAGGTACGCATGCACGTAGTAGTCTCCACACGGGTCTAATTCCATGATCTGCAAAATGGATGACCCATGTAAATTTGAGTTAAGGGGGTTGAAATCGTCGTAGAAAAAGTGCAAAAGTATGAGGGGGGGGGGGGGGGGGTGAAGAAAGCGAATGGATTTGAGCTTACGTTGGTCTTCTTGGGACGAGAAGTCAGGTTGAAAGATAAGCACCGAGGGGCGTAGATGTCGTAAATGTCAATATTGGGAAAAACTTCATTCTCCGCATCCAACTTCGCCGATTTGCATTGGCTTACTTGAGTGACATTTGGCAAAAAGTCGCAATACTTTTGAATTGCATACCATGTTTCTTGGGATATCAATGCGTGCGTAGCGAAGTATTCATACATCCCTCTTTCGTCCGTCTCATAGTTGATTGCTGCGTTCCCAATCTAAATGCATCCATATACATCCACAGTTAAGACCTTTTTTTTTTTTAATTGATCTAACTATGTCCAATGATTTAATATATATTATGAGTCATAAGGATGTTGGCTTCTCTAGGCCTAATGGCCCCACTTGACCACGGAATTATCCTTCATAATGAAGGATCAGAGTTCCATCTTTAGATGCACCAGATCGATGCTAATCATTAATGGTTACATAATAACAAGAGTAGTACCTACTAATGTCTAATTCATTGAATCCCAATTTGATTCCCCAAAAAGGAAGAAAAAAGGCATCACATGTGGCATGCAGCATCCACATTATTTATTCATTAAGAGATGCAGCAATTGTACCAAACGTTCCCCTTTGAAGTTGACAACAATAGGAAGCACATGCTTAGTTAAAATCCATTACAGCAAATGGAACAATTGAGTAGCAGCTAGTAACTCCAATCATGAATTCAACAACCAAAAGCACTTGTTCTACTCATTATAAAGCTATAAAAGATTTTTCAACATGTCGATGAGGTTCAATACGGGAGCACATTACTTGGCAAAACCAACGGCAAAAACACGAAAACACACAAAAACACACACAAAAGACCAACACAAAAACACACACAAAGCTTAAATCATTTCCAACGATCGAACACTATGGTTCAAAATGTAACATAGATAAGGACCATGCGATTTATGAAAACAACTTACTATAATCCCTTTGAGGTTGATAATGGTCTTGTTTGCCTTCTTGTTGTTGAATAGGATGTTGTATGCGAGCTGAGGTGCGTAATGGCCCGCGTAGCTCTCTCCTGAAATGTAAAAATCCCGGTTCTTGTACTCGGGAAACCTCTCCAGCCAATTTAGCAAGAACACATAATTGTCCTCGGCTGTTTTGCTGTCACCGTTCGTTCTATAGTCCGCCGTTGTGTTAGAATAAGAAAAACCGACACCAGCCGGAGACTCTAGAAACAAGACGTTCGCAGCTGCCCTCGTAAAACAAATAATTGATCCACCCTATAAGCATAAAGAAAAGGTGAAATACTTTTGAAAGCACTAAACTATATTTTTCAAATACTTTACCAATATTCCATGCAAATTTATTTCTATAGAGAGTCTTCCCGTTGCTATGAACTCGGAACGGTCCGAGTTCCTGCATTGCTCCAATGCCGAAGGATGAGCATCCAGGACCTAAAGAAACGACACAAATAGCTAACTTTTACTCACTCAAATGCACAAGAAAATAATCTAGATATGATTCACCGTATATGTATCATAGAAAATTAAGAGAAGGACGGTGTGTGTATTTATTGGACCAATCAACTCTGCGATTTTCTGTATCATTGATAATCCATTCAGATTTTGGAATTGACAAATCATGATGATAACTTATGTTCACATACTTTTACTATACACTGCACCTAAATATGAAAGACAAATAGCAATGCTTGGGTGCAAAGCACCGGCTTCATTAAGTTATCAATGTGACAGCCCGAAGTGTTTCAGAATCAATAAAAAGCCAACTGCAACAATTAGAAAAATGCTTAGTTGTCGGGACAAAGTTATATTAATTATTTTATGGTAGCATTGAATACTGATATTGTTTGATAAAGTTTAAATTGAGTTTATTATAACGCAATAACTACGATGTAATTGTATATCTTGACTATAAAAACCGTGATAAATTTCTAAGTGAAGAGAATAATATACTCGCATTGAAGATCAAGCGAAAATGGGAAAACTAAAGCATTCACCTCCGTTAAGCCATAGAAGAAGCGGCACCGAGTCCTTATTTCGCCCTGATTCAGCAAAATAATAATAAAATGCTCGACCAGCCGATTCATCAATGGTGACGTAACCGCCATAGTGATTGAATTCGACCGACGGTTGTCCAGGCAACCTTTTGATCAAATCTTTCTCCTTCTGTCCTTCTTGACGATAAACCCTAGAATTGAGAATTCCACGGTGATCGCTCACCTGAAAAGGGCTGGTGTCTATCCCAGACTTCTCCCACTTCGCTTTGTATAGGGAATGAAGAACATCTCCTTGCTTCTTTCCATGGATTGGAACCAGGGAAGACAATATACATAAAGATAAAAGAAGAAGAAAAGAGCGTCCTTTGGGTTTTCTCCCCATTCTCTCTGCTCTCAACTTCTTCTTCTTTGAGCCACTAGAGAGCGAGAGAAAGAGAGTTTTAATAGAGAGCGAGAGAAAGAGAGTTTTAATGGTGGTTTTGATATGTTGAATTGCATTCGAATTAGCTGCATCCATAGATAATTGAAAAGAAAGAATATGGCAATTCTGATAGAACGGGAAAGACTTAACTGCCTGGATAAGCTTGATTAGATCTAGGTAATATAATTAAGGTTTTTTTTTGACATTTTCGGAATCATGTTGTGCCCTGTCACTCCAATAAAGACAGTGTTTACTCTTACAGGAAGACATGCCGCTTATTATACCGAAACTTTAATTGAATTGAATTTAATCGAGTATAATGTATGATTTATTACTAGATATGGATGTCGTGGCTAAGACTGATGATATATCTCTACAATTAGTAGATATATGAGGTAAATATGTACCATGTGAACAATGGAGTGATATAAATGGCAAGATATCATTCAACAGCTTCCTTTTGTTACAATTTTTATTTTCCTTCGATCATATTAAATTAAATTGTCAGTGCTTTTGATAACCACTAAATGCAGACAACTTGATTATTTGGTTTAAGTAAAAAAGCACTCATTAAGGTAAGTAAGGATTTCGACCAAAAAAAAAAGGTAAGTAAGAATAAATTATTTAATCAAGTTATAAAAATACAATGGACAATAAATTCTTGCTGGTTATATAAATAAAACCATCTGATAATGCTCATTATTCTTTGTTTAGCATAAAACGATAAAACTTATTGATATTTTATCAAATAACTCTTTCATTACTTTTCAACACTTAATATTCATTATTTAAAATTCCTCTAATCCTCTTCCACTCTTTATATACCTTTTTCATCAACGTCTTAAAAGTATTACCTTGTATATGAAGTTACCAATTTTTTTTTGTGCGGTGAGACAGCTTTTATTGGTTTGAGTTATGTACTAGCTACTGAAAAAGGCACTCTTGAACCAAATCGAACCAAACCAAACCCTAAAGAAACAGTTTGGTTTGCTTTTATTTAACATTTTGAACAGTTCTTTGCTCACTTTAATGCGCTATTACTTATGGGTGTCAATGGGTCAGGTCCGATCGGGTTTCGATGTTACTTGACCCGACTCGAATCATAAGGGTGCGCTCGAACCCGACCCGACCCAAAACGCATAAGAACTGAAAAGAAAAAACCAGGTTGGGTGGGGTGCGGTTTTTCGGTTTTTTATTTTTTATTTTTTTTTTCCGGGCTCCCACTCAACTTGGTTATGGATTACATTGCTTCCACATAAACCTTAGCACAAACTTAGCTCAGAATATTAACAATTCTCAACCAGTGTATATATATGTCCCGATGCTGGGTAGCTCTGCTATATCAAAGTAGAATAACAAGCATCCTAATAAATCAAACTCATTATTGGCCAAAAAAGGGGAAATTGCACGGGTGGATTTTGTTCCAATGAGGTTCTCAAACAACCAGTGCAAATCGGATAAGCTCATGATCCTTGAAATTTTAAAGCACATATGCAAAAGCTCAAGTGGATAAAGATAAAAGAGAGCAGCTTTGACTAGAGTTTCCAGTAACTTAGCTAATTAGTAAGTCATAGGATCATGATATGACAATCACAGAACACTTCGTCAAAATGTGAAAAGAAGAGGGGCGAAGAGAAGAAGGCAGAATTTTAATCACCACAAAACATTTATGGAATGGCACAAAACCAAGTAGTCTTTAAGATGTATGACCCTCCTCCGCAGAAGCCTCAAAAGTCTCTCTGGGAACAAGTTCAGGGACCTCATCATCATCATCCTCCAGAGTAAATTTAAAATTTGATAGCATTATAGTCGAAAAAGTACGAAAATAAGCCATCATTCACAATTTTTTTTTTTTTTGATGCAAGTCTGTAGTAGGAACATCCTGTTCTCTAGAGCTCCCAACCACAGGACACAGTTATTCTTTTCACTGTCTTGTTCATGTCTATGGAACGTAAAAGTCAGCTTAAAAGCATATCTTTTTAAACTCGGTAACTAAACTATTATGCTGAATGATTTTTGTTAACCATTTTGCACAAAGTCAATTAGATAGATTGTTCCAAAACTGCAAAAAAGCCACAGATGCAATTGCTTATTTGCTCCAAAGTTTAAGCAATGAAAAGCAATCTATGAAGGACGGTATGGCAGTAAAGTTGACGAAGAGTAGCTGAACTTATCAAATGTGGGAAATAATTAGTGCTTCTGGGAGTAGTCCCTCCCTCTCAATACAGTACACCATGTGGGACTCATGATCATGTGAGAAGGGAGGGAATAAACTTCCAAAGTAAACAATAATTTCTCCCTCATGTCTTAGCAGTTACACCTGCTTTGAACTAGGGGTGTCAAAAAAGGCCTGCGTCAGCCCGACCAGGCTTGACCCGACCCTAAAATTAGGGTATTTTGGGGTCAGACCGAACTCTTCTTCGGATATGGAGCCGGTATCAGCCAGTGTTTGATTAGGGCCGGGCCGGAACGGGTGAGTACGGGCCTTCTGGCCTACCATCCGAAGCATCTCTCCCTCTCTCCCCTTGTCTCTTTATCGCTCAATCGGCCCCTCACTTTCGTTTTTCAACCATAATTTTCAAATCCCGCAATACACCACTAACACAGCCCCAGTCGCCGCCCAACCACCACTGTTGCCGAGAAGAGGAAAGGAAGCTCAGGGGGTTGCAGAGAAGACGAAAGGAAGAAGTGGGCTTGGAGGTGTGATTGGTTCCAGTGCGACCGGTTGTGTCTGTAGCTCGTCGCCACTGACGTTCACCGTCGTCGAGCCTGGCTGGCTGATCCGCTGTCAAAAACAAGGTGAGCCTCACTCCCCCACCTCGTGCTTGTTTGCTTGTCAGACTCTATATCTAGCTTCTACGAGCTTAAAATAACTGTTTTCGACGTGCGGGTACTTCCCGGTTTCGGCTTTGCAGGCAGGTGGTGGTCGGCACCATCGTTCGAGCCTGTCGTTTGCGGATGGGTTTGGCGGTGTTCGAGTTGAACGAACCTTTGCGAGGTTACCAAATTGATATAAGTGTCTTCAAGAATCTTCGATTCATTTTCTCTTTCTGTGTTCTGATTTTTTTTTTTTTTTTTAGGGGGGGGGGGGGAGGGGGTGGTTTTGGTAGTGATGGCAGGAGCCCTCTTTGGCCGTCAGATTAGATCTGGTCTACACTGCTTGTCCTTTTGCTGGGAGTGGTTTTCCTGATTGATTCTCTAATGTACTGCTGTTGAAATTTGATGCAAATTGATTTTAAAAATTAAATTTCAATGTTAGCCCTTGGTTGTGCTCAAAGCAGGTGTAATTGGCAAGACATGAGGGAGAAATTATTGTTTACTTTGGAAGTTTAGGGTCTGCATGTTTGTATTATTTTTTTTCTGTTTATGAACAAAAATTCTATTTTTATGTTTCCGAAAACAAAAAAAGAACAGAAACACTTTCGTTTGCGTTTTTGTTCCAAATCTGTTTTTTTGTTCCTGGGAACAAAATTGGAACAGAAATAAGAAATAAGAAATAAGAAAAAATTGTTTTTTTTGTTCCAGAAACACTTTTAAGAAACACTCTTCTATTTTTCTTCTCTTTCTTTCTTCTTCTTTTTTCTTTGGCCGGCGACCTGCCGTCGAGGGCCGGCGACCTCGCTGGAGTGTCGTTGGCCCCGGTGAGGCTCAGCCTCACCTTGGCTGGGCGAGCTTGGGCTGGCCCAGATCTGGCGAGGCCGAGCCTTGCGCCGACCCGGCGACTCTCGGCCTCACCTTGGCCGGGCGAGCTCGAGCTTGCCTAGATCCGGCACCGCTTGGCGGTGGCTTGGCGAGGCCGAGCCTTGCCGGTGGTTGGGCGAGCTCGGCCTCGCGCCGGCCGGCTACGCTCGGCCTCGCCTTGGCTAGGCGAGCTCTCGGGCTCGCCCGGATCCGCGCCGCTGAGTTCGCCCAGCCACCGGCAAGGCTCGGCCTCGCCGTGGTTGGGCGAGGCCGTCGGCCCTCGTCGGGTCGCCGGCCATGGCCAAGGCCGGCGACCGGCCACAAGGAAGAAAAAAAGAAAAAGAAAGAAAAAAATGAAAAATAAAATAAAAATATTAAAAAATTAAAAGAAACAAAAAAAAAAAAAAACACAAATTTACCAAACATGTTTCTGTTCTTTTTTTATTCCAGGAACAAGTTTACCAAACGTGTTCTTCTGGTAAAAAATTGTTCCCCGGAACAGAAATAATTTTTTTTTTTATTTCTGTTCCCTGAAATAATTTTTGAACAAAAACACAAACAAACGCACCCTTACTCCCTCCCTTCCTTACATGATTATGACTCCCACATGGTGTACTGTATCGAGAGGGATGGACTACTCCCAAAATCCCTAATCATTTCCCACAAACAGTACCTACATTTGATAAGTTCAGCTCCTCTTTATCAACTTTACTACCGTACCGGCATTCACAGCTAACTTTTCATTGCTTAAACTTTGAAGCAAATAAGCAATTGCATCCGTGGCTTTTTGCAGTTTTAGAACAATCTATCTAATTGACTTTGTGCAAAATGGTTAACAAAAATCATTCAGCATAATAGTTCAGTTACCGAGTTTAAACAGATATGCCTTTAAGCTTACTTTTACTTTCCATAGACATGAATAAGATAGTGAAAAGAATAATTGTGTCCTGTGGTTGGGAGCTCTAGAGAACAAGATGTTCCCACTGCAGAATTGCATCAAAAGTTTTTTTTTTTTTTTTTTTTTTTTTTGAATGATGGCTTATTTTCGTACTTTTTCCGACTATTATGCTATCAAATTTTAAATTTACTCGGGAGGATGATGATGATGAGGTCCCTGAACTTATTACTAGGGAGACTTTTGAGGCTACTGCAGAGGAGGTTCACACATCTTAAAGACTACTGGATTTTATGCCATTCCATATGTATTTTGTGGTGTCTAAAATTTTGCCTTCTTCTCTTCGCCCCTCTTATTTTCACATTTTGATGAAGTGTTCTGTAATTGTCATCTTATGATCCTGTAACACACTAATTAGGTAAGTTACCGGTGACTCTAGTCAAAGCTACTCTCTTTTATCTTTATCCACTTGAGGTTTTGCAAATGTGCTTTGGAATTTCAACGATCATGAGCTTACCTGATTTGCATTGGTTGTTTGAGAACCTCTTGCAACAAAATTGGACCGTGCAATTTGTTGTGAAAAACGAGCGATTGAACAATAATATAAACAAAAGAAGAAAATAAATCGGACATTAGATTTACGTTGTGCAGTCGTAAAAACCTACGTCCATGGAGAGTACAGCGACGAATTTCACTATAAATCAAGTGATATAAGGAGATTACACACTCGAGTCACTCAAACACTCTCTCGGTATTTCTCAAGCCTCAATTACACCCAATAACGCACGCAGTGTTTAGCCCGAAATTTCTCAAGAAATAATCTCTCAATCTCACGAAGGAATTACACTCAAATCTTACCTCAAGATTAAATTGGCTACAAACACTAATATTTCTTGGATGTGATTCACGGACAAGAACGACAAAGAAAAATCTCTCCCAAGCCCTCGACAACGAGACGGCACTTCAAGACCACTTCTTCATGATCAACCCTCTGCCACCCACAACCACCAATCTATATACCATAAGTAAGACCCTTATTCTTTTGCCGACTTCTCATAGGATTTTGTTTCCTATCTTGCCTGACATGCACGTTAATTCCAAGATGCAGATCAAAGTCAACACCAAACTTTCTTATTTTGTTGTTATCTTTTCCGTTTTATTTATTTATTTTCTCTCTTGGCCGAGGAAGCTAGAAGTGTGCATTCAAAATCCAAGTCAAAGTTGGATTTTCCTATTTTAGCGGCCAAACTCTCCAATGCAAATTCGAAAATTTTGGGAAGTTGATATTCGAATGTTCTTTGCTCGATTTCAAACGTTCGCAAAATATCCAATTCAGAATATTCGGAATTTCGCATTTGGCTTAAATTCGAGACATATTTTAACACAGTTTTCCCCTTTCTTGGCCAATAATGAGTTTGATTTATTAGGATGCTTGTTATGCTACTTTAATATAGTAGAGCTACCCAATATCGAGACATATATGTACACTGGTTGAGAATTGTTAATGTTTTGAGCTAAGCCTATGCTAAAGTTTACACGGAAGCAACGTAATCCACAATCAAGTTGAGTGAAAACCCGAAAAAAGAAATAAAAAAAGAAAAGAGTATTTGAACAATAGACGTCGAGAGAAGTAGAGAAAAAGGTAGAAGCCAAGAGTTGTGTTCTTTAGGGTCCCTCCCCATTCTCTCCATTCTTCTTCCTCTTTGAGCCGCTAAAGAGAGAGAGAGAGAGAGTACAAAGAGGCGTTTAGTGGTGGTTTATTGTGATAAGGTCCAAGCAGCTGCGTCTATGTAACGTACGCAAAGGAACATCGATAACTAACAAAGATTAGATAAGGCGGCCAAATAATAATAATAATAGAGTCGAATAGATTTCACTTGAAATAATCGTCCAAAAAATCGTAAACCTACTATACAGAGATCAATGCAACACTAAACTTTCCAATTTAGCTAATTAGTCCTAAACTTTTTAAAGATTCTTCAACATATTTTTTCGGCCGATTTTGGCCAAAAATCACTTAAGTAACGCCAAACATCCTACATGGCTTATCTAATGTATATAAGCTGCTTTACATTATACTGATTTTTCAATCTATGACTTATTTAATGTAATTCATGCATGCATCTCAACATATTGGCGAGTTTTCTGTGCTTTCACATTTCACTCCACATCAATATCTTTGTTAAAAGAGAGACAATGAAGTTCTTGAACTTCTAAATAACTGAAGAATTACATGCGTGCCCTTATCAATATCTTTTTTTCGACTCCCACGCCCTGTAATGAGGCAGGGCAAAAGTTTGAGAACGAGAGTTAGAATAAGAGTAGAGTAGGACCGACCATAAAAAAATAATAATAATAACCCATCATCTTCAAGCACTTGAGGGTCTATTTATATGGGAGCAGAGAACCGGCAAGGAAATGAGAGACAAGAGAGAGAGCCCTCTTGGGCTGATAGCTCGGCACCATATGCCCCGCTCCTCGCACCGTCACAAACGTCAAGTCTCCCTTGTACACTTGCACGTACCCTCCGACCTATGTACATCAAAGACGGTGCGGATTACTTTTCGTTCAACAAATTAAGCCGATTGTGATCCCTCTGGGACGAGGGGGGATCAAAGACAGGAATAATTAAAGAAGGGGTCGATGTCGTGAAAACTAATAAGCCGCCTCACCTCGCCTCCGAGGAACCAAGGACGCCATGGACTCTTCGTTGGGAGGTTCATCTTAGCAAGAGACTTCTGCGTCGAAGTCACCAGCACTCCTCCGTCTGTGTCCCCGCTGCATTTTCAGTCATTCGTTAGTCATACCCCCACGTCAATCACCCACAAAGGATTGGCGCCAATTCCCCAAAAAATTCCAAACTTTATGTCTAGTCTCAAATCTATCTCGAACTTTTTTTTTTTTTTTCAGAAAAAGACTTAAACTTTAGGTTCAATTCTAAATCTACCCTGAACTTTTCTTTTTTCTAAAAAGAAAAAAAAAATCCTATACTTTAGATCCAGTCCCAAATCTACCCAGAATTTTGTTGTCTAAAAAAAAATCATCAACTTTTAATCTATTCTCAAATCTTTCTCGTGGTCCAGTCCCAACTTAACGTGACATTTCCACATTGACAATATATACACGTTAGCAAGGTGACATGAAAAATTATCTTCAAAATAAAACCGTTCTAGGAAATAAAAATTAGAGAGGACTAACAATGACTTTTAAACAGAGATTTACGAGGACAAACTTAGGATTAGAGTAAAAATTAATGATTTTCTTTTCGACAAAAAAAGGGATAGATTTGGGATTTGATTTAAAGTTTGAAGTCTTTTCTAAGATAAAAGGAAAGTTCAGAGCAAATTTGGGAATAAACCTAAAATTTGGTGTTTTTCAAGACCAAAAAAAATTTGGAGCAGATTTGGGATTAGATCTAAAGTTTGGGATTTTTTCTGAGACAAAAAAAGGGTTTGGACCAGAATTGGAATTTGATCTAAAACTTGGAATTTTTAAGGGAATTAGCCCAAAAGGATTGCCAAAGGTCGTCAATGACCCAGCCGTAACTAGTTTCTACACGATTTTATTCTCGTCACAGATCTTTCACTTCTAACATGGACGGTGGGCAACAAAATCATTTTTTTTTTCTTTTCTATTTACCTGTACACCCAAACACGGAGCCCATTGGACATGAATTCTTGGAGGAGAGGCAGGACGGTGGGAGGCCTATCTCCCCAGGGGTGGATAACTTCGCTGCACCCTTCCCAGTCGTGATCGAGCTTCGTAACGTTGGCGTGAAGTGCCTCTTGCACATCTTCTCTGTTCAGGTACGCATGCACGTAGTAGTCTGCACACGGGTCTATGTCCATGATCTGCAAAATGGATGACCCATGTAAATTTGAGTTAAGGTGGTTGAAATCGTCGTAGAAAAAGTGCAAAAGTATGAAGAAGGCGGCGGGGGGGGGGGGGGGGGGGGAGAGAGAGAGAGAGAGAGAGAGAGAGAGAGAGAGAGAGAGAGGGAGGGAGGGAAAGAAAGCGAATGGATTTGAGCTTACGTTGGTCTTCTTGGGACGAGAAGTCAGGTTGAAAGATAAGCACCGAGGGGCGTAGATGTCGTAAATGTCAATATTAGGAAAAACTCGATTCTCCGCATCCAACTTTGCCGATTTGCATTGGCTTACTTGAGTGGCATTTGGCGAAAAGTCGCAGTACTTTTGAATTTCATCCCATGTTTCTTGGGATATTAATGTATGCGTAGCGAAGTATTCGTACATCCCTTTTTGGTCCGTCTCATAGTTGATTACTGCATTCCCAATCTACATGCATCCATATACATCCTCAGTTAAGACCATTTTTTATTTATTAATCTAAGTACGGCCAATGATTTAATATATATTATGAGTCACGAGGATGTTGGCTTCTCTAGGCTTAATGGCCGCCAAGGAATTATCATTCATAATGAAGGATCAGAGTTCCAATTTCAGATGCACTAGATCTAATGACTTGAAGGCACTAGCATGATGTTAATCAAGAATGGTTACATAATAACAAGACTAGTACCTACTAATGTCTCATTCATTGAATCCCAATTTGCCCCCAAAAAGGAAGAAAAAAGGCGTCACATATAGTATGCAACATCCACATTATTTATTTATTAAGAGATGCAGCAATTGTACCAAAGGTTCCTCTGTGAAGTTGACAACAATAGTAAGCACATGCTTAGTTAAAACCCATTTTAGCAAATGGAACAATTGAGTAGCAGCCAGTAATTCCAATCACAAATGCAACAACCAAAGACATTTGTTCTACTCATTATAAAGCTATAAAAGATTTTTCTACATGTCGATGAGGTTCAATATGGGAGCAAATTACTCGGCAAAACCAACGGTATGATGACTTCTAGCTTTTGCTGGATCATTAGAACGCAAAAGGCCAACACAAAAACACACACAAAGCTTAAAGCATTTCCAATGATCGAACACTTTAGGTTCAAAATGTAGCATAGATAAAGGCCATGCGATTTATGAAAACAACTTACTATAATCCCTTTGAGGTTGATAAGGGTCTTGTTTGCCTTCTTGTTGTTGAATAGGATGTTGTGTGCGAGCTGAGGTACGTAATGGCCCGCGTAGCTCTCACCTGAAATGTAAAAATCCCGGTTCTTGTACTCGGGAAACCTCTCCAGCCAATTTAGCAAGAACACATAATTGTCCTCAGCTGTTTTGCTGTCACCGTTCGTTCTATAGTCCGCCGTTGTGTTAGAATAAGAAAAACCGAACAAGACGTTCGCAGCTGTCCTCATAAAACAAATAATCGATCCACCCTATCAGCATAAAGAAAAGGTGAAATACTTTCGAAAGCACTAAACTGTATTTTTCAAATACTTCACCAATATTCCATGCAAATTTATTTCTAAAGAGAGTCTTCCCGTCACTACGAACTCTGAACGGTCCGAGTTCCTACATTGCTCCATTGCCGAAGGCTGAGCATCCAGGACCTAAAAAATCGACATAAATAGCTGACTTTTACTCAATAAAACGCACCAGAAAATAATATAAATATGATTAACTGTATATGTATAGTAGAAAATTAAGGGAAGGACGGTGTGTGTATTTATTGGACCAATTCAACTCTGCGATTTTCTATATCACTAATAATCCATTCAGATGTTGGAATTGACAAATCATGATGATAACTTATGCTCATATACTTTTACTATACACTGCACCTAAATATGAAAGACATATCGTAGCGCTTGGGCCGAAAGCACCAACTTCATTAGGCTATCGATGTATCAATAAAAAACCAACTACAACTAGGGATGATTGGATCCAAGGTGGGTAGGTTACAAATCTGGACCATGTACTCAATCTTGTTATAACCGGTTCCATTTTTTTTGAACTGTGTACCCGACCTTGTTTACATTGGACCTTATATTTGAACCACCCTATTTTTCCAGTCCGATTCCAAGATTAACCCCATTTCCACAAGCATGTATTTTGCAATCGCTCGATATCCTATACAACTTTGATTTTTACATTAATACCTAAGAAAATAACGTAATCCTCCTGATTTGTATTGAAACATTAAGTACACATAATCAATAAGTACATGAACTTTTTGACTAAATGAAACCAAAGATCCACAAGGCTAATTATCATAAACAAACATCATAAGACAAAGTAAAAATCCTATGTGATTGACGGTGCGACCGCGAGCTGGCAATTAACGGTGTGACCTTGAGCCGGCAAGGGAGGGAAGTGAGCGAGGAAGAGGAACAATGAAGGGAGAGCGTCATGCTAGATGAAAAACAAAGTTCTAAGATTAGAAATCAGGCAAAAAAGATAGGGTTTTGGACTTTTGGGCCTACAAAACCAGTTCCCAAACTAGTCCACTCGATCCGGTTCCTGGGTTCCCAGACCGGTTCAAATCGGTTTCGAATTTTGGGAAACAGTTCCCAAACCAATTTTAATGGGAACTGGTTATCGGCCCTATTTTTCTAGTGGGCCGGTCCGATTCCCAAGTATACCTGGTCTAGTTGCATAACTCTAACTACAACAATTTGAAAAATGCTTAGTTATTGGGACAAAGTTATATTAATTATTTTATGGTAGCATTGAATACTTGTATCGTTTGATCAAGTTTAAGTTCAGCTTAGTATGACGCCATAAATACGATATAATTATATATTTTCACTATAAAAACCGTGATAAATTCCTAAGTGAAGAGAATAATATACTCGCATTGAAGATCAAGCGAAATTGGGAAAACTAAAAGCATTCACCTCCGTTAAGCCATAGAAGAAGCGGCACCGAGTCCTTATTTCGCCCTGCTTCGGCAAAATAATAATAAAACGCTCGACCAGCCGATTCATCAATGGTGACATAACCACCATAGTGATTGAATTCAACTGACGGTTGTCCAGGCAACCTTTTGATCAAATCTTTCTCCTTCAGTCCTTCTTGACGATAAACCCTAGAATTGAGAAAATCATGGTGATTGCTCACTTTAAAAGGGTTGGTGTCTATCCCAGACTTCTCCCACTTCGCTTTGTATAGGGAATGAAGAACATCTCCTTGCTTCTTTCCATGGATTGGAACCAGGAAAGACAAGACACATAAAGATAAAAGAAGAAGAACAGAGCGTCCTTTGGGGTTTCTCCCCATTCTCTCTGCTCTCAGCTTCTTCCTCTTTGAGCCACTAGAGAGCGAGAGAAAGAGAGTTTTAATGGTGGTTTTGATATGTTGAATTGCATTCGAATTAGCTGTATCTATAGATAATCGGAGGAAAGAGAATATGGCAATTCTGATAGAACGGGAAAGACTTAACTGCCTGGATAAGCTTGATTAGATCTAGGTAATATTATTAAGCTTTTTTTACATTTTCGGAATCATGCTGTGCCCTGTCACTCCGATATAGACAGTGTCTGCTCTTACAAGAAGACATGCCGCTTATTACACCTAAACTTTAATTGAATTGAATTGAATTGAGTATAATATACGATTTGTTACTAGATATGTATGCCGTGGCTTAATAGTGATGATATGTCTCTACAATTAGTAGATATATGAGGTAAATATGTTACCATGTGAACAACGGAGTGACATAAATGGCAAGATATTATTATTATTATTTTTGGGTCGGTAATGGCAAGATATTATTCAACAGCTTCCTTTTGTTACATTTTTTGTTTCCTTTGATCATATTAAGTATTTAAAGTTAAATTGTCAGTGCTTTTGATAACCATTAAATGCAGACAACTTGAGTATTTGGTTTGAGTGAAAAATTACTCATCAAGGTAAGTAAGAATAAATTATTTGATCAAGTGATAAAAATACGATGGAAAATAAAATCTTGCTAGTTATATTGCCAAAACCATCTGATAATGCTCATTATTCTTTGTTTAGCATAAAACGATAAAAGTTATTGATATTTTATCAAATAATTTTTTCATTATTTTTCAACGTATAATTTTCATTATTTAAAATTCCTTTGCTCCTCTTCCAATATTATATACCTTGTTCATCAACGTCTTAAAAGTATCACCTTGTATATGAAATTACCAATCTTTTTTGTGCAATTAGCCAACTTGTATTTGTTTAAGTTACGTACTATAGCTAATCTTAGTTTACTAACTCTTATTTGAAGAAGCGGCATTAATAACATTTGGAATAAGTTGGGAGAGCTCATCCCTCACCCATGGAACGTTGGTAATATGAAATCTTCCTAACTCTTATCTGGCAAGGTCGACCTCACCAGCCTTGGGCAAGCTCATCCCTCGTCTGTGGCCAGCCGATGGTCATCGCATAGCTGGCAAGCAACTAAGTAATAAGAAAAAAGAAAAGCACAAATAATTAAAAATTCATTTTTTTTAAATAATTTTTCCATAGAAAATCAAATAAGGTTTTCCATATCAAACGGCGAAAAATATTTTCCTATTTATTTTTAGGTTTTAGTTAAACATTGAAGAATATCGTCATTTTCATGAAAAATGACTTTTTGGATTTTTTTTTTTTTTCGGAAATATCACATTTTGCAAGAGGTCTAGTCTTTCCTTTTTTCTTCAAAAAATATCCTCATTCCTCAAAGATCATTTTTTTTATGAACCAACATATGCGAAAGAAAATTGAGGATTAACAAAATCGGATAAGGTGGAAAAAAAGAAAAGGCAGCCACTATTTACACTCCTTTATTACTAAAATGACCCCTATATAAATAATTGACTAAATTACATTCAAATTAAAGATTCAAACTTTTTAACTATTCTCTCTTTGTCTCCTCACGGTCGGATTTCACTCTCTCGCCTTCAGTAAGTTGACGCTTTTGCTTCAACTTGAACGTACTTTTTCCTTTGCTCAACCGAGATGAATAGAGAGGCGCATAAGAGAGAATGTCACTTGCCATTGAAGTCACCTCCGATGAGACCATCGCTGGCCACCGCACGACCACCACTTGATTCAACCTCTGGCACCCTGTCCTTACTCATGGCCCTCTTTCTCTTTGTTTGTCTGATCTGTCTCTCTCTCTCTCTCTCTCTCTCTCTCTCTCTCTCTTCCCGCTCCATCTCTCGCGCCCTCTCGGCCCCATCCTTAGCAATGGCCATGACCTCAAATCTGTATTGATCCGAGCCCACAGAAGCTCCTGATCTGATTTGGGGAATTCGAATGAGCTCTTGAGTCCAGTTTGCAGTGATAGGGGCTTCGAGCTGGAGGCAGGGAGGAGTGGTGGCGAGGGCTGAGGAAGGAGTGGGATGTCGTGCTGCGACTTTGGAGGCGAGTGGCCAATAAGTGACTTGTGCACGGTGTGTGAAAGCTAGGGACAGGGACAAGTCCGTTTGAAATTTCAAGGATTAAAGAGAGTCTGATAATTATTTAAGGAGACAACAAAATCAATGTAATCTTCTCTCGTGTACCTCTTTGCTCATTTTGATTGGGCAACAAGCACGTTGTATCAAAAGCATTAACTTAATAAAAGAGGGACTCGGCCAGGAAAAAATAATGAAACAGTTAAAGAAGTAAAAAATTAATTGAAGGGAATTTTGGTCATCTGCGGACTAATGACTGGTTTTAGCATTAAGTAGGGTGGAAATAGTGGCTGCCAAAAAACATTAATAAAGTCATATAGATTTAACTTAAAACAAATATGTACAATTTGGTGTTGGTTTTCGCAAATCCATTTAAGTTCTGCTCTGTCAACTGCTGCTTCACTTGATATCATATACCACGTGTAACTTTTAAATAGGTTTTAATTATCTCATTTTATGATAGCCAAATATATAATACTGGGTCTATTTGCATGTGTTAATTTGTGTAACTATGTCCATGGGAAAGACCTAGTCTGAAGGAATTCCAGTCAGTATATAAGGTGAATACATTTGCCCGATTTTTTTTATTTTTTTTATTTTCAAAAGGTGAATCCTTTACCATTGTCTTGAACTCATTTATACACATGATATAATACCGATGAATTATATTGAACTATTTACTTTGTACCGTGAGACTCACTGTGAGCTTCACGGATCTTGATATTTTTAGTCAATTAGGCTAGACGTTAACGACAAATTCCATGGACTGTTGGTGTATAATCGTTGCTAATACTTATCCACATTCCATGGACTATTGGTGTATAATCGTTGCTAATACTTATCCAGTTAAATTAAACATCGTCATGTTTAAGCCCTAAAGAACAAACAAGTTCAACTCTTTCTTTGTGTTTCCCTCTCCCAATGGAGTTGGGGAGTATGATAGAAAAAAATAATATTAAAGCAAAGAAGCTTTTAACTGCTAATGGCATACATAAAATTTTCATGTTAAAACAAATAATAAAGTACTACTGCTAACGATATACATGTAATGTCTACTATAACTTGTCTACATTAAAACTTCCGCTATCTATGGTGATAATATATTTTTGCGTTGTAACTTAGATATTTGATAATAATTGTCACGCCCCGAACCCCGAGCGCGCGCACATCCCACTGCAGTCGATCAAATACACGACATCCCAGGATACGTCGCCGACCCATTCATTTTATTACGCATGCGAAAGCGAAACAAATCCCCTGACAACATTTAACTTGGGATAGAAAAGCATGCAATCAATCACAATACCAAACACTCATTTATAAACACACATGTTTAAATACAACACTGGACTGTCTACAAAATAGACCAGCTCAACAAAAGGGGAACTATTCTAAGACCAACTAGCAGAACACGTTCACCGATCCTTCAGTTTCCACCTTTCCAGACTCCATGGCTTCGGGTCCTCCACGACCACCATCTAGGGACCTGAAATTTTGGCCCACAACGAGGTGAGGCATTGTCTCAGCAAGTTCAACCTCCTAAACCCCTATTAGAAAGAAAATACACACCGGGTGGCCTAGCCACATCACACAGAAGACTTACCTCGTCTTAATTCCTTCTTGCAGGTTAGCACAATTTGTATCACACAAACTCATGTAGTAATAAGAATTCAAACAATTGGAACGCCAACACTTTCATTTCAAATGACCACAGGAGCCCGGATTATAAGACCAAATTGTTACGACACGTCCCATACCATGCCACACGATTCCGTCCCATAATCCGACCCGTCAATAACACTCAGCATGCGATCCAATTATTATTCACTGCCACACAAGGGCATAGCCTACTCGCAGTTCGGCTATCTACCGACATTAATGCCAGGCATCGCCTCCCCCCCATGGAGCGCGGCTTCATCACTACGTCGACGGCATTCCCGAAGAAGCATAGGTCCAGTTGGCCTAGCCTCTACCGCGACCCGAGCCTCGTCACTAAGTTTAGAATCATGTCCAGTTGGCCTAGCCTCTACTGTGACCCGAGTCTCATCACTAAGTAGACAGCAATTCTAAAGGAATACAGGTCCAGTTGGCCTAGCCTCTACTGCGACCTGAGTCTTTCAACCAGCACACGACAATTCAAAATTGACCTCCGGACAACTTGCATTTCACTCAAATACTCCAATTGCAATAGTAATCCTTAAAAAAAATCCAATTTCGGTGCCAAACCCGACACCTGAGATTTTCTGAATAAAATCTATATTTTTCACAATCAACACTCAATTTACATTATCCACTCATCAAATTCATAATCGACTACACAGCAGCGATCGGCACGGAATTCTAAGAATTGAGGGTCCCGAAATAATTTTCGAAATTTAATAAATAATTAAATTTATTCAGAAAATTAATTAAATAATAATATCCATATTTTTCACAATCCACACTCAATTTGTAATATCCAACCATCAATTTCAAAATCCGAATACACGACAGCGATCGGCGAAATTCTAAGAATTTAGGGTCTCGGCAAAATTTTCGGAATTTAATAAATAATTAAATTTATTCCGAAAATTAGTTAAATAATAATATTTTAATAATTTTCGAATAAAAATATATTATTAATTTATTTAATAATTTCGAAATATTTAAATAAATCAAAAGTAAATTCCTTTATGTCCAATCAAGGCTTATTCTAAATAAACCTACTTACCCTTAATTAAACACACTTTAAATTAAAACACCACCTTAATCTAATCTACTCTTAAATAACATAAGCTAACCACTTAATAACACTTAACATAAACTAAACCTCCCTAAGCATAATTAACCCTCTAAGCTAGGTTTAGTGAGCTAAACTCACCAGATTAGCAAGCCGAGCGGACCAAAACGACGAGGGCGACGAGGGGATCGACTTTTCCAAAGGCGAACCTAAACTTCGGGGTCGAGAAGCCGGCCGAAACGGGCCAAAACCGAGCTGGAATACCCATTTTCCAGCTACTGTTTTGGGGCCGGAGGAGGGCTGCACGGTGGCGGTTCGGGCACGAAACCAGTGGAGAAAAGGGGCGGCAAAGGCTGGGCTCGATGGGCGACGGTGACGGCGAGGACCTCCGGCAATGGCAAGACGGCACGAGACCGAAAGCTGGGCGCGAGGACGACGCGCGATGCGAGCGGGCACGAACGGCGGAGGAGCGGCCACCGACGGGTGCACGCGGGCGACGCGTGCGGACGAGAGGCGGCGGCGGCGGCGACGGGCTTCTCCGGCGGAGCTAGCGACGTCGAGCAAACGGGCGGATGAAGGGGGGTGGTCGGGGCTGCTGGTTCCAACCGGTACACTCTCTCTCCTCCTTCCCCAAGTTCCAAGACAAAGCCACAAATCAAGGAAGAAGATGATGTTGATAGCCCACTTTTCCAAGAGCCAATATCCACCATCCACTTGTCAAGATCCTAGCCACACAAGCCCCCACCATGACATCACTTGATGATGTCACATCCCACTATCTCAATCTCCCAAAACCTCTTCCAATGGTTGCAATTTCCTTTTCCGCCGTGGCATGACATCTTGTGCACTAAATCCGTCAATTCCAATTAATTCTCTTCCAATTGGAGTCCATAAAATTAATCCAATGTCACCACACTTCAATTCACATAATCACTTGACCATAGAACCCTCTTAGATCTCAAAAATATAACCAAAAGCGGGCCTACCAAATTTTTTGAACCAAATTAACCATAATTTGATTATTTTGCTGAAAAACCCAATTTGTATGAAAAATCCTCCGAAGATGAGTCAATGTTCCTAAAATGATTTGTGACACACCGGGACTTCCATTTTCTGAATTCGATCTTAATTCACGGTTAATTTCACTCTGGCACGATATTAGCGCGTCCTGATCTACCGGGAAGCTTTTTGAAATTTTCGTGCATTTGACCTATGGTTGACCAATTCAAGCCACAATGTACATCTTTGACACATTGGCGACTCTCAGTTGTCAGGATAATCTCAAGGTTTCAAACACGCACATAGGGTACCCAAACGACAGAAAAGTCGGTCCAGTGTCGATCAACAAGAATTGTGCAATCTGGTGGAATCACCCACACTCGATCACATGCCTCTGTCGAGTCGACCTATCTCCGGTCTCTAATCGATTTTTAATTGTGCCGTAATGACCCTTGCAGATTAACTCGGTCGAAATGTCGTTTCCTAGTCAAATTCTCCAGTCTGATGCATTAGAATTTCTTAACGGCTTCACCTAGTAGAATAGTTATCCCACGAGTGATCAGTTCAGGGAAAAGAACTATATGTGCACAGATGAAATGCCCATTTCAATTTATTGAAAATAGAATTGGAAATTCGGGATGTCACAACTCTTCCCCTCTTATAAAAATTTCGTCCTCGAAATTTTAAACTTTTACAAATTCTTAAACAAAAGGTGGGGTTACAATTGTCTCATCGAATCTTCTCTTTCCCTGGTTACTCTTTCTGTACTGCGGTAATGCCAGATCACTTCCAAACTTGTCCAAACCATCACGGATTTAAAATGCTGAACACTTGTCCACTTTTGCGACAATAAAAGCTACAAGAATTTGGTTCTTTTTTATTTTTTTTTATTTTTTTATTTTTCCCTTTTTCCACTAAGCGGTTAACTACCACGTCGATGATCCAAACTCCCGACTTCAAACCCTTTTCTTCATTCCCAGGCACCACTCAGCTAAAGGTGCCGATAGTTTCTCGAATTGCTTTTTTTATCCAATCAAAGTCAAAATCCTCCTTTGAACCCAAATTTTGATGGATCCCAATTTAAATTCTTTTTCATCTTCCCTTTTTTAACAAAACACGATGTCCCTATCATAGGCGACATTTAAGGAAAAATATATTTCCCCTACTTGAAATTCCAAGGTCTGCAATACTAATCTGCGAAGCTAAGTGGGCAATTCTGAGCGGCCTCAAGTCTGTCTCTGATAACTGCAACTGAATTACTGATTTCTAAACCAACTTTGGGCCTGCGATTTTCTGTTCTCTGATCTCACCTCGACCAATTGAAGTTCTGTACACTCTACTCTGCTCTGCTTCGAAAGAACCATCTAACCGTTATGTTGAAACTGGGAACCATTTGAAAACTCTGCTGGCAACTGTTGCTGTAAGTGAACTCAACAAGAAGAAGTTGTTTCTTTCAACTTCCTTTGAAAACCAACCTACAGGTTCTCAACCTGTCCTCAAAGATCTGAATTGTCCTTTAAAACTAGTCATCCGTCTGAAAAAGATAATATGTACTGTACTGCAGCTTCATTCCCAAAACACTCTGCAACTTTTCCAGAAGGTAGCCACGAATTTCGGTCTCGGTCTGAAGAAATCGTCACTGGCACTCCAAATAGACGAACTCCCTGACGCACGTACGACTCAGCCTGCTTGTCCAAATCAAGGTCCTTTTGTACTGCGATGAAGTGAGCCGACTTTGTCAGTCTGTCGACCACTGTCCAAATCGAATCATTTCCTTTTTGACTCCTTGGTAACTCAGTCACGAAGTCCATCGTGATATGATCTCATTTCCGCATTAAGGACCTCGAGAGGTTATAAGAGTCTTCTCGGCTTATGATGTTGTACCTTCCCTGGCTGACATGTCAGACACTTGGCGACATGCTTGCACGGCTTTATGAATTTCTGAATTTGACAACTAAAGCGTTCTGATTCTGATCTGCACATCCAGCTCAATTCTGAGGATGGCCATAAGAGTCTAAAGGTGGCCTACCTCAAATTTGAAACCCGAATCTCGTGTTCTCTCAAGTAGACTCCATTCCTTGAGTACCATATGCACAACTGAAGACTTCCTACTCAGTGCATCGGCGACCTTGTTCGCCTTTCCAGGGTGATACAAAATCTCACAGTCATAGTCCTTCAGGAGTTCCATCCATCAACGCTGTCTCATATTCAATTCATTCTGAGAGAATAAATACTGAAGACTATGCTGGCCGGTGAAGATCCATAATCTTTTTCCACACAACTAACATCTCCAAATTTTCAGTGCGAAGATTAAAGCTGCGAGTTCTAAGTCATGCGTCGGGTAATTCAGCTCATGAGGTCTCAACTGACGGGACGTGCATGCAACAACTCTATCATGCTGCATTAACTCGCAACCCAATCCTTTAAACGACGCATCATTGTAAATCTCGAATCCTACTAGACCAGATGGAAATGTAAGCACAGGCGCAGTAGTTAGCTTCTGCTTAAGCTCTTGGAAACTACTCTCGCACTTATCTGACCACACAAACCTTTCTTCCTTCTTCAGAAGTCTTGTCCACGGCGACGCTAACGCTGAAAACCCTTCTACAAACTGTCTGTAATACTCTGCTACTTCTGATCTCTGTCACTGTAGTCGGTCTTAGCTAGTTGATCTTGTCTCTATCTTGGTCGGGTCCACCGAGATTCCTTCTTCAGAGATGACGTGACCTAGGAACGTCACACGAGTTAGCCAAAACTCGTACTTACTGAACTTGGCTTATAGCTCATGATTCCTCAAAGTCTGAAGTACTATCCTTAAGTGCCTTTCCTGATCCTCAGTACTCCTCGAGTATACTCGAATGTCGTCGATGAACACGATTATGAACTGATCCAGGTACTCCTTGAACCTACAGTGCATCATATCCATGAAAGTGGTTGGAGCATTCTTCAAACTAAACGGCATTACGGTAACTCATAATGGTCGTATCAATGGCGAAACACTGACTTCGGTATAACCTCATTTCTGATCCCATAGCTGATGATACCCTGTCCTCAAGTCGATCTTAGAGAATCTCGATACTCCTGGAAGCTGATCGAACAAGTCCTCGACCCTCGGCAATGAATACATGTTCTTGATCGTCTCCTGATTGAGTTATTGATAGTCAATGCATAGGCGCAACAAACCATCTTCTTTCTTCACGAACAGAACTGGTGCTCCCCAAGGTGATGCACTAAGGCGTATGAATCCCCTTTCCAACAATTCCTGTATCTGCACTTTCACTTTCAGTTCTTTCAACCCTAACAACGCCATCCAATACGGAGTCTTAGAGACTGCCTCTGTTCTGGGTGCTAATTCAATTACGAACTCTATTTCTCTTTCTGACAATAGACCTGACACTTCTTCAGGAATTACTCCAGAAAACTTCAGTACCACGGTTAGGTTCTCCATATATGGCTCCTCAACTGACGCATCCATTACAGTTGCCATGTAGATTCGGTAACCAACAACCAGAACCAGGTCAACTTCAGTGACAATAACAAGGAGTAAAGGTCCTCTTCGACTTTCGATAATTCAAAACTTTCGCATGCTAACTGACAAATCGAATTATATCGCTACTACGATTCATAACCCCAGAAAGCTCCTCGAGCCAAACCTTTTATAAATGACTTCCAAGTCATACTTAAGCAAACCCTTCAAGTACAACTATAGTCCGAGATTCATCTTTCTATTACTTTATCACCACAACAAAAATTCTACAACCTTCACTAAAAATTCTGCTGCGTGACTTTGATAAAAACATCTCAAAAACACCATTCCCTTGATCGATGCATGGTCGACTCATTCATGCTCCTCTAGCCATCCTAGTGGCGTCCTATCTGCACTTACGGTACTTACACTCTCCTGGACTTACGCGGATAATTCCTAACCCGACGGCCGTGCTGGCCACATTCAAAGCATGCTCCCGTTAAACCGGAACACTGGGCTGATTCATGTTTCCTTCCACAAACTCGGCATACGATTGGTGAGTCCTCCACCTCCTGTCGGGTGACAGCATGCACCCTTCCTTGCACTGGGGTTTCGTTCTAAGTACCCCACTAAATGTCCTGAAGCATGTTTCCCCTGTTTTGTTCTATTGACGGCGGTGACAGAACAGCTGTGGTTCCATCTATCTGTACGGACAACCCTTGATCATATGGTCGTATTGGCGACACTTATAACAAGTCATTTCCCTCTCACAGCACGGGACAGATCCATGTCTTTTCTTACAGACACAACACACATCGATCGAGTTGGGCACTGACTTTCCAATTCTACTCTGCCGGTTAGGTGAAAGGGGCACATTTCTTCTTACATCGGCCTTTCCTCCACTCGATTTCCAACTCTGCTTAAACTGAACTTTGACTCAAATACGGTGGCTTGATCCCTGGTCACAACTCTAGCTTGGGCCTCAATAGGCGCAACAACAACAACGGTTACGGCACTGGCGACAACAGTGACAACGGCAACGGCGGCGGCTTGATCTTGATCTTGTTGACTCAAAAAGCTTCCCAAAGACTATCGCGCCAGAACGATCCCCACAAACCTAGGATCGCTCGGTGCTGCTACACTCTCAGTACCAACTTGCAGCGGTACTCTCACAGAATTGAATGACCCCACAAAGACACTACCAAACATCTATCAATCACATGTATCAGCATATTAAAAGTCTTTCCTACTAACTATCCCATGACTCATTGCACCTTATCACTCCAAACAGACCAAGCTCTGATACCACTTAAATGGGGATGTCACGCCCCGAACCCCGAGCGCGCGCACATCCCACTACAGTTGATCAAATATACGACATCCCAGGATACATCGCCGACCCATTCATTTTATTACACATGCAGAAGCGAAACAAATCCCCTGACAACATTTAACTTGGGATAAAAAAGCAGGCAATCAATCACAATACCAAACACTCATTTATAAACACATAGGTTTAAATACAACACTGGATTGTCTACAAAATAGACCAGCTCGACAAAAGGGGAACTATTCTAAGACCAACTAGCAGGACATGTTCACCGATCCTTCAGTTTCCACCTTTCCAGACTCCATGGCTTCGGTTCCTCCACGACCACCATCTAGGGACCTGAAATTTTGACCTACAACGGGGTGAGACATTGTCTCAGCAAGTTCAACCCCCTAAACCCCTATTAGAAAGAAAATACACCCCGAGTGGCCTAGCCACATCACACAGAAGACTTACCTCGTCTTAATTCCTTCATGCAGGTTAGCACAATTTGTATCACACAAACTCAGGTAGTAATAAGAATTCAAACAATTGGAACGCCAACACTTTCATTTCAAATGACCACAGGAGCCCGGATTATAAGACCAAATCGTTACGACACGTCCCATACCATGCCACACGATTCCGTCCCATAATCCGACCCGTCAATAACACTCAGCATGCGATCCAATTATTATTCACTGCCACACAAGGGCATAGCCTACTCGCAGTTCAGCTATCTACTGACATTAATGCCAGGCATCGCCTCCCCCCCTGGAGCTCGGCTTCGTCACTACGTCGACGGCATTCCCGAAGGTGCATAGGTCTAGTTGGGCTAGCCTCTACTGGGACCCGAGCCTTGTCACTAAGTTTAGAATCAGGTTCAGTTGGCCTAGCCTCTACTGTGACCCGAGTTTCATCACTAAGTTGACGGAAATTCTAAAGGAATACAGGTCCAGTTGGCCTAGCCTCTACTGCGACCTGAGTCTTTCAACCAGCACACGACAATTCAAAACTGACCTCCGGACAATTTGCATTTCACTCAAATACTCCAATTGCAATAGTAATCCTTAAAAAAAATCCAATTTCGGTGCCAAACTCGACACTTGAGATTTTCTGAATAAAATCCATATTTTTCACAATCAACACTCAATTTACATTATCCACTCATCAAATTCATAATCTGACTACACAACAGCGATCGGCATGAAATTCTAAGAATTGAGGGTCCCGAAATAATTTTCGAAATTTAATAAATAATTAAATTTATTCAGAAAATTAATTAAATAATAATATCCATATTTTTCACAATCCATGCTCAATTTGTAATATCCAACCATCAATTTCAAAATCCGAATACACGGCAGCGATTAGCGCAAAATTATGAGAATTTAGGGTCTCGGCAAAATTTTCGGAATTTAATAAATAATTAAATTTATTCCGAAAATTAATTAAATTAGAATATTTTAATAATTTCGAATAATAATATATTATTAATTTATTTAATAATTTCGAAATATTTAAATAAATCAAAAGTAAATTCCTTTATGTCCAATCAAGGCTTATTCTAAATAAACCTACTTACCCTTAATTAAACACACTTTAAATTAAAACACCACCTTAATCTAATCTACTCTTAAATAACATAAGCTAACCACTTCATAACACTTAACATAAACTAAACCTCCATAAGCATAATTAACCCTCTAAGCGAGGTTTAGTGAGCTAAACTCACCAGATTAGCGAGCCGAGCGGACCAAAACGACGAGGGCGACGAGGGGATCGACTTTTCCAAAGGCGAACCTAAACTTCGGGGTCGGGAAGCCGGTCGAAACGAGCCAAAACCGAGCTAGAATACCCATTTTCCAGCTACTGTTTTGGGGCCGGAGGAGGGCTGCACGGTGGCGGTTCGGGCACGAAACCAGTGGAGAAAAGGGGCGGCAAAGGCTGGGCTCGACGGGCGACGGTGACGGCGAGGACCTCCGGCAATGGCGAGATGGCACGAGACCGGCAGCTAGGCGCGAGGACGACGCGCGACGCGAGCGGGCACGAACGGCGGAGGAGCGGTCACCGACGGGCGCACGCGGGCGACGCGTGCGGACGAGAGGTGGCGGCGGCAACGGGCTTCTCCGGCGGAGCTAGCGGCGTCGAGCAAACGGGCGGACGAAGGGGAAGGTCGGGGTTGCTGGTTCCAACCGGTACACTCTCTCTCCTCCTTCCCCAAGTTCCAAGACAAAGCCACAAATCAAGGAAGAAGATGATGTTGATAGCCCACTTTTCCAAGAGCCAATATCCACCCTCCACTTGTCAAGATCCTAGCCACACAAGCCCCCACCATGACATCACTTGATGATGTCACATCCCATTATCTCAATCTCCCACAACCTCTTCCAATGGTTGCAATTTCCTTTTCCGCCGTGGCATGACATCTTGTACACTAAATCCTTCAATTCCAATTAATTCTCTTCCAATTGAAATCCATAAAATTAATCCAATGTCACCACACTTCAATTCACATAATCACTTGACCATAGAACCCTCTTAGATCTAAAAATATAACAAAAAGCGGGCCTACCAAATTTTATGAATCAAATTAACCATAATTTGATTATTTTCTGAAAAACCCAGTTTGTATGAAAAATCCTCCGAAGACGAGTCAATGTTTCTAAAATGATTTGTGACACACCAGGACCTGAATTCGATCTTAATTCACGGTTAATTTCACTCTGGCACGACATTAGCGCGTCCTGATCTACCGGGTAGCTTTTAGAAATTTTCGTGCATTTGACCTGTGGTTGATCAATTCAAGCCACAATGTACATCTTTGACACATTGGCGACTCTCGGTTGTCGGGATAATCTCAAGGTCTCAAACACGGACACAGTGGTACCCAAACGACGTAAAAGCCGGTGCAAAGTGTCGATCGACAAGAATTGTGCAATCTGGTGGAATCACCCACACTCGATCACATGCCTCTGTCGAGTCGACCTATCTCTGGTCTTTAATCGATTTTTAACTGTGTCGGAATGACCCTTGCAGATTAACTCGGTCGAAAGGTCGTTTCCTGGTCAAATTCTCCAGTCTGATGCATTAGAATTTCTTAACGACTTTTCCTAGTAGACTAGTTATCTAATGAGTGATCAGTTCAGGGAAAAGAACTATATGTGCACAGATGAAATGCCCATTTCAATTTATTGAAAATAGAATTGGAAATTCGGGATGTCACAATAATAGTGAAGAGATTACCTAATGCAGAATTATGGTTTTTCCAATTTCTGATTTTGAAAAGGTTTTTCAAGTAAAACTTTGTGTGTCTTCTTCCCTTTTTTTTTTTTTTTTTCTCTTTAACCAGTCTTGTTCCTAACAGCTGATATCAGAGATGATTTGTTTGAAGAATTCCCTGCAAGATAGCAATCTTAATTTCAGTGACAATTAGAGTGTTATTTGTCTAGTAAAGAATCCGATATTTCATTCGAGGACAAAGAATATTGAGCTAAAATATCTTCACATTCTTTAGCTAATAAATGATGGGACACTATTGTTGAAGAAAATTCTTTGTGCAAAAAATTTAGCAAATATGTTAACCAAAGTTGTCACCACCAAAAAACTTACGATGTGAATTATCTTAGCTAGCCTCCATGGTTACCGATGATGAGGCCATTACACTAGGACAATTTGGCTTATAGAGACAAGGGAAGACTAAAAGCCTATTGTTGTTTTTAATATCAGTCTCCAAGTGGGATATTGATAGAGTTGTGGAGTCCTCTAGGAAAGTAATATTAGAGTAGAGAAGCTTTTAACTATTAATGACATACACGTAATTTTCATGAAAAAGCAAAGAAGAAAATATTGTTGCTAATGGTGTACATGCAATTTTTGTTATAACTTGTACGCCATAGACTTATGCTATATATTAGGGCAATATCTTCTGTAATTATAACCCTGAATCTTATACCGATAGTAAAGATATTGCCTAGTGTGGTTTCATGATTTTTCACTTTCTGATTCCAAACAATTAATTCGTTGGGAGCATGAAGCCTAATAGCTTCACAGGGAAGACCACTAAGAGGGAGTTTAAATTTGAACTCGTCAACATATTTAGTTGAACCTAGCTCTACTAAAACACTTAAGCCAATAAGTTATTAACTCACCAGAATATTAAGTGTTTTACACTATAACATATCTCTAATGTGAGACTTTTCTAACACAACTCATGCATGCATCTCAATATTTTCACAAATTTTCTCTGCTTACACATTTCTCTCCTCATCAATATCTTTGAAAAAGTGAAACATGAAGTCCTTGAATTCCTAAATAACTAAGGAATTCCTTGAATTCCTAAATAACTAAGGAATTACATGTGATCCCTATGAATTACCAGAGAAAGAAATAGAAAATGGAGAGAAAACTGAGTCCTCAGGCATTAATCCAATCATCTTCAAGCAGTTGAAGGATTTATTTGAATGGGAGTAGAGAGCCAGCAAGGAAGTGAGAGATGAGAGAGAGAGCTCTCTTGGGCTGATAGCTCGGCACCTGATGCCCCGATCCTCGCACCGTCGCAAACGTCAAGTCTCCCTTGTCCACTTGCACGTACCCTCCGACCTACATGCGTCAAAGACGGTGCAGATTACTTTTCAAATTGAGTCAGTTTACTCTAAAATAGGCATGGAAACAATTGAGCTGCCTCACCTCGCCCCCAAGGAACCAAGGACGCCATGGACTCTCCGTCGGGAGTTTCATCTTGCTAAGAGATCTCTTGGTCGAAGTCACTGGCACTCTTCCATCCGTATCGCCGCTGCATTTTCAAAGATTCGTTAGACATACTCCCACTTCAATGACTGAACTGTGTATTTGTTTCTGTTTTTCTGTTCACCTGAACACCCAAACACGGAGTCCACTGGACATGAATTCCCGGAGTAGAGGAAGGACGGTGGAAGGGCTATCTCCCCAGGCCTGGATTACATTGCTGCACCCTTCCCAGTCGTGATCGAGCTTCGTCACGTTAGCATGAAGTGCCTCTTGCACATCTTCTCTATTCATGTACGCACGCACGTAGATGTCGACACAGGGGTCGAAGTCCATGATCTGAATAAACAAAACGCAACCCGAAAATGGATGGCCAATGTAAATTTGAGTTAAGGCTATTCAAATTGGCCTACAAAAGTGCAAAAGTTTGAGGGAACTAGAAAATGCAGATGGATTTGAGCTCACGTTGGTCTTCTTGGGATGAGATGTGAGGTTGGAAGAGAAGCACAGAGGGGCGTAAATGTTGTAAATTTGAAGGGGAGAAACGTCGTTTCTTGCATCCTGCGCGGCCGAGAGGCACTGGCTTACTTGACTTTGGCATTTGGTGAGAAGTCGCAATATTTTTAATCGCAAACCCTGTTTCATCCGATATCAATGCATGCGTAGCAAAGTACTCGATCATCCCACGCTGGTCCGTCTCGTCGTTGATTACTGCATTTCCAATCTGCATGCATGTTCGATTAATCCATATACATTCTCTAGGCCCAAGGGCCCCATTTGGCCATAAAATGATCGATCATAATGGAGTACCAGAGATAAATATTTAGAAGGACCAGATTCAATGAACCCATATTCGAAATTATGATCCGCTGGAAAGACAAAAGGAAAGACAAAAAGCATCACATGTGGTGCGTTTTATGGCGCTATTAGTTAACAGTCCAATACCTACTACAGCGATGATGATGCAGCATCCACATTATTTATTTAGTAAAAGATGCGGCATTGGTACAAATATTCCTCGAGTTGACTACGATAATAAGCACATGCTTGGTTGTTAGTTAAAATCCATTATAGCGAATCGAACAATTAGGAGCTATAAACTCCAATGATGAAAACAACTACCAAAGATACTTGTTCTCCTCATTATGACAGCTAAAGAGATTTTTCTACGTGTCGATGACTTTAAATGTGGAAAATAGATTAATGGCCAAGTATCGTGTCAAGTGTGCGAGCTTGGCATCCGACCATTTGCTTTCTCCAAGAGGTACATTCGCAACACGACTGCGCGCTCAATTCATGTAGAGAGGCCAAAAGAGAGCTACGACACGGTATTGAAATGTCAATACGATCTTCAAAATATATTGACATAACTATATATATAGATAAGAAAATATGGGGAAATATGTCAAAAAAGTCATAAATTTTTGCATTTGTACCAATTCAATCCTAAGCTTTTTATTGGTGTCGGTTTAGTCCCAAATCTGTTCACTTAATACCAATTTAGTCCTAAAATTTTTGACTCGATACTAATTTAGTCATTTCCAGCTAATTTTGGCCGGATTTTGCTAACTGAAAGCTGGTCGGCTGACATGGCACAACCACTACCGACGTGAACAACTTTAAATATTTTTTAATTTTTTAATTTTTAATTTTACTTTATTTTTATTTTTATTTTTTAATTATCTTCCTCCTTCCTCCAGCTGGTCATCGAACCTTAGCAACCGGCCAGAGGCAACAGTCGGCGATGGTCAAGCCTCGTCGACCATGAGTGAGGCCCGACCTCGCTAGATTTGGCAAGGTCAAGCCTCAACCAGCTTCTGGCGAGGTTGGCTTGAGGCCATCCAAGTCACAAGGGCAGACTCATTGGCCATGGGCAAGGCTCGACCTCACCAGATCCAATGAAGTCGAGCCTTGCCCATGCCGCAAGGGTGGCTTTGCCAGCTATGGGCAAGGCCCAATCTCACGAGATCCAGCGAGATCAAGCCTCGCCTAGCCTCTGACGAGGTTGGCTCAAGGCCGCCCAGGTCGCAAGGGCGGCCTCACACTGGGTTGGCAAGGCTTGCCCTCACCCGGCCCACTTGAGCCCTCGCAGGCGCGACCTCACGGCCTCTGGCGAAGTCAACCTCGACCTTTATTTTATTTTATTTTATTTTATTTCTCGACGTCCTTTTCTGTTGCATTGCCTCAAGGTTGTTCCACTCCCGGCGTGAATGTACAGGCGTTAGGTGGCTCCAATGGTCAAACACGCATCGTTCCATATTTAATATAGATAAAGACCACGCGATTTATGAAAACAAATTACCATAATCCCTCTGAGGTTGATGAGGGTCTTGTTTTCCTTCTTGTTGTTGGATAGGATGTTGTGAGCAAGCTGAGGCACGTAATGACCCGCGTAGCTCTCGCCTGAAATGTAAAAATCCCGCTTCTTGTACTCGGGAAACCTCTCAAGCCAATTTAGCAAGAATACATAATTGTCCGCAGCTGTTTTGCTGTCTCCATTTGTGCTATAGTCAGCCGTCGTGTTGGAATAAGAAAAACCGACACCAGCAGGAGACTCTAGGAACAACACGTTCGCAGCTGCCCTCGTAAAACAAATAACCACTCCACTCTGTTAGTGACAAGAAAACGCGAAATGCTTTTGCAAAGACTACACTATATTTTTTAAATACTTTACCATTATTCCATGCGAATTTATTTTTGTAAAGAGTCTTCCCGTCGCTATGGACTCGGAATGGTCCTAGTTCCTGCATTGCTCCATAGCCGAGGGAGGAGCAACCGGGACCTAAACAATCAGCAACATAAATTTAACCATTTACTCATTAAAACGCACCGGAAAATATTCTTAAGATGATTTACAGTATACTAACATACATATATAACTAAATAAATGATATAGATAGCTCATCTGTGCTTGTATATGCATGTAGAATGAAGAGGACATTTAAATCTGCGACATTTCATATCACCGATAATCCTTCCAATGTCGGGATGACAAGCATCGAACAAGGTAGATTAGAAAATGGCAAATCCAGATAATAACTTGTATTAGTATACTTTGACCGTACACGGTACGTGAAAATATGAAATATATATACCAATGTAACAGCTTGCAGTGTTTCCAAAGTGATAAATAGCCAACCACAACAAATAGAGACATGCTTAGCTTTCTTGACAAAGTACTTATATCAATTGACCAAGTTTCATTTCAGCCTGAATGGCCGTGAAACTACCACGCAATTACATGCGTTGACTATAAAACCCGTGATGAATTCTTAAGTAAAGAGAATACTTGCATTGAAAGAGAAGAAAAATTTACATTGCTTTCTAAATCAGAAAAAGACGCTGAAGATCAAGCGCAATTGGTAAAACTAAGACACACACCTCCGTTAAGCCATAAAAGAAGCGGCATCGACTCCTTATTTCTCACCCCTTCAGCAAAATAATAATAAAATGCTCGACCAGCCGATTCATCTACAGTGACATATCCACCATAGTGATCGAATTTGACCGGTGGTTGTCCAGGCAACCTTTTGATCCTATCTTTCTCCCTCAGTCCTTCTTGAAGATACATTCTAGAGTTGAGAATTCTATGGTGATCGGTTGCCTGAAAAAGGCTCGTGTCGATCCCCGACTTTTTGGACTTCAATTTGTATAGAGAATCAAGAACATCTCCTTGCTTCCTTCCTTGGATTTGAACTAGGGATAGCAGAATACATAAAGAGAAGAGAAGAAGAGAAGAGTCGGTTTTAGAGTTTCTCTCCATTCTCTTTGCTCTCAGCTTCTTCCTCTTTGAGCCACGAGAGAGAGAGCGAGAGAGAGTAATTGAATTTGGATCCGACTTAGCTGTATATATAGAACGGATGAAAGAGAAGAGTTTAATTGAATTTGGATTAGGATGAAAGAGAATATAGTAATTCTAACTCAATAGGAAAGTCTCAACACAGATTCGGCGAGGTCAAGCCAACATCGTCTACTGAGGTTTGCTCAAGGCCGTCCAGGCCG
Source organism: Eucalyptus curtisii (assembly GCA_017140595.1). NCBI lineage: Eukaryota > Viridiplantae > Streptophyta > Magnoliopsida > Myrtales > Myrtaceae > Eucalyptus > Eucalyptus curtisii. Next base: position 39,476,163 of record CM029500.1, on the reverse strand, counting down.
TGAGGGCAGCCTCGCTGACCATAGGCAAGACCCGACCTCGCCAGATCCAGTGAGGTCAAGTCTCACCTAGGCCGTGAGGTGGACTCGCACTGGGTGATGAGGGTGACCCTTGCTGGTTTTGGCGAGGGCGAGCCTCGCCCAACCTCTGGCGAGGCTAGCTTGAGGCCGCCCATGCCACAAGGGCGGCCTCATGCTGGGTTGGCGAGGCTTGCCCTCGCTCAGCCCTCTCGAGCCCTTGCGGGAATGACCTCACGGCCTTTGGCGAAGTGGACCTCAACCTCGCCAGCCATCAGCTTTGGCCGATCATCAAGGTCCAGTGATCGATTGGAGGAAGGAGGAGGATAAGGAAAAAAAGAAATAGAAAGAAAAGAAAATATAAATAGTATATACAATAAAGATTCGAGAACATATTAAAATATTATTAGAAGTTGTCCATGTTAGTATCGGTCGTGCCATGTCAGCCGATTGATGTCTATGTCAACAAAATTTAGCCAAAATTAGTCGGGAGGACAGGTTTATGCCTAAATTGACACCAATAAAATGTTTATGACTAAATTGACATCAATGCAAAATGTTTGGGACTTTTTTTTTATTTTCCCAGAAAAATTGTGATGATGATAGCTGTCAAGTTAATTAATCATACTTTATTTTTGTCTTGCATGCATGAGCAAAAGCCATAAATCAGACAAAAAAAAAAAAAAAAAAAGGCAACAAAAGGAAGAGCATACTCACAGTACGTTGCTATTTCGTCAATTTATTGCTTGCATATTTGTGCTGTCCGATGTTTTCCTTCCCCTTAAAAAAAGTCTCGCATATCTGAATACACACAATAAGCGAAATGTCAATATATTCGCACTTCGAATTTAATCTCTTTATTTATCGTGATACTTTAGTGAGTATTAAGTCAAATTCAGAATAATGGGAGGGCATATCCATATAGGTTCGAGTTTGCAAGATAAAATAAGAATCATGGTATTGATCAAGCTAACGGGGAGATGTACCGTATGATTCTCATAGTATTTTTAATGGAAGGCACGATTACTTTTATGATCAGTGGCCCCTCTATTCTTTTTTTTTTTTTCTCGAGAGGAACAGAAGTGGAGCTAAAAAAAAAATTGTCTCTTTCTAGTTCTCTCTCCTTTCTATTTTATTTTATTTCTCAACGTCCTTTTCTGCTGCATTGCACGCCTGGTTATTCCACTGCCGGCGTGCATGTATAGGCGTTAGGTGTTTCCAATGGTCAAACACGCATCGTTCAATATTCAATACAGACAAAGACCATGCAATTTATGAAAACAACTTAATATGATGCCTTTGAGGTTGATAAGGGTCTTGTTTGCCTTCATGTTGTTGGATAGTATGTTGTGAGCGAGCTGAGGCACGTGATGACCCGCGTAGCCCTCGCGTGAAATGTAAAAATCCTGGTTCTTGTACTTGGAAACCTCTCCAGCCAATTTAGCAACAATACATAGTTGTCCACAGCTGTTTTGCTGTCTCCGTTCATGCTATAGTCCGTCGTCATGTTGGAATAAGAAAAATCGACACTAGCAGGAGACTCTGGGAACAACACGGCAGCTGCCCTCGTAAAACAAATAAGACTCCGCTCTGTCAGCGACAAGAAAAGGCGAAATGCTTTTTGCAAAGACATTTTTTAAATACTTTACCATTATTCCATGAAAATTTATTTTTGTAAAGAGTCTTCCCGTCGCTGTGGACTCGGGATGGTCCGAGTTCCTGCACTTGCTCCATAGCCGAGGGAGAAGGAACCGGGACCTAAAAAAATCAGCAACGCAAATTTAACCTTTTACTCACTAGAACGCACCAGAAAATAAAGATAGAAAAGGCAACCTCAAATGTTGACTTCGTCGACTGAGTTTACTTAGGGTGCATTTGGTAACCATTCTATTTTCAGAAATAATTTCTACTTTAAAACGATTACTTTTTATTTATTATGTAGATGATTTTTTGAGCATTTGAAAGTATTTGATAACTATCCAAAATTTAAATTCTCAGGAAAGAAATGCGCTTGACAAAATCTAATTCTTTATGAATTAGAATTTGAACAGCTGGGCAAGGTTCAGCAAGCTCGCCAGAGCCTCCCCAAGCAAGGGTGAGGCCTAGCGAGCTCGCCGGAGCCTCGCCAAGCCAGGGTGAGGCTTGATGAGGCTCGACCTTTCCTAGCCTGGGGAGACTGAGTCTCGTTAATAGCTATGCGACCTCGCCTATGGCTAGGCAAGCTCGCCCAGCCACTAACGAGGTTTGCAAGGCTCCAACAAGCTTGTTGAACCTCCCCCTGGCCTGGGGAGGCTCTGGCGAGGTCACTGGACCTTGCCTAGCCCGTCGTCGACCATCGCCATGGCCAACAACCAGCAATGAGGAAGAAAAAGAGAAAAGAGAAGAAAAAGAAAGAAGAAAAAAAAAGAGAAAAAAAAATTGACTTCATTTTGGAATTGTCTCCTAGAATAAGGAAACAACTTTTTCTATTTCTTGATTATGTTTCAAATCTATCCTTGAGAACAAATTTATTCATATGAACAAAGAAGTTACCAAAAGGAATTCTGTTCTTTTTTGTTTTTGTTTTAGAGAACAAAAGAATAGAATCAGTTACTATTTGATCAGTTATCAAATAAACCCTTAGGATTGCATGGGTTTCTTTCCACACTGGAGTCATTCAACTCTTGGCTTATATATATTGGATTGTGGCACTTTGGGCGTGAGTTGTTGATCAAAGTGTTGTTTTTCTTTGAGTGCCGTGGTTCCTTTGTTTGTGAGAGACGTCTGTAGGTGATGGGTGCTTGGCAACGAGTCTTTGTGTCTCTCGTGCGGCAAAGCTTATTCATGAATGACATCCAAGAAGTATTACTGTTCAAGCCAATTAAATCTTGTGAGTTCAAGATTTGTTTAATTCTTTCATGAGATTGAGAGATTATTGCGCGAAGATTTGTAGGGTTAAATACTGTGTGCATTATTGGATGTAATTGAGGATGGAGAAACATTGAGAGTGTTTGAATGAAACGAGTGTATAATCTACATTCTATCACTTAATGTGTAGTGAAATTCGTCGTTACTCTTCCCGTGAACGAAGGTCTTTATGATCAAATCACGTAAATCTAGTGTCCAATTTATTTTCTTATTCTATTTATATTATTATTCGATCGCTTGCTTTCTAAAACAATCGTTGCTAAGACTTATCTAATTAATTTACACATTGTCCTGTTTAAGCCCTAAAGAATAAAGAAGTTCAAGTCTTTCTTTGTGTTTCCCTCTCTTCCAATGGAGTTGTGATTTATGATAGAGAAAAGTAATATTAAAGCAAAAAGATTTTTACTGCTAATGGCATACATATAATTTTCATGTTAAAAAAAATAAAGTATTACCACTAATGGCATACATGTAATGTCTACTATAACTTGTTCGCCTTAAACTTCTGCTATATACTGTAACAATATTTTTCGTTGTCGTAGCTTAAAAATTTGATACTTATAGTGAATAAATTATCTGATGTGGAATTATGGTTTTTCCATTTTTGATTTTGAAAATGTTTTTCAAGTAAAAATTTGTGCGTCTTCTTCCCTATTTTTTCTTTTTAACGAGTCTCGTTCCTAACGACTGGTATTAGAGATGATTTGGTTGAAGAATTTCTGCAACATAGTAATGTTAACTTCAATGATAGTCATCAGAGTCCTATTTGCTTAGTAAAGAATCCAATATTTCATTCGAGGACAAACCATATTGAGTTAAAATATTGTCACAATCATTAGCTGATAAATGATGGGACACTATCATTGAAGAACATTCTTGATGAAAAAAATCTAACAAATATGTTAACCGAGGTTGTCACCATTGAAAAACTTAAGATGTGCATTACCTCAACTGGTGTCCATGAAGAGGCCATTGCACCAGGACAATTTGGCTTATAAAGACAAGTGAACACTATAAAAGACTATTGATGTTTTTAATATCTGTCTCCAAGTGAGAAATTTATAGAATTGTGGAGTCCTCTAGAAAAGTAACATTAGAGTAGAGAGGCTTTTTACTACTAATGACATGCATGTAATTTTCATGATAAAGCAAAGAAGAAACTACTGTTGCCAATAGTGTACATGAAATTTTTGTCACGCTCCGATCCTCGAGCGCGCGCCCATCCCTTAATGGTTGATACAAATGCGACGTATCCAAGTGTCGTCACCGACCCAATTCATTTTAGTACGCATGCGGAAGCGAAACAATAAACCCTTGACAACAAACAACATGTGATAGAAAAGTAGGGCAACTTTTCACAAAGCCAAACTTTTATAAACAACTGGGTTTAGGTACAAAAGAGTATGGGCAAAAGTCTACAAAATATCGGCTCTCAAAAAGACGATGTCCTAATTGACCTACACTTTGGATCCCCTCAGTTTAGCTCCAAGTCTTCCACCCTACGGTCCTGAAAAGAATTGAGCCCACGACGGGGAGAGATGCAAATCTCAGCGAGTTCACGCTCTAAATCCCGATTATGAGGGTAATACGCCTAGATGCGTCCTTACCATACAACCACACAGATTTACCTGGTCTCAGATTCACCATGTAGGTCAGCGCAGTTCATATACACCTAAGGCACAAAATCACGACACACAACAATTGAAATGCCTCACCAACACGATTAATCACATGGGTCCCGATTATAAGGTCAAACCGTTACGACACGTCCCATACCATGCCACATAGTTTTGTCTCATAATCAGGCTCAGCTAACTCAACCAACCATGCGTTTCAATTGTTAATTACACCCCTCAAGGGTACAGCCAACTCTAAGTTTGCCAGGCGTCGTCTCACCACCTTTGAGCACGGCTACGTCTCTCAAAGATGGCTTTCCCAAAGGAGCGTAGGTCCATAATCTACTGCGACCCAAGTCCTAATGAATGGGTAACGTCCGGCGTAAATGCTTGAGACGGGTTCTCTTAACCAACACACGACCATTCAATCTCGGTCTAGGACACCGTTCATTGCACTCAAATGTCTCAATTAAAATAGTGATCCTGGCCCATTTTCTTCATATTAAAAATACCCGGTGAAAATAGTCGTGTGTGGGTACATAGTCAAGTCGATCCTTAAAAATTGATATCCTCCCATTTAAAATCCCACTGTTTTATATAGTATATAAAACCATTTTCGGTATTAAAATCCGACACCCAAAATTTTCTGAATAATTATTGAAATTTCCCAAATTTTGGAATAAATGACCAAAATTCCAATTAGCACTCAATTTGCACAATTTAACACTCAATTGTAGAAATTAACCACACCATTGCAATCAGCACGAAATTCCGTTCACCGGCTATTCCGGTCTAATTTCAGGAAAAATATTTAATAATTAAATAATTTATAAAATTAATTAAATAAATACTTTAAATGCCATAAATAGAAACATAGGCCGGAAAAGCCTAATTAAATATCGAAATGGGTTCGGAAAATTCCCGAACCAATCTAGATATATAATACAACTTATATAGTCTCTAATTATGCTACTCTAACAACTTAACATGCATAATTAACTAATTAAATCACTAATCTAATCTAACTAACCACATAATTCCTAATTAACTTAAACTAAATACTCATTAAACATTATTAGCCTACTAAGTAGAGTTTAGTGCATAAACTCACCGGTTTAGCGCGAAAACCGGTTCGCCGCGATAGCGGCAGCCAAAACTTGGGCCCACGGCGACGGCAATGGGGGCTTGAACCGGGCCGAAAAGGCCTCGCAAGCCCGCAGCAAAAACTGCTGGGCTCGGATGAGCGGCGGAGAGAAAAACCGGGCTGGAACTTGCGGGCTACTAGGCTCGGCTTCGAAGGAATGCATGAGTTGACTCGATGAAGCTGACGAAGATGGGCAGAAAGCTTCGGTGGAAGGTGCTGTACATGAGCTGAACCGCTGAGGTGAAGACACGAGGAAGGGGAAGCAGGTTGGTGACTTCGGTCGCTGCTGGGGTCAACGAGGGGGCTTCGAGGGAGAGAAGTTGACTCGGTAGTGGACGTCTGGCAGCAAATGGGGCAGAAAGATGGAGCGGTGTCGTTGCTGCAGGGAGAGGAGACAAAACGGTGAAGAAGGGCGGTTGAGTCGGTGGAGAAGGGCGGTTGAGTCGGTGGAGAGAGGCGAGCTGGCACGTGGTTGTCGTTGTGGGTGGTTGACTGAGCGTGGAGACGTAGGCTGCTTCGGTCTTGAGGCAGAAATGGTGGACGATTAAGGGACGCGCGGCAGAAGCTGGGGAATCAGTGGACTCGGCTAGTGGACGTCAATGGCAGAAGATGAAAGAAACGAGAGGGGGCATTGAAGGGATGAAAGAAAGAAAAGGCAAAAGACAGAGGGGTCGGGGGGAAAAAGAGACGCACGAAGGGGGAGAGGCGGCTGAGCTTGGCGTGGTGGAGAAGCTTGGAGGGGGGCTTGAAGTCAAACATAAATATCTAACCATTAAAACCTTGTCCCCCCAATTCTTTCTAGCAAGAATAAATCCACAAATTATTCAATTTTGGTGCCAAAGTTGCAGCCCCATGCCTAGCTCCGAATTTACACAAATTTGGACTCAATTTCTTTACCAAATTCCCCAATTTGATGTCTAATTTTACTAAGGAAGAAGCTCATACAATTTTTGTAAGGAGGCCAAAAATCCCTTCAATTTGGCCCATCTGAATTTCCGTTCTTTTTCGAATCGTCCGAATCGATTTTCCGTAAAAAATCCCGAGCTCACCGAAAATTTTTCGAATGATGAGTCGACGTTCCTAAAATAAATCGTGACATGACAGAACTAATTGGGTTCAATTTCGCGGTTAATTTCAATCTGACGTGATTTTAGCATGACCTAACATATCGGGTAGTTTTTAGGAATTTTTAGTGCAATTGACCCGTGGTTGATTATTTTCAAGCCACATTGTACATCTTCGACACATTGATGACTCTCGGTTGTCGTGAAAATCTCGAGATTTCAAATACGGACACATGGTATGAAAATGACAGAAAAATCGGTCTAGTGCCGTTCGACAGACATTTTGTAATCAGGTGAAATCACCCACACACTAATCACATATCTCTATCAAATCGACCTATCTCCAGTCTCTGATCGATTTTTTACTGTGCCGTAATGACCCTTCCATATCAACACGGTCGAGCAGTCGATTCCTAGTCGAATTCTCAAGTCTATTGCGTTTAGATTCCTTAACGGCTTTACCTGATAGGCTAGTTATCCCGTGAGTGATTAGTTCAGGGAAAAGAACTATAGGCGCGTCGATAAAAAGCCAAGCTTATTCAATTGAAAACAGAATTGGAAAATTAGGATGTTACAATTTTTGCTATAACCTGTATGTCATAGACTCTTACTATATATTAGGCAATATCTTTTGTAATTGTAACCCTAAAACTGATACCGATAGTGAAGATATTACTTAGTGCGATATCTTGATTTTCCACTTTTTGATTCCTAACAACTAATTTGTTGGGAGCATATAGTAGAAGCCTAATGCCTTCATAGGGAAGACCACTACAAGGAAGTTCAAGTTCGATCTCGTCAATATATTCAGTCAAACCTATCTCTACAAAAACATTTAAGCCAATGAGTTATAAATCAACTAGAATAAATTAAGTTTTCTCCACCATACCATATCTCCGATTTGAGACTTATGTAACACAACCCATACGTGCATCTCAACATCTTTGCCAATTTTCTCTACTTTCACATTCCACTCCACATCAATATCTTTGTTAAAAGAGAAACAATGAAGTTCTTGAATTTCTAAATAATTGAAGAATTCCATGCGCGCCCTTATTAATTACCAAAGAAAGAAGGAGAAAATGGAGAGAAAAGTGAGTCCTCGAGCATTAATCCATCATCTTCAGGCACTTGAGGTTCTATTTATATGGGAGTAGAGAACCAGCAAGGAAGTGAGAGATGAGAGAGAGAGCTCTCTTGGGCTGATAGCTCGGCACCATATGCCCCGCTCCTCGCACCGTTGCAAACGTCAAGTCTCCCTTGTACACTTGCACGTACCCTCCGACCTATACGCGTTAAAGCCGGTGCGGATTACTTTTAGTTCAGCAAATCAAGCCAATTGATCCTTCTCCGAGGAGGGCACCCCAGACAAGAATAATTAAGGGTATGTAACTATAAGCGGTCGATGTCGTGAAAACAAATACGACAGCCTCACCTCGCCCCCAAGGAACCAAGGACGCCACGCACTCTTCGTAGGGAGGCTCATCTCACTAAGAAACCTCTGGGTGGACGTCACCGGCACTACTGCATCCGTATCCCCGCTGTATGTTCAGTTATTCGTTAGTCATACTCCCACTTCAACCGCCCACGAACAAATACACAGACACACACAAACACAAAAACCTGAACACCCAAACTCGGAGGTCATTGGACATGAATTCTTGGAGGAGAGGGAGGACGGTGGAAGGGCCCCACTTCCAGCCCTCGATAACACTGCTGCACGTGTCCCAGCCGTAATCGAGTTTCGTCACGTTAGCATGAAGCGCCTCTTGCACATCTTCTCGGTTCAGGTACGCGTGCAGGTACAGCTCGCCACACGGGTCAAAGTCCATGATCTGCCAAAACCAAACGCAACCCGAAAAATCCATGACCAATGCCAATCTGAGTTATGTTTCTGCATGTTACCGTTCAAAAGTGCGAAAAGTTTGTGTGGAGAAAAAGAAAAAAAGCAGAAAAATTTGAGCTCACGTTGGTCTTCTTGGGATGAGCAGTCAGGTTGGAGAAGCACGGAGGGGCGTAGATTTCGTAAGTGTTGATATAGGAAACATCTCTATCTGCTTCCGACGTTGCCGAATTGCATTGGCTACCTCTTTTGCTGGGATCTAGTGAAAAGTTGCAATACTTTTGAATTGCGTACCATGTTTCTTGGGATATCAATGCATGCGTAGCGTAGTACTCATATATCCCACTCCCGTGCGTCTCATCGCTGAGTACTGCGTTTCCAACCTGCAGCATCCATATATGTCCTCAATTAAAACCAATCCTTTTTTTAAGCAATCTACCGATGTCCAATATTTTAATAGATATTGCGAGTCATCAGAATGTGGGCTTCTCTAGGCCTCATGGCCCCATTTGGCCAAGGAATTGTCCTTCATAATAGAGGATCCGAGATCGATTTTCAGATGCACTATATTCAATAATAAATGACTACGCATCTCGGCAAAAACAACTTACTATAATCCCTTTGAGGTTGATAAGGGTCTTGTTTGCCGCCTTGTTGTTGGATAGGATATTGTGAGCGAGCTGCGTTACAAAATGACCCGCGTAGCTCTCACCTGAAATGTAGAAATCCCTGTTCTTGTACTCGGGAAACCTCTCCAGCCAATTTAACAAGAATACATAGTTGTCCGCGGCTGTTTTGCTATCTCCGTTCGTTCTATAGTCCAACGTTGTGTTAGAATAAGAAAAACCGACCCCAACCGGAGACTCTAGGAACAACACGTTTGCGGCTGCCCTCGTAAAACAAATAATTCATCTGCCCTATCAGCGAAAAGAAAAGGTGAAATACTTTGAAAAATTATTTTAAAACTGTACCTCTATTCCATGCAAATTTATTTCTGTAGAGAGTCTTCCCGTCGCTTTGAATTCTGAACGGTCCGAGTTCCTGCTTTGCTCCATAGAGAGATGAGCAACCGGGACCTGAAAAATCAGCCTAAATAGCTAAGTTATACTCACTTAAATGCACCAGAAAATAATATAGGTACGATTGACAATATAATGGCGTTAATAGACAACCAAAAGTGTGATAGATGGCTCTTCTGTGCTTGTGTTTGTTCTGTAGAAAATAAGGAAGAGGACGGTGCTACATTTATTGGACAAATTCAGTTCTGCGATGTTTTATGTCACTGATAATCAATTCATATGTTGGAATTGACAAGATGAATAAGGTAGATTAGAAAATGGAAAATCACGATGATAACTTATATCAATATACTTTGACTTTACGCTGGGCCTAAAAATATGAAAGACGTATAGCAACGCTTGAGGGCAAAACACCACTTCATTAAGCTATCAATATGACAGCTCGAAGTGTTTCAGAATCAATAAAAACCAACCACGACAATTAAAAAAATGCTTAGTTGTCCTGACAAAGTACCAACCACGACAATTAGAAAAATGCTTAGTTGTCCTGCCATAGTTATATATATTATGGTAGTATTAAATACTATATCGATTGATCAAGTTTAAGTTCACCCTAGTATGACGTCGTAACTACCATGCAATTATATATCTTGACTATAAAAACCGTGATAAATTCGTGAGTGAAGAGAATAATATACTTGCATTGGAGATAAAGCGAAATTGGAAAACCTAAAGCACTCACCTCCATTAAACCATATAAAAAGCGGCATCAAGTGCTTATTTTGCACCGCTTCGGCAAAATAATAATAAAATGCTCGACCGGCTGATTCATCGACAGTGACATAACCACCATAGTGATTGAATTCGACCGGCGGTTGTCCGGGCAACCTTTTGATCCTATCTTTCTCCTTCATTCCTTCTTGATGATAAACCCTAGAATGGAGATTTTCATAGTTGTCGCTCACCTGAAAAAGGCTCGCGTCGATCCCAGACTCACCATACTTCGCTTTGTACAGAGAATCAAGAGCGTCTCCTAGCTTCTTTCCATGGATATGAACAAGCGACGGCAAGATACATAAAGAGAAAAGAAGAAGAGATGAACGAGCTTTAGGATTTCTCTCCATTCTCTATACTCTCAGCTTCTTCCTCTTTGAGCCCCGAGAGAGAGAGAGAGAGAGAGAGAGAGAGAGCGAGAGAGAGCGAGAGAGATTGATGGTGGTTTTAATAAATAGAATTGGATTCGGATTAGCTGTATGAATAATCGGAAGAAAGAGAAGATGGAAATTGGTGATTGAACGGGAAAGTCTCCACAATTTGAGTAAGTTTCATTAGATTTTGGTAATGATATCCATTGAATTAAGACTTTTCTCATTTTCGGAATCATGTTGTGCCAGGTAACTCCAATATAGACACTGTTTGCTTATATGGAAACACATGCCACTTATTATAGAAATACTTTCATTTTATTGAATGGAATCGTATTTAATATATGATTTGTTTCTATATATGGAATTTGTGGCTAAATATTGATGATTTATCTATAACTACCAACTTGATTAATTTGTTTAAATAAAAAAATCACTTATTATGTTGAGTAAGAATGGCTTAATTAAGTGATGAAACATACAATGAAAAATAAAAGCATTCTGGTTACATTATCAAAACCTTCCAATAATGCTCATTATTCCATATTTAGCATGAAAACAATAAAACCAATTGATTAATTTCATTTGTTATCAAATAACTTTTTTTTTTTCATTTTCACTTCTTTTCAGAATTTAATATTTATTATTTAAAACCTCTTTGAACCTCTATCAATATTCATTTACCTTTCTTAACAACACCTTAAATATATCATCAAATATATAAAATTACCTACCTTTTTCGTGGCTAGCCAACTTTTACATGTCAAAGTTATTTACTAGCTAGTTTTAATTTACTAATTCTCATATGACTTGCTTACCAATGATTATGGGGACAGCTCCTTGCAACAACGAGTCGAAGCATATATGGTGACCCTCGCCGAGCATGAAGAAAATAAAAGATAAAAAAATTCCAAAAGAAATCAAAAAATTATAAAAAGAAAAGCTGTCCATATGATATCCCAAAATTTGGCCCTATTTTGAAATATATGAAATGGTTATTTCATTGAAGCACTTATGGTTATTTTACTATAAACTGATCACTCACGAGTTAACTAATTCATTAAGTGAGGCCGTAAAGGGTTAAAACGCGAAAGACCATAGATTCAATAATCGACCACTCAACTATGAGGATCGACAATGGTCAGTACCACACAATTATAAGTCAATTAGTGAACAATATAAATCATTTCAACGGAAGTACATAGTTTGTTAGCGGGTGATTCTGCACAATTACGATATTTGCGGCGAATGACGATAAACCGATTTTCTATTGATCTTATATCCATAGTATGTAATTGAACCATCACGATTACATGACAACTGAGGATCATTCGCAATTCAAAGAGGCACAAACGTGGATCGAAAATTATTGACCACAGGTCAATCGCTTGAGAACCCTTAAGAGCCATCCGATAGATTAGGTCGTACTAAAGTCACGTTCGACGATTTTTAATCACGAGATTTAATTCGATTTCGGATATCGAACTTTCGAGGATTTTGAGATTAAATTATTGGATGTCGCCTCATCGTCTGTCAAATTATCAGGAGTTCGAAATTTTCGGAAAAGGAATTATCGGATGAAAAATTAAAGACCAGAAAAAAAAAAAAAGGAAAGAGAAAAAAAGAAAAACCAAAAGGAAACTAATAATAATTTATTTCCCTCTCCCCTTTCCTCTCTCTCTCACCTCTTTCTCCTCCTCTCTCACATCCATCTCCACCCACCCCCTACCAAAACTCACCCATTCCCCTCTCCCCCTTTCTTTTCTATTCTCTCTCTCTCTCTCTCTCTCTCTCTCTTTCCCTCCCCTCACGCTACTCTCCTGCCACACTCCTTGTCACACTCCGATCCTCAAACATGTGCCCATCCCTCACCTGGTCGATTAATAGCGATGTCCCAAGACGAATCGTCGATCCTTTCATTTTAATATGCATGCGGAAACAGTTATAAATCTCTAAACAATAAAACAATAGGATAGAAAAACAAGCCATATTTTTCATATTGAAATTCACAACCACACTTTTATACTCAGCACCACACATAGTATATTTTACAATATTATTCGCAACTTTCTCGTCTCACACTTACCTACACATATACAAGGTTCACAAAGGGGATGGGATCTCAATCCTCATCCGGGTTATACTCAGGGTCTTCCTCGAGGTCATCCTCCTCTGATTCTTCTTCACTGAGTTCGTTTTCTTCCAACTCTTCATCTTCTTCTTCTTCAGGTTCATCCTCGGCTTCAACTGCCGACTCATCCTCAGGTACCTCCTCCATGGGTTCATCCTCTTGCCATTCCTCTTCTTGCCCCACGATCTCACCGTCATCTCCATTCCAATTGTCATCATCAATCGAGTACACAGGAGTGTGAGCTTCAGCCTCAAGTGTCGGGTCCTTAACATCCACAACCGACCCATCCTTATGGTCTATTGTACCCTCCCCAAATGCCTCTTTCAGAACGTATACAGGCACATCACTCTCTGGAATAGGTCCCTCTCTTCGCCCGTCATAATACTCATAATACCAAGATTGATAATCATGGGGTCTTAGGGCGTTTTCTCCTACATCAACCCAGACGATTGACTTGACCAATATGTACTCCGATCCTTCTGGGTGAGGGTGTATGTGGAAGTGGATCTCTAACTCAGTAATCTCCTGGGGAATATCGAAATGCATAGCAAGACGAGGAGGTGAAGGTGCTGCCATCTAGGGGCCTAAAATGGTTATATAATAACCAGTGAGACAACATCTCATCGAGTTCTACCCCTTAAGGCTCGATTAGTAAACCAATACACTACACAGTTGCCTAAGCACAACACGAGTCAGAGGACTTACCTTGGCCTCAATCCCAACCTGCAATTCAAGGTTATACATAGATGCCTAATTTATCACATCAAATATTCAATCAAATCACGACATCAGACCAAATCATTGGTCAATCAACTTAGTCGATTACATGTCAGTCGGACCATCTCTAGGTCATTCTCACTCATACCATGATTTCCAAATGGTATACCTAGTCACCAGACCACATATATTTTCTTGGGTGCCGTTTTCGCCAAATGACATACCGATCACCGACACCGTGCGTTCTTTAAGGAGACGTTTTCACCAAGGTGATGTATGTAATAGACAGCAATGTGTGTTCTTTAAGGCGCCGTTTTCACCAGTGATATCCTTAATCACCGAACCATGTATGTCTATAAGTTATTTACGTGCGTTTTTTAAGGCGTCGTTTTGCCAGTGATATCCTTGATCACCGAACCACATATGTCCAATAACGTCGTACCTAATTGACCTTAGCCAAGAATATCTCTAGTCCGCTCTCACAATTCTTTCTATTATATAGCCCATCAAAGCATTACTGGCGCTATATACCCATACTCGGCCATCTGCCAATCAATTGTTTAATTTCAAACAATTTAGAAAAAATTCCTAAAATTTCACAATCAATTCAATTCAACACAACGCAAAGCTCAAATAAATAAACGGACAGCATCACGATAATCGGCACAAAATTCTGGTCACCGGCCATCTCAGTTGAATTTCCGGAAAATAAATAAATAATTAAATTAATTTCAAAAATTAATAAATAATTACTAAAAATCCAATTTAGGCCCGTATGCCTAATTAGAGCCCGAGACGGGTCGGGAAAAATCCTGAGATGCATTCAATAAATACTATAGACTATCCTCTAGCCAAATGCACTAACCGTAATCCTAACATGCATCACAATTAACTAATAATAACTAATCTACTCTAATCTAACCACCTAATCCTACTTAATTAACACTAATCAATCCTTAAGCATCATTAGCAAACTAAGCAAAGATTAGTGAGCTAAACTTACTTGTGCAAAGCAAAGACCGAGACACCACGACGGTGGCCGAATTTGGGCTCACGACTACACCGACGGGCTTTAAACTTGACCCAACAAATCTTAGCCCAACCGAGATTTGTTCTTGGTTTTGGGCCGGACCCAAGTTGGGCTGGACCCAAGTTGGGCTAGGCCTGCTGAAGATGGGCTGGCTTCTTGGGCTCGGAACTGGGCTTGACTGCGTGGGCTTCAAGTGCGCTGGAATTGGGCCGAGGATGGGCTTCAATTTACTCGGCTTCGGCTAAGATGGGCTTGCTGCACTTGTGGGCTGGATGAGCGAAATTGGTTTGGGCTTGTGGAGTTGAAGACTCCTGGATCTGTGGACTGCTGCAGCTGAAATGGGCAGAAGATGATGGATTTCACGGACCTGCTTCGTGGACTTCGGTTGGGAGAGCTTCGGCAAAGCAGAGAGGAGCTTCGGATGCGTGGGATTTCGTTGGCATGCGATTGATGACGAAACAGTGACGCGGCTGAGGTCAACAACCGGTTGAGTTGCTGACCGAAAGGAGACGCGAGCTGGCAGCACGAGGGGGAGTGAACAGAAAGGGCTTCGTGGGGTGTGTCGTTGACCTCGGTCGATTGGCCCTCGTGGCAAGAGAAGAAGGCTCGATGGGGAGCTTCGTTCAGTGCTAGACGAGGCAATAACAGGGGACATTGCACGTGAAGCTGCCTGATAGTTGAAGATCTTTGGTCAACAAGCGGCAAGAAGGAAGCAGCTTGGTCTTGCGGTTTTGACTGGACGTGTGAAGATGAAGCACGACAGCGAGGAAGAGATCACGGGCACTGCTGTTGGAAGGAGGAGACGCATGGACGGCCAAGCCTCCGTGAAGTTGAAGTGAAGTAGCTTCGGTTGAGTTATCTTCTTCTTCTGCTGGTGGCGTCAAATAGCCGAGGGAGAGAGAATTGTCGCTGGTTTGGCCAACCAAGGGAAGAGGATGAGGGAGAGATGAGGTTGGGGAGCCCACATGCATTCAATTTCCACAAGATTGTCCCCTTGAACCCTTCCTAGCCAAGTCTTCTTCCTTGGCTCACCTTAGGCCAACAATGCGCTCTCCATAGCATCTCAATTGGTCCAAAGATGCTAGGGGAAGGGGGAGCTACGAATTTTGAAGGACAATGCTTCAATTGGTCACCTATTCCTTTTCAAATCAACCTTGTTTGGCCTCTATAAATCCAATTGGTACCTCAATGTCTCAATTGACATTTTTCCTCATCCAGGAATCCATCTTGCATTTCGAATTTGCAACCAAAAATAATCCTCGGCCTTTTAAGCACAAAAACGAGTCGGCGACGACTTTTTCCCAAAAAGTCTCGGTTGTCAGAAAAATCTTCTAAGACTGAGTCAATACTCCTACAATTTATTGTGACATGACAGAAACTTCAATTTCTGAAATCGGACTTGAATTCACAGTTAATTTCACTTGGCGCGTTTTTAGCATGACCTAGGCTACCGGGTAACTTTCAGAAAATTTTAGTGCAAATGACCTGTGGTCAATTTTCTTCGAGCCACTATGAGCCCACTCGACTCATTGGTGACTCTCGGTTGTCATGAAAATCTCGAGGACCCAAATACGGGCACATGGTACCAAAACAATAAGAAAATCAGTCTAGTGCCGGCCGACAAGAATTTTCCAATTTAGTGGTGTCACTCACGATTAGCCACGCATCTCTGTCGAACTAGTCTATCTCTGATTTCAAATCGATTTTTAACTATGCCGTAATGGCCTCTAAAGATAGACACGGTTGAGAAGTCGATTCCTGGTCGAATTCTCAAGTCTATTGCCTTAAAATTTCTTAATGATTTCCCCAAATAGTCTAGTTATCTCAAGAGTGATCAACTCTGAAAATAGCCCTATAGGCGCGTCAATGAAATGCCCGGTTTATTTAGTAGAAAACAGGACTGAAAAATCTGGATGTTACAATTCTTCCCCTCTTATAAAAATTTCGTCCTCAAAATTTAAACCATTACAAACCTTAAGCAAAAAGGTGGGGGTACGATTCTCTCATCGACTCTTCAGTCTCCCATGTTACTCCTTTAGTACCGTGGTGTTGCCAAACCACTTTGACCAATGGAATGGTCTTTGTATGCAGCACTCATTTATTTCTGTCCACAATCTGGACCGGGCTTTCCACGTATGACACTCTGTCATCCACGTCCGATTCCTCAAAATTGAGCACGTGTGTCGTGTCAAGCTCACTTTCTCAACATCGACACGTGAAAGACGTCATGCACTTGCGCCAATCTCGGCGGCAATGCAAGACGATATGCTAAGGTCCCGATTCTCTCAAGAATCTCAAATGGACCTACATACCTCAGACTCAGTTTGCCTTTCTTTCTAAAGCGCGAAGTTCCCATCATTGGCGACACCTTCAGAAAAACGCGATCACCAATTTGGAATTCCAATAATCTTTGACGCTTGTCTACGTAACTTTTCTGTCTGCTCAGCTGGGTCTTTAATCTGCCTCTGATTACTGCCACTGCATCCATCAACTGTTGAACCAACTCTGGGCCTGTTATCTTCCTTTCCCCAACTTCATCCCAACACACTAGTGTTCTGCACACTCTTGCATACAACGCTTCGAATGGAGCCATCTGCATGCTCTGCTGATAACTGTTGTTGTAGGCAAACTCCACCAGATGAAGCTAATCTTCCCAACTTCCTTTGAAGTCTATTACACAAGCTCTCAGCATGTCTTCAAGGGTCTGAATTTTCCTCTCAGACTAGCCATCCGTCTGAGGAAGATATGCCGTACTGTACTGAAGCTTTGTACCTAGAGCACTTTGCAAGCTCTTCCAAAAAGCGACGGTAAATCTTGGGTCTCTGTCTGAGGTTATTGTAACTGGCACTCCATGCATTCGAACTACCTAACGCACGTATAGGTCTACGTGCCTATCCAAACTAAGATCCTTTCGAATTGCAATGAAGTGAGCCGACTGTCGCGGCCCGATCTCGCCACCCTCGTGTCAAGGGGGAAAGGTCGGGTTTGGGGGTACTTGATCACGAGAGTTCCCTCACGTCTCACATTCCAAAAAATGTCATCACCTCGCCTTTTGGATCAAGCCTCTCGTGAGTTCCCTCCACGAGATCGCGAGCTCTCCCAAGCTCGTACCCTGCGTGATAGCAGAGTGTTGCGATCCATACCCACACGAGCGATATACTTTAGAAAAAGGAGTCGGATGTGGATATCGGATTTACGGGTACCCTTACCACAGTAGCCCTCTTGATAGTACAATTCGCCCATTAGAATGGCATCACTTCATCCTTTGGTTTACTTCCACATCGAATATGCTAAACCATGGTGAGTTTTATCAAAACTCATACCCCACGCGACGGGTTCATTTATACAATCTAGTTGTTTATGACAACCTAAAAATAAACGGGAGCCGCCAATAGCCTCTTTTTGGAGGCCGGCTAGAAAACCCAATCGAGGGTCGGGAGTGTTTACACGATTCCTACGCAACCAAATATCTAGGTTCGAGGACTTGGGTTACGTTAAAATTTCTATTAGCTCTTTTTCGGTACCTAAACATTATGTTGTGTTTTCCTAATATGTCCATGCGTTTCTTTTTATATTTTCGGGATCATTTATCCTAAACTAAATGATCATGGGTGGTTGGTCATTGTCATTCTATTCTATTTCTAGAAAAACAAGAAAAGAAAAGAAAACAAATGTGTTGACACCCGATTTTTGTTGACATTTTAAACAAACATTTTGCAAAAATATAAAAGACAAAAAAAAATGAAATGAAAAGATTAAAAAAATGAAAATGAAAAATGAATGAAATCATAAAAAAAATGAATGAAAAGAAAAAGAGAAAAAAAAAAATGAAAAGAGAAAAAAAAAAAGGGAACACGGGCACTCTCTTTCGATTCTCTCGGGGTACTCTCTAACTGGACTCTCTTTTTCTCCTCTCTCGGATGAGCTCTCTGGGTTTTTTTTTTTTTTTTTTTTTTTTTTTTTTTTTCTCTCTCAGCTTTATCTCCATCAGGATCTCTCGGACGCTGAAAGGGGATTTCGTTTTTTTTCTCTTTCGATCTCGATCTCTCTCACTTCTCCTCCTCTGCACACAAAAACCCTAGATCGAACGTCCTCTATCTTGAAGTTTTCTCTCTTTCTCTGTATCCGACTCCGATCCCAAATCTTCAAGCTCTTCCCATTGCGGCGGAGATTTCATTAACGCGCCACCGCTATCGCAATCCGATCGCCGACCGCCGCTGCCTCCCACTTCATCATTGCTTCGGTCTGTGTCACGGGCGCTGAGGTCCGGAGCTGATCTCCGATCACGATCGGTTTTCTTCCGTTGGGAGTTCCGCCGCTCGGAGGTTCGCGCTTCTAGATAGATAGAGTCGAAGGAAATGGAGAATGAGAAGAAATCGTTGGTGGTGTTTCTGGCCTCGAAGATGAAGAGCGCAAAGCGGTCGTTCGCTTTGCTATACTGATCCGCTTTGCGCTCGGCGTATTCCCATCCCCGATCGATGACAGCCGCAGCAAAATCTCCTTTGCCGATGAAATCGGATCGCGACCTCATCCTCCGCTGAAATCCCTATCTCCGGCCGAGTGGAGTGGGAGTTCGTTCCGGATTCCGCCGCCGGTGTTCGTCCACGCGAGAAGGTGGAGAGCTGGTTTTCTCTCGGGAGCTGGCTCTCTCTCGATTGGTTGTCCTCTGGTTCGATCAGGTTCTTTCTCTCTCTCTCTCTAGCTCGATTGCTTTGTCTTGCGCACAATCTGTTGCTCTCTCTGGCTCGATCGCTATCTGTTTCTCTCTCGATCGCTCTTTCTCTTTCGATTTTGTACTTGTATCTGCTTTTTAGCTCCGAAGTGGCATGCTTTCATTAACCTCTTCTGCCAAGTCACCTTAGCTTGCGTATCGATCATGATAATTGCCGTGTTCGTGATGTTCTGTTTGATGCCATTTGCTCCATAACTTGGAAATGTCCTCCACCTGTTTGATGTAATAAACCAATGTCGGCCTTGTCCTTGTTGAAGAAAAATGGTCTTTCGAGGCATGTAGAAGTCCTTGAATTGGATAGCTATGGAATATCTGTTTATTTTGATATGAAAAGTTTGAAGCTTGGCCTTAACTAAGGAAGACGATACATGGTTAGACTTTGTTCTGTGGAGATGCCGGTGCCCTCACTTCCAACTTGGAATTGATGGTTATGGATGTTTCTTTTAGAGATATCCTGCAATGGGAAGCTGATGTGGACCATTGAAAGCCTTAGATTGTGATGAGCTGATCGAGATGTTGTGACTTTTGTTAATTGTTGAAGGAAAGGGGATGACTTGCTCAAAGTGTCTGATTCTGGACAAACACGCTTTATGTCTTTGATTGTTATAAGAATTGTGTTTGTAACATCATTTTAACTAGTTTTGGTGATTAGGATTTTCTCTCAATATGTCATGGCATAATGGGACGCCTTTGACATCATGCATTCTGGAGTATGGTTTTGCTGAGATTATTGTTGTATGCATAATCTCTGACATTCAGGGTGATGTTATGCTATGTGGTTACATAATCATCTACTCATGTTGCTGGTGCAAACAATGATTTAGTCATGCTAGGTAATGAATTGATTTCTGGAGTTGATTCGCATAGAGAAAGGGAAAATTCCAAAAAGGGACCCAAAGTGTCATCTTTTTCTCAAATAAGGATCCGAAGTGGACTTTGTTTCAAATAAGAACCTGAAGTGACTTTAGTTGTTTCAAATAAGGACCCAACCTCGCCGATCGCCGGCAAGCTAAATTTTCCGACCGGTCAAGGGTATTTTTGTCATTTGGCATTTCCCCATTTTTCTTCCTTTTTTTCTTACCTTTTTTATTTCTTATAGTGCTTTTTCTTTCTCTTCGCTGATGGCCATCTAGCCACTGGCAATGCCCACAAAGGGTTGGGCAAGAGTGGTCCTCGTTAACGAGGACCACCCACGCTGGTCACAAGCGAGGGACGGCCTCGCTTGGGCATGACGACCCTCACCCAGGGGCCATTCGCGAGATCAGTCCTCGCCGGCCCTAGTGAGGGTGGCTGCAAGCAAGGCCCATGTGAGGCTAATCCTCGCTAGATCTGGCGAGGGTGGCCTTGCTCGTGGCCAGCGAGGGTTGGGCAACGTTTCCGGCCCCTGGTAAGGGTCTACAAGGCCACCCTCGCCAAATCTAGCTAGGGTCGGCCTCACCTAGACCTCACTCGAGGCCGACCGGCCCTTACCAGTGGCTGGTGAGGTCATCCAACCCTCGTCAGCCGGTGCGAGGGGTCAGTCTTGCCTAGGGCCGGCGCGGGCCGACCTTGCAAATGGGCCCTAGGTGACGGTTGCCTCGCCCAGGCGAAGGCCGTCCCTTGCCTGTGGCCTGCGTGGGTGGCCCTTGCCCAGCTTTCTGTGGGCATTGTCGGTGGCCAGCCGACCACCGGCGAAGAGGAAGAAGGACTAGAAAAATAAAAAAGGAAAGAAAAAAAGGAAGAAAAAAGGAGAAAATGACAAATGACGAAAATACCATTGACCGTCGGAAAGTTAAGTCCTTAATTGTAACGGACATAACCACTTCGAGTCCTTATTTGAAACAAACATAACTACTTCAAGTCCTCATTCGAAACCATATCTACTTCAAGTCCTTATTTGAGAAAATAATAACACTTCAAGTCTTTATTTAAAACAAAGTCCACTTTAGGTCCTTATTTGAGAAAAAGATGGCACTTTGGGTCCTTTTTTTGAATTTTCCCTTAGGGAAATGGTGTCTTTTATGTGGGCTAGTTGCTGTTAGTCTTGAAATAAGATAGTTGCCTTCAATATGTTGTAGAATGCCTGTGTTATCATTGCTGCCTTGTTTTGTCCCTGATTGACATTTTGTGCAAATGGCTTGATATCAGCTTATAAATGTGGTTTTTTGTATTCGAAGTCTTCATGAAGGTTGAAGACGATTTGAATATCTTTCTAATGAGCTATAGAATACCCCGATTGAATCTCATGGTTTTCATATGTCTAAAGTTCTGTCCAGAATCTGTCCTGTTTGAGACCTGATGTGTGTGCTCAAAATTGGGCTAGTAAACATGCTTTGCTGGAGTTGAATCTTTAATGAGAGTCATTGGAAATTTCATAAGCTTTCTAACAAGGTATAGATTGAATCAAATGGTCATCATTAGCAAGGTCAATGGCTTCCATAAAGTCACGTTTGAGTTGCTGCAATTTGTAATGTTGGATTTTTGCTCTGTTTCTTTTCTGTTTTCATATAGATTTTTGTGAACAAAGTAGGACTTCGATGTCTCATGATAGATGATCAGGACATTTTCTTCTATATACTTGGACTTTCATAGATTTTCTTTATGTCTTCATTTCAATGAATATCATCCATGTTTTGTGCAATCCCTGCTGTGATTTTAATTGATTGTGTTTCTGTGAAAATGTCTTCAATCAAGTTCCTTTAGAGCATATTTGATGCTTGATGCCTTCTAGACATACTTAGAGCATATCATAAGCTTCGCAATGATGTATGGCATGCCTCATTTGAGAATCATTGACCATGAATTTGATCTTATTTGAACTTGATACATCTTAGGAAATTTCATTCATGAAAGTTGTTCTTCATGAAATGCTTGATGTTCTGTGCTTTTCTTAGAACCAATCATACATGCATGGGTTTTACCCCAATTGCCTTGATCTTATTTGTGTTGTTTGTTTCCTTCTACTGTGTATGCCTAGTTATAAATTTCTTAAGCTAGGATTAGATTAGAACTCCGAAGGTGGAGAAAGCATGAAGACGCTGGAGGTCAATGTCCATTCCGACCATTGTCATATACTATTCGTTTTCCCAACATATGTCTCGGGTTCCATTTGTTGTATAAAACGCGACGAGTTGCGGATTTTTCTCTCTTTTTTTCATACATTTTCTTTTATATTTTTTAGGATTGCATGATAGATTTACTGCTTTCCTTGATTGTTTACTTACCGTGTCGCAATTTCAATTTCATTGATTGTTTTCCTTTCTTTTTTTTTAGAAATAGAATATAATGAAAATGATCCAACCACGCATGATCACTTAGTTTAGGACTGATGATCCTAAAAATGTAAAAAGAAACGCATGGACATGTTAGGAAAAACACAACATACTGTTTAGGTACCGAAATGGCGTTAATAGCATTAACGTAACCCAAGTCCTCGAACCTAGATATCTGGTTACATAGGAATGGAGGGAACACTCCCTACCCTCGATTGGGTTTTCTAGCCGACCCCCGAAACGAGGCTAGTGGCGACTCCCATCTAATCTTAGGTTGTTATAAACTACTAGATCGCATAAATAAATTCGATATCGCGCGGGGTACAAGCTAGGGAGAGCTCATAATCTTTTGATCAAGTACTTCTAAACCCGACCTTTCCCTCCTTTGACATCGAGGGGCGGCGAGATCGGGTCGCGACAGGTTTGGTGACTCCGCTGGGGACTGGTTATTAGATTAAGAGAACTTGAAGCCGTTTAAGTTATAAGGGGAGGCGTGTTTGAAAACCCTTTGTTTTGCAGGTGGTGTTAGGATGTATGAATGTATGAGGGTTTATATTGAAGTGCTGGATGTTTAAATTTAAATGCATGTTTACAAGCTTTAGCATGACACCGCACACACAACCGCGGTCTAAAACCCCGATCGCCCAATCTAGGACCTTAGGAGGGTTTATGGGTGGAACCCGCGAGTGAATACTCATGGTAATCCATTACTTACATAAACCTGCTCATCCCAACTGATAAAGATAGCACTGACCGACGATAATAGCGGTGGGTAAACTATTTTTATCCTTTGGGATGAGGACCTTGAGCCTTTAGCACCCTCACCTTAAGTGACATGTGACTTGAATTTGCCATGTGTTTGGTGGGTAAGTGATCGTCCTTTTTTTATCGTCCTTATCTTTTTACTTTCCATATTTCAATTATGCGTTTTATATTCCAACAGCGATATGTTTTAATCATGAGTGCCCCTCTAGGTTTAGAGTTAGATGGGTGAACCCGAAGTGGACGGGATCCTCGTGCCTGGGAATCTCAAGACTCTATGGGAGAATCTCGATCCATGACATCAAGACTACGTGGAAAAACGCATAGGCTTCCGTCGATGAAGCTGACTTGGAAAGAGAAATGAAGACTCATCAAGCTAGCTTAATATTCCCGAGCCTTAAGGGTTTCAGCGAGCTCATGTTAAGGAGCAAGAAGACAATGCCTTCATCGATGAGGAACGCTTGGCCTATGATAACAAGCGTCTCCGCATGATTCCACCTAGTCCTTAGGTTTTTATTTCACATACTTTTCTTGTAAAGGAATTTCATATTACATGTAAAATCAAACCACTTTGTAAGCTTCAAGAAAGCAAGGTTCTATTTCCCTCGTAATTGTTCGATTGAAATGAATAAAATTCATGAACATTTTTATGTAATTTTTAGAAAATGGGTATTCTGATTAAATATTTGTCGTCATTCCTTTTCAATTGTATAATTTCTTAGAAATTTTGATAAGAGGATGTTATATGATACTGGGATCATATACACTTCTTATCATTATTTCATCTCAAGAAAATATAAAATTGACTAGGATTTGTATTTTAATGATTTCTTTTAACCTGTGCTAATTCAAGTCATTTTCTTTTACAGGTGGTTGTGAAAAACGGCTGAAGAGCGGTCTATCATACGTACCCACCGCCAAACAAGGATGGAGAACGAAGATACCCGTGCCCGTGTTATTAGCATGGAGAACCAAATGGCGCAGATGATGGCGTTGTTAGCTGATCCCTCCAACCAAGTCAAGAACTTGACTTATGTAGTTCCTGCTTCTCCTACAATGAATCCTCCTATCGTGTCCCCTGAAGTGCCGATGGTAGAGCCCGTGGGGAAAGGGCCTGCTGAAGAAATTCCCACTGCAATCCCGATAGTTATGGATCTAAAGCCTCCATCTAAGGAGACTCCAACTCCGCATTTCGATGAAGAAAATTCAAGGCGCCTTGCAAAGATTGAGGAGCGCCTTTGCATGTTACAAGGCTATCAACTCCAAGGGTTTGATAAGCTATCGCCCTTTGCCAAAGTTAATGTCCCCGAATACTACAAAGAGTCTAAGTTCACAAGGAAATATGACGGTATTGGATGTCCTAAGACCCACTTGAAGTACTATCTGGGCAAGATGGCCCGTTACTCAGATAATCCTCCACTCTTGATTAATTCCTTTCAGGATAGCTTGATCGATCCTGCGTTGACATGGTTTATAGAGTTGGACATGGAGAAGATCCATACTTGGGAGGATCTCACCGACGAATCCTTCCAACAATATAAGTTCAATACTAAAATCGCTCCAACTCGAGAGGAATTAGTCCGGGTCGAAAAGAGGAGAACTGAAACGTTTAGAGCCTATGCTCAAAGATGGAGGGTTACTGCATATCAAGTAAAGCCACCATTGTCTGAGAAAGAAACCATGAAACTATTGCTTCAAGCTATGCCTCGTGATTTCTTCGAAAAGATGTACAACCACACCTGTATTAACTTTGCCACATTTGTGGAGTTAGGTGAACGCATTGAGGGGATCATGCGTGAAGGAAGGTTGACCGAGACCACGAATCGTCAATATGCCCCAAAGAAAGATAATGAGTCGATTGCGGAGATTGCTTATATACAAAATTCATCTTCTCAGAAACCATATAATCCTCAGGCTCATAAACCTGCCATGGAAGTAGGGAATTCTTCTCGAAGGTTTGAGTGCAAAGGAAAAGCCCCTCAATGGCAATTTACTCCATTGCCTAGACCCATGTCACAACTACTTCCAATGCTGATTGAAAATCATCTTGTGGCGAAAGAGATCCCGAAGGATAATCTACCAAAGTTTGTCGGATTCGACCTTAACAAGACATGTGATTATCATATGGGTGAAAAATGTCATCATGTGGACAACTGTATGGTGCTCCGTTATAAGATCCAGAATTTGCTGGATAAAAAGCTGCTCACCCTTTAAGGACTCGGCACCGAATGTCCAACAAAATCCCATTTCCAAAGCATTCTGAAGATGGTCTGGTTGGCACTATCGATGAAAATGAAGAGCCTTCAGTTCCCACTGTGTAAGAGATGTTTTAGTTCTTGCATTTAATTTTTAGTTGTATTCCATTCATTTCTCCCCTGCGAGGGAATTTCATTCATTTCTCCCCTACGAGGGAATTCCATTCATTTCATTTGTTTCTACTTGTAATAATCTGGATCACAAACTCTATGGATCCAAGATGATATATGTTGTCATGCAATTTTTGCATATCAATAAAATTCATGTTTTGTTAATAGACATGTGAAGCCCAAATCAGTCCTATGATGATGCTTTGAGGCCTGAACCTCCACACGATCTATAGTTTCAAAATGTTTTAGTGGAACAAGGATGTCCAATGACATGAGGGCTAGTTCTAAATAAATTTCTTCAAAAACTCAAATTTGAAAACAAATTTTTCATGACATTTACATACATTGCATTCATTTATATGTATACATACTAACCATTTTTTCGATTGCATCTCAGGCATGACATTTCACATCACGATAGTCATTTGCATGGCTCAGATTTGCATTGAAAAGATTTTTCAAGAAATATTATCCATGAATAAATAGGAAGGCCTTTGAGCCACTTTTTGATTGAATCTGAGCCACTTTAGGATATTTGCATTATGCATCGCATGCATACATATTGCATTTGCATGTTTGCTCATCTTGCAGGATCTCTGATGAAGATTCTACCTATTCACAAGAGGTTCATCTCAGAGATGCAAAAACTTTCAAAAAAATTTTGCCCATCCTCTTTAGAACTTAGATGTGACCCTATCCTTTAGAATGCCAAAAGAGTCAGTTAGAACTCTGGAGTCAGCCAGAACTCTAGAAGTGAACCCCTGTGCTGGGCAAAGCCTGTTCTGTCCACAAGTTTTATTCAACCTTACTTCCAAAAGTCTCCCCAGTAAGGTCAAGGAAATATGTTCTTTCAAACAAAATTCCATTACATCTTCATTCCCCAGGAAGTTGAATTTAACCAAAGTGTGCTTTGAAAAACCTGAAAAAGATTGTTAAATATGCCAGGTGGTAATGCCTAAAATGATGAGAGGCAACCCATTTACCAAACACATCCTTATACACTTCTTGAGAGAATTGAGTGAAAAGAACCATGTCTTAGGGCATAGGATTCATTCACAGTGAATACATGGTTTGAGATGATAAAGGCATTTCATTTCTCAATCCCAAACACTATTGATATCCCTTGCAAGCCACTTTGAGCCAAATAGGGAGCATTTCCAAAATAACCCTGTCAAGAACAACCCCACGTTGGGGCAAAAATAGGGGGTCTTGGTTGAAAATTATGGAGCAAAAGATTAAGAAAGATTTTATTGCTTTCATTTGTATCAATCTTCTTGTGCTAGCTTCAGGTGATTTCTTATCAAAACTCGAAGCATCCCGAAGTGACAAAGAGCATTCCATTCACTATCACAAACACAATTACCTTTTCCTTAGCCAATTTGAGCCTTATACAATTCTTTCATAACCCCAGGTGATGATTATCTCCCCACACTGGGGCAAGGCACATGATTTACCGATAAAATTGAGAATATTGGTCATGTTTGTAAATGCCACTCAAGAGTCCTAGATGCTCAAAAGAGAATGGAAACTAGGGGGCATGAAAAAGCAGTGTGCCTGGTAAAAGCAAGGCCAATGCCCATGAGAAAAAAATGCAAAGAAAAGCAAGAATGCAAAGAAGAGCAAAATCAATGGTCATGCAAAAGATTATCCGTTTAAAAAAACAAAAGAAATGCATTGCAAAAAACAAAACAAAAACATGTATTGCAAGCAATATCATTAGAACAAAGAGCGAAGCTCTCATGTCTCAAGACAAATTACCAAAAGGACTCTCGAGATAGGTTAAATTTCAAGAGTTAAAATTTTGAAAAGTCGTGTGATTGTAATGATGCCAAGATAATCACTCACTTTTAACCCTTTGATATCTGAAAGTCTTTCAAGCCTTTTTAAGCCTCACCTGAACCAATATCACAACCCTTATCCGAAGTCTCTTCCGATTGGGATGGTTCGAGTTGAAATAAGAATGTCACATAGGAGCTACCGCTAGAAGGAGTGGAAGCAATCCTATCTTATCTTATCTTTAAGGTTCTTGACTTGTAAACCCGATGAAGATATTGATTGAATTTTCATTTCTTGGCCTCAAAGTACATGCCCTTTGTGTAAGCCCATGACCAAGCCATCATTACGGTCTCTTCAAAAGACCTTTTGATCAATGGACTGTATTCACTGTGAACGTTTCCGAAAGCCTTAGACATAGGTTGAGTGAGATTTCTCTAGTGAGTATTAAACAGTTTTCCCATATCAATGGTTGGGAACAAAAGCCCTTTTTAAGAGTTAGTGTGAAGGACCTCTTTTGATTAGGATATTTCCACTTGGCAGATTTGACTTAACCCTTAGATGGTTAATCAAATCTCATTTTGTTAAAATCTTCTCTGAAAGGATTTGACAATCAATATCGTTTCGCAATATTGGTTCTCCGGCAATTTCGAAACGCATACCCGGTCGAAACCCGTTTTTACACGGTAAGACATTTTTTTTTCTAGTTTAAACCACTAGGTTCGTGGGTCCATCCTTAAACCACTAGGTTCGTGGGTCTATCCTTAAACCACTAGGTTCGTGGGTCTATCCTTAAACCACATGGTTCGTGAGTCCATCCTTAAACCACTAGGTTCGTGGGTTTATACTTAAACCACTAGATTCATGGGTCCATCCTTAAACCACATAGTTCGTAGGTCTATCCTTAAACCACTAGATTCGTGGGTCCATCCTTAAACCACACGGTTCGTGGGTCCATCCTTAAACCACTAGGTTCGTGGGTCTATACTTAAGCCACTAGGTTCGTGGGTCCATCCTTAAACCACACGGTTCTAGGTCATCCTTAAACCTTATCTCTTAGGTTCTAGGTTATCCTTAAACCTTGTCTTCCAAATTCTAGTAATTTCATTGCCTTCATTCCATTCCACGGTTCCAGGGACAAAGACAGAGTGAATAAATCTCAACAAGAGTTTAGATAGCCCGATGAGCAAAGGTAAGTATCAGGTACGTTTCTGACCAACTATCATTGCTATTATCCTTTTTCTATTTTCAAAGTCCAGTCGAATAAAACTTTTGAGTATCAATTTTATCTTTGAGTGGAACCTCTTCGAACTCCCACCCAAAAAGGGGCAGCTGTTGACACCCGATTTTTGTCGACATTTTCAACAAACATTTTGCAAAAATATAAAAGACAAAAAAAAATGAAATGAAAAGATAAAAAAAATGAAAATGAAAAATGAATGAAATCATAAAAAAAAAATGAATGAAAAGAAAAAGAGAAAAGAAAAAAAAAATGAAAAGAGAAAAAAAAAGGGAACACGGGCACTCTCTTTCGATTCTCTCGGGGGTACTCTCTAGCTGGACTCTCTTTTTCTCCTCTCTCGGATGAGCTCTCTGGGTTTTTTTTTTTCTCTCTCAGCTTTATCTCCATCAGGATCTCTCGGACGCTGAAAGGGGATTTCGTTTTTTTTCTCTTTCGATCTCGATCTCTCTCACTTCTCCTCCTCTGCACACAAAAACCCTAGATCGAACGTCCTCTATCTTAAAGTTTTCTCTCTTTCTCTGTATCCGACTCCGATCCCAAATCTTCAAGCTCTTCCCATTGCGGCGGAGATTTCATTAACGCGCCACCGCTACCGCAATCCGATCGCCGACCGCCGCGGCCTCCCACTTCATCATTGCTTCGGTCTATGTCACGGGCGCTGAGGTCCGGAGCTGATCTCCGATCGCGATCGGTTTTCGTTTCTTCCGTTGGGAGTTCCGCCGCTCGGAGGTTCGCGCTTCTAGATAGATAGAGTCGAAGGAAATGGAGAATGAGAAGAAATCGTTGGTGGTGTTTCTGGCCTCGAAGATGAAGAGCGCAAAGCGGTCGTTCGCTTTGCTATACCGATCCGCTTTGCGCTCGGCGTATTCCCATCCCCGATCGATGACGGCCGCAGCAAAATCTCCTTTGCCGATGAAATCGGATCGCGACCTCATCCTCCGCTGAAATCCCTATCTCCGGCCGAGTGGAGTGGGAGTTCATTCCGGATTCCGCCGCGGTGTTCGTCCACGCGAGAAGGTGGAGAGCTAGTTTTCTCTCGGGAGCTGGCTCTTTCTCGATTGGTTGTCCTCTGGTTCGATCAGGTTCTCTCTCTCTCTCTCTCTCTCTCTCTCTCTCTCTCTCTCTCTCTCTAGCTCGATTGCTCTATCTCGCGCACAATCTGTTGCTCTCTCTGGCTCGTTCGCTATCTGTTTCTCTCTCAATCGCTCTTTCTCTTTCGATTTTGTACTTGTATCTGCTTTCTAGCTCCGAAGTTGCATGCTTTCATTAACCTCTTCTGCCAAGTCACCTTAGCTTGCGTATCGATCATGATAATTGCCGTGTTCGTGATGTTCTGTTTGATGCCATTTGCTCCATAACCTGGAAATGTCCTCCACCTGTTTGATGTAATAAACCAATGTCGGCCTTGTCCTTGTTGAAGAAAAATGGTCTTTCGAGGGTAGAAGTCCTTGAATTGGATAGCTATGGAATATCTGTTTATTTTGATATGAAAAGTTTGAAGCTTGGCCTTTAGCTAAGGAAGACGATACATGGTTAGACTTTGTTCTGTGGAGATCCCGGTGCCCTCACTTCCAACTTGGAATTGATGGTTATGTATGTTTCTTTTAGAGATATCCTGCAATGGGAAGCTGATGTGGACCATTGAAAGCCTTAGATTGTGATGAGCTGATCGAGATGTTGTGACTTTAGTTAATTGTTGAAGGAAAGAGGATGACTTGCTCAAAGTGTCTGATTCTGGACAAACACGCTTTATGTCTTTGATTGTTATAAGAATTGTGTTGTAACATCATTTTAACTAGTTTTGGTGATTAGGATTTTCTCTCAATATTTCATGGCATAATGGGACGCCTTCGACATCATGCATTCTGGAATATGGTTTTGCTGAGATTATTGCTGAATGCATAATCTCTGACATTCAGGGTGATGTTATGCTATGTGGTTACATAATCATCTACTCATGTTGCTGGTGCAAACAATGATTTAGTCATGCTAGGTAAGGAATTGATTTCTGGAGTTGATTCGATTAGGGAAATGATGTCTTTTATGTGGGCTAGTTGCTGTTAGTGTTGAAATAAGATAGTAGATATGTCCAGTTGCCTTCAATATGTTGTAGAATGCATGTGTTATCATTGCTGTCTTGTTTTGTCCTTGATTGACATTCTGTGCAAATGGCTTGACATCGGCTTATAAATGTGGTTTTTTGTATTCGAAGTCTTCATGAAGATTCGAAGACGGTTCAATTATCTTTCTAATGAGTTATAGAATGCCCTGATTGAATCTCATTTGATATGGTTTTCATATGTCTAAAGTTCTGTCCTGAATCTGTCCTGTTTGAGACCTGATGTGTGTTCTCAAAATTGAGCTAGTAAATATGCTTTGCTGGAGTTGAATCTTTAATGAGAGTCATTAGAAATTTCATAAGCTTTCTAACAAGGTATAGATTGAATCAAATGATCATCGTTAGCAAGGTCAATGGCTTCCATAAAGTCACGTTTGAGTTGCTGCAGATGCAATTTGTAATGTTGGATTTTTGCTCTGTTTCTTTTCTGTTTTCATATAAATTTTTGCTAACAAAGTAGGACTTCAATGTCTCATGATAGATGATCAGGACATTTCCTTCTATATACTTGGACATTCATAGATTTTCTTTATGTCTTCATTTCAATGAATACCATCCATGTTTTGTGCAAGCAGAGTGATTTTAATTGATTGCGTTTCTATGAAAATGTCTTTAATCAAGTTCCTTTAGAGCATATTTGATGCTTGATGCCTTCTAGAGATACTTAGAGCATATCATAAGCTTCGCAATGATGTACGGCATGCTTTGAGGATCATTGACCATGAATTTGATCTTATTTGAACTTGATACATCTTAGGAAATTTCATTCATGAAAGTTGTTCTTCATGAAATGCTTGATGCTCTGTGCTTTTCTTAGAACCAATCATACATGCATGGGTTTTACCCCAATTGCTTTGATCTTATTTGTGTTGTTTGTTTCCTTCTACTATGTGTGCCTAGTTATAAATTTCTTAAGCTAGGATTAGATTAGAATTCCGAAGGTGGAGAAAGCATGAAGACGGTGGAGGTCGATGTCCATTCCGACCATTATCATATACTATTCGTTTTCCCGACATATGTCTCGGGTTCCATTTATTGTATAAAACCCGACGAGTTGCGGATTTTTCTCTTCTTTTTTTCATACATTTCTCTTTTATATTTTTTAGGATTGCATGATAGATTTACTGTTTTCCTTGATTGTTTACTTACTATGTCGCAATTTCAATTTCATTTATTGTTTTCCTTTCTTTTTTTTTTTAGAAATAGAATATAATGAAAGTGATCCAACCACGCATGATCACTTAGTTTAGGACTGATGATCCTAAAAATGTAAAAAGAAACGGATGGACATGTTAGGAAAAACACAACATACTGTTTAGGTACCGAAAGGGCGTTAATAGCAATATTAACGTAACCCAAGTCCTCGAACCTAGATATCTGGTTGCATATGAATCGAGGGAACACTCCCGACCCTCGATTGGGTTTTCTAGCCGACCCCTGAAACGAGGCTAGTGGCGACTCCCGTCTATTCTTAGGTTGTTATAAACAATTAGATCGCATAAATAAATTCGTTGTCGCGCGAAGTACGAGCTAGGGAGAGCTCATGATCTTTTGATCAAGTACTTCTAAACTCGACCTTTCCCTCCTTTGACATCGAGGGGCGACGAGATCGGGTCGCGACACAATGGAATTGAAATTGCAAAACATGAAGTAAACAATCAAGGAAAGCGGTTAATCTATCATGCTATCCTAAAAATATAAAAGATAACACAATTAAAAGAGAAAAAATAGAAAACCCGCAACTCGTCGGGTTTTATACAACAAATGGAACCTGAGACATATGTCGGGAAAAAAGAATAATACATGATAATGGTTAGAATGGACATCAACCTCCACCATTTTCACGCATTTTCCATCTTCGAGGTTCTAATCTAATCCTAACCTTAAGAGACTTTATAACTACGTGCATACAATAGAAAGAAACAAACATACACATCAAAACAACTTTTATGAAGACACGTAATCTCAATTCAGTATACAAGATATTCTAAAAGAAATCTTAGAATGAAATCATAATAAAGAATCAAAACAGAAATCATCAAACATCACACATAAGATCAAAGCAATTGGGGTAGAGCCTATGGATAATTGGTTCTAAGAAAAGCACAGAACATCAAGCACACTATGAGGAACAATTTTAATGAAGTTTCCTAAGATGGGTTACACACGAATTTATAAAAATTCAAGACCACATAACAACACATCAGAAACATAACAGGACAGCAAGACATCATGGCAAATCAACAACAATTTGTCCTAGTAGACAATGTCTAAAAATTCTGAAATTTCATCATGACATAATCATGAGAAAGACAAACAAATTTCATTAAGAAGTTGATCGTGAAATCCTTAGAGAAAAATCCATGTAAAAATAATAAGAAGCCTGACTCAACAAGGGCAGAAAAGCATTTCGAATTTTCAATGCCAACTTTGCAAAAAATATGGAAAAAGGGGACAAATGGCATGCAAATAATGCAAAATTAGTGTCACTAGAAAGATTAAGACGTGACCTAAGACTTTTTAAGAGATGTCGGGTTCAACTAAGGCTAAATCCATGGCCGAAAAGCAACAATCGCTAAAGCATGCAAATCGATCACAAGCAAATCAGAAAATGATGTATGGTAACTAACTTGTTAAGCCACCTAATCAACGCATGAAAATTATGAGATTTGAACATGACGTAGGGCTAAATGTGAAGAACAAGTTTGATTAAGACATTTAACCCTAAATTTATGTGCAAAAGCTCACACAAATTCATTAACATTGATATGTGACTTGTCATTAGGGGCAAAATGCATGATTGGAGAACAAGTGCAGTAACTTTGGCAGAGGTTTGACATATCATACGAGGCTCAAATGGTGCGTGCCATACATCTTTTCGAAGCTTGAAATGTCCTTTATGAATGTCTATAACACATCGAAGGCAATTGGACACATCTACTAGCTCATTCAAGGTAAACATAAATCAAGTTACAGACAAGACAGTCCACATTAAGGATGATTTAATGAGCATTTTCCTAATCAAATCAACTCCAAAAATTCTGAAAAAAATTATATGTTGTAGCCAAAGATAGTTCAAGCGACTTTTCATAAGACACCGATCTATGAATCCAAGCACAAAATTCGATAGAAAATCGAAAAAAAAGAACAGACAAGGTCGAACAAAGTATAACAGTAAACTGCAATGTATCAGTTTTCCAGAATCACTTCTTAACTTTCGAGAAGGATTTTAGGTAGCTAATGACCTCGGATCAGGACGTACTATAGCTCTTTGGAAAGCTAATCAAACCATCTTCAACTCTCATGAAGACAT
The DNA here is from genome assembly GCA_017140595.1 of Eucalyptus curtisii. Classification (NCBI taxonomy): domain Eukaryota; kingdom Viridiplantae; phylum Streptophyta; class Magnoliopsida; order Myrtales; family Myrtaceae; genus Eucalyptus; species Eucalyptus curtisii. The sequence goes on along the minus strand of CM029500.1, from coordinate 39,441,973 downwards.
CAAACACCAAAAAGCACATGTACAAACTCATTTTCAGGCATATGCGCAAAGAAGTCAGAGATACGAAATTGCAGATCAGATACACCAACTTCACAAGGGGTCTTGATGTAGCAATCGATACTCAATTCATGTATGTTATATGACATTTTAAAGCTTGAGATGTCTTCTATGAATGTCTAGAAGGCATCTTCTACAAATTGGTTCATTAATAAGCTCAATCGAAGACATTCCTCTTGGAAGTCAGATCAGTAATAGAAACAACAGCACCGACCAGAATCAATTGTGATTAATCCTGTATGTTATATGACATTTTAAAGCTTGAGATGTCTTCTATGAATGTCTAGAAGGCATCTTCTACAAATTGGTTCATTAATAAGCTCAATCGAAGACATTCCTCTTGGAAGTCAGATCAGTAATAGAAACAACAGCACCGACCAGAATCAATTGTGATTAATCCTATCTATATGACATGAGAAAATTCAAACAAAAATTTATGCAACTAGGCCTGGATGTTAGGGTTGAATCTCATGAAGATACCCTAGTCCGATTCAACCAACAAAATTGCACACGAAATTGTGAAACATATCAGGTTGTCCAAAATACAAGATTACATCAATATCATAGAAAATAGTAGAACTTCGGACATGAAATTTGATAGGAAAAATGGATGCCAATCGGTGCAAAATTTATATCGTTGAAAAGCCCATGAAGTATACTACGACTTTCATGAAGACTTTGAACACAGAAAACCACATTTACAAGCTGATATCAAGCCATTTCTCATATCAGTCATCCAGGTAACAGAAAAAGAAACAGTTGACAGATTCTGGACTAGATTTTGGACACGCAAAAACCATATCAAATGAGGTCCGATCAAGGCATTCTATAGCTCATTAGAAAGATATTCGAACCTTCTTCAACCTTCATGAAGACTTCGAACACAGAATACCACAGCAACCAGCTCATATCAAGTCATTTGCACAGAAAGTCATCCGAAACAGCGAACAAGTCAGAACACAACAATTTTCCAGAAACATGCACTAAATGCCGAGCTATTTTCAGGTAGTAAATGACACCAGATTGGAACGTTCTATAGGTCGTTGGAAAGGTCTTCGACTTGTCTTCAACTCTTGTGAAGACATCGAACATAAAAAAACAAAATAACAAGTTTATAGCACAGCATTTCTCAGATCTGTCACAGAGACATGTGATTTTTTTTGCAGAACAAGCGTATTCAAACAATCAAACTTAATCAATGCTAACCTAACCTAAGGCCATTATAACATCCTAACACATCATCATTTGCAGATATGAGAATCCTAGTGTGAGCTCTACCCCTGGTTGTATAGATCAACCTCGCTTCATCGAACTCGAGTAGTCGATTGTTACCTTTTGTGCGATTCGAATGATTCGAGCTCAATCGAGCACACGCCAAACCACTACAGCACCTTCAGAGCGTCGAGGATTATTAGATCTGGAAAAATTAAGCTCTGGCAATGCGGATCTGCCGACCACAACTTCTTCATCTACTGGAGTGGAGTAACGGAGGAGGAGCCGCCGCTGTTCGGGAACGAGAACACGCCGAGCGCGAGGAGGATCAGCATGGCGAGGCCGAACGTCAGGATCGCGGCGAGGACGGCAGCCTCCGCTGCGGGAAGCGCGGCTACCTCGGTTTCGCCGTCCGCCGACGACCACCGCAAGGGAAAAGGGGCGCAGTCAGGCGATCAGAGAAACGCTAGAGGCGGGAGCGAGATCGAGAGGGACGAAGGAGAGGGGAGCTCTGTCCGGCGAGTGGAGTTGCCGCTTGCTTCTCTCGGTTGTGGTGGGAGAATCAGCGAGGGAGAGAGAGAGAGAGAGAGAGAGAGTCGCGATGACGTCGCGATCGCACCAGGGGATTTGATCGGCGCCGGTGAAGAAGTCGAAGACCGATCTAAAGAACTGACTCATCCTCGCCTCCATTGTTTTTGCGCTTCTTCCGTTACTAGAGAGCGAGAGCTGAGAGAGAGAAGCCAGAGAGAACGAGCGCTAGGTCTCGAGAGAAAATCCCCCCTTTTTGCCAAGGCCTCCTCGTCTCCTTTTTTTTTTTTGTTTTCTTTATTATTATTATTATTATTATTATTATTATTATTATTATGTGTTCATTCATTCATTTTTTTTTTTTATCTTTTTGCTCTTTATCTTTTATATTTTTGAAAAAATGGATGTTTAAAATGTCAACAAAATTTCGGGTGTCAACACCGACTTTGTCAATCTGTCGACTACCACCCAAATCGAATCATTCTCTCTTTGACTCATTGATAGTCCGATCACGAAATCCATCAAGATATGCTCCAATTTCCATTCTGGGATCGCGAGAGGTTGCAGAAGTCCTCCCGGCTTGCAATGCTGGGCTTTTACTTGCTGACATGTCAAACACTTGGCCACATGTTTGGCAATATCCGCATTCATACCTGACCACCAATAGTATTGACGCAAATTCTAATACATCTTAGTGCTTCCAGGATGAATGCTGTAATTGCTACAATGTGCTTCAGATAAAATTTCTTCTTTAAGCTCTACATCGTCAAGTACAACCAAACGTCTTCGAAACCTCAACGTCCCATCCTCAGAGATCTAAAAATCAGCCTTTCTTTTCTCAGTGTCCTCCTGAAGAATCTTCTGTACATCAAGATCTGTCGGTTGGAGTTGTTTGATTCTGACCTGGAAATCCGGTTCAATTCTGATGGTGTCATAAAACTCGAAAGGTGGCCTACCTCAAACTTGAAGACCGAATCTCGAGCTCTCTCGATTAAGTTCCACTCCTTAATCAGTATGTGAGCTACTAAAGACTTTCGACTCAAAACATCGGCGACCTTGTTCGCTTTTCCCTGGTGATATGGGATATCACAGTCGTAGTCTTTCAGCAATTCCATCCATCTGCGTTATCTCATGTTCAACTCCTTCTGAGAGAACAGATACTTAAGACTCTGATGGTCCGTGAAGATCTAAAATTTTTCCCCACACAAGTAATATCTCCAAATCTTCAGGGCAAATATAATAGCTGTGAGCTCTAAGTCATACGTCAGGTAATTTTGCTCATGAGGTCTCAACTGGCGAGAAGTGTATGCAACAACCCTACCATGTTGCATCAACACGCAACCTAATCCCTTGAATGACGCATCGCTATAGATCTCGAATCCTCCAGGACCAAATGGAATTATCAGCACAGGTGCGGTAGTCAATTTTTCCTTCAGCTCTTGAAAACTACGCTCGCACCTGTCTGACCATACAAATTTCTCTTCTTTCTTCAAAAGTTTTGTCAGAGGTGATGCTAACGATGAGAAACCTTCCACAAACCATCTATAATAACCTGCCAATCCCAGAAAAATTCTGATCTCTATCACTGTAGTCGGTCTCAGCCACTTGATCACGGCTTCTATCTTGCTCGGGTCGATGGAGATTCCTTCTCCAGAAATCACATGACCTAAAAACGCAACACGAGTCAACCAAAACTCACATTTGCTAAACTTAGCATATAACCGATGTACTCTCAGCTTCTCCAGTACCAATCTTAAATGATTCTCATGTTTTTCATCACTCCTTGAATAAACCAAGATATCATCAATGAACACGATCACAAACTGATCCAAATATTCCTTGAATACTCTGTTCATTAAATCCATGAAGACAGCTCGAGCATTCGTCAACCCGAATGGCATCACTATGAACTCGTAATGACCATACCGAGTAGGAAATGCCGACTTAGGAATGTCCTCCTTCCTAATCCTCAGCTGATGATATCCCGTCCTTAAGTCAATTTTCGAGAATATTGACGCTCCTTACAACTGATCGAACAAATCATCGATCCTTGGAAGGGGATACTTATTCTTAACGATTACATGGTTGAGTTGTCGATAGTCTATGCACAGACACAACAAACCATCTTTTTTCTTTACAAATAGAACTGGTGCTCCCCAAGGTGATGCACTAGGATTAATAAATCCTTTGTCCAATAATTCTTGCATCTGCACCTTCAATTCTTTCAACTCAGATAACACCATCCTGTAAGGAGCTTTAGAGATCGACTCTGTCCCTAGAGTTAGTTCGATCACGAACTCGATTTCTCTTTCTAGCAGTAATCCTGGCAATTCCTTTGGAAAGACGTATGGAAATTCTTGTACAACTGAAATGTCTTCCACTTTCAGTTCCTCAACTGTCATATCCACGACAGTTGCCAGGTACCCTTGACAACCCTCGTCTAACAAACGAGCTATCTCTTGCAACGAGATCTGGACAATCAAGGGTCCTCCTCGACTTCCTACAAACTCGAAGCTCTCACCCTTTAACGGGTCAAACTGAATTGCTTTGCAATAGTAGTCCATTTTAGTTCTTTGCTTGGTGAGCCAGTCCATGCCAATTATTAAATCGAAATCATGCATGGTTAGGACTAATAGATCTATGTTCCCCACTCGCTCACCAATCACTAACTTGTAGCCCGAACAACCCAAAACAGCAATAACCTTATCTTTCAAGGGTGTAGATATGCACATTGCCGACTCCAATAATATAGGACTGACTCCTATCAACTTAACAAACTGCTCGGCAATAAAAGAGTGGGTTGCTCCCGGATTGAACAAAGCATAAGCAGGCTGGTCATTGAGCGAAACCATACCTATGATCACGTCAGGCGCAGCTTCTGCCTGACCCTGTGTAATCGCATACACGGTGCCCTGAACTAGAGGTCTCAGCTGTCCTCCTCGCGGCACGTTCTGAGGGGCAAACCCTCTTATCTGTCCTCTCAGTGGTGGCGGTGGTAGCTGCGGTCGTCCTCCTTGCTTTCTTGGACAATTCCTTGCGATGTGACCTTTTTGGCCACATTCGAAACACACACCCGTTCTTGCTGGGCACGGTGCTGACCCATGTCGTCTTCCACAAAAGCGACATATACCCATACTACTGGACATCGGCCTACTGAATCCACTCCTCTTGAAAGGTGGAGCATGGGATTTTACCTCCAGGCATAGGTCTTTTTTCCTGGCGAATACTTTCTTGATGAGAGCTAAACCTCGACCCAGATGAGGCAGCTCTGTCGTTCTGATCCTTCTCAAGTCTGGTTTGAACCCATCCCTAAACCTTCTCACTCGGTTTGCTGGGTTTTCTATTAGCTCTGGGGCATATCGCGAAAGTTTAGCGAACCTCACCTCATACTCATCGACAATTAGGGAACCCTGGCGAAGATGTTGAAATTCGGCCATATTCACCTCCCTGGAGGTCTCGGAGAAGTACTTATCGTTGAAGGCTTCGAGAAAAGTGTTCCACTCCTAAACAACGCCTTCTGGAAAGATCGTTTCTCAAGTAGTCATCCACCAAGTGTTCGCAACTCCCTCCAGCTAGTAAGTTACTAAGACTACTTTCTCAGTCTCGTTGCACATTAGCAATGCAAACGTTTTTTCCAACTTTGGAACCCATAAAGCAGCAGCTTCGGGATCTCCTGTCCCGGTGAACAAAGGTGGGTTCAGTCTCAAGAATTTCTCCACCAGCTTATGGATTGGTCTTGCAGCGACCACAATCCCCGGTGGACCTTCAACATTCACGGCGGCAGGAACAACGGTAGGTGCGACTGCAGGGGCGGCCTCAGCGGTGGCAGCAACAGTAGCAGTAGCGGCGGCTTCAATAGTAGAGGCTTGCTAATATATTCTTGTACGCATTGCTTCTAGTACACGCATGATCCCTTCTATTATGGGATCATTAGGGGCTGCTATCCCGGCATCTACAACAGGTGGAGTCACTCCACTCGCGCTAGCCTGTGCTGGCGCTCAACCACGGCCTACTCGGGTACCGACTCGAGTCGATGCTCTACCCCGAACTACGACCCTAGTGGTCCTCTTGGCAGGAGTCCTCGGCTCTTGGTTACTCATGGCTCAGCTTTACAAACTGATACCTACTTCCAAATCCACAACGAATTAGAAACAGAGTGACCCAAACAACAAGCAATTCTAGCACTCAGCTACCACAGACATGCATCAGTTGTGAATTTAAAGGCCTTTCCTACCAACTATCCCATGGTCAACGCTCCTTATCACTCCAATCTTGAACTTCGCTCTGATACCACTTAAACGAGATGTCACGCCCCGATCCTCGAACACGTGCCCATCCCTCACCTGGTCGATTAATAGCGACGTCTCAAGACGCATTGCCGACCCTTTCATTTTAATGCGCATGCGAAAGCAGTTATAAATCCCCCGACAATAAAAGAATGGAATAGAAAAGCATGCCATATTTTTCATTTTGAAATTCACAACCGCATTTTTATACTTAACACCACACATAGTATATTTTATAATACTATTTGTAACTTTCTCATCTCACACTTATCTACATATATACATGGTTCACAAAAGGGATGGGATCCCAATCCTCATTCGGGTTATACTCATGGTCTTCCTCGAGGTCATCCTCCTGTTATTATTCTTCACTGAGCTCGTTTTCTTCCAGCTCTTCATCTTCTTCTTCTTTAGGCTCATCCTCGGCTTCAGTTGCCGGCTCATCCTCAGGTACCTCCTCCATGGGTTCATCCTCCTGCCATTCCTCTTCTTACTCCACAATCTCACCGTCATCTCCATTTTAATTGTCATCATCAATCGAGTACACAAGAGTGTGAGCTTTAGCCTCAAGTGTCGGGTCCTTAACATCCACAACCGACCCATCCTTATGGTATGTTGTACCCTCCCCAAATGCCTCTTCCAAAACGTATACAGGCACATCACTCTCTGGAATGGATCCTTCTCTTCGCCCGTCATAATACTCACGATACCAAGATCGATAATCATGGGGTCTTATGGAGTTTTCTCCTACGTCAACCCAGACGATTGACTTGACCATTATGTACTCCAGTTCTTCTAGGTGAGGGTGTATGTGGAAGTGGATCTCTAACTCAGTCATCTCCTGGGGAATACCGAAATGCATAGCAGGACGAGGAGGTGGAGGCGCTGCCATCTAGGGGCTTGAAATGGTTAAATAATAACCAATGAGACAACATCTAAGTGAGTTCTACCCCCTAAGACTCAATTAGTAAACCAATACGCTATCCGGTTGCCTAAGCACAGCACGAGTCAGAGGACTTACCTTGGCCTCAGTCTCAACCTGCAATTCAAGGTTATACACAGATGCCTCATTTATCACATCAAATATTCAATCAAATCACGACATCAGACCAATTCATTGGTCAATCAACCTAGTAGATTATCTGTCAGTCGGACCATTTTTAGGTCATTCTCACTCATACCATGATTTCCAAATGGTATACCTAGTCACCAGACCACATATATTTTCTCGGTTGTCGTTTTCGCCAAATGACATACCGATCACCGACACCGTGCATTCTTTAAAGCGCCGTTTTCACCAGTGATATTCCCAATCACCGAATCACGTGCCTTTTCTAGGGCGTCGTTTTCGCCAAGGTGATGTATGTAATAGATAGCAATCTGTGTTCTTTAAGACACCGTTTTCACCAATGTAATGTATATAATAGACAGCAATGTCTATAAGTCATTTACGTGCATTCTTTAAGGCGCCGTTTTCGCCAGTGATATCCTTAATTACCGAACCACATATGTCTATAAGTCATTGACGTGCATTCTTTAAGGCGCCGTTTTCGCCAGTGATATCCTCGATCGCCGAACCACGTATTTTCAATAACGTCGTACTCGATTGGCCTTAGTCAAGAATATCTCTAGTCCGCTCTCACAATTTTTTCTATTATATAACCCATCAAAGTATTACTGGTGCTATATACCCATACTCTGCCATCTACCAATCAATTGTTCAATTTCAAACAATTTAGGAAAAATTCATAAAATTTCACAATCAATTCAATTCAACACAACGTAAAGTTCAAATAAATAAACGGACTGCACCACAATAATCAGCACAAAATTTCAGTCACCGGCCATCCCGGTTGAATTTCTGGAAAATAATTAATTAATTAAATTAATTTCAAATTTTAATAAATAATTACTAAAAATCCAATTTAGGCCCGAAATGCCTAATTGGAGCCCGAGATAGGTCGAGAAAAATCTTGAGATGCATTCAATAAATACTATAGACTATCCTCTAGCCAAATGCACTAACCATAATCCTAACATGCATCACAATTAACTAATAATCACTAATCTACTCTAATCTAACCACTTAATCCTACTTAATTAACACTAATCAACCCTTAAGCATCATTAGCAAACTAAGAAAGGATTAGTGAGATAAACTCACTTGTGCAAAGCGGAAACCGGGACACCGTGACGGCGGCCGAATTTGGGCTTACAACTACACTGACGGGCTTGGACCGGGCCTTAAACTTGGCCCAACCGAGATTTGTTCTTGGTTTTGGGCTGGACTCAAGTTGGGCTGGGCCTGCGAAGATGGGATGGGCTGGCTTGGGCTCGGAACTAGGCTTGACTGCGTGGGCTTCAAGTGCGCTGGAATTGGGCCGAGGATGGGCTTCAATTTACTGGGCTTCGGCTAAGATGGGCTTGCTGCACTTGTGGGCTGGGTGAGCGAAATGGGTTTGGGCTTGTGGAGTTGAAGACTGCTAGATCCATGGGCTGCTACAACTGGAATGGGCCGAAGATGATGGAATTTCACGGACTTGCTCTGTGGACTTCGGTTGGGACAGCTTCGGCGAAGCATAGAGGAGCTCGATGGACTCATGGGATTTCGCTAGCGTGCAGTTAATGACGGAACAGTGACGCGGCTGAGGTCAACGACCGTTTGAGTTGCTGACCGAAGGGAGATGCGAGCTGGCTGAGCAACGGCGAGCTGGCAGCACGAGGGGGAGTCGGCAGAAAGGGCTTCGTGGGGTGTGTTGTTGACTTCTGTCGGTTGGCCCTCGTGGCAAGAGAAGAAGGCTCGGTGGGGAGCTTCGTTCGATGCTAGACAAGGCAACAGCAGGAGACGTTGCACGTGAAGCTGCCCGATAGTTGAAGATCTTCGGTCAACAAACGGCAAGAAGGAAGCAGCTTGGTCTTGCGGTTTTGACTAAACGCGTGAAGATGAAGCACGACAGCGAGGAAGAGATCATGGGCGTTGCTATTGGAAGGAGGAGATGCGTGGACGGCCAAGCCTCTGTGAAGTTGAAGTGAAGCAGCTTCGATTGAGTTCTCTTCTTCTTCTGCTTGGGGTCAATAGGCTGAGGGAGAGAGAATTGTTGCTGGTTTGACCGAACAAGGGAAGAGGATGAGGGAGAGATGAGGTTGGGGAGCCCACATGCCTTCAATTTCCACAAGATTGTTCCCTTGAACCCTTCCTAGCCAGGTCTTCTTCCTTGGCTCACCTTAGGCCAACAATGCACTCTCCATAACATCTCAATTGGTCCAAAGATGCTAGGGGAAGGGGGAGCTACGAATTTTGAAGGACAATGCTTCAATTGGTCACCTATTCCTCTTCAAATCAACCTCGTTTGGCCTCTATAAATCCAATTGGTACCTCAATGTCTCAATCGAAATTTTTCCTCATCTAGGAATCCATCTTGCATTTCGAATTTGCAACCAAAAATAATCCTCGGAATTTTCTTCACAAAAACGACTCGATGACGACTTTTTCCCAAAAAGTCTCGGTTGTCAAAAAATCTTCTGAGACTGAGTTGATACTCCTATAATTTATTGTGACATGACAAAAAGTTCAATTTTTGAAATCAAACTCGAATTCACAGTTAATTTCACTTGGCGCGTTTTTAGCGTGACCTAGGCTACCGGGTAACTTTCAGAAAATTTTAGTGCAAATGACCCGTGGTCGATTTTCTTCGAGCCACTATGAACCCACTCGATTCATTGGCGATTCTCGGTTGTCATGAAAATCTCAAGGACCCAAATACGGGCACAAGATACCAGAACAATAAGACAATCAGTCTAGTGCCAGCCGACGAGAATTTTCTAATTTAGTGGTGTCACCTTTGATTAGCCCCGCATCTTTATCGAACCAGTCTATCTCTGATTTCAAATCGATTTTTAACTGTGTCGTAATAGCCTCTAAAGATGGACACGGTCGAGAAGTCGATTCCTGGTCGAATTCTCAAGTCTATTGCCTTAAAATTTCTTAATATTTTCCCAGATAGTCTAGTTATCTCAATAGTGATCGGCTCTGAGAATAGCCCTATAGGCGCATCAATGAAATGCCCGATTTATTCAGTAGAAAACAGGACTGAAAAATCTGAATGTCACACTCCTCTTCCCTTTTCATTTTCATTTTTTTTTTTATTTCTCACTCTTTCTTCTCCCTTTTCTCTCTTTCTCTCTTCTTCTTTCTCCCCCCACGCCTTGTTTTTCCCCCACCATTTGGCAGACGCCATCCCCTCCTCCCTTCTCCTTTCCTCTCAACCTCTTCCCCACCCCCCCCCCCCCCAACTCCTTCATCTTCCTTTCCCTTTGCTTGCCGCCCACCTCATCCCACGACCACCTTCATCATCCCTCATTTTCTTTCCACCACCATCACCCACGCCACCCCATCACCACCGCCCACACCTCCATCCCTTCCACCAATGCCACCTCTACCATCGCTCACCACCACCGTTCCCAAGTCACCATCTCCACCGTTGTCCGCTCGAGTCACCTCCGTGGCCACCACCATGCCGAACCACCTTTGGGAGACCATGAGCTTAAGGAGCCACCGCCGTCTTTGTCGTGTCGTGCATGCCGCTGTTAGTGCCGTGAGAGTTGTGTTTCTGTCGCCGTCGACGCCATTGTCGCCATGAGTTCGCCATCGCCAGAAACCGTGAGTTAACCTCCTAATCGTGGATTAGGGTGTTAATTACGTTTAGGAGTAGATTAGTTTAATATTAATGACGGTTAGTATTTGTTATTTTAAGTTTATCCTTAATTACGATTAAGGATGGTTTATATTAAATTTAAGTGCGATTAGTTTAAATAATTATGATTAGATTGTGATTTATGTAATTAATTGCAATTTATTTATTTAATCATTATTAATTTAATTCATCGTAATTATTTTAGTTAATGTCAATTAATTTTTAATTAATTATAGTTAGACTAAATAATTGAGTTTAGTTTAATTAATCATAATTAACCTAATTAATCACAGTTAGCTTAATCAATTGCGATTAGTGTAATTAATGACATATTAGCCATTAAGTAGAATTTTATACCCGTTTTTTCTAGATGAGTTTGTACATAATTTTGCATGTTTGCATGTGTGATGCTATGTTATTGATTGCCCAATTATAGATTTTGTTTATCAAAAAAAAAAGGGGGGGTTTATGGGCAAGAAATAGAGAATTTTGAGGTGTAGGATTTGGACGCCAAATTTTATGCACTAAATAAAACAATGGGGTTTTAAAATAGGAGCGTGCAAAGTTTGATGGGTTGATTTAAATACATGACCACGTACAAATATTTTATTGAGATTTTTAAATGTGAAAAATTGCTAAAGTTAATTATTTGAAAATGAACTTTTTTGTTCTTGGCTAATTAATGGCAATAAGAATTGACTTGATTGTTGATCCGGATGCCGAGTCAAGGTTGAGACCAGACCGATGCTTCTTTATGGAATGCCGTCTAGGTGGAGATTCTAGATAATGTCGTACCCGATAAGACGAGACGTTGCTCGGTCATGCTAGAAGACCGCCAACTCTTATGTTGGCCGTGGCCCGAGAGATTATAATAATTGAAACACATGTGTTGGCAATGCGCATGGAATTTTTAGAATGAGGTCTGATTATTATTTATGCATGTTGCACTATTATTGCCATGTGAGATGTGCTAATATGTAGGGGTGTGCCAAGGCGAGATAAGTTTGTATGTGGTGCACGTTTAGACTGCCTCCGAGACGAATTTGCGTCCTAACTGAGGTTTAGGCTGTTAACTCACTGAGATTTATATCTCACCCCTTTGTTGTTAAATAATTTCAAGTTTTTAGTATGGAGAACCGTCATCTACGGTTTGGGATCTCGATGGACCAAGACGAGGGCGAGTCTGGCGTTACTTTGGTTGGCCTCGTCGTTAGTGAAGTATAAACTAACCCCAACCCTCTTTGACCCTTTTTTTTTTTCCTATTGGTCGTTAGGAAGTTGTCTCTTGAGGTAGACTTGTAAATATCAAACTTCCTAGAGTTAACAAGTGGATAAATAAAGGTGCCACTTTTGGAAATCGTTTGTTGTGTTTTACTGTCCATATTTTGTTAATTGAATGGGTATTGTTATTAAGTGCTTCCGCATGCGTTAATCAAAAGATAAAAATAACGGGTCGGCGATGTGTCCTAAGACGTCACAATTTAATCAACCATCGGAGGATGTTCGTGCGCTCGGGGTTCAAGGCATGACAGTCCATATTAGCACTAACCGTGCCATATAAGACAACTGGCATTCATGTCGATGATTTTCTATCAAAATTGGCCAAAAATGATTTAATTGCCAAATTATTAAAATATATAGGACTTGGCAAAATTGAAAGGTTCATAAATGAATTAAAACAAGTTAAATAGATTTAAGATTCTTTTGGTAATTTTTTCCCTATACCTAAACATGCATGGGGATTTTGTCTAGCCTGCTATATATTGAAGAAAAATATCATTTGACAAAATAGATTGTGGATTTTTTGCTAGCATTTTGACACATTTGACTAGATAGGAAAAATTATCCAAAAAATTATAAATCTATTTCACTTTTGTCAATTCATTCCTAAAACTTTAAATGTGTTAATTGAGTTCTAAACTTTTGTAAGTTTTACCAATTGAGTCCATCTAACTAATTTTAACTAGAAATCATTGATATGGGTGTGAGTTTTATTACACGACTCGACTGAAGTTAGCATGAACAATTTTTTATTAATGTTTTAATTTTCGATTTTTTTTCTTTTCTCGTTTTCTAGTTTTTTTTTTTTCCTTATGCTTCTTCTTCTAGTTGATCGACAAGCTCAACAATGGCCGATGACCGACTAGAGGTGAGGGCTAGTGAGGTCAGCCTCGCCAGCCCATAGATGGCTAGTAGCCTGACGAGGGTAAATTTCGCCAAAGGCTGGCAAGGTCGATGTCGCCAGTCCTCACCTCTGGCTAGTTGCTTGGAGGAAGAAGAGAAGGAAAAAAAAAAAGATAAAGAAAGAAAATAAATAAATAATCTAAAAAAAAATCTTAAAAATTGTCCACATTAATGTTGGTTATGTCATTTAGGATGACTGGCATCCACATCAACGATTTCTAATTAAAATTGGTTGAATTGACTCAATTAACAAAACGTAAAAAGATTCAAGATAATTAGTATAATCAAATTGTTTAAAATTGAATTGGTAAAAATGTGATAGGTTTAAGACTTTTTGGTCAATTTTTCCCACTTAGATACGTAAATTCAGTGGTTAACTTTATTTGAGAAAGGACACTTGGAATCCAGATCAATTTCTTTGGAAAATCTGATCTCTAATCACCAGTTACCTATTGCGGGACAGAAAATATTGATATCCCTCTTAATTTTTCAGATCAAGATTAGCACGCAGTTGCTCCAACAAGTCTACTGCGGAAGAACCTTAATTAAATTGTACATAGATACGTGAGCTCTAATGTACTCTTTGAAACCCTCGGGGTACGGCGGAAAAAAAAGAGGTTTAACACCACACACCCGTCCAGTCCAACTATCTTCAAAAGAAGGGAAGGGGAAAATGAATTCGTAACTATCCCAATCGATTAATTTCTTGGAAGGACAAAGAATCAAATTCCCAAATGGTAATCGACAGAAAGGGCAATAGAACAAGTAAAAGCAATCGATCGTCATAATGAATTGGGTCTATGCTATTGCTGTTGAGATGGGAGTGAAGAGCCAGAAAGGAAGTGAGAGACGAGAGAAAGGGCTCTCCTGGGCTGGTAACTTGACAGTTGATGCCCCGCCTCTCGCACCGTCACGAAGGTCAGATCTCCCTCGTACACTTGCACGTATCCCCCCACCTACGCATCCCATATATAAAATGACATTAACAACGCATTCTTCAAACGAAATGTATTTGTCGATATTGATTTCTCTATCGTTGATGGGAAATGTCAGCCACCCACCTCGCCCCCGACGTACCATGGACGCCATGGACGTTTTGTCGGGAGGCCCATCTTATGAAGAGATTTCTTGGTCGAAGTCACCGGCACGACCCCATCCGTATCCCCACTGCATTTCCGAATCTTTTGATTAGTGTATCGATCCAAAAGCTACGTACCATGTACCTAAATTGATGCATTAGCTTCGCTATAGTTCACCCAAAATCCACATACTATACTCAATTTCAATCGATGTCACCATGATTAATTCGATATTCCTATCATTACCTCTTATGTGAGAAAAAGAAAATTTGTGCACAACAAATTTTTCCACCTGAAGACCCAGACGCGAAGTCCATGGGAGAGGAGTTCGTGGAGGAGAGGGAGGATGGTGTGAGGGCTGTCTCCCCATTTCTGGATCACGTCGCTGCATGGTTCCCAGTCGAACTTGAGTTTGGTCACGTTCGCATGAAGCTTCTCCTGCACTTCTGCTCTGTTCATGTACGCATGAACGTAGTCCTCGCTGCATGGGTCGAACTTCATTATCTGCGAAACCAAAACGAAAAAAAAGGCAAGAACTATGTAATAAATAATTTGATCATAGGTGATAATTGAATAGCGCACGTTTACGCCCAAACGTTGTTCATATATAAAGCCTATCAAAACAATTAGACTTCAAACTGCAACTCACGGACGCCTTCTTGGGGATCGAAGTGAGGTTGGAGGAAGAGCACAAGGGAGCGTAGATGTTGTACATGTCGAGGGACGACACATCGTCGTCCGCATCATCGGCCGCAGAAATGCACCGGCTCGACTGGGCGCTGGCATTTGCGGAGAAGTTGCAGTACTTCTGAATCTCGCTCCAAGTTTCGTCCGATATCAACGCATGCGTTACTAAATAGTCGTACATTCCTCTTAGATCCGCCTCGTCGTCGATCACAGCGTTTCCAATCTGCATAACTAGTCAATTAAAGTCCACATGCATCCTATCAATCTATTTTATTTTATTTTATTTTATTTTATTGTGTAACATCCATACTCTTTTTGAGTATGTGTATATTAATTGTAAGTTTTGTTAAACCACTACCAACTATTCTAAAAACTTAAGCTAATGGGTGCGGGGATACCACATGAATATAAAAAACACAACATGAATATAAAAAGCATTTAGAACTCATTGTCAAGCGATGTAAGACAATACTTCAACACCACATCTCACAAGCAAGCTAGATTATGAGCAGCGTGTGAATTTTTTACCACGGCACATGGAATTTGACTAATGAGAGTAGACGCACATTCACAAGAAGGATATCATTGATTTTGATGCCATGTTAGAAAGTCCAATCTAAAAACTTAAACTTTAAAATAGTTGGCAATTGTCCCTCAAAACCTTACATGGTATCAAATCATTCAAATCTTTTCATTCCCATATTACCTCCCCAATTGCATATTTCCATGCCTTAACTTTCACCTAATAACTTAAACTTTTAAAACGTTGGTAATGATTTCACAAAATCTCATATCATATGACTGGCTATTCTAAAAGTTTAAGTTGATAGATAGAGGAAAACCACATAAATATAAAAAGTGCCACATAAATATAAAGAGAATTTAGGATTCGTTATCGAGCAATGTTGGACAATAATTCAACACTAATAATTGAGATCATGAGGCATTGGACCAAGTGGCCCGAGAGGACAAATCAGGGTCCATTCCATTAATCACCTATCTCTATATTAGACAAATGGACAGACAACATTCAATTGATGCCGCTTTCATATTTAGCTTATTTTTGTAGCAGGACCCTACTAATACACATGATGTATCTATCATCTACCTATTTAAACACTAATAGCAAATTCGCAGCACCGATCGGTACCACAATCTTTCTCTGTGAAGTTGACATCAACATGCCCCTTCTCATATCGCATGGTTGTTGATTAGTGGACCGCCGTTGGCAGATGGATCAATGAATGAGCATCATTGGCAAGCAACTCCAATCATGGAGACCACAACCAAAGCGCGTCTTTCTTGTTTTACTCAATCTGACAGCTAAAAAGATGTGACAGACCATTATTGATCAATTGATAGGGTCAACTTATAATTTGCTGCCATCACTTAATAAACGGATTTCCTGAACCAATTTTAGTGTATATCTAGCACTATTGAAAGATATTTTCGTCAGCACCAAAGCTTTCTGATTGTGTAACCTACCTTCTATGTTCAAATGATAAGACATGAATGCGTCAAAAGCTAGTGGACGAGGATCATGTGCATTTCTTTAAGCAAATGGATGTAGAATAATTGCATTTCCTTTCTCCTCTCAATTACACGATCCTTCACATATTGTCATATAACACAATGTCAAACTTTTCAAGCAAAGTACTTCTCGCATAAAATGATTTGGTGTTCTATACAAAATTGAGTTCACATTTAAATTTGACAATTTTATGAACTCAGATTAATAATGTGTTGCGTGATATAATTGTGTAACATAGGATAATTTTCTTAGAGGGGGAGAGAGATCTTACAATAATGCCTTTGAGGTTAATAAGGGTCCGGTTTGCCTCCTTGTTGTGGTAGAGGATGTCGTGAGCAAGCTGAGGTACATAATGACCCGCGTAGCTCTCATCAGATAGATAAAGATCCCTGTTCTTGTATTCGGGAAATCTCTCAAGCCAATTTAGAATAAACACATAGTTGTCTTCTGCTGTTTTCCGATCTCCATTGGTGCTATAATCGGACGTAGTGTTTGAATACGAGAAACCAACACCGGCCGGAGATTCTAGAAATAACACATTCGCAGCTGCCACATGATAACAATGGTAATAGTAAGTCAAATATTTCGTAGTTACTTGAATCAGACAATATATGGTCGTTGTGCAATACCAATATTCCACGCAAATTTGTTTCGATAAAGAGTTTTGCCATCACTGTGGACTCGAAATGGCCCGAGTTCTTGCATCGCTCCGTAGGCAAGGGATGAGCAACCGGGACCTGAGATTAGAGCATGAAATTCCTGATCTTAATATAGCAGACATCGTGCAACCATCCCGAGAAGATGGCACATGATAAGTCATGACTCATATATATCCCTATAAAGATATGTTGACTATAAAGAAGGCATTCGTCCAAGATAGATATGAGAGATAAAATATAGAGTTAAGATCTTTTGCTTCGTTGGCCATTATTAGATACGTTGACCTTGCGGGTAGGGAGATATTTTCATAGAAATGCTTTACTGAGAGTGAAGCGAACTTGACGTTATGTCTTAAACCTGGCAATGCATTAGAGATATTGCAAAGGCGAGGGCCAAGAACACATAGTACCTCCATTAAGCCATAGAAGAAGAGGAAGAGAATCTTTATCACGCAGCGCTTCGACAAAGTAGTAGAAAAACGCTCGACCCGCCAATTTATCAACTGTGACATAACCACCATAGTGATTGAACTCAACTGGCGGTTGTCCAGGCAATCTCCGGATCTTGTCTTTCCCTTTCAGTCCCTTTTGAGAATGCAGCCTAGAATTGAGTTCTTCCTTTAATCCGTGGCCATCAATCGCATGAAAATGGCTCTTGTCGACCCCAATATTCTGGAACTTTGCTTTGTGGAGAGAACCTAGAATTTCTCCTTGCTTCTTTCCATGGATTTGAACAATGAACGTCGAGAGAAGTAGAGAAAAAATTAGAAGACAAGAGTTGTGTTCTTTAGGGTTCTTCCCCATTCTCCCCACTCTCCTATCTCTTTGAGCCGCTTGAGAGAGAGAGAGAGAGAGAGAGAGAGAGAGAGTACAAAGAGGCGTTTAGTGGTGGTTTATTGAAATGATATCCAAGTAGCTGTGTTCACTGTTCATGTATACAAGTCTATTGATGGAAAGTTTCAACGACCAGAGGGGGCTTGACAAAACTTACGCAATAATTCATGCAATTGAATATAATTTATATCATCCCAACCATGTTTTAGCATGTGATTGCGGTGTAGTTCGTGTTTGGTTATTTGGAAACACATGCCGCTTTTTCTGCTCTTTAATATTGGATAGCAATGCAAGACAAACGAACCATACGAAGTGGCATACGACTAAATATGGATAACGTGGCTCACTTTGGATCTTGGATCTAGAAGCTATACCAATTGTCTGATACTGGCCAATAAAGTAAGTAAGTGATCGTATTTCCAAGTGATCTAGTCTTGCTACTTTTCTTCAAGAAGTATCCCCATTCCTTATATATCCGTTTCTTATGAAGCAACGTATGCATAGGAACATCGATAACTAAATATAAGGTGGCCATATATATATATGACAAAGACATACCTTTTTAATAATTTTTCTATACATCCCCTTCACCAATTTTGACCAAAAATCACTGAAATGGATGCCAAACATCCTACATGACACACTTGGCAATGACGCTAACTTGGACAATCTTTGCAATATTTTTTTTTTTAAATTCTACGATTTTTCTTTTTCTCTTTTCCTATTTTCCTCCTTCGATCATTAAGGCCTCAATGATGGTCAATGGAGTTTGTCAGCCACAGACAAGGGACAGTAAGGGCATTGTAGCCCTCACCTCTAGCCAGTGACCTCCACTTGCCATTGCGAAGGCCCTAGCAACTAGCGAGAGGAAATAAGAATTTAAAAAATAAAAAATAAAGGAACAAAAATTGAGAAAATTTATTAGAAATTTCAAAAATCATCTACGTCAATTATTTTTGGTCAAAATTGGTCAAAATGACTAATTTGGAAAGTCATCAAAAGGTTTAAGACTAAGTTAGCAAAACTGAAAATTTTTGGATTGAAATTGGCTATTATACAATAATCTATAAATTTTTGGACAATTTTCCCGATTTCATTTGAAATAAATTCAAACTTTCACAAATTCATTTACTTGCTACTTGTATCATCGAAATTGAATCGTCAATGAAATACGTTCTGAATATATGTGGGTGGATGGGTGAATCAACAGAAAATAGGAAGGGTCCTTTGCTCATTTTAAATGGGAAAGAAAATGACAAGAAATTTAAAGATATAAAAATTGGAGACAATTGTGACTAGCCATTTAAATTGTAAAAATGTAAAAATAAATACAAATTTGCAAAAGAAAGTTGAATTCTATGATCGATTGGGAGTTTTTACAAAGTACGATGTGACTATTTAAAGTCTATAATTAATAGTTACAAATGGCGATTCTGAATTTAAGGAGATAACTTCATAATCCTATCTTCAAAACAAATAATCTTCTAATCCTATCTACGATTATAAGAAGTTACAATAATACTCATCCACAAGAAATTACAAATTTGAAACTATTACTACTTGGCAGTTACACCCCTAGAAAATGGATGTTTGTTGTTGATAACTTCCTTATCGAGTTGATGATGCTCTTCAAGTTGTCCACTGTTCTTTTCATCCTGTTGTTCACTAGACTCTTCTGCCATCACCTAAGTTTGTCACTTCTCCCTTATAATCAAAATTTGATCACTTTTGGCATCAACTTATGCCCTTTTTAAAAGAATGGAATGATTTATCACTCATTCGATTCTTTAAAGAAAATAATCAAGAGTCATTGTGCCCCCTTGTTATCGGCAAATTTTATTTTTCCTTACTGAATTGTCTCTTCATGGTGGCCAACTTATGAGGATTTGTATTTAGTGCAACATTCTCTCAATTTATTATTAGTGAGATGTTGGGAAAGATCTGCCCCTTGCGTTGGCATTTTTTCTGTTGTTCGGTTAAAAACTAAAGATTCAAAGTGCAAAGCAACTTCATCACCAGTTTGCGGCACTGAATTGTTACAACCAACGACATTGTTGGACTATCGTTGATTCCTGGTTCTTGCCATCATTGTCTCCTAAAACGACAAAATGCATCCCACTAAGCATGCCCCAAAAAAAAAAAAGTTTCACTAAAATTGAAGGGACGATAAAATATTCTTCGAATATATATGGATAATAAGTAAATCAACAATAGATATGAAACTTCCTTCGTTGATTTTGGACAAAAAATAAAAATATGGAATTTAAAGATACAAAGACTAGAGGCAATTGCAATCAGACATATAAATTGTGGAAAAGTAAAAATAAAGATAAATTTGCAAAATAAATGTTGAATTTTGTGATTCATTAGAAGGCTTTTACAAAGAGTAAGATAAGGTTATTTAAAGCCTATAATTGACGTTTACAAATGGTCATTGAATTTAAAATGATAACTTGTTGTGACATCTTGAATTTTTCAGTCATGTTTTCAATTTAATAAATCAGGTCTTTCATCGACGCCTCTATAGTGTTGTTCTCAGAGTTGATCACTCCTGAGATAACTAGATTATCGGGGGAAGTCACTAAGGGATTTTAATGCAATAGACTTGGGAATTCGACCAGGAATCGATTACTCGACCGTGCTCATCTATAGAGATCATTACCGCATAGTTAAAAGTCGATTAGAGATCAGAGATAGGTCGGTTCGACAGAGATGTGTGGCTAAACGTGAGTGATTCCATCAATTTGAAAAATTCTTGTCGATCGGCACTAGAATGATTTTTCTATCGTTTTGGTATCTTGTATCCGTATTTGAAATATCGAGATTTTCACGACCACCAAGAGTCGCCAATGTGTCGAAGAGGTTCATTGTGGCTTGAAAAAAATCGACCATGGGTCATTTGCACTAAAAATTTCTGAAAGCTACCCGGTAGCCTAGGTCACGCTAAAATCGCACCGGATTGAAATTAACCGCGAATTTGAATCCAATTTCATAAATTGAAAGTTCTGTCATGTCACGAGTCATTTTAGGACCGTCAACTCAGTCTCCGAAGATTTTTCTGCAAACCGAGGTTTTGGCGGAAAAAGTTGATATAGGGTCGTTTTTGTCCAAAAAATTCAAAAGACCGTTTTTTATCGCGAAATTGGGATACAAGTAGGATCTATTGGCAAGGAAAAATACCAATTTGATTGAGGATATGACGGTTGAATTTTTAGAAGCCGAATTGAGTTGATTTAAGGAGGAATTGAAGTTCAATTTGGAGAAATCCACCAAAAATTCGTAGCTCCCCCATGGACTCCACTTTTGGACCATCTCCCGAGCTTCTTAAGCAAGATTTGGGGCTAGAAAGGTTGCTGAGGAAGCCAGCTGCATGGTGGACCTCACCAAGGGAGACAAAGAGATAGAGAGGAGACAATGGTGGCCCACTTTGGCAGTCGGTTCCCCCTCCTTCTCCTTCTTCTCCCCTGCCCGTCGAGCCCCCTCCATTTCAAACCTAGAAGCTTCAAAATTTCAGAAGAACCGAACCAGCAAGCCATCCAGCCCATTCGAACCCGTTGCCGCCGTCCAGCACTGCCGCCGTCCAGCACCACCACCGTCGCGCCCCCGAGCCCGTCGCTGTCTCTCTCGCTCGCACACCAGAACCATGCGTCCCTGGCCGTTGTTCTGCCTCTACCATGAACCCAGGACGCCCCCAGAGTTGTTCGAGCTCGCCTCGCCGTCGCCGAAGCCGCCTGGACACCCGTCGAGCCGCCAGAAGCCCGCAGCAGCCCCATCCGCCTCACCCTGCTCGTCTGCAGCTCAACCAGCCGCTGGAGCAGCTCTTTTGGCCCCTGACTAGAACCGAACAGTCGTGGGCCTCACCAGCACTATTTGGCCCGCTTTGGTGCCCTTCCGAACCTCGAAAGGCGCACCCACTTCGGAGTTTGTTTATCATCTCCGCGTCCTCGTCGTTGTGGTCCAAACGGATCGTTAATCAAGTTAGTTTACTCACTAATCCCTGCTTAGGAAAGTTAATTATGCTTAAGGGTTGATTAGTTTAAGTTGAGTATGGATTAGGTGGATAGTTATAATAGATTAGCAATTTAATTAACCGTTATTGCATGTTAGGTGGTTAGAATAGTGCAATTAGAGCCTAGATAAGCTATAGTATTTATCTAACGAGTCTCGGAATTTTTCCGGACCCGTTTCGGTATTTAATTAGGCTTTTCCGGCCTAAGTGTGCATTATTAGCATTTATTAATTATTTTTCATAATTATTTAATTAATTATTATTTTCCGAAAATTATACCGAGATAGCCAGTGATCGGAATTTTGTGCTGATTGCAGCAGTGTGTTTTGTTTAATTAATTGAGTGCTATTTGGTGCAAATTGAGTGTGATTTGTAATTTTGGGTATTTATCCCCAAATTTATTTAATTTCAGTAATTAATTAGAAAATCACCAAGCGTCAGTTTACAACGCCAAAAATGTATTTGTAGATCATTGAAATTAGTGGGATTTTAAAAGGGGAAAATATCATATTTTGGCTAAGGCCGACCGTGTACCCACACACGATTATTTTTATCGGGAATGATAAAAATGGTGAAATCGTTAAATGATCAGGATGGTATACTATATCAACCTGCGGACTCAATATGTTAGCTTAGTGCGAGCAGTATACCAGTATAATATATCAGCCTGCAAGCCTCAATATGTCAGCTTAACGCAAGCAGTATACCTTAGCAGCTTCTGGTGAGCAT
Organism: Eucalyptus curtisii; assembly: GCA_017140595.1. Lineage (NCBI taxonomy): Eukaryota > Viridiplantae > Streptophyta > Magnoliopsida > Myrtales > Myrtaceae > Eucalyptus > Eucalyptus curtisii. The sequence continues at coordinate 39,419,484 of CM029500.1, read as the reverse complement.
TATTGTATACTATATCAGCCTACGGGCATCGATATGTCAGCTTAGCGCGAGCAATATACTATTTATCAGCTTAGAGTGAGTTATACTATCTATTATCAACTTAGAGTGAGCAGTCCTGAATATGATCGGACTTTATCGAAAGTATTGATTGAGATGATCGGGAGATGGTTTTGATGACATGGAATTGACTGAGTCGATCGATCGATGGTTCGATCTGATTGGTTGAAATGATTGGATGGTTATTTGAATTATATTGACTTGCAGGAAGGTTTTAAAGCAAAGGTAAGTCCTCTGACTTGTGCTTGTGCTTAGGCAGCCCTCAGGGCGTATTTTCTTCCTAGTCGGGTCTTAGGGGGTGAACTCGCTAAGACGTCATCTCATCCCGTTGTGGGATAACATTTTCAGGCCCCTAGATGGTAGCTCCTCCCGAGCATTTTGGACAACCAAAGAAGGTTACAGAGCAGAAGTGCTTCATCCCGCTTCATGGAGACCCAAGGGGATGGGTGTATGAGTTGGTGAAATTCGTGGTCTGGGTCGATGCGGGTCTACCCAAAAAGGTGTCCCATCAATACAGGTCATGGTATCGCCAGGAGCGGAATGGACAGAGAGAGGGGCCCATACTGGAGTCCAAGGTTCCTTTTTATGTACTGGAGATAGCTTTTGGAAATGGTACGACCGACCCTTTAGGTGGTTCGGTGGTGGACCGGTACCCCAACCCATCGGAACCTGAGTCCCTGGTGTATTCAACTGAAGGCTCCAATGAGGATGAGGATGAGGATGAGGAGGAAGATCTGTAGTTCTTTGAGCCCCCCCTGTTTTGTAGACCTTATGTATATCTATATATCGGCTTGTATTGTATATGATATGACTAGTCATGTTATGTATATAAGTGTGTATTTTCAGTTTGAAAAAAAAAAAATTGTGACCCTACTTTTCTATCACATATTGTTGTTGTATGGGGATTAATTATTCGCTTCCGCATGCGCGTTAAAAATGAATGGGTTGACGATGCGTCCTATGACATCGCTATTTAATCGACCAATGAGGGATGGGCACGCACTCGGAGGATCGGATCGTGACAATTGCTAATCCTATCTTCAAAACAAATAACTTCATAATCTTATTTGTTATTACAGGAAGGTACAACAACACTTAACCACGAAATAACAAATTCAAAACTATCACTACTCAACAATTACCCATCCATGTCGATGACTTCATCCCCAAATAACTGATGTTTGCTATAAATCACTTCCTCGGCACGTTATCTTTCTTCTAGTTGTCCACTTTCCTTTTCTTCAATGATTTTACTTTTTACCAAACTCTACTACTATTTTCTTTTTTATATTAATATGTGAAATGTCATTTATCAAATGAGGTATAGAGGCTTAAAAGCATCCCCCAACATTACAAACACAACTAATTATGCGAGAATATGGGGTACGAAATCTCAACATAATTGCCAACAAAATATTTACCTGGGAGGGTCAACAATTATGAAAAAATGAAGCCTTACCTCTTACAATTTTACGTATACATCCATGTAGATGACTTCATCCCCAAATAACCAACGTTTGGGTTCAATCGCTTCCTCAGCATGTTATCAATGCTCTTCAAGTTGTCCACTTTTCTTTTCTTTGATGGTTTTTCTTTCACCAAATTCTACTACTATTTTTCTTTTGTATAAATATGTAAATGTCATTTATCAGATGAAGTACAAAGGCTCAAAAGCGTCCACATACATTACAAACATAGCTAATTATGCGAGAATATGGTGATAGGGAGCTTCCATTGTAGTTGCCAGCAAAATATTTGCTTGGGATGGTCTACAATTATTGAAAAATGAAGCCCATACAGTTATATTTGCATCTCAATTGACTTATTTGTCAATTAACTACGAAGTCTGTCATCCTTACCAAAAAAAAAAACTACTAAGTCTATCACTGGTCGATAATAACCAAAAGTCGGTCATTTTCCGGTGCCAACACTACTCTATCAACTTGTGCTTCAATTTATAGCATATACTACTAGTAACTATGACATGGGTTGTAATTATTTCATTTTGTAACAGCCATATAAAGAATTCTAGATTCATTTCAATGAGTTAATTAGTGTAGTTTGTCCGTGGAAGAAACCTATTCGAGAGGAAATCCAGTAAATAAAAAAGGTGAATGCATTTGCTCCCCCCCAAAAAAAAAAAAAAAAAAAAAAAAGAAGAAGAAATCTTGAACTCAACTTTACATATGATATGATACCGAAGAACCACATTGAAATATTTATATTTTATGGGGAGGCTTGGTGTGAGCACCACAGATTCTTGAATTTTATTTTTGGTGATTAGGCCGATCCTTAACGAAAACGAAAACGAAATATAGCACATTCCATGTACTATTGTCGCGTAATTGTTGCTTCTTCTTATCCAACTAAAATAAACACCGTCATGTTTAAGCCTTAAAGAACAAACAAGCTCAACTCTTTCTTTGTGTTTCTCTCTCTTCGCCAATTTTCCCTGCTTTCACATTCCTCTCCTCATCAATGTAATTGTTAAAAGAAAAACAATGAAGTTCTTGAATTCCTAAATAAGTGAAGTATTACGTGCACTTGAGGGTCATCGTGCGGTTGACCTCACCCACTCACCACCACTATCCAAACGTAATTTGTCCACACAAAGGTACGACGAGACCACGAGCGCGAAGCCAAAACTTGAACCTAAAATGTGCGATACGTTCTGCCTTCTCAGGGACAGCGGCTTAGTCAGGGCAACACGTTCTCCATGCCTTCGACCCGGTTGGTCGTGAGCATGAGCACTTCTGGCTTTTGTTTGGCTCAGTATTTGCATGTGGATAACCTCCGTGAGCAGCCCCCATCGACAGGGAGTGGAGGAAATTTTCTCTTACCGGACATTTAGGAAAGCATGGCTAATTCCAAACTTGCAGATTGCCACGTCGGCAAAGCAATAGGCCGATAGGATTACATTGGAATCACACACGGAGGTTTAGCGCTATATTTGACAAAAATGGAAAATTTAAGTTTGAATTGGCATCAGTAAAACAAGTTCAGAATTGACCAAATGATTTTCCATAGTTTGGGATTTGGTCTGTTATATTTGTATTTAAAATTTATTGAGGATCCTCTTCCATTTGGAGTAAAGGTAGAGCCGCATTTGGGAAGATCAATGAATTGCATTATTAAAGGAAACAACAAGGAAAGGAAAGAGAAAATTACAAAAATAAAAGGTGAAAAAGTAGAGAGAGAGAGAGAGAGAGAGAGAGATTTATTTGGTTGGATGAGATATGATCCGCGAAATAAATAAGAAAGAGAAAGAAAATGGAGAGAAAAGTGAGTCCTCAAGTGTTAATCCATCATCTGTAATCACTTGAGGGTCTATTTATATGGGAGTAGAGAATCAGCAAGGAAGTGAGAGATGAGAGAGAGAGCTCTCTTGGGCTGATAGCTCGGCACCTGATGCCCCGCACCTCGCACGGTCGCAAACGTCAAGTCTCCCTCGTACACTTGTACATACCCTCCGACCTGCATGCGTTAAAGATGGTGCAGATTACTTTTCGTTCAACAAATCAAGCCAATTGATCTCTCTAGGACGAGGGGGATCCAAGACAAGAATAATTAAAAAAGGGGTTGATGTCCTGAAAACAAATAAGCCACCTCACCTCGCCCCCGAGGAACCAAGGACGCCATGGACTCTTCGTTCGGAGGCTCATCTTGCTAAGAGACCTCTGGGTCGATGTCATCGGTACTCTTCCGTCCGTGTCCCCGCTGCATTTTCAGTCACTCGTTAGTCATGCTCCCACTTCAATCACTCACAGAGGATTGCCAAAAGTTGTCAATGACCCAACAGTAATTGCTTCTGGTTCTGGATGACTTTATTCTTATCACGGATCTTTTACTTCCAACATGGACGACGCGCGCAAAAAAAAAAAAAATCCCTTTTCGTTATTTACCTAAACAACCAAACACGGAGCCCCTTGGACATGAATTCTTGGAGGAGAGGGAGAACGGTGGAAGGGCTATCCCCCCAGCCATAGATAACATCGCTGCACGGTGCCCAGTCGTGATCGAGCTTCGTAACGTTGGCGTGAAGTGCCTCTTGCACATCTTCTCTGTTCAGGTAAGCATAAACGTAGTAGTCTCCACACGGGTCGAAGTCCATGATCTGGCAAAACAAAACACAACCCGAAAATCTATGACCTAAAGTTTTGCATATTGTCGTTCAGAAGTGCAAAAGTGAAAGAGTGTAAAAAAGAAGCAAATGAATTTGAGCTCACGTTGGTCTTCTTGGGAAGAGAAGTTGGGTTAAAAGAGAAGCACAGAGGGGCGTAGATGTTGTAAACGTCGATAGGAGAAACATCATCATCCGCATCCTTCATAGCCGAAATGCATTCCCTTGTTCGATTTGTGGCGTGTAATGAAAAGTTGCAGTGCTTTTGAATTACATACCATGTTTCATCGGATATCAATGCATGTGTTACATAATACTCATACATCCCTCTCTCGTCCGCCTCGTCATTGATTGCTGGGTTTCCAATCTGCATGCATCAATATATATCCTCAGTTATTTTTCTTATCTATCTACCCATGACCAATTATTTAATCGACATTATGAGTCATGAGGAATGGGTGCGCACTAGATTGGTGCTAGTCGATAATGGTTACATAATAACAAGAGAATTACCTACTAATGTTATTTTCATCGAATCAAACTTTGACCCTAATATCTATTATGTTTCATGGTGCGATTAGTTACACTACAATACCTGCTACAGCAATGACAATGCAGCATCCACATTATTTATTTATCAAGAGATGCAGCATTTGTACCAAATATTCCAATGTGATGTTGACTACAATAAGCACATGCCTAGTTGTTAGTTGAATCCCATTTAGCAAATGGAACAATTGAGTAGCAGCTAGTAACTCAAATCATGAAAACGACCAAAAACACGTTCTACTGATTATAAAGCTAAAAAGATTTTTCCACATCTCGATGAGGTTTTATAGCCAAGACGTGCATGATGACTTCTGGCTTTTAATCATTCATTAGAACGCAAAAAGCGAACACAAAAACGCACGCAGGCTTAAAGCATTTCCAGGTGTGAATGTTCAGACCTTAGGTGTTTCCTATACTTAAAGGCTATGCAATTCACGAAGAAAACTTACTATAATCCCTTTGAGGTTGATAAGAGTCTTGTTTGCCTTCTTGTTGTTGTATAGGATGTTGTGAGCGAGTTGAGGTACGTAATGGCCCGCATAGCTCTCGCCTGAAATGTAAAAATCCCGGTTCTTGTACTCGGGAAACCTCTCCAGCCAATTTAGCAAGAATACATAATTGTCCGCAGCTGTGTTGCTGTCTCCATTCGAGCCGTAGTCTGACGTCGTGTTGGAATAAGAAAAACCGACACCAGCCGGAGACTCTAGGAACAACACGTTCGCAGCTGTCCTCGTAAAATAAATAATCGATCCGCTCTATAAGCGAAAAGAAAAAGCGAAATACATTTGAGAACACTACACTGTGTTTTTTAAATACTTTACCAATATTCCATGCAAATTTATTTCTGTAAAGAGTCTTCCCATCACTATAGACTCGGAATGGTCCAAGTTCCTGCATTGCTCCGTAGGCGAGGGATGAGCAACCGGGACCTTTAAAAAAAAAAGAGCAATAATGGCTAACTTTTATTCACTCAAACGCACTAGAAAATTATCTAAATATGATTTACTATATAATTACTGTATAAATGTGATAACAGAAAGAATAATATAGATGACTCGTATGAGCTTGTATATGTGCGGTACATTAAGAGGAGGACATTGGTATATTCATTGGACCAATTCAATTATGCAATGTTCTATATCACTGTTAATCTATTCAGATTTTAGAATTGATAGGATGAATAAGGTAGATAAGAGAACGGCGAATCACAATGATAACTTACGTCAATATACTTTAACTATGCTGCACCTAAACATATGAAAGCCATATGGCAACGCTTGAGCACAAAGCACTTGCTTCATTAAGCTATCAATGAGTAAGTTCGAAGTGTTTCAAAATCAATAAAAAGCCAACAACTCTTAGAAACATGCATAGTTCTTGTGACAAAGTTATATTCATTATTCAATGGCAACGTTAAAGACTTAGATTGATTGGTCAAGTTTAAGTTCAACCTAGTATGATGCTCAAACTTGTTGAGGTGTGGTTCATATTTCCCATCAACAGGATAATGACGCCCCTGAGCTACCAAAGAGCTTTTATAATTTGAGCCCATAATTTATTGTTAGTTTGGGCTTAGTCTCATAAATAGCTATTGGATATAATCTCTTTCTCTTATAATCGAGAGGTGTAGCAAGATGCTAATTATAGTGGAATGATCCATTAGATGTAGGTTTAGTTTAATGGTGAATCAGGATAAAAACCTTGTGTCTCAATTTCTTTTCTCAATTTCCTTGTGATTGTGTGCCAAATCCTAATAAAAGTACGATGCAATTATATATTTTGGCTATAAAAATGGTGATAAATTCCTAAGTGAAGAGAATAATATATTTGCATTGGAGATCAAGTGAAATTGAAAAAACTAAATCACTCACCTCCGTTAAGCCATAGAAGAAGTGGCATCGAGTCCTTATTTCGCCCTGCTTCGGCAAAATAATAATAAAATGCTCGACCGGCCAATTCATTGACGGTGACATAACCACCATAATGATCGAATTCAATTGGCGGTTGTCCGGGCAACTTTTTGATCCTATCTTTCTCCTTCAATCCTTCTTGATGATAAATCCTAGAATGGAGATTTTCACGATTGTCTTTCACCTGAAAAAGGCTCTTGTCTATCCCAGACTTACTGTACTTCGCTTTATATAGAGAATCAAGAGCGTCTCCTTGCTTCTTTCCATGGATTTGAACAAGCGACGACAAGATACATAAAGAGAAAAGAAGAAGAGATGAACGAGCTTTAGGGTTTCTCTCCATTCTCTATGCTCTCAGCTTCTTCCTCTTTGAGCCACGAGAGAGAGAGAGAGAGAGAGAGAGAGAGAGAGAGAGAGAGAGGGAGGGAGGGAGGGAGGGAGGGAGGGAGGGAGGGAGTTTAATTCGAATTAGCTGTATCAATAGTCGGAAGAAAGAAAAGATGGCAATTGGTGATTGAAGGGGAAAGTCTCAACGACCTAAGTAACCTTGATTAGATTTAGGTAATGACATCCATGCAATTAAGATTTTTTCATTTTCGGAATCATGTTGTGCCATGAGACTTCCATATAGACAGTGTTTGCTCATATGGAAATACATGCCGCTTAATATAGAAATACTTTCATTTTATTGAATTGAATCGAGTATAGTATATGATTTGTTACTATATATGGATATCGTGGCTTGATATCGATGATGTATCTGTAATTAGTATGTTATTCTACAGCTACCATTTATTACCTTTTTTTCCTTGATAACCATATTTAGTTTTGAAATTAAATATCCAGCATTTAATAACCACCAAATACACACAACTTGATTAATTGGTTTAAGTGAAAAATCACATATTATGTTGAGTAAGAATGACTTACTTAATTAAGTGATGAAACATACAAAGGAAAATAAATCATACTTGTTATATTATCAAAACCTTCCGGTGATGCTCATTATTCCATGTATAGCATGAAAAAAAAAACTAATTAATTAATTTCATATGTTATCAAATAACTTTTTTTATTTTCATTTTCACTTCTTTTCAGAATTTAATGTTTATTATTTAAAACCTCTTCAGCCTCTATCAATGTTCATTTACCTTTCTCACCAACACCTTAACTATATCATCTAATATATGAAATTACCAACATTTTTTGTGGAGAGAATTACCAACCAAAAAAAAAAGTGTTAAACATGTTGCAAATTTGTCAATTCAGTCGTAAACTTGTATTTTTACCAATTGAGTCATAAACCTTTATCCAAGCGGTACTAACATGGACATAAGCTGTCCTACGTGAAGCGCAATGCGGCTAACGCTAAAGTGGACAATTTTTAATAATATTTAAATATTTTTTGAATTATTTATTTATTCATTTTTTTTTTCATTTTTTTTTCTTTTGTTATTTCTTCCCTTCCTTCTTCCTTGAATTGGTCGCTGGATGTTGGCAGCTGCCCATCGCCGGTGGTGATTGATGTTTACCCTAAAACCTTTCAATTTAGGGTATTTCTTGATAGATAATCGTTAAGAATTGGAAGAGAAGTTCCTCAAGTTGTCTGAGCAATCTCCGAATCCTGCCTTTGCTCTTCTGTCCCTCTTGAGAATAACCCCTAGTATTGGGTTCTTCCTTTATTCCATGGTGATCAATCTCATGAAAATGGCTCTTTGTTGATGGAAGAATTCTAGAAAGTTGCTTTGTTGAGGGAACCAAGAATTTCTCCTTGCTTCTTTCACATGGATTCAATCATGCTTCTCGCCACAAGTGAGTAGAAGGTTGTGTTAGAAATTTTGCGGAAAACCATAATCTTCATTATTGGGATGAATTACGGCAACGTGTAAAATTTGTACTAACTTTCAGCCATTGATGATATCAAGAATAGATACGCAGAGCTTGAACAATCATGAATAAGCACTTCTAGCCAATTGTCCTCTCAACGTTGATGGTGTGTTCTCCGATTATCAGATAAACAGAATAATGAGAATAATGAGAGAGTTTAGCTTAGATGACCTATTTATATGCTCATACAAATTTGAGGTACGAACATCTAGAGTGCCAAAACTTGGCACGAAGGGACACTTAAGTGTCAAAAGTTTGAAAAGTGACACTTAAGTGCCAAAATCGAAGCAAAATAAATCATTTAAGTGTTAATCCGGCCAAAATCCGACCAAAATGTTGACGTGGCGATTTTCCGGTGAGGTAAGTGCAAAACGACGTCGTTTTGCGCACTGATGTGGCTAGAAAATGCAAAAACGATGTCGTTTTGTCTTTGATGTGATAAAAAATTAATTTAATTTAATTTAATTTAAAACTAAATTTATTTAAAACATTTAAAATTAAAATAAAAATATTAAAAAAAAAAAAAAAAAAAGGGAGACGGCCGAGGGCCGAGCCCTCGCCACCGCCGCCGCCGGGAAGGGGCGTTGAAGGAGGGGGAGGGTCGCCGGGGTCGCAGCCCCCGGCTGTCCGGTGGCGAAGGCCCACAAGACCTCACCCAGATATGGGGCGAGGGTCACGGCCCTCGCCCAGATCTAGCGAGGGGATCTGGGCGAGGGCCCACGGGCCCTCCTCGCCTCTCCGCCGTCGCCAAGAAAGGGCGGCAAAGGAGGGGGGAGGGTCGGCCGAGGTCGCCAGCCCCCGACCAATCGATGGCAAGGGCCCGCGAGCCCTCGCCAAATCTAGGGTGAGGGTCGCGGCCCTCGCCCAGATGCGGTGAGGGCTCGTGGGCCCTCGCCCCCTCCCGACCGCCGTCGGGAAGGGGTGGCGACGGAGGAGGGAGGGTCGGCCGTGGTCGCCGGCCCCCGCCGACCGGCGGCAAGGGCCGCCGAGCCCTCGCCAAATTTGGGCGAGGGTCACGACTCTCGCCCCAGATCTAGTCAGCCGGGCTCGCGGGCCCTCGCCACCGGTCGGCCAGGGTCGCCGGTGACCCCGCCGACGTTCCCCCACCGTCGCCGACCCTTCCCGGAAACGGCGAGGAGGCGGCAGCGGCGAAGGCTCAACCCTTAGCCGCCGACTCCTCTCCCCCACTTTTTTTTAATAAATTAAAATAAATATTATTTATTTTTATATAATTAAATTAATTTTTATATTAACATTCGAATCCACTAAAAAACGACATCGTTTTTGCCTTTTTTTTTGGTTGAGTTATCATTCCAACGAGCCACGTAGACTAAAATAATAATAATAAATTGCCATGTAAGATTTCCGGTGAGGTTCGCCGGAGATGACACTTAAGTGTCCCACTTTTCAAAAAAAAGCGGCACTTAAGTGTCCCTTCGTGGCAACTTTTGGCACTTGGACTGTACTTCTCCCTACAAATTCTAATAGATATAGTCTTCCATCAAGACTAATCCTAATAAATATGGGTAATCTTCATAGTTATCAACAACTAGATTTGGATAATAAATCCTTAATGAAATCTAATGTAGGCAATTTTAACTAAATGTGGGATCATATCAAATAAAATTATAACATTCTCCCATTTGATCCCAACATTTCATTGAATGAAATATTTAACCAAATCCATAAAACTTCATGCTATAAATAAAACACACGAATCATGGTGATAAGTCCTCTTAGAACAAGTATTGTCTTTTATGTATCACAATGTATCTCATCAGCCCATATGTGATAACATAACATAATAAATAAACCTTATATTAATTCTAGGTCAAACATGATCGTTTTTCTCAAAATAACTGAACGTATACAACTGTATTGAGAAAAACATCACAAATGAATAAAAGTTTCACAAATCTTTCATATAAAGGAAAATTTACAGGGTTTGACCAATGCCCATTCTGACTATATAATCCTTATAACTCATTAATGGCATGCCTGTAGTTAAAGGGTCAGCTATCATCAATTCAGTGCTTACGTATTATATGATCACTTTCTTCTTTTTAACACGTTCCCTGATAACTAAATACTTGATGTCAATGTGTTTACTTCGACTACCACTTTTGTGGTTCTTAATCATGAAAACTGTGGCTGAATTGTCACAAAATATTTTCAATGGCCTAGCACTAGAATCCACAACTCTAAGCCCCAATATGAAATTTCAACCACCCCTCGTGGCCTCAAAATAGGAAATGAACTCAGCCTCCATAGTGAAAGTGGCAACTAAGGTCTGTTTCGCACTCTTCTAAGATACAGCTCTGCCAACAAACATAAAAATGTATCCATATATAAATTTACGAAAATCAATGCAGCCAACGAAGTTTGAAGACACCTCAACTACCCTAAGACTATCAATCCACCTATACATAAGAATATGTCCATTTGTACTTTGAAGGTACCTCATCACCTTCTTTGTAGCTCTCTAGTGGTCCATATCTAAATAACTATGGAGTCTTCTCAACATTCTCATAGCAAAAGTAAAGTCAGGTTGAGTGCAACCTAAGCATACATCAAGCTTCCAACAATAGAAGCATATAGGATGTTCTTCATTTGTTACCTTTCAAAATCGTTCTTCGGACATTGATTGTCACTTTTTATAATGGGTGCTATATTTGGTGAACAATCTTTCATTTGCAATCTCTCTAAGACCTTATTAATATAGGTTTCTTGAGATAGTCCTAATATATCTCAAGGTCTATCCATATGGATCTTAATGCCAATGACATAAGAACCATCACTTATATCTTTCATATCAAAACTCTTAGAAATGAATTATTTCACCTCATGTAGCAATTCATTATCATTGATTGCAAGTAAAATGTCATCCACATATAAGACAAGAAAACAAATATTGCTCTCACTAACCTTCTAGTATATACATTGATCCATGACATTTTCTACAAAATCGAAAGAAGAGATGGCATCAATAGAATCTCAAGTACCATTAGTAGGATGCTTGTTTCAAGTCATATAGAGACTTCTTAAGCTTGCACACTAGATGCTCATCGGCATTAGAGAAGAATCATTCTTGTTGTTTTATGTAAATCACTTCTTCTAGTTTTCCATTGAGGAACGTCATGTATACATCCATAAGATGTAACTCCATATCAAAATGAGCAATCAATGCCAAAATAATACAAAAAGAATCTTTCTTAGATACAAGAGAAAATGTCTCTGTATAATCGATCCCCTCCTTTTTGGTGAATCCATTGGCAAAGAGTCTAGTTTTTTATCTCTCAATATTGCCAATGAATCTTTCTTAGTTTTAAAGACCCATTTACAACCAATAACCCTCGCCCCATTAGGCAACTCTATAGTCAGATTATTGTAGATAAATAATGTAATCACTAGGAATTGCTGATTTGTTCATCTGGTAGACCTTCTTAATATTGCATCAACATTCTCCTGAGAAGTTTATTGCTCAATTAGCTGCTCAACAGTTTATGGTAATTGCTGAATAGCTAGATCTACGGATCAATATCAGCAGGTTGTAGAATTTCAACGATTGGTTGCTCAATGACCGGTTGAACTGAAGGGGCATTGTAAATAACAATTAATCCAGTATCTGAAGTAAAAGGTTTAGTATCTGAATGATCTTCTTCAGAAACAAAGTCCCTGAATTGAACTCTCCCACTAATCAGATCATTCTCAAGAAACTTAGTGTTTCTCAATTTTACAAACCTAGTGGTGTGACGTGGATAATAAAACCTATATCCCTTAAGACCTTTCGGCATATCCAACGAAATATCCACTTATAATCTTTGGGTCTAACTTTTTTTCCTATGAATTGTAGACTTTTACTTTAAACGGACATCCTCATATGCGTATATGTTGCAAACTCGGTTTCCATCCTTTGAATAACTCAAAAGGCGTCTTAGGGATGGTCTTGGTTAGAACTTGATTTAATATGTACATTGTCGTTTTAAGAGCCTCAATCCACAAAGATTTAGGAATTTTATAGCTACTAAGCATACTCTGTACCATGTCCAATAAAGTTCGGTTTCTTCTTTCTACTACACTATTCTAGTTCGGAGAACCAGGCATAGTGTATTAGGCAATAATCTCATGCTATTAAAGATATTTCGCAAATGGATAAGGTGCTTGTCCATCTTCAACGTATCTATCATAATATTCTCCACATCTATCTGATTTCATGATCTTAATTTGCTTACCGCATTATTTCTCTACTTCAGTTTTAAATACATTAAATGCATCTAGGGCTTCGTGCTTACTACAAAGCAAGTAGAAATACATCCCTCGGTGATCGATTAAATTGCAACGTCCTAAGACGCGTCGCTGACCCTTTCATTTTAATGCGCATGTGGAAGCGAATAAATAAATCCCAAGACAGCACAAAGATGGGTTAGAAAAGCAAGGCTCAATTTTAAAAACCACAACACACCTTTATACACAACAGACTAAGTCATTTACAATACTAGTCTATATTCACAAGTCTACAAAAGCAGAAGGGCTACAAGCCCTCTAAGCGTTCGAACCCTCAACCGAAGACTCCGGGGTCTCTTGGGGACTCGGGTCCACCACTGCACCACCGAGAGGGTCAACCGTACCCTCACCAAAAGCGGTCTCTAGCACCGACATAGGGATCTCAAACTCCTGTAGGGGACCTTCTCTGGGTCCATCTCGCCCACGACGATACCATGATCTAAATTGATGGGATACCCTCCGGGGTAGACCCGCGTTAACCCAAACAATGGATCTCACAAATTCGTAGAACGAGGCTCCTTGGCCCCCGGGGAGAGGAATCAGAGAGACCTATTCGGTGACCTTCTTGGGCTGGCCAAAATACTCAGGAGGGACCACCATCTAAGGACCTGAAAATGTTAGCCCACGACGGGGTGAGACAATGTCTCAACAAATTTACCCCCTAAACTCCTACTAGGAAGGAAATACACCTAAAGGCTGCCTATGCACACACAAGGTAGAGAACTTACCTCGCCTCAATTCCTTCCTGCAAGTCGGTACAGTTCATGATCTCAACCAATCCACTCAATTTAAATCAAACTATCGATCAATCAACTCAATTCGATACCAACAGTACTATCTATCAATTCAACACCATATATCAATCCCTTTGAAACCACCATTTCTCACACAAGCTGCAATAAATGGTCATAGCTCGCTCAAGCTAATATAAATAGATAGTAGCTCGCTCAAGCTGATAAATATATAGATCGTGCTCGCACAAGCTGATAAAACGACCTTAGCTCACACAAGCTTATATATATAGATCGTGCTCACACAAGTTGATAAAACAATCTTAGCTCACACAAGCTGATAAGGTATACTACTCTCACAAGCTGACAAATCAAGCTCATAGGCTGATATAGTATACTGCTTTCACAAGCTAACGTGCAAAGGGGCTCACATAAGCTGATAATTCATCACATTGAAAATACCCAATAAAATAATCATGTGTAGGTACACGGTCGGCCTGAGCCAAAAACGCTATATCTTTCTTTTCAAAATCCCACTAATTATATAGTCCACAAGGAAATTTCCAGCGTTAAAAAATGATGCCCAGCATTTTCCAATTACATATCAAAACTACTCAATTTTGGAATAAATACCCAAAATTACAAATTCCCTCAATTTGCACAAATCAACACTCAATTAAATAAACCAAGTATACAATTGCAATCAGCACGAAATTTTGATCAGTGGCTAGAAATAACAAATAATTAAATAAATACTAAAAATAATTAAATAAATGCATTTAATTACCATAAATAGAGACATAGGCCAGAAAAACCTAATTAAATACCGAAACAGGCCCAGAAAAATCCCGAACCAATCTAGATATATAATACAACCTATCTAGTTGCTAATTAAGCCAATCTAACCACCTAACATGCAATAACGAGTAACTAAATCGATAATACATTCTAACCACATAAACCATACTTAGCATAAACTAATCAATCCTTAAGCATCATTAACTCTCTAAGCAGAGTTTAGTGAGTAAACTCACCGGTTTTGCAATCCGGTGAGTCCACAATGACGGCAACACGGAAACGGGTGACAAACTCCAAAGCGACGGCACCTTAAGAGGCCCAGAAGAGGTCCGAAATGGGCCTCGAAGCTCACGGATCCTTGTTGAGCTTCGGCTCTGCTTGCTGGGCCGAGGGGCTACTCGAGCGACCAATAGTGGCAAGGAGAGGCGGTGACGGTGCAATGGGGCTAGGCGGCCAACAGCAGGGCTTCATGGCGGCAGAGGCGAGCTCAGGCGGTTAGATGGGGGTTCGACGAGGCCTGAAGAGGCTCGGGACAGGCAGAACAGTGATGGAACCGGCGGGACGACGCGGCAGAGGCGCGGGCTCGCGCGAGGGCGCGACATGTGGGAGCGGTGAGCGACGGCTATCTAGCGGCCGTGCGACGGCAGAGGGTGGCTGGCTCAGTTTTTCTACAACTTTGGGAGCTCAAAATGACCTCTAATGGAGAAAGCACTCTGCTGAAGAAGAAAAAGAAGACAACTCAAGAGTGGAGGGATCCCTTGGCCCCAAAAATCTCCATTCATATCTCTTTTGTCCCCTTGGCAAGGCCCCACCTGATTTAGCTCAATCCTCAGCCAATTTTGTGCACACAAAACCTCCTAGAACAAATCCCAAGTGGTCCAAAAGTTTAGGGGGACCATGGCCTACGAATTTGATGCCTTTTTCCCCAAATTGAACCAAGTCCCTCTCCAATTGGATTCAATTCGGCCCCCACAAATTCCACCAAGGTGTCCTTGACCCAATTGACATTTTTCCTTGCTAATAGAACCAACTTGTATCCCAAAAACGCGATTAAAAATGGTCCCCTGAATTTTCCAGTTGAAAACAACCCTATTTTGTATTTTCGCCAAAAATCTTGGTTTGCAGAAAAATCTTCGGAGGATGAGTCGACGGTCCTAAAATGAATTGTGGCATGACAGAACTTTCAATTTCTAAAATCATATTCAAATTCGCGGTTAATTTCAATCTGGCGTAATTTAGCATGACCTAGCCTACCGGATAGCTTTTAGGAATTTTTGGTACAATTGACCCGTGATCGATTATTTTCGAGCCACAATGTACATCTTCGATACATTGGTGACTCTCAATTGTCGTGAAAAATCTCAATGTTTTGAATACAGGCACGGGGTACCAAAACGACAGAAAAATCGGTCTAGTGCCAATCGACGAGAATTTTGCAATCTGGTGGAATCACCCACACTTTGATTACATATCTCAGTCAAATCGACTTATCTCTTATCTCCGATCGGTTTTTAACTGTGCCGTAATGACCATTGCAGACTAACACAGTCAAGCAGTCAATTCCTAATCGAATTCTCAAGTCTATCGCATTAAAATCCCTTAACGGCTTCACATGCTAGATTAATTATCTCATGAGTGATCAGCTCAAAGAATAGAACTATAGGCGCGTCGATGAAAAGCCCGATTCATTCAATTGAAAACAGAACCTAAAATTCAGGATGTCACAGTTGGGATCCACATCAATCATATTAGATTTATAACAAATACATGATAGTTAGTTACCTTTCTTTTTTAGTCGAGCCTTAAATTTGGCGCAATTCTATTTCATATGCCCCTTCTTTTTATAGAAGAAGCACTTGGATTCTTTCTTAATGCTAACTTGGGGAAGTAATTTACTTTTTTTCCCTTTTGCATGCGCCTTATATACTTATCATGTATTCCCATATTAGCATTTTCTCTCTTTTCCATGAGTAGCCTCCCTTCTTCTTGAACACATATAGTCATAAGTTCATTAATTAACCATTTAGCATTATATGTGTTGTAAGAGATCTTGAAATGGATATACTCTTGTGGGAGAATGTTCGGATCTAGTATACAAGAAAAAATTTCAATATCCCAACCTCAAGATTTTTCACCTAAGCTACAATCTCCCTCATCTTCATGATGTGCTCACACATACCTCTTGCACTAGTAAGTTTCAACGATGAGAACTTCATAATCAGGGTCATGGGATGCACATTTTCTAAAGATTTAAATTTCGCATCAATAAACTCAAGCAATCCTTTAGCATTGTTATGATGAATGATTGAACCACGAATGTTAACAGAAAGTTTTGTCTTTATATACATCATACTAAGGTAGTTGGACCGCTCCCATTGTGCATAAAAGTTAACTTCAACCTATCTACTAGCTTTAGTAAGAGTAGGTGGTTCGTATGACTGTATAGCATAATCAATATCCATACAATCCAATTAGAGAAGAATTAATTTCCTCCATTCTCTATAATTATCACCGTTCAACTCATGAATAATTATACCAGAACTAAATCGTAGGTGGTAAAACTATATTATAATCAAAGGAAACTTATGTATCATATATTTAAGGCAAATAAATTTAAATCATGTTTTGCCGATGTAAAACATGATATAAAACATGAATCACCTAACATCAAAAACTACATGTGGGCTAAGTTTTCAATTTAAATAGATTCGTAATTACTTCATGATGAAACTATCAAATTATATTTCCTTCCTCAATCCCTATAGGTAAATTAAAAAAGATAAAATGATATTTCATCATAATTAATCACATTAATATATTGAAATTTCCTACGGGATAAAATTCATAATATTAAGGTGACTAATCACAATTAATGTCTTTGGCTATATGTGATCCAAAGACTATTAATATATATAATTTAATATAATCAAAGATGTTGTAGCTAATCTTCAATTAATTAAATATATACGAATCACAAGACATTTAATTACATGCATAAAACATTCATTAAATTGCATGTAAGGATAAAATAATAAATCAACGCAACAAGGGAAAAATAGTAAATTAAGGCGACCAATGACAAAACCGTAGATAAATTGATCAAGGGGGAATCGTAATTTCAACGGCCATAGGGCCGCAAAACAGTAAAATGCAGTGAAAAGACGTAGAGAGGAGCTGGGTCAAGCGCGTGCATCTCACACACCAGATCGCTGCGTGGGCGCATGGTCGCAAGCGCCTATGCTAGCCCACAAGCACGTGAGCATCACGCACCTGAGGCCTGCATGGGCACGTGGTTGCATGTGCCCGAGGCTTTTTCGTGCAATTTCGCCATTGTTCATATTGGTCGCACGTTCCGTTATCCAATTATTCTATAGTAGCCCACCTTAGACCAAAATAAGGAATGGGTATTGGAGACCACGCCAGCATGACCATATAGGTCCAAGATTCGGCGAAAACGGCAAAAAATTGCTTGAAATCAAGCAAAATTCTCCAAAATGGAAAACCTAACCACCAAGACTCCCACGCCAAATTTTGCCAAAATCACCTGTTTGAATTTTTTTTATTTAATCAAAAGGCCCCACGAAAATCATCAAGGTAGAGATATAAACATGCTCTAATAACAACTGTTATAAATTTTGTAGAAAACCATAATCTTGATAATCGGAAACAATTGCGGAAAGGTGTAAATTTTGTATTAACCTCCAGCCATCGATGATATCAAGAATAGATACGCGGAACTTGAACAATCGTGAATAGGCACTTCTAGCCAATTGTCCTCTCAACGTTGATGGTGTGCTCTCTGATTATCAGATAATAAGTATAATGAGAATAATCAGATATAGTCTTCCATCAAGACTAATCCTAATAGATATGGGCAATCTCCATAGTTATCAACAACTAGATTTGGATAATAAAGTCTCAATGAAATTTAATGTAGGTAAGTTTAATTAAATGTGGGATCATATTAAATAAAATTATAACAGGTTGGTCGTTGAAATCCTAGGGCTCCCACTCAGATTTGCTCTCCATTGTTTTCTTTCGCTTGTGATCATGGCTGTAAGCATGAGAGTCCTGAGACGTCATGCACAGAGGAAGTTGTCTGAGATAGTTTACATAAGTCGTCGAGCTCGATGTCTGATCGCAACGAAAATCTTCAAGTTGTGGTATAAGGACATGGGGACGAGAGGCAACGGTTACTCAGAGACGCTTCGCAAGGTCCCGGTGATCTGGCACGGCAATTCAGCGACCACTAGGGACAGCTCCTTGCGAGAACGAGTCGAAGCAGATATGGCGAGGAGCAGCAGCAGCGACTGCGGACCAACGAAGGTGGCAGTGGATTCAAGTGATATTTAGGGATGTGCAAAATGGACTTCCCAAACTGGGAATCACCCAGACTGGATCGGACCAAACCAGCCAGTGTGATCCGGTTGCCGGTTCCTAAAAGTGAAACCGGTGTCCGGGCAATCTAATTCCCGATACCAAGAAAAGGCTAAACCAGACTGGACTAATTAAGTATATTTTTCTATTTTATTATTTCTTCCCAAAATTAGTAAAATGTATGATAAACACCATCAACTGTCTTGGTCTAGTTCCGAGTAGTGAGAAAAAAATTAATGGGAAAAACTTAGTGGGAAAAAATAAATGACCGGTTCCATTAAACCATACCGGACCAATGATTCGTTCCAATTCCCGGTCCTAAGATCAACAACCGGTTTGGTCTTCAGTTCCGATATTTGGGAATCGATCCTCCCGATCTAATTTCCAATTCCACCTTAGAACCGGATTAGATCAAGAACCGATCAATCCTAGTGATACCACGGAGGTTGGCTGGTGATGTGCTTTTGCAGCGCCAGGCGAATTTAGCTGGGAGAGCCCTTCAGGTCTGACGATGGCCTCCTCAGATCTATAATGGCGCATTGAAGAATTATATGAGATGGAATCCGCCCCAGGTAATGCAGTGAAGGAGTGAATAAATAGGGTGGAGAGAGCGTAGGAAATTAATTCCACCGCCTAAAAGAAAGTTCCACTTTCCCTGTCCCTCACCGAGAATGTAACGCCGAGAAAATGCTCTCGGTTCACGAATTTCGTCGGATTTCTTTCCACGAATTCCGCTCGGAATTGGTTTAATATCTTCTTTCAATATGAGATGATCTGGCCGAGAAATGCTGATGTGGATGTTGAGCTGTCCTAGGTGGCAAATTTGTGAAAATTAAAACTAGATTGTTCATATTTGTTTCACGTCAAATTAGGAAAAACATCCAAAAAATCCTAAGCCTATTTATGGCGACTAATATAGTCCTAGACTTTTCAAATTAATCAATTTAATCTTCAACATTTGTGACGATTTTCCAATATACTCATTCCTGCTGATTTTGGTCGAAAATTACTAAAATTGATGATTTTTGCAAAGATTTTTCAAAATTTGCTCAATTTTTCTATTCTTTCCTTTTTCTTTTTCTTTTTTCTATTTCCCTCCACTAGCCATCATTGTGGCGGCCGGGGAAAATTCAAATAAAAAAGACAAAGAAAAGAAAAAGATTAGGGGAAAAAAAAGAAAAAACTTTAAAAAAAAAATTGCAAGAATCATCAACATTTGCAATTTTATACTACAATTTGCCAAAAGAACTACATTGATAAATCATTGAAAATTTTTGAAATAAATTCGCTAAAAATTGAAAAGTTTATAACTAAATTGACCACCATACAATTAGTTTAGAATTTTTTGAATAATTTTTCCAACTGAACATGAAACAAGCACAAACAATCTAGTTTTAACTTTCACAGATACATTTACTTATTACTATATCAACTCCTGCATCACTTATCTCATATACCACTTATAACTTTTACATAGGTTGTAATTATTGCATTTCGTGATAGCCAAATAATTAATTCAAGATTCAATTGCAAGTGCCGATTTGTGTAACTCCGTCCATGGCTAATCAGAAGGAATTCCGTTACCATTGTTTTAAACTCATTTTTACACGCGTTATAATACTGACGAACCAATTACAAGGAGAACTATATTGAAACATTTGCCTTTTTATGGTGAGACTCAGTGTGAGCTCCAAAAATTCTTGATATTTTTTTAATTAATTAGGCCAGTCGTTAAAAAACAAAAGCAAAATGGAACACTTTCCACTTACTATTGGAGCACAATCGTCGCCCTAAAAAACAAACAATTCAAAACTCTTTCTTTGCGTTTCCTCTTTGCCAATTTTCTCCGCTTTCACATTCCTTTCCTCATCAATTTCTCTGTTAAAGACAATGAAGCTATTACATGCACTTGTTGGGTCTATCTTGATGGGAGCAGAGAGCCAGCAAGGAATAGAGAGATGAGAGAGAAACAATGAAATTTTGGTTTAGGGGTTGAGGTGGATCATAATTTTCTTATGAGATAAGTGAAAATGCTAGATAGATAAAATTTTGGTGTCAACAATAGAGTCAAATAGGAAAAATTGTCCAAAAACATATTGCACTTTTATCAATTCAGTTATAAACATTTCAATTTTGTCAAAGTCATAAACATTTTCACTTATTGCCAATTAAGTTTATCCCGCCAATTTTGACCAAGATTTACTAATTTGAATGACTGGCATTAACGTGGCACATTTTTAATAATATTTTAATGATAATTTAATAATGTTTTTTGTATTTTTAATGGTTTTTTTTTCCTTTTTTTTGGGGGAGGGGAGGGGGGAGGGGGATTTGGAGTTTGGCTAGTGAGGGTGGCGAGCCGACCCTCACTAGCCGTAGGCGATCGACCCTCGCTGGTCCTAGGCGAGGGCTGCAACGCCCTCACCGATTTTGGGCAAGGGCTCATGCGCCCTTGCTTTGGTTAGCAAGGGCATCACGGCCCTTGCCCAGAGATAGCTAGGGGCCCAACGCCCTTGCCTGTGGCCGGTGAGGGTCGATCGGCAACCTTGGCAGACCTTAGTTAAAATAATAATAATAATAATAATAATAAAGGAAAAGAGAAAAAAACCTTTAAAAAATTTACCACGTCAATAATTTTTAGCCAAAATTCGCCGGATAAATTCAATTGCCAAGAAGTGAAAAGACTTAGAATTGATTTGATAAAATGTGAAAAGATTTATGACCGAATTGGCAAAATAGAAATATTTAAAACTGAATTGACAAAAGTACAATAGATTTATGACTTTTTAAACAATTTTCCCAAGTCAAATAGATTTCACTTGGGATAATTATCTAAAAGTCATATATTTATTGTACAGTGATTAAATCGCTGCTAAAATTTTCAGGTTAGCCAATTTATTAGCTGAAGTATTACATGCACTTGAATGGTCTATTTGAATGGGAGTAGAGAGCCAGCAAGGAAGTGAGAGATAAGAGAGAGAGCTCTCTTGGGCTTGATAGCTCGGCACTTGATGCCCCGCTCCTCGCACCGTCGCAAACGTCAAGTCTCCCTTGTACACTTGCACGTACCCTCCGACCTAAATACGTTAAAGACGGTGCAGATTACTTTCAGTTCAGCAAATCAAGCCAATTGATCCCTCTACGAGAATAATCAAGGGTATGTAACTTAGAGGGGTCGATGTCGTGAAAACAAACTAGCCGCCTCACCTCACCCCCGAGGAACCAAGGACTCCATGGACTCTTCGTTCGGAGGCTCATCTTGCTAAGAGACCTCTGGGTCGATGTCACCGGCACTACCGCATCTGTATCCCCGCTACATTTTCAATTATTCTTTAGTCATACCACACTACAATCACCCACAAAGGATTGCCAAAAGTCATCAATGACCCGACCGTAATTGGTTCTACATGATTTTATTATCATCACCGATCTTTTACTTCTAAGATGGACGGTGCACGACCAGAACATTCCTTTTTTTAGTTACCTGTACACCCAAAGACGGAGTCCAGTGGACATGACTTCTTGGAGGAGAGGGATGATGGTGGAAGAGCTATCTCTCCAATTTTTTTGAACATCATCGTTGCACGATTGCCATTCGTGATGGAGCTTCGCAACGTTGGCATGAAGTGCCTCTTGCACATCTTCTCTGTTCAGGTAAGCATGCACGTAGTGGTCTCCACACGGTTCAAAGTTCATGATCTGCGAAAACAAAGCACAACCCGAGAATCTCTGACCATTGCATATTTGAGTTGAGGTTTTGCATATTACCGTTCAAAATGCATAAGTTAGAGTGGGAAAAAGAATTAAGGAAATGAATTTGAGCTCACGTTGGTCTTCTTGGGATGAGAAGTCAAGTTGGAATAGAAGCACCGAGGGGCGTAGATGTTGTAATTGTCTATAGGAGAAACATCATTATCCGCTTCAAACATAGACGAAATGCATTGGCTTACTCGATCGGTGCCTGTTGGTGCAAAGTTGCAATACTTTTGAATTGCATACCATGTTTCATCGGATATCAATGCATGTGTAGCATAGTACTCATACATTCCTTTATGATCCGTCTCATCGTTGATTACGGCGTTTCCAATCTGCATGTGTCCATATATACCCTCAGTTATATTTCTTATCTATCTACCTATGTCTAGTGATTTAATAGATATTATGCGTCATGAGGAATGGACTTAATGCACTGGATTGGTGCTAATCAATAATGGTTGGATAATAACAAGAGAATCACCTACTTATGTTACGATCATCAAATCAAAATTTGACCCCCGAGAAGGAAGACCAAAAGCATCACATCTACTATGTTTATGACGCGATTAGTTACATTACAATACCTGCTGCAGCAATGATACATCCACATTATTTATTTATCAAGAGATGCAGCACCTGTACCAAATATTCCAATGTGATGTTGACTATGATGACCACGTGCTTGGTTGTCAGTTGAATCCCATTATAGCAAATGGAGAAATCGAGCAGCAGCTAGTAACTCAAATCATGAAAATAGCAACCAAAAACACCTGTTCTGCCTGTTATGACAGATAAAAAGATTATTCTACATGTCGAAGAGGTTCAACATGGAAAGTAACTTTATAGCCAAGACGTGCATGATGACTTCTAGCTTTTAATCATTCATTAGAACGCAAAGGCCAACACAAAAACACACGCATGCTTAAAGCATTTGTTGTACTTAAACACGCACGGTTTAAAATTTTAATATAGATAAAGACTATGCAATTCGCGGAGACAACTTACTATGATCCCTTTGAGGTTGATGAGGGTCTTGTTTGCCTTCTTGTTGTTGTATAGGATGTTGTGAGCGAGTTGAGGTACATAATGGCCCGCGTAGCTCTCACCTGCAATGTAAAAATCCCGGTTCTTGAACTCAGGAAACCTCTCCAGCCAATTTAGCAAGAATACGTAATTGTCTGTGGCCGTTTTGCTGTCTCCACTCGCACTACAGTCCGACGTCTTGTTGGAATAAGAAAAACCGACACCAGCTGGAGACTCTAGGAACAACACATTCGCAGCTGCCCTCGTAAAACAAATAATCGATACACCCTATCAGCGAAGAGAAAAGGTCAAATACATTTGAGAACACTACACTGTGTTTTTTATATACTTTACCAATATTCCATGCAAATTTATTTCTGTAAAGAGTCTTCCCGTCACTGTGGACTTGGAACGGTCCGAGTTCCTGCATCGCTCCATAGGCGAGGGAGGAGAAACCGGGACCTGAAAAATCAGCATAACGAGCTAACTTTTACTCACTCAAACGCGCTAGAAGATAATCTCAAAAGGGCTTTACTAGCATAACAATATTTGAGGTATTGTGAGAATAACAGTCTAGTCTATTGTGAGTCACAAATTCTTGAAAAAGTGAGTCTCACAATAATTTATAATTATTTGTGATTTGGTTTTTTGTGATCCTAAATAGACTGTTATTTTCACAATACGTTAAAGACTATCACGCAATCATTTTTCATCTAAATATTTTACAATGTAATGACGTAGAAAGATAACCCAAAGAATGATATAGATGGTTCATTTGTGCTCGTGTATGTATCGTAGAAAATTAAGAGGAGGACAGTGGTATATTTGTTGGACCAATTCAATTCTGCAATGTTCTCTATCACTAATAATACATTCACATGTTGGAATTGATAGGATGATTGATAGTATGTTTATTTCGTGGAAAACTTCATGATAAAACAAAATATTTTATGGAAAATCATTTTTCAAGAAAGTGGAAAGTTTTCCTTCGTTTGGTGATATTTGACTGAAAACGGTGTTTGAATCTCATTTTGGAAAATGATTTTAAACTCATGACTTTATCTCATGGCAAAAAAAAAAAAAAAAAAAATCAAACTTTTAAATAATTTTTTATTTTCTTCTTTCTTTCCCTCTGCTGATTGCTAGCCTCTGCCATGGCTAGCGACAAGTCGAAGAAGAAGAATGAAAATGAAAAAAAAAATATTTACGATGATCAACTCCTAAAAAATGTTTCCACCTCTTTAGATTTAAGAATTCACTTTCTTAAATTTATGCATGAATGTTTTCGTTGATCGGAAAGTGTTTTCAATTGATTAATCATTTTTCACAAACCAATTCGGAAATTAAATTCTTAGAAAACACATTCCCCAAAACAAACACATTCTAAGTTTTAATTCAGCCAAGTATGACGCGCTAACTACTATGCAATTATATATATTGACTGTAAGAACCGTGATAAATTCCTTAGCGAAGAAAATAATACACTTGCATTATGGTTAAAGCAAAATTGGGAAAACTAAAGCACTTGCCTCCATTAAGCCATAGAAGAAGCGGCATCGAATCCTTATTTTGCCCCGCTTCGGTAAAATAATAATAAAATGCTCGACCGGCCGATTCATCGACGGTGACATAACCACCATAGTGATCGAATTTGACTAGCGGTTGTCCAGGCAACCTTTTGATCCTATCTTTTTCCTTCAGTCCTTCTTGACGATAAATTCTAGAATTGAAATTTTCAATGTGGTTGCTCACCTGAAACGGGCTCATGTCGATCCTAGAATTATCGTACTTTGCTTTGTATAGAGAATCGAGAGCGTCTCCTTGCTTCTTTCCGAGGATATGAACAAGCGACGACAAGACACATAAAGAGAAAATAAGAATAACGGAGTGTCCTTTTGGGTTTCTTTCCATTCTCTCTGTTCTCAGCTTCTTCCTCTTTGAGCCACTAGAGAGAGAGAGAGAGGGAGAGAGAAAGTTTAATGGCGGTTGTTCTAATGTATAGAATTGGATTCGAATTTGGTGCATATATAGTCGGAAGAAAGAGAAGATGGCAATTGGTGATTCAAGGGGAAAGTCTTCATAAGTTTGAGGAAGCTTCATTAGATCTTGGTAATGATATCCATTGAATTAATATTTTTCTAATTTTCGGAATCATGTTGTGCCAGGTGACTCAATATAGCCAGTGTTTGCCCATATGGAAAAAGCATGCCGCTTATTATAGAAACACTTTCATTTTATTGAATTGAATCAAATATCATATATGATTTGTTACTATATATGGATATCGTGGCTTCTATAATTAGTATGAGGTAAATATTTTACCATGTTGGCATGATATCATTCAACAGCTTACTTTTGCTACATTTGTTTCCTTTGATAAACTTCATATGTTATCAAATAACTTTTTTATTTTATTTTCATTACTTTTCATCTCTTAATAATCATTATTTAAAACTTTGTTGATCTTGCACCAATGTTCATTTATCTTTCTCACCAATGCCTTAAGTATACCACTTAATATATGAAATTCACTGGCGTACCTTTTTTGTGTGACTAGCTAAAGTTTTATCTAAATTTGTACTAGTTAGTTTTGGTTTACTAACTCTTGTTTTAAGTTGCTTACCAATGAGAATTATGCTTTTTGTTTTTCACTTTGCAACTTTTCTATCTGCGTTGTCACTTTTTTTCTACGTTAAGCCTAAAATTTGAGCCCAAATTTGGAGAAGCTAATGGCTCAAACCAGGTCATGATGATACAATCAATCCATAAGACTAGTTACGGATTGCCTAAAAAGCTCATCGATAATGAGAGTCATAACAATATAATTACCCACCCGTCAATGGAATAACTAATGAGCTCGTCAATTATGAGTTTTCGTTGGCGGAGTTTAAGCAAAGTAGACACATGCGTGATCGAAGTAAATAAAAATGCAGTCTTACCTTGGATAAGATCGCAATTCAAACACGGGGGATGGAGGATACAGACGACAACAGTAGGCTTAGAAGGGGCCAGCTGAGCAGGGTAGAGGAGCATCGGTAGATGCCGACCGGCTGAGCTCGGCTGAGCACAATAAAGGAGCACCGGTAGATGAAATCGATCGTGGTTGCAGGGACCGCCAGTGAATCTCCTCAAAAGTGACGGAGCGCCGGTCGCCAAAGAGAGCTCTGGACGTGGGGAAGGAGAACTGCCAGGCAGAGAATACCGAGAGCGAGAAAGGGAAGACATGCGACTGCGGCTTGTGCAAGGCATGTGGCTATTCATGTTTAGCGCTCACTCCAGTGAGTAAGGGATGATGGGATGATGGGAGTGCGATGGAACGGCACTTGTGACGTCAATTCATCCACTATGTTCAATTCTTCCCATTATATTGAAATTGTGGCTGGAGTTATTTTAGCGGTCCGGTCAATTCAATACTAAACTTTTTAATTTGATTTATTTAGTGCTAAACCATGTGACGATTTTCCAATATAATCCTTCCGACGGCGACAAACTAGAATAAATAAATAAAAAGAAAAATGGCAAAATCAAAAAAAAAAAAAAACAATTCAAAAAATTTAAAAACAATATGCGAAGATCATCCACGTCAGCAAATTCAAAGAGAACTATATTGAAATAATGAAGACTCTTGTGAGCTCCAATAATTCTTGATATTGTTTTGTTAATCATCCACGCATCAATTTCTTCGTTAACAGAGAAACAATGACGTTCTTGAATCCCTAATAACTGAATATTTACATGCGCGCCCATGTGAATTACCAAAGAAAGAAAACAGAAAGTGGAGAGAAAAGCGAGTCCTCAAGCTATAACCCATCATCTTCACGCACTTGAAGGGTCTACTTTGATGGGAGTAGAGAGCCAGCTAGGAAGTGAGAGATGAGAGAGAGAGCTCTCTTGGGCTGATAGCTCGGCACCTGATGCCCTGCTCCTCGCACCGTCGCAAACGTCAGGTCTCCCTCATACACTTGCACGTACCCTCCGACCTATACCCGTCAAAGACGGTGTGGATTACTTTTCGTTCAGCAAATCGAGCCAATTGATCCCTCCACGAGGAGGGGATCCTAGACGAGAATAATCAAGGGTATGTAACTAAAAGGGGTTTGATGTAGTGAAAGCAAATAAGCCGCCTCACCTCGCCCCCGAAGAACCATGGACGCCATTTACTCTTCGTGGGGAGGCTCATCTTGCTGAGAGACCTCTGGGTCGATGTCACCGGCACTCTTCCGTCCGTATCCCCGCTGCATTTTCAATCATCCGTTAGTCACATTCCACTTCAATCACACGTAAAGGATTGCCAAAAATTGCCGATGACGCTGCGTGGGAAAAAAAATTCTTTTTTGTATTTACCTGAACACCCAGACGCGAAGCCCATTGGACATGAATTCTTGGAGGAGAGGGATGATGGTGGAAGGGCTATCTCCCCACTGCTGGATAACATCGCTGCACGGTTCCCAGTCGTGATCGAGCTTCGTAACGTTGGCATGAAGTGCCTCTTGCACATCTTCTCTGTTCAGGTAAGCATAAACATAGTAGTCTCCACACGGGTCAAAGTTCAGGATCTGGCCAAACAAAACAGAACCCGAAAATCTATGACCTAAGGTTTTGCATACTATCGTTCAGAAGTGCAAAAGTTAGATTGGGGAAAAAAAAGGCAAATGAATTTGAGCTCACGTTGGCCTTCTTGGGAAGAGAAGTCAGGTTGGAAGAGAAGCACAGAGGAGCGTAGATGTTGTAAATGTCGATAGAAGAAACATCATTATCCGCTTCGTTCAAAGCCGAATTGCATTGGTCTACTTGATTGGTGACATTTGGTGAAAAGTCGCAATACTTTTGAATTGCATACCATGTTTCGTCGGATGCCAATGCAT
This sequence comes from Eucalyptus curtisii, assembly GCA_017140595.1. Classification (NCBI taxonomy): domain Eukaryota; kingdom Viridiplantae; phylum Streptophyta; class Magnoliopsida; order Myrtales; family Myrtaceae; genus Eucalyptus; species Eucalyptus curtisii. The sequence goes on along the minus strand of CM029500.1, from coordinate 39,391,127 downwards.
GTGTAGCAAAGTACTCGTACATCCCGCTCTGGTCCGTCTCGTCATTGATTACTGCGTTTCCAATCTGCATGCATCCATATAGCCTCAATTAAAACCAATCCTTAAATTTTTCTTATCTATCTACATATGTCCAATGATTTAATAGATACTATGAGCCATGAGCAATGGCTTTAATGCACTAGATTGGTGCTAATCGATAATGGTTACTCCATGAAAAGAGAATTGCCTACTAATGTTATATTCATCGGGTGACCCCCAGAAAGAAAGACAAAAAGCATCACATTACATTACAATACCTGCTACAGCAATGATAATGCAGCATCCACGTTATTTATTTATCAAAAGATCCAGCACTTGTACCGAATAATCCGATGTGATGTTGACAATCATAAGCGCATGCTTAGTTGTTAGTTGAATCCCATTATAGCAAATGAAACAATTGAGTAGGGGGTAGTAACTCCTATTCATTATGACAGTTAAAAAGATTTTTCTACATGTCGAAGAGGTTCAACTTGGAAAGTAACTTTATAGCCGAGACGTGCATGATGACTTCTAGCTTTTAATCATTCATTAGACCGCAAAATCCCAACACAAAAACACACGCAAGCTTAAAGCTTGTGAACGTTCAGACTTTTGGTGTTTCCAATGATTTCAACATGTAATGAAAATAATGACAATGCAGTTCATGAATACAACTTACTATAATCCCTTTGAGGTTGATAAGGGTCTTATTCGCCTTCTTGTTGTTGGATAGGATGTTGTGAGCAAGCTGAGGCACGTAATGACCCGCGTAGCTCTCGCCTGAAATGTAAAAGTCCCGGTTCTTGTACTCAGGAAACCTCTCCAGCCAATTTAGCAAGAATACATAATTGTCCGCGGCTGTTTTGCTGTCTCCGTTCGTGTTATAGTCCGATGTTGTGTTAGAATAGGAAAAACCGACTCCAGCTGGAGACTCTAGGAACAACACGTTCGCAGCTGCCATCGTAAAACAAATTATTAATCGCCCTATCAGCAAAAAGAAAAGGTGAAATGCTTTTGATATTTTTTAAATACTTTACCAGTATTCCACGCAAATTTATTTTTGAAGAGAGTCTTCCCATCACTATGGACTCGGAATGGTCCGTGTTCCTCCATTGCTCCATAGGCGAGGGATGAGCAACCGGGGCCTGAAAAAACAGCACAAATAGCTAACTTTTACTCACTCAAAAGAACCAGAAAAGAGTCTAAAGATGATTTACAGTATAATGACGTAGTAAGATTACCATCAAAATGATATAGATGGCTCATCTGTGATCGCATATATTGGAATTGACAAGATGAATAATGGTAAATCATGATCATAACTTATGTTCATCTACTTTGACTATACACTGCACCTAAAAATATAAAACGCATATAGCAACGCCTGAGCTCAAAGCACCTGCTGCATTAAGCTATCAATTTGACAGCTCGAAGTTATTCAAAATCAATAAATGGCCAACCAAAACAATTGGAAACATGCTTAGTTCTAGTGACAAAGTTGTTTTCATTATTGTTGTAGCATTAAATACCTATACCGATTGATCAAATTCAAGTTCTGCCTAATATGACCCTGAAACTACCGTGCAATTACGCATCTTGACTCCAAAAACTGTGATGGTAAAGAGAGTAATATGGTTGAATTGGAAGAGAAGAAAACTTTATATTGCTTTCTAAATTTAAGAATGACGTTGGAGATCAAGCGAAACCGGGAAAACTAAAGCATGCACCTCCATTAAGCCATAGAAGAAGTGGCATCAACTCCTTATTCTGCCCCGCTTCGGCAAAATAATAATAAAACGCTCGTCCGGCCGATTCATCGACGGTGACATAACCGCCATAATGATCAAATTTGACCGGCGGTTGTCCAGGCAACCTTTTGATCCTATCTTTCTCCTTCAGTCCTTCTTGATGATAAATCTTGGAGTCAAGAATTTCAGGGTGAACGCTCGCCTGAAAAAGGCTCGTGTCGATCCCAGACTTCTTGGACTTCGCTCTATACAGAGAATCAAGAACCTCTCCTTGCTTCTTTCCATGGATATGAACAGAAGATGACAAGATACATAGAGAGAAAAGAAGAAAATATGAGCGTGCTTTGAGGTTTCTCTCCATTCTTTCTGCTCTCAGCTTCTTACTCTTGGAGCCGAGAGAGAGAGATAGAGAGAGAGAGTTTAATGGTGGTTTTAATATATTGAATTGGATTCGAATTAGCTGTATATATAGAAAAACGGAAGAAAGAGAAGATGGCAATTGGTGATTGAACGGAAAAGTCTCAACAACCTAGTAGCCTGATTGGATCAAAGTAAATTTCTCCATTTGTTTCGTAGGAAATAAATGACGTGAATACATTTTCCTTAAAAGCAATGGCTTATATCGTCTATAAAAACGAATGAACGATAAATATTTTCATGATTAAAAAAAATGCTTAGACCTAAATTGTTTTTGATAATTAAAAAGAATTTCAATGATTAATTATTTTCGATCATATAAGCGATTATTTTTTAAAAAATTATTTTCTTATTAATTTATTTTTTGCGAAACAAATATTTTCTTAGAGTTTTATCATTTTCAGAATCCATGTGACTCCATTATATTCAGTGTTTGCTCATATGGAAACATGTGCCGCTTATTATAGATATTTGTAATTTAATTGAATTGAATCAAATATAATATAATATATGATTCGTCGTGGCTTAATACTGATCATATGTATCTACAATTAGTATATGCATGAGGTACATATGTTACCTTCAACCAAAAAGGGGTACATATATTTCCAAGTGAACAAAGGAATAGTTGTGACAACCTGAATTTTCATATTTTGTTTTCGATTAAATAAAGCGGGCCTTTCATCGACGCGCCGATAGTGCTATTCTCTAAGCTGATCACTCATGAGATAACTAGACTATCTAGGGAAGCCATTAAGGGATTTTAACGCAATAGATTTGAGAATTCGACCAAGAATCAATTGCTCGACCGTGTTGATCTACAAGGGTCATTACGGCACCGTCAAAAATCGATCAAAGACCGGAGATAGGTCGATTCGATAGAGGTATGTGATTAGTGAGTGGGTGATTCCACCTGATTGCAAAATTTCTGTCGAACGGCACTAGACCGATTTTTCTGTCATTTCTATACCCGATGTCCGTATTTGAAACCTCGAGATTTTCACGACAACCGAGAGTCGCCAATGTGTCAAAGATGTACAATGTGGCTCGAAAATAATCGACCACGGGTCAATTACATTAAAAATTCTTAAAAACTACCCGGTAGGTTAGGTCACGTAAAATCGAGCTAGATTGAAATTAATCGCGAATTTGAACCCGATTTTAGAAATTGAAAGTTCTATCGTGTCACGATTTATTTTAGGAACGTCAACTCATCCTTCGAAGAATTTTCGGCAAGTTCGGGATTTTTACGGAAAATCGTTTTAAACGATTCGGAAAATAACAGAAATTCGGACGGGCTAAATCGAAGGGAATTTTGGCTTCTATATCAATCTATATGGCGAAGGGGACTTGTAGAAATTTTGTGGGCTTCATCTTCATCAAAATTGGACATCAAGTGGAGAATTTGGTAAAGAAATTTGAGTCCCAAAATTGGTGAAATTCGGAACCATGAAAGGGGTGCAACATTTGGTATCTAATTTGGATAATGTGTGGATTTATCAAGCTAGAAAAAAATTAGGGAACAAGCAATTAATGGAATAGATAAATGGATTGACTTCTTTCCCCTTTCCTTCGGCTTTTTGAGCACGCAACGCCAGCTGCCTCCCTCTGCCGTTATCTTCTCCTTCGTGCGAGCTCTTTGACCGAACCAGCTGCCTCTGCTTTTTTTTCTTTCATTTGTTTTCTCCTTTTCCCTTCGAAGCCCCCTCTCATTTCTTTCGTTTCCCCTTCACTCGGACGAACTGCTTCGACCTTTCTTCATTTCCTTCGACAAAACCTGCAGCTCCACTCAGCCAGCAGCTGCCACTCGTCCGCTCAACCACAGCCCTTCTCCACTCCCTCTCTCTCTCGCAGCCGCATCAGCTCATTTCCACCGAAGCTGACCTTTTGAGTTGTTGACCACGCCTGCCATCTCCACTCACCGAAGCAGCTCCATCCCACCGCCAACGTTCCACGCAACCGAAGCTGCTCCTTGCAGCTGCCACGAAGCCCCTCTCCACCATCGTGTGTCTTCAACGGATCAAATTACCCCCAGCAGCGACCGATTCTTCTCTGTCGCAGCTCCACGTCCGCAAGTTCTTCACCGAGACGGCCCAGCAGCAGCCCACGTGAATCTCAGCCCATAAATTGAGCTCTTCAGCCCACACGAATTCGGTCAGCCCATCCAGCCTGTCTTCGGCCCAAATCTCCAACTGCAGACTAGTCCAGCGAACCAAAGCCCATCTTCAGTTGCATTTCGGCCCAGTTTTGAAGCCCAGCAAATTGCTGTTTTCTTGGCCCAGCCCATCTTCTCTTCAGCCCTTGGTCCAGCCCACTTGAAGCCCGCGAAGCAGGCCCAGACCGCAGCCCAAGCCCCAGGACCAAGCCCAGCATTTTGTTGTGGGCTTGCAAGGCCTTTTTGGCCCAATCCAATTGTCCGTTGGCGCCGCCGCAATCTCAAGTTTCGGCCGCCGTCGCGCCGTCGTCGCGGTGAATCAGTTTTCATGCTAAACCGGTGAGTTTATGCAATAAACTCTACTTAGTAGACTAATGACGCTTAAGGTGTGTTTAGTTTAAATTAATTAGGGATTAAGTTGTTAGTTAAATTAGATTAGTGATTTAATTAGTTAATTATGCATGTTATGTGGTTAGATTAAATTAATTAAGGCCTAGATAGGATGTGCTATTTATCTAGATAGGTTCGGGAATTTTCCCAGCTTGTTTAAGCGGTTAATTTAGCAATTTTGGCCTAGGTTAGTATTTATGGTAATTAATTGCAATTATTTAATTAATTTTGGTAATTAATTAGTTATTAAATATTTTTCCGGAAATTAGACCACAATAGTCGGTGACCAGAATTTCGTGCTGATTGCAATGGTGTAGTTAATTTCTGCAATTGAGTGTTAAATTGTGCAAATTAAGTGCTGATTGGAATTTTGAGTATTTAATTCCAAAATTAGTGAATTTCAATAATTATTCATAAAATCTCGGGTGTCGAATTTTAACACCAAAAATGATTTTATAAACTATATAAAACAGTAGGATTTTAAATTGGAAGATATCGTTTTTTCTGGGTTAAGTTGACCGTGTACCCACACACAACTATTTTACCGTGCATTTTTAATACGAAGAAAATAGGCCAGGTTCACCATTTTAATTTAGGGATTTGAGTGCGATACACGGTGTCTTGGGTAGAGATTAAATGGTCGTGTGTTGGTTAAGAGAACCTCGTCCTGGGCTGTTAAGCTGGACGGTAATCCCTATATGGGACGCCCCTAGACAACAGGAAACTGGTCGCAGTAGATTCTAGACCCATGCTCCTTCGGGAAAGCCGTCTAAAAGAGATGTAGCCATGCTCAATGGGGTGAGACGACACCTGGCAATGCCAAAAGACCACCGAACAAAGAGTAGGTCGTGCTATATGCCGAGATCAAAAACTAAGAACGCATGATGAATTGAGTTGAATATGTCGGATTATGGGACAAAATTGTATGACACAGTATAGGACGTATCATAACGATTTTGGCCATATAATCAGGACCCATGTGCTTGTTTGAAATTTGAGTATGGCGTTCCAGTTAATTGAGCTTGGTTGTTGCTCATGCTTTTGTAGCTGTCTGTGATATGAACTGTACTGACCTGCAGGGTGGATCTGAGACGAGGTAAGTCTCTGTGATTGTATGATTGTGTGGTTAGGGTGCCTCTTGGCGTATTACCCTCCTAATCGGGGTTTAGAGCGTGAACTCACTGAGATTTATATCTCACCCCATCGTGGGCTCAATTTTCAGGGCCGTAGAGCGGAGGACCCGGAGCCGAACTGAGGGGATCCGAGAAGTAGGTCAGTTGAGAGCCGGTCTTTTGTAGGCTTGTGGTTGTTGACTTTTGTATATGACTCTATGTGAATATAAAAGCATGTTTGTTTGTGAATTTGTTGTCCTGCTTTTCTATCCCGAGATGATTACTGTCAGGGGATTTATTATTCGCTTCCGCATGTGCAATAAAATGAAAAGGGTCGGCGACTCGTCTTGGAAAGTCGCAAGTTTTATCGACCAAGGAGGGATGGGCACGCACTCGAGGATCGGGGCGTGACAATAGTGATATATTATTCTACTTCTTCCTTTTCTTTGATAACCATATTTAGTGTTATTTCTTTTTTTATCCTGTACCATATTTAGTGTTGAAAGTTAAAATTTTCAGCACTTAATATCATTAAATGTATTTGATAACCACCAAATACATGGTTTAAGTCAAAAATTGGTCATTATGGTAAGTAAGAACGACTTACTTAATTGAGTGATCAAACATAATATAAAATGAGATTTTACACGTTATATTATCAAAACCTTCCGATAATGCTCATTATGCCAAGTTTAGTATGAAAACAATAAAAATAATGAATTGATTTAATAAGTTATCAAATAACTTTTTATTTTCTTTTTCATTACTTTTCAACCCTTAATATTCATTATTCAAAAGCTCTTGATCTTCTACCGATGCTCATTAACCTTCCTCATAAGAAATTACCTACTTTTTTATGTGAGTAGCCAACTGTTATCTATTTAAATTATGTACTAGCTACTTTTGATTTACTAACTCTCATTTGAATTGATTATTATTGATTGGCTTTTGTATAGACTCACATTATTTCTACCTTTGAAACGGCTTTAGGCTCCCCTAAAAAATTTAAATGGTCTAAAATTGCCCTTACTCAGACTTCCTTATTGGTAAGATTGACGAAAGAGGACAAATATACCTTTTATTAACATTTCCTAAATGTAGTTTCTTTTTCTTTTGTTGTTCGATTAAAGAAGTTTACATGTTTTTTTTAATATTCGAGTATTTTAATAAATTTAATAATCAAGAATCTAATTTAAAAGAATATCAACATTGTACATGTTTTTTACAATGTTTCTCTAGTTCAAGAATACTTAGGAGATTCTTTGGTAAAAGTTGTGAACATTTTATGATTGCAATTTATATTTAAATTATATTCGTTAACAAAAATTACCATAAAGGTTCAAACTCATTACAAAAGTATCCTTCATAAAAATCAGATCCAACCCACTAAGTTGAAGAGAGGAAACGAAATCTGTATAGGACAAAAATGGAAAAAAAAAAATACGGCGGTGGAATAAAATATCATTTTTTGATTAATAGGAATTGTCTTGTATTACAATACATAGCAACTTTCATCGTTTCCATTTGTGATTTTGATTAATTAATTATCTTCGTTAGCTCAACAATCTTGGGAGTGTTATATGCATTTAGAGAGTGGAAATAATGTAAACCTATTTTTAACTTAGCAAATTTTCTATTTAATTATCACTTTTATTTGACATTAGGCCCAAAATTTGGGCTCCAACATTTTTGAAGTTGACGGGAAAAATCAAGTCATGACAATACAATTGATTCATAAGGCCCAATCAATGGAATGTCTAATAAGCTCATTGATCATGGGTTCACAACAATATAACTTACCCACAAAGTTCATTGATGCAATACCTAATGAGCACATCTATCATGAGTTGCAATTGGTGGAATTTAAGCGAAGTAAATGACAGGTGGCGGCAATCGATTCACTCGAAGCATGCACAATAGTTGACTGAGTCAACTAGGATCAATCGATCGAGAGTAAAGCTAAAGAATCGAGAGCATTGATAAATCATCTTTAGAGCAACATACAAGTCAAAACGGTTAGGGATTCTTACAGACTAGGAAGAAACAATTACCTTGACCATTGTTCATTGTGAAACCAGCCCAAGAAGATGGCATGATTAAACTGCATCTAATGATAACTCATAGCTCTTATCCCAATAAACATATCTCGACAATGAAAAACGCTTTCTTCCAAGAAAGGAATGAAAAATAAAAATACAGTCAAGATCATCCACTTCTTCGGATCTGTTGACTTTGCGCGGAGGAAGAGATTCTCATAGGAATGCTAAACAATGAACAATATATCCTTCCACTGAAAGTGAAGCGAACTTGACGTTATTTCTTTAAGCTGGCGACATTAGAGATCACGCAAATGCAAGAGTCAAGAACACACAATACCTCCATGAAGCCATAGAAGAAAAGGAAGAGAATCCTTATTACGCGGCGCTTTGGCAAAGTAATAGAAAAATGCTTGATTTGCCAATTTTTCAACCGTGACATAATGGCCATAGTGAGCGAACTTGACCGGCGGTTGTCTAGGCAATCTTAAGATATTGTCCTTCCCCTTCTGTCCTTGAGAAAAAAAATAAAAATTCCTAGTATTCGGTTCTTCCTTTGTTCCCCAGTGATCAATCACACCAAAATGGCTCGTCAACCCCAAAATTTTAAAATTTTGCTTTGTGAAGAGAACCTAGAATTTCTCCTTTCTTCTTTCCTTGGATTTGAACTATAGACATCACGACGGGAAAATTATAGAAAAATTCGTAACTTATCGCATTTGTACCAATTCAGTCTTGAACATTTTAATTTGATCAATTTAGTTATAAATTTTTTAACAATTTTCCAATTTAATCCTTTCAACAAAATTTTTGCCAGAAATCACTGACGTGGACATCAGCCATGCCACGTAGGATGCTCAGCGCCGACATAAATAATTTTTATAATTTTATAATATTTTTAAAATTTCCTGATTTTCTTATAAATTTTTATTTTCTTATCTTTTTTATCTTTTTTCCTTTTCTTTCCAAGTCTCGCAATGGTCATTGGCCCTCCGCTATGGCTAACAAGGGATAGCCAGACCTCACCTATGGCCGATGAGGGTCAACTAGAACCCTCGCCGACTTAGAAGGAAAAAAAGGAAAAGAAAAAAGAAAAAAGAAGGGGAAAGGTAAAAATTTTATAAGAAATTCAAAAAATTTAAAAAAAAAAACTACAAAATTGTCAACATAGTATCAGCCGTGCCACGTAGGACACTTGACGTCCACATCAGTAATTTTCATCTAGAATTGGCAAGAACAGGAACAACTACATTAATAAATCTTCGAAAGTTTTAGAACTAAATTGGCTTAATTGAAAGATTTAATATTATGACGCCAAAGAAAGTGTACAGAATTAGGAGGCAACACAAATGAGAACTAAAATGGATAGGTCACTCGCCACTTGTAGGAATCCATCTAAGAGATAAGAGCCAAAACAAGAAATCCTTCTTGTTCTCAAGCCAAAGGCTAAACGAATAATCACTCAAAATAAATTTGCCTTCTTATTCATTAAAGCATGCTTATATAGATGCGCTTGGAACAACCCCCAAGCAATAAGTAATTACTAAGACTCTTTGGAAAGACAAAAGAACTCATAAGGAAGACAAACTAGTTTACTAGAAAACAATGACAATTAAATAAGGACTCTAGAAACCTTAAACAAGATTTACTAGACCTTGAAAATATAAGAAATAAATGTTATTGGATGCATGTCTCCAAGATTTACTTGAGCCAATGTTACCAAATTAATGGCCTACAAGGAATGCAAACACCCTCCAGACGCGAAGTTACAGAAGTAGACTTGGTATCAATAACTGTTGTACTTTAGCTAGTACGTCAATGATGGGGTGCGATTGGACCGCACCATTTGGCCTTGATAGGCTACGATGAAGGGGTGTGATGGGGTCATATAAAAGACCCCTGAAGACAACCGTTGGACTGGTTGGAACAACGTACGTTCAGAAAGTTCTCCTCTTTTCTCTCCCCTTTCCATCAAGGCGTTCCATTTTCTTCTTTACAAGAGCAATCGGCATTTACGCCGTGGAAAACGGGTGCTTTCCTCGTGATTGCACTCAGACCAACGTGAGGTAGTGTTGTTCGTGATTCATCCGCAATTCAACGTTCATTCCGGGGTTAATTATTGTTTGCGCATCAAAATCAGGTAAGTCGTCTTCCGCCGATTTGAATTCCAACATTGGTATTAGAGCTTCGTCGTGATTTCTGCCTTGTTTTTCAATGAATTTTCTCGTTTATCATTTGATATCGAAATCAAGAGATTGTATTCTACACTGTTTTGATAAGTTATTGGTCGGAATTACAATCTGAAAACTCGAAATCGAACTAAAGCGAAGAACGGGTTCGGGGTCATGTGCATCCGTGCGGTTTTGGCCATTTTTGAAATATTTTTTCGGCCAAAATCAATTTTTAAAAATACAGGGTGCAAGTACTCGTCGAGATGAGTCCGGCGATAGGTCGAGCGCCGCTGGAGGATGTTGGACGCGCCCACACGCGCGGCCAGAAGCCGCTGCGCGTGGGCGTCACACGCCTGAAGCGCTGGGAAAGCCCACGCGTGCACAACACGCGCCGGTCGGCGAACCGGCACGTGCGCGACACGCCAGTCGGCGAACCGACGCGGGATGACGTCACCGTGACGTCATCTAACGGTCGGTAACTGTTGGGATGACGTCACCTCCGGCGCCGATTAGCCGGTCGGCGACCCGACCCGAGACCCGACCCGACCCGACTGTTGACCAGTCAACCGATCCGACGGTCAAACCGGTCAGACCGGCCAAGAGCCGTTTGGCTCGCTAGCGCGTGCGCCACACCCGCCGCGCACTCAGGCAGCGCGTGTGGGCGCGTGAGAGGTCCGATTGGAGCGCGGTCAGTGGCGTTTGGTTCGTATGAATGTGCTCTACACTGTGGTATAATTATTTTATACTTTTGAATTTTATAAATGTATGAAAATGTGTAAGGAACCCTAAGTACGCGTATTTTGGTGGTTTAAATGCACTATTCATTCATTTTTGGCTTGTATTTTCTTATGCTTTAGAAATACAGTAACTTACCTACATGAAAAATGATATAATCTATGTTGTGTAGAGGTTGGTTCGATGATATCATGTATATAATTTGAATATACTTGCAATTTTCTAGTTCAAAGAAAATTCGAACAATGGTAGGAAATCCTTGTTTTTCCATTATATGTTGTATTGCGGATTTTGATTGTAGTTATAGCATGATTGTTTTTAGTACGTTGGTTTGCATTATGCTATACTTTTGTGTTAATGAAAAAATGTAGAAATTACATGAGGTCATGTAATTATTTTTCCTAGTGGAAGTTCGTAGGTTGGTAGAATTTGAAGGTGTTCTCACCTAGAACTTAAAATTTGTGCAAATTAAACTAATTAATGATAATAGAACAATCGTACATAGAAGTTGATTGGGAACATAGTGAACTTTTGTTTCTGTGTCTTTTGTTGAATTATCATTAATTTAGTTTGTTTTTGCTGCAAATTAAATATGTGTGTTACTCTGAAAAATTTGCTAGTATTGATTCTGCGTCAATTATGTCAATGTGTTATAGCAATTGATTATGGCATCGGCATCCAAGACCATTGTGGCTGGCCTCAATAAGGGTGAGAAGCTGAACGGTGACAATTATGATATTTGGCACCGAAAGGTTCAGTACATCCTTGAGGAGCAAGAGGTTTTGGAGACCCTCAACCACACCATGGATGAACCTGAGCATGGAACTTCAGCTCAACACAGGAGAGATCTAGAAGCTTATCAAGCTTAGAAAAAGAAGAATAGCATTGCTCGCATCACGTTGCTGAGCTGTATGCAAGATGATCTCATGTGTGAGTTTGAAAGTTATGATAAAGCTCAGACAATGTGGGTTGCCTTGAAAGATAAGTTTGGGGGTACATCTTCCACTAAGCTGAGGAGACTCACCATCAAGTTTGACACATACCGAAAGCGCCCAAATATAACGATGAGGCAGCATCTTCCGGAGATGTCAAATATGATTCGTGAGCTGAAGTCGGCAGGTCACTCCCTTACTGATGAACAGCAGGTTCAGGCTGTTATAAGGTCTCTTCCTGACAATTGGGAGCATATGAAGATCAATATGACGCATAATGCGAATATTGTCACTTTTGATGATATAGCGCGTCATTTGGAATTAAAAGATGAACGCCTAGAGGCTACGAGATCCTCTACTCATGCTTATGTTGCTGAATCGAGTTCGCGCAAGGCTTCGGGCTTTAAGCGCAAAAGGAATTCTCAATTCAACAACAAAGGGAAGAAGAATGATCAGGCACCTAAAAAGGCTAAGACCTTCCAACGCAAGAAGTGTGGTGGGAAGAAGGACAAGGCCAAGATGAAATGCTACAATTGTGGCAAGATGGGTCACTTTGCTCGTGAATGCACTGAGCCGAAAGAGGTACCCTATTACTCCATTACTTTAAGTAATGTTTTTGTTTCTAGTACTGTAATGCTTGCTGAATCTCATCCTATGTGGACTGTAGACTCAGGAGTAACAGACCATGTAGCTAGAGACCGAGAAGTATTTGTGGAGTATCGTCGGATACCACATGGAAGAAGATGGATATATGTTGGGAATAACTCAAGAGTTGAAGTGAAAGGTATCGGCACATGTAAATTAATTTTACGTGGTGGTCGAAGCCTATTCCTACATGATGTCCTCTATGCTCCGGATATTCGACGATACTTGGTCTCCTTAGTTGTTCTTCTTAGCTTAGGTTATGTATTGAATTTTCATGGTGATTGTGTTGATATTTTGTATGGAACAGTTTATTATGGTTCAGGTCATGTATCGAATGGTTTTATGGTGTTAGACATTGACTATGATCAATACAATATTAATGTCGATGGTTGTTTTTTCTTTAATTGCATCTTCTAGTAATGTTGAGATTGATGCAAATACTTTGCATGCTAGATTAGGTCACATTGGGTTGCAAAGAATGCAAAGATTAGCTAGAGAATGCCTTTTAGGGTCACTCACTAATGTTGATCTACCGGTATGTAAACATTGTCTAGCGGGAAAAGCAACTAAAAAACCATTCGGTAAAGGGACTAGAGCTGAATTTCCATTGCAACTCATTCATTCTGATATTTGTGGTCCTTTGAATGTTTTTTTGAGGGCGAGGCATGGAGCCTCATATTTCATCACTTTCATAAATGACTTAACGCGTTTTGGTTATGCCTTTCTGATCTCCCATAAGTCAGAAGCATTGGACTGCTTTAGACGATATATAACGATGGTAGAGAATCAGTTGAACAAAACAATAAAGACATTGAGAACCGATTGCACCATTTGGACGATATATAACGATGGGAGATGTTGTACTTTAGCCAGTACGTCAATGATGGGGTGCGATTGGACCGCACCATTTGGCCTTGATATGCTACGATGAAAGGGTGTGATGGGGTCATATAAAAGACCCCTGAAGACAACCGTTGGACTGGTTGGAACAACGTACGTTCAGAAAGTTCTCCTCTTTTCTCTCCCCTTTCCATCAAGGCGTTCCATTTTCTTCTTTACAAGAGCAATCGGCATTTACGCCGTGGAAAACGGGTGCTTTCCTCATGATTGCACTCAGACCAACGTGAGGTAGTGTTGTTCGTGATTCATCCGCAATTCAACGTTCGTTCCGGGGTTAATTATTGTTTGTGCATCGAAATCAGGTAAGTCGTCTTCCGCCGACTTGAATTCCAACAGTAACTATGCAATCGGTAACTTTTTCGTAGTACTGAGTCGTCTAGGAATGCTTCGGCGCCGCACTAAATTGAAACAAATCCAAAGGGTTGCAACTTTTTTGACAATTTCTTCTGTCGCGACAAGTAGAGAAAAAAAAAAAAGACGAGTTGTGTCCTTGAGGGTTCCTCTCAATTCTCATCCACTCTTCTTCATCTTTCGGCCGCTTGAGAGAGAGGGGGGGTGTTTGGGTTGGGTTTAATGGTGGTTTATTGAGATAAGATCCAAGTCTTGGGATACATGTCTATTAATGGAAAGTCTCGGCAAGCAGAGTAAACTTGATTAGTTTTACTTGCTAATCATATTTTAGCATGTGATTCCGGCGTAGTTTGTGTTTGGTTGTTTGGAAATACATGCCGCTTTTTCTGCTCTTTAATATTAGATATCAATGCAAGACATACGTGCTATATGTAGTGGCATACGACTAGATATGGATGACGCGACTCATTTTGGATCATGGATCTATAATCTATACCGATAGCTTAATATTGGTCTACAAAGTAAGTGATCGTATTTCCTAGAGATCTAGTCTTTCCTCATTTCTTCAAGAAGTATCTCCATTCCTCAAATATATGTTTCTCATGACGGAACGTATGGAAATGAAGATCGATAAATAACAAAGACTACATATGGTGGCTAAAAAAAAAATTGATAGATTCTCCTAGAGGTGAATCACCAAGGGAAAGTTAATGGATTACTAAATGAGCATAAAAAGTAACTCATTAAAGAGATAGCATCGTCATCTTGCGTATACTCTTCAAAACCTATACAAATTGCAACTTGCGGTTTTAATTAAGCCGTATTATTTTGGACTCCACTAATTGGTAGGGGTCGGTTAGACTCCCAAGTAAAATTCGGGATTTCATTTTAATTTTGTGAATGAGAGATTTATGGATATGGAGGCTTAATACTTTTTTTGTTTATTTTAAAATTTTATGTAAGTAATCTTTGTAATTTTAATCCTAAACCACTAACATGTAAGAAATGATCGTGCTAGTGCGCAAACAATGATATGACACTCAATAATCAAAACGACAAATAAATTACTTGAAACGATTAAGGGATAAATGCACAAGAAGTCTTAGAACTTGTCATGAAAATGCAATTGAATCCCAAAACTTTCAAAAATGTAATTAAGTCCTAAAACTTATTACGAAAGTGCAATCGAGTTCTAAAACTTTAAAAATTACAATCAAGTTTATAACTTATCTTAGAAATACAATCAAGTCCTAAAACTTTCAAAAATTACAATCAATAAAAGGATTTGATCAAATCAATATGACAAGTTTTAGGACTTGATTGCATTTTTTGAAAATTTTAGAATTGATTTACACTTTATGATAAATTTTAGGATTTAATTGCATTTTCTGAAAATTTTAGTACTCAATTGCAATGAGTTTGAGAATTTACAATGCACTTATCTCAAAGATTAAGGAACCTAGATGCACTAAGCAAGTAAAAGCAAAGCTTCACTATCACTTCGTCAAATGGGAATTCTGCAAACTTTAATTGAAAGACAAACAATGGTGTGATAAATGCATGTCCTAAATATGATTTTTAAATGTAATCATGTGCTAGTAACTAGTTATTACGATGCAAGACTAATATGTAGGATAACCTAGATTAATACATTAAATGCAGGACCAATTAATTATTTTTTGTTTTTTTTCTTGTTTAAAATGAACAAGACTTGACTTAAATGTTATGACTAAATGAATTTTACTATAGCATGCGTTAATGAACTAGCATAATATGCATATTATGCTATAGTAAATGCAATGTAATGACGTGGATGCTCTGACATGAGATAGACATTCAAACAAGATGAAAGGTTATTTTTTATGTTTTCTTTTCTTAAAAAAATTAAAGAATTAAATCCTAGGATACTAATTACGACCTAATGACTTTTATTTATTAAATGAATAGTGAATTGATGATGCAATTTTAATCTTCTTCTTTTTTGTATTTTCTTATATAAGCTGTATGCAACATCAATAATGCATGAGATGCAAATAATGCTTGTGATCATGGCTGCCCGCAGTGAGTTTATCCTGAGATGTCATGCACCGAGGAGCGTGATGTCTTATCGCGACGAAGATCTTCAAGTTGTAATACGAGGCGACGGGGGCGAGAAGCAACGGTCACTCGAAGACGTTTCGCAAAGTCCCGGCAATCTGGCATGGCGGTTTAAAGACCACTCCAGACAACTCCAGAAAAATTGCCCAAAATACCCTAAACATATTGTACTTTTACTAATTCAATCCTAAACTTTTCAATTTTACCAATTGAGTTATAAACATTTTTCACTTTTTGCTAATAGAGTCCATCCAATTAATTTCGGCCAGAATTCACTAACATGAACACCAGCCATCCTACGTGTCACGATCGACGCTGACATAGATAAAATTTATTATTTTTTATATATTTTTTTCGATTTTTTAAATTTTTTTTTTTCCTTTTTTTTCCCTCTATCTTCTTCCTCTACCAATTGCCCAGCCTCTGGTGACTGGCCAAAGGCTACAACCAAGGAGGATCAGCCTCGTCAGCCTCAGGCGAGGGCCTCAGATGAGGCTCACCCTCACCAAGGGCCAGCGATGGTTGGCCTCGCCAACCTCACAAGCAACCACCCTCATCGAGATATGGTGAGGGCGAGCCTTACCGGCTGCAAGCCCTTGCCAAATCCAACAAGGATGAGCCTCACCCAAGGCCCATGAGGTCGTCCCTCGCTTGATCCCAACAAGGCGGACCCTCGCTAGTTGCAGCCTCTAGCCGGTCGCTAGGGGCCGGGTGACCAGCAGAGCAAGAAGATTGATGGAAAAAAATATATTGAAAAAAAAGTTGAAAAAATATTTAAAAATAATAATTTTATCTATGTCAACACCGACCGTACCACATAGGATAACTGGGTATCAACGTTTATGAATTCCGGCCATAACTGGCCACATTGACTCAATTGATAAGAAGTGTAAGATTTTAGAACTTAATTAGCAGAATTGAAAGGTGTAGAACTTAATTAGTAAAGGCATAATAAATTTAGGATTCTTGGAATAATTTTCCCGGACAGCTCCTTGCAGGGACGAGTTAGAAGCAGATTCGGTGAGGATCAGCAGCGGCGACCTTGGACCAACAAAGGCGGCAGTGAATTCAAGTGATATATCACGGAGGTTCGCTGGGGATGTGCTTGTGCGGTGCCCATCAGGCCTAACGATGGTCTCATAGGATCCATAATGGTGTATTGAATATATGAGATACAATCCCAAGAGGAAAATCGCTTTGGCCAATTTTGATTAAAAATCATCCTATGATCAATGAAAAGAAATAGGAGAATAAGAAAAAAGACAAAGGGAAAAGAAAAAGAAGAGACAATTGAAAAAATTTAGAAATAATTTGGGAAAATTATCCACATCAACAATTTCAAAGAAAACTATATTGAAACATTTGAGAATGGGTGTGATATCCACAAACTCTTGATACAATTTTGTTAAACGAAAACAAAACCAAAATGAAACGCATTCCATTTACGATGCAAGCCCTAAAGAACAAACAAGTTCAAATCTTTCTCTGTGGTTCCCTCTCTTCACCAGTTTTTCCTGCTTTTACATT
Organism: Eucalyptus curtisii; assembly: GCA_017140595.1. Classification (NCBI taxonomy): domain Eukaryota; kingdom Viridiplantae; phylum Streptophyta; class Magnoliopsida; order Myrtales; family Myrtaceae; genus Eucalyptus; species Eucalyptus curtisii. Next base: position 39,373,890 of record CM029500.1, on the reverse strand, counting down.
CCTCTCCGCATCAATTTCTTCGTTGAAAGAGAAACAATAAAGCTCTTAAATTCCCATATAACTAAATATTTACATGCGCGCCCGTGTGAATCACCAAAGAAAGAGAGATGATGGAGAGAAAAGTGAGTACTCAGGCATTAATCCACCATCTTCAAGCACTTGAAGGGTCTATTTTGATGGGAGTTTAGGGACTTTTGTTTAATATCTAGTATTTCCACGTCATTTCAATTTCAAGTTTTAGAAAGTCTATAAAATCCTCTTTTGATAAATAAAATTAGACCATTGCCATGGGTCAATCTTTGTTTACTTTCGTGCTCATTCATTATTTTCAAACGGTAATTATGAATCGCCGGCCACCAATAGCGCGAATGGCCTCGTACTAGGACCCGATCGAATGATACAAAATTGCCTTATTAACATTGAAGACGGCGTAGGACAGATGTCCATTGTCCTTCAGCAACTCTCAAGATGAAATCTATGGACGGTGCCTTAAACACCATCATGACACCCACATATTCGCCAAAAAATAGCCGTACCATAGACAGGTTTGAAAAGATTGAAAAAGTTAAGCCGAGCTCGCAGAGCGTAATCCTATGGACATGTCCAATTACACCGGCATTGAGATCCCCGAAAAAAAACTGAAAAATGAGACCTACTCGCGAGCCTACGGTTCGAAGGATGATTCAATCCATTTGCGATGGTACATTGTCAGAAGATTGTCCCCTTAAAACACGGGAGAGGAACTAATTCATGTTTTTCACAAGAATATGATATTGACATCGGCCTTGACATAGTTCGATGATCATCGTTAATCGCGAGATAGGAAAGAGCATGTGAATCAAGCCTTGCATGATAAATGGGCGGTGAGCAACATCTTGTTGCTAGAAAATTTCCTACTAGGAAGGCAAGGAGCCTTTTACGAGATCAAAGACACGAGCTGTTCAAGAGTGGGGGCACGGCGGAGGACTCCACAAGCTTACTCCAAGAGCTAGGGTCCAAAGAATATCGAATTTATCAACCGAAAGCATCAGACGGAGTGAAACTCTAATGTCTCTCACTGGCGAAACACGGGGCCTTACTCAAAAGATCCGGGAAGTCAAGAAAAGAAAGCCTAAATATCAAATACGCCAACAGCTCTTAGCTTCGAGCATTCCCAAGAATCGGCTTTGAAAGGCTACCATAGTAGACATCACAATCTCAAGGACTTGTTATTTCAACAATGAACCGATGATTCATCGTATAAGCTGTTTCCTACTCTCATCGGGGGATGAAGCCGTCGAAGAGGAAGCATACGTCTTTATCCGCTACGATCCTAACGAAGTACTAAACTTGTCCTCGACCATGAGGATAGCTTCAATACTTTATCCTCATTCGGAAATTTCGACCGAAGAAAGCAATGGGGTAATCTCGGGTAGAGGATATGCGGTGGGAAAACCAAAGTGGCCTAATCAAGATACATCAAGCTGTCTGCGCTCATAGGATCATGACCCCCGAAGAGATGTGGATAAATCTCCGTAAGTATAACGGCACCACTTGCCTGGGCACACTTGCATCTCCATGCGGAAATGAGTCGGTACTATGGCCCGATGTAAGAAACCCGAGTGCATTAAGCAAATATTTACCTCATAAAGGATTGGATAAAGCTGACTTCCACATGCATCAGTATCAAAAATTCTAACGCCTTGCGAGAATTTGGCCCACTTGAAGAAGAAGACCGATGGAGGATTTCCGAACATATGCGAGGGGAGGTGGAGGGCTTTCATGATGCAAATCGGCTGAAGAGGAGTTAATGAAGTGGTTCATAGAAGCTTTGTCTGCAAGCATCGGCTGTTGGCTGCATGGGTTACACTTCGTAGCTTCAACGAGGTAGTCATCGCAAGGAAACAAGCTTAATGGTTAATTTGGGCAAATCGCGCTGACCCATATCGATTTACCTAACTTGGTATGAAAGGACGTGTCGTTCAAGAGCCGGTTTGGTTAAATAAGCGCTACGGACACCGTCGGCGCCTCTAGCCGAGTGGTACCGGGAAGAAGCAAAATGGTCCGAACAAATCCCCCGACGCGCGGTTAGCCGTTTTGGTAAAAAAAAAATATAATAAAAATTTTTTGCTTCTCTTGCACCCAAATACGAGAGAGCGGGTGACCTAACGAAGCAAAGACATAGGACTTCGTGTCCCGCCGCCAAACAAGTTCAAATCTTTCTCTGTGGTTCCCTCTCTTCACCAGTTTTTCCTGCTTTTACATTCCTCTCCGCATCAATTTCTTCGTTGAAAGAGAAACAATAAAGCTCTTAAATTCCCATATAACTAAATATTTACATGCGCGCCCGTGTGAATCACCAAAGAAAGAGAGATGATGGAGAGAAAAGTGAGTACTCAGGCATTAATCCACCATCTTCAAGCACTTGAAGGGTCTATTTTGATGGGAGTAGAGAGCCAGCAAGGAAGTGAGTGATGAGAGAGAGAGCTCTCTCGGGCTGATAGCTCGGCACCATATGCCCCGCTCCTCGTACCGTCGCAAACGTCAAGTCTCCCTCGTACACTTGCACGTATCCTCCGACCTATATGCATTAAAGACGGTGCAGATTACTTTTCGTTCAGCAAATCGAACCAATTAATCCATCTCTGAGGAGGGGATCCAAGACAAGAATAGTCGAGGTTATGTAACTTAAAGGGGTCGATGGAGTGAAAACAAATAAGCTGCCTCACCTCACCCCCGAGGAACCAAGGACGCCATGGGCTCTTTGTAGGGAGGCTCATCTTGCTAAGAGACCTCTGGGTCGACGTCACCGGCACTATCCCATCCGTATCCCCGCTGCATTTTCAATTATTCATTAGTCATACCACACTTCAATCACCCATAAAGGATTGCCAAAAGTCGTCAATGACCCGACCCAAATTAGTCTTACATGATTTTATTATCATCACGGATCCTTTACTTCTAAAATGGACAGTCCGGGACTAAAACATTTATTTATGTAGTTACCTATACACCCAAACACGGAGTCCATTGGCCATGAATTCTTGGAGGAGAGGAACGATGGTTTTAGGGCTATCTCCCCACTTCTCGATAACTTCACTGCACGCTTCCCAGTCGTGATCGAGCTTAGTCACGTTGGCATGAAGAGCCTCTTGCACATCTTTTCTGTTCAGGTACGCGTGCAGGTACTCCTCGCTACACGGGTCGAAGTTCTTGATCTGGCAAAACAAAACATCACGTTAGTTAAGGTTTTGCGTATTATCTTCCAAAAGCGCAAAAAGTTCGAGTGGAAAAAAAAAAAAAAAAAAAAAAAGAGCAAATGAATATAATCTCACGTTGGTCTTCTTGGGATGAGAAGTCAGGTTGGAAGAGAAGCACAAGGGAGCGTAGATGTTGTAAATGTCAATGTGAGAAACATCATCATCCGCATCCCACATGGCCGAATTGCATCGGCTTACTTGATCGGTGACATTTGGTGAAAAGTCACAATACTTTTGAATTGCATACCATGTTTCATCAGATATCAATGCATGCGAAACAAGGTACTCATACATGCCAATCTCATCCATTTCGTCATTGATTACCGCGTTTCCAATCTGCATTCGTCCACATATATCCTCAGTTAAATCCAATCCTTTCATTTGTTTTCTCAATCTACCTATGTCCAATGATTTAATAGATATTACGAGTCATGAAGAATGGCTTTAATGCACTGGATTGGTGCAAATCAATAATGGTTACTTGATAACAAGAGAATTACCTAGTTATGTTACATTCACTGAATCAAAATTCCACCCCCCCCAAAAAAAAAAGAAAAAAAAAAGACAACGAGCATCACATATATAATAAGTTTTACGGCGCGATTACTTACATTACAGTACCTGCTACAGCAATGATAATGCAGCCACTCACGCTATCTACTTATTGACAGATGCAGGATTCGTGCCAAATATTGAGTAGCAGATAGTGGATAGTAAATCGAATCATGCAATCAAATTTACCAAAAACACCAGTTCTTCTCCTCATGACAGATAAAAAGATTTGTCTACATGTCGATGAGGTTTAATATGGAAAATAACTTTATACCCAAGACGTGCATGATGACTACTAGTTTTTATCATTCATGGACAACACAAAAACACACGCAAGCTTAAAGCTTTTCCAATTGTGAATCTTCAGACTTTAGGTGTTTCCAATGATTTCAAAATTGAACATAGACAAAGACTATGCAATTCATGAAAACAACTTACTATAACCCCTTTGAGATTGATAAGGGTCTTGTTTGCCTTCTTGTTGTTGTATAGGATGTTGTGAGCGAGCTGAGGCACATAATGCCCTGCGTAGCTCTCGCCTGAAATGTAAAAATCCCGATTCTTGTACTCGGGAAACCTCTCCAGCCAATTAAGTAAGAATACATAATTGTCCGCGGCTGTTTTGCTGTCTCCATTTGTGCGATAGTCCGATGTCGTGTTAGAATAAGAAAACCCGACACCAGCCGGAGACTCTAGGAACAACATGTTCGCAGCTGCCCTCATAAAACAAATGATTAATCACCTATCAGTGAAAAGGAACGGTGAAATACTTTCGGTATTTTTCAAATACTTTACCAATATTCCATGCAAATTTATTTTTGTAGAGAGTCTTCCCGTCGCTGTGGACTCGAAACGGTCCGTGTTCCTGCATTGCTCCATAACCGAGGGATGAGCAACCGGGACCTGAAAAAATAGCATAAATAGCTAAGTTCTACTGACTCAAACTAAATGGCAAATCACGATGATGACTTATATTAATATGGAAGGCATATAGCGACGCTTGAGCGCAGAGCGCGAAGCACTTGCTTCGTTAAGCTATCAAAAGGTGACAGCTCGAAGTGTTTCAGAATTAATAAAAAGCCAACCACGACAATTAGAAACATGCTTAGTTCTCGTGACAAATTTATATTCATTATTTTATGATAGCATTACTCATATCGATTGATCAAGTTTACGTTCAGCCTAGGAAGACGCTAAAACTACCATGCAAACTATCTTGACTATAAAAGCCGTGATAAATTCCTAAATGAAGAGAATATTATACTTGCATTGGAGATCAAGTGAAACTGGGAGAACTGAATCATTCACCTCCATTAAGCCATAGAAGAAGCGGCATCGAGTCCTTATTTTGTCCCGCTTCAGCAAAATTATAATAAAATGCTCGACCGGCGGATTTATCGACAGTGACATAACCACCATAGTGATCGAATTCGACTGGTGGTTGTCCAGGCAACCTTTTGATCCTATCTTTCTCCTTCAATCCTTCTTGACGATAAATCCTAGAATTGAGATTTCCATCGTGGTCACTCGCCTGAAAAAGGTTTGTGTCAATCCCAGACGTCCCGTGCTTTGCTTTGTATAGAGAATAAAGAGCCTCTCCTTGCTTCTTTCCGTGGATATGAACAAACGACGACAAGAAACATAAAAATAAAAGAAGAAGAGATGATCGTGCTTTAGGGTTTCTCTCCATTCTCTCTGCTCTCAGCTTCTTCCTCTTTGAGCCACGAGAGAGTGAGAGAGGGAAAGAGAAAGAGAGAGTTTACGGTGGTTTTAATTTATAGAATTGAATTCGAATTAGCTGTATATACAGAAAATAGGAAGAAAGAGAAGATGGCAATTAGTGATTGAACGGAAATGTCTCAACGACCTGAGTAAGCTTGATTAGATCTAGGCAATAATATCCATGCTATTAAGAGTTCGTTTCTATCGTAAAACGTGAATTGTTTAGAAAACATTTTTTTTAAAAGGAATTGCTTGTATCACTTAAAATAATCACTTAATAAAAAAATTCATTATAAACAATAATTATTTTTAAATATTTTCTTAGACGATGCATAAAAATCTTTGCTTGATCATCTTTGTAAGTTATACAAGTAATTATTTTTAGAAAAATATTTTCCAAATGATGCATATCCGCGAAACGAAAAAAGCATAAGCGACAAAAGTTATAGCACTTAACATCATTGAATAAGTTTGATGACCACTAAGTACACAAAACTTGATTAATTGGTCTAAGTCAAAAATCAATAATTATAATGAGTAAGAATGACTTACTTAATTAATCGAGTGATAGAACATATGAAAAATAATCTTACTAACCATATTATCAAAACCTCTTGACGCTCATTATACCATGTTTAGTATGAAAACAAAAACTAATTAATTAATTTCACTTGTTATCTAATAACTTTAATATTTTCATTTTCATTACTTTTTAGCGCGTAATATTCATTATTTAAAACTTCTTTGATTGTCTACCAATGTTTATTTACCTTGCTCCCCAAGGCCTTAAATTTATCACCTAGTATTACCAACCTTTTTTGTGTGACCAGCCAACTTTTATCTACTTATGTTATGTTCTAGCTAGTTTTGGTTTTCTAACTCTTGACAATAATTGATGGGCTTTTTGTCTATCACTTACCAACTTTTCTACGGAGTTGTCGCTTTTATTTAACACTAGGCTCGAAATTTGGACCCAAACGTAAAGAAACTAATGACTCATACCAAGCCTGAAATTCATCATCTTCAAATTTTGAGACATCATAATCAAAGTTAGATTTTGAGGCAATCATTTTCTTACCTCTTGAGTCTCCTTCTTCATTCAAACGTTCCACTTCATATGATTGAAGTGTTCCCACGAGTTTTTGTATGGACAATGGTGCAATCCTTTGAGTTTTACGAATGGATGTTTTGATACTGTTCCATTCCTTTAACAATCCACTAAGGATTTTGTTTACTTTCAAAGTTTTGACACTGATTGTCCTTGGTATGCCAGGCCATTGGCAGTGTCAATGAATCTACTAAACATGTTAGTTACAGTTTCGTCTGACTTCATTTTGAATGATTCATATTGTCCAAGAAGAATGTTTATCTTTGTCTCTTAGACTCGATCAGTTCCCTCGTACCTAACATGTAACCTGTCCCATATTTCGTTTGCTATTTCACATGAAGAAATATGATTATATTATGTATGAGATAAACCGCAGTATAATGAAAAAACTGCTTTAGCATCTAATGCTTCTTTTTTAGATATATCCACATCAGATAAAGCTTCGATTTCAGGCTTTTTGTTATCTCCTTCATTTTTGGAGGATGAAGCTTCAAGCATTATTCCTCTCAGAACTACATCTCATTCCAAGGGATCCTTAGATTTGATGAACACTTTCATCTCACTATTCCAAACATTGTAGTCCTTTCATCGAAGTATGGAGGCCTCGCGTCACTCCATCCTTCCATAAGTCTTGGTGCAATATTGCTAACCATTGTTAGATCATTAGCTCAGAAGTAATATAGCACTTCAGAAATTGTGAGCAATTGAGCTCCGATACCAATTGTTAGGGCTAGAATTATCACTTAGAGATGGTGAATAGGTGAATATGCGAAAATTAAAGAAAATCAAAATTAATATTGCAATAGGACGGCGTCTGATAATAAGGCAAACAAAGCTCAGATCTTACCAGTGTGCAATATCCCATCACAAGAAGTAAATAAGAGTTTAGGGGATAGAAAATTGCATACAACAAGTTTATAATGGTTCGGCTTTGATAAGCCTAAGTTCACTCTCCCGTGCTAACAGCCACATGATTCCACTGGATGAATCTATCGGTGGTTACAAAAACTAAGTACTCTCGACTCAAGTAAGCATGATCATATCTTCTTATTTCACACTCTAACAACCTCTAAGAGATTACAGCTTTGAGCTCACGAAAACGAACTTCAAATACAAAGATTTCTTTGAACTTTGAAATTAAAGACTTAGGAAGCTTCTCTCACTTGTCTCTCCGACTTCACACCTTCTTAAACTCCTCACTATCCAAGCTAATCATTGGACTTAGCCTTAGAGGATCGTTCATCCAATCAACTCATTGGATTTGAATGTTGTTGGAAGATCTAATTGCATGAAACTTGCCAAGAATGAAGTTTCCCTTTGATTTTGTCGCCCATACAACAAACTTGGTTTCCATAAGTTGAATCTCCTGTATAGAAAGAATATTTCGTCTTTTAATTGAATTAACTCGAGATTGCAATAGTCCATCTTGAAGAGATTATGATCGTCAACTTTTCTTCTAGGTTAATCAATATGTGTAAGACAAGGAATCTGTGCCAAACCACTGGCTGTTATACGAGGGTATCCTTATATCATTCACCATGAATATCGAGGAAATGATCTTCTCACCGACTATGAATCTGATAAGTAACATGTGATTATGAATCTCAGAATTCTCACCTAGAAAAACTTATTATCAGAAACATAAGTCAATTAGGAAAGGTTTTGTCAATCTTCAAAATCATTTAGGAGTGTTTCCATAACACTTTGATCATTACTAGATATGTTGACTTTGCGCAGAGAAGAGACTTTCATAGAAATGCTTAATATGGACAATATATACTTGTGCTGAAAGTTAAGCGAACTTGACTTTATTTTTTAAAACTGGCAATGACATTAGAGATTGCACGAATACGAGAGCAAAGAACACATAATACCTCAATTAAGCCATAGAATAAGAGGAAGAGAATTCTTATTACGTGGCGCTTTGGCAAAGTAGTAGAAAAACGAGGTACGGACACCTGGAGTGTCAAAACTTGGCACAGAGGACACTTAATTTCTAAAAGTTTGGAAAGGTATACTTAAGTGCCAAAATCAGAGCAAAATGGATCACTTAAGTGCCACTCCAACCAAAATCTAGCCAAATTGCCGACGTGGCAATTTTCTGGCGAGGTGAGTGCAAAACAGCATCGTTTTGCACGCTGACGTGGCTAGAAAATGCAAAAACCACGTCGTTTTGTCTCTGATGTGGTAAATAATTAATATAAAAATTAATTAAATTAAAATTAAAACTAAATTTATTTAAAATATTTAAAAAAAAAAAGAGCCCGAAGGGAGGCGGCTAAAGGCTGAGCCCTCGCCGCCACCGCCTCCCCCGCTGCCCGGGAAGGCGGCAACGGAGGGGGGAGGGTCGGCGGGGTTGCCGGCCCCCGGCCGACCAGCGGCGAGGGCCACGACCCTCACCCCGGATCTAAGCGAGGGCTCGCGAGCCCTCTCCGCCTCCCCGCCATCACGGGAAGGGTCGGCGACGGTGGGGGAGCATCGGCCCGAAGTCGCGAGGCCCCGGCCAAGGGGCTGGCGACGCCGACCAACCGGCGGCGAGGGCCCGCGAGTGCTCGCCCGGATCTGGGGTGAGGGTCGGCGGCCCTCACCCGGCCAGTCAAAGGCCACCGCCCGGCGGGGCGACCCCCTCAACGGCGGCGGCCCTTGGCTCGGGCCGGGCAAGGGCCGCCAACCCTCACCCTAGATCCGGCGAGGGTTCGCGGGCCCTCGACGCAGGTCGGCCGGGGCCGGCGATCTAGGCGAGGGTCGCGGTCCTCTCCCGGATCCGACAAGGGCTCGCAAGCCCTCGCCGCCCGTCGACCAAAGGCCGGCGACCCGGCCGACCCTCCCCCTCCATCACCGGCCCTTCCGCGGCGGTGGGGCGGCAACGCGGCGGGCTTAGCCCTCGGCCACCTCCCTTCGGGCTCCCCCCCTTTTTTTAAGTTTTTTAATTTTTAGTTTTTTATAAAAAATATTTAAAATAAATTTAGATTTAATTTTAATTTAATTAATTTTTATATTAATTATCTACCACATCATAGACAAAACGACGTCGTTTTTGCATTTTTTTTAGCCACGTCAGCATGCAAAACGACGCCGTTTTGCACTCACCTAGCCGGAGAATTGCCACGTCAGCAATTTGGCCGGATTTTGGCCGGAGTGGCACTTAAGTGATCCATTTTGCTCCGATTTTGGCACTTAAGTGTACATTTCCAAACTTTTGGCACTTAAGTGTCCCTCCTTGCCAAGTTTTGACACTAGAGGTGTACTTCTGCCATAGAAAAACAACAAACTGTTTCCTTATTACGAGAGTTAAGATCTCATAGGGTTTCCCGTTCGCACCTCGATGCAATTCTCATCATCATCTATTTCCTCTCCAAGTCTAAAGTTGTGTCCGATAACCGGCCATACTCGATCATTATCAAGTTCCTGTGCTTGATTCCGTCCTCTTTCGGCGTCTCGTTTTTACCGTAGTCCTTCAATGATACCGTTGCTTCGTTCTTTACCAATCTCTTTATTACCTTGCGAAAGCTATGGAAATTGTCATTAGATTCCACCACTGAGGTCACTACATTTGCCTAAATCTAAATGAGTCACCTTTCACCAGCGGTCAGCTAGGCCATGGCGAGGCTAGCCTTGCCTAAATCTGGGCGAGGCGGCCTCAATCGCGGCCCTCGCTCAACCTCGCCTATGGTTGCCTGCAGCTCACCCACATCTAAGTGAGGCTAGCCAAGGGCCACAACCCTCACTTACGGCCACCAAGGGCTTCACAGGCCTCACCTAGTGACTTGTGTGCTCTAACATCCCTTGGTGACTATAGTGGGAAAAAAAAAAGGAAGGAAAAGAAAAGAAAAGGAAAACAATGGTAATGGATTCATTTTAAATTGGGAGCGTATTATGATTAATGGTTCGATTTAATACGTGACCACGCACGATTATTTTACTGAGATGATCTTTAATACGAAGAAAATTGGCCAAGTCCATTATTTGAAAATGAGGTATTTAAATGCAAAGCACGGTATTCTTGGCCAAGTATGGATGTGCGTGTGGTCACTAACGAAACCCATCACCCAATGGGAGTTTGGGGGGCGATGCCTAATTAAGTTCGGATGCCCCACGTCAACGAATGCCGGTCGCTGTGGAGGCTGGACCAATACTCCTTTATGGAATGCCGTCTAGGTGCAGACGTTGCCGTGCGCAACGGAGCGAGACGACGCCCGGTTATGCCGGATGACTGCCGACTGTTGAGTTGGCCATGGCCGATGGGTCGTAATAACTGGAACACGCATGAGTGGTTGTGATAGCTGCGCTTGATTATGGGGCAAAATTGTGTGGCACGGGATGAGATGTATCATAACAGTTCTACCTTATAATAAGGACCCATGTGATTGGTTGTGAATGAAATGATGTGTTCTGGTTATTAAATACGCTTGTTGTATTCATATGGTTTATGTGACGCACTAATATGCAAGGATGTGCTGAGGCGAGGTAAGTTTGTTTGTGACGCTTGTTTAGGCTGCCTCTGGGTGAATTTGCATCCTAATCGGGGTTTAGGGTTTTGACTCACTGAGATTTTATCTCACCCTGTCGTGGTTAACCCTTTTTCAGGTCCTTAGTATGGAGAGGCTTCCTGTTCAATTTGGGGTTCCGAAGGAAATAGACCATGAGTCTACATTTTTCCCTATTCCCAGGACCACCCAAACCCATGAGTTAGTTGTGACCACCATTTGGGTCGATGAGGGCCTCCGTCACTGGATACCTCATCGCTTCAAAGCATGGTTCATTAACGAGCGTAATGGGGCTCGGGAGGGTCCTTTGTAGGGCCTACCGTCAAAACCCAAGATGGGGAGGTAGCTCACCCCATGGACATCGACATCCCAAATGGTGTCATGGAGAACCCGGAGCCCGAGGTGGAAGGATCCGGAGCGTAGGTGGCCTAGTAGTTTTCTTTTGGGACAGACTTCTGTATACGAACTTGTAGGGCTAACCTGATATGTTTATAAAGTGTGGCTTGTGAAAAATTGTTGCATGTTTTGACTATCCCCGTGTTTGATGATTGTCTGGGTGTTTTTAATTCGCTTCCGCATATACTTAATTGAAAGATAAAAAGAAAAGGGTCGACGACGCGTCCTGGGTAGTCGCATTTTTAATCGATTGCCAAGGGATGTGCGCGTACCTGGGTTTCGGGGCGTGACAACAATTTACCAAACAATGGACTACATATTGCAAAATCCTTAGATTTCATATTATATCCTATCTACATATTATAACATATCTAGTCTTATCATGGTTAGAATCTAGTCGACCAAATGCAGCCAATGAGGTTAGTTTCCAACAGCTAATTCAGAGCTTAAAAAGGAAATTCCAGAAAAGCTATAAGCAGCGCATAGATGACAGGTGGAAAATGTGAAGCTATGAAGCAATGATGATGTGTTAAGGAAAAGGCAGGGTTTAGGGTTCAAGACTACCACCATGGGGGTAGAGAAAAGGCTCTACCGGAGACAGAGAAAGTTGGTAGTCCCAATATAACATGTACTTTTTAATTATAGATTAAAATTGCATGCGTTAATTTGTGTAACTTTATTCATGTAAGAATCCTATTTAGAAGGAATTCCATGTAGTAAATAAGAGAAAGGTGAATGAATTTGTCCGCAAAGAGGAAAAAAAACGAATCCATTACCATTGTTTCAAACTCATTTTTAAACATGATATAATCTTGAAGAACCAATTTCACAGCGGGTATTACATTGAAAAATATACTTTTTTACGGGGAGACTTGTTGTGAGCTCCACAAATTCTTGATGCGTTTTGCTCAATGAGGCGAATTAAATTAATCTAGATAATACTCAACAGCAAAAGCAAAGCCAAAATATGTAATCTTAACACGTGAACGTTGTTAATACAAATTACAATTGCCTTTGTTAGAGATATATTTAGGATTTTCTATGATTCCGTATATTATTATGTGATTATGTATATTCTCCTTAATTTATTCTTATTTGTACTTTAGATAGTCGTTATGTAAAACTTATAAATGGGCATGTGTACTATTCATTAGTTAATGAACTGAATATTAATTTTCTCTTCATTCACACATCTCAACTCGGTGTTAGAATCATTATTACCTTAGGTGCACCCATTAAGTCTACCATGGGGTGGCCACCACGATGCCAGCCGCACTGGCTACGTCTCTACAGATTCAACATCAAAACCGAAGCTTTGAGTTGCTGTTCGACACACTTCCGCTAATCATTTCAGGAAAAAGGTCACGAGCATCAAACTCGCCATCCTCAGACGAGAAATACTGAAATTTTGTCACCAACCGCCGTCAGACGCCGCCATACATGCCGTCGCATCTTGGACGCAAAAAACCCGCCATTGTTCCATCATGACTTGGATGTTTTCTGAGGGGTTTTTCGAAAAAGCAAACATCAACCCATGACACATCGTCATCCGCTGAGGCTGCCCAAGAAGTTTCGCCACCAAAAACCACTGGACGTGCCTACACGCACCATCGGAAGCTTCCACGCATGAGATCCACGTGCCTCCCCACGTGCCACGGCTCTCAGCTTGGTTAACTTCATCAGCCATGTCATCTTTGATCTGCTGACGTCATCCGACATGTAAGCACCATTTCATCTTTGACCGTTCACTATTGGTCGGGCCAGATCCGATTGTTGACTAGATCGGGCCAGATCGTTGACCAGTTTAGACTGGACCAATCGAATCAGTTCCGTTGCTTTTCTGAACGGTTCGATCGAATTCAGACCAGCTTCTAATAATCTGTGACTAGTTTCTAAGGTATTTCGACGCACTGAATTCATTTTTGTCCTTGCTTTCTCCATATTCGCTCTCCAGATACTATTTTCACCATATTTATTGTCCAATTTAATGTGTTTAACACAATAAAGTGCATATAAAGGAGAAATTTTGTAAGCATTGTCACTGACGTGGTCATATGACATCCCACGTCTATTGATTACGATATAAGCAACCTGCAAGGTTGAACAATCAACTCCGAAGCCGAGATGCACATGCATCTGCCAATGTTGCTGCTATAGAGCATTCTCCCAATGAATTATCATTCACTTTCTCACTAGAGGATTTTCATTCCGTTCTCCGAGAATCTAATACTTTTAGCTCCTCTTTCTCTCCTACTATGTCTACCATTTTAGGTAATTCCAATTCATGGTAGTTTGACTCTGCTTGTTGCAATCTATGACATCAAACTCCATTGTTTTGGTCAAAATCCCTCCATTCACATGCACTTACTATTCATATAGCTGATAATTCTCTAATGCAAGTTAGCCATACAGGACACATTTCCACATCTACCTTGGCCTTACCTAACACTTTTATAATTCACAAACTCTCTCTAAATTTAATTTCAGTTGGACAATTATGTGAACTTACCTTTGAAGTTCACTTTTCTCCTCATGGTTGTCATGTGTACGATCCACAAACAGGACAAACTATTGAAACTGGCTATAGAATGGGACACCTATTTGAGCTTGTTTACTTAAATATTCCCAACTTTTTTGTTGGTTGTGTTGTCACAGTGTCATTTGAAACTTGGCATTCACCATTAGGTCATCCTTCTTTTTCAAGATTAAAATCTTTGATTTCCAGTGGTCATTTAGGATCTATTGTTGACAGACATTTCGATCGCTTGCCTTGCCAATTAGGAGAACTTCATGCCTTGCCATTTGATCTTAGTAAATCTATTTCTCATGCTCCATTTCTAACATTTGGAGACCTTCTCCAACACCCACCATGGGAGGCTCTCACAATTTTGTCATTTTTGTTGATGATTTCTTTCATTATACCTAGCGTTATCTTATGAAATATCAATTTAAGCTTACTCTTATCTATCATGATTTTGTTGCCATGCTAAAAACACAATTTTCTAAAGACATCAAGGTTTTTTGTACTAATAATGCCATAGAATATCAAGACACTGAATTTTTTAGACTTCTATCTCAACAAGGCACTTCCCAACAAAATGGTCATGCAAAACATAAACATAGGCATATCTTAGATATTACTCAAACTCTTTTAGTCTCTGCCTCTTGTCCAGAAAAGTTTTGGGGGCAAGTTTGCCTTACTGTTGTTTATACTATTAATTGTAGCCCGTCTCTTGTTATAGACAGCATTTCTCCTTATGAGCGCTTATATGGCAAGGTTTCCTTTTACGATCGTCCTAGAGTTTTTGCTAATGCTTTTCTTTTTGTGTGTCTTTTTCCACATGAACGCACAAAGTTTGAACCATGTGCTCGTTTATGTTGCTTCCTTGGATATGACATTGAGCATAAGGGATATAGATGTTGGGACCCTATCTCTAATCGTCTTCATGTATCTCATTATGTTTCGTTTTGGGAACATAAGATGTTCTCATCCTTTTCTCCCTTTGAATCTTCTACTCATGTCCCTTTCTTTATCAATCCTTCAATGGACTTATTTCCGAAAGATCTTGTACTACCATCCACTTGTGAATCATCCTCTTTGCAATTGTCTTCTTCTCATCTTGATGCAAGCTCGTTTGGCAATCCCACTTTGGCAACTTCGAACACATTTGCCCCAACTAACGATTTTATGCCTTCAGTCATCCATCCACTTTCATCCGTCATTCCACCAAAGTAAGTCAACCTCTAGCTCATCTTCGTGATTATCATTATTATCTCGCACCTATAAAGAAGCTAGTATCAATCTTTTTTTGCAGTAAGCAATGGCAGATGAGTTGCAAGCCTTGAAAAACTCTCACACATGAGATTTGGTTTATTGACCATTTGGTAAGTATATTGTATGTAGTAAATGAGTATATAAGATTATAAATAAGGCAGATGGTACTGTGGATTGGTATAAAGCTCAATTGATAGCAAAAGGCTTTACTTAGGAGTATAGTATTGATTATGATGAGACTTTTGCCCCTACTGCTCATCTTACTTCTATTTGCAGTCTTCTTGATGTTGTTGCTATTAAGCCTTGGACTCTATTTCAAATGGATGTTAAAAATCTTTTTCTTAATAGCGATCTCACAAAGAAAGTTTATATGGTACCTCCTCCTGGCTACACTCATTCATCTAATCAAGTGTGCCAATTACGTCAAGCATTGTATGGATTAAAGCAAGCTCCCCATACATGGTACTCCAAGCTTAGTTCAACCACAGAATCTCCTGGTTTTAAATCCAGTCCTTATGACCACACTCTATTTGTTCGGCGCAAGCGTCATAGATACATTATGCTGCTCTTATATGAAGATGATATGTTTATTACTAGTGATGATCAAACCGGCATTACCAAACTCTAGCAGTATCTTAGTAATCAATTCGAAATGAAAAATCTTGGGCGAGCCAACTATTTTCTAGAATTGGAGGTTGCGTTTAATGCTTCTATTTCTTATCTCTCACAAGCAAAATATGCCACTAATCTTATTTCTCGGGCTAGGCTTACTAATAACAAGATTGCTTCTACTCCCATTTATTTATCTCAATGTTACATGTCCCGACCTCGCTTATGCCATTCACATTGTTAGTTAGTGAATGAATGCGCCCTGTACGACTCATTTTGCTATTGTTCTTCAAATTTTGTGCTATATCGAGGGTACGTTGTTTCATGGTCTTCACTTTTATGCTCATTCTATCTTGAAGTTGACAGCTTATTCTGATGCTAACTAGGCCAGTGACCCTCACAATTGTGGCTCCACTATGGGCTATTGTGTCTTTTTGGGCAACTCACTTATCTCATGGCGTAGCAAGAAACAAACCACTGTCGCTTACTCTAGTACATGAGCAGAATTTCAAGCTCTTGCCCGATACGACATCAGAGCTATTATGGTTATGGTGGCTACTAAAAGATATGGTAGTGCATCATCATAGCAAAACAATCATTTATTGTGACAACCGAAGTGTTATCCAAATTGCACATAATGATGTTTTTTCATGAACACACTAAACACATTAAGATAAACTTTCATTTCATCTGATATCACGTTCTTTGTCACACCAGTTGACTCATCTCTACTTGGATATATTTTCCAAATTTAAGTTGACATCTTTCAATTCATCTTGAGTTTGAGGGGGGATGTTAAAGATATATTTAGGATATTCTATGATTATGTATATTATTATGTGATTCTATATATTCTCCTTGATTTATTCTTATTTGTTACTTTAGTAATCGCTATGTAAAGCCTATACATAGGCACGTGTACTATTCATTAGTCAATGAACAGAATATATTTTTCTCTTCATTCACAAATCTCATCTCTCTTGTTGAAGCCCTAAACAACAAACGATTTCTATTCTTTCTGTGAGTTTCGATCTCTTCGCCAGTTTTCCCTGCTTTCTCACATTCTTCTCCGCACCATTTTTTTTATTAAAGGACAATCAGTCGAGTTGTACGAATCCCAAATAACTGAACAATTACATGTATCCCCAAGCATTCTATCATCATCTTCAAGAACCTGAAGTGTCTATTGCCACGGGAGTGGAGAGCCAGCAAGGAAGTGGGAGATGAGAGAGAGAGCTCTCTTGGGCTGATAGCCTGGCACCTGATGCCCCGCTCCTCGCACCGTCGCAAACGTCAAGTCTCCCTTGTACACTTGCACGTACCCTCCGACCTACATGCGTCAAAGACGGTGCGGATTACTTTTCAAATTGAGTCACTTTCCTTTAAAATTGGCATCAAAACAAGTGAGCCGCCTCACCTCGCCCCCAAGGAACCAAGGACGCCATGGACTCTTCGTCGGGAGTTTCATCTTGCTAAGGGATCTCCTGGTCGAAGTCACCGGCACTCTTCCATCCGTATCGCCACTGCATTTTCGAAGATTCGTTAGACATACCCCCACATCAGTGGCCGAACTGTGTATTTGTCTCTGTTTTTTTTTTGTTTTCACCTGAACACCCAAAGACGGAGTCCACTGGACATGAATTCCCGGAGGAGAGGGAGGACGGTGGAAGGGCTATCTACCCAGGCCTGGATTACATTGCTGCACCCTTCCCAGTCGTGATCGAGCTTCGTCACGTTAGCATGAAGCGCCTCTTGCACATCTTCTCTATTCATGTACGCATGCACGTAGATATCGCCACACGGGTCTAAGTCCATGATCTGAGAAAACAAAACGCAACTCGAAAATGGATGACCAACGTAAATTTGAGTTGAGGCTTTTCAAATTGTCCTACAAAAAAAGGCAGATGGATCTGAGCTCACGTTGGTCTTCTTGGGATGAGATGTAAGGTTGGAAGAGAAGCACAAAGGGGCGTAGATATTGTAAATGTCCAAGGCAGAAACGTCGTTATTCGCATCCTGCGCGGCCGAAAGGCACTGGCTTACTTGACTGGTGGCATTTGGTGAGAAGTCGCAATATTTTTGAATCGCAATCCCTGTTTCATCCGATATCAATGCATGCGTAGCAAAGTACTCGTACATCCCACGCTGGTCCGTCTCGTCGTTGATTACTGCATTTCCAATCTGCATGCGTGTTCGATTAATCCATATACATTCTCTAGGCCCATGGGCCCCATTTGGCCATAAAATGATCAATCATAATGGAGTACCAGAGATAAATATTTAGAAGGACCAGATTCAACGAACCCAAATTCGAAATTATGATACGCTGGAAAGACAAAAGGAAAGACCAAAAAGCATCACATGCGGTGCGTTTTATGGCGCTATTAGTTAACAGTCCAATACCTACTACAGCGATGATGATGCAGCATCCACATTATTTATTTATTTATTAAAAGACGCGGCATCGGTACCAAATATTCCTCGAGTTGACAACGATAATAAGCACATGCTAAGTTGTTATTATAATCCATTATAGCGAATAGAACAATTGAGTAGGAGCCAGCAACTCCAATAATGAAAACAGCCAACAAAGACACTTGTTCTACTCATTATGACAGCTAAAAACATTTTTCTACAAATGTTCAATGTGGAAAATAGAATAATGACCAAGACGTGCATGATGACTTCTAGCTTTTAATCATTCATTAGAACGCAAAAAGCCAACAACCACACGAAAAGCTTAAAGCATTTTCAGTTGTGAATGTATAGACGTTAGGTGTTTCCAATGGTCAAACACGCATCGTTCAATATTCAATATAGGTAAGAGACTATGTAATTCGCGCAAACAACTTACTATAATCCCTTTGAGGTTGATGAGGGTCTTGTTCGCCCTCTTGTTGTTGGATAGGATGTTGTGAGCGAGCTGAGGCACGTAATGACCCGCGTAGCTCTCGCCTGAAATGTAAAAATCCCGGTCCTTGTACTCGGGAAACCTCTCCAGCCAATTTAGCAAGAATACATAATTGTCCGCGGCTGTTTTGCTGTCTCCGCTCGAGCTATAGTCTGCCGTCGTGTTAGAATAAGAAAAACCGACGCCAGCCGGAGACTCTAGGAACAACACGTTCGCAGCTAGCCTCGCAAAGCAAATAATTACTCCGCTCTGTCAGCAACAAGAAAAGGTGAAATGCTTTTGCAAAGACTACGCTATATTTTTTAAATACTTTACCATTATTCCATGCAAATTTATTTTTGTAAAGAGTCTTCCCTTCACTGTGGACCCGGAATGGTCCGAGTTCCTGCATTGCTCCATAGCCGAGGGAGGAGCAACCGGGACCTGAAAAATCAGCAACATAAATTTAACAATTTACTTACTAAAAAGCACAGGAAAATATTCTTAAGATGATTTACAGTATAATGACATACATATATAACCAAAGAAATTATATAGATAGCTCATCTGTGCTTGTATATGCATGTAAATTAAGAGGACATTTAAATCTGCGACATTTCATTTCACTGATAATCCTTCCAATGTCAGGATGACAAGAGTATCGAACAAGGTAGATTAGAAAATGGAAAATCCTGATAATAACTTGTATTGGTATACTTTTGATTGTACACGGTATGTGAAAATATGAAAGAAATGTGACAGCTTGCAGTGCTTCAAAAAGTGATCAAAAGCCAACCACAACAAATAGAGACATGCTTAGCTTTCGTGACAAAGTACTCATATCGATTGATCAAGTTTACTTTCAGCCTGAAGTGACCGTGAAACCACCACGCAATTATCTGTGTTGACTATAAAACCCATGATAAATTCTTAAGTAAAGAGAATACTGTACTTGCATTGAAAGAGAAGAAAACTTTACATTGCTTTCTAAGTCAGAAAAAGATGCTGAAGATCAAGCGAAAATGGGAAAACTAAAGCACACACCTCCGTTAAGCCATAGAAGAAGCGGCATCGACTCCTTATTTCTCGCCCCTTCAGCAAAATAATAATAAAATGCTCGACCGGCCGATTCATTTACGGTGACATATCCGCCATAGTGATCGAATTTGACCGACGGTTGTCCAGGCAACCTTTTGATCCTATCTTTCTCCCTCAGCCCTTCTTGACTATAAATTCTAGAGTTGAGAATTCCATGGTGATCGGTTGCCTGAAAAAGGCTCGTGTCGATCCTTGATTTCTCCGACTTCGCTTTGTATAGAGAATCAAGAACATCTCCTTGCTTCCTTCCCTGGATTTGAACTAGGGCTGACAAGATACATAAACAGAAAAGAAGAAGAGAAGAGTGGGTTTTAGAGTTTCTCTCCATTCTCTTTGCTCTCAGCTTCTTCCTCTTTGAGCCACGAGAGAGAGAGAGAGAGAGAGAGAGAGTTTATTGGTGGTTTTACTTGAATTGGATTCGAATTAGCTGTATATATAGAAGATCGGATGAAAGAGAAGAAGGCAATCCTGATTGAACGGGAAAGTCTCAACAACCAGAGTGAGCTAGATTATATTTACATAATAACGTCCATGCAATTGAGATTTTTTTTATTTTCGGAATCATGTTGTGCCATGTGGTTCCAATATAGATAGTGTTTTGTCATATGGAAACACATGCCGCTTAATCTATATGCTCTTTAATGTAATCTAATCTAATCAACGATGATTACAAATATAATATACGATTTGTTACTAAATATGGATGTCGTGTCTTGATACTGATGAAGTATCTACAGTTAGTAAACATGTGGGGTATACGTGTTACCATGTGAATAACGGAGTGATAAATAATGGCAAGATGTTACTCTTGGGCTTCCTTTTGTTACTTTTTTTTTTTTTTTTTTGGCTTCCACCGGTTATTCCAATAAAACTAAGTAGGGTTCGATTACCACTCAATACACACAACTTAATAAATTGATTTAAGTCAAAAATCGCTTATTTTGATAAGTAAGGATGACTTAATTGATTAGGTGATAATGGAAAGTATAATCTTAGTAATTGTGTTGTCAAAACCTTCAAATAATGCTCACTATTCCATGTTTCGTATGAGAACGATAAAACTTACCATTCAATTCAGATGTTATCCATAACTTTTATTTTCATTTTCAGTACCTAAAAATTTCTGCACTCATTTTCATTTTTATTAAACAAGCCAAGTTCTATATGATAAATCCATCGTCCAACTACACCAAACATATAAGCCAACTATGTTGATCACTTGGACCATCTACACACCTACTCTTACGGTAGTAGGACGAATTAACGGTCACCTAATTACCAACTCAATGTGACAGTTTGCAAATTACCAAATTTTCTTAAGGAAAATGATAATATAAATGCCATAATTTTCATACGGTGTTCACTTTGGTGCCAAACTTTTCACTGGATTACTCAATTGCCAAACCAGATAAAAAACAATCACTTAAATGCCTCCAATGACCAATTCCAACCAAAAATCCTACGTGACTTTTTTAATAAAATGATAATCCATACGTGACTTTTTTAATTAAAAAACAAGTCCAACATGGACTATGAGACCATAAACCACGTCGTATGATCATTCATTCTTGTTAAATCTCCTTAAATTTCTCGTTCAACGACAACAAAGGAGAGCCTTTTCCAATGCCCTGTAGTTCAGATTTTCTCCATGGAGTTCGATAATTCCTTCTTGAGTTTTCTTCTGCTTTCTATTTCTTCACTTTTTTTTCGTTCTCTTGCTGTTTGCCAAATTCCATTACCGTTGGTTGCGATGAGGAGGGGGAAATCGAGTTTGCAATGAAACCTTGGTCGAACCGCCATTGCCATCGTTGTTGACCTAGAGATGGACTAGCAGCATTTTTCCAAATCTGGAGATGGAGCTCTTCATGACCGTGGAGTCAAACATTGATAGGGTGAAACTGGGGATGAGCACCGCTCCAAGAGGCGTATCCGACTACGACTGAGGCGACGACCTTCATTAGCTTCCTCATTTGCTTCAGCATCTCATCATCTTCCACCTTTTCTTTTTCTTGATTGTTTGCAAATTAAAAAAGAAAAAAAAATTGATACCAAACGGGGACAGAAATCCTAGTTTGGACAAATTGAAATTAGGGTTTATATTTGGAACAAAGATGTAGACAACATCGTTTAGAGCTATTATTGCTAACTTAACACGCTGGGGAACCACGTTGGTCATGAAAATTGATAAAATATTGCAACGTCAGATTTCTGGCAACACATATTGAAGTTAGGACTTAAATGATCATTTTCTTTTTAAAGTGACACTTAAGTGATCCAACAAAAAGTTTTAGCATGAAAGTAAGCATTGTATAAAAATTATGACACTTTAGTGCCATTTCGCTTTTTTCTTATATTCACCATCTTTTATTTGTCTTTCTTTACCCACACCTCAAATTTATCAATTTTTACATTAATTTACCGATCTTTGTTTTTCAATAACTTTACCGACCATTGTCTTACATACCAACTTTGTTTAGAACTCCCAACCCACTAATAGTATATAACTTTTGAACAAAGCTCACTTTGGTGCCATAACATTTCAAAAAAAAAAAAAAAAGGAGTGACAGCCAATGTTACTACAAAGAAGTGAGAGAAAATTAGGGAATTAGATAATAGGACCCATAAGACAATAAAATAGGTTAATAAAACCAAAAAAAAAAAAGTTTTGGAACTTCTAGAAAATGAAGTGATAAATTATTCTTTGGAAATTGCGACGTTAGTTGCATTGAAATAATTTCCAAATAATGAAATTAGTTTCAATTAAATGGAAATTAAAAAGAACAAAGTTAGAAAAGAATCACATTTGGGCGATAGAAATTACTATGAAATTTTGAAAAGGTTAGAAAAGTATTGTTATAAATGGACGTAATTTGATGGTTTATGACAATTAATTAAAAAAAACACGAGTCAAAGATTATATGCGAGACTATCTTATCATTAAATATTCTATAAGAAAATTATTTATCAGTTATATAAAATTAGAAAACACATATTGATTAGATAATATGGAGGAATTATCAATTTACCACATTTTTTGTTTTTTTGGCGAACTCAGAGAAACAAGTCACTTAAATAGAAAAAGTGTAAGATACAGAAGAAAAATCGGTGGTTCATTTTTCTTTCAAGTAATTTGAACTAATAGAGATATATGAATTAACATTTTATGTCATGGAAAACAAAGATTTATCTATTCATAATAAATTATTTTGTTCTTTATTGTAATAAAAAAGTTGTATCGGCAAACCTTGGGTGTTATTCTGAAATACAAAATAAATTTTTGCTTTTTAAAAATACTGAGATTATTTTACTAAGAGTACCCCCAAAATAGCTAATAATTTCAATCAATTATTAAAATATTTTAATCTTAGCAAAGAGTCACGTAGGTTAGGTAGAAATAAATAGACTTTGGAATTTCAGGTACGGTGATATTTTGGTATGACATAAAAGAGAGTGAAAACGAGCGCTCACGCTCATTAGAAATGTGTTTTATTCTAACTTTATCTAGTTGGTGTTTCGATTTCAAGGAGCGGGTTACCCAAAGAGAAGGAATGTGGAGGGACCATTAGGATATGGACAGGTGATGCAATCATTTAAACTAAAATATCATCATTGAATTGCGGTTTTGAAATACTGTTAGACATCCAAAAATAACCAAATTTTTTTTATTATTATAAATAAGTATCAAACTTAGTCAATAAGAACTGAATTTATCAATAATGAATAGAAATATTGACAATTCACTAAAGAAGTCATCGTCACGAAAACGTAACTATTGAGGTATGTTCTATTGCCGCTAATTTAGGGTTTTTCTTTAACTTCTTGTGGATAATTATTCTAGATGATAGAATTTAGTGGATAACACAACTTCTTATGACTACCGTTAGGAAGTTATTGTTATTTAAAATCCAAAATTGTAACCGTAAAGTGTGGGCTATATATAGCAACATTGTACTCTATGAGTTTCTCTCAATCAATCATAAAACTCAACTTTCTCGTGAATTTATCTTTATTTTTACTATTCCGCAATTTTAACATCTTTCAATTCCAGTACTTTAGTCGTAGTTTCAAATATCCAGTGGTCCATTAAATTATGGCGTATATTTTCATTGTAGTTTTCAAATCTTTATTATTGATTAAATTCCAACGTTGTATTTTTACCAGCACACTTTATCATTAATTAAATTCCAGCAAAAAATTTTATGTTATTGAACTTCACTATTGATTAAATTTTTTTAAAGCGTGCGTGCTTCTTTTGTCCTTTGATATAATTTCTATCCAAAATCATCATAGGACTTATCTCAATCTTGAAAAGGTTAAAGAACGAATTTCAACCAAAATTATTGGTCTACGATCCAACTTCAGCGGAACATTTTCCAAGGGGAAGGTACTTGATTTCCATGGAAGGTGACGAGTTTGGTAGGAGATTCCCTCTCTCTCTCTCTCTCTCTCTCTCTTCCCCTCCCCGCCGTCCTTTTTTTGGCTCATTTGAAGTGTATTGTGTCCGTGCAAAACCTTCGAATTGTATAGACAACGATCAAATGTCATGTGAAGGAGCAAAAAGAAAAAGTACAATGATTATGTTCCTCATCCACATCATTATTTATCAACGCCGCCCGGTTGTTATCAAGTCCATGGAGCCATTATGCAGAGAGCATATTCCGACTTGCATTGTCTTGAACCTCCGCAGCCAAACTTGCTTTTGGCGATGCATTATTATAGGTTGTCCCTCATCCACATCATTATTTATCAACGCCGCCCGGTTGTTATCAAGTCCATGGAGCCATTATGCAGAGAGCATATTCCGCCTTGCATTGTCTTGAACCTCCGCAGCCAAACTTGCTTTTGGCGATGCATTATTATAGGTTGTCCCTGCACTGTTCTTGTTTGAGAATAATGGAAGATGATTTGGTCAAAGGGTGTCTTATGATGGTAATTATAAATTCCATTCTCTGATAATGTGAAAATATGATACTATTGTTCTCGAAAAAAATCATATATACAATTAAATTTTAAATCGTCCTTTCAAAAATATGACGTTATATTCATAGTCAGACTGGTCTACGTAAATGGAGAAAAAACAAATTGAATGTGAGTAGGACATACTATTTAAACAAAGAACAAAAAGACGATTATAATTCGGTGAAGAAAGTTCCCAAATTATACAGTTTAAGTAGAACAAAACAAAAGCCGATCCTTTAATTATTGGATGAGGCCTTTAGTTAAGGGCTTACCCTCAGATGATTGGATCAAGCCTAGATTTTGTACCACGAAAATTGATGCAATGACCACGAAAATGGGCTACTGATAAGCCACAATGGCCCATATAAGTGAGCTGCTATTGCAACAGAAACCCATTTCTGACCGCCCCAATAAATTTATGAACAAGTCTATCGTAGAATTATTCTTTGTGGCTTTTTTTCAATTGCCAAGGCATTCTGCTTTCTTGGGGAATACATAAGAACTTTCAGGGCATCTAATGAACTTTCCATGTGAACAAGCCTATGACGAGTGAAAAAGTAAGAATTCTGCAAGTGGCACAAATGAATTCCAGATATTAATTTCAAATCACCTCCTATTGACTTATCTTAGCTATTAAAACAAGTACCTATTACATTATGATCAGGTCATCTTGGATTCGCAACCGAGCTATAAGCCAGGCAAAGTAGGTTATGGAACTTGAATAAACGAAAGATACATTCAAAAGTGCGATGAATATCTCGGGCTAAAAACACATACTCTATAGATGGAGTTGACATGTAAGTTTAAGCGGGTGCATTATTATAAAGTACAATAAAAGGATTATAATTCATTCTGGTCATCTGGAATCAGATACTTCTCTTCTATTAAGCTCACAAATCCTTGTAGAGTTCTAGTCACACATGTTGTCAACCAGCAGCTCAACTCAATTTGGTATTCTAGTCATGCATACTCAAAGAGAAAAACAAAAAGAAATCGAAACTCAAATCTTTCTTTGCAACTCTATCGCTTAAAGCATCTATTGTGGATGACAGATGCCGCAATGCCCTCAAACCAGCAGAAAAGAAACATGAGAATGACCCCCCATCAGACCCCTGTGCCTTCGCGCCCGCGGGTTCTTTTCGGTCCCTGGGCAGGAGGTGAAACGAGTTGTTCGAAGCGTATTGGACGACACACGCTTTCAGCGGTTCCTCCTTCGTCACTTTCTATAATGGCCGCAAGAAATGCGCCGCGTGTTTCTGCTTTGATGCGAGGACTCGCCAGCGAAACGAAAGGATAAGACCGTTTGACTTTGACCGCCGCCAGAAACCCCACTCGCCACTTAAAAAACCTGGTGCCAATCGTCCCTGGAGGGAGCCGTGGCCTTGTCTCTTGGAAAAGTCAAAGCAGTGTTTTCTTCCAACCTGTGGGTTCTTCCAGGCTGAAAAGCAACCTCCGAGAAACCCGACATACACGCCTCTCGTCGACTCTTGTCTATATATTTATCTGCCAGACGCACCATTATGGTAATAGAAACCGTGCCGGTCAAACCTAACCTTCCTCTTCTTCCTCCTGTTGTGTCCTGAGCCTGAGATTAGCGAGAGAGGGATGATTCTTGTGTTGGCAAGATTCGGCAAATTCCGTTCCAAGATGGAAGATCACTTTTTCCAACACCAGCCCGATCACCTTCACACCCAACTCTTCTCCTCCTTCTTAGAATCGTTCGAGTCCGATGTTTCGAGCCGCTTTAAGAGCCTGTTCTTGAATCCAAGACCCGTGTCGGAGCCCATCTCCTTCTCTTGGATTCGCCGATGCTTTGAGCTCTTGCCTCACATGAACAGGGCATTTTCGCAGCTGGTGGTGGGATTGGACCACCCCATGAGCAAGTGGGAAGCTGGCACTGCGGGGGCTTATCTGAGTTACAGCTTGAATGTGCTGGAGCACATGAATCTGATCAGCTCAAGTATTTCTCATCTGGGCCAAGCCAGGGTCTGTCTCACCCATGCTTTGAGCTTGGCTGAGGCTTCACCGTCTCATGCCCTGGAGCGTTTGAAGGCCCTTCAGCCAGAAGAAGCTTTTACCAAGGATCTCAAAGTGGGAGAAACAAAAGAAGATGGTGACCAAGAAAGGGCTGGTTCTGGGAAGGACCTGTTAGTTCGGAAAGCTTTGATTGTTATGAAGGGAATTGAATCTTGGGTTTGTGGGGTTTTGATTTCTGCTTTCACTGGAGATGTAAAACCATACATGGAAATGAGAACAGGGGCCACCAAGGTTCTCAGCTCTTCCTTGGTCAGTCTGGAAGCAGGATTTTACGAAGAATTGCTGGAGAAAGGTAGTGTCTTGAAAGAGGTTCGGGAGATTAATGGTTCGGTGGCTTGCCTTGTTGCTGCATTGGAAGATGGGCAAACCAGTAATGAAGTTGGGGAATTGAAGATGAGATTGGAAGGATTAGAGAAGATGTTGGATGGATTAAGGGAGGAGATGGATGCTCTCTTCGGTGAGGTCTTGGCAAGCAGAAATCAAATGATCGATTGCTCAAGACCAGGAACGCATTAGGGGGACCAAAAAGGGCATACTGCAATTCTTTTGTGTTCATTAGATCTCAGTAGTACATATAATTTGTTTGTAAATTCCGATCGAATTGTTCTTACGTGTATTTTCTTCATCACAGAGAAGCACGATTTATTTATTTACTTTTTTCTGTTCAGAGGTAGCGAAGTTCCATTTCATCTTCCACTTGCCAAAACACTATCATCAGATTTCAGGCACGACTGATGATAAAAAGGGATCTCAAGCCAATGAAGGAAAATTTTGCTAATAAACGACTAAAATTAGGCCCCAAAAGTAAGCCAACAATCTGCGATTCCCAAAGCCACATCTCGAAAAACAGATTGGCAAACGCCTAGCCTTCCGAATATCCTGAGAAATTGTCCGTCTCCCTTTAATAAATGGGGGAGGAGTAAAGCGGAGATCTTAACTTTTTCCTAGTTTCTAAAAAGATGCATCAATCTCATTAACTGTTGACATCAATCTAAGAATCCATAGTTCCTAGGGAATGAAGGAAAACAATGCCAAAAGCATATCACGGCAGGCCCTTTTGACTCCCTTTGCTGTTGTAGTTCTCTTTGTCAGACATGCTCCTTTTGTGGTACACATCAAATGGCAGCCTGAACAGCCAAAGAAAAGGCTTAGGCTCAATACAAATCAGCATCTAGAAATAGCCACAACGACCACTAGCAAATTAAACTATCAAGCACCTAAAAATAGTGTCAACTTGTCGATATTTGGATTAAAAATGCAGTGTTATGCCATAAAGGAGTTCTCTCAGTATATTGTGTTTCGGGGAGGTCAGGTTGTGTCTCATGTTGCCAACCCTCCTTGTGATTCCACACTGAACATTTTATTAAACTCCCTTAGTGGTTTACCATATTCTTTTGTCAACTACAGAAATGAAACTGAAACTATGCTAAACTAACTAATTTAGGCTTATTCAATCAAGGATAGGGGGATTTCGTACCCTAGATACAATGTTGTGTCAGAATCTCCGTTTTCAGCTGTGCGATTGCAGGTCTTATCAGGACTGCCAGAGCCAGAGTTGTTGAGGGCTTTCCTCCTTTTTTCTGGATTATATTCAAGTTGATGGGTAGATGGAAGAAAACCTCTAAGCTCGTCGACCTGCAATGCGTGTGCAGGAAATCCAAAAGAGAAGTCTCAATTCTCAAGTACAACAGATTATCTGAGGATTATAGGGACGGAAAAAGATGGGATGATCATATTTGCCTGTCTGCGCAGAGTTTCATTCTCCAGCATAGCCCTCTGCTCCTGCAAAAATGAGATCGAGCTAGTTATTAGCAGGTAAGAACTACGTGGCCAACAAAAAAAGTGTGCTACATGCAACGATACCAATTAGTAACTCAAACCCTGAGGGTGAAGAAAATACGTGAAGCAACAGTAGACTCTACTCATAAAGCACCTTATCAGATTGCTCGAAAGATGGAAAAGGTTTGTAGTGTTTCTGTGCTTCTTGATTGAATCAAGTATAATTTTCAATTTTTCCCTCTATACCATGATAAGTACCAAGTCACAACTTTAGGGATTTTCATTCTGAATTAGCCATGGTCTTCAACAAAATTGTATCAAATCTGGCATACCTGTAATCTTGAACGCTCCAGCTGGTCCAGAAGCCATTGCTCCTGAAATATTAGAAGTTACGTTAAGGCAACCTAAGAAAAGGCAATCCAGAACCCAGAATGCAGAATTCAGTTTAAAATTTGCTTCTCCTAATGAGCTTCAACCGTAAGGAAAAGAAAAGGCTAAAAGAAGACTGATTCTATGAAAACCTTCTTCTCCTTGACAGATGATAAGGCCCCACTCAATTGCTGTTCCAGGTGCTGCAATTCCTTTATGCTCAGGCCATTCAAGTCCTTGCCCAGTAGCCTTCTATCAATTGCAAGAAATGAACAGTGAAGTATTGACTAAAGAAAGGAACAGACAAGAAAAAATGGAGGGAAAAAAAAAAACACTCACAGTTGTCTCATCTGCAGCTCTGCGATTTCATCTTTTAGGGTGTCTACCACCTTATCATCTTCTTTCTTCAGGCGAAATAATGTTAAGTCAGAAAAGTAGATTTAATTATATGAGTACAGTCTAAATGGGAGGGATACTAGAAGAAATTTCTCCAGTAATTTAACATGGGACCAGCATATTAACATAAGCAAAAGGCACTTATTTAAAAAAGTAATAGTAATAATCTGGCAACTCGATCCAAAGATGATGCATTCAATGGATCCTGTTTGGCTTTAAAACAATGAAAAAGACCAGCAAGTGAACCAAGTCGAGCAGTGATGAGAATGATACCGTAGACTCTGGCTTGTACTCTACAACAGTGGACTCTGGAGAATCTTGACACCTGTTGTATCTTGATAGTATCTGTTTCATTCTGCAATACAAGATGCAAGTGGAAAATTCATATAAAACAAGGTCTCTTCCACTGGCTAACTACTTAAATAACAGGATATTTTGAATTCATAAAATGTCGGAGTACATCAAAAGCAAACGATCCAACCTCAAATTGAGAAACCAATCTGCTATTGGCGTTGGATGAGTTGACAGAGAGCTATACATTAGCTTCAGGTAACAAAGTGACTCAGATATGATAATCAATCATTACATGCTAACTAAATCACATTGCTTCGACGTTCATTTGGGTTCAATAAAGTCATACTCACTGCAAGGATCTCCAGAGTGACTTCTAAAAGAGAGCATTTTTTATTTTGTACCCAGGCTTCCATTTTCTATATCTATATTCTACAAAAGTGCATTGATGTTAAAGTCTCAACTTCAAAGCATGAGAAACCCTCTCTCTGGCAAACCATACCGGCATAGGTCCTCGGGTTGATTAAACTAGCAAGGTGTGTGAGCCAACCCCTCCCTCCACACTTGGTGAGATATGGGGAGGCGCAAAGTTGAGGAGTTAAACCTTGAACTCCTGACTGTCAGGTCAGTCCCTCACCAATAAGCCGTTACAAAAATTTCAGTTTTTGGATTCCTATTGGATTTTCACAATTAATTTGCAATGCCACGAGAAAGACCAAGCTTAAGTCAGTCCCAGAAAAGCACAAGAAACAAAATGGGCGACACCTTCGAGGTAAGGAAAGTGATTAAATAATAATATTTGAGAATAAATACCTATAATGCCAACAAAATTTAGCATTTACAGCTCTTGAATTGTTCTATATTGAAACAGGGTATGCACAACATGAAAGAAGACTCTTAATAAACTTGAGAATACAAGTGTCTACAAAATCTGAATTGGCAAGGAATAGAATGATAAAATTTAGCATCGATTGCAAAGATCCATTCAGCATGAGTAGAACATCTGCAAAGTCCTAGAAAAATATCCCAGTCTGCCAAAAAGAGAACATGATTACCAAATTCTACTACGGCCTTTCAAGCATTCTAACATCAACTGGCAAAGGAACACAGCAACATGAATGAACAAAAAAAGTCCATCACCGCTAATTTCTAGAAACCTTAACAAAAACTTCCTGGAACTATATGACACAAGAGCTCCTGGAAATACAGAGTACTATTCAGGTAAATATGATCTAAAATTTATACAAAAAAGTCTCTCAAATTTCCACAACCCTCCCTGGTATTTAAAAGGAAATAGAACTCACAGAAAATTACTGCTATAAAGCTCCTAAATTTACCACTAGATTGGCAGAATATGAGAACCTGCAACAACCAAACGACATGTGCCACAACCAAAACCACATTTTTCTAGTTAAATGGAATGAAAAAGCTTTTTGACTAACAGAGCCAAGTGAAGACATGATCTAACACATGCAATTTTCTGGAAAAAGAAATTCACTCTCTGCTTCAAGCAAAGGCACACAAGCAGCATATCATCAGACGACCACTTCAGGTTCCAAAGCCCAAGAACAAAAAACAAAGCAAAAAGGAAGTCCGTACAAAGGGTCAGGCAAAACAGATCAAAACATGCAACTCAATCGATTTGGAGAGAAAGAAAAGATCAAAACTTTACAACACATACCCAGAACTGGAGAACTCGTAAAGCTTGCCAGTATTCGAGAAGATTATGACAGCAACCTCAGCATCACAGAGGATAGAGAGCTCCTGCGCCTTCTTGAGCAACCCAGAACGCCTTTTCGAGAATGTAACTTGCCTGCTATTTGCATTCTCAATCCTCTTTATCTCAATCTTCCCTCTCCCCATTTTTCTTTCTCAAAAGAAAGAAAGAAAGAAACCCAATTATCAAAATCAAAACCCAGAAAATAAACCCCCTCCCACCCAAAAAAAAAAAAAAAAAACAGAGAGAGAGAACAGAACTGGTGATCCCAAACGAAATCTCCCTTCTGGGCTGTTTAAAAAAGCAACCCTTTTTCCGTTCCTTAGAAACCAAAAAAAGAAAAAAAACTGGGCTTTAATGTCTGGGTTCTTGTGCTATAGATGGCAAAGAAGGAAGTACTAAATTCAGAGAGGGGAAGAAAATAAAAGGGCGTGATGAGAGAAAGAGCGTTTTGCACCAAATGGCAATATTGCCTGGAAACGGCAAGTTGCATGGCTCTGTAGACTAAGATAGAGTTGTGCATGCTTCTCTCTTTTGCCACTTTGAGTGTTTTGCTTTTAATAGGTCTCTCCTGTGGGCCCCCCCGGTTTTCCCCTGCTCTTCAAATTCTTATGAATATTGATACTATATGGGTCCATCTCTTTATTTCAAGAGATCCCAAATTTTCCATTTTATTGCAGATGTATTGCCATACATGGGACGGTCCATTACCATAATCAGAGGACTTGTATTAATTTTCTTGCTGTATTTAGAGATGTGAGAAACCAAAAAAAGAAAAAGGAGAGAGAGAGGAACTTGATTTGGTGTGTAATGTGATGGGATACCTTGCCGAATTCAATTCTTTTCCTTTTTTTCATGCAGATTAAATCAAGAAACCGTCTAAATTAGTCAAATATGGGGAGTTGCCAAAAGTGGCCGTGGAGTTAAAGCAGGCAAAAAGCATCACCCTTGGGTTGCAGCATGAGGTGTATGGTTTTTCCAATTTGGTCATTTAGTTTTCAAAATTTGTCAAGTTTTGGTGAGGGTAAAGACGACTCTTTCTTTATTTGTTATCTGCTATTTCTAGTTTTAGAATTCTGCATAGTCTTATTGCCATATTTGGAGTGCCCATACCCTGGAAAAGGCAAATTAGAGTAAATACAATTCCTTTACTTTAGAATGCTGAGGTGCCACATTCGATAAGTGGCAACTCCTCCTTTCACACACAAATTTCTTGACCCGATTAAAAAAAAAATTATTGCCAAACTTGGGAATTTGCAAAAAATATGGACATCTCTCCATTTTCTGCTCCTTAATCAAAATCTCTTTTCGAGGTATATTCCATTTAATGTTCGCCCATCTGGGATTTGCTATTGAGATGCCAGTTATTAAACTTTTTTTTTTTTATTTCTGCATTAACCGGTGCTCCTTTCTAGCTGAGCCATCCCTTTTTTGGCATTACTTAGTCAATAAGAAATTTTCGAGTTGATGTATATTATTTAATGTAGGTAGTTTTCCAGATTGTTTTACCGTGAATTTCGGAAAGAAAATCTTTCCAATCCATTCCGGCTTCTTAGAATCTGTTCCTACTTCCAATTTAAGTGGTCGATGCAAATGATCCGTCAAGCCATAATTTATTTTGGCATAGATCACACAGGGATTCTTAATCTAACCAACTTATATAGTCGGTCTTAGACGAGATCCTTGTAAAAATTAATTTAACCGTGAGATTTCCAAATCGAGACCTCTCTTTGGCTCTTCCTAAATTTGTTTGAATTCTCTTTGACAGTGAACTTAATCCATCGGACGCGTCGGTTAATTGCTTTTCATCTGACCAGCACTTATAAGCTTTTCTTTGGAACATCTCTCAGCCGAGCCTGACTACTTTTGGCCAAACTCCCTTTTATGTCGAATAATTAAGTGATTAATTTTCGCACACAGGACCAAATTTATCTCGGCCTTTCGCCAAAAATGCATCGTTCAAGTTAAAAACTAGTTGATACGTGTAAAACTTTTTCCTCCTCATCTAACTCCAGGAGGATGCATATTTAAAATGGTACATTCTCCAGCATGGTTATTAAAACTAGAAAAAGAGGTACTCATACAGAAGACAAAAAAAAAAAAAAAAATTAGTGAAGAAGAAATAAAGTGTAATTTGAAATACTTAAAGAGACGAATTTTGTTGCAGGTAAATGAACGAGATTTAATTTAAATTTAGAATATAATAGAGCTTCATGAGAAAAAACCAGAGTGATTGATCCTTTTGAATTGTTTGTTACCTATTATTCGGTATAAAGAAAATACCCTTTTGAAAGAGCTTTATGAATGCTGAATTTCGTGAAGCGCGAATTTGTATGATGTACATATTGTCCAAACCCAACGGATCGAGGAAATGACCCAAGATAGCCCATCAGTTGGCCCAGAGAACCATGAGGTCTAGAATCTTCTTACATTTACATTTTCAAAGAGACTCTAGAATATTTCAAGGGTATAATGGAAAATATATACTTGTGATTAATGGATAGTGATAGATAGGAAGATCGAACGCTCTAACTTTAGATCAAATGGATTTAACGGTTGTAAAGAGATGCACTCATGTATAAATAGGGTGCCTTACCTTCATTTGAAAAATACAAGTATTCTCCACAATTTCTCTAAACAGTTTCCTCCTTTGGGTTGATCTTCCTTGAATTAAGGGATTAATGGGTAGGGTTAATCCTTTAGATCAAAGGGAGGGAGTCGATAGTAATAGAGAGAGTAACTCATAAAGAGATATAACCTCTATTTCATTTGAACCATCCAACATTTGAGCAATGTAAGTATTATTAAGAGTGTCTTTGTAAATTTTGTCTCTAGAATTTCTTTTAATTGGGATAACCCATTGCCATAATAACATACCCCAAATTTTCAACATATCCTCATATTATATGGGTCCACCTCCTTATTTCAACAAATCCCCAAACTTTTCAAATGTATTGGGATAATCATTACCATAACTAGAGGAGTCATTTCAAATTATCTTGAAGTGCTGGGGAGTTGCCGAGAGTTGCTGTGGAGTAAAAGCAGGCAAACATCATCATTCTTTGCTTGTAGTATGAGTTTTGCTTGTAGTATGAGTTGTATGATTTTGCCAATTTAGTTATTTAATTTTCATCAGTTACCAAAGATTGGTGAGGGAAAGATGACTCTTTCTTTATTTGTCATCAGATAGTCTTATCACCCTGTAGCCGGATGGGAGCCGATGTAATTTTTTTTTTTTTTGCTTGCAACACTGAGGGCGCGCATGATAAAATTTCTACGTCTCTATTTCTCTATTTCTTTGTTCCCTGGAATAGGTTTGGAACATAAATCCGTTTGGTAAAACAATTTGATTTTTCTATTTCTGGAACAGATTTCTATTCCAGAAATAGATTTGAAGAAGAAATCAGAAACTAAAATTTTTAACTTCTCAATTTCTAAAATAGAAATTGAGAAATCAATTTCTGGCCAGAAATCAATTTTTGTTCCATAAATTTTATCATCGCACCCTAAGAGGCCAGACTTTGTACATTCAACAAATGCCAAGCCCCTTTTCTTTTTTTTTTTTTCACATACAATTTTTTCTTACCTATAATTT
Organism: Eucalyptus curtisii; assembly: GCA_017140595.1. Lineage (NCBI taxonomy): Eukaryota > Viridiplantae > Streptophyta > Magnoliopsida > Myrtales > Myrtaceae > Eucalyptus > Eucalyptus curtisii. The sequence continues at coordinate 39,338,871 of CM029500.1, read as the reverse complement.
ATTTTGGCATAGATTTACGTCCGATTCTTAATGTAACCAACTACTAGCACAATTATTTGAGCTCATCTATTAGGTACTTATATAGCCAGTTCTTGACGAGGCTTTAGTAAAAATCAATTTAACCGTGAGATTTCAAAATCAAGACCTCTTTCACTTCCTAAATTTGATTGAGATTTAGGCTCCCTTTGTTTTTTGTGAAATATATTTTCCTCATTTTCTACCGTTTGAATTGCTTAGAAAAATGAGTCTTCTAATTAGAGAAAATCTATGCTTAAATTCAGAATAATAATTTTCTCTTTTAAAAATTAAAAATCATTTTCCAAAATATAATTAAATATCAATACTTGAACCAAAAACTTTACGCTTGACATGGAAATCCTAATGCCCATTTTCGGTTCTTGGCTCCCAAACCTGGGTCCATCGAGGTGGGCCCAAGACCTTGGCACTCATGCCCAGGTCTTCGACGCCAATATCCAAATCCATCAAGGCCAAGCCCAAACCCTCGGTGCCTATGCTCGATGCCCCCACACACGAGCTTGAGTTCATGAAAGTTGAGCGCAGGACTCTGATAGCCATGCTTAGACCCCGGCATGGCTCCTTGTCACTTGAGCCCGAGTCCGTAAAACTCTTAACCAGGTCCCTAGCACTCAATCCCCAATGATCTAACTTGAGTTCTCAGTGCCCATGCTCAAATCCCCCACACCCTAGACTAGATCCATCGAGGCTGAGGCCCAAGACCCTAGTGTCCACACTTAGGTCCATCAAGGTCGGGTTTGGGAACCCGGTGGCCAGGTATAGGTCCTCGGCACCCCAACTCAAGTCCATTGAGGTCGGGCCTAAGCCTCTAGTGCATGTGCGCAGTCCCCCGCGCGAGAGTGAAAGTCCACGAAAGCTGAGGCCCAAGACTCCAATGCCTATGCCTAGGTCACCAGCGCCTAGACCCTAATCCACCGAGGTCAAGCCTTAGACCATCAAGGTCAGCCTTAATACCCAAGAGCCTGGCCCAAGGTCCCTCGCACTTGAGCCTGGGTCCATTGAGGTTGCAACTCAAATCCATTGCCACTGCCTGTGTCCATCGAGGCTAGGGCTCAGCTGCTAGAGATCCAAGGCATGGACATTTTGAGTTCGAGCATCAGAGACCCAAGCACAAGCATAGGGATAGGGTCCAAAGCCCAACCTTGATGAACTCAGCCTTGCCTTTATGGAGTTGGGCTATGGGCTCGGGACCAAGGACCCAAGCTCGATTGTTGCTAGCATCCTAGGCCCAACCTCCATTGTTCAAAGTTCAAGTGTCCAGGACTCAAGCCCGAGCACTAGTTCCCCCATCCTAGCCACTATGGCTTGCTATGAAGATCCTGCACTTAGCTTTTGCAAACCAAGGCCTTGGTGCCAAGGATTAGGGCCAGCCTCTATGGACCTGGGAATAATGCCTGTGCTCTTGCTCGAGACCCAAGTGCTCATGTTCGAGTCCCCAACACTCAAGTTGTAAAACATCGAGGCTGGACTTGAGATTTTGGTTCTTTAATTACTAATGCGCAAGTTAGTAACACCCAAATAATATAATAATATATATATATATATATATGTGTGTGTGTGTGTGTGTGTGTGTGTGTGTTTAGGAAAATCATATCAAATTTTCATTTCAAAATGATGGAAAATATTTTTTAGTTTTTTTTATAGATCTCAGCCAACTACCAGGAAATATTGTCATTTTATTGGAAAATATTTTAAAAAATGTAACACTTTCCGTAAACAAGGGAGCCTTAATTGATAATGAACTTAAGGTATGTTTGTTTCACTAAAAATTTCATGATAAAAGAAAATATTTTTCATTTAATGACTTAAAGAAAGTTGTTTCCTTCTTACTATAAATTATTTTCCCCCAATTTAAATTTCTTGTATTTAGTTTATACAAAACATTTTCTGTGAATCAATTAATTTTCTATTATTCCTTTTTTTTTGTCAAAAGCTTTCTATTATTCAAACACCAAAAGGTCGGAAAAAGGTCTAGAAATAGTTTTTTTTTTTTTTTTCAAACAAACGGACCCTGTATGCCTTAAACTTAATTCCTTTTTGTGTCAAATAGCGACCTGTTTAATTTTCACACTCAAAATTTTTTGTCCGAAATGGATTGCTCACGTCAAGACTAGTATGTTCGTCAGTTATTATTTAACTATTTCCTCAAGATCTAACTCTAACAAGTTACGCTTAGGAGGAAGCGAATTTAAAACCGTACACTCTCAAGTATGGTCATTTGAACTAGGAAAAAGGTATACAAGAAAAATATGTGAAAGAGCTTTATGAGAAAAGACCAGAGTGATCGATCCTTTTGGATTATTATTTTATCAATTATAAGCTAAAAAGATATCCTCTTGAAACAGCTTTATATACGCTTAATTTCGTGAAGAATCAAAATTGTCCAACGCGCACTGTCCACACATGCATGAGAGAAACTTTCTTCGATGAGCCCTGAATTTGCCCTTCCAACATTCTCATCCTAGTTTATAATTTCATATTATGCTTATCAAATCGATAGACTCTATGCATGTATCAATTGAGTAGAAGCCCAGCAAGACACAGGAAACGCATTGCCCTTGTTCTAGTAAAGCCAATGGATCCAGCAATGAAATTGTTCCTAAGTTTATTGAAAGTTAATTTTAACTGCAATTTTTTATCACCAATTAAGAGCTGCTAAACTTTAAATCATCCCTTGTACGTTCCCACCATTCATAACGTACATTCACATGCGCATATGTACTTGTGCATGCTTTTGTCTGTGGGTAAAGGAAAAACAATGCACATGTATTTAACATGCGTGGAGACAGAACTTACATCTGCAAGAAAGACAGGGACAGTGATCTGACCATGCAACATTATTAAGCTAATCAGCATCTTTATCAATTCAATGTACACCACAACACCAAGGACAGGGACTATGACAGAACAGAATTAAGTACCCACTAATGATGCAAATTACAAGACCGCTACATAATTCAAAAAATGTCAAGGGACCTTCGGTCGATTTGACTTCCCACATCTAGAAGCATCATCATAGTCCCAAGATCACCCATTTCATGCAGAGAGCTCTACGAATACCTAGGGGATTAATGGAATATCGTCCTGCTACTTGAATCAGCAGTATTCAATGTGATGAGTTATAACATGCATCAAAACTAGTGAAGAGTACACTTGGATAGCTAACCAGAATGAAATACTCTGAGAAGCCGCTATAAGTGATCAACATCCAAAGGGTAGGTTGTTATGCTACTCAGCTCTGTCTCGTCCATCTTTTTGCACACGTATATGAAGTGAGAATCTGGATCTTCCACCACAAAATCAGGTGGAAGCAAACCCTTCTCAGTAAGAGGCACGGGTTCCAGATATGACCTTGATGTTGAACTATTGTTTGCTAGCTTCTGAAATCCTGGTCTGGCTGTAGAAAAAATTAATAAATAATACAAAGAACAAATTCTCACTTTACCTCACAGAAAAACAAAACAAAATTAACTTGAACTATACAATGCAAATGACTAATTAGTAAACTAGAAATCAAGGAAAGTCACAACCAGCAATGTAAACCAAATATGAGCTGCAATTTGCTATAAAGTAACCTGACAAAATTTAGTTTGTGATTCTTTTCACTGTCATGCACTTTGGAATGGCAAGCACCAAAATAACATACTTATGCTGGAAAAATCCACAGGGACAACAAGTCCAGTCAGAAGCACCACATTGTAATTTGAACTAATGCATGTGTAATACGCAATACCACCGAACCAACCTAGTAATGACTAATTAGAGTAGTCAGATGATCGTATCCTTTTAAAGGACAAATGATATAAAACAACTGGCCAGAAAAGAAAAGGATATAAAACAACCTAAACAATGATCCCCATGCCTGTAGATATAATAGATGTTTCTAAGGGTAAAAGTTCAGTTACAGCAAGTAGTTTCTGCAGATTGTCAGGACATATGATATTGGTCATAGTCTTCCATTTTAAAAGGGATTTCTCTCCAGATCAGAAGGACTTACGTATGATGTACAGAATGATTCGCCACTTGTATACTGGTTGGTCCAAATGAAGCATCCTCACATTTGGATCCCCATATGTAATCTGCAATGATCTATTTTTTTAACCTAAAACCAGAAATGGATATGGGCAAGATAAGCTTAACATGTTGCATTTAATTACCAGCATGTAGATTCCTCCAGCTTTAAGAAGTCTACAAGCAAGAGCAAACACAAGTGAGGACAGGAGCAGTTAAAAGAGAAGATGGACTGCATCTTCCAGAAAAAATACCAAAGAAATTCTATAAGAACATAAAAAGAAGTCAGCAAGGGAAATCATGTACACGACCTGCTCACCTCTCCTAGCATTCGAGCAGCACTTGTCGGAGCATCAGTGCCACACTAATCAAGAAAAGCACAAATTAAAAAAAAAAAATGCCGATGCATGAAATTATTGAGTATGTACTCACTACTCAGACAATTGAATAAGTAACATACCATCAAGGAATCCAGAGTTCCTGGTCCCATATCAACAAGCCACGTGAATGCATATCTCAGGAAAAAAAAAAAAAAAAAAGATTACAATCAGCATGCCAAAATCTTGAGAATTAGAAGAGTATTTATTGAGGGGGAGAACTTTAACCTTTATCAATGACACAGTCAAATGACTCATCCGAGAAGAAGCTCATGTCCTTAACATCCATTTGCATATCTATCAAGCTTCATGAAGGAAAAATAACCAGAATTTGGAAGCAGCAGGAGAATGGTATCTGAAACCAAATATAGAAAGCTAAAAGGATACATTTAAGCTGAGGGATAGATTCGTATTTTCTTCTCATCATTTCAATAGCCACTGAGGAAATGTCAATGTTTGTTATGTCTTCATACCCATCCTTTACCATGTCTTCGGACATTACTGCAAATAAGAAGAGTTTTCATAAGAAGAACATCTCAAACTACAGAAGAATGCCACAACTCTGCTGTAGTAACTTCTACAGAACCTCCATGAGCTTTCATAATATATTTTACTTCTTCTATCACTACCACAAACCCGAAATCCAAAAGTTTCAGATGACTTTGGTCAACAATCTGTTAGTGAGAAACAAAATAGTGACTCGAAAATCAAATTTCATTCTTTAGTGACTATAGATATGTTTCTGCATTGAAGAATACCAGCTAGGTACTCCTCTGTTGCAATAAACTAACCATAAAAGAGTGGTTAACAAGCTATGGAGGGTGTATGGCCAAAAAAAAGGACTGAGGTTGGAAACTTGAGAGGCTTTTCGACTTTATGGTTGAGAAATCTAGAGTTGCATTACTTTCCTTCCTGCGTCTTCAATAAGAACCCAGACAGAGATGAAGGGATCAAACCCAGGATTTCCAAAGTGCGAAAAAGATTAATTTCCTTTTTTACAATTGATTAAAGAAAAATTATATTTCTCTAGCACTATCAATCAAGCACAAAAGTTTGTGTGGATTCGCCATCTAAAAAAAAATAGAGAGAAGGTATGTTTATCGTGAACAACAATGATTTAGATTTATCCAGGGGATGCTTGCGTTATTATCTAACTATCAAAGACAGACAGTTGATTTAGAGTTCTCACATCCCCAACAACACTCCAACACAATCCACCCAATTTTCTTTAATAATCCATCATGAAGACAGTCATAGATATACAATGAAATATCTGCACAAATGATATAAAAGAAATTGCCAAAGAAAATGAGATAACCAAGCTCCACAATGAATCCAATAATGAATAAGAAAATTGAATAATGGTAAGGGAAAGAATCACCTGACGGCAAAAAACCTAGGAAAGAATAATCTAATTGCAAAATTAAAAAAGGCCTCTAATTTTCCTGAATATCCACATGAACAACAAGCGCAGGAGCAAGACAAATAACAAAATAAGCATCGTATGCGGTGAGGTCGGTTTAGCATCTAAAAGCACTGCCAGAAGTGACAGAATCCTTTCAACCTCAGCATGAACAGTAATTAAGCAGAGGAAACGGCAGGATAGCCTAACTTCAAGAATGGCTAACCATTGACATCACAATGCTTGGGCCCTATTTTCACTCATCCATCTCTTCTACCTACAGAATGACCAAATGGACATAGCTAACACTTACAACAACAGATGCAGTTCAAAGCTCTCATACTTCCATGCAGAAGAGTCACTTTTTTAAATTGTAGCGTAATAATTGTCTTCCAAGTTTTTCAATGCTATATACCAATTACAGTCTGACCACCTAAAGTGCCACCAGATAAGAGTTTTTCTCTCCCATAATAATCGCAATGCAGAAGATGTAAAGCTCAAAGCCTCAAATACCATCTTCTTGATTTAATTCCTTGATACATTGCAAGAGCAGAGTTTCACCAAAAACGTATCTAAACAGGTACTGGACGGATAATAACCAGCGAGTTTAACTTAGGACCAGGCCAACTATCAACTCCAACCCAGAAGAAAAACACAAATTTGCATGTCCTCAAGGGAACAAAATTCGGAAAAATCCAAATCAAGAATGCAATTAAAACCATGTAGATTGATCCAGGTCCAAGGTTCTTAGTCCACGGCACAATCAAATCAGGAAAACAAACTAGGACCAATGACTTATAATCCTCCGCTCAATTCATAATAATTATCCCAGTACTAACTAGGGGGTTTTCCACCGGCAAGATCCCAAATTTTTCCCTAAAGATCCCAAATTTGAACCCGTTCTCCCATACCCGTTTGCATTCAAGCAGATCGAAACAACCACAACGACCACTGAGCATGCAAGACAAAAGGGCACGAAGGAAACGAGGCATGAGTGATGAGCACAGAGAGACAGAGAGAGAGAGAGAGAGAGAGAGAAAGAGAGAGGCGAAGAGGGGGGAGCGGAATCACATACGGGCGTTGCCGCATCCGACCACGAGGACGCGAGAGGAGTAGCTGGGGATGTACATGCGAATGAAAGGGCGAAGGCCAGAGTAACGCTGGTACCAGTCGAAGTGGCCCATCTCCGCTTCCTGCACGTAGCGCGCGTCCCAGTAAGTGGCGTCGCCATAGTTGTACGTGTTGCAGCTCGACACGTCCCTGTACATCCTCCCTCCTCTTCCTCCTCCTTCGCTTTCGAGCGAGTAAGGTGACGATTCGGGTGGGATCTCTGCTCTGCTGTTTCGGTTGGGTCTGCGGCGAGACAAGTTAAAGAGATCTCTAGTTAGTTGTCCGGGCGTGCGATGGTCGTTCGGTAACGACGGAGGTTGTTGGTGGTGGTGGTGGTGGCGGCGGCGGTGGTTTTCTTGTGGGGGCGTCAAATCTTCACCGTACGTTCCTTGGGCCTGCTTCGGAAATTTCCGTTTATAACTTTACCCCCGAAAGTTCAAGAAATGAAGGAAGGAAGAAGAACGGAATTCTTCCTGAGTTTCGAGAAGATGCGAAAAGATTTGAATATTCTAAAGGATTTCGAGAATTTCGATGTTTTGTAAGAATCAAGGCGCGATTATCACGGTGTTTACCTGAGGGCAAGAAATTCAAATTGAAATTGGAAATCGCCGTTTTCTTTCTTCTTTCGTTAGGGTCGAACTTTGACATGCCTATCTGTACTCTTCTCCCGTCCCCCACCGATCCCCGACCATCATAATGAGCGGAGGGATTCAGAGATATTAACTGACGCCGAAAGCATTTTACACGATCATATTATAAAGTGTCATAAATTTAGGGATTAACTTGTTTGTTAGGATTGAATTTTTCTCTTTCAAACTTCATTACTTTACTTGAAGGAAGAGTGATTGTATCTAAATTCTTTACATCTAAAGTACAGTAATTATATAAGACGGTTCTTATTTGAGGCTCTCAAATAAAGTTCAAATATCTATACATTCTAATTTCATGAATCGATTGCCATCATCTCTTATTATTCCGAGAAAGTACAAAAAAAATCATAAATCTTTTATAATTATGTCAATTTAATTCTAAACTTTTCAATTATATCAATTGTTCTTAAATTTTGTCACGTTTGCCAATTGAGTCCATCAACTTATTTATGCTCAAAATTGCTATCATGAGTACTAACCGTCTTATGTGATATGATTGATATTGACGTTAATATTTTTTTAATAATTTCATTTGTTTTTTATAATTTTTCTTTCCTTCCCCTTTTCTTTTGACTTGACCACAGGTCATGGTCGACAAGAGCAGGCGTCGCACCAATAAGGCCTCCTTCGCCAAACTAACAAGGTCGACCTCACCCACGTTAGGGTAATCTCATCAAGCATCGCCTAGGCAAGGGGGCCCTCACCAGCACTCGCTTTCGCCTGGACCACTGCCAACCATGGCTCGAGGCAAGTTATCAAAGATCATGCCACTTGAAGAAAGAGAAGGGCAAGAAAAACAAAGGAAAAAAATTACAGAAAATATTTTCATTAATATCAACCATCCACTAGCATCAATATCAATAATTATCAATGGATTCAATTGACAAGATATGAAAATGTCTAGGATTACACAAAATTGGCATAATTAAAAGGTTTAAATATAAATTGATATAAATACTCCGGTTCCTCCGAAAGTTCAAGAAATGAACCACAACCACATAATTGCCCGTCGTCATGCCATCTATCGGCATGGTGTACCCTAGTTATCCTCCTCCTTGACCACCACGATGCTAGAAAAAAATCACCATAGATCCTCGTTGTCCTCCTTTTAGTCTAACAATTCTAAGAATTCCTTGGTACTTTTCCGCTCTATCTAAGCATCCTTAACTCAAGAAAAGAATGTCTTTAGGGACTTCCAACTTACATTTCGACCGACATTTTTTTCAATATTTGAAATATCACTTGATTCAATTTACTCCAAAGTTCAAACCCTCGAGTCACACGATACGCCCTCCTAGATATACAGGGCCGTACGTACTTGGCAAATGAAAACACAACAAATACGTATAATGTAAAGGAACAATGGACAGAAGTCACCTTTCGGTATCCACACGTCCTGCTGCACCAAATGCTATCGACGCTACGTGTCCTCTCCATGTCTAATTCATCTCTCTCTCTGTTAGAGCGAGTGCCGCCATATGTATAGCATAAGAAATGCGGCCTTGTCTTCCCCCGGCTAACACAGGTGAAGAAGCGAGAATAACATCGAAGGCAAACATGGAAAGCAAAGCGCACCGAGTCGAGGACGAGTCCCGTGATCGAGCGAACAAGGAGAAGGAGAGAGCCGACGTCGCAGAGAAGGAGAAGAAGAAAGCGGGTGGCGGCGGCGAAGGCGAAGGAGAGAAGAGGAAGGAGAAGGAGGAGGAGGAGATGCCGTTGATGGCGCTGAACCACGTGTCGAGGCTGTGCCGGTCGGTGAAGGATTCCATAGAGTTCTACACGAAGGTGCTGGGGTTCGTGGAGATCAAGCGGCCCCAGGCCCTCGACTTCGACGGCGCGTGGCTCTTCAACTACGGCATCGGCATCCACCTGGTCCAGTCCCACGATGAGGACCGGCTCCCCCCGGAATCTCACCCTTTGGACCCCATGGACAATCACATCTCCTTTCAGGTTATTATCTCAAACTTTGCCCCGTGTGATCCAGTGATAATAACCTTCTAATCCGATATCATATGACACTAGTGCGAGGACATGGGTGCGGTGGAGCAAAAGTTGCGCGAGATGGGCATAGAGTACAAGAAGAGGACGGTGGACGACGAGGAGAGCGGGGCGTCCATCGACCAGCTCTTCTTCACCGACCCGGACGGCTTCATGGTTGAGATCTGCAACTGCGAGAACCTCAAGCTCGTCCCCGCCAGCTCTATGGGCAAGATCAAACTCCCCTTCGACCGGCACAACCCGCCGGTGGAGTTAAACAAGGAGGAGCGCTGATTATGGTCATGGTTATGAAGACCGCTGGGAACGATCTGTTGAGATAGGCTGGTGTTCGAGTGCTTTGTTCTTAGGCCGTGCATGGAGAAAGTTGCATCGTTAGGAATGTGTCCACGTTTCTCTATCCAAATATTGGATTTTACTTGGTCGATGGGTGACAGATGTAACCTGTTAATTATCATATTCGGGAAAAACATGGTTGGTTTGTAAATTGTTGCATCCATTTTGGGCATTCGGATGTTTTGGGTCTGAGTAGAATTAGGAACCTATTAAATCGTAACTTGCAACCTATTAATCGTAACTTTCAAGTTGATTAGAGTCGATCGGGTTAAAACACATCGGAAATGCCTAAATTTTGTGAGTGATCACCACGTCGGTGGAAAAATTTACTTTAGTGCCTGCAATTTTCATGGTTTTTTAAATTAATTTTTGACTTCAATTTTGGTTTTTTTTTTTTTTTGAAAGAAAATGAAGTTTAATGTAGTAAATTCTTTGTCCAAGGAGCAAGGGAACAAAGCGACCGTGCCTGGGAAAACTTACTCCCTCTCTCCCCACAAGAAAGCTTCTCTGTTATCTTCGTAGCATTCAATCAAGAACTGATTCAAGAATCAATGTGCTGCTCTAACAAAAATAAATGAAGCGGAAAATCACGATTTTAGGGCGGGAAATTGGAAGAAAGAGTTTGTTTTTATGTTAAAAGGCGGTGTTAGATTTGAGGGAATCAGAAGTATTGGGAGGTCTTGCAAGGAAGATGGGGTCATGAGTGGAGGATCGAAGACAAAGGCGTTGCGGTGAAATTGCACCTTGAGCAAGCTTTAAACATTTGCTAATCGTGAGATGTTTCTCCTGCTTTCTAATCTTCATTGCCAATTTGATAAGGTGATTCTCAAATTGGGGTTAGGGTTACTAAGAACCTTAATTTGTTCCAATTCCCAAGAACAATTTAAGTTTTGTTTTTTCTGATTTTATTCCTTACACGAATTTCTCGAACATTCAAATACGTTTGGTAATTATACAAATTTTTATTATTGAAATAAGAAAAAAAAAACAAAAATACATTTGATATGACCCTTAAATTTATTTTGCTATAAATTACTTTTAATCTTATAATAATTTTATGAGATTATTCTTGTTTTTCCTTTCTTTTTTTTCTTTTCTTCTTCTTCCTCATTTAGCCGGTTGATGGAAAAAGAAAAAGACAAAAGACAAAAAAAGAAATTTGCTTGATTATAAAATTGTTCCAACAAACAAAAAAAGTAACTTTTTTCTACTTCTCAATTCGGTTCCAAATCTAATCTCGAAATTTAGTTCGTGTTACCGAACAGATTTCTATTTCTCTCTCTCTTTTTTTTTTTTTGAGAAACAAAATAATTGAATTAGCCAATAATTAACCGATTACCAATTGACTTCAAACAGACCCTTAGAAGTTCACTAATTGACTTCATCTTACTAGTGAGTCACGTTGGAGTTTATGTAACAAATGAATATTACATCACTTATAGCACTCAAATTAACAATTTTCGACAAATTTGGCATTCGAGTGATTGCTCAAAAAATTTTGACACTTACAAAATAATCACTTTATTTTTACACCTTATGATTTCAAAAAAGCATTTTCTTTATCATGAAAATCTTGACACATTTTCACTCAAACAAAGATTTCCTTAAACTTAACATTGCTAATTTTTTCTTGTGCGAATGCCTTTTTCAACTTCATGTACTTCATTTCAACATGCTCCATTTTCTCACTTGGAAGCTCCGTGTTATGACAGCAGATTAACTCCCTCTATTTGGAACACGATCCCCCTTAGAAAGTGTTTTTCTACTGGTGGATCACTTAAATTGATTCAAATGTACAAACTCATCAATGGGATCTTTAGTTGAAAAGCTAATATCACCCTTAAGATCTTTATATGCCCGCCTGCTTGCCGCCAGCCCACTATTTGCATGTCAGCCCCCTCTCACTGCCAGTCATTACTACTCACTGCCACTGTTCACTAAGACTTGAAAGGAAAAAAATTTATGTCGTTATCAAACAAATTTCTACTCTCTTTTTCTTTTAAATCTTACAATCTCGAAAGGCGTTCCTTTCTATTGTGAAAATCTTTAAACTTTTTACTTAGATAAACATACCCTTCAACTTAATCATACTTTTTCACTTCTTTTTATGTGAATGCTATTTTCAGCTTCATTTACTTCGTTCCAACATGCTCCATTTTCTCACCTGGAAGCTCCATGTAATGACAGCAGATCAAGTCTCTCTTTTCGGAACACGATTTTCATTGGAAGGTGTTTTTCTATTGGTGGATTAGTTAAATTGATTCAAATGCGCAAACTCATCAATGAGATCTTTAGTTGAAAATGCAATATCACCCTTAGGATCTTTACCTGCCCGCCACCACTGTCTGCGGGCACTTGGGAGGGGGAAATTTTGCATTGTTATTAAATGAATTTCTATACTTTATCTATAGACCTTATGATTTCAAAAAGCATCATTTTTATCGTGAAAATCACGAAACTTTTTACTCAAATAAATATACCCTTAAACTTAATCGTGCTTTTTTATTTCTTCTTTTTTGTGAATGTTATTTTGGCTTCATTTACTTCATTTCAACATGCTCCATTTTCTTGCTTGGAAGTTTCCATGTTTTGACAGTAGATCAAGTTCCACTTTTTGGCACACGATCCCCTTCAGAAAGTGCTTTTTTGCTAGTGGTTAGTTAAATTGATTCAAAATGCAAACTCGTCATTGAGATCTTTAGTTGAAAATGCAATATCACCCTTAAGATTAAGGACGATAGACTTAGGTTTATTTTATGATAATTTTTTCTTGGCAGGAAATTATAACGATGAAGTTGTATATTATATTGACAACCCATATTTGGGCATTTATGTTTCGATTTTCTTTTTTGATCGGGCGTTCCAATTTAAATGTATGAGATAAAATAATCAAAAAAATATCACCAAATTCTAAATTTCATCGACTATTTCAAGGTCACTTTTGAAGCGAAGTATATTGTGTGGTATTCTAGAAGGAATCAACAAGTTATGCTTTCACGATTAAATTTTCTTTGCACTTCTATCTGGTCAAGCCGAAGGGGGCTTTTCTGTAAAATTTGGAAGTGTAATTCAGTTTTCAAAATTCACGTTTATTGATGGCTTGAGGTATTAGGATAATTAAAGGTGAAAATTGAGACTAAAAGTTAAAAGAAAAACACAATCCAAAAATTACACACTTGTGTGCGTACACTTGGCACCTCTCCATTGGCAATGCTGACATGCGCCACCACACACCACACGGCAGCCAAGCTGGAAATTTGGCGGAATGACAAAATTATCCCCAAGCTGCTGTTTAGAGATAATTTGATATGCTTTATGTGCTAATTAATTTTTTTTTTTAACTTTTATGCGTCACACCACACGACAGCCAAGCTGGAAATTTGGCGGAATGACAAAATTATCCCCAAGCTGCTATTTAGAGATAACTTGATATGCTTTGTGTGCTAATTAATTTATTTTTATTTTTATTTTTTACTTTTACATGACGCAAGTAAGTTTTTAATTATCTTTGTGCTGATTAATGGAGTTGAGTGTATATGTTTAACTTCATTTAAAGAGGGTGGACAACAATGAATTAATGATCACGTTTGTGCGACGATTCAATAGGGCCACAATAACATTCGACCAACATTTAATTGAAGTACCAACCCTATTTATTAAACTTTATCAAAAAAATAAAAAATATAATTCAAAAGTATCAACTAAGTTGGGTGGGTTCTCCTAAAAGATTGATCCTCTCTTCTTGCATAAATATTTGCATCATCTAATTTTGAAATCAATCATATGTTAGATAAGATTTTTATGGTAAAAAAAATTAATTTAGAATAAATTTATCATAAATGTACAAATTTAGATTTTTCCATACTATTAACCCTTTTGTAAATGTAATTGCAAACAAAAATTTTAAGCCATATTGGTGAAAATACTTGAGTTTAAACTTAAATGAATATACAAAAATATCTTTCAAATGATACTTAAATGATGTCGTTTGTCTTTAAAAAAAAGGAAAATATCAATGAAAATCTTAATTATTCCTACCGTAATACCAATATGTTTTCTTATGTAACAAAACCCATAAACTTGTACCGATGCGAGAAGAATACCATAGGTTTACCACCAAAAAGAAAAAAAGAAAAAAAACTAAACTTACCCTACCGAGACTTAGTATGCCAAGCATTTTTCTTGTCACGGAAACACAAAAATTGTATTTGTATGATAAAAAATACCCTTTTTCTACCGCTGAAATATCCTAAACTTTGACCATGTTGAAATTTTTACCCAAAACATTTTTTCATGCCACCGATGCCCCAAACTTGTACCAATGATGGAGGATATTTTGTCAAATTCATCGGGAATTTCTTAAAGCCCAAATTGTAGGAGTTCTTGGTGGTAGAAGGATAAACTTTGGGGTTTTGATAATACAAATATTTTTTTTTGGCATATCAGTATCATAGTAAATATAATTTAGGGTCATTGGTGACACTCAAAAGAAGCGTGGAATAGTAAGTGTTCCAATGGATATAATTTCGAATTTTTTGGTATATAAAAAAAATTGTGGTTTTGGATTGTAAATATAATATAGAGTCTCTAATTACACTCAAAAGAAGTGTGGAGTAGTAAGTGTTCCAATGGACATAGTTTCGAATTTTTTTGGATTTCGATAACACATAGGAATTTCTCAGCATATTGGTATTATAGTAAATATAATTTAGGGTCTTTTGTCACATTCAAAAGAAGTGTGGAATAGTAAGGGCACATTTAGTAACTATACAAAATTTTTGTTCCTAGAATAAAAAAAAAACGTAAACACGTTTGGTAAACTTATATAATTTTTTTTGTTTTTTTTAATTTTTCCTTTTTTTTTTTTTTTTTTTTCTTTCTTCTCTTTTGGCCATGGCCGTGATCGGGCCAACGAGGGCTCGGCGGCCTCGCCTTGGTCGGGCAAGCTTGGCCTCGTAACACATTACCTTATTCAACACATTACCGCTAACTAAAGTGTATTTGTATAATTTGAAACTATAACTTATGTCTTTTCATAAGTCTCGCTTAGAAAAAGTAAATGCACATCATTTAAAATAATTGCGTTTAGGATTTCATTTATAGCCTATTTCTTTGATATTCGAATTGAATTATTCATAACACACTATTGCTAACTAAAATGTAATTAATTTTTTTGAGTGATTTGATTTAGGCCAGTAAAAAAATTACATTAAATAAATAATTTACTTAGTTTGAAAAATAAAATAATTTCAATAAACTATAGCTAGCTTATGACATGATTCATTAACTCATGGGTATTTTAAACGAATAAATAATTTTACTTACTATAGTATTCCGAAAATTTTAATATTCATATCAAACCCATAATAAAAATATTTATGTCGCAGTATTGTTAAAAGAGTACATCACTTCTCTTTCACTAATATTTGGCTTTCTAAACAAACATATTTCGAATATGGCTTTTCTTATCGTATACTAAATAATCTTTTGTATTTGAATCTTGTGTGTTTCGGAAACAATCCTTTTTATCTACCGCATTTTAATCTTTAAGTCCTCATAAAGTACAATAGTCTTCAACAAAATAATGGACTAAATTATGTGAATATTGTCTCTTCCTCCTATATCAAATCTCATATTAATGGATTACCAATCATGCAAAAAAAACAATTTCAAAATGTTGGCTTTCCAACTTGAATGGGGTCAATACGAATTGTAGTACTGTCGAAATCTTAAGATAATTGTGGAATCCTACACAAAAATGTAAATTTCATTTTTTTTTTCCCAGGGGCGTTACTATTATACGCAGCAACTGCGTTTCCTCATTATAAAATGACTTTCCACGAGAAAAAAAAGAAAAAAAAAAAGGTAAACACCATGATACAGCGACGGCGGAGGACGATGATATAATTCCAGCCGCGATACAGAAGAAAAACACACGCCCAAAATCCACTCCTCCGCCCCCTGCCCTGTCCCTCTCATGCACAGATCAGATCACGCAAACCCTAGACCGCCATCACCAGATCAGCACCGCCATCGCCCCCTCTGAGATTCATTCCGCCCATTCGCCGATTGATCCGATTGATTCTGTACTGTACCAATAAATCCGTAAATTTTGAGAGCTTTTTCTTTTGCGTTCCGTGCAATTTCCGGCGATGGCGTGCATAAAGGGGGTGGGCCGGTCGGCGTCGGTGGCCATGGCCCCCGACGGCGGGTACTTGGCGACCGGGACCATGGCCGGGGCGGTGGATCTCTCCTTCAGCTCCTCCGCCAGCCTCGAGATCTTCGGCCTCGATTTCCAGTCCGACGATCGGGATCTCCCCCTCGTCGCCGAATCCCCCAGCTCCGAGCGCTTCAACCGGCTCTCCTGGGGCAAGAACGGATCCGGCTCCGACGAATTCTCCCTGGGCCTGATCGCCGGTGGCCTCGTCGACGGGAACATTGGCCTTTGGAACCCGCTCTCCCTGATCCGGTAATTCCCGATTGTTTTGCTTCGGTTTCGAGTGTGAAATTGGTGTCTTGGAGTTGAGATCTAGCTCGAGCGTTTGTTTGGCTGGTGAACGTCTCTTCTTGGATGCAATCGCCCGTTTCTTGATTCGGAAACGGAATCGGAATCTGAGGTCTCTAGTCTATTGGAGTGATGATGTGTGAGGATGGCGAGAATGCTGAGCATCGGCATAAGTTTTCTTCAAGTCTGAACCTTCTCGTCACGAACTGGGTGAATGCTGTTGCGAAACGCCAGTTAGTCTGGATATTAGTATCCATACGAATGGAGGGTCCCTAGACATGCCTTGCGTTTCTAGTTCTTAAACAATCCCAGTTGCATAATAAAGAATCAAGGACTGCTGTCTAGTTTCTGTATCTTTGTAGCTTCTGTATAGCAGGATTGTTGCCGTGTTTCAGAAGAATAGGAGATTACATTTTTGAAGAATTCGTCTTTGAATCGAATGGTTTGGCTTACAAATTCTTCACCTTCATCTAAATCTATAGTAATGTGCGTCCCTTACAAATTGTACTACTTGTATGTAGCTATGCGATAGTGGTTTTATTGAATCTATCTGTAATTTGTTAGTTGAGGTTAGATATCTGAAGGGAAGTCCTTTCTGTCATTGCCCACTTGTCGGGTCCTACCATGTTTTGGTACTCTAGGGCCTGTTTCCCTGATGGAAAATTTCAAATTTTCCATTCTGTTCTCATTTGGGATTGAAAACATCACTAATACCGTGTATGGTGGGATTATAGAGAAGTTCTCAGAAAAAGATGCAGTAACCTCGTTTTTGTTTCTTAGGAACAAAAAAGAAAACACCTCTCTGGTTTCTCACTGTTTTCAGTCCAAAATGGAAGCACATTCGTTTGGACTGAACTTTTTTGGCTAATAAAGGGAAAGAATTTTTTTTTTTTTTTTTTTTTTTTTTTTAAATTGACGCATCAAACAGGTATTGAAAATTTCTTTCCTGTAGAAATTCTCATTTTGACTTACTAAACATCTTTTCAGAATAGTGAAGAATGAAATCATTCTCATTTTTTATGGAAAAGGTATCCGAAAATGTTTCTTGAACCAAAAAGCCCCTCCATGTTCTCATTTTGGTGGGGGCATTATAGGATGAATGAGTTGGACAAGAATTGAGGGATGGATGTTCTTTCAAGAGATACGATCAAGAGAAGTAGTGGATTGAGGTTAATTTCAATTTTAAGTTGCTCATTTAACTGAGTAAAGTAGTAAAGTTCTTTTTCAAGCTGCATTTTTCCATTTTAATTCTAGGTAGTTAGTTTGATTATTATTATTATTTTTTTTTCTGATAGGTTAAATATTTAACTGTAGAGGACCCAAGGCATGGAAATCCTTATGCAAAAAGAGCTAAAAAAACTAAACCCTTATATGAAAAGCTCACAAAGCCAAAGAGAGCTCTCATGTTAACTATATACACCAAGGCATGAACATCCATATGCAAGTTTTTACGATACC
The DNA here is from genome assembly GCA_017140595.1 of Eucalyptus curtisii. Lineage (NCBI taxonomy): Eukaryota > Viridiplantae > Streptophyta > Magnoliopsida > Myrtales > Myrtaceae > Eucalyptus > Eucalyptus curtisii. The sequence goes on along the minus strand of CM029500.1, from coordinate 39,320,991 downwards.
AAAAGCTTAAAACTTCAATTCAATTATCTTTCAAAACAAAAAATGGAAGATTCCTTTCCATCAAAAGCTCTCTTGTTCTGTTCCTTCCAAATCAACCAGAAAACAGAGAGAGTGGATGTTCAAATTCTTTGGTGGAGTTCATTTAGTCATCCGGAGTAAGATGATTCAAATAACCCATATATTTAGTGCTCTCTCTTTTAAAGGTGTCATTTGGTTGGTGTGCCTTATGCAGAGATTAAAGACGTAGGATCACTGAGTGGTTTTCTATTGCTTCTAAAGAGAAACTTGTAGATGTTCATCTCCATTTTCACCATAAGAGATGGACAAGAACTATATTGTTTGGGTTTCATTGTTATATCTTGATTCAGCTGCTTGTGTGTGTTGTGTTGGCTTTAGTTTTGACCTTCGTCTAAATGTTTCTATTCAGGCTATGAAGGTTCCATCCTATACAGTGTATTGGGACACCAATATAATAAGCCTTGCCTGGCCTTTACTATGTTGCTGTTAGCAATTGAGGACGTGTTTGGTTTCATTTTGAAAATATTTTCTCTTGGAGACGTGGGAGTAGTGTTTCCCCATACTAACTTTTTGTCGTTTTCATTATTTTAATCCTGTCTTGTTTCTGAAACAAGACAACCATAACATGGGGGAGCTATGGGCGAACTATTTATTCTTTTCTCTCTCTCAATCTGTTTACCAGTCACAAAAAGTGCCTCTAGACCTAGTAAATTAGACGTTTAAGTCCTGCTATTTCTCTGAAGCTGGCCTGTGATTTTCTCTCTTCTTCATTTGATTTTTGAAAAATAGCAAGAATCCAGATTTGCATCCCCTGAATTGTCAAGTGTCAATTTTTAATGAGAGTGATCAAAAGCAAGTTTTTAATGAAATTTCATTTCCAAGCTTCATTAAGCTTTAGCAGCTTTAGCCTTGAAGCTTTGGTTAATCTTGGGGATGTTTCATGAAGCTTCTTCAAGCTTGTTATGTGTTGTGTTTTTTAGCCTTGGAAATGTTTGTTTTGGTATTAGGTTTCAGTTCAGTGATCTAGATGCATTTTGAAGTGTAACCTCCTCAATTTCCCTTTGCTGAGGGGTTTTAGCTGGCAATTGGATTCTCAATTGAGACACATGATTATCACGTTCATTTCTTAAATATTTTCACATCATGTCTGAAATTACTTAAACTGAACTTATTTTCAGTCGTCATTTTCGAAAAATTTTCCCTTTTGCTGTAGTAACATATTCTCAAGAACAGAAACAACAATGAGGTTTGAAAGACTATCTGTACTTGTTTTTCGTGCAAATTCTTGCGGAAAGTATTTTCTGTGATAGGATGCAGTTGTATAGCACATATCGCAAAGTAGCCTCATAACTGCCAGTTAAAACTGGTTTTAGAAGGGGGGACAGCTCATCCAATTACATGGCCCATTTGATACCATGTTAAATGATAATAATCCATGCACTTGAACAACGAGTAAAGTGGATAGGTGAATGGTTGTTAATGTAGCCGGGATATTGGTAAGATCAATAGGGTAATGAGATCTATCCCCGTTTTTGTAAGGCTGAATAAATATCACATGCTTTTGACATCATTTTCGTAAGTAGCTGAGCTGCCTATTCCTGTGGACTTCTGTGCTGTTATTGATTTGTAATAACAGTCTCAGCTGGTGTTTATTTGGATTGACACTATTGCTTTGTTTGGAGGAAGTACAGTAGTATTCTGTATTTAATGTTTTTCCCTTTTCAGTTCTGAGGCTGGTGATAAGGCAATCGTAGGACACCTTTCTAGGCATAAAGGACCTGTAAGTCCCTTGTCTTCGTCTTTTCCTGTTCACTGCTTGTTATTGTCTCTCTATCTCTTGATGCTTAGGTTTATTGGATGGTTATGTTGATTTCTTAATCCAGGTTCGTGGTCTTGAGTTTAACGTCATTGCACCAAACTTACTTGCTTCTGGGGCTGATGATGGTGAAATTTGCATTTGGGATTTGGCTGCACCAAGAGAACCTTCTCATTTCCCTCCTCTTAGGGTATGTTGGGATCTGAGGATTTTTAACACAGTTCACTTGCTTTGGAATTTATTTATATCCTTTTATATTATTCAGGCTTGTCTTGTCATGTTATGTGATGAATGGATATTTTTCCCTTATGACAAACCTTACACCACTTGGTGGGGACATCATGGATCTTTTTAATCAAGGCGTTCATCAGTGAAGAATTAAGGTCTCGATTTGTTCGGTATAATTTTAACTTATGGGCTAAGCAGATGTATCTGAGGATTTTTTTGCCCACAAGCCATTGTAGTGAGCAGCGAGCATGCTGATGTGTTTTTGGATTCATGAGAAAAGTTAACTTTTTCACTTCTCAGCTATTTGCCTGCCAGTGAGTAGGCACAAAGACAATTCCTATTTTGGTAATATTTGGTTCTCGACTGCTCTACCCTTGCATGTGAGCTGGTCTGTCTCTGATGGTACTTTCTGCAGTTTTTTCTAAAAAGTGTGCCCATTGTCGGAACATAATTAGACTTCTGCATGGAACGCATCATTTATGATCCATGATGCATTGTCCCCAGCATGACATGAAATGATGCCCAAATAACATGCGTCTTGGTCTGGCCTTGACATTTTGCTTATTGCTCTGGTCTATGGTACGAAATGATCTCCTGCTTATATTGTGGAACTGCCAAATTTCGAATTGTCTAGCATCTCTTTGCTGATGCTGATTGTCGAAAATGTTATTTTCATGGTTTGGTCTTTCATGTGTCTTGTCCAGATTTCTGTAACTTGTAATCATTTATTTGTGGGAAAAGGATACCAAAAATGCCATAACTTCCGAACGGCGATTACTTGAGCGCTATAACAACTTCTTTTTTTTTTTTATCATTTGAGTGCCATAACTTTTTAAAAAAATTCACCACAAGTGTCGTGCCATGTTGGATTTTTGACACTTGGCTGAACTTTCTTCTTTTTTTTTAGTTGTGACAATCAAGTGATTGATTGAAAGTTATGGCACTTAAGTGAACATTTTTTCATAAGTCATGGCAATTAAGCGATCGAAAAAAAAAAAAAAAAAGAGCGCGCCATACGAAAGTTATGACACTTGTAGTGGCCTTTCTCTAAATTTGTCCATAAATGCTTTTATAAGTTAAAAGTATGGGTCAACTATGATGCCTATAAGGAAGATAAAGATTAAGGTGGACTTGCTGAGGCATCTGACCAAACTCTTTATATTTTTTCTTGCAGGGTAGTGGTTCTGCTGCTCAAGGTGAAATTTCATTTTTATCTTGGAATAGCAAAGTTCAACATATATTAGCCTCCACTTCCTATAACGGGACAACAGGTGAGAAAAAAAGGGATATTATCCCTTTCTTCTTTTTTATTCTAAAGTGATGTTTATCTTCCTCGGGGCAAAGGTCTAATTTTTTGCTTTTCAGTTGTATGGGATCTCAAGAAACAAAAACCAGTCATAAGGTAGCCTTCAATCTCTAGCTTCCTCACATGTTTATTTGCTTGGTCTTTATTATCTTTGTAGCTATCTGGACAACAGTAAATATGATTCACACTTTACCAAATGGCAGTTTTTCAGATTCAGTTAGAAGGCGTTGCTCAGTTTTGCAATGGAACCCTGACCTGGCTACTCAACTTGTTGTTGCATCAGATGAAGATAGTTCTCCTACTTTAAGGGTAATGACCTGACTTGTTGTCGCTATCTAATATACGTACTCAGGGTAGATGGAGCATGTATAATCTCTCATTGTGCCAATGTTTTGCGCAGCTTTGGGATATGAGAAACATAATGTCACCTGTTAAAGAATTTGCGGGGCATACAAGAGGTACACATCTATGCCAATAGTATTATCTTTTGTTGTTATATTAAAGATCTTATCATTTTTAATGTCATATTGATAGAGGCAGGGAGGAGGGAGAAGTTGATTTGGTTGTAGCATAGAAATGCAGAATCCTTAGTTTCATTCTCATTGTAATCTTTTAGATGGATTGATATGGAAAATGGTATGAATTAGTAGCTTCAGTTGCATTTGGTCACCAAGAAATAAAATCATATAGGATAGGATTGGATTTAAGCTTTTTTCTAGAATCTACTGAGTATAAGAACAGTATCCCTAACCAATCGAGATTGGGAGGCCTAACTAAAATTGGTCAAAAATTAAAAATATCAATTGAATTACAAAAATAAAGCAACGGAACCCTGAGAATATAGAAGACAGACAAACATAGCATTGTCTTGGTGGTGACAACCACCATGGTGATCACTGTCGATTGCATGTCTGAGCAGCGGTCACTGTGCTTAAATACCACCTCTAGGAGACTTCCTTCTCTTTCCTTTTTAGCTTTCTTTTCTTGTAAGAACAAACCGTTGCCCTGATGTTTGTGCAGAGTTAACTTAATGTGAAAAAATGACTATTTTATCTGGTTAGAATTGTCAACTTGATGCAATATCTCTGACTTGTTTTGATCCTTTCTTGCACTTCTTTTCTTTATGTTGATGAATATCAATGTTTTTGCTTGGACATATGTAATGCAATGTGGAATTCCATTGCTTCTACATATAATCCAAGTTTATTCTTTGCATACCTGGTATGGCTTACTTTTCTTGCAGCAGCTTGTTTTGACATGCTTCTGTCTGTTAGTAAAACGTATCATCATCCACTTGCATACCAATGAGCATTTGCTCTTATATCTTTTCATTTCCACCATTGGAATTTCTGCTATAACTGAGTTGATGGCTTCTCTTCTCACCTCTTCTGCTTGAATATCTGACCCCAGGTGTCATTGCAATGTCATGGTGTCCCAATGATAGTTCCTATTTGGTCACCTGTGCTAAAGACAATCGAACCATATGCTGGGATACAGTTACTGGAGAGGTACTTATTATGATGCTGTGTTTTCCCCTTTTTTCTTTTTGCATTCTATCTTAATATTTATTCCTGTACTAGTGCTCATTTTTGTGTTCAATGTCTATTTTTAATTTTGCATCGCTCATTAAGTGGCAATTCTGGCTGCTAGTATGTCAGGCTTATGTTATTCTGACAACATACATTTACTCATGTTTGTCATAGATTGTTTGTGAATTGCCTGCTGGATCCAACTGGAATTTTGATGTGCATTGGTACCCTAAGATACCCGGAGTTATATCAGCATCTTCATTTGATGGAAAGATTGGCATCTACAATGTTGAGGTATTTCTTTTTCTTTTCTTCTGTGTTTAAAGGTTCATATCTGGCTGCACCTTGTTGAGGGCTTTTGATTTCAATTCGAGAATAGTAGAGATGACGAGGTAGAGAAAGACTTGAGACTTCCTTTCATATCATGCAGATAACTAAAATTGGCACCAAATGTGTTTTCCTATTATAAATTTCTTTGAGATATTATCCATAAACTGTAAAGAGATTGCTTAATAATAGACAAATGACATTTAATCTCTTGTCATTGTTTTAATTTACCAATTTTTTTACATAGCAACCAAGGTTCGCTAAATCACCACTTATTTCTACTAACAAAATAAAAGAATAACATATGTGATGCCATTTTAAGTTATCATTAGATTGAGATTTATGATTGATTATGACAAATTGGCGTATAACACTTGACTAGATCGGACTGTTGAACTTTTTTATCAGAGTTATGTGAAGGCGCACCAATTTAATTATACCTGAGTTTTATATGGAAATATATAAAAACAACAGTACAATCCTATGCTCAACAGATAAGTTGGGAAAGAAATAAAGAAAAGATAAATTTGTTTTTGAATAGATTGAAGAAAAAAATAAAGAGGAAAACAAAAATAATGAAAAAAGGGGATAGTGGATCACCTTATGTTCTATTTGGTCACATAATCATATGTTTATTGAGAAAAAAGGAACAATATCTTAGAAGAAAATGAAAAAATTAAAAGAGTAAAGGTTTGAATTTTAGCAATATCTCCCCAAAAAGAAAAATTAAAAGTCTTAGAAGCCAGCAGGATTCGAACCTGCACATCCATTATATATCTGCCTATAAATGCATAATTTTGTTTTTAAATATAGACATGTAATCATAAAAATCTCCTATTATTTTGCAGGGTTGTAGCCGCTATGGTGTCAGGGAAAATGAATTCGGGGCTGGTAATTCTATCCTAATGGCTAGAATTTACATTTCTGTCAGTACTTTACAGTTTATTAATAGTCCGGTGTTTTTGCTAGTCTGCATTTGGTTTTATAGTCTAACATTGTCTGAAAAGAAATGATTTGTCAACACAAGTACCATTAGCCAGGTTAAAATTTGTTTGCATGTGTGCATGCCCCTGTCAGCGGGGAAGAGAGAATGAGAATTTGTTTATCAATTGCTTGGTGTCCTCCTCTTGTTCTTTCCTCTATAATTTGCTTATTAGATATGGTCTCTCTTCATCTCGGGCTGATTCTGCCAGTTGCATGTCCAGACTCAAGCAACACAACAGAAATTAATGAACAAATGAGATACTTGATTCTCTCATGAAACAGGACCAGTTCTGGTCAGGTTCTATAAGGTGACAACAACAGCATTATGCTACTAGCACACCAAAGAATTATTCAATTAGTTGTGTTCTTTTTCAAATTAATTGTGCACTCATTGGAAGGACGCTGATGTCAAACAATTCATGTACTCTGTTGCTAACAGAAACGATCAGTTGGCATCCTTTTTTACATCTGTTAATTTGTCTGCTGTGGTTCTCTCACACACCATACGTTTAACCTCTCCTTTCCCACACAGCGACTGTGAGAGCTCCAAAATGGTTTAAACGACCTGTTGGCGCATCCTTTGGTTTTGGAGGCAAGGTGGTTTCATTTCATACTCGGTCAACAGGAGGTCCTTCAGTCAATTCCTCAGAGGTGCTTGTTTATTCCCCTTCATTACTCTTGCTATTTAGAAGAACTTAACATTTATTTTTTCATTGTGTTCTTTTCCAGGTTTTTGTACACGATATCATTACAGAACAAACTTTGGTGAGCCGCTCATCTGAATTTGAAGCTGCAATCCAAAGTGGGGATAGACCTTCATTGAGAGCATTATGTGAAAAGAAGTCTCAACATTGCGAGTGTGTTACTTATTCATTTAAATAATTTTTCTTATAATTTTTCTTTTATCTTGTTTGGAGAATAACAAAATTTTCCCTAGCAGATCTACAGATGACCGAGAAACATGGGGATTCTTGAAAGTTTTGTTAGAAGACGATGGAACCGCAAGGTCAAAGCTACTTGCTCACCTTGGTTTCGATGTTCCTACGGAGACAAATGACGGTTCACAAGAGGATCTCTCCCAGCAAGTTAATGCTCTTGGGCTTGAGGATGTGACTGCAGATAAAGTAGTGCAGGAGGACAACAACGAAAGCATGGTGTTTCCTACTGATAATGGCGAAGATTTTTTTAACAATCTTCCTAGTCCCAGGGCCGATACACCTGTATCAACTTCTGCTGATGGCTTTCCTACTGTGAATGCTGCCGTGGAACCATCGCAAGACGAAGTAGATGGACTTGAGGAGAGCTCTGACCCATCGTTTGATGATAGTGTTCAACGTGCTTTGGTTGTTGGAGACTACAAGGCTGCTGTTGCATTGTGCATGTCTGCTAATAAATTGGCTGATGCTTTGGTTATTGCGCATGTTGGAGGTGCCTCCCTATGGGAGAGTACTCGTGATAAGTACCTCAAAATGAGCCGCTCACCTTACTTGAAGGTGACATGTTTTAAGATAACTTAAATTTGTTTATCTCTCTCTTTTTGGATACATTTTTATTTGGTAGTACCTTGGTAAGTGAAAATTTCTTTAAATCTATGTGCTATCCCACTTGTTAAATGAATCATCTTACTTTCAGGTTGTTTTTGCAATGGTGAATAATGATCTCCAGAGCCTTGTGGACACCAGGCCCCTCAAATTCTGGAAAGAGACGCTCGCTATTCTATGTAGTGTAAGTTTCTTAATACTGGAGGAAAACATTGGTAGAAATGAATTTAAGTGTCATGTTTCTTTTTGGTTAAGAAACTATGCCAGTTGGGGTTTCTGTGATAGGAACTTTCTTTGGAAGTGACTTTTGTTATGGCCCTGATCAATGTACTTCTGCTCAAGTTTAATTTATCATTTTGTTTTTTTGGCACGCCTCCTGCTCGTGTGCTTATGATGTGGATGGATGCTTCTTTATGCCAAATACTTGCCTTAGCTACTTTATTGCAGGAATGCTAGAAAAACTACCATTTTTCTATGCCACTTTGATTTTAATCTCTCTCTTAACACTGGTAGTAGAACTACAAAATCATGTGGATGCCCTTAATATCATTCTTCCTCAGAGATAGTCGAGCTTGCTCTGTACTGATAAGGTTTTCCATCTCATTTTGATTTGATGCCTGGAAGTAATATACCCAAGCTAGTTGATTGGACAGCCTAATTTACATCTTTGATGTACTGAAATTGTGATTTTCAACCATATTATATTGGTCGTCTGTTGCTGATCTAACTCGCAATGCTTCGGACATCCACTGATGCATCTAAATTCTGGTTATATAAAGTTTGCACAGGGGGAGGAGTGGGCGATGCTCTGCAACTCTCTAGCCTCAAAACTTATGGCAGCTGGTAACATGTTGGCAGCGACACTCTGTTTCATTTGTGCTGGGAATATTGATAAAACAGTGGAAATTTGGTCGAGAAGCCTGGCAACTGAACATGATGGGATGTCCTACATGGACCTTCTTCAGGTGGTTACCTCCTTTTAGTTGTTTTACGCCATTAGCTTCGTATCAACTGGAGAGTTATTCATATAATGTTTTCTTGGGATCAGGATTTGATGGAAAAGACTATTGTTCTTGCATTGGCCAGCGGCCAAAAACAATTTAGCACTTCAGTGTGCAAGCTTGTTGAAAAATATGCAGAGATTTTGGCTAGTCAAGGGCTTTTGACAACAGCGATGGACTACTTGAAGCTGTTGGGGACAGATGATTTGTCACCTGAACTCGCGGTCTTGAGAGATCGTATCGCCTTCTCTGTAGAAGCTGGTATGCTTTCGCTATAGCATCTGTTTACACATTTTTTAAGACAGATCTGCATGCACAAATTTTAAATAGTCCATTTTTTTTCTTATATCGAAGCTATGATACAAAAATGGACATCCGATCATGCATTATAGTTAGTATGTTCTGTTCCTAGCATACGTTTCTAGAGAGAATCGCTTGTCCTGTCTACTAGCAGTTCCATTTCTTTATGTAATGAATGAGATGTCTGTACCATTTGCTGGCCCTTCTTTTTACGGCCAAGGGGGTTTTCAACTAATTGGGAGTTACTAGGAAGGAAGTCTCATCCCTGTTTCATAGAAGTAGCCTCAGAGCCAAACACAGGGAAAGCAGCTTCTGGAGTGGATTCAAAGCTCTGTTAATAATTTATATATAGAACTATCTTGCTGTCCACTAAGAACATTTGCTGTCGTGTTTTTTTTTCTCCTCTGCTTCGTCTCTTCTGTAGTAGGATCCAAAAGCTCAAAAGAGCAACATGAGCGTTAGGAACATGAGTTTAATCATGGGTAGCGGAATTATTTGCAATTGCTACCTCCTTCTACCTTATAAGGACAGGGTTGAATTAGGTTTTGTGAAATGATTTGTTGTTTCCTATAGTAGCTTGAGATGGCTAAGAATGTAGTCTTGAATATTTTCTTTAAGAACATTAAGAGTTGCTTTTCATTTGTAGTTATCTATTTATTTTCGCTAGTTTCTTCGAGAATGGTTGATACTTGGGGTTGTTTCTGCTACTTTTTGGCAATGAAATATGTCTTGAGAAGCAGCTGTAGGAAGTGCAATTATTTGATACTTATGTTTCCTTCCCCATTAATAACATTGTTTTGATAAGGATCCAACAGGTGATCCTGATATCTGGACTAGTTGAGAATAGTCATTTTATATACAAACAAGACTCGAAGTGGATAAAAACTGATATTTTTTTTATCTTCACTGTTATGCTTCTTTGAAGCTAAAATTGCGGTTGAAGGTTTCTTTTGAATTTGTTGCAGAAAAAGGAGCCAACATCTCTGCTTTTAATGGCTCTCAAGATCCAAGAGGTGCAGTATATGGTGTCGATCAATCCAATTATGGCATGGTTGATACTTCTCAGCACTATTATCCGGTGGGTTCATCTAGTTGTTGAGTTTTCTGGTCTTCTCTTTTCTCTCCCTTTCTTTTGCAACTATGTTTTTCTATGATTGTCAATATTTGGCTTTTTCTTATCACTGCTTAGGAAGCTGCACAACCACAGGTGCCGCATACTGTTCCTGGTAGCCCTTACGGTGAAAACTATCAGCAGCCTTTTGGCTCTTCATTTGGGAAAGGATACAATACTCCCGTGCAATATCAGGCTCCTTCACAGGCGTCTATGTTTGTTCCATCCGAGCCACCTCAGAATGCCCAGGTATCTTTGGTTTATAAATAATCTGCATTGCCATGAGGAGGTGGTTGATGCTGCTTTATTTGAGTTTTCTGATAACTTATTTTACTCTGGGCTCTATCACAGCCTTTGCCTATCTTTACCCAATGGAAAAGAGTGGCGAGATTATAAAAAGCTCAGAATTAAGAGGATAAATGGTGAATTGTTTGAAGGAGCGATGGTTGTCTAATTTGGGCATATTATAGTGAATATCGTCATTCACTCTTTCTCTCATCTACAAAAGAATTTTCTTCATTTGCTGTCTCTAATTGCCCCAAAGAATAGAAAAGTAACTACCTGCTACCTGTGCCCTGTGGAGTCTGAGTCAGATAATGCGCTGGCACCCTTGTTTATACTTGAACTTGTACATATGAACTTGTATCTTCTAAGAATGAAAACTTGTGCTGGCAAGGATGATACAATGTTTTGTCATGTTCGCTTTGCATACCGTGACCTTGATTTCTTGCAAAGGATCTCTGGGTTGACCATTTTTCTCTCTTTCTAGCCAAGTTTTGTTCCAACTCCTGTCACCAGTCAGTCCATGACGAGATCTCAATTTATACCAGCGCCTCCTCTTGCCCTGAGGAACCCAGAGCAGTATCAGCAGCCAACATTGGGTTCTCATTTGTATCCGGTATGTATCTCCTTCAGTTCCAATTTTGATCATAGAAGCGTCTAGTTTGACTGATTCGGTTCTCTTTGGCATGTCTCATAGGGAAGTGTTAATCCTACTTTTCAACCTTTGCCTCATGTACCTGGTCCGGTTGCCCCTGCGCCACCACAAGTGAGCTCTGTTCCTGGCCAGAATATGCCACAAGCTGTGGCTCCTACTCAAATGCGGGGGTTTATGCCAGTTACTAATCCGGGGGTTGTTCAAAATCCCGGGCCAATTTCCATGCAGCCGGCTACTCCCATTGAATCAGTAGCTGCACAACCAGTTGTCTCACCTGCTGCACCCCCACCTACTGTGCAGACAGCAGATACTTCAAATGTTCCTGGTAAGAGCTACCTTTCTTTTGTATGGTTTTGAAAAAATAGCTGCCTTTCTCTTTATTTACGATTTATGAGGGCTTTGTTTGTTTCCACTTGAAGATGAGTAAAAAGCACTTTTCTGCTTTCTCGCCAAAATTTATCATCTAATTTTCAGAAATTATGTAGAAATATATGCACCTACATATATATGTCATGAAAGTTTCAAGTGTTGCGGATTAAAAATACTCAAAGATTGCTCTTCATAAAGGTTAGGTCAAGAAAAAAGTAAAACGTAAAAGTCAATCCAAACATGCCTTTGTGCTTGCATGCTTGGTCGTGCTGTGTTTTTGTTTCTGTTTTCAGTAAGCAAGGCTTGTTTGATTCTGCTTGTAGTAGTAGACTGATAATTTATGATGCTCTTAATCCTCCGTTCCTGGTAAAATGGTCATGACTATGCCAATAGTGCCTGAAAGTTTGAAGAAACTCTTTTGGTGCATGGAAACCAGGCCTTAATCTCAATTTGGAGCTTTCTTTCTATACCATAATTTGGTTTTCCACTAGGCACATGAGCTAGTTTATACAGAGTCAATTGCAATATCTAATTAGTGATTTGATTGATTTTGTTTATTTTATTTTTTTTAATGAAAATGTTACAACCCATGAAGTACGCAACCACAGAGCTGAGCTTTTTAGTCTAGGAAGGGGCTAGGGCAAACTTGCATGCTACTTTTTAATTCCATCCCATATGTACTAGTAACTCTACGCACTTTACACTGTAGTTAGCATCCATTGGCTGAATAAGTAGCTAGTGAAGATTGCATGTGGAAATTTTGGTTCTTCCTTAAAATCGATGAGAGTTCAGCTTTCCTTTGTGGTGGCTTGATGGCATTCCTTTCTGACACATAACTGAATAAGTCTTTTCTGCATCCATGCACCAGCCCCCCAGAAACCTGTCATCGCAACATTGACGAGACTTTACAATGAGACATCAGAAGCATTGGGAGGCTCACGAGCAAATTCTGCCAAGAAGCGTGAGATAGAAGATAATTCAAGGAAAATAGGTGCCTTGTTTGCAAAGCTCAACAGTGGAGACATATCTAAAAACGCAGCTGATAAGCTTGTCCAGTTATGTCAGGCTTTAGACAACGGTGATTATAGCACTGCTCTGCAAATACAGGTGCATTTCCTGCAAACCGCCGTCTTTTAACTACCTTTGTGATTGCACAAGGGAGTAGTGTGTTCAATGATTTTTGTGTCTTTCAATCTTTCTTCTCCAGGTACTTCTCACGACTAGCGAGTGGGATGAGTGCAATTTCTGGTTGGCAACGTTGAAGCGGATGATCAAGACAAGGCAGAATGTGAGACTAAGTTGAGAAGAGGCCATTTCTTCTCAACGCATCTCCTTTGTTCTTTTTTCTCTCTTTAGCCTTGTGTGGTGGATTCTGTAGGGGAATTGATCATTTCTTTGGAAAGCATGGCTCTCTTAGATTGCTACTGGAGTAATTTTTGGTCTTTTGTTATAGAATGTCTTTTTTCATTGATGTTGACTTCTGAAAGCCGTTAGGATAGTTTTTAAAGGAGTTGGTGATTATTGATTTCCACCCAATATATGTAGCGTCAAGGAATTAGAGAGCTTTTTACTAGCCCTGGTGGATGTTTTTGACACAATATTTTTCACTATAAGTTACTCTCCCAGGCTGGTCTCTTCTGAGATGCCCGATGTCTGTTCATGACTTAGTGTTATAGTGATCATTTATGAATTTTTGGTATGCTTTTGGTGAGTGATAGCTTGTCAAAGAGAGAGAGGCTTGTCACAAGAAAACAATTAATTATCTTGTTGGTGTGGGGCCGAAGATTCTTCCTTTTGTTTTTATTTTATTTTTCCATTATCTGGATAAGGAAGACAGCAGCAAACGTTGTCGCTGAAAAATAACCTTGCTTTTGAAACTGTTGAGAGAAGACTCGGTAGGATGTATTATTAGATGCTGTTATTCCAACGAGCAAATCTATCCTTCGTATTTTCTGACTCGCCACTGTAATCAAGTCAATATTATGCAACAACTGGAAAGAATAGAAGGATTGCGAATTATAAGCTAGCTTTGTAATCTAGTATTCTGACTAATCACTTCTAAGCATGGTGGAAGAATGAAGACACGGTGCTCTGCTACGAGGACCTCTTTGTTTGTGCAGATGTTAGTTACGGTAGGTTCGTAGTCTCATTCTGCAATCTCGAATTTATTTGGGGGCATTGTTGTAACCACACTCAAATTTATTCGGGGGCATTGTTGTAACTACACTCGCTTGTTCGGTGGATTGTGTGCGGCGTGCGACATGTGACAGAGAAGCAAGCCGGTTTAAATGAATCATCGAAGGTTCATTGATCACTTATACTGCGTTGGTCCTGTAATCGATTCAGAAAGTACTCCTCCTAGCAGAGGAAGTACTTGGTTAAAGTTTGGGAACCATAGAACTCCCGTGTTTTCTAGTTATCTTTCCAAAGCATATGAACGACTGGTCATCAAAATACTTGGGTGCTCAAACTTAAAAGTGTGGAAGCAGACGGTTCCTTTTGAATCTTCAAGAGCATGTGAAGGGAGGAAGTAGCAATGTATGCAAAACAACAGCCATATACAGCCAAAGCTCACACTATCAGTGCTAGTCTACGCGAGTTGTGAGGTGAAATTCAAAACCAATGGAGTGGGTGAAGTGACTGGACACTCCAGAACCTAGAAAAAGTGACCCATAACTCATTCAATCATCAAAAAAGGCCAACCGCTCGAGGACAAAAAGTGCCCTCGAAAGATGAAATATCTTCGACATCTTCCCTTGTTTGGCGAATGCATCACAATGTACTGTTATGTGTCTATATAAGCATCCCTATGCTTTTCAACAGCAGCGCTTCTTCTCATGAATCCGTTTTAATACTGACATTCCAAAAAGAATCAACCTTTTGATGGGTCCTTGTCAAATATTCAATTCATACAATTTAGTCCATGCCTTTACGTTTCAAAGAAGTACCTCGAAGCACTCAGAAGATAGGAGCACTGAGAGATTCTAACGAGAAAAAGGTGTTTCTTTTTCTTTTTTTTCTTTTTTTCCCGGAATGATTAATGGTCTGCCTGCACAAATTGGGTGGTCCCTTCAAGAAAATGGGCGTCAAGGTCAAAGGTCCATGCATAGACGATGGATCTTAAACGGTTATGTAAGAAAAGGAGAGGCACATGCTGGTATAAAACTATATTAGCTGTAAAGCCTTGATATAAGGAAAAGATCCACGCATACTTTCATCCTTGGCGGCTAACTGCCGTTAGCTAATAGAAAGCATGCCTCTTATTTCTAGGGTTTCGATATATCAATTTTTTCTCCAATTCCTCTTGTTTTCTAGGACTCCACTTATTTGAATAATAGGGTACTTTTGGTCCTGGCAGCATCCATGATTTCTTGCCTTCTGGAGTCTCACACGGCTGTTCTTTTTCCAATTTTAATATAGTCCTAAAATTCTGTAGACCGGCCCATAACAGCGAAGATTAATCTGCCTATCTTGTCTGTTCAAAAAAAAAAAAATCTGCCTATCTTGCACCAGATCCTTCTTTCAGGTTTTGTCTTCTTCTTTTTTCCCCTTTTGTTGTTTGTAGAAGTTGAATGTCTGTCATCTGTCCTAAGCTTGAACTTACCGAAGAAAAGGAGAGAGGAAAAAAATCATAGAGGTGACCAAGTTGGCGATGCGATGGTGTCAGTGACACCGCGTCGCTATCATATTAGGGTTGTTATCAGATAGCTGAGATTAGGTTGCCACCTACGCAATCACTGATAATTTATCATTAGACACATAATTATGCTTGAGTGGTTGACATGACACATGTCTATATGATTTTCTAAACTCAAAATTATTTGGGCCAAAAGAAATTCGAACTTTTCTTCTGATAGATCATGAATGGGCTGCCCATAACTGCAACTTGCAGCTTCTGGTTGATCTACTATGACCACCGTGATCTAGGAGATTATAACACAAGAAGTTGCTGCAGAGATGGAGAAACCCAAAAACTAGTTCTTCAAACCGTTCCAATTAGGAGCCATCGTTTTGTTGACCAGAGAAGAAACTTTGCTCTACAAGGATCACTTGATTCTTCGGAGGGTAACAGATAAAAATCCAGCTTGAGTTACTTCTTTCGACAGAAGAAACATATCGACTGTAAAAGTGAGACTAGGACAAGATTAAAGGACTATGAAAGTCAGCCTAGCGCTCTCTGTGTATTAAATAGCAATTTCCTCGTACACAATTTTTGCAGCATCCAGGTATGAAGATCGGTAACAAGTACAATTGACATCCTATGGAAGGTGTGGTGAGACACCAGTGATGTCCCCAACATAATGAGAAAATAAAAGAAAACACATGAACTATTCAATTAGAACCCTCTTTCTTGAGGAAGATCTGACACGATATCTACATCAATGCAGTTCGTGAGCAAGCTCTAATGACTGAGTTTGCGAACGAGTCACTGAATCGTCTATGGCTGGAAAGTTTTTGGGACTTCCCCCGACCGAACGGTTTCTCCTCACAATGGAGGCAGCATCATCTCTGCGACGGGATCGAGATAGAGTTCTTACCCTGTTCACGTATCTTCCGCTACCGAATCTAGAACTGTATGACTGGTTTGGCAATTTCGAAGTAGGCTCAAGTCCCCTAGCCTCCCCCTGAACTTCAGATTCTTCATCTGTATTAGCAGCCATGAGATCCATCAAGTCACTCCTGAACCCCAAATCCGAGTACACTCTTCGCGAATTTCTCATCGCTGGTTTCGAAAATTTCCCATCCAGAGCATCTA
The DNA here is from genome assembly GCA_017140595.1 of Eucalyptus curtisii. Lineage (NCBI taxonomy): Eukaryota > Viridiplantae > Streptophyta > Magnoliopsida > Myrtales > Myrtaceae > Eucalyptus > Eucalyptus curtisii. The sequence goes on along the minus strand of CM029500.1, from coordinate 39,304,768 downwards.
CATATCCCGTGTCCGTGTTTTCTAATCTAGAACTATTCTGCACATTCCTGGATTCAACCGGCCGTCCCATCGTCTCCACCATGAGGCACGGATTGTTAAACCCATTCCACGAATGAAGGGGAACCAATTTGCTCAGCCCGGTCAACCAATCAACAATATCCTTCATCGCCGGCCTCCTCTCTCTACAAGGTCTCACGCACTTGGCAGCTATAACAGCTAATTGCTTCCTGACGACGGGATCTTTTGGGGGCGCCATTCTCGGGTCATAAACACAAAGGAGCTTTCCCTTTTTAATCAAGGGGATTGCCCAGTCCACGATGGACGGCGGCGAGTGCGACACATCGATGGCCTTCCTCCCGCTGATAATCTCCAACAGCAATATCCCAAAGCTAAACACATCAGTCTTAGTACTCAAGTTATCAGGGGTCACATAGAGCGGATCAAGATATCCAAGAGTCCCAGCTGGGGGTGTGGACAGGAGCCTAAAATCATTGACATGACATCTGAGAGCCAACCCAAAATCGCCCAGACGAGCATTGAAGTTCCTATCTATCAACACGTTAGCAGACTTTATGTCTCTGTGGATTATAGGTGGGTTCTGAGTATGAAGGGTCTCGATGGCCTTGGCGATCTGCAGGGCCAGCCGAATCCTGCGACCCCAATTCAAGACGCGCGTGTTGGAATGAAGGATGTCGTAGAGGGTACCGTTGCTCATGAACTCCACGACCAGGAGGCGGTTCTTGGAGTCGCTCGCGAAGCCGACGAGGTTGACCAGCCGGGGGCTCTGGATCTTGGACAGGATCTCCAGCTCGTTGTCGACCTCGGAGGCGATCTCGAGCCCCTTGGAGGGCTTCTTGACGGCCACGTGGCGGCCGCGGAGGAAGGCCTTGTAGACGTAGCCGTGGCTGCCCTTGCCGAGCAGCCTCTGGTCGGAGAACCCATTGGTGGCCGCCTCGACGTCGCTGTAGTCGAACTGCTGAATCTTGATCGGCCTCTCTCGTTCTTGCTTGAGGGGGCGTTGGTTCTTGGAAGCCGCCGACGACGACGACGGCGAACGGGCGTGGGAGTTGGAGGTGGAAATGGAGGATTCAGCTTTGCAAGAAAGATAACCCATCAAACAAAAACTGAAAAGGATTGATTTTTTTTTGGCTGGTATAGAAACTTGAGAAGCTGGTAGAGAATTTATGGAGATAAATTTCGTTGGTTCTTGATGACTTTAATGAACAGAGCTGCAATGGCGTCTCAGAAGGAGAGAGAGAGAGAGAGAGAGAGAGAGAGACTACCAAATTGGAATCCCAAGGACAATCCCCCATGAATCTATGGCATGTATTAAGGTGGTAAGATTATTACAAAAGCAATTAACCATACATTTCACAGTACGCAGACCTTGTATTTTTACCTTAGAGTCAACGCCGTACTTTTACTGTATCTGGACTCTGTAAACCCCCTTTTTATTTTTTCTGGTCTCTTCTTCCCTCGTCTTCCTTTGTTCCTTCCTCTTTTTCTACCTTCACGGTCACGTTTTTCCTGACGAATTTTTTTCTAACATTACCAAATTCCCGTCTTTAGATAAATGAAAATAAGTGACTTGATACCCTTGATGCAGTTCAATCTTCACATCTAAACATTTTCTTATACAATTTATTATATACATATGAGCATTAGAATGCATTTAGATAAGTGATTATTGGCCCTTCAATAAATTTTCATTGTATGACTTTTCATCTTAAATTGTTTCATTTCTAAAATTACCATAATAATTCGTATGCGAATTAAAGTCTGTAGGAGAAACTATTCTTGTCCATGCAAAACTGATATGAATAGAACAGATACTTCATACTCTTTGAAATTCAAAAGTTTCAATTAGATTTGATTTGATCCTGAACTTTTATAAAATTTTACATTTCTCATTATTTTATTTTATTTTTACCCACGTTCCAACTTTCTCTAAACCCTTTCCCCTTTGTCGAAGGAAGCTAGACGAGGGATGAGATGCAAAATCCAGAATTTGGTGAACTCTTTTGTCCGGACAGAAGAACTTCCTCTTCACCATCACGCAGCACCGCTGTCCTTTCGCTGCCGCTAGGCATTATTGCAGCATCCATTAATGTCGCAGCTAGCAGCTGGGAAGTCTATACACAATAATACAAAAGGACCTTTGGTCTTGTTATGTCACGTGCATATTTATCGGCTTTGGCATTATATTATCTGGTGGTTGATACTATGGTCCAGCTTCGAGAAAATGATCAGATTGCTTGCTCTTAACGTTGTGGGTCTTCCATTATCGTCCGCCTCTTCTTTATGAACCTTTTGTGAGCTATACAACGACAATGCTTACCTACAAAAGTGGAAAGCAAAGACAAAACAAAAGCAGAAGCTCCTTTTGCGGAGATCTGAGTGGATGAATACTGCAAATCATAGCTTTTGAACGGATCATGATGTTTCGGTTGCCCTAACCCGTATCTTACTCTTATCGGATATTGCCAAACTCCGCAATGAGCGACGCTACTCTTGCCTTTCAGACATTTTTATCATAGATTTTTCAGGCAAAAGAGAACGTAGCCGTCGGTCTCATTTCATGTAAAAGGAAAAAAACCCAGTTCGGTGAACAGACGAAATTCAATTCTCTCTTTGGTTCTTGTCTTTTTCTATTTCCCCCAAAGTGGTCACCATAGAAGTTAAAAGATGAAGCGGAACCACCCAGTTCTTGCGCCCACATGAAGGCCTAAAGCTAGGGAGGTACATATAATTGTGCCGTATGGTGGTGGTCACAGCTCACCCATAAGGCACGACCCAACCAACGTGCCTTAAAGGCGCAACCTTGGCTGAGACACCACGTGAAATCAAAGTAGTTCCCCCTTTTCCTCGCTTATTCATCATCAAACAAGAACGAAACCTTAAGATCCATATCATTAGTTGTACTGGTTATAACGCAACTCGGGCAAGCGAATCGATGCACCGGTTACTTTCGGCCCCCCATAAAGTCATTAGTTAATTATCGGAAGCAAATTGTCATTAGTTAAAAGTTTGCCCCCTGCTGCACATCGAAAGGAGAAAAAGCTTCATCACTTTTCCATCACTTTCGCTTGTAGAGTGGCCATCCAAGTTTTAACAGTCAATGACTGAGAATGCCCGACTCATCATGACAACTATCCTCTTCTTTTTGGAAATGAATTTCGAAAGATGCTGCTTTGCAAAATTTACTGAGTGAGGATACGAAGATGACGAAAAGTGCCTGGATTTTTATAATATCATATCTAAGGCTAACATAGTTGTATCTTACGTTTTCTGGCTTACTAGTCCAAAAATATGAGCCTTTGCATCAAAAAACGAAGCTCAATCTCTTCTTCTCGAACATGCAGAAACATTGTTCATTATGCTGAAGGCAATTGCTAACTGCAGCAGTTAGGTGCATCACACAGAAGGTGAACGGTGCCTTTCATATTAACTATCAGGATGACAACACACCCACACACAAACACCCAACAACATGAGTCACAGATTCTTGTGATTAGTGCAAGATTGCGTGACTTCACCAGAAAATGGCAAGTTCCAGAGCATGAATACACACACCTCTGTTCCATTTACAGGAATATAGAGTAAGGCTGAAGCCTAGCAAAACACATAAAGAAAGGTACATTGATTTTGATGTCTCCCAATTCGCCTGTAGAATGAAAAAAGAAAAAATTGAAAATAAATGGTTCAAAGAAATTAGCTTCGAATATGCCCAGTTATATGCCTCTAAACAATGATGTTTTCAGTAGTTTCTCGAAACAAGGAGTACAATCAAGCGTTCAAGTGGGGCGCAGATACAGAATTATTTGAAAAGATGGGATGAAAACAGTTTCCCTCCACATGGAACCTTAAAAACCCTTTTCTTCATTCATTTCACTTTACAATGTGTATGAAAGGGACATCTTTTTGGCTATAATCTCACCCTGTATCTTTTGCCAGTTCGAATGATCATAAAGTTACAAGTAAAACAGAATAAAAGACCAGCATACCATGCCTCTGCCAATAGCATTTACATGTCTCACAACATGCTAGCCATTTCATAGGGCTGTAACTTAATTTCGGACATATTAACATTCCGTACCTTGGTGAAAGCGACAACCCATGAAATCAAGTAAGATTCAATTTCCAATCAATTTCCAAAAGACTGCAGTCAAGTGCACCTTTAACTCTATCTAAAGCCATTTGTCTATGCTGAAGCAATAACTGAGAGATATCTTCTGCTTGCTTTTCCATGTCATCACATGACCTCTGGCGAGGTAGTTTCCTTGATAAACTTTTCCATTTTGACTCAAAAACACAGGCTGCGTAATATGCAGAGAAAATTAGAGCTTAAAACTATCAGACACTGAGACATGTCTATGCTCTGCAATCATGAGGACGCTTGAACTAGTGGCATGACTCAATAATTCTCGTCATGATATGAGGAAACGAAACATCTGTGCCGAAAACATGCAAAAGGGTAAAACATAAGTGAGGACGCCCCCAATTTGCAGAAGGTGACTTATTGCAGGATGCTGAGCAATGAATGTTGCTTAGATTTCTTACATGTCGCAATTGGTGAGAGTAGCATAATTTCGGAGACATGGTTGTGATCTTGTAGTTGCAGAAGTGGAAGGAAGACATGAGTTTCAAGCTAGTGCTCTAGCAACTTACAAGAAAGTTAAGAAAATACCTTCACTTCGGTCCTTGAAGCCCTGAACAAGGCAGGCACAGACCCATGGCCTTCCAGCTCGAGATGCTTTGGCACCACCGCTAAGTTCCCCGTTATGTTGCTTCAAACTTGAGACATGGCAACCGAAACAAATAAGCACTTAGGTATGCAGACAGAAAACTGTACACTATTGAATCAACCGCAGATACAATGAGGCATAACAGATTCAAATATTTGAACTTTGAGATATGCCAACGGAAATAAATAAGCACTTAGGCAAGCAGACAGAAAACTGTACACTATTGAATCAACCACAGATTCAAATATTTGAGCATTGTATTACATGACCTTCAATGAGAAAACATACAACCCAAATGAAGAGTAGCGATAAGAAGCCGAGTATCTGCATGCTATTTCAGATACTAATTTACAGGGAATTGGAGGACAAGAAAGATCACAAGAACATTTCCAAGTTAGGGGAAGTCAAAACAGAGGAGTACATAGCACACAGTCGCATTACTGTATGAGAGAACAAAATAGTTTCATCAACCAATAGCAGCATTTCAAGCGTTGGAAATATCAACATGTACCACACGACTCGGTCACATATGCAAAACTTCCTACAATAAACACTCAAGTCAAATGCTTAATACATTGCAAGGCTAAGTCTGAGCAATTATGTGCAAAAGTTCAACATTACAAGCAAATCCACATCACATCAAGGGAGTTCATTAGCGACATTACTTGGTAATCAACCAGCTCAGCAGCAGGAACCTAGCAAAATATCATGAAAAACTACCAAATGGTACCTAGACAATGAATCAAACCGTTCAAATGTTCAATCTTTTCTTGCTCCCAGTTACACAAACACCAACAAATCCACCCATCGACGCACAAAAAACCCGAACTTTCCTCGAAGGAAAGATTCAATCGAGGAGCGAAGCATTACCCACCGGCGACGGAAATCGGTGGTGACGCCAACGTAAGTCTTGGCCGGTGGGTTGGTGGAGAGGATGAGATAGACGCACCATGTTCTTGAATCTCCCGAAATGGGCTCCGACCCCGTTCTTGAAATCGCCGACGCAGACGCCGGGGGCAAAGATTGCGAGAGCTTCAACGCGGATGATGATGATGATGATCTCGAAGGGGGTCTGGTTTTGGTAGGAACTGAGGTGGGGTGCTTGACGGATCGAAATGTCCTGGAGAGAAGCCTCGTCATCTTGAGATCGATCTTGGGCAGATTCAAATTCAGATTCATTCAGCTGACAGCTCCTGCCCGATCGTACCGTACTTCCGAAACCTCGGACGCCCCGTCTCTGTTGCCGGCGACAGGCCGTTGATTCCTGCGGTTATTTGATGAATTGAGGGTAGTCCGAGGTTAATGGATAATTTAAAATATTAAACAATTTATTTTTTACAAACAAATCTGTTGCCGGCGACAGGCCGTTGATTTGGGGGACGCGTATGGTAACATTTCTCTTTCTAAGAATTTCTGTTCTTTTGTTCTCCGGAAAAAAAAAAAAAGAATATAAACTTGTTTGGTAACGCCAAATTGTTTTTCTATTATCCGGAATAAAAAGTTAATTTTAGTAATAGATTTGGAGCAAAAACGAAAAAAAAAAAAAAAAATTACTTCTTATCCGAGAACAATTTCTAAAAATAAGTCAAAAAAAAAATTTTCTTTTATTCTTCACTCTTGCCACGGCCACCTTGGGGCCACCGCCGTCGTCGCCGGGCGCCACCGGTCGCCGGTGGCTACCGCCGCCGCCAGCCGCCGGCGATCCATGAGCAAGAATAAAAAATAAATAAATAAAAAAAGAATCGTTGTATTACCAAACGCATTTCTATTCATTTTCTATTCCAAGAGTAGAAATTTTGTGATTCTTTTACTCGAAATCGTTCTCCGAATAGTAAATGAAAAGAACTATTTCGAAAAAAAAATTCTTCCCCAAAAAGTTAAAAACATCCATGCGCACCCTTAAATTGCAAAATTTATAATTAAAGTCGGTCGGAATGCCAAATATATATAAATAAAACTTATCTTGTAAAAGTTAGTAATAAAATAAATTCGTATAATATGTTGATAATCTCTTATGTACGTCTACATTAGTAATTTACTATTAGTTTCCATCCTATTATTGAGTTAGTAACTTTTCAAGAACTATAGATAAATATGTTGCAAAGAAACATAATTTTTATTGGTAATTAATTCCAAAAATGAATGCTTTTGGTCCAACATATATAATATATATTTGTTTAGGAGGAATCAATACCTCTTTTCCTTGGGATGCAAGTATTGCAATAATAAATTTCATATCGTGACAAAAATGAACTGTTTCATGATTGGAATTTGAAACATTTCCTTTAAGGGAAAACTCCCCTTTTCCAAACTTACGTTCACCATGGCTTATGATGCCCATCAAAGGAAAGCTTTTTGATGGACCTTCTATGCAAAGCAGCTTTTGCCCTGCATAGGACCAATTACACCCATTGCTTCAAAAATTGGGTTTTCTTTATGGCCAGCATTTTGGATTGGCTTGACCAAACTCTTTCTGTAGCCTTTTCTACAGTTCAAGGACAATCCAACCAATGGTCTTTAAAAGTAGCTCATAATTCTAAATCTGAAATGTGTAATTGTGCATAGTCATGACCATGACATTAACATTTCCCTTTCACTAGTTACATCGTGTTAATCTGAAACAAGAGAAAGCCCTTGATCACAAACCTTTACATACAGATGAAAATATCAATTTAAAAGACTACATTTGCAGTTTTGAGTATTCACCTTACATTTCTTCTCCCAACCTAGGCTCTAAAATCAAGATTTCAGTTTTAATTTCCCAACATGAGATCCGATAAAAGAGCTTATCCTATTCCAAGGTAAGGATGTTGATTCGATGAATCTCACTTTGACGGATCTTTTTTCTCCTCCTCTGACAAATTCTAAATCCTTAGCAGTGGTACGCTGAATAGTTTCCAGGTCGTCGAGCAGAGGCAACGCCACTGAGCCCTGCGATTCTAGGTTCTTGATCCATCCTTGTAACAAATAATTCACCACCTGCATGTAGAGTGACGCGACATAAGAACCAGCAGCATCCAAGGCAGACTTGCAATACAGCCTGCCATAGCTATCCTAGGAATCCAGGGCCTCCTAGCATCTCATGAGAGTGACAAATCGGTAGAACCAATTTCGCAGTTCATAGTTTTTTGAAGTTTCTCAAAATTGGTTTAGACATAAATACATAAGGAGGCACCCTAACGCTTATGCTGCCAAAATTGATTTGGTCTTCCAGATATTGGATTATCAACCTGAGCCAATGGGTATCGGGGGAGTTTGATCATGAGATTTCTACATTTATCTGATAGCGGGAAGACAGGAACCACACATAAAGCATTGATAATATACTACATAAAGGATTACTGATTCATCAGTTTCAACTTTCAAGTATGCAGAAAACAGTAAATATATACACAACCCTTCATCTCTATTGTTGACCATTTGTAACCAAACACTAGTACATGAAAAAAAGTCCTCGATGACAGTTGTCTCCACAGGTTTACCTAAAGAATGGAGATGACATGCACATGATATTAGTTAAACTTCTCAAACCATACCTCAGGAACTTCATCATGAGGGCAGTGACCTGCAGGGCTGATCTCATAATATGGAGCTTCAGGAACTTGTCTTTTAACCTGAAGGCCCCAGACAGGCTTCACCCATGGATCTTCTTTTCCATAGATAAGGCAGACGGGTATATTGTTCTTCCGACATCTACAAAGTAACCACATTAGAGTAATGCGTTATGCAGGAAAAAAGCACGTTATACTTGTATAATGCTAAGGCCACCATTAAGAATCAGGATTTATATCTTTACCCAGATAGAGCCTCATTGAAGGATAATTGTCCCTGAGGAGCAAACATGATAGAGGCAAACGAGGCAGCAGCAGCTGGATGTTCTGCTGTCTCAAGTATACAGGAAAAGACTTTGTCGATATCTGTTGAATGATCTGCATAAACTTGCTTGAGCACCTCGGCTATGCTCCTTGGATCACTTATTTTCTGCCAACTGTTACAGTGTAGGAGGCAATCAGGATCATGGAATGTAAAAGATATCCATATGGTCCATGAAGCTAATGAGAATAAAATGACTTCGTTTGTGACTTTCCCATCTTGATAATTACAACTTGCCCTCTGATCTTTTTGGTTTTTTTGGCCATCTTCCTCTCCCATGTTGGTACAAAAAATCTCAGTATATGTTTCTGGTATTTACATGCCGATTTTGAAAAGACATTGTTTAATTCAATCAAGGCAGAACCACCAAGTTCCCCGGTCTTGGTGGCAAACAAGAGAAGGTGACAAATTTAGCTGACCAACTTACACGAGTTCTGTGAGCTTTCTAACTCTGGAAGGCAGAGGAAATGTCCCAGCCCATGGAAATATCCTAGCCAGTCTTGGAGATCTCACAGGGTTAGGAAGAAACCCCCAAAAGGGGGTTGCATTCAGCAGGGTAACACCCTTAACCAGGTGTGGGTTGCTTGCTGCAAAGTATAGTGCAACGAATCCTCCAAGCGAATTCCCGACAACATAAACCGGTTCTCCAATGACCTGAACAAAAACAATTGTTCAAAATTCAATCATTAAGATGAATTCTGATCCATTCAGTTCCAAACACAAGAAATGTCCAGATCTGTCTACATAACAGTCACTTTCTAGAACATGTTTCACTGGCACAGAGCATTGAATGTGAGTACAATTTTATTTTCTAATTTCACATTGAAATAACATATCCAGAAGAAATGAAAAAGGCTTAACAAACACGAGTGAATTATGCTCGAAAGCAGAATACACATTAGAACTCTAAAGCTCCATAAATTTTCCATATAGCAGTGTGTGAACAATGTCATAGAATACTTCTGGAGGATTAAATAAGCAAAGACATAGCTAATTAAGGTACCTCCTCCACAAAGTATTGAACTTGATCCCGCCATAAGTCAATTGAATAAACCAGCTGACTTGCCCACGGCTCCGTTTTCTCTCCAAATCCCCACAGAGTCTCCCTCCCTTCTAGGTCATTTTCTCCGTTATACTGAGGTGCAGGATCTTCAAATGGTAATGACCTTCCCTGTCCGAGAAAATCCAATGCCCATACTCTAAAGTCACGACCTAAATCCTTTAATTGCTTTTCATAATGAAATGAACCAACCCCAAAACCAGGAAGAAACAACACCGGTGGAGACCCTACATTTTCACACCCTGCCTTCTCATAGTGCACAGTTAGCTTCGGCTTCCACTCCCAAAAACAGCTGCTTATAAGAGCTCCCCGTTCACCATTGGATTCATCAGGCAAAGCCGGAATCAATACCTTGGCCTCTGATTCCCCTTCTTCAGAAATACTGCTCGCGTCCTCTTCCCCACCAATCACATACCCATTAGAACTTCCACTTAAGACCTTCAAATCTGCACTCCTGGAAGTTTGGAGCGCTTTCAAAGATTTAACAATACTATTGGTCCCGGAATGGTTTAGGCCAAGATGACCTCCTGCAGACAGACTCGCACACTGAACTCTTTTATGGATCCTGACAAGCAAAACCCTACTTCTTTTCCCACCCAAAAGCTTAGCCTGCCTAGAATTCAGATGCTTATTGTTCAAATTCTGCCTCGTATCCGCAACATGACGGCAGGGTGCAAAATTGTACGAGAGAATTTCCATACCCAGAATCTATGTCCTGTAGATAAGGAAATTGATCAATTCTCCAGGGTGGGATTGATCCTAAAAGCTAAAGAATTTATACTAAAACAATAAAAAAAATAGAAGGAAAGAAACTCGTTGAACAGTTTCTGTGAACACCAGAAATCTTCAAATCTTCACTCTCTTCTCTCACTCATCACACGCCAGGCAACTTAAAAGGGAATTAAGTAGCGGAAAAAAGAAGTTGCAAATGAACAAGCCTCCCAGTTATGACATAGAGCAGCTCTCAAAGATCACAGCATACAGACCCATCAAAAACAAGAAAAGAAATAGCACCTTATTCAATCAAAAAAAAAAAAGAACTGGAACTAAATGGAAACTGCAACGCGAGGGACTGAGAATGAGAGAGAGGCTTTACCCTCAATTTGCAGAAGGAAGATTCATGGAGAGCAAAAACTTGAATCTGTCCCCGCCGAATTATTGGGAGAATTCGAGCAACGCGTAGAGAAAGGGAGATGTTAGGTTGCTTGAAAGCTTCTTCTTCCTCTAAACGGCCAAACAAGGAAAAAGTTGCTCCATTTTTTTTGTTTTTTTCTCCACCGTTTTTTTCCGTTTTTCATGTGTTGAATATCGAAATCTTTCTCGAAAAAAACCATATTTTCGTACTCCTTGATTATCTGAAATTAAATTTAACTCCTCACTATTTTTCCATGTATAGAATTATTTATCGCTTTTTAAGAACAAACGCATATTCAAGTTGTTATTCTTGCTCAGATGAATACAACTATCAGGACCCAAGAAATCAAGAACGAAGGAATTTTCCTTTTCAATGAGAAGGGATTGTCGATCCCTCCTCCTCTGTTTCGTTTTTCGTCCATATATAAGGGTCCACTTTTTTAAGTCCCCTCAAGAATCGACAGCAGATAGCTCTAGCGAGTGCCACCTCATCCCTGCCACAGAAAAATCTAAGTACCATCTGACTTTTCCTTTTCGTCCGTCTCTTTCTTCGTCATTATATATTATAATTCTATACACAAATATGTTTTTTGCGTAAATGTTTTCCTTGCTCCGTCTGTCATCGTTCATTTGCCTCAGTCGACCCTTTCCTCCCAGAGGGTACTCATCAGCGCACTAAATACGGGACCAACGTATGATGATGCATGGTGAAAATGGATATGGTCGTATATTACATGCATGCATGCGAAGGAGAAATTATTAAAAAAGTCCACAACTTATTATAATCGTGCCAAATCAATCTTAACTTTTTTTTTTAGCCAATTCAGTGCTAAATCTTTTACATTTACGTCAATTCAGTCCATCCGACAAATTTTAACCGGCCGGATCTAATGGATAATTTTTTAATAATATTTTATTTTTTAGCTTTTTATTTTTCCTTTTTTATTTTCCTTATTTTCCTCCTTCTTTCTTACTTTGGCTAGTCACTGCCGCCTAGAGGCACCGACCTCGCCATTGGTTGGCAAGGTTGACCTCACCGGCGAGAGGAAGAAGGAATGAGGAAAAAAAAAAAAAATAAAAAATAAAAATTTCGGAAAAAATAAAATATTATTAAAAAATCTCGGCTAGCATCCACGTCAATGCTAATCGGCCAAAATTTGTCAAATATATTGAATTGACACAAACGTAAAATATTTAGATTGAATTGGTCAAAAAAAAGTTTAAAACTGAATTAACATAATTACAATAAGTTTAGGACATTTTTAGTAATTCTCCACAATTGCAAACAAAAGCAACACCCCCAGCCCACCTTAAGCAAAAATGGATATAGTCGTGTATTGCATGCATGCATGCAAGGGGAAAATTACTAAAAAAGTTCAAAAAATTTTTTAATTATGTCAATTAAGCTCTAATTTTTTTTTACTAATTCAGTTGTAAACCTTTTGTATTTGTATCAATTCAATCTATCTGAGCAATTTTGGCTAGTCGTGCTAATGTGGACAAATTTTTTAATTTTTTTAAATTTTTTTTTTTTCCTCCTTCTTCCTTCTTTTTTGGCCAGTCACTATCGGCTAGAGGCACTAACCTTGCCATTGGCTGGTGAGGTGACCTCACTTACCAAAGGAAGAAGAAAGAATGAGGGAAAAAAAAGAGAGAAAAATAGAAGGAAAAATAGAAACAAAAAATTGAAAAATAAAATATTATTTAAAAATTATCACGTCAACGTCAACCGGCGTCCATGTCGAGTGTTGATCAACAAAAATTGGCCAGATAGATTGAATTGGTATAAATACAAAAGGTTTAGACTAAATTTGTCAAAAAAAAAAATGTATGACTAAATTAATATAATTACAATAGGTTTAAGATTTTTTTGGTAATTCTCTACAATTGAAGACAAAAGCAACACCCGCAACCAGTGGGAATTCTTGACCTCAAGCAAAAATGGATATGGTTGTGTATTGCATGCATGCATGCAATAGGAAAATTATCAAAAATTTCAAAATTTATTATAATTGTGTCAATTTAGTCCTAAATTTTTTTTATCAATTCAATGCAAATTTTTTTGCATTTATGCCAATTCACTATATCTAGCCAATTTTAGCTTGGCGGTACTAACGTGGATAATTTTTTTAGTATTTTTTTAAATTTTAAATTTTTCCTTTTTTCTTTCTCTGTTTTTTTTTTTTTTTTTTCCTTCTGCTTCCTTCTTCCTTTAGCCGGTCACCACCTGCTAGAGGCACTGACTTTGCCATTGGCTGGTGAGGCTAACCTCACTGGCTAGAGTAAGAAGGAAAAAGGAGGAAAAAAAAGAGAAAAAATAAACTATTATTAAAAAATTGTCCACCTCGGCTTCAGTCAGCGTCCACATCAACACTGATCAACCAAAATTGGGCAGATATATTGAATTGACACAAATGCAAAAGGTTTAAGATTGAATTAGTAAAGAAATATATGATTGAATGACAATAAGTTTAGGATTCTTTTGGTAATTCTTTGTAATTGTAGACAAAAGCAAAACCTACGGAATGTGGGAATTTTTTATCTTAAGCAAAAATGGATATGGTTGTGTATTGCATGCATGCATGCATGGGGAAAAATTACCAAAGAAGTCTTAGGCATATTGCAATTGTGTCAATTCGATCCTAATTAGGTTTAGCTACTCTAAACTTTTTGCATTTGTGCAATTCGGTCTATTCGGCCGGTGCTTAACGTAAATTATTTTTAATAATTTTTTATTTTTTATTTTTTATTATTTTTTTCTTTCTCTCTTTATCTCTCCTTCCTTCTTTCTCAAGCCAAGGAGGTCAACTTTGCTGGCCAATGGGAAGGTCATTAGCCAGAGGAAGAAGGAAGAAGGAGGGAAAAAGAGAGAAGGATAAAAGGAAAATGAAAAGAAAAAAAATTTGAAAAAATAAATTACTATAAAAAAAATCGTCAACGTCAGGGGCTGACCAGCCATAATTAACCGAGTTGACTGAATTGACATAAATACAAAAAATTTAAGACTGAATTAATCCTAAAAAAATTAAGATTGATATAATTAAAAAAGATTTAAACTTTTTTTGGTAATTCCCAGGCATGCAATCGTAGACAAAAGCAAGCCCCTCTATACAGAAGTTTTCCTTCCAGTTCCGCCGTAGCCGGTGGGAATTCTTGACCTCCAAGCATTTCCTAGGGAGTTTTTTTCCTTCACGGAAGTGCACTTCCATGTTCCGTGGATTGCAGTATTCGACACGCCACGTGTACAAATATCTCTCAAACATGGCATCGATGGCTTGAATTTTTCCTTTGACTTCTATCACAGATAATTCGGCAAGAAAATCAATTTGGTTGAAATAGCATCCCCAACAATGAAAACCATTCATATTAGGCAATCAATAAAAGGAGGGTTGCCAATCAATAATCACCTAGAGATGTTTAAGTTGTATTTGCTATTGTGCTCTTTGAGTTGAAGCTGGCTAGTTATAATATGACCTTCCTTGAATTCAGCAGAATTTCCATGCTAACTGGAGCCAAACCTCATCACAAATTTGAAAGAGGTTTGATGGGAATTCTTTCCTTCTTTTGGGTTTTTTTCTTTTTCTTTTTCTTTTGTTGGCTTAGTGAGATTCATGAACGTTGAACCTTCACAGTTATTATTAACAACTTGTAAGCTGCGATGTCATCCGTGTCTTTCTTGAATCACGCATGACTAAGGACTCTATGTAGACCTGCAGATGTGATTTCTTTTTTCGGGAACTAGGAAGGTCAACTATGTAAGATAACATAAAAAGATGGTTTTGTGCCTAACCATGATTAAGTCATTTATTAAGTAAGTAACCTCCATTATGAGTTTGACTTTGAGAATTCTTGCCTATTGGACCCTTGAGTTTTTTTGTAAGACTTTGATTATTTACAGTTCTATTATTGCGAAGCAAAGTATAAACAACAAGGTCTTATTGAGCTGAAGACTTGGGGCCAAATTAGTCTGGAAAATATCGAACACACGCCACGCTTTTTATTTTAAAATATGACTATTGACATCCCTCGAATAGCAAAACTCCACATCTATTCACAATATTTTTTTTCCTATTATCCAACATACCCGGCAAACCCCCTGACTTAGGCATTACATACCCCCCATCATCACCGCCTCCGACCACTCCTCCCCACTCCATCGCCGTGAGCCACCAGCTGCCGAAGCCCTCGATCACCGGTCGTTGACTCCACCACCACCACCGCCGAGGAACTACCGCCTGCCCGAGCAAACTGGTCGGCATGACTGGTGGCGTTGATGGCACCATCAGTGGTGGGGCTGCGTGGTGGAATCCGGCAACACGCTTGAATTGGGACTTCAAGGGACCTGGTGGGAATGATTAAGGCCGTAAATATTTTTTTTTCAGGACTTTACATAAGGACGGTGCTTAGGTCATTCCAGCGGAGGTGAAAGTGCAGATCCCAATTTTGGAAATGATTTTTCAAAATTAACTAAAGAGATAGAAATAATTTGCAACTCTCAGTATGTTAGATAACTTAAGCCTCCCACAACAGGAAGAACTAAGCTTACGCATAGATGTGAAGTATCCACACATGTCAATCATCGTATATTTCAGACTTTAAAAATTCAATTCCAAACTTATTTTAGGGAAAATTACCAAAAAAAAGTCCTAAACTTTTTATAATTATGTCAATTCAATCTTAAATTATTATTTTTTTGCTAATTCAGTCTCAAACTTTTTGCATTTGTGCCTAACGTGAATAATTTTTTATAATATATTTTTTAGTTTTTAATTAATTTTCCATTTTTTTTTTTTTTCCCTCCTTCTTCCTTGTTCCTTTGGCCAGTTGCCGCTAGCAAGAGGCACGAACTAATGGGGGCAAGCCTCACCCAATGACAACGAGGCTGATCTTGCTGGCCCTTGCCTCTTGGCAATAGTGACTGACGAGAAGAACAAGGAAGAAGTAGGAAAAAGAAAAGGAAAAATAAAACATTGTTAAAAAATTATCCACATCAACGTTGGCTGGATGGTTAGCAAATTGGTCAAATAGATTGAATTGACACAAATGCTAAAAGGTTTAGGCTGAATTGGGCAAAAAAAATTTGCAACTTTCAATATGTTAGATAACTTAAGCCTCTCAATATGTTAGATAACTTAAGGCCCCCACAACGGGAAGAACTAAGCTTACGCATAGATGTGAAGTATCCACACATGTCAATCATCATATACTTCAAACTTTAAACAGGCTTGTTTTAGGGAAAATTATCAAAAAAAGTCCTAAACTTTTTACAATGAGACCAATTCAGTCATAAATTTTTTTTATTTGCCAATTCAGTCTCAAACCTTTTACATTTGTAACAATTCAATCTATTTGGCTAATTTTGTGGTCGGCGATTGACGTGAATAATTTTTTATAATATTTTATTTTTTAAATTTTTAATTAATTTTTCCTTTTCTTTTTCCTTTTTCTTTTTTTTCCCCTCCTTCTTCCTTGTTCCTTTGGCCGGTCGCCGCCGGCTAGAGGCACGAACTAATGGGGGCAAGCCTCACCCAATGACAACGAGGCTAATCTTGCCGGCCCTCGCCTCTAGCCAATAGTGACCGACCAAAATAACAAGGAAGAAGTAGGGAAAAGAAAAGGAAAAATAAAATATTGTGAAAAAATTGTCCACATCAACGTTGGCTAGATGGTTGGCAAATTGGCCAGATAAATTGAATTGACACAAATATTAAAAGGTTTAGGACTAAATTTGGCAAAAAAAATTAGAATTAAATTGATACAATTACAATAGGTTTAAAAGACATTTTTCCACTTGTTATAACTCAATGGCTAACAAGAAATAAATTGTTCATGTGGATTTGGAGGCCTTTCCCTTTTGTTTTTACTTCAAATTTCTCGAATCTTCGAAAATACAGGACCGCTATCTAAGGTCTCTTTTCTTTTTTTCTTTTTTTAATGATGGCTGAAGATGCACGTACAGATTTGTTATTATTTCTTTTCAAAGTTTAAATAATTCTCTTTACATCCAAAATCTAAGAATTTTTTTTTAATCTGATCCCAACGTAAGCAAAGTCATCAAGCATGCTGCCGTTGCTGTATTCGGGCCTCAAAAGATGGAAAATCATAGAAAAAGCACGAAAGGGAAACCCACCCAATTGAGACCTGAGAAGTTTTTAATTAGTTGATTTCCCAATGGTCAAACCCTGAGGTGGCGATTAGTTGAAGCATCACGCTCAAGCAAGCCCAGAAAAAAAAAATTATATATATTTCCTTTTTGGCCCATAAATATCGAATCTTGATGCTATAGAATCCAGATAAACTTGAGTTGCTCGCTTTTGATCGGGATTCTGTGCAAAAGGCGGTCTTTTTCTCGGCGTCCCGTCGCTTTGCACCCACTCGGGATTCTCCTTCTGCAGTTATTAGGTACTTCAGATATGAAAAGTCTTGTTTACGCTTGTCGAATTGCCTTATTTTGGAGGGGGGTTTGGTTTCATCCCTGATCGGGGCCGCACAAAGTCGACCTTTTTTTGGTACATATGCGATTTGATCGATCGTGGGAAAGATGGGCAATCGCTAGTTTACCTTCTGTTTCTGTCTTTCTGGTCCTTTGCATATATTCTTGGGGTGTCATGGCCCTGTCTGTAAAGGGTCTGCTTTTTAGCAGGGATTGTAGAGGTCCATTCGGTTCAGTTCTGCGGAGGGTCAGGATTTCCAGGAGCCTAGATTAACTGCAGTTGTTGACAAAAGTTCTGTTCTTGACAGCTTCCAGAGCTCCTCTTGAAGCATTTGAAGGGAGGAGATGGATGATGGGGAGGTGGAGGTTCCGGATCTTGTCCTGGTACCGAATGCCAGCTCTTCGAGCAGTTTACAGAGCTCGGCCTCTGTGGACTCTTTAATTGAAGAGTTTTTGAAAAATACCAGGACCTGCACTCACACTCACACTTGCAATCCTCCTGGTCCAGACGCTGCTCACACTCACACATGCTTCCACACCCACACCCAAATGTTCTCGTCTGAAGAAGATGAAAAGCGCAAAGGGAGAAACCCGTGCACGAAGGTGAAAACAAATGCTCGTAATAAAGTGGCGGTGAGGAAGTATAGGGAGAAAAAGAAGGCTCACACAGCTTGCTTAGAGCAGCAAGTCCAGGAAATGCGCATGGTGAATCAGCAATTGGTTGGAAAATTGCAGGTTCAGGCAAATCTTCAAGATGAGGTCATCAGGCTTAAAAGACTTTTGCTAGACCTCAGAGGTAAAATTGATTATGAGTTAGGTCTGTTGCCCTTTCAGAAGCCTTGCAATTATACGTCTAGTAAGGAAGGTGACTGTGGGGTCCAGTCTGGCAGCGGACTGGTTGGGTTGCAGTGTTCGACTGGTTTACCGTGCTTTCATCCTCACACGGGCTCGTCATCTCTGGCTGGTATTGGCAGGAGCGATGATGCGATGGTCTCCTTGGCCGGGGAAAACTGCCAGCCAGCAATTGGTGATTGTCAATTCCAGGCAAATGTCGGCATGAATTCTGATGGTCACAATTCGAACACGGTCCAAAAAATCGCATCAACCACTTCTCAAGTCGAATAATAGCAGGTTTTCCGTAAGTTCCCCCAAATGTTGCCAACATTGATGGATGCTTTACTCTCTTGCATAGCCTAAGTGTAGCAGCTCCTTAGTTGGGATCAGGGGGGAGCCCAATAGCAGTTTGTTTCTAATGTTAGTCAAAAGTGCGAAATGACTCTCTAAATACATGTACACAGATAGGTAGACACATACCAAATTGGGCGTGACTATGTAATGAAATATATATTTTCATCTTGTTGAACAGATTGTACACTAAATCCTGTGGATGTTGTTTCTCTTCATTGTTAAATACACAACCTTAAAGGAAAAACTCTAGTTTCTTTTATCTTTGGAGAGGGTGATTTTTGGCTAAAGATTCCATGATTTACTGAAAGGTTGTCCCCTATGTCATTTGTGATCTGTTTCGACGTTAAACCTGTAACCTGTACAAACCCGAGCAGCTGTACTCTACTGCTATTTCTGATGACTGATGAAGAAGGCCGAACTTTTAAAGTTCTGATTTAACTGATAGCACAACGGTTGCTCTCAGGGTGAAGTGAAAATGGAGGGTTTGCTCGATATTGTAGCGTAGATGCTGGGTTATGTTTTTGTAAGAAACTTGGATTCCACTGGAAGTTGAAGAAGCCAGTTACGTATGATCAGTACCGGAAAGGGTTGCTCTGTTTCAGCTTGTTCCAGGCTAATGGGTGGCTATCCAGCAAAGAGGCGGTGCTGAGATATCAATACCTAAGCTAGAAATGCTTCTGATCATGGTCTGCTATAAGATGAGATGCTTCAAGGTGATCAAGATTAATCGTGACTCGTGAGTGAGATCAGAACTGTCCAGGTCGTCTTTGCTTGCGAGCTTATCACTTCTCCGCAATGGAGTGTTTGCTGTACCGTTAGATTGTCCGTATTGTCGTTTAATTCAACTTGTACCTCACTTGGTTTCAACTCAGGTTTTCAAAACTTCCGCATCTTAAAGCAAAGCAAAGTCACAAAAAGTGACTTCTCGGCCAATTTCAGGGGTAAATCCTCGAAAGAAGTCTTGAGGTGATTGCTGTCCGGCTTGAGCAACAACGTGTCCTGGGCCTCTTTTGGTTGGGCCTTTCGTACAAAATGCACTCGGAGGCCATGATCATGTTGAACGTAGCAACACAAACTAAATTGGAAAAATTGTCCAAAAAGTCTTAAAATCTATTATACTTTTACCAATTCAGTTCTAAATTTTTTAATTTTATTAATTAATTCTATCCAACTAATGTTGGTTAGAATCGCTAACATGAACGCCGGCCATCTTATATGACATGATCGACACTGATATATATATAATTTCAATGATATTTTAATATTTTTTGAATTTTTTTTTCTCTTTTCCTTCTTTTCCCCCCTTTTCTCTTCTTTTCTTTTTTCTTTCTTTTTCCCATTGCCAGACCACGTCAACAGCTAGCAGCAGAGGTTGTTGACCTCAAGAGAGGGATGCCTAGGCTACCCTTGCCAAATTGAGCGAGGGCAACTCTTACCTTACTGGGCGACTTTCTCCCTCACTAGGGGAGGGTGACCATTGCTAGGGGTCAATGAGGGTGGACCTCGTAAGCCCTTGCCCGAGGGCGACAACCTATGCCGGCCATCAAAGAGGACTGGTGAAGGGAAAAAGAACGAAAAAAAAAAAAAAAAAAAAGAGAAAATGAAAAAAAGAAGAAGGAAATAATATAAAAAAATTAGAAAAATAAATAAAATTTCAAAAAAATATTAAAATATTATTAAAGATTATCCTCGCCAGCCTCGATCGTCCTACGTGGTAAAACTGGCGTCCATGTTGGTGATTTCCGACCAAGATTGGTCATATTGACTCAATTGGAAAAAAAAATGAAAAAGATTTTAGACTCAATTGGTAAAAGTAAAATATTTCAAACTGAATTGCCAAAAATGTAATAGATATATGACTTTTTGGATAATTTTCCCGACTAAATTGCCAAATGACAATCAACAAAGAAGAGTGCCAAGCCTCACACTCGATAACATAATATATATGTGAAGCATATTCTTATCGGTGAGAATCAATGTTGTGATGAAGATGTGGAACATGGGAGAAAACTACATTTTAACTCAAACAAGGGCCGACCCAAGCTATCCATATCCATCTGGCGGGCTCGGGTCCAATACAAATCAAATGGGCCATCATGCGCTACGCCGGGCCTTTGTTGGCCCATCAACATTTCAATGGTATAATTGTATGAGAATCGAATTCTCTCTGTTTTTCTTCAGCAAAATTTCTGATTCTTGATACAATTTTTTATTGACTAGTGGCATACATGATATTTGAGCAAATAGTTGAGGTGGGGAAGTGCATGCATGACAGTACGGTGGTGCTAAATTGGCGGGGAGGGAGAGAGAGAGAGAGAGAGTCTAGCATTTGACATTGACCACAACACATGGGTTTTAATTTATAGTCCGGCAAGATCTTGTCGGATCCGAAATGTATGTCCCTTTCCATCGTCGTGCACAAAAACAAGAATCACATTAATCTGACCATAATGACAACACTGATGAGGAAAAACAGCTTGTGTAATTCCTAATTTAAATAAAAATTGCAGGAGCTTATGGAGAAATGTAAGTAAGGTCTTGGGAGATGGTTCTGAAACGAAAGGAGACAAAAAAACAATTATAATTCATTCGGACAGTGCATGGTCACATCCACGAAAGCCACCGCTCTTGTCTCGCTGCCTGTCCGATTCAGTCGGGCGTTGGACCCATTCGACTCAGTTCTTGCCCGCTGCCAGGACACTATTATTGTTTTTTTTTTTTTCCCTTAGTTCATGATGTACTGTGACCAGAGTCCACATGGGTTTCTACTCCACTTCCCCTTTTTTTTATATATATTTTTTCTAATTCTTTTGGTCAATAATCTCCCCTTTTTTTTTTTTATAATAATTATGCAAAAGAATTGCATTTGAATAGAACATGTGAAGATTCTTTATTTTCCAACATGAATAAAAGAAATTGGAGGGCAGTGATGGAGCATGCCCAATTATTTATTATCGTTGAGAGAGAAAGAGAGGGCACATGGTTTTTCACCCTCCATCTCTCCCTTTTAATAAGCACTCAAGTTTGCAAAAAGAAAATAAATAATAAAGAAAAAGATAGATAGTACGGCAACGAGGAAATTTCCTTAATGTGTCTTACTTTTGGACAAAATTTTCGCGCGGCGGAATGCCGTGAACAAAGTCCATGACACTCCTATGCTTAATTTACATTGAAATTCCAAATCAAGAGTGAATTTTTAATAAAAGAGATATTAAATCCCATGCCGTTCATAATTTAAAGGAGAATCAAAACCTCCAAAGCTTAGGATTGAGGACATTTTGCTTCATTTTAAGGTGAGAAGTTTTGGCTGAATTTCCATACGAGTCTACCAAATAATGAAATTATCCCCACCTTTAATTAGATGACAATGGAAGGAGTATGATCGAAGAAAGGCACGGTCGGAGAATGGTCCAAGATTGAGAAGTGGGTGTTTAGTGTTCGTCGTACCAGACAATAAAGAAGGCAACATCTATAGAAAAGTTAAAAGGCAATCCGATACGAGTTGAAAAAGACTATTTATTAATTAGATTATTATGTGTGGATCATAATTAACAAGTGCCCTACAATAAGAATGTCTCGTAAAAAATGTTTAATTTCAAAACACCGATCATGAAAAAGAAAAGTGAGCATCAGAGCTTGAAGTTCTTGCTATATTGGTTGCTTAACAAGTGTATTCGCAACACCCATCAATTAATAAATTTATTATATTTAATTTATTTATATAATTATTTGTTTATTTGGAGTTTGGTCCAAAGAAAGAGACATGATATAAATGGTCCATTGCATGCAGCCAGTTACATCGCATTTAGGTGCCGCATCTACCCTTTTTCTAGGGGTGGTTGCTCAATTATATCCCCCCCTCAATGTCTCTCTCCCTCTTTCTTTTCCTTCTATCCCCCATGATTGCTCCCATTTTTCTCTGCCTTTTTTCCCTTTTCCCACTCTTTTAAAGATAAGGACTAGATACCATGGGTGCCCCTCGAATCAAAAAAATTGAAGGACTTTTTACATTGATATTTGATAAAATAAAAGTGGGATACTCTTGTTGAGTGAATTTCCTTTAAAGATTCAAGTGTTTAAGATAATTGAGGGTAGTCTAATTGGAAAATTGTATGATAAGTAGAAGTTTCTAAATTCAAATCTTTTTGCACTCTCCATCTATTCCAATTATTAGTAATTTCCATGCTTTTAGTCTACGCTTGAGAAGGAGCGACGAGAGTGTCAAAATGTTTAAATATCAAATGACCTCTTCATATGACAGCATAAGTTTTTTCTAAAATTAACAATACCTTCATAACATTCTAATTAAACTTTCAGAAATTGTAATACTGATCTTGCGATATTATACACCTAACCTTATATATCTTTGATCACAAGTGGTTATAAATGTAATGCATATGAGTTTTTTTTTTTTTTTAATAAGTTGCTTGCACTTATCACTCTTTGCTTTCTTGTTTACCTAAAATGTTATGTTAGCTTTTTGCTAAACATAGAAAAAATTCACGTGCTTACTGTGTTATCAATATTAATAAAGTATTTTCTAAGTGACCAGCATTAAAATAAAATTAAAATATCGAACAAGATATGAACCGTGTCGAATCTTGAATTATATATGAACTCAAGGTAGAAAGCAAGAGGGGATAACAATTCAAAAAGTCTTAAACTTTTTAAATTGGCTAATTTAGTCATAAACATTTTAACAATTTATTGATATATTCATTTCAGTTAATTTTGGTAAAAAATTGTTAACGTATAATAATTTTAAAATTCTGTGGAAATTTTTTCTAAAGTAGAATTCATCAAAACACACCTTTGATTTTTTTTTTCAAGTTGTTGATAACCAGGAGCCAAAGGGAATAGGGGAGGAAAAGGATCATTTCTGGAGATTTACTAGATAATTTTTCCATAATAGAGACAAAGGATGACAATAGCATAATGCATAAGCATTTGCAAAAGAAGCCACACTCATCACACGTCGTGCGGGCGCAATAAACTCATAATGACGTATCATCGCTTGTATCTGATTGGTTTCCCTAAAGGACTTTTAGTTGGTTGAAAATAAGAGCAATAAAATGGAAATGAAGTGTTTGTTCCATTTTCTTATGATGTCATGATTGATAATAGGATTAGGAACAAAGAATGAGTATGAAATACAAAGTGGTAAGACATAAGGCTTGAATACTTAGAACACTTATAATGAAGTTAAATCGACGTTCATGTCGACGATTTAATCTATTCGTAAGACTTACAAAGTATTCTATAGGCTTCTAGACTTTTGGATAGTGATTTACGTTACTCTAGCTAAAAAAAAAAAAACTGCCTTTGAAAAAAAGTATAAAAATTAAAAAGTTGAAAAATCTTGTGTCAAAATTTTCGAATGTAAGAGTGGAGAAAAATGGGTAAAAAAGTCAATTTTGAGATTAATTGTTCTTCCTTGAAAATGAACCAAAGTCATATGTATTCATAGTGTTCTATTTCCATGTGTCCTGGCTTTAAGAATGGCTCGTAGGCATTTAAATAAGCAGGTTAGATTAAATACTAAATCAAAATGTATCACATCACATATCAAATAAATTTTTAAATGATTGATTTTAGTATCCCTTGCATTATACATGCACCAATATTAAAAGAGGCAGTAGGGGGAGCCTCTCTCCCTCTCTCTCTCTCTCCCTCTCTCAGAGGCTAGAACTATGATTCCAAGAAGAGAGACTAATGTAGGGGAAAATATATATATATATGTAGACATCTGGGTATATAATACAGACACACACACTAGAACCCAGTTCCGGTACCATATTGGTATACTTTTTTCTTCAGCCTAGCTTTTATTATACAATTTGTAATCTAAATGATGTTGGTTGATGGAATTGGACGGTGTACTTACCTCACAAAAGGACGACGGGTTACTGTCACCTTGATGGTGAACTCCACTAAACCCCCACATCGGCCAGCCACCCTCTGAATAGTCCCTAGTCACAATTTGGTTCCTGAGTTAAATCATTAAAAAGAATATACCAGTCGTTAGGTCAACCTTAAGCGAAGACATGATTATGCAGCACATGCCAAATCACAGATGATATGAAGCTTTTGTTTCCGTATGATATTAATAATATGAATCTCATTTCAACAACTCAATTCGAGGTAAAGAAAATATAATGAAAAGTGTTCATTACAAAACTCTGAAAATTTCAAACTTAAGATGTATCCTTGTAAATAGGTCGAACAATATCGTATCTCTGAATCCAAATTCGCTGTGTTAATTACATAACACTTCTTGTCGTATGAATATGTATTAAAGTTATGCTAACAAAAGGTCAACATCATACAAAAATATTCCTATGGATGTTTAGTGAAACAGCTGGAACTAGGAAATGCCTCACGAGCCCTTTAAATTTGAAAGTAATGTGAGCGGAGATGCGGCATCATTTAAGTAATTGACTCAGGTGAGGAATAATCAGCAAAACCTAAATTAATTAATGAACTGGAGTGGGAACTTTAGGACATTTAAATCACGAATTATTATAATGATATAAATAATAATAATAAATAGGAGCCGGAGCGGACCAACTTTTCAAATCGAAACAAAACTGTCCGGATCGGAACCAACTTTCGGCAACCACCCAAAAAAAAAAGAAAGTAGACTGGGTCAGAAAATAAGACAAACGACTTAGACTAGATGTAGAACCCTTGTTAGGGAGAGGAGATTTTCTTCTGCCTACTCTCACAAATGGGACAAGTTTTCTTTTTGTCCTTTCATGCATTCTCTTTAGCGCCTTCTGTCTTGCTTTTCGTTCTCTTCAATCGGACTTTGGTGTTTTTGTCCCGACCTTTGCAATTTCATTGTGATTACTCTCTCTTGATCCTGAAAATCGTCAACTGGATGTATAATCTATTTGTATTGCACAGTTGGGGCCAGCATATCATTTTATGCATGAAGAGGAGGCTCTAAGGGGATAATAAGCAGAACCCATCTCTCCCCAGAGGATTGACAGATCAGTTTGGAAGCTGTTGACTAAGAGCTAACTGATGTCTTTGTGGAAGAAGAGTGGTGGAGCATGCCCAATGCCCTTTTTGTACCTTGAAGAGGATGAGGAGCTTCTGCTATTTGGTTGTGATCGGGGTTGAGTGTGTATGGTTGGGGGGTATTGGGTTTGCGAGTTGACGGGGGGGATCAATCAGAAATTTAGCTAGTCTGTTATAATGTTCGGTTGAAGGAGTCATTGAACGGGATTGCTTTTGTCTGTTGGTATATTTGGAACGGACACGGTGAGCAAGAAGACTGATCCACGGGCAACTGTCATGAGACGTGAGAAGGCTATGAAGGAACTTCATGGCAGAGACTCTTGCTGTTCAAGAGGGACTTGAGTTAGCTCAAAGCAGATATCAGAAACGAATTCCAAAATGGTATTCCACGTCGCGATGTCGCGAGCACCATGGAAAATTTGCTCCTGCAATCAAGGACACTCGAGAAATTTGCAGATGGAGGGTAATTGCATGAATTGCTGCCTGTTCTTGATACAAGGACTAGAAGCAGTAGAAAGTGAAGAGAGATCGATTGAGATCTTTAATGTAAAGAAGGAAAAAGGAAACAGGAGCCACCGATCAAAGAGGGATTCGATTGGGTGATTAGGGGACAGACAATATCTTGGTCCAATGATGCGGTTTGGGTTAATTAAGAGTGCATGCAAACTAGAGCAGAAATGCCCATCTTTTCACGAAGTTGTTCCCCTGGGGAACATAAACCCTCTTACCTCTTTTATTGTCCGAGGGACTCCCGTCGCCCGATGGCCCCTCTTCCCTCGGACAACTCAACTAATAGATTATTGCTTCCTGTCTCTCTCTTTCTGGCCAATCATCTTAGTCTCTCCTGCACGAAGTAGGGCCATCTGGTATTTACTTTTGCTTTTTAACTTGAAATCTCGATTGAACTTCCTAGGCTAGTATTCGAGTCAATGCAAACCGAGTGAACAGCTTATTAGAATCGAGGAGTGAAAGGTCTGAAGTTAACTCTCGTTGCCTTCCTCGTATCTACCCACGTCTCTTTCGTTGGCCACTGCATGCAATATAGTTTATGTTGGCATCTGTAATCACTCTTCAGCAGAATGGCATATCCTGCATCGCTATTTCTTATCACCGTACACATCATCTCCGACAAGTTGCATTTTGCATAGATCTGCATGGCAATTGTGTTATGGGACTCAAATAAGAAATATCTATTTCGAGCGTCTTTTACTTGTTGTTGCGCTTGGAACATTTGAAAAAATTTCTAAAACCCTGTATTTTACATGAGTGATTACAACCATTTGAAATCACGGCACAAGTATTTGGTAAATTTTGAAGGAAAAAGATGCTTCACCTATGTTTGCGAGAAAGTCAATATTATTATTATTATTATTATTATTATTATTTTGCTTTTAAGGCTTCTCGAGAAGGCCCTAAATCAGTGGAGGGTTTTATAAGTGAGAAGTCACATTCAATTACCGAGCTCAAGGCTTTCAAGTTTTGACAGCATGAATAACATCATCGGGTTCGTGTTCATGGACTGTGGTTACAATGGCAACCCACCTTATGCGGTCATATATATGGGTTCTAGCCAATGTGATGAGCGATAATCATTTCATTTTCATCTAACACTTTTTGCCATTCAAATTGTTCACAAGACAGTACAATTGGTTCATTGAGGAGAGCAAGGGTATGGTATAATGA
Source organism: Eucalyptus curtisii (assembly GCA_017140595.1). NCBI lineage: Eukaryota > Viridiplantae > Streptophyta > Magnoliopsida > Myrtales > Myrtaceae > Eucalyptus > Eucalyptus curtisii. Next base: position 39,277,629 of record CM029500.1, on the reverse strand, counting down.
GTTTGTGCGATTTTAGTTACAACATGACCAAGCGATAAAAAGTTATAATTATATATATATATATATATATATATATATGTGTGTGTGTGTGTGTGTGTGTGTGTAATATTTTTTGCTGTTGTTGACCCTGGTTATTTCTTTAAGTTATGAGATGCTCTTTATTTAGGATCATAAAAAACATGAAATATGATTGAATGAAGCCCCTCTTGATGCAAGGCATATGAATAATAGCATAAATGGTCTATGAATTTTAATTTAATGTGTAATGTTGTCCATGAACTTTTAATTTATAAGGTTCCCGAACTTTAACTCAATTTACAATGTCATTATTGGATCTTTAATTTGTTCAGTATGGTCCTCAAACTATTTGTAGATATTCAATATAGTTCAATATTATACATAAATGGTTAAAAGTTCACGAGCCATATTTCATATTGGACCAAAATTTAAGGGCCACATTATGCATTAAATTAAAGTTTAGAGATGGTATTGAACAAATCAAAAGTTCATGAACTACATTACATATTAAATTAAAGTTTAACGATCATTTTATCATTTTCCCTAATGAATCTGCACAATCAAAGATAGATGCTAGTATAAACGATCCTATTGACATGATGTTCCTTATTTTCCCTTTTACTATAAAAAAGTGGCGCAACACGAACTTTATGAGGATTGTTAAGGTAATTTATGCCTCAAAGTTTGTCGAGCCTAGACAAATATGAACAACTTTTCATGATCGGAATAGAAATGGTGCTGAGAAAAACAGTCTTTTGGTTTGCCTTTTCCAAATCATATTCATTTGGAATACATATTATTACTTTGTAAAATCTTGAAACATATGTAATTGCATCGAAGTCACAAATATATAGCATTGGAAATCATATTGAGTTTACCTTATCATGCACAAAAACCAATCATGAAAGTTACCCTCTGATTAGACATTTCTTTCTATCACATTTATGATAAATTGGATTACCTCGCTCGAGCTGTGTCGCTAGTTTTGCCCGTCTGCTAAAAGGGAAAGTTGTGCCTACCATGTGGAAAAAGCTACACTTTTGAAGTCCCATTTTCTTCTTGCTCTCATGAATGCGAGGGGAAAAATTACAGCTAGTACTACTTTCTCTCTCCCTTTTCGTCTATTATTCCCCCCCCCCCCCTCTTCAAAAATTATAACTTTCGTACACGTCTCCAAGAAAAAAGAAATGAATATTGCGAAAAGGGGAGAAAAAGTAATTAAACCTTGTGGTGTCAATTATTATGATTCTCTCTCTGAACTTTATTTTGGAGAGAGAGAGAGAGGGGGAGAGAGAGCATATTTGGTCTAACTCTAAACAAATATTTGAACTCTTGAAGGAGGAAGAATACAAGAAACACATGGGCCAGATACAAATCCCCAAAACATTATAAATTTACTTTCATGATTATTATTTTCTATCATGAGGGTCCACCCTTTTGCTGCTCTCCCTCAACACATTCACAAATCAAATCATGGATTATAAAACTTCCATCATCATCATGATCATCAATCACCATAATTTCAATTATTTAAGGCAATGAAGAACATGCTCCGTGGAGATGAAAGGAGAGGGAGAATACATGTGGTGGTGGGACATGGCCAAAAGTCGATCCTTCATGATGTTCATGGAATATGGTGCAAAACAGAAGCAAAATATAGAAAAGAGGATGGAGGAGATCAATAAAGAAAACACCTTTTCGAGGGATCGAGAGAGAGAGAGAGAGAGAGAGAGAGAGAGAGAGAATTGACCCTCTCCCACGAAATCCATAATGCCTCAATCAAACCAAAACAAAAAACTAAGCATCGAATGACTCACTCTCCAATTACTAGACATTAAAGATTTTAGGGAGATGGGCCCCATTTCCCTCCATCATGTTTCAATCAGCCTACGATCTTAATTTCTAATAAGCTACTTCTTTTTCTTCCCTAGGATTAGGATGCCAAGCTCATGATAGGAAATTTAGACAAAACCCAGATTTTATTGGATGTATATTTCAACTGAATATTATCCTAGTTCCCTCTCACGCACTATATTAATGAACTTCAACTGTGTTTTAAATTCAAGAAACAAACATAACAAGAACCTCGCAAAACCATTTGTTTATCGGACAAGCAATTGAGCAAGTTTTGCCTCGCATCAGATGAAAGCCAAACAATAATTTGTATGTGTGATAACTCATGGGGTCAATCCAATTCAAAACTAAAGCGTGTCTGGGGCGACAAGTCGTATCCGGTTCCATAAGCGTGTGCTGCTCACGGTCCAGGAACTGCAAGTGGGCTTGTGCTTCTTCACCGGGTCACCTCAGATTTCATTAGTGGTTAAGCTCAAATATATAAGGATGAAACAAGAGATCAGGTAAAAAGAGTTTTCTTGGGTCATTGAGGGTACATGTGAGCATAAGAGAGAACGTGCACTATTTGAAGCACAGATCTGGATCCACTTCGATCCTCAATCACTCAACTCTCCGCATACTCTCTCTCTCTCTATCACTTCACTCACTGCCACAGTGGGCGACTCCTCTCCTACCAGTCTTTGTTTTTATTGTTTTCGAAGGAGAGAGATAGGGAGAGTGGCTAGTGAGAGAAAGAGAGAGAGGGCAGAGAACTCTAGGTGGGTAGTGAGAGAGAGAGAGAGAGAGAGAGAGAGAGGGAGCTGAGCTTTCTTTTCCTTTTCAGCTTGACTGCCACCAACTTGGCCTCAGTTTCCCAAGAAACAACGCTGAGCAAATTTGAGCTGATAGGTTGTTTTTGGTTTCTGCCATGGCTGAAACCAGCCTAGAAACAAGGGCTTTGGGGTTTTGCTTTTTGCAGCTATAAAGTTTTGAATTTTGACCGGTGGAGAAGGAGGGAGAGAGAGAGAGAGCATTAAAGAAGGATAGAGGCTGATCTTCTCGTCAGAAGTGAAAGAAGAAAGACCAGATTTTGATGGTAAGCCACAGGAGCAGTCAGTTATTGCTGCAGACTTCATTCATGCACAGAGAGCTTTTGTTTTTGAATTTCAGTTCTGGGAAGAACCAGAGAGAAATTTTGGGAAGAAAGAAACAAACAATATTAGCAAAGAAAGGCGTGTTAAGTGTTATTTATCGTTATTTCTTCATATGATTGATTGCTGCTACTTTTAGCCCTTGCTGGTTTCTTTATGAAGAAATTCAGCGCAACCAACATGTCCTATTTTCTCTCTTTTTTAACAAAGGATAATGAAAAGTAAACTCTTTCATATATATATTCTAATATTGTTCACTCTCATTTTTCCTCCTCGCCTGCTTTCAAGTTCCAACCCCGCCCCACACACGAGAATCGCTCTTTCTAGCACTCCTTTTAACGCCTCCTTTTTCTTTTCTTTGCCTTTTTTTCTCATTTCTTTTCTTGGTTTCTGCAGGTGTATGAGAAAGATGGACACTGGAATACTCTAAAGAACTCATCACACAGCTTCACAAGCTGAGTTGGTAGTAGGTGGGGTTTGTGGTTGAGAAAGAAGTTTTACTTACCGAGAGCGCGAGAGAGAGAGAGAGAGAGAGAGAGAGAGCAACCTCGCCCGCTCTCTCGCAGGCACACTAAACTCAAAAGATCATCGCCAACAAAACCGGGTTTCAAGAGGGTTGGTATGAAAAGGTGAAGGTCACACAGCCACCAAACAGGAACACTCACTTCACTCCATTTATTTCCATGGACGCATATGAAGCCACAAGGATTGTCTTCTCAAGAATCCAAAGTTTAGACCCTGAGAATGCCTCCAAGATCATGGGTCTCCTCCTCATCCAAGATCATGGTGAGAAGGAGATGATCAGGCTGGCTCTTGGACCGGAGACTCTGCTTCACTCAGTGGTCCTCAAGGCAAGGAAGGACATGATCCTTCCGTCAAACTCTCCCTCAACGCCCTCCACACCTTCTTCTTCCTCTCCTTTCATGTCTACCAACCCCATCTCCATCTCCTCCAGGCCTAAAGGAAGCAACTTTTCGCCATCTTCTCTCTCAAATATCCCCAGCCCATCTTCTTGGGGGGGTGGTGGTGGTGGTTCTTTCTCTGATCTCTCAAGTGGAGATGATTTGATCAATTCTTCCTCTTGTTTGTTTGGAAATGGAGGCAGTGACACCATGATTGATGAGCTTCAGCTCCAAGACCAGCTTTCCTTCCTCAACGATAACTCCCCACCCCTTGGACCCACCAGCAACCCTGATATGTTCTGCCCCCAGCAGGACTTGTTGTCCAGTCCCACCGGCGTATACGGCGGAGCGGCCGCGGGCTGGGGCGCCCCGGTGCACCGGAGGAGCTGCTCGGTCAGTGATGCGTGCTCGGGGTCCTCAGAAGACCCATCTTGTGGAGTCGGGTGGAGGCCATGCTTGTATTATGCAAGAGGGTACTGCAAGAATGGGATCAGCTGCAGGTTCTTGCACAGTGGTGGACTTGGCGATGCCGCTTCTGTGGTCGGCAGCCCGGACGGCAGTGTGTCCGCGGTGGTCGGCTCCCCGAGTAAAGTGGACATGATGGGCCAGTGCCATGAAGCTGTTCTGAGGTCCAAATCTGCTCAGCAGCAGAGACTAGCTGCTGCTTCTCAGCTCATAGGTTCTGCAACCTTCCCTTACACTCCCAAATCCATGAATTTACTTCTCCATCACCAGCAAAATGATGCTCATAGGTACGCTATGCATGTCAGTAAAGGGACGTAACAAATGTATCCACAAAGTCTTATCTTTCATGTTCTTATAATATGTTGGGGAACATATGTGGGCAGGGCTGCTGCTGCTGCTGCACTGATGATGGGTGATGACTTTTACAAGTATGGCAGATCAAGGCTTGAAAGGAGTGATTTTTCTGTGAATGGTTGTGTGAATCCGGCTTCTAGGCAGATTTACTTGACTTTCCCAGCCGACAGTACTTTCAAGGAGGAAGATGTTTCCAACTATTTCAGGTGAGTAATGTTTTTCGCTAGCAAGTTCATTTGGAGGTTCTTCGTTTTCCGGTTTCTGATCTTATTCAAATCAAGAACTTTGTTTTGACTGTTCAATTGTCTTATATGGCTGTTGTATGAAGCAACTTTGGGCCGGTGCAAGATGTGAGAATTCCTTACCAGCAGAAGAGGATGTTTGGCTTTGTTACATTTGTTTACCCAGAAACGGTGAAGCTCATTTTGGCCAAAGGGAACCCTCATTTTGTTTGTGATGCTAGAGTTCTCGTCAAGCCTTACAAAGAGAAGGGAAAAGTGCCAGACAAGTTCAGGCACGTTTTCTCGCTCTTCCTCAGTTTGGTTGTTCCTTTTACATTTACCTGTCCATTGTTTGCCTGAGTTGATGAGAGGAAATGAGCTCAACTTTTAATAGGTTGGGGCGTTTTACAGGAAGCAGTCCCAGCTGGTGGAAAGGGGTGATTTTTCGCCGTGTGGAACTCCAACTGGTTTGGATTCGAGGGGGGGACCATTTGACCTCAACCTCGGTTAGAATTTTAGCCTGAGTGGGATTTTTTATTTTGTGAGATGAGTCGTGGGCTGTTCTTAACTTCCCTTTGTTTTGATCTGTAATGCAGGAGCGAGACCGTTTTACAATTCTCAGGACATGCTGTGGAGGAGGAGATTGGAGGAGCAAGCTGATCTACAACAAGCCCTTGAATACCAGAGTCAACGGCTGATGAGTCTGCAGCTTCTAGATGTCAAGAAGCATCATCATCAGAGGGCTCTCTCAACTGGCTCCCCTATTCCATCTCCTGCTCAATCGCCTACTTTGTTCAACAATCCAACCTTCCTCAACATTCCTTCGGTTCGTGGCCTGGGCGTCACAGAAGGTATACCTGTTCCTCTTAGGCTCTCTTAATTCAAATTTTGCCCAGTTGATTTCCTTTGGCAAATGCGGTATTAAGATTAGGTTCTCTTTTTTTGTTTAATCAGAGAATGGTTCTAGCCCTGGCTTATCCGACAGTCAGCCCTTGAACTACCAGTCTGTGATTGTCTCTGCTGGGAAGGATTTGACTGGAAGTGAGAAGAGTAATGGGAATGACAAGGAAAGCTCCCATACTGAAGATAAAGGCTTGGCTGAAAGGTATATTCTTCTGCTCGAGAAATGAATTGACTTTTCTTAAGCAAATAGCAATTTCCCTTGTGCTTTTTCTGACCACTGCTTTAGCACATTTTCTAACTATGACCAACTTTTGTAAAATGATGCAGTTTGGAGCATAACCTTCCTGATAGTCCCTTTGCATCTCCTACCAAAGCCTCCACAGAGCACTTCTCTTCCTCAACCAATGTAGTCGGCGAGGCTGAAAAGGATGGTGCAGGTTCGGCCTCATCTTCTCCCAACAGCAATAACCCGGTCTCTTCACCCTTGATCCCGGGCACCTCCGCCATGGACATGGCTTCATTCACATCTTTCAACTGCCAGATTCCTAGGTAAGATTGTATCCCAAGATTGCATAATCTAAAGCTTACGTACTAAAAAGAACAGATCAGAATTATTATGCTTTTGAGAAAGAAACGATGATAATTTGTCCTCCAAACTCCTCAGATTTTCCTCTGGTCATGGAGCCATAGGAATGTATGCCGGTGCTGGAGGGCCAACATGCCCAGTGGGTATATAGCTAGCTCTTCCTTGACTGAGGTAATTTTCCCTTATGTCCGCCTTGTATTGTTAGGCTTTGTGAGGTTTCACTTTTTGACTGAACACAGTTGTTTCTTTTCTGAACATTTGCAGGGAGATTAACAACAATAACCAAACAAACCCGTTATCAAGAGCAGATCTGTAGAGAATCCGTACCACTACCATCACCTCCACCACTACCTCAATTATCCATACTATACTACTGGATACCATACAAAAATGCATACGTAAAAAAAAATGACTAAATTAAGGGGTATAGCCCAACCTCCTTTGTGCTATTTTCACATGTTTTTTTCTAGTTGCAGCTTGGACCACCAGGAGAATTTTACAGTCTATGTGCAGTATTTTAAAACTCACAGAGCTGTAAATTTCCTCTTCTTCCCGTTTTCAAGTTTTTACTACGGCCCCTCCTTTGGGAGGGTGGCGGAGTCCATAATTAGCAACAGTCTTCTATTAGTTTGCGTTGTTAGGGTACAAGAAAGATCAAATCTTTGTACAGCAAGAAGAATCGAAGAATTCAAAGAGCCAGGGAGTGACCAAAAAGGCAAGAAGTGACTACAAGGGCTGATTTTTCATCCCCATAAATGGTAATTTGGAAGTGAAAGGAGGGGAGAGATTTGAAGGAGAGGAACGGATGATGGGAGAGGCAGAGATGAATAGAGTTTTAGTCAGCTGAGTTTTCAGGTACAAATTTGTGAGGTCGATTATTAAATGTTTGATGTTTACTGTAGCTGTTTATTATACAACAGTTTGTGTTCAACTACTCATGTGGATCAGAGAGACAGAAAAGGGACTAGTGAAAGATCAGCAACCAGAAAGAAAGAAATCAGTTTCACAATTTATGAAATGGCTCTCCTCTCTCTTTCTCTCTCTCTCTCTCTCTCTCCTGTCCCTCTTGGGTGGATGTGCTGCCTTCAAATTAGAAAGGTTTGTCTCTTTATTATTATCTGCCCATATATGATATCTTTAGGGGCGAGTGACATGATAACATATGCAAATGTATGTGGGTGGTGGGGTCATCAACAGAGAAGGCCTTTCACTGTGCCATTCATGGGGTGAATGGGCCCCACAGAACCCAGTGTGTCACAGTGATCTCACATGGGGGTGCTGACACATTCACGGCGGGTCCCCCCTTCCTCCTTAAAATACTGAGTATAATTGATGCCAGGTTGTGTAGGGTCTCTCCCTCACACACCAACAACAGACCCATGTGAGAGATGCTGCAACTCTCTCTGCTGCATAATCTTTTAATGGGTTCTTGAACAAGAGGAAAGGACGTGCACAGATCTAAAAGTAGATGTTGACGCCACACGGATGACAAAAGTGCACGGTGTGTTGCTGCAGGAATCTTTTCTGGGTCTGTGAACAGCACTTGCGAGTGTGTGTGACAGTCAGTGAAGCTTGTGATTCCCTTTTTTTCTCTTCTTTTCTATATCTCATCACTTCTTCCCCACTCCTTGAACCCAGAAAAGGCTAGAAATTCTGCTTTTCTAACCTAATCTGATCTTTAGATAGATCACATACTTAATTAAAGGGACTGGCCTACAAATTTCCCCTACCGGAGGAGTCTTTTATCATTAGTAGCTGAGAAATTGGAGAGTGGCACAAAAAGGGGTTCATTGCCAAAGATTAAAAAAAATTAAAAGTATGGAAAGGGAGGGGAGAGACAGGCTGGCAAAGTAAAGACAGAGACATGCAAATGCCCAATCTATCATTATTTTTTTTGCTGTTTTTAACTTTTCTTTTAGTGTCAGTGAGTGATTGATTCAAACTTTAGTGGAAGTTTTCAAAGGGGTGACCAAGGTGAACTTTTCTTGATTGGCGGAGGCTGCCCCTTTTTTTTTTTATGAGGAAAAAAAAAGGTTCTTCATGATTAGGGGGGGCTTCAACGTTGGGGGGGTGATGATGGCCCAGGAGAGTTTTTGCTCTATTAAAGAAGATAATCATGTACACAATCTGATGTAGACGGGTTTGTCCCCGGCTCAATAAAATATGTTTGGAGCTAGAGTTATGGTGGCTTACGATTCTGTGTCATCATGGGTTTGGCAAGATTGCTCCTGGGGTGGCTAGTCTATCGGTTCCTGATTCAATGAAATGAGTCTCTGTTGGGTCTACATCCAACGCCCGGTGTGAAAACTTACGCAGGAGGAAGATAGCAATACTGATAAAGCAATACTGATAAAGAATTGCTGAAGGGTCATTTGCTTTGGTTAGTCGTCTATGAAATCAAATCAGGGCCACGGTACAGCTCGTCATATCTGGCAGAGTATTTTTCCCTTTCTTGACTGAACACGCATATCACTAGAATAATTAGTCGTCCGTTGGATGAGCCCCATGGAATTTCAGGGAAGAATAAACTCCGGATTCATGAAATACTCCTCCGTCTAATTTAAGCTTTAACAAAGCTACTAAAGAGCGAAGCAGGGTCAATATGGTATGAGATCAATTTCACTGATTAAGGATTTGAACTCTCGCTTATCCCCTTATCTTTGTTGTTGGCCAAAATTACACGACTTATCAAGTTTAACTCATCTTGCAAATGGATATATTGACATGACATGGATTAACTCAATCTTTTCTACCATATTGACACGGGTGTCCTCGGCTGGTGATGTTCAATTCCGCCGTCTTATCAGAATCATCACAAACAATTTCAGTCTATAGATGAAGAGGAGTCCACATCATGAAAAGAATTTTGAACCATCACATTGACATTCTTTAGAGATATTTCTTGATATGCTCTTTCGTGTCAAGACGGTATTGATGAAGAACTGTTAAAAGATATGGAAGTCTTCGAAACCATAGCCAGGCCACTAGCCATATCATCTTGCAAGTAAAGAAAAATCTCATAACTATGTGAAGGTAGATGTATATTCTTTTAACAGAGAGAAAAAGAACACACAGGCCGGCTGAGAAGAGAGATGATGCAAATTTATTTTTAGGAGATACAGCCAATCGCAGCAATAATTGACCCCCCAAATCATTTGACTTCAGCAGCACATTTATCTCCATCAACAAGTTAGATTCAGCTTATCGAAGCCGCTATCATACCAAAGTAAATAAATGGACCATCCCTTACACGTGCACCATTAAACCAACAGAAAGGTTCCGCCAAATAGTTTCCTGCAACATCCATAGTCCACCACATATAAAATTTCTGTTTTGACGCAATCCATGATATCATCCTGTCGGGTTTATGAATCTTTTATCTGGTCATTCTCATACAACATTGCTCCCATTCTGTACATGCCAGACCCTCCAGAAAGTGGACATATTCACGGCTTTAATAAGAGAGGTCTAATAAGGTTACGGAGAAGAAACTACGACCTGTTTGTAAGTTCCCTAATGAGATGATTTCTCAGCATGTCCCTTTACAAATAACTTGCTAATATCTTCAGTCACAACATTGCTCCTGGGAAAAAAAAAAAAAAAAAAAAAAAAAAAACAAGCACCAACTCATTAGTCTAAATACTTTCTTGCATCCACACAAAACTAAGTTTGAGAAAATGACCACTAAAACTCCCAATCAGTTGCATGATGAAAATATTATCTTTGAATCACCGCTGAAGACTAAATTTATCAAGGTCCAGCATCACTAACCATCCAAATTCTAAATCACAGTTCTAAACCAGTCACTTCTAATGTTGGGCCAGAGGTTGATCTAAGAACTCTAAGGAGACAATGTGGAAGTTCACTCAGGAGGTTGATCTAAGAAGTCCTGCAGACAGATTGAACGTATGTCGTATGGCACATACTCATGTTAGGGTACTCGAATGCATATTGGTACTTGTATCAGGGTATCCGAGTTCACTCAATCAACACTGATTCAACTCAGTAGGTGTTTTGTGTTTTCATTCAGTGTTTGTTCTATGTAACTGCTTGTGTAGGTACGCGCCACTATTGGTAATTCGTCTAGAATATTAATATAATCATCTCTTCAATTTTAAAGTTACTTTCCAGTGAGCTTTGTAACTTTAATTTTTTTCCAAATCCTACAGCTCCACAAATTGACTTTTCTTTAAAATAAAACTCCATAAATCTAACGAAATATACATATATTCACATGTAGAATCATAAATAATTTTTTCATGACTTTCTGAACTTATAGCATTCATTTTCCTGTCTTCAGATTTATTAGGGAAGGTAGAAAAAAAATAGGAAAAAGCACTTTTTTGACAAGAATGAAAAAATTTTATATGCTAAGCAAAGGACACAATGTAATGCAGATGTCAAAGTTTAGAATGAACTAACCTTCCACTAAGCTGAGGAGGAACCAGTCGTCCATCAACAGTATCTGGAACATTCTTCAAATGGGGCAATGTCCCCCTTGGCACTTTGCTGCGGGGAACAGATGAAGATAGTGAATGAGACTCTCTCTTTCGCAGAGCACTTTCAGCCCTTGCTGCTGCAACTCTAGAAGCATGGTCACCACCACTCAACGGAGAAGCCAATCCAGCTGGAGCATCCAACAAGAGGGAAGCATCAGGAAGTTTCTCAATTGGGGATGCTGGTAAACCTGCAGTGGATTCTAGCTGATGATCTGATGCACATGATGATCCCCTATACACAACGGAAGTGAAGATTACAAAATGAGAACACCTAAACCTTATCATATACAGCAACAATCGTAAACTCATGGCAGATCACAAGAAAGACATACTGAATCTCTTAAAGATCACTAGGAAAAACAGTCCTACCTATAGACCATGCTAACTGAAATGGATAAACTGGATACCTGGTGCAACTTTTGGCCCTTTAATATAGCCAATCTCTTATGTTAATATAGCTAGTAATAGGCAACTTATCCAAAGTACGGAAAGTAAGAGTCTCTCTCTCTCTCTCTCTCTCATTCTTTTTCCTCACTACCATCGACCTTTGAGAGACATTTCATTGACTGATACCACTATAGCTTCATATACTTGTAATTGACCCATAAAGCACCTAGATCCTCTCCATACAAGTGACACAAACAGTTGATGCCAACTATCAGTCAACTCAAACAGGCTAAGGCAGGGAGCAAAACTTCTAAACAAAGGGGAAAAAAACAACTCACCATGGTAAAACAATAGAAAATCATATTTGCTAAATTGACAGTGGGATAACACAATTATTCTCCTATTGGCTGCTTAAACTTTTACTCTTGAATGGAACTCTACAGAGTGTTCCCATCTGCATCAACCTCTTAAGCAATGTAAACTTCTCTTTTAGAACAACTTCTCAGGTTATAAAGATGTAATTTAAAGTGTATCGACTTCTGAAGACATACAATGCATGGGCAAGATCACCCACTCTGGCCATGGTGCACCATGTCCAAATATTACAAATCAAGACATGCAGGCTATTTTTCACCAGTTCTCCAAAGCTACCACCTCTTACGTAATTTTAAAAGCGGAGACCCCTATGTAGGGAAGAGGAGGAAGTTTGAACGGTATTTGCTCGATCATTATCACCCCAAACAGAAAAGATCAAATCATTGAAATGTTGGAGTTCGAAGCAAAATCAACTGAAATACGCAAGACTTTTATGAGATAATCAGAAGATCACAAACATAATCAGCTTAACTTGGTACGCGGCCGCATGGCTCCAAGCAATGGAAACAAAACTAAAGGACAGAACTTGAGGCTCATCACCACGATTTTGGCAGACCAATAGTGGACCGCGATTATCAGAAGAGTTGTCGCTAAGAGCTATGCCTATGAACAACCATCAACCAGAACACCCCTCAAAACCAACCAACCAACCAACTAATTCTATCCGAGCAAGGGGATCTAGGGCACAGTTGCTAAGCCTCATGTTGTCACGCAGCACACAATCAGGATGCAAAACACTAGACCAAGCGAACGGACACCATCGTCGACGCTGCCTATGCCGTCAGATTGCTAAATGCAGGATTCGCAAACCATCGCCAGGCCCTGGGTAGTCCGGATGAAGCCCCGCGTTGAACCCGCGTCCGAAATGTCGGAAGAAATTCTACCCAAGATAAACGAGGGAAAAACGCAGTCTTTCCCGATCGAACTTACCGGGTCTGGGGAGGAGGAGGGTCGGATTGAGTAGGCCAGGGCTTCGGTTCTCCTGGGTCCTGCCCCGTTCCCTCCGCTCCTTCTTGCGCCTCGTTGTCTTCAACGTCCAAAGCGTCTTCGTCTGAAGAAGCGTCGTAGTCCACCAGAGACATCCTGCTTTCTCTCTCTCTCTCTCCTCTGTCTGTGTGGGGTTGTGGGGTTGTGGGGGAAGGGGATGGGGGCGCCTGTTATTCGACCCGTCCCATGTCGGCGGACGAGGAAGCCGAGAACCAGCAAAATGAATGCTTTTTCAGCTCAAATTAACGACGGGAGAAAAATTAAGTGCAGACGCTCTCTCGTTCGAGGAACAAAATGATGGACGAAACTACATGCCAATTTGTCTTTTTCAGCAGAACCATCCGTATCATTTCTTGGTACATGATGATTAAAGAAGATTTTGTCGGTCTGTGAAGGTATCGATCTCACTAGATGGTTTAAAATTCTGGCATCCACGGTGAACGATAGCTGAAAGAATTTGGCCTTTTTAGATTGCTTGCCTCTCTCCAAACCATGCATACCATCACACCTCTAATCTTTTTTGTAAATATTGGACCGACTTTGAAGTTCGCCTGTCGTCGCATTAAAAATAGTTCTAGTTCGTGCGTCAAACACTGCCGGAGAGAAAACCGGATACATAGATCTTGTGGCGCGGGTCATTCAGATTATTGTTGAGTTCTCGGCGGGTGGATATGGATATGGAAAAAGCTCGTGCAGCGTTTCAGTTTGCTTCCACTCTTTGATAAAAAAAACCTTCGATCTAACAAAGTTGATAATGACCGTACAATTCCTAACCTACCTTGCCAACCGGGCTACTTTCTTAACTTCCCCCAAAACAAGCCTAAAAGTCTTAACAAGCAATAGATGCATCATCACTCGCAAACCACCATTTTAGAGATGAGTTAGTACACAAGCAACATATTCCAGTTAACACAGGACACATTCCCAATGAACACCATTTAAGAAAAATAAAAGCAACAATGGACCGTCCAATTCCCATCGATTATTCAGTCCAGGACCAAAAATGACTGCAACTTCATGCAGATGGAAGCGCATCTTATCAAGGCTGTTGCCCGAGGAGCGATGGCCTGTAGAACGTGTGGGATTGAGCTATCTCGATGCGATCTCGAGGATCATTCATAGATTCATCTCTCATTGCCTGAAGAATAGCATCCGGTGGGAAATCCCTGCAAACAAAGTGATAATATCACATTCTGCTGCTGTACTCACACAACATCAATGGCATATCAATGGTGCAGAGCAAAGTTATTTAATGGAAGGCTATGCCGAAGTCTATCTGATTCACCGGACTGTGCATTTAGGCACATTACCACCGAGGGGCTTACTCATAGCTGGAATTCACCATTCTTGCTACAACCCATCCATTCTCAGAGATATAGTATGCACGCATACAGTCCAGTCATCTTCAAATATTTGCACAAACGATTCGCGGAGAGTGGCTATCAAGCCCATGAAAGACACAGATCAATCAATTAACTTGGGTACACTGCCTTCAATTTCTCTGATGTGAGGAAAGAGAAAAGGGACCCAGAAGAGGCTCGAAATATAAGAGCTTTTGTTACCTCAGAATAAGAATTTTGTATAGCTTCTTCAAGATTGGGCACAGCTCCACAGGAGCCACTGGTTTATTTTCTTCGGGATGCAGTACACTCAAGCATGACTGGCTCAGCAGCTCGTAGAAGGCTTTCACGGCCGAGACTCCCTACAATCACAAACAAAAGGCAGAGCAATTGCATCACATAGTAAATTAGAAGTTAGAACACATGCCTTCCCTATCGATAAAGCAAAATATCATACTAAGAAATTTAACAGTGGACAAAGAATTTCTTACTGAAGCCCTCTCAATCACAACATTAATCACATGAAAGTGCTGAACTATCCAGTACTTTGAATAAGATATCATATACTTTTTCATTTGGTCATACATCCATCTAATTAGGAATTGAAATTGGTGACACATGGTATTGATCTATCCTGAAGATATGATTGCTGGAAGACCCTCTTTTGACTAGCTCTTTCGGTTCAAAGACATCCACCAAATTCTGAAATAGAACTTCTCATGTTTACAGGCTCAAATTCAAAAGTTTCTATCAATGGCACCTAAAGGTTAATGAGATTGAATACCTGAATCATCCCCTTCCCCTTGATATTATCACCCATGTCAAGGTTCACTTCCCCACTAGCTAGCTTTTGTCCATACCATGCATTACGACCCTTCAGCAAAGTTACGTATGTGTCTGCCAGTAGAGGCCCTGCAAGTTTCTCAGGGTTCTCCGCCAACAGATGTGTGATGAATATCATCTCTGACGTACAATGTGCAAAATATACTGCTTTGCTGGTGGCACTTTCCTTTGTCAGATCTCCAACCATACCTGCGAAGTTCAAGTTGAGCGGAGCTGTAAGGGGTGCAATTGCAGAATTGTGTAGCTTGTCAAAACCTCAAACCTAGTATACTAATGCTCCTAAACAAGAGTGGAGAAAGGAACTATCGATGATGTGTCAGGAGAAAAGGGCATTTCAACAGAACTATGTTTTTCCCAAGCCTAAGAGTAAAATTTCAATCAAACAATTTTACCTGCTCCAATGGCATAAACATTCTTTAAACCACCCATGACTTCATGAGTAACAAGGTCTCCATTTTCCCACACTATAAAGTGGGGCTGCCTCAAAAACTTTGCTAAAGGCTTCCTCCACTTTGCAGATCCACATATTCGAGCATTGGCATACTCCTTGTTGTATATCTCAGAGGCAATATTTGGTCCTCCGAGATATAAAATGTTCTCTAGTGGCACTCCAGCTGCAAAGAGCAATGATAGAGACAATATTGAGAAGATAGTACCATTGAGAGGATGCTTGTTCAACATTTAAAGACAAGGACAAAAGAGGAACCAGCACAGAAAAAAAATAGTGTCAAGACTTCTCCAGATAATTCTTTTTGCAAAAAGAGCTTTCTCCATGAAAAGTGGAAACTGAAATTTGAAGTTCTGTGAGCCGAAGCATTGCAAGTAAAAGGAATGGACCCTCTAAATAACAATGCTAATTCTTCCTTTCTTCAAAAGCAGATTATGCCATGTCAAGAAATGGCATGGGATATTTTGAAATGGCCAGAGGCGAAACCGGTGTTCATATTTTCAATGCGATATTCCATTACACAATGTGCTCCTCAATAAGCAAATGAGAAAACAAAACTAACACCAACATATAATCTATGATAGCCTTTTACAGCTGAAACATAAATGCCAGATCACAATGAAACCAACTTCGCATAGTTTACGAGCTGAGAAGCTCTCTGCCTTAACCTTTAAGAAGAATAACAGGTGGAACAAAGAAAGCCCGCTTATCAAGAAGGGGCTGCTGTAGCACTTGTGATGTGATTCATCCTAATCAGACAAATATATTGATATTATCACCCATACCAAAAATGAGATACTTTGTTAATACAACAGAAATGCAACAGCCTAAGTATGTTAGTCCAAGAAAACTAGGCCTACCATGTAACGGACAGCAATGTCTAGTTGGTCAAGAAACCAGAAAGGAGAAGGGCTTACTTGCTCGATTAATCATTTGGGTGGGAGTAATTATGCGGGGCTCAGTCCCCAACTCTGCCTCCACACCCTTTGCCAATGATATGATAACAGGCATTGTAATCCTTTCTTTCCAGTACCTACTAATTTCCTCAAACACCTGGAGGGTCTCTGTTGAAGGCAACCCATTCACTACAATGTCGGCATCCCACACGGCCTCCTGCAAATTGGTGACGACCTTCAGAGGGCAAAGAGGGGTGTCGATCATGTTCAAGCAGAACCCGTCTTTCAAAATCTCGTCCGCGAACAACGTCCTATCACCTAATCTCGCCTCGACATACTTCAAGTATGCACACCTCCTAATGAGCCGCCTCAACACTTCCTCCCTCGAATTGATCACTTCAAACAAATGCTCAGCCGTTGCCTTGTCGACCGATCTTCCGGGCCTCCTCCAAATACGAATCAGAACTTTCTCCCTCAAGTGACCATAACTATCTTGCAACATAGCTGCAAAAACACTGCCCCAAGCACCAGCTCCGACACCAACGATCCTGAGCGGATCACCTTCTGATTTTCCCATGAGGCAACGGAGCTCATCCAGCTTCTCTTCGAGAGACCCATTGCTACTCTGAATCGACCCATTTGAGTAGACATCATCAGTCATCCCTTCAGAGGTCTCCCCCATCTCCTCCTCTCTATCCGCTAAGTTTAGCTCAACGCTCAGGGCTGATAAGGAACACAGGTTGAATTGAACACCCCCGTTCCTACGCAATTACACTAGATCCCTCCTAAAAGGTTTTCGACTTGACAGGGTTTATGACTTCAAGAATCGCGGGGAAGATAAACCAAAAAACATGCAAAACAAGACCCAGCTTTGGGAACACGGTATTCGTCACCTTCCTTTGGATCAACCCCACCGAACCAAACTGTTCAGGGAACAAGGAAAAAAACAAAGATTGACAAGTGGGAAAGAAATGCACTTGACATTCAATTCGGCGGATTACTCAAGGCGGGCCACGTCGATTTCGAGCGCTCTTTGTCCGCATCTGCTCGTGCTATCCAAAAGACGCAACAGAAAGCTGGCCGACGTGAATTCGCGTAGGGGGGAGAACTTGGCAAAGGAAAAGGAAAGAGAGAAGCTTCGATCCTTCCACGTCTTCTCCGTCGACAAAGACCCACTTCGCACACGCGTTTATCACGTAATTCTCTCGGAGTCCCACCGTTTTCGTTTCGTGTCCGAAAACCAGGAAGGAAACCTGCGGCGATCCTCCTGATTAAAAAAGCGATCTTTGACTCAAGGCAGAAAACGAAAGAAGGGAAACAAGGCGACGCTTTCGTCCACGTTTCTCGTTTCTTGCGGGGATGGAAGTGACGACGCAGCAGCAGCTCCAGCTACGCCAGGCGGGGCCTCCGACGATATGCAGGGTGCCGCGGTCGCGTACACGGCTGAACATGTCACGCGACCCGCGTCGAAAGTTTCGTGCTTTCTTCGCCCACCGCCATCGGAGGATGCACAAATTCCTTGGGCTCTGCTCGAATTTCGTCGACGAAATCGCGACGAGATCGTTCCTTTTACATCGTGGCCCAGCTCATGTTCATCGGACTCGTCGCACCAGAATAATATGTTGTCGGAAGGGAAAAGAGGTGGCGGCCCATGTGGGTTTCTGCCTTTGCTTCGCTCGTTTCGAATTCGATTCGACGGACAGACATTCCGGGCTCGATGCCTGCGAAGGTCGGGCACTGCACAGCTCGCTATGCCGATGAGCTTCCCCGTCGGTGACGGGATTTTTACCTTAAGTTCGGTAAATAAAATCTAAGACAGATAATTTAAGAAGACTATATCAATCACAGCATTATTTAATTTTAGCGTCGTTTGTTTCTCTTAAAATGAATAATTCAAAAAATATTTTTCTAAAATGATCATTTGTGTCGCTATAGTTAGCTAGCCAATAAAAAATGTTTTTGCTTTTTATAATAATTTATATTTAAACAATTTCATGAACTATAAATATATCTTTCATTTACTTATTTTCATAAACGAGATATTTCATAAATCATTAATTTTTGAAGAAACAAATGAAGCGTTAATAAAACAAAAGAAACCGCAGAGAAGTGGATGTTCCCAGCAAGAAATGGAATGGAAAATTAACTGAAGTTAAATTCCTTTCGTATTGCAATTATAGTTTTTTCTTTTCACATTGAATAAATACTTATCATCAATTAATAGTATTTTTACATTATTAATATTACTCCGATGGCAAACTCTTCTATAGAAAAAAAGAATAGTTTGGTTTCATGCCATGAGTTGACAAACGAAAAAAGGGCCCCGATTTATAATTCAAGAATAGTTTGGTTTCATGCCATGAGTTGAAAAATGAAAAAAGGGCCCTGATTTATAATTCAAGCCATGAATTTTCATCAATGAATTATTAATATTATTCTCATTAGTGACATTAATATGTGACTGGTGTTTAATTTAATATATTTAGTCATCACTATAAAAGTACAGTAATATCTCCCACTAAGATTGTGATTATTTATTTATAGAATTGAAAAGGGGCCTTAGATTAGAATTCAGGCAACAAATTTTATCTCAATTATGAATGTATCTTTTCGGTAACTTCTATCGATGATCAGTGATTTTTCATTAATGTAATTGTAAAATAATATTGGGTAATCTTTAGAAAAGCGTTGCAATATTTCTGCTGATGTAATAACAAGCGATTCTAGTGACTAATACGAGCGGCACATTTTAATAATTATCTTCTTCTTTTGGGCTTATGGATTCGGGAAAAGAACCGCCACGAAATGACATCATTACATCAGAGGTTCGGTTAAAACTCCCGCGCATCAGCTTCCTCGGCGTCCGATGTAACGCTGTAAATCCGATCATGCCCTCTTCCACTCCATTGCTTTCCACGCTCGTTTGCATGTTTTTCGACAGGTTCACTTGGGTTTTTTTTTTTTTTTTTTGTCGATTCAGAACGAGGGAGGAGATCGGTTCACGAGGACGGGGTGTTTTTCTCTCTCTCGCGGGAGGGCAAAGTCATTTTGACGCACGAGGACAAGGTGTTTGCTTAAATGCTTCCGAGACCAACGTGGGTCTTCTTGGATATATGTGCAGGGAGTTGGGTGTAAATTGAATTGACAAAAGACCCTGGTGAAGTGGCAACGTCCGAGTGCTGCATTTCTATGGCTGTCCGCAAGCGCAGGGTACGCCTTTCTTGAAGTTCCCCTAGTTGACTTAGAAACTGTTCGAAGGGTTATCTTTACGGGACCCTCAAGAATACTTGTGGGTAACAGGAACTGAGTTGAAGGGATGGTGCTTTTGAAGAAGACATCCGTGATTGATGGATGTTGAATGGATAGGCGTGGAGGATCGGTTATTGCGGTGTCTAATGTTTCAGAAAGATCTGCCTTGTCAACGGGAAAGCAGCATCTAGTTTTGCAAGTTCTAAGGAGACAGCTGCATTCTATTCCATGGTCAATGCAGGCCCTCGTTCTAGGAGAAACGGGAATAATGTAGGTTTCTGTGTCACTTGCTTTTTTCGTTGACTATAAAGTTGGAACTGTGTTACATTGTAGTATTCCCAAAGAGGAACCTCAGCAAGCAACTTTGATGTTAGTGAAGTAAACACCTGTCTTATGATTAGAATGTCACAGAAGCATTCTAATGCCACTTGTTCATGTACGGTAAGGTTAGTGCTGTTGAATCATTGGCAGTATGACTAGAATGAATGGTTCATAGTTTTCTTTAGATTTTTCAGGTCTTTACATGCATGCCCTGTATGGTACAGTATGTCCTTTTCAAGCGAATATTCCCTTTCAATTGGCAATTGGGCTGTTACATTAGTAGGCGATGCTTTGATCTGCCAAGTGCCTTTGGCAGTTCCAATGGTCTGAAAAGTAAAGGGAAATATTTGAGCCACTACATTTTAGGTTCAGTATGTTGGCCCCTGGGGCCCGTCCACATCAACTGGAACATATCTACAAGTGCAGACTGGGCAGTGACTCAGCAGAAACATGGATTCTGAGCACCATTGACTAACATGGTCCCAGTCATCCTGAGAAACAGATTCCAGAATATTTTGAGTGAAAAAGATCTTCTCACTCTTTTAAATCTCTTTTTTGTGTAGCTCAAAAGATGTATTTCTTTTGGCATTGTTGGGTGGATAGAAGATAAGGTACATGATTGTTGGTGACACTAGAAATCAAAAAAAAAAAAATAAAAGACAAATTGCTAATCGAGTTGAATATTAGAGAAAAGGTTTTGATGTGAAGTCCTCATGATGTAATTTTGGATAAATACTAAATGCTGATGCGCAATTTGTCTGCTGATTCTGCTCTTTGTTAGTGATGATAAAGGTCAAACATGGGAGTTTATCTTCTTTCACAGTGCAATTGTAACAAAGCGAGCAAGTTTAATGATTAAACAGATAATGGAAAATAACAATCATGGCTCCACTTTTTTTTTTTTTTTTAACCTTCTAATGTTTCGATGGACTGTACGTGCAGCATTTGAAGCTCTGTTCCTTCATTGGGTAGACATCTTGTCCTTTGGTTTTGTGCAACTCGAGGACAATATCCACTCACTACCAGGTCTAATATATATGAATGTATACTATAGTTAAATTGTTTGTTCCCAGGGTGGTGTGGCACCTCAAGCGATACACCAAATTCAAAGTCCACTGATCTCTCAATATGTACACCTCGTTCACTTATGTTCTATTCCTCTAGACTGAACTGTGATGACCTTGACAGCAGCCTCACTCAGTGAAGCGATGTTGCACACGATTCTTGCTGTGATATTTTTAAATGCCTATTGTTACTGGGGCTATACTCAGATTAGTGGCTTTTAATGCGACCTATAAGACTCAGTGAAAAAAGTCTGTACCTCATAACGGAAGATCACTAGCACGAGCCTAGAATTTGATCAATTAGCAACCTTATTTAATTAGCTATCTATTGAAACTCTAATTATCTGACGTGAAACTCCTCCCAGTCTCGTACTTCACCAGTGCATTTGAACAGTATTTATTGCTTTGGTTCCCCTACACACAGAGTGCTCATCTCAAAGATGTTTGTATAATCAGGGATATGATATATTTGAATTTTCTATGTTGTTGATAATAGCAATAATCACTTGTTAAGATAACATTGTTACTCGTCTGAAGGCCTTTATGCATGTGATTATTCAGAATGTAGAAGAAAAGTCATGCGGGAGATCAACTTCTAGTATATGTCCATACCATCCACATCATGAGCACTGCAAATTCTCTGGAGATGAACTGCATCAGTGTTTGCTGCTTGTGCAATTGGTTGTTCATTTTGCAGATGGAAAATAATCTCTCTCTCTGCTTGTGCAATTGGTTGTTCATTTTGCAGATGGAAAATAATCTCTCTCTCTCTCTCTCTCTCTCTCTCTCTCTCTCTCTCTCTCTCTCTCGCGCGCGCGCGCACTCTTGCTGGTGCAACTGTACTTGTCCTTTATCTGGCATAGAGGTATTCCTGTTTGAAATGCCACTCGTCACGTCTCTCCTTAGTAAAGGGTATATCAGTGGCCCACCTTTCTTGTAATTTTAAGAAAAAAGGCCTTCCTTTCCATTTATAGTCGATATGTCCTAAATTATCACGATTTGCTTTCATGTCAATTTGTCATATGCATCATTTCTAAGGGGTATGGAGCATGTTCTTTTTTTCCTCTCTACCTATATAGCTACACAAGCATTTTGATTTCTTAATCATATCTAATACAGGCTTCTCCTCCTCATTACTTATAATATATGAGAAGATACAAGGAATTAGAATAAATAGTATAATCAACGCTTTACAGTATATGTAACTAAGGCATTCCCCCGCGCCTTTGGCAAGGGTCTTCCTCTTTTGCTTTGCTTCTCTAAAGGAACTTGGGAACCTGAAAAGGAGTATCATGAGAAGGGCACTGCCTTCTGAAATATTCTTTGGCCAGGTGCCAGTATTCTTAGGGGATCATAAGCAGATTTTCTCCTTACAAAAGCTTCCCAGTGTGGGCCAAAGTGGGCCTTCCAGTCTTCCTGTCTAGTATAGTGAGGCAAATACTGCTTCACCCCTAGATGGGCTGATTCACAAAAGTCTAATATTCTTTTGTTCTGATATAATATGTGATCCAAGCTGTCATTTCCTGTGGAAGAAGGAACTGCAGAGGAAAGGAAGGCCACCAAATAGAAAATATCTTCCTCAGGAATCACTACAGAAGTCCTATTGTCCCACCTGCAATGAATTGACAAAATTATCAGTACAGATTGGCAATTTCTTGAAACTTGGAGGATTAAACTAATGTTTCTGCACGCCATTACTTTGATTTGTTGACTGGGTAGATGAGAATGGGACCATTGCTCGTGTCTGTTAGGATATTGCCAAAGACTTCTTCAGCAAATCGATGAACTTTGCTTCTGGGTATGAGAAGATTAAGCCAAGGATGTGGAACTTCCCACAGACCTTTTAACCTGAGTTTCACCTCAGATACGTGAACTCTGTCCAAGAAATCTATGTATGATACTTCCGATAGGAAAAGCGTCGAGGAGATATAATTCAACGGGGATAATAGCCTCTCAACCTCCTGAAATGCAAAATAAGTTGTTAAAATTTTCTTCTTTTTTCAACTAATGATGGCTCTTATGTTCAGAATGAAATTTAAATCATGACTTCGATATCTTACTTCAATTATAGTATCTGTCTGCCCCAGGTTGAAGTACTTGGCCACCTCAAGGCAGAAGAGAGTTCGTCCATCAGATTTAAACTGGCTTGCTTGAAGTGGGTCTTGTGGACTAAAGGATGACCTCCAGTTATTTAGAAGGCCAGTTCTGTTAATTAGCACAAATCCTTCAATGTAGTCAAATGTATTCTCTGAAGATATCAAATGCTCTTGATCTCTGGTAAATGTGTCGAAATCTGAGTAGAGCATCCGAATCCATTTCACCTGTTCGAATCGTAACCATATTAGAATAATTTGTAACTCCACTGCATTAAATCTTGCAATTATATGTCTAAAGTATGAGTATGTCTGGATTTATCTGTGATCCAAGGATCTTGTTATCTTATGTTTACATCTAATCTTCTATGGGGGCATATGGTGTAAACAAGTATGTAGCATTATGTAGGTACAGGTACATGGTGTGCGTTTACCTTGTCAGGTGCCGGTTCCAAAGATATCCTTGCTTGAGTGATGATACCAAATTGCCCGAGTCCTCCAAGGATGCTATGGAAGAGGTCTTCGTTCTGATTCGCTGAGCACTTTACGACCTCCCCTTTTCCTGCATTTTGTTTACAAAAAGACCAAAATTATCATGTTTGAACTTGGGAGTGCTTCAATAAGAAAGAGAATTTGGCGATTGTTATGGAGAACCTGGCAGGTCAAGATAAACTAGGACTAGGATATATAAATAGTGCAGATGGATGGGACAAAAAGCATTTTCTTTTGTTTGGAGGGGGGGGGGGGTGTGGAGGCGGTGGGTGTCGGGCAACAAAGGCTGAGATGATTGCTTGTGTCATTTCTCCATCTTTGTGTTCATGCTGGTATATTGATCCTCGTCTTATATATCATGATGAAGTATGTTGGCCATTGGTTTCTTTAACTTTTGCATCAGTAGTACCTGTAATAACCTCCAGCTGATGGACATTACTAATCTGGGGTCCATGTCGAAATGCTTGCCCACTGATCCCGGCATTTGACAGAGTACCGCCAACTGTTAGATGTAAGTAATCTGTCCATGATTTTGGTGCTAAACCATATTTCATGCTCTCCCGCAGTATGTTTATCCACAACTCTCCACCAGAAACGTCAACATACGGGAATTTCCCCCCATGGACCTGCATTAGTGGGCTCTGAAGACATTTCATATTGACCACAACACCTCGGTAGGCTTGTGCCTGACCCTGAAGTGAATGACCATGGCCTCTGGCTGCAACGGTGAGTTCTGAGTGAGGACCCATTTGCCAGATATGCTTTATGGTGATGGCAATATCCGTAACCGTCTTGGGGTGCAATACTGCAAGAGGCAACAACTGGTATTGATTGCCAAAATCTTTGGCCACGTGCTGGACTTCATCAAAATTGAGATGCCCATCAAGGGATAGCGTTAGAAGTGAAGAGGGGATATTCGAAAAGCAAAGGCTCAGTTTAGCAGCTATACAGCTTAGTAATAAGAGCAAGAAGCCTCTTATTACAAGAAAGTTCTTTGGCTTGGGGGAACTTGCTGCCGGCTTTCTCATTTTTCTCACTGGACGAGTCAGAAGAAGTGGAAGATGGAAGACTTTTACTTCCATATATATTGTTTGTCGTGAGAAAGAACAAAGGAGAGGTTTAGCAAAACCGAGGCAGAAAAGAATGGTCGAAAGCTGGAATTTAAAGGGAGGAGATTTGGTGGGAGAGTCAACTTATCTACGTTGGCAAGAATACGTATGAAGACTGGCCACTTGAGTGGGAGTCTTAGGAGCTTGCTTTTAGCTCTTCCTTTTTTGGTGTCGTTCATTTGAGAGAGAAGCCATCACGAATAAGCCAAGTTGAGGAGGAAAAAGTCACAAGAAAGGAAGATCTTACAAATCTTTTCCCTTTTTCAAACAGTTGTAACCACATCATCACATTTTGCATCAGAGGGGTTTTATCTCCAATGGTTTCTTGTTAATCATATTAAGGATACCTTTGCCATTTATAGCAAAAAAATAAGCTTGGGATGGAATCAGCATTCCTCTGTTCCAGTTGACAGGTACCTCCCCCAGTCGTGTCTTTATTTATATGTATGATGCGCGATGAGTTGTTTGTTCTTTCTGGATCCTATTGTTGTCCTAGTGTAAAAATCGCGTATCTAATTGCAGATCTAATGACAGAGACTCCCGGGGCCTTCCATGATTCTTTTTGCAAGCTTGAGGGATGACCAGTGTGGGAGGTCCATGGGTCCGACTGGCACGTGAATTTTCAAATGGCTGTGGGCTTTGTGGGGCGGAGGGATATGATTGGTTGCGTCTGGGACCTGAACGGGGCCCAATGCAATGGTTTGGAAGAGGAAGGAGAAAGAGGGTGAGAAACGGCTTGTAAGTCCCTATTTTTCCCCTATGCGCTTCCTCTTTGCCTTTCAAAGGGCTCACTGATGTCTGCAGTTATGAATGATTCTCTTGTTACGTGTCTAAATGCATCTGACCTCTTCTTCTTTGTTTGGGTAGGAGCAGATTTCCGTGAATCATGATGGTAGTATGCAGTTCAGCTCCTTTGAAATATTCTCTCTTGCTCTTAAGTTTTGTCTGATTGCAGTCCTCATATGTCCATGTCAGCGGGGGGGCTCAGTATTGACCATTAAATCGCTCGTATGCAAGTACGGATTGAACTGGTATGTTTGTATCTGTTTCTCTCAATTGCTGCACCAATGGTTTCTCTCATGTTCTTCCGACAGCGATACCTCCACTTTCGACAAAAAACTTGGATGGCTTGTCTCTGTTTGCAACGATTCATTTCGTTCCGTAGCGGGTTAATGCGTCCAAATGACGTTTCATCTTCACTGGGATCATGGAATTTTAGCCGTTAATTATAGTGGACTGTCGAAATCTGGACTCACCTTTCATTAGATTATCTGAATAATCTATGGAGTGGATATGGCATTCTCATATTCTTATTAGGGGGGTAATGGGCCATCATGGTGTCTTAAGTGTGAACTAGGAACATAGTCTCCCCCCTTTGTTTGTGGTGAAAAACCTAATTGTGATTGCATGCTTTCTAGAAGGAGACCGACCATAATAATTAAATCCTAGATCAGTTTCCTAAGAGTAATTATTGTGCTGGAGCATCTCCTTACACGTACTACGGTTGGCCCATTTGTGGGCCTAATGTCTCCATAATGCCATGTTTGTGGAACCTAAAAAAGGGTCATGAAAGTCCAAGGCATTAAAAACTAATCGTCTCCAATTGTCATTAGTGAATCGAAGGGGCGGCGAACCGGGGGCTCCATCGAGCCTTTTCAAGAACACGCCTCATCAAATCATCAATTGAAGTGACACCAACATGCCATGTTTATGCGATTCGAGGTACTCGATTGAGCAGATCGAGATACAGAGATAACGCATCGTCTAGCGTCGTTTCGAGGGCCATTAGATCGAAGAAGTTATCTATGTCCTGTGCCACGTGCGGTGTTGGTTTGATTTGGATCAGGATTACGATGATAATGAAGTAATGGGAGTTAGGCGGGTAGGTGGGGTGCAGAATTGATTTTGAGGGTGCTGAGAAAAACAATTCTGGGTTAGAGATGAAAGCATTCTTATCATGTTCCCTATCCATCTTCATTTCGACCCTAATCAATGTCGGACTGTCTTTCATTAATGCGGTGAAATCTTTGAAAGCTTCAACCTTTTCTTCTGTTCGTGTTTTAAACATGTTTGTCGTGATCTTTCTCTGTTGTCGAAGCATTGATCACTCGTGACATACTACAGAAAGATCCGTCTGCAGGGTATCATCCAAAGATGGCGATGCTTGATTTTGAATTAAAAATGGATCAACGTACATTCATATTGACTCAAAAGGCCTAAACAGTTAATCATGTATTAGGTCACGCCCGACGATAGATGCTAAGGAAGCAGAGGTCTTATGTCCAAGGAAAATGTTACTTTAGCCATTCGTTACGCGCATATGGTCTATAGTTGCTGTGGCAAACTAAATGCATGTGCATGAAAACATCCGCGTGAGCGAGCGTCTCGTCGAAGAGAAGATCCTGTCGTTCAAAATCAAAAGAAAAACAAAGCAAACACGACAGTCTATGAGATCTGCGCGTCCCTACCCATCTCTCTGGTGGGACTGTAAATCTCCCTCTTGGGATGACAATTCCATTAATGTCAAGCCAAAGAGGAAGAGGAGAAAAAGGGTTTCTTTCCATGGAAGTTGCTTCCTAAGGATGGCAGTGCAAGGGCATTCGAATGTGGGGAAGCAGACCACAACTACATTTGACGTCAAAAGCAGATGTCGTGCCATGGACAGTGCACATCTTTGCTTTTTCGAGTGTATTGCACTGATCCACAATTTAAAATGGATCAAAAATCATTTCTTTATGCCCTAGGACTACTATACTATGATTAAAAGTGGGGTGTATTCAGTGGTGTTTGAACTTTAATTGAAGAGGTCGTCAACCCACTTCCTAAGTACGTGGAGTACCACTTCATACCCATTCCCGAAGGAACCTCACAAAACCCCATCCATGAAGAAATATTCTAGATTTTGCAAAAGGGTTGAAAGAAGAATTGGTACAAGAGTGTAATCCACATGTGAGGATAATGAATATCCATTTTATTCAACCTTTATATATAAGATAAGCTTCCTCTCATAAAAAAATGTATAATGTGAGCATGAACAGTGAGAATACTTAGACTTCTTATCTGGGGCAACTTTCTTTTCTTTTTCTTTTTTTCACTTCTACTTCTACCTTTCCTAAGAATTTTGAAAATGAAAAATATTATTCAAGTTTCGAAAGAATATCTTTACCATATGAGAATTCACATTTAATTTTTGAAAAGTTTTAAGTATTTTGGGTTAAGTCTGCAAAATTTCAAGAAGTCAAATTTAAAATAAAAGTTACCATAAAGTATGTTGAATCAAGTCCTAATGGAATCTCAATTTGATCTTCATTCGTTTTTGTTTGTCTAATGAAATTTTTTTAGTTAGGATGTGCATTTCAGTGAAAACTCTCATTAAACTTTTTCTCGAATAAAGCAATGGAGTTCCTTTTTATTTTTAATGTCAAGTGTCTTTAATGATATAGGATGACCAAATTATTTCTACATCACTACCAAACATCGGAACAGTGTCGATTTCACTCGATTGCCATTTATTTTCATATAGATTCTAGTTTTTGTTTCAAGTGCTTAGACAAGAAAGAAAAATAAATGGGATATCTTTATGGACATGCGTGGGATCCTTTTCTAATCCCAAATGGGATATCTTTATGGACATGCGTGGGATCCTTTTCTAATCCCATGTGCCTATCACCATCTTTTCCTTCTGCAACTTCTCTCGTCCACTCTTTGTGAGGTCAACAATTTAAAAACCTTCCCGAAAGGTCTTCCTATCTATAGTCCCTTTCTAGCTCCGAATGATGCAGCTTTTGCTTCCTCGCCAGTCCCACTCATCACAACGTTCATGGTCATTGCAGAAGTAGACTTCATTCTTTAGTCACGTTTCTCATAACCTACTCATGGGAAATGCATTTTTGTGCGAGAGAAAGAGAAGAGAGAGAGAGTTGTATGCCAAGTTGAATTAGATCTTGTTCACCATTGGAAGAGAGAGTCGTATGCCAAGTTGAATTAGATCTTGTTCACCATTGAAATTAGAAGGAAACTAATTACTTTTTATAGGAAATTGGAAGTACGCTGATTCATAAAAGATTTCCATTCAAAAGAAGCTGATTAGCCAACTATGCTTTGGCCACATCTCAATGATTATGGACTCATTGGCATGTAGTTGCTTCCATTTCTACTGGTTTCTCAGTACTTTTCGTTGCCTAATGGCGTGCCTTCGACATAAGACCGATCCTTTTCTCCGTAAAATCCAAATGCACCTAAGAAAAAGGTGGTGGCCACATGAATCCGCTCTTCCTCCAATTCAATGATGGCTACCACCAATACTCCATGGCTTCTCATTTTCATTGCCACATGGAACCCGTACACAAGTTCTGGGTGCCCGCGGGACTTCAACTTTGGACGGTCTACCACGAAGCTTTTCGTACATCAACAGAGACATGGTGTCAATTCCATAGTTTGCGTTCATGCATGAAGAGGGAGTGATCTACAAGCATGAAATTTCCAAGCGCAACACCATTGTCTTTAGCTTTCGACATTATGTTGGAGCGAGAATGCGGAGTCCATCTTGGAGAAGGAGGAAAAGCACTAACAACACCACAAAGGCAGCTCGTTGAATTGACTATTTGGACGGACGTTGCCTCTTCTCAAGTGGGCTTGACCAATCTATCTCAGTCAATTCAATGTGGGTTTTTGCAGCTTAGATGGAGCAAACCATGTGCGTGTCGTAGATTGGTTAGGTGCAATTCCAAAGGAGAATGCATGCGTTGTCAGTGAGGACATCCCTGATGTTTACAGGTCGTGGTGGGAGACAACCCTTTGCTTTGACGAATGGGAGATCGGTGTGGCCTGGAAGGTTTGAGCAATCCCAGAGACCTTTTGGACTTTGAGATTCTCTAAACAACATAATGTGATGTTTACCCCCATTAACAGAATAATGATCTTTTTAATCATATCGAAATCTGTGGGCAATAACTTATGGTTTCAACCCCAATTATGATCCGAGCAGATAAGAAAGACAGTTGTTTTACGGCTTTAAAAATATGACTTTTTCATATCTAATTGTATCTCATCAGTGCCTTTGATATCACGTGTCGCCAATACCTTGGGCCGGTGAGGGCGTCGCGACTCCGCTTGGTTTTGGGCAAGAGTGTTGCTACCCTCACCGACTAAAGGGAGACGAGGCTGACGCCCTCGCGTGTTGTTTGCCAGGGTCCGCCGACAATGTTGCCGACCTAGGATTAGGGAAAAAAAAGAAAAAAGAAAGAAAAATAAATAAATAAAATTAAAAAAATATTAATTTTAGTGCCACCAGTGTCACGTAGGATGACTGGCATTTATGTTAGTAATTTTCGGCTAAAATTGATCGAATCAATTCAATTGGCAAAATGTAAACAAGTTTAAAACTAAGTTAGCAAAATTAAAAATGTTTATAACTAAATTGATAAAAGCACGATATGTTTATGACTTTTTGAATAACTTTTTCTCATCATTGAAAATAAACTTTTGAGTAGTCAATAAAGTTGCCATATTTTCACACATAAGACATCTACCGTTAACATTTGCTTTGCCTAGACGATAACTAATTGACTGATTATAGTCTTCCGGAAGCTCTAGCCATCTCCCCCACCTCATGTTCGATTCCTCAAATGCCGCTTCCCTTTAGTGGGGCTAAGGAGTTTGCTTCCCTCACGTGGAACGATATGTTAAGCTTTTTTGCATATAGTCGAGAAATAGGGCGGGACAATTGAGAGTTGGTTCTTCACATGCGAAATAATAACCAATAACCAAACTGGTCATCACCTAATGAATAACGGAATCGAGGTTTGACACATCAGTATTCCATACTCTTAAAAGATCTTAAAACGGATACAAGAAAAGTTCTTGCATACTTTTCGTCGGCAGAATCTTGCAATTTGGACCGTCGAAGCTTATTCTAGTCCATAAACTGGTTTAGTGGCAAGGAAACAGAGACAGGTCTCGGAAATTTACTAATACGACACATAGTCGATTCTCCGTGACATTAAATACCGTAAAAGGAATTCTGACTTCGATCTATTCACTTGAGTTTTCTCGCACGCCCTAGCCTGACGAGTGAGGTTGGTGGGGGTATTTCATCGGCTTTATGGTCGATAATGAGATTATGGTCGATAATGAGATGGAGAGGGAAAAAAACTGTATTCGCCGACAATTTAGGGTGTGTTTGTTTGTGTTTTTCGTTTTTTTTTTTAACGAAATAGAAAAAAATTATTTCGTTCCGGGAACAATTTTTGACCGAGAAAAACATGTTTGGTAAACTTGTTCCAAGAATAAAAAAAAAAAACAGAAACATGTTTGGTAAATTTGTGTTCTTTTTTTATTTCTTTTAATTTTTTAATATTTGTCTTATTTTTCTTTTTTTCTTCTTTTGGCCGGCGGCCTCGCCCGGCCACGGCGAGGCCGAGCCTCGCCGGCCCGGAGGCCAGGTCGGCGTCGCTGGCGGTGGCCGGCGAGGCTTGGCCGGCGCGTGGCAAGGCTCGGCGAGCTTGGGCTCGCCCAGATCCGGTGAGGCCGAGCTCGCCCGGCCACCGGCGAGGCTCGGCCTCGCCGGTCACCGCCAGCGATGCCGACCGGCCCCGGCCGGCGAGGCCGAGCCTCGCCCAACCACGGCGACGCTCGGCCTCGCCGGGGCCGGCGAGCCTCGCCGTGGCCGGGCGAGGTCGCCGGCCCTCGACGGCGTCGCGGCTCGCAAGGACGGCCGGTCGCCGGCCATGGCCGAGGCCGGCGACCGGCCAAAGAAAAAGAAGAAGAAAAGAAGAAGAAAAAGAAAAGAAAAGAGAGGAGAGAGAAAAGTTGTTCTTAAAAATTGTTAAACAAGAAACAACTTTTTTTTGTTTTCTTGTTTCTTTTTTTTTGTGTCCCGGGAATAAAAAAAAACAGATTTAACAAAAACGCAAACAAACGCGTTTATTGCTTTTTTTTTTGTCTTTAACAAAAAACAGAAAAACTGCTCAAAAAAAAATAAACAAACATAAACAAAATAGCGCCTACAAGAACTAGCGCCGATGACGGCTGGTGGGCCTTGGAAGACCATTTATCTTCGAATTGGACCACAACTTAGTTCAATGAATTTTTTTTTTTTCTGGACGAGGCGTCCACTATATGTCTAGGCCCAACCCTTCCTGCTTCTGGGCCCATTTTCTTCTTCCACCTTGTTTTTGGGTTTACAAGAAGGCCTACGCCAATATAATCATGGGACCTGAAATGGGAAAATAAAAACATTCATGTATGTTTCGTAACGCAGCAAAGACAAATCTGAAAAGAAAAATCCTTATCCCAAGTGAATTACGCACCAAGGAGAAATGATCGACAATATATATGAACGACTATATGATATTATCTAATTCGAGCTACAACAATATATTCGGGATTTTACCCTCTACTCACTAACGATGTATCAATTTGCGACTTTTTATGATATTAATCCAATCTAGCATAAATTGACAGGGGGTAAATTTATTATAAATCTATTGATTTAAGGTTTTTGATGATTAGAAAATTAATTTATAGAAAATCTATCATAGATGTAATAGTTTACGATGCAATATCAATCCTTTAAAAATCATAGAAACTAAATATATCCTGCATCGGTCTCTATTGAGAATACAGTTTTCGAGCATTTGAGACAGAGATCCGAAAAAGGAAAGCCGAAACAGTCGGGTCCTTTCGATTTAGCAAAGAACATCCGAGAAGATCGAGTCAGAGAGAGAGAGGTCTTCCGTTTTGCCTCCGGAAGAAGCTGACAAAAAAGGAAACGCCTTTTAAGGCCCACGAAGAACTTCCCTCAAGCCGAAAGCTCAGAAGACCTTCCAACTCCCGAGTCCGGACGCTACAAAGGACGACTGCCCACGTCTGGATTCTGGCCTTGCTTCTGATCGGTACCGGGGAGCGAAGGGTGGTCTGTCTATCTATGAAACAGTGAATCTGAGGCCGTCTTGGTTTCTGGGTCGGGATGGGCAGTTGGAGAAACCGCCCTCCTCGCAGGAGGAAGTACGACCCCAATCGTTATCTTTACCAAGAGAGCGCTCACCCTTCCTACCGCGACCAATCTACTCCAGGTACATTGCGCAAGAAGAAGCAAGAATCCTTCCTGTCCTTTTTTTTTTTTTTTTTAAAGGTTTTGTTGATTTTTTGTTAGTTGGGTCATCTGAATCGGCTCTGGATGTTGACTTGGACAGAAGGTGGGTTAAGAAACTAGCTTGACATTACTGGGTTGCTCTTCGATTCGTGATCTGTGGGGGGCAAGATTTCTTTTCCTCGATTCTTGATTGACCCAGCTTCTCTCTCTCTCTCTCTCTCTCTTTCAATTCCTAATGTTTTGCGGGTTTTGCCAAGAGAGAATTGAGGATCTTGTTGCTTGTCTGTGCGAGAAACTTGTTAACTGTTCCCGATCAGTTTTCGGGTGACTCATTCGTGTGTGGTGGTGATTTTGGTTGTCGTTCTGCGATGTGGGTCATTTTGCCTATAGAGCTGTTGTTCTTCAGTTGCATTGCCACTGAAAATGAAGTTTGTGTTTTCAATGCTCTAAAAGATTACTTTGTAAACTAAAATTCTTTATGGTTGCCATCTTTATGTATATGTAGCCATATGCGCTCCCATTTCATGGTTTGGCAAAGGAAAGTGTTGTAGTTTTGGGTGATCAAATGATAAAGAGGCATTAGGGTTTGATTATGTTTTGCATAAATTCTTCTCCATAGATCGCACCAATTCGTTTTCCTCATATTATACTGAGGTTTCAAAAGGCTCCTTTGTGATGTTAGTTTTAGCTATGATGTGATCCTGGAGTTCAACTTGTTCAAGCCTTTGCAAGTACGAGTTATTTGTCTGTCCAAAGATAGTGCTGCTTATAGAGAATGCGGTGGCAAGAGAAACACTTGTGCACTCTGTCTCCTTTATGGTGGTTTCTACAGCCGGTGGACATTGCGGGTTTTACTGAATAGGCTTGATCTATATACAATGTGGACAATCATGATGGCTAAATCTCACTGTCTTGAGTTACCCCTGTCTGTCATTTGTGAATAAAAATCGTGTAGCGTAGTTTGAAATTGTTGATCATATTGTCTCTATTTCAGACCTCACATGCATCCAATTGAGTAGTGTATTGTGGTTTGGAGTCTTTCTTTTCTTGTCTTTTAGACTCACAAAGCTAGTTGGTGCACATTCTCCGATTAGTAAAGGAATATAAAATAGCTGTTTGAATTCTTAATGCTGCTCTCCCTCTTGCCTTGATTAACTATGTTCTTTGAACTTGATAGATTTTTTTTTTGTGATTCAGTACATTGTCAATTTTCTGAAAGCTGGCAGGTCTGACCCCTAAAGGACAAAGGAAAAAAGCTGGCAGATAGTTTTTGTTGTAGAAGTTAGTTGAATGTCTCTTTTATATTGGATTCTAATAGGGAATTCTTATGTGCACTTGGCATTGCGGAAATGTGCTGCAATCATATAGCAGCAGCATGCTGTACTTGGTAGGTTGATTGGAAAAACTTTTGACATTCCAAAAGTCCTGCAGTATGCTTGTAATATATTTCCAAACAAATGAAACAATATCCTATAGCTATCTCTTTTATTTTATTGGGTTCTGTTTTTAGAAGATTGCTTGGCAGCAATCCTCTAAAATCTGATTCTTCATAGCTTTTATGTCTTCTCACCAACTGGTTTAATTTTTTAATGTTGTTTGACAAGATAATGTGCCTTCATGGGAGAAGAGATTTTGTAGACTGGTCGGAACAATTCCATGGGGGAAGATTGTTTATTCGAAGACACTTCTGAACTACCATGACAATATATTCCACTGGGATGATTCTGCTGCTGAAGAGGCATTCCAAAATGCCAAGAAACGGTTTTGGGCAGAGATCAATTGCCTCCCTTGTGATATCTCTTTGCCTGATCCAGATATTTTTGTGGACGAGATAAATTGGAATCAAGCCATTGACCCAAAACTTATTGAGGATGTTGAAAAGCAGTATTTTAATCCTGACGATGTTGAAGAAGGCGAAAAGATGGGGAGTAAAATGAAAAGGACTGGGAACTTAGTTGGCTCACTATCTGATAGATGCAATGTTAATCTGGAAAACAGCAAAAATTCTTGGGAAATAAACAATGTACATCATGGTGAGGATGTGAAGAATTTGGCATGGAGCACAAACTCATGGGATAATGAAATTCGTGAACCTGGAGGTCAGCGTAGTGATGACAATCCATGGGAACAAGGCTACTGTCAGGGCAATAGGGTGAGGAAGGAAAATGTGTGGGATGATGGGGTCAAATTATCAGGTTGGAACCAGGGGGGAGGCGATTCTAATCGGCAGAACAGTGGGAATTCTGAGAACAATGGGAAATGGGCCAAAACTGTCCTTAACTCGTCAGACTGGAATGCTGAAAAGTCGAGGAAGTGGGGTTCCAATCCTGGTGCTATGGACTATGGCTATATTGGAGAAGATAGAGCTTCAAATGGAAGACGGAGAGAGAATGTGCCCACCACTTCAAGGGGTTGGAAACAATGGGACGAGCACAAGGATGAGCGAAAAAGTAGCAGAAGGACCTGGGTTCCCAGAGATGGAGAGGGCTCACGCAAGAGGGGAAGTTCTCATCAGCACATGTCAAGGTACAGGAGCCCTGGGTTCCACGGGGACGATAAACAAGCCAATCAATATTGGAGCAGCGAAAGAGATAACAAGAGGGTCAGTCTTGCACTGCAGTAATCTATAGCCGGTTTTTTGTGTGAGGTTACTGCTTTTTGAATCTTCGGTTTCATGAAGTTGTTTGTATAGAGAATCCCAAGTTAGAGGTTCGTGCAATCAGGAATTATATTCGTTCGTTTTTTTTTTTTTTTGGGAACGGAGATTGCACGTCCAATTTTGATGGGCTCTTCAAGGACTGATGGTCTCATCCATGGTAGTAGAATTGCTTGTTGAACGGAAAAGTGTCTGTATACAGTGCCTCAACCTGTTTTTGTTTCAACAGAGGCAAAGATATATAAGGAGGAGTATCATTTTCATCACTGACAATGTTCTTTGGTTTTGCCCTCTTAATCTTGGTATGTACTATGTAGTGCCTGAACATATATGCATATTGGCTTTCTCCATCAATGAAAGCCAGCATTCTGATGTGGCTGCTACTTTTACTCACTAGCACTAAGTAGCTATGACTCACCGGAATTCCAGGATGCTCCAAATTTTTAATTGCTGATAGTAATCGTCCGCAAATGTAATGAAAGGTTGTCCAGATTTTTCTTATACCACAGTATCCATCGTCTCTTTTTAAATATACTTACGTTATACTCCTAATGACATGTAAATTATTTTTGAGTTCCCTGCAACAAGACTCAGTCTTCCATTTGATGTTCTAACTTGTTCTTTTCTCAATTTCTAATTAATGATAAATAATGGAAAATGACAACATTGTCAGGATTCAGATTATCTGCGACAATGCTCCTGGAAACAAGAGATATTCAATTTTCTCGGACTCAAGCAACTTGTTTCATTTGCCGCCTTGGTCTGTAGTCAATCCGACAACTCTTGACCAAAAAGAAAAAAAGTACAACAACTTGAAAATATGAAAATAAAAGAGCATTATCAGCATCAGAAAAATAGAATTATAGATCCAAGATCAAGGTTCATTCACGTCTGTAGTTACTTATTAGATTAAATGAGGAAGATATTCAAATTTGAGGATTCACTTCATGCTGGAGTAAAAAGAAAATGAGGTCAGAATGCTTCGGTGAGTGAATTTCGTATGGCTGCCTGACTGAATCGAAGCTGGATTCGATGAAGGCAATTTCACCGTGTCAACGGACTGCGATGCCGCGAGCCATTGTTAGTTCCATAAACACGGATAGGCTTTGATACCATCATAAAAACTGTTGTCAGTTTAATGAGATAGCCTCTCAAAATGGACTGCCTCTGCAAAACTCCTGGAGATATCTCATTTGTCATGACCAACGCCAACGACATGACCCAAAGAAAACTTGTTTGAGAATTTGCATGGAAAGTTTGAATAAAAGGTTTTCCCAGTCATTCAGAATTCATCATGCCGTGCCTGAAACAAGAGTTCTTGAACTCCAAGGAATCATAGCAAGGACTTGTATTCATGAAAGAAGCAATTATAATAAAATAAGATAACGGTGGAATAAAACCAATGTCAAGATGGACATTGTTTCACGAAAGAAATCATTCGTCTCCTTTTTCATGCTTATCACATTTGGATTGCCAATTTAATATCACAAATACACAGAAATTACTTCAGTAATCCAACAAAATTCGTTGATTCATTGTCCAGATATATCAACCTCTTGCAGTGAGGTGAGGTAGCGTGAAAGGAACATTAACCTTAGGCGCCTCCTTTTTTATTGGAAAAGGGGGAATAAAACATAAGAGAAGTTCTTATGGATCTGTCTCAACCCATTCACGTGGTCTGACTTTTTCTTAGCTTTATGGTATGCATTCATACCCATAATTCTCTCAAATCACGTTCTTCTTACGTCAAGATGAATAATGCCAAGTTCTAGACTCTATATAATCCCATCTTGTTTATTGAGCTTGTGCCTTAGTTTCTGAAACTAGCCTGAACATTCTTCTTTGATGGAGAATTATTACTCCAATGGCCAAGTGCTTCGGCTGGGCATAAAACTAGGTGAGCCAATACTAATTTCTCCTGCAGAAGAAACAAAGAGAGAACCGTACTTCCTCACGAACAGGGACAATGTCCTCGTTTCAGTAGTGCGAACCATATATTGCTTCAAGTCAAATGGAAAAGGGAATGAACAGGCTGGTGAGGTGATCAAGAATTTGGCAAAAGTTTTTGTGCGTTGCTACCCTCTTGCAGGGAGGCTCATCATCAGCCCTGCAGGAAGGCTGATGGTGGGTTGCAATGGAGAAGGTGTGGTTTTTGTTGTGGCTGAAGCGAATTGCGCGCTCAGTGAGCTCGGGGACATGACCAAGCCTGATACTGAGAGACTTGGGAAGTTGGCCTATGACATTCTGGTGCAAATAGAATACTTGAGATGCCTCTTGTCGCCGCTCAGGTTTGCGAAACATTCATCACTATTGTTTTCTGATACCTGTCCCTTCAATGTATCCCTACAATGTCAGTCTAAGTTTTACTGAAAATGTTCTTGTCAAGCATTTGCTGGTTTTGAGACTTGCTGTGCAACTATGCGCATCTTGTCATGGAGTATTACTGTATCATGGGGAGTATAGGATTGAGATGAGGTGCTCAGACTCAACTTGATACAAAGATCCCTCCAAGAATGTTCACTTTGCCATTTAGTGTTGGACATTCAGTTATTTCCCTTATCTGCTGGAGAGCATGTGCTTTTGTGTATGTATCATCTCTTCAACAAGGCTCATATCCTCTCGATAATTCGTGAAAACTTTGAGTTCTGATATTTATATATCCAACAGGTGACAAAGTTCAAATGCGGAGGATTTACTCTGGGGCTGTGCATGAACCATTGCATGTTTGACAGGATTGTGGTGATGGAATTTGTCAATTCATGGGCTGAAACAGCAAGAGGCTTGGCTCTATCAATCCCACCATTCCCGGACAGTACCATTCTCAAATCCAGGAATCCACCAAAGATCGAATACCCACACCAGGAACTCGCTGAAATCAAAGACAGGTCTAACTCCGTGGATCTTTACAAGAATAATGAGCTGCTGTATAATTCCTTCTGCTGAGATGCTGACAAGATCGAGAAATTAAAGGCCAAGGCGATAGGAGATGGAGTATTGAAGAAATGGACCACTTTCGAAACTCTCTCTGCATTTGTATGGATTGCTAGAACCAAAGCACTCAGTATGCTGCCTGACCAACAAACCAAACTGCTATTTGCTGTCGACATGCGTGCCAAATTTGATCCCCCACTTCCGAAAGGGTATTTTGGGAATGGAATAATGTCAGCCCATTTGACTCGCGGGGCAGGTGAAATTGTGGAGAAGCCACTATCGTTCACTGTGGGGCTAATTCAAGATGCAATCAAGATGGTCACCGAGAGCTATGTCAGGTCAGCCATTGATTACTTCGAAACAAAACGAACGCAACCTTCTCTTGCTTGCACCGTCTTGATGAGTACCTGGTCAGGGTTGTCATTTCATAAGACAGATTTTGGCTGGGAGAACCGCTTATGTCAGGGCCTGTGAATTTGCCTGAGAAAGAAGTTATGTTGTTCCTTTCTGATGGGAAGAATCAGAAAGGAATCGGTCTAGTTCTAGGTTTACCTACCCCTGCTATGAAGATTTTCCGGGAGGAGATGATTCAGATATAGGAAAGGTTAAGACCCTTTCACTTTTTTCTGCATTCTATCT
This sequence comes from Eucalyptus curtisii, assembly GCA_017140595.1. Classification (NCBI taxonomy): domain Eukaryota; kingdom Viridiplantae; phylum Streptophyta; class Magnoliopsida; order Myrtales; family Myrtaceae; genus Eucalyptus; species Eucalyptus curtisii. The sequence goes on along the minus strand of CM029500.1, from coordinate 39,238,772 downwards.
TAGATTTATGATGTGATTTCTTGTGGGTCTGCTTTGAGACATTTGTAAAGTAAATCCTTTGGTATTCCTTTTACAGGGTGTATGATAATCAATAAAGGTGATGTTTTGTGAGTTATTAGCCGTTAACCCATCTTGTGAATTGGTGAAATATGCACGAAAGATCAATTTGGTGGATGAGCAACACTGCAGAGTGGAACAATAATGACTGATGAAGTTGACATCTAGGTCGTCTTCTTTGCAGACTAATAAATGACATTCGGATTGCGGTGATCTAATTGGCCTTTTTACAGAGAAGTCATTTGCATCGTGTCATATTATCTTTGAGGAATACCTCGAGTTCTTTTCTTTCGTGCATCCTACCAAACCCAAATACAGAGGGGTCAACAGATCTTGCGTAACAGAGTTTATTCTATAGAATCCACGCTGCAAATATTCAGAGCCAAGATAGAATCACATGAAATTATAAGCACGCTACTGCGCTCTTAAAATTGGTTTTTGCCATGGTGTGTTTCAATCTCTCAAGCTAGTCAATATTAGCTGCAGTTTCCACTTCTTGTTTCAGACCACTGTGAGTGGAAAATAACAGGCTCGTCTTCTGAAGAGACCTCAGCATGTCGCCCTCATCCTCTGACATCGAACATGTGACAAAATTCAAATGTGGAGATTTAACACTGGGTCTGTGTGTGAACCGTTGCATGTCTGATGGGATCGTAGTAATGGTATCCATCAACTCATGGGCTGAAACAGCAAGGGCTTGCCTCTATCCATTCCATCACTCCTAGACAGAACCATTCTCAAATCCAGGAACCCGCCAAAGATCGATTACCCGCACAGGGAAGTCGCTGAGATCGAAGACAGGTCTAACACCACCAATGTCTACAAAAATAAGTAACTGCCGTACAATTCCTTCTGCATTGACACTGGAAAGATCGAAAAATTTAATGCCAAGGCAATGGAAAATGGAGAAAGGAAGAAATGCACGACTTTTTGAACTCTCTCTGCATTTTCATTGATTACTGGGCTCTGAATATGCTGCCTGAGCAACAAACCAGGATGTTCTTTGCCATCGACGTGTTCTCTAAATTAGAGCCACCGCTTCCAAGATGGTACCTTGGAAATGGAGTAATGGCAGCCCACTCGATTTTTCAGGGATAAACCGCTTTTGCTCACTCTGGGGCTAATTCAAGATGCAATTAGGATGGTCACAGGTAGCTATATCAGGTCGGCTTGATTACTTTGAAATAAACCGATCAAGGGTGTCCCTTGCTTGCACCTTCATGGTTAGTACTTGGTCGAGGTTGTCATTTCATATGACGGATTTCGGCTAGGGAAAGCCGCTTATTTCCAGGCTCGGAAACTGCCCGAGAAGGAAGTGGTTTTGATCTTTCCTCATGGGAAAGACATATTGGAGTTCTAGGTGCTATGAACATCTTGCAAGAGGAGCTGATGCGGTTATAGATATAATTAAGACACTTATCACTTAATGCTGCTATTTTCTGCGTTTGATCCTAAATTCTGACGTTTTTTCTTTGAGGATCTGTTTTGAGACATTTAAAACGTAAATCCTGTAGCATCTACTCGAAAGGGTTAATCAATAAAGGGAGGTTCTGTTGTTTATTAGCAATTAACCCATGTCATGAATCCACTAGCTTAAGAAAGAATCCTTGGATTACAAACTACCAAAAGAAAGGAGGAGTTGAATGTATTTGAGAGATCACAATGGCGGATAAGCAACGTTACAAGATGGAACATTGATAACTGTTGATATCGACATTAGTACATCTGGGTTGCAGCTCAATCCTGTCACATTATCCTCAAAAAGTATACCAACTCTCTGCATTCTATCATAACCAAATTACAGTTACTTAAAGCCAAGATGAATCACATGAAACTACAAGCATGCTATGGCTCTCTCCAGATTGGTCTTCACGAAGGTGTGTTGGTCTCTCAACTAAAGTCAAAACTACACACAATGCCGCTGCAGCCTATGCTTCTCGTTTTGGCCGGTTGCGAGTGCGGGAAAGAACAGGTTTTTCTTCTGAAGAGACCTCGGCATCATCACCTTCATCTGCATCCTTTATTGCTTGATTGATTGTGAGCTGGATATGAGAAATGTAAATTCTGTTACACTAGGGTGAGCCTCTTCATAAACACAGATAGAAACATCGACAGACTATCTTAACAAGTTCTTCGTATGGTTTGTTCCAAGTGACGGATCAAATCAACATGCTGGTCTTCAACCATCAAAGATATGAAAACCCACATCTCTATGTAATACAAGTGTTCACGCGCTACAAGGACAAAGGACCATCTAAAAACATGGAAGAAAGAAGCGGTCGCACACTTTGTCTGGCATTAAAATTGTGAAGGTAAAAATTTCATCGGAGGCTTCTCCAAAATCTGAGAAAGGTTATGATTCCTATTGCTATTACCATACAGAAAAGAGCAGAGAGACATCCAAAAGGTAGCAAAAGCTTAGATGAGACGGTAGCCCAATGTAGACACGCAATCCTGTCTGCAAAGCAAAATTTCTGTATCTTGAGGTAGCAAACTCAAAACAAAGAAAGGGAAAGCAGACTATGTTGTCGCAATTCACAAACTAAAGTATATCCTTATTGGTTCTTCTATTTGCTGGCAACTTATTGTTGTCCTTTGACGTGCAAATCGAGGTGATAGCAACGCTTGAGTAGTTCGAATATAGCAGACTTAGCTGAGAATGACTAGAACATATGCCAAACGAAAAAGAGTGAGGAGTTTTGTTATGTGGGTAACATTAAATCCTCGTGGTGAGCAGCAAAGCTGTCAACTAATCAGCTAAAGCTAAAAGATAAGAAACACGAGTTGCACCATTCCCCAACAAAAATGAATTGCCCATTTGATTTTACACTGCAAGAAGATCGAATCTTCTGTTTCCATTCTCCGCAAGAAATGGATGTCATCAGCATTCTAGCAACTCTCCAATATAGAAGAAAATCCGAAAATTACATACATACAGTCGTGCGAATTGCAGTCTTCCACGAGCAGAACAGAACCAGTTTCACGCGACACCACACCCAGAAAAAGGCCAAGACTTTACTGAAAAAAACTCGAAATTGATTCACGATTAGCAGGTTTCATCCCTCGGAAATCGAACTCCGAAGCGGGCTTCAAATAATCAAAGCTTGGAGAATGCTCCTCGAGATCACTCGTTAAACCAATTTACAAAAGTTACCATTTTTAATACACTGATTTTCTCATACCATCAACACAAGTACTTCAACAATCGAGCAAAACAACAAGCATCACCTCCACACAACCGGGAGAAAAAGCAGCAAGAAATCCGGAGAAAAACGAGGTAAGAATCGAGGGAAAGGGAGGCATCATCTACCTCCTCGAGGAAGTCCCTGTCGAGCTTATCGGCGATCTTTATGGAGGCGAAGACGGTGACGACGAGGAGAGAGAGCGGGAACACGAACGCGAACACGTAGCTGCTCCCGCTCGGGCCGGCGCGGGCCACCAGCCGGGCGCCCCTGACGGCGGCGAGGCGAGGTGTCCCGCCGGCGCCGGGGAAAACGACCGGCGGCGAGGCCCGCACGCGCGGGGGCCCGAGGGGCGCACGTGCGGGGAGAGGGTGGGAGCGGCAGTTGAAGCAGGGGAGGAGGCTCGCCATGGCGGTGGCGCGGGGACGAGTCCGTCCGTCTTCTTATCTCTTCATTTCTCACAGCGCTCGCCGCGAAGCCATTTTACCAAAACGCCGTTCTACATTTAGAAAGACACTATTATGCTCCGTTCGTTTCGCGGAAAAACAACTTCCGGGAAAATATTTTCCGAAATTTACAGTGTTCGGGTGGATGGAAAATACGCGGTCAAGGAAAACATTTTCCGGTCAACGGAAAATCCTCTCTTGACATTGTGGAAAATGATTTCCTCTTTTGAAAAGAGGAAATCATTTTCCCGCCCTCTCTCTCGCTCTCCCCGCGCAATGGCTTGACGACGTCCTTCTCGGATCGGCCTCCGCCCTCCCCGGCCGCTCCTGCCCGCCTGCTCCGGCCGGGCGCCGCCGCCGCCGCCGCGCTCCGCTTCCCCGGCGGCTCGGCCGCTCGGGAGGATCCGGCTCAAGAGGGAGCACCGCGGCGACGCCGGGAGGCTCGCGGGGAGCCCGCCGTCTAGGCCGCTCGTCGTGCGGTGCATTGGATTTTTCTTGCCAAGTTGTCGTTTTTCGCCAAGCTCTGGCGAGCCGTGAGCTCGTCGGATCTGGCGGCGGAGCTCGCGGCTCGCCGGATCTAGCGGCAGAGCTCGGGCTCCCGATCCAGGCGAGCTCGAGCTCTGTCGCCAGATCCGGCGAGCTCGGGTGAGATCGGCCGAGCCTCGAGCTCGCCGGATCTAGCGGCAGAGCTCGCGGCTCGCCGGATCTAGCGGCGAGCTCGGGCTCCCGATCCAGGCGAGCTCGAGCTTTGTCGCCAGATCCGGCGAGCTCGGGTGAGATCGGCCGAGCCTCGAGCTCGCCGGATCGGCCACCGGGTCTTGGTCGCCGGCGGGCGGCCGGCCATCGTCGAGCGGGAAGGAGGTGGAGGTGGCGGCGGCGGAAGGAGGAGGAAGAAGGAGGAGGAAGGAGGCGACGGCGGAGAAAGGAGGAAGAAGGAGGAGGAAGGAGGAAGGAGGAAGGAAAAGAAAAAGAAATAATAAATAATAAATAATAAAAATTTCGATTTTTAAAAATATAAATAATTAAAAAAATCATTTTTAAAAAAATATAAATAAATAAAATAAATTTTTTGGTCAATTAAAAATATTAAAATTCAATTTTTGATCATTTTTCCCAAACAATTAAATGAGCTAACGAACGGTGGAAAATATTTTCCACTCAAATTTTAGATTTTGGCCGAACACCTAGGAAAATAAAGTCATTTTCCCTGGAAAATGACTTCCAGGAAAAAATGTTTTAAACACTTGTGATATTTTCCGCGAAACGAACGGAGCCTAAATTTTATCTAGGATAATGAAATAAATGTTTAATAAGCGATGTGATTCTTAAATTTTTACTCGATATGTCATGTAATTCATGAATTTTTTAAATTTATTCCCCTAAACTAAATAACATTGCACATTTTGATATAGTCGATGAACTATATTGAGCATGTACCAAAAATATAAAGATTATGTTACATATTAGGTCAAAATTTAGGAACCATTTGTGTGTTTTTTTTCATAATATACGTCTCTTCACTCAGCTAGCCTCAATCTTGGCCGCGAAGGAGCTCTATGGCTTGATCTTGAGCAAGAGTTGTCATCCCCATGTGTCACACACCTGCATTGCAAGGGCATTCGCACCTTCGTCCGCTCGGCCTCAACCTTGGTGTCAGCCACGAGGGTACGAGTGGCGACTGAACCGGCGGCTGCTGAAAATTGCTGGCCGACGATGAAGATGGAGGATGAATTGGTGCTTTCTGAAGATTTTGCACAATGGTGATGCTCAGACAGCTTGGACGTCTGCGAGGACTTAAAAATTTGAACGGTTGACATTCAAATCATCATGGGCGAAGAGGGGAAGGAGGAGGTGGAGTACGAGGAGGAGAGTGAGGTGAGATTTATTGGCGGCCAGAGCCATTATGTTGACATTCCATCTATCTAAAGACATTTAACATTTGCCAAACATTGCGTAAGTTATTGGAAATCCCATTTTTATCCAATCTGGCCCATATCCTATTTGACCTCATCATATCCAATAAAAAATTCCAGACTTAGTTTCAATTTGTTTAGTTAACACAAAAATATTTACAGCCAATGAAAACACTCCTACTTAAAATTAGGAAATGAAATTTCTAATTTTAAATAGAGGACGTCATTTTCCCAAGCTTGACGAGTCTTTTGGCAGAACTCAAATCGTACAAATGATTCCAACTCTAGGACGAAAAGCCACACTGGGCTCAAACACAATACCTTTTATCCCAAATGAGATGCAAACGCCTAATAACATTTTCAGTCATTTTTTTCAGCATGTTATCAAATAAATGAAAGCTAACCATCTTCCGTGGAAATGATTTTCAACAGAAAGTATTTTCTTTTTTCATGAATCTTTTTGAGAATAAACGTACCATAATTAAATATATGAATTTTTTTGGGAAGCAACGGATTTATAGAATTTAGTAGACAAAATTAATATTGCATTTGAAAAATTACCATCTTGCATTACCGTTAACACGGATCAAAAGTTTGTCCTCGAAGGATTTTCGTGGTTTTCTTTTTTTCATAGTTTTCTTATCTTGATTCAAGCGAGCTTCACTGAAAATGCAATTTCAGTAAAAAGGAGGGGAATATAACAAAATGGGACAAGTAGAAAAACCCCAGCATCTGTTGAAAGACTCGCTGGAATTGGAAACTCTAGCAGATGATGAACACTTGAACAGCACATGTTTTTGGCCAATAGATTCTTGTGTTTGATGAGCCAAGCGTGTTGTGTAATGATAGCAAGCTAGCTTTACCACTTTCCAGTACTACTGATTGACTAGCAACTACCCAATAATACACAGTGCCCATCTCGGACAATGAAAAAGAGACGGGCTGAATTAACACCTCAGTTCACTGGTTATGATAGATTCGGGAGTGCGAAAACGGAGAGCTTCATCTTTATGCTGGTATCAGTTTTTGCAGCAGAGTCTACATTAATATGCATGGGATGTGGTCGATCTTCGTCCATTCTCTTTCGCATTGTTGCTCGATCAGGGGGCAGCCACTGACTTCCAGGCGCGAAAGAGTGGCGGGAAGCCCCTCGACGGGCATTGAGTGGAGCTTCCGACAATCTTTAAGCCTAAGATCTTCCAGGGATGTCAGGTTCTGCAACCAGTTAGTTCGAAACTCCAGGTTCGGAAGCCTTTCCAGGTGAAGGCTGGTGAGAGTGGGAGGAAGCATCCACTCGGGGAAAGTCGAAAGAGTCGAGCATCCCCCGGTTACTGATAATTTCTCGAGCGAGTTCAGTCTATGGAAGGCCCAGTCGGCCAAGGGGCTAATGTTCTTGCAATCTTTGATCTCTAGGGATACTAGGTTGATGGGTAAACCGCCTTCTGGGAAGGACTCAACTCGTGGACAGTCTGAAATGCACAGTTCCTGAAGAGCAGTCAGTCCCTCGATGCAGAGATGTTTCAGCAAGGATAGCTGAGCCAATGGGGGTAAGCACATGCATCTTCGACAATCTGTGAGGCGGAGAAACACCATGTTAGAGAAGGAAGGGTCCCCCAACCAAGACGAAAACCTCGTGCCTCCATAACTTGTTATGTCGACCTTCTTTACTTTCGAATAAGGTTGTAGCATCTCAAGGACACTTATCTGAACATTTTCGTCTTGCAATTCAAAGTTGCTGCTCCATTCCATTTTCAATGTGGTCAGGTGCTTCTTATTTGTCAAATTGGCCCTCCTTGCATCCCAAGCATCTTCAACGTTCTCCAACCTTGATAAGGCAAGTGCTCCGTGGAGATGCACCATATCGCGCAACTCTCCTATGTCAGAACCGCTTTTAGGGTCCACAACGAATTCAGGCAAAGTGTGCAGACTTCTCAGTCTACTCATATGTGAAGGCATGCAGAATATTCTGCTCCTACTTATATCGAAATAATGCAAGTTAATTAGGTCTGTCAAATCTGTAGGCAACTCTTCAAGAGAATCACAATCATTCAACATCAGTGTCTGCAGGTTGTATAGAGTACATACAGATTGAGGTAGGGATTTAATGGCAGTGTGTGAGAGATTCAGGTAACGGAGATTTTTCAAATCACCGATCAAGTTGGGTAGCTCAGTGATGCAATAGCCACTCAAAGAAAGCACCCTCAGGCATCTCAACCTAGGCAAAAGATCTGTGACCACCTTATTGCTTAAGTAACAAAATCCGGTCTCATATGGAGACAATGGAAGGAATGTCCGCAACCACTCAACTTCCATTAAGGATTCAAATTTCTTGTACACGTCATATCTACCACGAGGATAGGAGAAGTGACGAGCCTTTCCCGAAAAACCAGTTGGCTTTTGCAGCCCTGATCTACCCTCGAAGCTTAGGCGCATCTTTCTCGACACTAGCTGAGCTAAATCATTAATCAGGTCATGCATGACATACCGTGATTTATCCGCAGTTGACTCCTGGAAAAATGATCTTGATAACAGATTATTAAAGTACTCCACACCTAGATCTTCCATTCTTTTATTATCTTCTCCTTGCTGAACAAACCCTTCAGCCATCCATAGCAAGACTAGCTTGTCTCTGTCAAATTCATAGTCCTTTGGGAATAATGAACAATATGCAAAACATCGCTTTAGATTTGCAGGAAGGTGTTGATAGCTCAACTGCAGAGCAGGAAGGATGCTGTTTCTTCTTGTTGGCAAATCCCAGATATTACTATGCAAGATCTCTTGCCAGTGGTCAATCCCTAACTTGGAGCCAAGAAGGCTTCCCAAAGATTTTGCAGCCAAAGGCACGCCTCTGCACTTCTTCACAATTTCTCGACCGATAACTTCCAGCTGATGACGAGTTCCTGAGTCAGCATTTGGAAAAGCATGTCGAGAAAACAATGACCAACAAGCATCGTCTGACAATTCCCTGAGACGATAAGGCGTGCTGGTATTCATAAATGACAAAGCAGCTTCATTGCGCGTTGTGACCATTATTTTACTTCCACGAGCACCAGCAAGCAAAGATACCATTAACTCGTGCCAATTATCATAGTTGTCATCCCATAAGTCATCTAAGACGACGAGAAATTTCTTTTTGCTTAGATTCTGTACTAAGCTACTCTGCAGTAGCTCCAAGTTCATGGTTTCCCACGACTTCTGAGTGGCTGATTCAAGAATTGCCTTTGTTACCCTTACCATATCAAATTGATCAGACACACAGGCCCAAGCTTTCACATCAAAAAACTCATCCACCCTTCTGTCATTGAAGACAAATTGAGCAAGCAGAGTCTTACCAATTCCACCCATCCCCAAAACAGGGACTACAGAGAGCTCACTAGTTTGCCTTTCACAATCACTGTCCAAAAGTAACCTAATTATTTCTTCTTTGTCATCATCCCTACCGAAAACACGAGACTCAATGAGTAGTGGAGTCGTTGGCATTCTTCGCGTGATTCTAAACTTCCTCCCACCTTGACCTTTTAGTCCAAGCAAATCTTTTTGTTTTGCAATGTATTCTAATTTATCGACAATTTCTGTTATCTTTGACTTGATCGTGTCATCAAATGCCAAGTTCCAATTGCGCACCTGATTCATCGTGTTTTTAGAGCCGACTTGCAACTTGCATCTCAATGCTTCTGTGGCCAACACATCCAATATGTCCTCAGCTTCATAGGTCGTTTCTTTAAGCATATCTAGCCAGGTTTCGATGGCCGGATTATCGTACTGCTTTTCCTCTGCATCATCAAGAACAGCAATGTTCGTAAAATATGTAATCTTCAGCTTTTCAAGGAGGAATTCATCGATGTTTGAGCGATGAAGAAACTCCGTGATATCTCCAGACGTTAGCTTGTCAAAAAGCACCTGCAGGGCCGGAGAGAGAACTGCTTCCCACCAAACCATGTTTTGCTTTGGCTGCGGACGCAGAACTGAGACAGCTAAAGCGAGCAGGATGACAAGTTTGTGTCTTTTTCTTGGTATTTCCAACTTTTGCTGAAAGTTGACTCTAATCATTCACAGTTTCTAGTCTTCTTGCTTTGGTGGCAATGCCAGCAAAGTTGTGCGACTTTGAGTCTCCATACTCCACAATTACCTCCGCCGCCTGCTATGCCACCCACCAGTCTCATTCTCTATCCACTTTTGACTCGTTCACCGAAATTGCAAAATGCAGACAAAATTGAAGTCCGACGAGCACAACGAGGGTCGCCGGGCCAGATGGGTGACCATTTGAGAAGGTGCTCGCCCGTGATATCACCTATGGTGGACCTGTAATGACCTAGTCTAATGAGGGCAAGGAGTGGTCATTGAGCCAACGGACTTAGACGAGAAGTGGGTCTTGATAAGTTTCTAAAATGGCGAAGCGGTCGGGAATTAACCGAATTGTGCATCGAATAAGAAGAACAATTATTAAATATGTATGCAAAAACTACAATAATTCACAAAAGTGCTTTTTGACGTAACGCCAATATTTAACTTTGGAACTCCAAAATTATTAAATAAGTATGCAAAAACTACAATAATTCACACAAGTGCTTTTTGACGTAACGGCAATATTTAACTTTGGAACTCCAAAGTTAATCATGCTCACGTGGAAGCATTTTCATAATAAGTGATCTTGAAATGAAATAGGTCAAAGTAAACAATATTTCGAGTAAATTAAATCCCGGGCGTCACATCACGCCTCCTCTAATAGCTAGATGGTTGAATGCTTCAAACTATATTCCTTTTAAATTTTGAAGAAAAACGAAAAAGAAAATAGTTCGGGACCCAAAAAAGAGGACAACCTCCGTTGACCTTTTTTTTTGGTTGAAATCTTCGTTGACTTTGATAGCTGGGAAAGGCTTAACTCGTGTTCCCGTCGCTTTTTTTTATCAATTGATGATCATATTTCGGTTTTATATAAGCTGGTCCTGTTTTAATCTCAGCTGTGTAATATAGAGATATTGCACGGTAATGCACAATCTTCTGATGCAAAATTTTGTACGACTGAAATGCTTCCAGCGTCTTCTTTCTTGTCACTAGTAAATCACAGCGAAGTCAAAGAGGCAACCAATAATTACAAGGGAAACAATCTGAGCATCTACTTTTACATGTAATGAAATATAGGTACATCATTTCAGTTTCCACTGAGATGACTGCATCTCAGTTCAAAACAATGCGCGACTCACAAAGGCCACTCGGATAATGATCGGGAAGAACCAAAGGAGACAGCACAAAAGTAGATCATGTCACACCCGCCAGAACCATAAGCTAGCAAATTTTGTCTCTTGGTTCTTCCTCTCAACCAAAAACTTGCACACGAGAATGAGAAGCCGTGGCGACAGCAGAGGCAACGATCATCATGGACCGGTTTATATACTAGTATACTTCATCCAAGATGTATCCCCCTAGTCCTCGGGGCGATCATCATGGACCGGTTTATATACTAGTATACTTCATCCAAGATGTATCCCCCTAGTCCTGGGGGCGATAGCGGTGGGACAGCTGATTCATGAGAAGCAGCAACACTGGCTTCAACATCCAAGATCTTCCTTGCAGTTGAGTGGTGTTCCATGCTTCTTCCAGCCTTTCTCGATGGTAGGGATTCTGAGGCAGCTGCTTTAGATGAATTACCACCACCAATCATAGATAAGAACTTGTCTCTTGATAGAACTGATGGGGCGGATGCAATGACAGAGCTGAAGACACCAGATTCCCTCAGGCCTTGTATAATAGCCTGATGTAAAAGAGATTGCACCATATAGATTCAATAGAGAGAAGAAAGAATTTAGGAGGAGAAAAAGACTGTCAATTTGAACTCCAAAAGCAGAAAGCACGTTTTTTTCCCCAAAAGTGGGGTAAGGTTCAGAGATTTACCTATGCAACTACACTTTATCTAGTATAGATCCACCTACTAGAAATTAGTTGTTAGAGCATATAAATGTGTCCAGCATTACAAAATCCAAACTTGCTCTATCATCCCCCACCCATGTCCAATCTTGACAAAGTATAATTAGAGATAAGGGCAGAAAGCCTTTTTTATAGTAATATTCAGTAGAGAAAATACTAGAAATGATGCTTACCATGGGAGCATATATACGAGTTAGAATGCCTTTTCTTAGGAGTTTCATCTTTACATCTTTGTCACCCCAGACAACATGTTCATGATACCTAAACCAAAAGAAAACCAAAAATCATATAATTTGCCAAAAAGAGCCACTCGATGTGAGCCTCTACTGTTGAGCAGACCGATCCTCATCATATTAAAGTTGAAGCATCATTAAAAGAAATGAGACAAGAAAAGAACTGATTAGTATCCAGGTGTTACCAGTTTAGCATTTCATCCTCAGTAGCTGTTGAAGCGATTATGAATGCCTGCAGCATTTACATTTGCTTCATTGATCAAAAGGAATTTCACAAACAGATTATTATAGCATAAACATAGACTCTACAGTTCAACCACTGGATAATTTTTCATAATACATGCAAATTAGGATGAGAAATAAAGACTTGTGACTACATTGGACTCCCAGATGTTACCAAGTTATAGAGAACACTTTTTACCTAGCATCATCATAATACAAGACAGATGATTTTCCATTTAAGCAAAGTTCATTCCTTGCTGAAAATCTTACATCATTTGTGTGCGCACCCGCGCGCATGTGTGTAGAAGCCCTGACACTTAGGCGAGACATAGCTTATCACTATGGAAGCTTATTTGTTGCTCCATGGGTCCAATTTAAATCAAAATCAATGTAATGGCCTCCTACAACTTGTGGTCTCCCCAAAAGTAAATAAGAGCCAGTTACGTCTAAATGCAGCTCAGTTTCACCAGCAACCGCTTCTCCTTCCTCAAAGCCACCCACAGTTCACTCCTCAACCCAACAAAAGAAGAAGAGGGAAAGAAATGTCTATATGGGAAAACATACATGTGAAGAGAGAGAGAGAGAGAGAGAGAGAGAGAGAGAGAGAGAGAGAGAGAGAACACTTACTGATCTGTCAAATTCTAACATGAAGCATCTTTTAACATCTTCCTTTGTGGGCTTGCAGCCGCACCTATCACGCCTAGAAGTCAAATCTGAGAACTTGGCATATGTGTAATGAAGAACAGCAGCCTCTTCCAACTTGATCTCCCTAACAGCCAAAGCAAATGGCATAGTTAAATTCTACCCGAACAGATACCAAGACTTTGTGCTAAAGATTTATGGACAAATAGACAGATGACAAATAAATCCAGCAAACATCCTTCATTATATATTTAAAAAAAAAAAAAAAAACCTAGTAACATTAGCCTACTGACACTCAAGGAGATGGATCTGTAGATAAATTACCCAAACAACTGTATTAACATCTAGAAGGAAATAAAAAAAGTGAGATGCATTATTTGCGGCCTATGAAGTAGACTGCCAATCAAAAGCCTAACATTCACAGATAAGAGCACCATACTTGGGGGTTTTCATGTAATTGTGCCATCTGTGTGCTCCATTAGGTCGGAGATGATCCTGAATTCGGGCAGCTGATTTTCCATTTCCATAAGTCAAGAAGTAGTTTGGATTACCACGAGTCGATTCTTTGTACATTCCAAAGTAAGTATCTTTTGGAAGATGGTCATAATTTTTCTTGAACATTGAGACCTGCTCAGCAGAGTTCATATACAAATCAAAAGAAGTGAATATCATTCACGAACATCCAGAATTAGCTGGAAATATGCTTTAAATCCTCTTGTCTAATGAGCAATGACAAACCAGTACAATTATTACTGCGAAGTTGAAAACTTGTGTCTTCATGGAAAGTAAGGGCATAATGTTTGAAACTATACAATGTAAACTAATGAAGACGAAAATCATAGATTTGACGGTAATGGACAATTTCAACAGCATTTTGACCAACAGCAGTCATAAAATTATAATGCCACAGTCTAAAAAGACAGAAGACTTTGTTTATTACTGCAAAGTTGAAAACTCGTGTCTTCATTGGAAAAAAGGGCTTAATGTTTGAAACTATACAATGTAATGAAGACAAAAATCAAGGATTTAACGGAAATAAACAAGTAACAGCATTCTGACTGACAGCAGTCATAAAATTATAATGCCACAATCTAAAAAAGACAGACGAGTAGGAATTTAGGCACAGCAATGGCCTAACCTTGTGAACACAGACTTTCGAGATAAGATATGAAGCCAACGTCAAGAAACTTTGAGTGTGATAGAAGCATTTACCTCACTGAAAGGATCTTTGATGTCATCACGCTCTACACTGCTCTCCTAAAAAACAATCAGAGGAAATATAAATTATATTGGGCACCAGAGCTAACCAAAGGCAGCAAAGAGAAAGGTGAAACTTTAATGTCTCTGTCCCTCATTATCTCACAACACAAATCAAAAGCAAAGTCAACCTGGAAAAACCAACCACCTTCCAGAGTTGGCTACAAATAAGTTTGTAATAAAATAATAAAAAGAACTAAAAGAAGCACCTACAAGACCATCAATATAATACTTACGTAGTTTGGAAATACAACCATGTCCACATTATCAGGAACATCCATCAGTAATTGCCTCAGAGAATATTCCCGTGCACCAGCAGGGTGCATCAGCTCGTCTGTATCAAGATGAATTATCCAGTCCACTCCAGCATCCTGACGTTACACAAGCGGAGTCAGTTGTGATTCTTGTGATAAAATCTGTACAATACAATGCATGTAAATTGATACCCTTGCCATGACGATGGCCATCTCCATATTGAGAGATTGCTTCACAAATAGCTCATAATTGCATGGTTTGTAAAAGAAACTTGATAGCCAAGTCTCATTCCAGATTCGACTGAAGGATCCAAAGAAAAATAAGAACATAAAAGACGATTAGATTTAGAAAGGTAATTAAGTGAATAACCACTATACATAAACTTTCAACTTCTGAGGGCTGCCCATGTCATGTAGATAGACCACAGAAAATCTGTTAATTTCGTAGTTGACATATCTCAATTCAAAAGCCAATTGCACTACACTAAACAAAAATATGATCAAAGTATGATAATAACGAAGAAGAAATAACAACAGAGGAAGGTTTATCTGCCAATAATCATCTCAGTCAGCCTGTTAGAGCGGTGTGTAACAATCCAACATTTAAATGGCAAATTTCACCTTTTAGCTTGCTGCTCCTCTAGCTCTCTTGTTCTGTATATCACTTTCACACCCTGCAAAAGCAGCATGTAATAAATGTTCACGCAGACCTGCCATACCGTAAACTAAACAAATAGAATCATAACAAGTCCAGGGTTCTGTCAAGATTTCCTTCACCCCATGGTATATCTGAATGTTGGGTTTTCTTTATGTTGTAGTAAAAGAACATATTTGCCCCTGAGATCATATCTTTCTATAAGCACACTTTTCAATGCTTCACGTGAATCTTAAAATCCAAATGATATAGATCCTGAAGAAAAGGCGAAGAGAGATTAAAGCCAACCAAATAAAAGTAAGTGTTTACTTACTGGAATAGATTCAAGAACTTTGGATATGCTAGGAGATGCAGCCTTCCCTTCCACAAACAAAAGGAAGGTCGTGACTCCAATAACCTTATGGTAAAACATCCATGGCAGAATCTGATCCAAACCAGCCGAGGTGCTTGTTGTTATGCATATCTGCACAGTAAAAAGAGATTTGGAGAAGGTTGTCATATGCAAGTTGAAAACCCAAAAAAGCCTCCTTATCTACGGATGACAGCATATCATCTGTACATCTGCAATCATTTAACAGAGAATGGACTCTACCACATGATCAAACATAGTGATAGAAATGCTCACACCAACTCTCAGTTCTCCTCACCTAATTGACTCTCCGCCACAATTAAACCAGCCAGAATATTCACGACCTGAAGATCAGTAACCAGCACATTTACCCCACAGTTCTCTGTGTTCCCTTATGACGTCTACCAATCACTCTGACAAATTAATGTCGCTGACAGTTTTGGTACACATGCAGCATACAAAGTCCGAAAGGTATACACAGTCCAATGCAGAAAAATATGGGCAAATTCAGCTGATGAAATTTTCAACTCTTTCATTTTCATGAAACACTTCTGGAAACTGTTCAGATTTTTCTTTTCCTTTTCGTGATGAGGGATCAAAATTAACTATATATGGAAAGTCCGTCATTAAAAATAAACTTTTCCTTTCATTCCAGTTCTGAACATAGAAAAGAGAATACCACCACTAATTATCGTCGGATGCACCCTACGACCCTAGATCAGACGCATAATTTGAAACCTATCGATCAATGATGTCAAGATACTCACATAGCAACTAGACCAATGACTAGTACTAGGAGTCACCAACACTCATTCAGACAACCAAAGCGAACCACCCCAAGATCGACATCTCTGAACATCCAGAATGCCATATACAGCTAACGTACTCGACCAAAGAAAAATCACACGCGCTGAGACAAAAACAGAACCCGGATCGGGATCAACACAAGCAGCGGGAAGCAAAAAGAAAAAAAAAATTCAAACTTTTGCCTTCACACAGGAACAAAAATCTTGAAAATGTCCGATCCGAGATCGACATCGCAAATCTCGTCCTCGAAATTCAAAAACTGAACCTCCAGAGCACAATCAACGCCAAGATCAACGCAATCAGACGAAACGAGGCTGGCGGGAAGGGGAAAAAACGAACCTTCGGCTTCAAACTGGCTCCGAAATCGAACTTCCAATCGCGGTAGTACGGGAAGGAAGGGGAGGCGCTGCGAGCGAGATGGGCGCAATCGGACGGCGACGACGACGAGGAAAGGGAGGAGTGGCGGGCGACGGAGGAGAGAGGGGAGGCGTTGTCCATGCCGGGGAAGAGGTGGGCGGATCCGGGCGGAGCCCAGCGGGTGGTGGGGTCGGTGACGCCGCCGCGCCATTGGAGGGCGAAGGCCAGGAGGGCGAGGGAGAGCGGGAGGAGCGTCAGCAGCAGGAGGAGCTTCGCGGCGAGTGACGGCGACGAGGAGGAGGAGGAGGAGTTGGAGTAGTGGGAAGGCGCATTTGGCCGGAGCGAAGTGTGGAGGTGGCCCGGCATGGCGGACGCCGGCGGAGGAGGGAGGAGAGAGAGAGAGAGAGAGAGAGAGGCAGAGAAGAAGACGAAGACTTTTGAATTTTTATTTTTTCAAAACTACTTTTTATTTATTTGAGCAGCACCATCATGTTTGGTTGGGAAATTTATTAAGCTTAATCATCAAGTTATGTTTGTTTAGTATTGTTATTATTACTATTAATTCTCTCCAACTTGTTCTGGGTTTGCGCGTGGAGGATTTTAATTCAAACTGGTGAACATGAAAAAAATATTTAACTGGTTACATAAAATCATATAGAATATTAAAGTTGTTAATTAGTGAGGAAATTGTCGACGTGATATAAAGAGGTTATTCGCATGTATGTATTATGGTTATAGAAAGAGAAACATTTTTATTAGATAAAATGGGTTTAATGTTTGGAACTGAATTATATTAGGATAATAATTTATTTTTGCATCTGTCCAGGATTAAAAAGAAATTGTGAGAGACTTATGAAATTATATGAATGTTTAAGAGATTTTGGAGTTACCATTTTATCTATAAATATTAGTCATAGTTAATTTTAATGGCGTTAGGTCTACTCTATAACAGATAGAGAGACAAAAGGTAAATAAAGAAAGCAAGCATGTGATCGTTGAAAAGATCAGCAATTGTCTAATGTTTTGAAAGGTCAAACTTACCCACATTTTTTTTTATCTATGTAAAATGATCATTCAAGGATAAACATGAGAAGGGATTATCAATATGTTTTCAATAAAAAGATAAAAACTTATGATCTTTGAAAAAAAGGAATTTCCCAATACTTTGAAAGGACAAATTTAAATATCTAATCCATGCAATTTGATTATTTAACAATAGAATGAAAAGGGATGAATAATAGATTCTCAAAAAGCAGAAACCAGTTCTCTTTGACAATCAGCATATATAGGTTGATATATTTCTTGACAAAAGTCGAAATTGCAAAATTTTCAACAGGAAAATGGAAAATCATAATCACATCACTCTCCCTAATTTCCATTGCTCCCATTTTTCTGTTTGTTTTTTCGTTGTCCTCCCTTTCGATAAATACTTAAATTACAAGTAACTTTTTCATGGGGTTGCGTATTTTAGAAGTTAAGTTTTCTCATTTTGTTTTTTACTAGCAAAAGAGCATAAGCCCATGTGCAAAGAAAAATTACAAAAGAAACTCTTCAATAAGTAACTCCTAAAGATTTAATCGAATATATAATTGGAAAAGCAAACTTAGGCGCACTTTTTAATCTTATTTAAAATTGTCCAGAATAAAATAATAAAAAGGGCATAATTGGCACATACTCCTTCCACATTTTCATGTAATACTAAATTACCATTTTTTTTCCTCTCCACAACTATCTCACCAACGTGTTTTAGACCGCATATTAATAAAAAAAAATGTAAAATTTTTGACTTTTTATGAAACCAATGAGAGGCTATTGTTAAATTTCAAAAAGTAGGCGAGATTCAAGGAATCGCTTTTTTAATTATCGTAATTTATCTCAATTGGTGATCCTATCTACTGCTTAATAATAAAAATCGAAAATGCATCTTAAAGAACTGCGAGGGTTCATATAGGGTTCATAAGAAACTTAAAAAAAGTGACAAAATCCTAATTCGAAGATTTTTTTTTTTATCTTTTCGCTATTTGCACAGTACATAAAATCTCTGGCAATCAAAATACGCGTGTTTTTAATCTTAAATGGTTAAAGATATAATTTTTGGTAACCACACGTTACATTTTACATGGTCAAGGATATAATTTCCAAGGAAGTTCTGTCTACTTTACAGAAAAAGTTCCCAAGAAGGATTACATTTCTCACCTAAATATAAATATTAATCTTGAAATCAAATATAACATGATAAACACAAGAATCTCTGGGAATAACCTTTTCTCTCTCTCTCTCTCTCTCTCTCTCTCTCTCATCTTCCAGAAAACCAGAGAGCAAAATCCAAACCCTAGCTTCTTGGCCCCGTCTCTTCTCTCTCTACAGTCGGTCAATGCTCCGTCGCGGCGAGCAGGCAGCGAAGGGCCTAAGAGAGGGTTCCGTCGTTAAATGCTCTCTCCCCCCTCCCTCTCCTCCCGCCGCTTCCCGAGTTTCATGTCTACCGCCATCGGCTTCCTCTATGCCCCCTCCTCCTCTCTCGCTCCCGGGCTCGCAAACCCCCTGATTTCCCATTCCTTTCCCATACGATTCGGGCATTGCCGGAAGTGCTGCTGGGGTGGTGATCTGGGATCGTTCGGAACTTACAGGGACGTCTGCGCGCCCCCCAGACATGAGTAATTCCAAGGTGCGTTCTATTTTTGTGGGGGTTGTGATTGCGGGGGGGAGTGTGGGTGTGATGATTGACGTGAAAAAGGAGGGGGCTTTCTGAGTTTTTTTCTGGGTCTGGGGAGTTGGGTATTTTTCCTTGTTTGTGGGTTTTTGGAAAATTTTGTCTTTTTGATTGCTGCTTGTTGGTCCAAGTCGTGGGTATGTTCCGGTCGATTTCGAGTGGGTTCGATGACGGATAAAGATGCATGGCTTTTGAGGTAGTGGGGCTGGATTTTGATGATTAGACGCAATAAGTGTGAGGACCCCGGATATCCATGCGAGTCTTTTTGCTCTAGGCTAGTTGCTGAATGATGTTATTACGTTATCGAATTCCTGTGCGTAGTAATTTTGTTTTCTTGTTTTGTACCCATATAAATAGGAGACAGTATTTTGATGCGTAATGTATTATTCGAGACTCTTTCTTCCGACAGAGTTTGTTTCGTGGAAAGAATGATATTGGGAAAATATGTCACTCCCTTGAAAAATCATATATTTTTGGTGTATATTCACATGATCCTAGCAAAAAAAAAATGTATGAAGAACCATTATAATTTACTTTGCGAACTTTCTAGTCGGCTTATTTTAATCTGGATATGGTGTTTTCTTCTCTTCATAATGTTTGAGCAGCTAGTTCTCTTTGGTTCATTCACTGAAGACGAGACTAAGTCATTGCTGCTAGGTCAGTCTTCCAAAAGTGCTGAAAAGGCTGCTGATAAGATAGAACTACAAATAGGTTCATTTTCCATTGTCGATAAGGATGATCAATCTGGCAGAAACGTGGATTCTTCGAAGGGGTCGATTGCTTTTGGGAGCTTAAAACCTTTAGAGAAACATACAGAATCAGATGTAGCGAACACAAAGAGCCATGCGCCGATAGCTTCAGATACTCCAATAGAAAATGGAAACTTCAATCAAATCCACGTTTCTTCAAGTAGTAATGGGGTGAAAGAAGTAGAAGTAGACAGCATTACTTCAACATCCCTAAGTGGATCCCTAAATGGAGACAGTCCCTCTAATCACTCTCAAAAGTCAATGTTTCATATCCTGGATGACGGAGAAGCAAAAGACGGTGACCTAAATTGTGTTACTGGGGATTTTCCACGGATGGTGTCTAATAGGGGAATTTTGAAGGAATCAAATGGGTCTGTCCCATGTTTGAAGGACATACTTCCACGAGGCTTAATTAATTCGGGTAACTTGTGCTTTCTTAATGCGACTCTACAAGCTCTTCTCTCCTGTGCTCCTTTTGTGCAGCTCTTGCATGACCTCAAGCAGCTAGACATCCCAAAGGTTTGTTGCGCTTATCTTACTTGTTTACATTTACTGGAGCTGTTGCAGAGCTTTAACATGATGATTTCATGCCTCAGTTTCTATTAACTTTTCATCGCTTCAATTCAACTCACTGTGCTCTCCTCGCACGTGGTTAACTAGGTTGGCTATCCCACTTTAGTTGCATTCACTGAGTTCATCTCTGAATTTGAGACGTCTGCTGCCTCAAGCTTAAACAGAAAGGACCTCAATTCTCTGGAGACGGGAAGGCCTTTTAACCCTGCTATGTTTGGAGCCGTGCTGAAGAATTTTACTCCGGATTTGCCAAATAGCATGTCAGCAAGGCCAAGGTTTGTTCATTTTGCTAATTAATTGTTCAACTATTTTAGCAAATAGGATCGTTTGTGGGCCTATAACTATTGCTTACATTCATGTTGCCTTGAAGTTCTGTCAATTGCTGTCTTCAGTGTACATATCTGAAGAATGTAATTCAAACACAGGTAAAGGAATTCGTTCAATGACGATGCATTAATCTCGGTGCCAGTGCTTTTTAGATGACTGAGTTGGATATGTTAATGCCCTAAGATTCTCTTACTTTTAAGATCTTCCTTGTCATGAGTGGCATATGTTGGTTGGCCCTCCTGTTTATTGAAGACTTCAACAGCATGTTTAAGCAATCAAAGAGTTTGAGATATAATGTCTAATTTGGCAAAGGAAAGAATTGAGCTTAGACATCCTGGTGACGCAAGAAAATGGCAGCTAGTATCCTACTGAAAATGGAATGAAATACTTTTGTTATAAAAGATCTATTTCTATATTATTTTATTTTTTTAGCATTGCGTCAGTGATATAAAAAAAATGTTTCTAAGTTGGTTTCTGTTTTTATTGTTGCTGTAGGCAAGAAGATGCGCAGGAATTTCTAAGCTTCATCATGGATCAAATGCATAATGAATTACTCAAGCTTGTTGGGAATTCTTTGTTACTTAATGGGGGAAGATCATCTTTAGTTTCTTCTGTGGAAGATGATGAATGGGAGACGGTTGGCCCAAAGAACAAATCGGCAGTGACTAGAACACAAAGTTTTGTCCCATCAGAATTAAGTGATATCTTCGGTGGACAACTGAGAAGTGTGGTGAAGGCAAGAGGTAGCGCACTATATTACTGGTTTAAAGTACTTAGTTGCTTTCTCTAGGTCCTCATATATTCATTGGATGCATTGGTTACTGCTTTTTACCACGGTAGTTCTGTTAGAGATTTGATTTTTTGTTCAGAATAAAGAAACTTGATTTTGTTCTTTAATTTGATTCTATTCCATAACTGTTGAACCGTGATCTTTTTGGGCATTTTAGCCTTCTATCTGCTTGGCCGAGCTGAGTTTAAATCTAATTGATGTTGGCAATATCTTAACTATGGATGGAAGAGCTGCTTCTACATGCTGATTTTCTAATCTGGTTGATCATTATTTTGTCTTGGTCAATAAAGCACTCTCAAAGTGATAATTTGCGGATCTTTGTGTCTCTGGTTCAGGGAGTAAACCTTCTGCAACTGTTCAACCCTTTCTCTTGCTACATCTAGATATTAACCCAGAGGCTGTTCATACTATTGAGGATGCGCTTCGATTGTTTTCAGCACCAGAAACTCTTGAGGGATATAAACCATCAGCAAGTGGAAAGGTAGTCTGAGCCAACAGCTCATTACATATTACTGTTTTAATCCTTGTTGTGGAACATGATATTTTGATGATCTGAAACTTTTTATGGTCATTCGATTTCGAAACCATATTGCTTTGGTTATGCATATTCCTCATAATGCATATGTAACTCTTTGATATCACGTCATGTTAACATTATTGCATCTCCACTTTCTGTTCCTTTCTGCATATTGTTTTCTCCTTAATGGCATTACAAGTTTTCTTACTGGACGATGAGTATGATTGTCTCGCCTTTTCTGGTACTGTCTGTAGGGTAGGGATAATTATTAATTATCATTGGTATAGCAGTCTTTGCAAACTCTAATCAGCTATTAGGTAGCATTCCCTGAAATTTTACTTTCATGAGATAAAATGAGGGAACTTCAAATGTCATAGGATACGCATCTAAGTTTTTCAATTAATTCCATCATTTTGCAGGCTGGTGTGGTGGCTGCTAGGAAATCTATCAAAATTCAAAAACTTTCCAACATGTTGATTCTGCACCTGATGCGGTTTGCGTATGGAAGACAAGGAAGCACCAAGCTGCATAAAGCGGTGTATTTTCCTCTTGAATTGGTTTTGTGTCGTGAGCTGCTTGTATCTTCATCTACTGAGGTGATGCTTTTCTCCACTTATCAATTGCATGTCTTAACTATTTTTTCTGCAATATGTTATGTGCTGCATTCTTGTCTACTTTTGAGGTTTTGAATTGATAAATTATGATGCCTATTCTGTGTTGGCATCATCTTGTTATTATAAAGCATTAGAGTGCCCTTAGAAAATGCCTTCTGATGGCTGCGCAACTCGAAACTATATCTGTTCTTGCAATCATTGTCACAATCCCATTTCCTGACTCATCCTTTCATGTTTTTTCCTGATTCCTGACTAACTGTTTTGTCGTCACGGTTTCTCCAGAATTTTTGTTATGGTACATATATATGAGATATAGCTGTATGTTTTGTAAATCAACTTTAGGACCTGACAGCTAGGTGTTTTTATTAGTTGGGGTTATTATGATCCATAACAAGTGAAATTGTTGCACTCTGCCTTTACAGGGCCGCAAATACAAGCTCGTTGCTACGGTAACCCACCATGGCAGGGAGCCCACAAAGGGTCACTACACTGCTGATGCTCTGCATGCTAATGGCCAGTGGTTACGATTTGATGATGCATCTGTGACCGTTATTGGGACAAATAAGGTATTGCACGACCAGGCATACGTCCTCTTCTACAAGCAAGTGTAAAGGTGGAGAATGTTTATGGATGTCTGCACCTGTGTCGAAAGAAAGAGGCCCTGCTGATTTGAATAAAGTTATCAGTTGATAACAAAGTTGTTACTATGTATCACTTGCCAAAAGCCATGGATGCTGCTGTGTATCATTGTCCATTTATGTTGGGAAACCTGAGGTAGTTCTCGGCTTCCCTTTTCTGATGATCTTAAGGGTAAATTGTAAATTTTTTTGGGGTTATTAAGGAATGGGAGCATGGATGAAATTTCTGCTACTTGGAGTAAGTTAATAGTCAATTTTGATATGGTTAAATTTTCTCCTTTTTTAAAAGTGGTGTTGCGGATACAGCATGAATTTTTTGTGCTTGGAAGGTTGTTAACAGACTATATTGAGTCGCTGAGGTTGGATGTTGATAATTGAGGTTGAGGACTGTTTGATAGTATCATTTTTCGCCTTCTTCGCAGTACGATCTGGTAAGGTTTGAACTCAGTGAAATGTGATTCTGTGTGGTGTCGGGTTTATGATCCGAACCGAACCGAAACTTTTGCGATATCTGTTTGTTTACCTGTTACCCGGCCCAAAAAGACCTGAAAATTTTGGGTCGGTTCAGGTTGGTCCATTTGAATCTTCATGGAAGCCCGCCCCTTTAGTTTTTGTTATCAGGCGTCTATTTCTTAACATTTTCCAATGAAGTATTAACCATCATTTAGGTTGCGGTGTTTCATATAACATGCCCTTAAATTGGAGCACAACTAAGTCTAGCGCCATTTCACTCTTGTTGTTCTCCTTGCCACTTGCGTTGTGATCGAGGTACGCATTGTGCAGTGCATTATGTGAATCGAATTTCTCGTTAAATGCCGGCTGATCAAGTTGGAGGTCAAGTCAGCTTGTCACAGCTGAGAAATAAAATTTTCATTTTCCCTTGAGGGCTAAGGATTATTGCTTGAACTTTTTGAATGGTCCCTCCAGATCTTTAGTAGCAGTAGACAAATGTGGATGATGCAGGAAGCCAGTAGCTGAATTCCCTTGGATATTTCTCAGTGGATGCTTGCTTTTTCTCTTAGATATTTCAAAGAACTGTTCTTTCTTGGGAAAAAGGCAAAAGGGCGGTCCAGGTTGGACCTCTTTTGTTTACTTTCTCTGGTATGAAAATCAGAAGCTTCTCACGAATAATTGAATAGACTTCCAATTAGCACGCCAGCCCCCACGATAGTTGAAATAAGAAGCCTCGTTAGAGCATGGCTTTTGTTTGGTAGCTTCTTTATTTTCACATGCATCAAAGAATCATTCTTGAGTTTGTTTTCAGAGTACTGTTATATGTAAACTACATCAAGAGAACAGAGGAAGTTGGGACTTTTGTGCTTCACTTGTTTCCTTTGGCAGGAATCAAAGAACCAAGCTAAACTTTTAGTACCCAGTGTTCCCTCCCTTTCTATAGGACATATTTTATGGTTTAATGGCGTGGCTAAAAAGCAAATTCCAAGCAGCTAGAGAAAACCTTGACAGGTTGTTGAACCCTACCGCCTTCTTATTTTTTGATGAATGAACCCTGCTGGTTCACTCCTTGAGGTTTCAGCAATCCTGTGATTGCTTAAAGATAAAGGAATTGGTTCTTAAACTTTTAGACTATGGTGGTCCTGATTGGAAGGGGTGGATTTGACCGGAGATGCAGAGAAAAGGAAACCATTTTCTGGGTATGAGGTCGGCAATTCCCTCCATTCGTTTTATCATTCCTCATGATGAAATCATGACAATAATGTACTAATTAAGGGAAAGGGATCAGAGATTTAATTGTAACTCCTTGGCTTCGAAAACTTATTCTTGTTTAGTGATGATCTAACCTTGTCCAGTGACTATGCAAAGAGGAGTCATATGGTCCCTGGGATATTTTCTAATTGAAGTTTGTGATTGAATCAAATAAGCCCTCGAGCCAGGTAGAAATAATTTCATTTTAATGAAAAATTGTCCGAAGTGAGTAGGGCTAGCTATCCAGTCTCCTTGAACATGAACAGTGTCGAAATAACATAACCAGTTATACTTGGTATAAATTCGCCTTAGGTTGGGACATCTGCTGAGGAAAATCTGACAAATGACGGGAAATCTTGTAAGACCAAGAACGAGGCGATATTCTTTTGGTCACAACTCTAAATTGTGTTTGCTTGTGGCTTTTTAGCATCAATGTCTTTCTTATGTTATTGGTGGGGTCTCATTGTCATGGTAGGAGGAAGCAAAGCATGTTCCAGATGCCTGTTCGTTCTGGTATTATATTTTGCCCCAACTCCAAACGAAAAGGCTTGGTTGGAGGAGAAGAATTAGTAGCATAAATTAAGGAAAAGCTGCAACTTGATCATGTAACCAAAGAAAGGATATTATTCATAATTTGAACAAATCCTTAAACCACACCGGTTTCATATACAGAGTACTTCAGAATTGTGTGACACCTGAAACGAGAAACAACAAACAATCCACACTTCACTGGTATGTTCTAAACTTTGTCCCAAACAAAGAGAGAAAACAAAAACGAATAGCAAAAAATCTATCTTCTTGAACCCCATCTATCATTAACTGTTGCACAGGGGAAAAAAATAACTCAAGACCTCCAAGACCCAGCTTCAGACTCTCAACAAAATGAATCGCGGCTCTTCTTCATCCTTCAAAGAACTATGGACACGTCTCAAAACTAAATTGAAGCACTGCAGGCAATGAAAAAGGCAGCAGCAGTGCCTCATGACTTGCAGAAATCTGAAAGTTTTTCTAACAAAAAATAGAGCTTTTCTCTGTATTCACTGGTGTTGAAGCTGTGTCCTCTTTCTGGGCAGAGTACTTGGGAACCCACCATACCCTCAAACTTTTGTCAAGACCACCACTATAGAGCATGAATCCTTCACCAACTCTGAGAGGTGATGCTTGCAGACACTTTACTGGCCCTTCATGGCCACTGATCAGGCCAACCTTACAAATCTGACCAAAAGCCTCTCTCTTCCATATGGATATGCTTTTATCGGCAGAGCCACTGCACAAGTACTCTCCCATCAAGCACATACACAAAACAGCCATCTGATGGGCCTTTTTCTCGCACACCAGCTTCCAGCTCGCAAAATTACTACTTCCCTCCCACCCCATAACAAACCCATCTGACCCTCCTCCATAAACCCACTTCCCATCCTCCGAAACAATCACCGAATTCAGAGAAACATCCTTGTGGCCTTCCAAAATGCCCTTCAAGGAATGTGAGCTCTTTGTTCCCTCCTTGCCCCAAGCTTTAATTCTCCCATCTGCAGAAGCTGAATACACAATCCCTTTGCACGCCGCCAGCCCATTGATAGCATCATCATGTGCCTTTATGGATTCCAGGCACTTCAGATCCGATATCCTCCACACCTTGAGGGTCTTGTCCCAAGACCCGGAATAGATGAAGTCATGATGCACGGCCAAGCAAGAGATGCTATCTGCATGCTCAATCCACAGCCTCTTGTGATGCCTTCTTGTCTGCACATAATTGCTCTGTTTCATGAACTTCCCCAAGTAGTCCTTCGTGGTGGGAAGCGTATCGACAAGCCTGAAAATATTCTCCGATCTCCTCGAGACCTTCCAAACTCTGATTCTGCTATCTTGATGTGCCGTGAACACCTTGTTGCCCACAGTCACAAGGGCTTTCACAGAGCCATCCCCTTGGCCGAACTTCGTGAACAGCTTCAGATCAGGCTGTTGCCACACTATGATGTCCTTCCCTTGGGAGGCACTCAAGATGAACTCCCCACACAAGGCCAAGCAAGAAACTGAACCCATGTGGCCAGACAAAACTGCCAACGGCTTGTGCGACTGAAACCCCGAAAAGGGGGAGCAAGGTAGCTGATATTTCGCGTCTAGGAGCTCGAACCGGCGCGAACTCGCTGGGCTTTCATCGGTTTCGCTGCCGAGGCTGTTGCTGCTGCTGCAGCTACCACTTGTTATTGTTGCGGACAACAGTGGAATGGAGACTGCAACATCTGGAACGTGAAGAAGATCCATCGAAAGAAGAGCAAAGAACTTTCTCTGTTGATGTCTTAATACAGATATCAAGAAACACAACATAGACTAAGGGGGGGCAGTTCTGAGAGACGTTAAAGAGAGACAACTGTGTTGAACGAAGATGGGTAGGTTATATAGAGAGGAGTTCTCTAAAGTGGAGCGGAGTTGTAAAGGAGGAAACACACGGATTTCTTGAGGGAAAGGGTTTGCATGATTCTCCTTTTTAAAAATCGTTATATCCGGGTGTGGGTGCAACGGCTACTTTGAAAAATCGTTACTTTACTCCACGCAAATTAGGTTACGGAGAGAGGGACCACCGCCCCCTCCTCATTACTTAGAATATTCCGAGAATTCGAGGTCATGTTGGTCCGTTTTGGTGACCAGTTGTCTTAGGCCTACCATGGGCCATGGCATGGCAAAAAGCAACAAAACAAAACAACGTCGACAAAAATAAATCTTTCAGAGGAGGAATCTATAAACAGAGTTTGCACGAAGCAAAGGATAAGCTATGGCGTTCCGCTTTTAGTCGTGATTGGCCGATGTAAAGCAAAGGATGCATATTCACATCCATAAGAGTGATTGATGGAGATGAAAACCGATGTCGATGTGACAACATGTTTATTGTGACGAGTCAGATGTCGTCCTTAAACAAATCCAGAATAAGTTGGCACCAATGCAACATTGCTGCTCCATTCAACATTAGGGGCGAGGATTCAGAACTTCTTTTTCTCGTTCAATCTTTTATAATTCCTTGGTCGATCAATTGGCATCTTCAAACGGATTGGCGGTGGGAAGGTTCAAAGATGCAAACCGTGTCAAACACTTTTCCTGAATTTGGCGGAAATATAAAAAGAATAAGACACAAGTCAAACACTTCTCTGCAAATCTTGGATAAGATATGAACCCTTGAGGGTGACGCTCCTACCGTCTCCTCTACGTCCATAAACTATTTAGGGTTAGGTTGTTCAAGCCAAAGTTTCATAATTTGACTAGATAGATGGACATTGGACATGACCCATTGCTTGATTTCATTTAGTCTTATCAAAGCTTATCCTTTCATGGGTTAGGTCATTCACCTGCAGGTCAAGTGAAAGTTACCCATGAATTTGCGCTTGGCAAACTGAATGGCTTTCCCCCTTTGGTTTAATTATCCCAAGTAGACCAATTTAGTGAAAAAGAAAAGATGTGTGAGGAAATAATCATGATTAGCGTTGTCTCTTCTCCCTTGAAATATTCAGAAACTTTTCGAAGCATCTTCCCGTCCATCTAGCTAGTCATAACAATCCAATAGATTTTATGTGGGAATCTTGGTTGGAGATTATAGTACTCGACATCAGATTACAAGTTAGTGAATAGTGACCTAACTGATTTATCAATTTTCCACATGGGTCACACCCTCTAGTAAATAAGGCATTCTTTTTCTTGGAGCTAAGCTACACCATTATGCACCTAATTTATATTTTATATTCCTAATGATGGACCTATTTTGCCCTCTATTCCCCTCTTGGACTCTTCTCTCCTACTAATCAGGAATTGAGATGGTACTTATAGTAATAGAATTGACAGAAAAAAAGGAAAAAAAGAAAAGAAAAAGATTGACCGACAAATCAATTACTTTTATTTCTTTTCTTTTTGTAAATGTATTATAAATTATTATTATTAAATAAGTTGGCATGGATTGTGGAGATTATTCAAGCTCAGAAATTTCAGGAGAGAGGTTTTGACTTTTCAACATAAGGACGCCTGCATAACTTAAAGTTGTTCCACTGAAGAAATTTCATTAAACTAACGTCTCTCGTTTACCTTGCGCTCCAAAGTATTCAAAACATTCGTCCTAGAAACATGGTGGTCGGCTGTCTATTACAATTCCAAAGTTGCCTTAGACTATAAAACACTAATTTATGTTTTGGAGCATGAACAAGGCACATGAAAGAATCATTTTACGGTTCTTATTGATAACACAGCCGCGTTATCATAAATTAATGAAAAGTTGTCGAATCTTCTTTCAATGAGGAGGGCGCGGTGGGTTTGGAATGTCTTTTCGATCCAAAAATGCTATTATATTCGTTTAAGAAACTATTAAACTCCTTTTAAGCAAGCCTATCATAATTTCCTCTCTCGTTCCGAGTAACTGCAAGCTGCCGACAGAGTAACATGAACCGTCAATCTATTGGGTATTTCATGTTATCCAGAATGCGTATGCTAGTGGTTTTCCATGTTCCAAGACTGCCATTGGTCGGGTTTTCTCTAAGTCAGGTCTAAAAAAGATGCTAATAGCATATGAAAAACTTATTTTTTTGGTAGCTAGCGGTACGGATTTTTGTTTGTGCACTAGGCCATAAGATTCAATGCATGCAAAGAGTCGCATTAAGTCAGCAAACACCCCGCAGTCAGGTGGGTGGTTTGTAACGACAGAAACCTTGTCAGGGTTATAATTGTAGGAACAGTATATAACAGTGATTAGCAGTTTGTTATTTACCATAAACACTCGTTACCAATTGGCATAAGCAATGTGTCGTTTCTTCTCTCCCATCACTTTCAACATCTTCCACTCCTACTAGTGTCATTAGCATCAGCATCTGTCTAGGTTTGGTAGATTTGGCGCAGCCACCAAGGGCCCTTGCACAGGACAACTTTTTGGAAGCGAGGATAAACGAATCGGATACAATCACATCCCTTAAGATCATGTGGATCCATGTAAAAACCATCACTCTCCGGTCTAGGCTGGGTTAATGAGCGAGAGAAAAACGGCCAACGAGATGGAAGGCCTCAACCCAGCCCATTTAAACACTCGAGTCTTTTACGCTACTCTCTCTTATCCCCATTGGACTTGGGCTGACAAACAATGCGATGCTGACCATATCAACAGAGAAGTAACCAAGCCAACTTCAGTAATCACCTTTATTAACACTTAAATATACTTGAAGCAAGCACTGGGTCATCTCTCAGATTAATCTCACTAACGACTTCTGCTGATGAGAAAACAGTTGGAGCCAAAGCTGGATACATGACACAGCAGAAATAGTAAGTGTTCACTTAAAGATTACCATTGCTTTGAACAGGCAATGAAGTGGTGAGGTAGGCTTTGGTTGTCCAAAACACTGCTTCAGAACTTGAGATGCCAGCAATTTGCATTATGTTTGAAGCATTCATCTGAAGCTGCTCTTCCATATGTGACATCAGAAGGCCGACAAGTCAAAGTAAGTCGGGACATATCAACCGAAGCCTTTCCTTTTCGTCCTTCCTCCACCAAGTGGAAGCCATGAAAAGGAGAAGTGGTGATCCTAAAACAGTTTCCCAATGTGTCGAACTCATTTGTCAACATGGCATAATGCGGGATATTGAGATTGCTGCATACCTCACGGGCTTGTCAAGCAAAGCACCAATTCAAAAGCTGGAACCAAAATCAATCAGACAAGGAATTAATAAACTACTCAATCATTCATCGCTAGAAGCTAAGAAAGCTAGTTATAAGTTTGATTAGCAAGGATCTGAATAAGTATACTTACATGACCGACAAAGTATTTGGCAGCATGTGCAGTGAAACAAGCCCCAATGCATTTTTCTGTGGTTGACTCGGTGATCACTGCTTTACAAGGCAAAGATGCCAATCAAGGAAAATGGAGAAGGCACTAACAGAACAGAATCTAGTACCAAGTTTCATTCATCAGAGCCACACAAATATAAATGAGTACATAGATCATCTGTGCAACTGTCCAATTATCTGACCTTTCAAAGCCATTGCATTGGAGGACAAGACAATTAGGTCAATAATGAAAACCACTGACGATGGAAATTCCCAGATCTGTAGCATCACGAATCCAAACATCAGAAAATTTATTTATTTATTTCTATTATATATATATATATATATATAATTTTTTTTTTTTTTGGGGGGGGGGGGGGGTGGAGAGAGAAGATGATCATTGTAAGTAGTGTTCCCTGCAGACTTGTCAAGCCCAAGCCTTACCATCATGGCTAATAGAAAAAGCTTGAAGTAGCTTGAAACAAGGATTGCGAGAGTAAAGTCCTTGTGCCTACGTAGTTAGGAAATAAAAGGCACATCAAAATCTCAAACAAATAACATATTTATAAGAGTACAGTGCAAATTTCAAGTAGAAAAAAAAAAGAGTACCTAATGCATGCTATAGGCCAAATACAACATAATAGCTTTCTCTACATCCTCGGATAATATTACATAGTTTAAAAAGGAGTAAATATTTTATTTAACAATTGTCCATCCAATTAAATGAGCAAAAGCTCTCTTCATCTCATTTAAACACTACATAGAGGACCAGTAGCCTTTCACCGTGTATCCCGTGGCCACAATACAAGAAAGACTTGTGGTCGACCCACTCTAAGACACTCTAAGACTAGGTTATAACATCTTCTTCCTAAGATAGAGGGGTGTTCATATCAAATTTATCATTTCTAGTGATCCACCAAACAACACATCTTCAATGGGCTGAGTCCATTCAAACAAAAGCAACTGCGCCTTAAATAGAAAATGGATTAATTTTACAGCAGAAATGGAAGTGTTTTAGTCTTGACTATTACCTAGGTGAAGTATACAAAACTAACATTGAGGTTCACCTGGAAAATCCAGCCGGTATTGTGAAAGAGATTCTCGTCATAAGCAGAAGAAAATAAAAAAGGAAGAAGTTCCCAAGAAAGACATCCACCAATATCTGCAGCTTTGACAATGCCACTTCTTAAGATCTCGAAACAATTCAAAAACTAATCTATCCATTTAACACAAGTAAAAAAAAAAAGACCTTTACACAATTCCAAGTAACAGAACTGAAGCTCACTGATGAATCCCATCCTTCCCGCGCCATTTCCAGCAACAGGCACCTGTCTTGAGTTGCTAAGGCACTTTGTTCATGTATAGCTCATGGACAAACATACCAAACACATTATGAGGAACAATCTGGTCAATGATTAAATCCTCAACATAAAAGGATACAAGCATCCAAAGCAAGAAAACCCAAGGCCGACTTCCACAACAAGCCCTGCCAAGTCCATCAATGGATTTCCAAAACCCATATCAATGAAATGTTCACTTGCACCAGCACAAGAAACCAGAGCAACTAAAAGCAAGGTGGGCGTACCTTGCACTCCCCTGTTTCTTGATTGAGTACATTGCAAAGGAGATGTCTATATGCTTTCGGCTTGTGTAGAATCAAATCAATCAGCAGAATCTAACCACACGGAAACCTTGAATTACACTCATGTTACAGATACTAAGAAACCGAAATAAGCAGCAGAAAAAAAGAAATTCAGCAGAGAGACGTCTCACCATGAGTTCACATTCAATATACTCATCAGCAAGTGCTTTACAGTTCTCCTAAAAGACCATAAATTGATGACCAATTCAGCTCATCCGACCTAAAAGAGCTCGTTCGAAAGGAGACGAGACGAAAGTCGAGAGCTTTACGCATTTCATGAGGCGAATGTTCCCGGGTGAGTACTGCACGTACAACTTCTTGATCTGGAATCCACACTGCACGCACCTGTACTCCATCTCTCGTCTTCTCTTTATCCCCAAAATGAAATGCCCAAAAAAAAAAAAAAAAAGATGAAAAATACAAAATTCGAGATCACCCGATATCGGAGATCGAAGAAGAAGCGAACCCGAAAGCAAAAGAAATGATCTTTTTGGATTGGAACGATGAATTTCAGAAGAGTTTAGAGAGAGAGAGAGAGAGAGAGAGAGGGGCAAGAAAGGGTGATTGGATTATGAAGGAAGATCAATTACCGAAGTTCGAGTTGACAACGTTCGGAGAAGACTCGGATTGGGCCGGAGCGTCGGCTTTGCAGCTTTTCCTTTCGAGTTCGAGCTTGTTCGTTTTGCTTGGGAACCAAATTAAATTAAGTTTATAAAAAGTACAGAAAAAATAAGATAGATCAATAACTAGGTTAAGAACCTAATCTATTTTTTTTTTAATTTCACTTTTTTTTTTATAAAAAAAAAAACTTACGGCTTGTGAACTTACACTTTTAAAAGAAAATTAGTCTCAAATAATTTTTTGCAAAGCATTTTTTAACTTACCTAATTTATTAAATTTTGACGGGAAAATAAATACACATTTTGCCCTTTAAATTTTAGGTTGAGCTGAAACAAACACGCCCTAATAATAGAATATAGAGCATGGGAAACAAAATATATGTAAGTTAGAAAATACGCATATTAATAGTTTGAAGCAAAAGTCACCCCCCTTACTTATTTTCTCATATTACTTCAAACCTCAATTAGTGAATCTGTCTTCTCCCCTATAAAAAAAATGCATGAAATATTAAATTATTCTTACTAAAATGTGCTTATCACGCGATGTAACAATTTTAGTTGATTGTTGAAACAGTCCATTGTATTTCCCAATTGGCATGGCTCAATCAAAATCAATGATATTATTTAATAACCTTATTTAGTAATATCCTTGATATGATCTTCAGATTTGTGCAAATTTTAAGAGAGTGAAATTTCTCAATGCTAGTGCGAGGAGAGAGTGACGAAGAAGAGAGATGTCAAGAGGCACTAGGGGTCCGTTTATTTCGCATAAAATAAATGATTTGTAAAAAATAATATGATCACTTTTGTGACTTACAAAATTGAATAAACAAAATATTTTCAATGGCCATGAAAATGTATAAATTAATTGTTATCAATAATAAAACCATTTTCACTTTACCAAAAAAAATTCATTTATTCTCGTGTAATAAATGCACTCTAAGAGAAATTGATTCAGTGATTTGATTGCTACATATTGATTTCTCTAATGAACCAGCAGTAAATCCATGTTATCGGCTCGATGGGAATGCAAACAAGTATATAATGAAATCATAAAAATTTATTAACAGACTTCTAAAAGTAGAAATCAATAGATAGGAAAAGAATTCATATTTTTATCATATTTGTCTAAAAATATAGTAATTTTTGAATTATCTATCATGAAAACGTGCTTGTTGTCTTTATCAGCGAGTTGAGTGGATATGCAAGAGTATTATCTTTTTAATCTTTTGAACAAAAATATTCCAGTAAGTAAGACGTATTTTTAAAAAAGCTTGACATATATTTTGCATATATTTTGTTTAATTTGATAATTTACGCAATGGATGTTGCTGATAACCCTTTCTCATGAAACAAAAATCACTGCTTCTTATATTATGAGTTTGGAATTATATAGATGACTTGATAGACACTAAATTAACATAGAATCAATGAACACTATTTTGGCAACGGTATATGTGTGTATGTATTTTTTTTCACTAATTAAATTTACTTGAACCCAAATCTGCTAATTCAGTATCGACATGGAGTTGTATTATCATATGGTGCTACTCTCACTCTTCTCGACTCAGTGAGTTGGTTATGAGTAGGTCAACCAACCAATGAGCTAGCAACTTTACAAAACAAAAATAAAATAAAATCATGGGAACTATCTTCCTAAGGAGTAGGTAGATAGATCCTTAGGTAAATGCTTTTAGTCCCATCCATCTCCAACACATACTTGTAAGTTAAACATATAGATGAGTGCACATAAAAGGATCCTCTACAGTATGGAGATGTTGAGAAACATGGCAAACGTTATTTTCATGTGTTATTCTCACTATGTTTTTTCCTTGAGCAACATGGAATATATAACTCAAGTTACATAGGGAACGGACAGATTATTCCTGGTCTATTTAGGTTTTCGCCTTTTGTCTGGGCTGGCTCTTCAACATCCATTGACTTCATGGGACCGTATAACCTGCAAAAAGTGGTCAATTTGGGATGAGGTTTATGACCAGAAGCAGCATGCAGAAGCTAGAGAAACGAGTTATCTTCCGCTCTACCTCCGCATTGCATGCCATGGCTGAGGGGGTTCCCACAGTACCCCGCAACGTACACGGCGTTGTCCATATCAAGCTGCTGCTCGACCTGGTGGGACAAGTGCTTGCACACGCACGACACATCGGTGTTCTCGATCGTGTCGCAACACCCTTGCGAAGGCTGCTCCCGCGGTGCCCCCTTCTGGACATAGGGCATACATTGAGTCCATAGCCCCCGCATGTCGCCCTGGCATGATTGTTGAGCCATGACCCGTGCCTTGTTTTCGCCTGTGGTCGCCATACCGGCCATCACAGCCAAAACCACCGCCACGGCGATATGAAGCTCGAACCTTGCCATTTTCTTTTCGCTTCTCTCTCGGTGTGTGCTTTTGTGTATACTGTGCGTCTTGGGAGTGAAATTGGTTAGGGTTTTTATAGGAGATCGAAAGGGAGTCGTGGGGGACTTGCCCTCGCATCGTTCCTTGAAAACTGTCAACTTGAAGGGACATGCAATTGGTGATGCTGCAAGTGATGCACTTTAAAGAAAATGGATGTTTTCATGTGACCCGCTATTTGGACCGGAAACGGACGCGAAGTCATGCTCATGAGAAGAGTGTTCATTGGTCAACCTGAAGATTTTGGAATTAGATTGAGAAATTTTGTTCTCTACACGATTACTCTACAAAATTATGGGTCACAATAATTCCATCCCCCAATTAATTCCGTCCACACCCTAAAAAAGAGGTGACGAAAGTACCCTCATGAGTCCTTAATATCTTTCTCTATCACTCGGCTCGCTCAACTCGCCTCTTCATAGCTCACTGCCACCATTGTTGGCCTCTTCACACACTGTCGCCATCATAATTATTCGTCACTTGCCTCCACCCTAGCTCGGAAGTGCAAATGCCTCTGCCCTCGGCCACCACCCTTCGCTGCTTTCGGCTCGAAGCGCATGCCATCATGATTGCTACATTTGAGGCCGATTGAGGTGGTTAATCTCAGATTGACCTAGGGCTGAGGTTGTGAGGTCTTGGCGACGACCTGCGTCACCAAGCATAAGGTGGTGCAAGCAGAGAGAGGAAGAGATGGAGGAGAGTGAGAGATCAGTTATCAATTGCAATCAACTTATTGAAATCTATTTAAAATCTAATAAAGGTAACTAGTGACTTGTGGCCTGGCCCAGAGACAATGGCATTGGTTAGGGTAATTTAACCAGCCAAATGGTGGTTCCGGATTTGTAGGTCTGATGGCAAGGTGTATTTGGCCAAGAATTTGAGTCTCGGTGATGGATGATAGCAAACATAACTTGTTGGCGAAGTGATGATGTTTGCCACGAGGGCCTAAATGGTGATGAGGGGGATTTATGGCTGGCCGTTGGTGCTGCAATGAATGAAATTTGTTGCTAGCATGGAAAGTGGACTTGATGATAATTTGGGTATCCAAAAGAAAGTTCTTGAAGGGAGATTCTAAAGTTCCCACATAGATTTAAGATGAACGAAAAATATTAGGTAAAAATCAATCAACTTCCGAATATAAATCTCCTTGAAATTCCATATTTTAAAATGATTTAGGCACTCTACTCATCATTAGCTCAAACCATACTTGAAATAGAAATAATGGCGGAGATATATATTAGAAGAAGATGAACAATATAAATGCTAGAGTATTTTTGTCATTCTTTTTCATTAAAACGGGGATAGAGCCAATATAGAGGTGGAATTAGCACGGCCTTACATCATACACAACACAAAATTATTATTTTTCTTCGAGAGAATTTACTAGAAAATTATTTTCTAGGACTTAACACCGGATAACTACTCTCAGTAGCGATGGAAGATGCGAGATCCGACCCAACACCTTTGGGTATTTTATACAATGTTCTTAAAGCTTTCAATCAGCCTGGCAACGGGTCCAATTAGAACCTGATTTCGACCCGTCGGGCCCGACCCGAGTCCGACATTCGTCAAACCCGATCCAGACCCGACCCACGAAGAGGCCTTTCGATCTTTCGAATTAACCGCTACTTTCTCTTCGTCCCTTTCTCCGCGCTCAAAACCCCTCTCGTCAAGCCAAGCCAAGAGATCGTCCTCGCATCGCCGATCGGGAAAATCGGAGGGCCCGCCGCCGCCGCCGCCGCCGAATGCGCCGCCGGAGCCTCTCGAATGGAGGGCCAGACCGGAGGGACGGCGTGTCCGTCGAACGAAGGGCTCGTGCATTTCATGTTGCAGAAGAGGCTCGAGCTCTCGCAGACCCCCAAGGGCTTGTCGGAGAACGCGGAGGCCACCCTCGCCAGGGCGATTCGCAACGTTTCCCAGTCCCAGTCGCCGATAAGCTCCCTCAAGGAGTTATCGCAAGTGAAGTGAGTTTTCCCGCCCTTCTCTCGGAGAGTCTCGAATCGTTCTGGCTGGCTTCATTGGTCTTCGGGATCGAATTTCCCGTTGCCGAAGCATCCTGGGTATTGTGAATATGTTGGAAAGTTCGAGTGCGATGTTTACTTGTGCATTTCGTGTGGGCATTTTGGATCAGGGGAGTTGGGAAATGGATTTTGAAGCTCGTGCGAGGATATTTCGAGAATGATACGCTCAATTCGGACAATGAAGACTTGATCACCAAGGGTACTATCAGTCACTTCTCTTTCTGATTCTTACAATCAATTTGTTCTCAATTCATGTTCTTCTCGTTCCAATCTTAAAAGGCAGTGTAATGTTACTTGCAAGTTATGTTTCGCTGTAAGAGATAGCAATCCTCGCTGGGAACTGAATACATTCATCTCGAACTAAAGCTCTATATTTTACATAGCATAGTGATCGAAAGTGATTCACGTAGATGGAGATGTTGAATTCGTTGGTTATCTCCAAGAAATAAGCAACGTCTTTTTGTTGCAGGTAAGAATGCCAAAGGAACCAAACGTTATCTTCCCAAAAAGAATTCTGTTGCCTACGCATTGCTGATTACTCTTTATAGGTAGAGAATATCTCGTCTTCTCAGCTTTATATTTTGTAGTGGCTGCAAAGTTAATTTTTAAGTTGGTTATTCTTCAGGGGAACCTCAAACGGGAATGACTACATGCGTAAGCAAGAAGTCATTGATGCGGCTGAAGCTAGTGGACTTTCTCGGGTGCCGATTGTGTAGGCCATTTGTTCATCAAATTTCCTTTTTCTATGAATGGGGAGCTAACAGTTCATTCTGTAATCACATTACTCTATTCTTAGTCCAGAAAAAGGAAAAGGGAAACCTGGTCAATTTGGAAGTTCTCCAAGGGACTGGTACAGTGGATGGAGCTGCATGAAGACACTGATAACTAAGGGATTAGTTATGAAATCTAGCTGTCCAGCAAAGTATAGCACTTCTTTTATCTTGCAATTTCGTTAATGTCTTTTGCTAAGATCTGCTTATCTTGTGCTTTCTTTCATTGGTTTGTGGCCTTGCAGAATGTTGGATGATCTATCCTTCATTGCACTCCCATTTGAAACTTCTCAGCACATATGAATTTGAAT
Organism: Eucalyptus curtisii; assembly: GCA_017140595.1. NCBI lineage: Eukaryota > Viridiplantae > Streptophyta > Magnoliopsida > Myrtales > Myrtaceae > Eucalyptus > Eucalyptus curtisii. The sequence goes on along the minus strand of CM029500.1, from coordinate 39,200,280 downwards.
GATTAATAATATTTAATCTGCTACTGACCATTCAAAAATGAAATGATAATGGGGATTTGGGAGATTCCATTTCTAGTGGATTATGTAAATGTAGTCAATTTCTGATATTAGTGATTATTCAACCATGGAGCAACCAGGTGAAAAGATTAATAATATTCAATCTGCTACTAACCATTCAAAGCTATGTTTGTTGTTGAAATGAAATGATGATGGGGATTTGGGAGATTCCATTTCTAGTGGATTATGTAAATCTAGTCAATTTCTGATATTAGTGGTTATTCAATCATAGAGCAACCAGGTGAAAAGTCTACTTTCTGTTCATGAATAACTGCCTATGTCTGCAATGGCTAAGGTATCTTACTTGTTATAAAAAATTGCATTTCACGGAGTAAGAAATATAGGAAGAAGGCGCACTATTTGTAATGAGCATCTGCTATTTTCGTTGATTGCAGTAAATCCTAAGCAGATAAGATGTAGAAGCATCTAGATTAATGACTTTGCAGATCATGTTCTCTCAATCATCTGTCAGTAGCCAAGTGAACATTTAATTAATTAGTTGGGGGATCCAGATCTGGACTGATATTTATCATGTGATAACTTTGTAGTTGGCTCAGTGCTTGATGAGAGTTTGTCCATAAACAGATACATGCTTTCTCAGGAAGGCAAGGATGCAGCACGAGACTGTCTGCTGAGGTCTGGTTTGGGGGACTCAGCTCACTCCGACAATGGATCTCTTGACCAGGACATTGTCAATGGGGTGAATCTGAAGACTGTGAGCCCTGAATCTTCTGAAGATTTGACAGTCCAACCTATCTGCGTGAGAGAGCGGCAAAACCCAACCGATATTCCCCCCGAAACTCTTGAGAGAGTAAGTTATTTCTTCTTAATATTGCTTAAGTAAATTACGGAGTGGACATATGTCAGATACCACAGTGAAGGAGCATATGCACAAACAGTTCAGGCATAGTGGTCTTTCAGCTGTTGATCATTCAGCAATCATCAAATTTTTTGAGTTGTTCTTGGGCTTTTTTGTGGTGTCTTTATTAGTTCTAGATTTGTTTTGACTTCTTGCTATCATGTATCTAGAATGTGGCACTTTCACGGTTTTTTTTTTTTTTTTTTTTTTCTTTTTCGAATTTGTTGAGAATGTAATTTTTCTATGTACTGTCAAAACCTTACTCATGCTATTAGTGCAAATTTTTGTCTCCTTGGGGATACTTATGGGTCTGTGTAGTTATATCTCCTTTTACACTTATGATGTATGATGCAAGGTGTGGTATCTTTGGTTTAACCGGTCTTACTAATTGAGTGCTTATCTTAATGTTCTTGGTACGAGATGGCAATTCAGCAGTGTAATCTTCTAGGAAACTTTGTTGATCTTGTTTCTATAATGCTGAAATTGGAAAAAAGACATCCATGTCCTCGAACATTTTAGCTGGAGAAGCTGTGTTATAGACAAGGCTTTGAAATAAACTGTTCATAAGTTATTCTCATGGACAGTGTCATTTACGACATGAGGTGAGGAGACATTCTCATTTTGCTGAAGTCAATTGGAAAATAGACTTCTTGTTGATATCCACATTGTTTGATCTTAAAACTGCTCGTACTGTTATGAATACCGAATCATGAAAATGATCTTTCTACTATGAAGGTAGCATTTTTTGCTTGATGGAAGCTTCACATTTTGTCTAATATGGAATATTGTTTTTCATCTTCCAGTTTTTGGGCATGGGGTATGCGAAGGAGCAAGTTCTTCGTGCTGTTGCTGAAGTTTCAAAAACTTCCGATGGGAGGGATATTTCAACTCTATGGCCAGCAATTCTATGTCACCTTAGAGAGGATCAAGTATATGGTTGTTCCACCTCAACCACATTTGCCATGAAACGTTGTTCAACTTCAACCAGATCTGCAGTGGCACATGGTAATCACTTTCTCTGAAATTAAACTGATGATAATTTTAATAATTTACCACATATATCGCCATACAGTTTTGGATTATAAATATTCTAATTGGGGAATTTCTTGCTTTCTACAATTAGGTCAAGTAGACATCGAAGGTAGTCAGAGTACAAGGGAGGAGCTTGGCTGTGATGATGCGACCAAGACCAAATACACCTTCACTGATTCATCACAGAACTCTTTAACCATGAAACCTTGCTCCTCAAATGTATGTTTGCACTGGGTAATAGACAAATTATACATCTTTTCATGAATTTGCAGTCTCTGATTGTATTTTAAAATACATTATTAGAGAAATTACTGCTTCTCTTTGTGTATTCCTTTCTACCAAATGATGCTGACCCTTGTTCTGGGACAAATTTAAGCTCTCTCAATATTCCCTTTTTTTTTTTTTTGGCGGTGATACTATGATAAGGACAGAACCTATATTATTTGAGTTAAATATCTGAGATTCTTTTTCGGGTTTCTAAGATGAGAATAATATTGCAAGGTTTTTTTTCAAGTTGTTATATGTTTATCCCTCTTTCGTTTCTGCATCAATATAAAATATCAGCTTTGGCTTTTTATTTATCAGATATCTTTTTTCTGCAAATATTTGTAGATCAGTTGGTGGTGATGCAAATTCTTATTTTCTTTTGCTCCTGAATTCTTAGGATTATCCAGCAAGTGGATCAGGCTCTTCTAATGTGGAGGGCAGTATGAATGTTTTAAGCAAGCCGCCTCTGAATTTTGGAGAGAGGTTTCAGGATGTATATGAAGTAATCTTAATATTGGATGACCGAGAGCAATTTGCTACTCGTGGGTCAGTAAGTTTTGAGCTTGATTCTCTATCTTCCCCTGTCCTGTTTGGCAAGTTTGTACCATGCATTTTGCTCTACTTTTTTGTTAGGATTTTGCATGTCCATTTATTTTGGTAGATGCAAATTAGCATTTATTTTGATGGCATTTTGAGCAACTTCTGTGGTTCTTGGAGTCAGTTAACAGTGTTGTTTCCATGAATTTCAATATCTGCAGTATATGGGATAGTTTATTTAGTGAGTGATGGATTCTTATGGTACTAATCGTACAAAAGTAGTCATCATTATAGTAGAAACTATCAGATAATTCCAAGTGGTTGGTTGTGTTGAGGAAACTTCACATCAAACTATAATTTTGCACACAAATTTTGGGCTCTTGCCAATAAGTTGTTTTCTCAACTTCACAAATGTGGTACTTTTCCATTGAGTCTATCATTAATGTTATGCTATTGATTGATGCTGCTATCGTGATATTGCCAGGTCACGTTCTCGGAGACTAATTGACAACATTTGCAGCCAATTTAACATCAAAGTAGAGGTTAGTGCTCATGAGTAATCCACCACTTTTGCACAATAAAACAATTTTTATTCTTTCTTTGTGAGGTTTGTAGGTAGAATAATATGGTTTTTGTGTGTTTTTCGTCTTTACACATAAGAACTCTGAAATTATGTGCAATAAGGAATAACCTCTTTGTGAAATGCGTCTGGAGAATTCTTGTGATCCTCATCTGGCTTTATTTCTATGGTGCACGCCTTGAATTATGTTCTTGATCCTGTAATTTTGCAAACAATGCTCAACTCGTGGTCATATTGATAGTATTTTCTCCACTATGATGGAAGAAGCATGAGTTTAATGAAAGTGAATGTCTTAATGCTTTAGAAAATTTGAAGTGAAGGCCTTTTGTAGGAGTCATTTTATGCAGATGAAGGGAGTTCCACCTGTGATGTGTGATAGTACGAGTTAGTGCTTGCTCTTCGGAATTATCACGTAAAGTAGAAGAATAGGAAGTTAATTTTACTAGTCAAGGTAGCATTCATGCCATAAAAATTTAAGAGTTATTGACACTTATTGAGTCAACCAAGTGTGCCAAGAATAGCGTCTTATATTTTGTGTAAACGCCGTGAGGGAGTCCAATCTAAAAATTTAAGCTATCAGGTGGAGGGAGACTTTATGTATATTAGGCCTATATAAATTCTGTTGACAAGTGATATTGGATACTTCAACAGGTGCCTGCTCTTTACTTGTCTGACTGCCCTCGTATTGCTGTCACCAAAATTATTTGCAGGTCAGGCGGCTGCCAGTAGGAGATGGAATCTGGATAGCTCGTCATAAATTTCATGATTCTGAATATGTTCTTGATTTTATAGTAGAGAGAAAGAAGGTTGAGGATTTGCGTTCTTCCATCAGAGACAATCGCTATAAGGATCAGAAATTCAAGCTTCTGGTACTTAGTTTCAGTTATTTAGATCATCAAGTAACTGTGTAAATCCCTGGTTGTGAAATTTTAGCTGTGCAATTGCATGTTATAATGTGGTTTACCTGTCTAATAATGTCGCTGATAGTCTCCTGCAGAGTTGTCATTTCTTGTGTTGTTTTGATGGTCTTTTACCTAAGTTTTCAACATGCAGCGTGAAGTTAAACTGTGTGTTCCTTGTCTTATCTTGATTTGGTGACTTGGCAGTGTAGGCAAAGCATTCTTTCATGTTTTGACATGTAGACGCAGTTGGGACAAAAAGATAATGTCTGTTAAAGTACTCATAGGAGAAAATCTTTTGCTGTTGATATTAGTATCAATAGTTTGTAACAACAATGATAATTTTTCACCAAAGTTGATCAGCTGATGTGATTAAAATAAGCAGGAGAGCAAAGCTTAGTAAGAGAACTTATGGTTCCCACAGAATTTACTTGACGTCCATTATAGGTTTGACCTATCATGTTTTTGTTCTGTTGGACAAAACTGATGAAATCCTAGCTTCAGAATCAGATGAGAATCCCATTAGCGTGCACTGTGTATTTGCTTTTTGATGTGATCATTGATGATTAAGCTGACACTGGGTATTACAAATGTTTTAGAGGTGTGGGCTTAAGAAGTTGATATACCTTGTGGAAGGTGATCCAAATCAGTGTGAAGCTGCCGAAAGCATCAAGACAGCGTAAGTATCTCATCCTAGGTACCATACCTTGATTCTTTCTAGCCATTCCGTATTCAATTAATGAAATTATGGAATGTTAAAACAATGAAGACTATCATTGTCAAGCTGGCGATGGGGAGGGAAGGGTAGAGGCTAGAAAGTGGGAAGAAGAGAAGGATAGATTTTAAGAGAATGCATGATGAAGAAGACAGGGATAGACTAAGGGAACAACAAAGCGGAGTAGAACGGTTGTGAAATGCCTCTTAGATTCCCTTCTTTTAATTTGTCGTTTTGTCAGAAGTTTCTTGGGCATGGATAGATGTAGTTTCCTTGCACTTAATTTAAAAATTGTGAAATCCTTTATATGCAGACGAGTTTGCAAGATGGAAAATTCTCGAAGTGAGTGAAAAGTTCTGTAACATTATCATTTGCCAGTTTCCTTGTGAAGTAAAATAATGCAGTTGGGGCATTTGATATGTGATTTTTCTGTATAATATATGTGAAATTTCTGTGCAACTAATGTGAACTTGGTGTAATTGCTGGTTAGTGGATTTTCATTTTATGTAGGATGTCCTTTTCTTTTTTTTTTTTTTTTTTTTTTTTTTTTTTTTTTTTTGGTAGCAAGCTTTCCTACTGAAGGTTTCCTGTTCTTGTGTTGATAGACGTCTTGTCTGATCAGTTAATTATGAGTTTTTCTTAAACTGTAAGTAATTTTGTCCCATGCAGTTGTTTCACGACAGAGATTCTGGAGGGTTTTGACGTGCAGAGAACAAGCGGTCTAGCTGATACACTCAAGAAGTATGGTCATCTAACTCAAGCAATTATTCATTATTACACATCACAGTCGCAAGATGACCAGTCCAAATGCACTGGGGTTTGCCCACCTTTCGATGATTTTATCAAAAGCTGCCAAGATGCGGAGAAAATGACTGTGAGTGATGTCTTTGCGATACAACTCATGCAGGTACTTGGTCTTTTCATAGTAAGGATAGATTTGGTCATATTTTAAAACTGTGAAACATTACTGGACAAAGTTTCTATTGACAATAAAGGGAGATCTTTCTGTTGCTCAGGAGTTATATTTAGTCTTTTTGAATGGATTTGTGTTTCTCTTTTCTTCTATCCAGTTATTACCCACTGGATAAATGTTGAGTTCTATGTCTAATTGCTGGAATTGTTGATAAAATCTTCCCCAATTGGATGATCAAATTATGTGAGATCGTGTGTGCAGGTTCCACAAGTGACTGAAGAAACTGCTATAGCTGTTATCGACATGTACCCAACACTTCTCTCTCTTGCCCGTGCCTATGCTCTTCTGGTGAGTGCTGATGTACGTGAAGTTATTCATATGCACATTGTGAATATATAATACATGATTTACAAGAATGGCAGCTCTCTCCAGTGTAAAACATATAAATAATCTTCAAGTTATATAGTTTAGAAAGTGCAGGAAAAAACTATATTAGCTTATATGACTGGAATAGTAACCATTGTAGGACTGCAGAAGCTTCTGAAGCCATCCCTACATTTCTTCAACACTTCTGGTTCTATGCATTGGATCTTGTTCTTGACATGTTTCCAATCCGTCTATCTCTTGCCCATGTCTATTTTGTCTAATGAGAGCACAGTCCTTGAATTTTTTTCATGATAGAATTGCCTTCTCTAAATGCAGAACATGCATAGAGTGACATAGGACAATGTGCAATCGAAGCAATGTTTTTGTCATGCAATTGAAACAGAACAGTACCTTGATATGTTTCTCTCTGTAATCCTGACTCCTCGTCTGTTCCATATTTGGGAAGGATGGCGACCTATGTGCTCAAGAGGAAATGCTAACGAAGCAGACCAACAATGTTGTCAACAAGCTTGCCAGTAAAAACATCTTCCGATTGGTGTGGGGTGATTGATTTCTGTTACCTCTTAAACCTTGACGATATGATGCTGGTCATAAGATTTACGCATCTAACACCGAAAAAAAAAGGAGGAAGATGTGAATGAAAAAAACTCTGCATCGATGCTTTGAGCATTAGGATGTGCACAGTAATATGATTTTGGCTTTCCAATATCAATCCAGTGCTCTTGAGGGCAGGAATATGCCTACTTTGTTGGATGGTGATCAATCAAATGTTCGGTGACATGTGGCATAGCTGCTGGACATGGCATAATCAAGAACTGGAACTTTTTGACTAAGTTCGACAACCTAGCATTTTAGAGATTTCACCAAGGACGGGAAACCTGTTGAAATCGAGAGATCTTTACAGCTGAAGGCGAGACATCTACCTTCTATGTCTTATATGTAAAATGATGGCACGACTTGTTTGGAGCTAAATATGAGCTCGCGGAGTTTTGTTACAGAAGATTCATCTAAGGAACACCTGTTCCAAGATTGATAGGTGCTCTGGAGCGCACGGCTTGTTTTTGAACTTCTAAAGAATGAAAGAAGTCGAAACACGGCGGTAATTCATTTTGCATTTTTTTTCATCTATTCCACTATAGTCAAACTCTTCACCTCGACTGTAAATTATTTTGCATTACTTTGATTCAATTGTCGCAAACCCATGTCACCGCACACATATTATCCCCTAGAAACTGTCAACGTCTTCCTCGTCGATCCTTCCTAACTCGTGCGGCGAGACAAAATACGAACTTGATGCAACGAAGGAGCAAGCTGAATTGGGAGGACTGCAGTGAAAAGTAGCATCTAGAAAAATGGTGATGAAGTTGCATCTTCGCCGCCCCAGGTCCATTCTAACTTTCTTGGGTTTTTCACTCTCGAAAGCTTGATGATACATGTCGGATGCTTGGTGGGGAAGGCGGCTCGCCATCGCTGATTTTGCTAAACGACAATTCACTAAATTCCAAGGGAAAAGAAGAAAGGGAATCGTCTGGCTTGGAGCACACTACGTGAAAAAGCCCCTCAAGGAAGGATGTACCAGGGGCATTGCATGAACGTCCCCGTGCCCCTTTCCGTGAGCCAACAGCAAAAAAAAAAGAAGGTGCTCGTTACGTGTATAAGACGATGAGCTTTACTCTGTGTCGGCCTGGGCCACCATTTGCCTTTCCCTGCTTGGGTCCGACGATGGACTGAGGAGGCTTACTGGGAGCTGCCGATCCCGTCATTTGGTGCTTAATTGATATCATTTATACTTTATATCCAAAAGAACATAAATCATATTTTGTTTAGTGTAATTTTACACAAACGGTCTATACTTGAGAAATTTGTCCAAAAAATTCAGGGACCTTTCAATCTAACTAATTTAATACTTAAACCTTTTGACAATTATGAATGTTTATGAATTTTTAAATTTCTTTTCTTTACTTTTCTTCTATGTTGTTCTTCTACCCCAAAAGTCTGGCAGAGTTGGGCGATGGCTGGCGACCCTAGCCGACTGCGAGTAAGGCGAAGGTCATAGCCAGCTCGCACAACACTAGTGAGGGCCGCCTAGTGATTGGCGAGGGCATCACGACACTCGCCTGTGGCAAGCAAGGGTCGTTGGCTATCACCAAGGCCCCGATGAGATGACCCATGCCAGCCCTTCAAGGAAGAAGAACAATTTTAAAAAAAAAAGCATTTTTAAAAATTGAAAAATCATTTATGTCAATATCGGTTGTGCCAGTTAAGATGATTAATGTCCATGTCATCAATTTTTAATCAAAATTGATCATAAGGATTAAATTAATCAAGCTAAAAGGTTTAGGAATGAATTAGCCGTCATAATGGATATAAAACTTTTTGGACAATTAGCCCACGTATGTTATATATGTAAACTTTCTTTATGGTTTTGTGATCTATTCTATGTCCACGCGTGTTTAACGATCCATTTCCTTGTTTAGCTTTCATTTGGGGGGCTTACATGTCTCTTCGGCACAAAAGAGACACGATGCTTCTTGCTCTTAGAACATCCGTATCATCTTACAAGAGTAAGGAATTTTCCCTACCCGTACAAACCAATGGTTCGTCGTTAGTTTCATGTGGATTATCTTCGTAACTTTTGATGTGATGAAGTGATCATCCTCAGAAGACGCCATCAGGTTGTCGCGTGGCATAGGATTCCCTTTGATTCGGTGTGTCGAAAAAGACCTCGTTATTTGTCCATTTTTCTTCATAAACAAATGTTAGAACAATTTTATAATTCATAGCATTATCTTAATTTTTAGCATATTCTTATGGTCCTTCTCCTTCCTTTCAAAGGTATAATCTTTATCGGCAGCTTGGTTATTTCGATCGTAGTAGCATCGAGCAAGTCTCATGTAAAATTCGTATGAGTTATAGTCATCTAGTAGAAGTTAATGACACGTTGAAGCAAATAAGTCGTGAAACATTTTGTTTATTAAGACTTGACTATCAATAATACATTCATTAACAAAATCATTCTCTAAGTACATTTCATCAGATCAGACAAGTCATATGTCAAGATATACTTAAGCCACCACCATTACTCCATAAGAAAAGCCCGTTTTACCCTTTTATATATGCTACACGATGATTGATTTTGCTCATCACCTCACCAATAAAATGGTGCTATAAAGCTTGGCTTTCGTCGAGATTGTCTTTATCCTAGAGGGTGAAAACGGCTCCTCTAACTTTGTCCTCCCTGATTCTAACACTTCCTCATGAGGCCTTCCATTCATTTGTTTTTCTTTCAATTCTACTACAATAACATCCTTATCATTTAACTTGACTCCAAGGACTAGCACTTAAAATATTTGCTTGACTGACTTAGAGATATTTGCTAACGATGCCTACAAAGCTACAAAATGTCGTTCCTATGAAAACGCCCTCACTAAGGCATTGTTAGGACCGACATCTTACTGCTTAGGACAAGAAGTTAGCTTTCATGACGAGAGGACAAATCGTCTTTCTTAGTAACAAGCAAATCTAGGAAATTTCCAAAAGCAATGACGTCCTCTCGATTCACCTCTCCCTTTCAATGTTCAATGATTGTATCTGACTCTTTGGAATTGCCTACCTAAGTTCACCAATCTCTCACCAACGAAGACCTTTAAAGTAATCAAACATAATATTTGGTCAAACATGGAGTTCAGACCATAAACAAGAAAAGAGAAAAAAGACCTAAACATCTTGATTAACTGCATACTAATTAACCTGCGTAGTTTTAAGGCATGTCTATTTGATTCTTTGTCTAAAGAGGGTTTACGTGATTCAGTACTAGGATGAACAAAACCAGTCACTAGGGGCCTGTTTGTTTATGTTCTTTATTTCTGTTTTTGAACAGATTTTCTGTTTTTTTGTTCCCGGGAACCAAAAAAAAAGTAAACGCGTTTGTTTGCATTTTTGTTCCAAATCTGTTTTTTTGTTCGAACACAAAAAGAACAGTAAAACAAAAAAAAAAAAAGTTGTTTCTTGTTTAGAACAATTTTTAAGAACAACTTTTCTCTCTCCTCTCTTTTCTTTTCTTTTTCTTCTTCTTTTCTTCTTCTTTTTCTTTGGCCGGTCGCCGGTCTCGGCCATGGCCGGCGACCGGCCGTCGCGGGGCCGGCGACGCCGTCGAGGGCCGGCGACCTCGCCCGGCCCATGGCGAGGCTCTCCGACCCCGGCGAGGCCGAGCGTCGCCGTGGTTGGGCGAGGCTCGGCCTCGCCGGCCGGGGCCAGTCGGCGTCGCTGGTGGTGGCCCGGCGAGGCCGAGCCTCGCCGGATCTCGGCGAGCCCGAGCTCGCCGAGCCTCGCCCGCGCCGGCCGAGCCTCGCCGGCCGGGCGAGCTCGACCTCGCCCAGATCCGGCAAGGCCGAGCTCGCCCGGCCCACCGGCGAGGCTCGGCCTCGCCGGCCACCGCCGCGACGCCGACTGGCCCTAGCCGGCGAGGCCGCCGGCCCTCGTCGGCCGGTCGCCGGCCATGGCCGAGGCCGGCGACCGGCCAAAAGAAGAAAAAAAGAAAAAATAAGACAAATATTAAAAAATTAAAAGAAATAAAAAAAGAACACAAATTTACCAAACATGTTTTGTTCTTTTTTTTATTCTTGGAACAAGTTTACCAAACGTGTTTTTCGGTAAAAAATTGTTAGGAACGTAAATAATTTTTTCTATTTACGTTTATAAACAAAAAAAAAACAGTAAACACAAACAAACGCACCCTAATTTGCTAACAAGGTTGCTTGCCTTTGGCAATGGGGAAAACCTGCCACATAAACTAAAATTGTCAGAGTATTCTGTACCCTTGCTTTATCATCTCTCTCTAGTTTGTATCCACTTTTGAGGGAGCGTGTGAAGCGAAGACAGATGCTTACGTTTGTCCACATGCGAATTTGGCATATCTGAGGGGGGCGTAATTGTTGACCGATTTACAACAAGCAAGAAAACATGGCTTTTGTCTTCACAACCCAAAGCCAGAAAGAAAAAAGGGGAGAGAGAAAAGATTAGGGCTTTGGACGCTCGGAGAGAACAAAACAGAAGGGTTAACCAGTCATGTAAGAAGGAAATCTTGCCTCCATTAAAGAGGTATGCTCACATTTATTTGCTTGAAGGCAAGCAGAATCTTGCAGCTGAAATTGCACATGATGCATCAACAACAGAAAGGCTTGCTTGTAAAAGGTGAATAACTTGGTATGCACAAAGCAACGTTAGCACCCTATTTTTAGTGCTGAAGGCATGTTTGGCAACCACTAATGCCAACACCATGCCACCACCAAAAACCATAAGTCCTGTTTTCTTTTATTTTCCTTTCCAAATTATAATGAAGATACCTAATCAAAAGTCCAGCATGCTACTGGCCAACCCAGATGGTGGACTGGACATAAACATGAGTCCTTGCAGTACCCTCCACTAAGGAAACACATTGATTTGTTTAAGTAACCATGATGTGGTGTACCACTATTCTTAACCCAATATTAAAAGGCTTTCTTTTTGGGTTGCATATCCCAATATTCAAGATTATGTGGGCAACCTGTTGCTTGCTTCAGACAAATTGTTCATGGGTTTTTTTTTTTTTTATTATTTCTTTTTCCCTCTTGAAAGAATGTGCATAGGAATTCTCAGGAATGGAACTAACAAATTCCAAGAACCCTCCCACCCAAAAACTCCACCAGTAAAGTTGAAATGTTTTTATATCTACTTTTGGCTTGTTCAACAATCTCCTTGTCCCAGTGTCCTCAGACTCCTAGCATCTAAAACTAAAAAGGAAGAAATAAAAACAAAGTACCAAGTGGATGGTCTCTTCTCACTTGCCTTTCGAAAAGAATCCAAATGCAGATTTTGGAGGGACTTGGGAGGCTTTCCTTGCAATCCCCACTATCCCCCACTAAGCAACAAGAAAAGGTGTTGTTTTGTTTTGTTATGACACGCTTGGATCAACAGTTTTCTTGAGAATAGCCCCAAATTCTGGCCAGCTTTTATTCTCATCCACTTCATGTCCAGACAAAGCTCTGCCTAGTGAGAGACTGAGAGAACAAAACAATTTTTTGGAACAGACAGGGAGAGAGAGGGAGGAGGAGGGGCTCTGGATTTCAGAAATTCCATATTCCTCTGGTCCTAACAAAAAACAACAAAACAATGACGACAAACACAACCTCGTGCTTTGTCGCCAACGCAGCCATGGAAAAGTTCTTCAAGACAAGAGCTTTTATCCCAATTGACTCGCTCTGCAATAAAACCCTAGCTGCTCAGAAGTTTTCTTGGAGTCTTTTCTGGGTTTGTGGCTCATCAACATTCCCAGCTCAGTGACGTATATCTGCTGCTCCGCTGGAGCACGGATTCAAGAAGCAAGCATCCATCGGCATTTGATCCGGTAAGTCTTTTGATCCCGCTCATTTCTCTGAGTGTGGCTTGGGGTTGATTTTTTTTTTTTTTTTTAATAGAAAGAAGGGAGCATAGCATGTCCTTGAATATCTTAAGTAAATGATGTGGTTCATTTTTTTCTTTTGGGGAATGAATGTAGTTGCTTTCTTGATCTTGGAAAGCTTAAACCACTTTAAGAACCAAGAGGTAGAAGTGACCAATTGACTATATTGAGCAACAAATGGTGTGAATTGTTCAGGTCTCAGTGAGAAACCGGACAGCTACAGTAGAAAAGACTTCCGTTTTAGCTGTTGTGTTCTTTATTGGCAATTAAATGAGGAAGTGTTTCATCGAGGAATCAATATATTTGTAACTCCAACCGTCTCAGTATAAGAGGTTGGAAGTTGATGAAGGTGGATGACTACCTTTTATTAATATGTTCTGTGAGTGGTGAGATGCTCAACATCATTTGGTAGGTCGTTTACTGTTGTTCATTTCTGGAGTTTACTGTGACTGTTTTGCCTTTCTAGGTTGAGCTACTCACTGAAATTGAGTTCTGCAGTAAGGAGTCCTGGCTTGCATCTGTTCTCATGTCCTTCCTTTTTTTCCAAAGCAAAGGAACTCTGGTGTGGCTGCTTGGGATTGACTTTTCTTGCATGATCTGATTTCGTTGTAGTGGTGCAGGTGAGGTCATTATCCCCCATCACTTCAAGGTTCATCAATGACGGGTATGGTTCACGACGAGGGATCATCACCAGTAACTTCATCCCCACTTCAAATGTTTTCGTTGATGTCACTTTCTCCCGGCATAGGATCACCATACCCATTGCTCAGGGAAGTTAGTCCTGAAGACAGGGGTTTGTGGTTGATCCGTTATCTTATTGGCTGCGCTAACCATGTCGCTGCTGGTAGTGTGGATAATGCTAACATTTGCCTTGAGCAAATCTCTCATCATGCTTCTCCAGATGGCGATACTATGCAGCGAATCGCTGCTTACTTCACTGAAGCACTTGCTGACCGGATACTCAAAGGTTGGCCAGGCCTTCATAAAGCCCTTAATTCCACAAAAATATCCCCAGTGTCCGAGGAAATCCTTGTCAAACGATGGTTTTTTGAGCTTTGCCCCTTCTTGAAGCTCGCATATGTAATCACTAATCAGGCCATACTAGAAGCGATGGATGGGGAGAAGATGGTTCACATTATCGACCTCAACTCATTTGAGCCTGCCCAGTGGATCAATCTTCTTCAGTCACTAAGTGCTAGGCCAGAAGGCCCACCTCACTTGAGGATTACAGGTATCCATGAACAGAAAGAGGTTTTAGATCAAATGGCTCTTCGATTGAATGAAGAAGCTGAAAAATTGGATATCCCGTTTCAGTTCAATCCTGTTGTCTGCAAACTGGAAAATCTTGATCTAGAAAGTTTGCGCGTTAAGACTGGTGAAGCACTTGCAATTAGCTCTGTTCTCCAGCTGCATACCATCTTGGCAGCTGATGATGAGACGCAGCGGAGAACCTCGCCTTCTGCATCCAACAGTTCAAATTCTAGTCATCGACAGAGAGCTTTGCATATGAAGCAGCGCACTCTAGGAGAGTGGCTTGAGAAAGATGTGGTCAATCTATATTGCGCTAGCCCTGACTCAGCCTTGGTATCTTCACCAAAGATGGGGGGCTTTTTAACTTCTCTTTGGGGATTGTCGCCTAAGCTAATGGTGATTACCGAGCAAGAATCAAACCATAATGGCACCTTAATGGAGAGATATGTGGAAGCATTGTATTTCTATGGTTCCCTGTTTGATTGTCTGGAGTCTACTGTTCCAAGAGCATCAGTAGAGCGACAAAAGGTTGAGAAGATGCTGTTCGGAGAGGAAATTAAAAATATCATTGCTTGCGAGGGCATTCAGAGGAAGGAGAGACATGAGAAGCTTGAAAAGTGGATTTTGAGGCTTGAGTTAGCTGGGTTCGGAAAGGTGTCCTTAAGTTACAATGGTTTGTTGCAGGCAGGGATGTTACTGCAGAACTATGGTTATGATGGGTACACCCTAAAAGAAGAGAATGGGTGCCTCCTCTTATGTTGGCACGACCGGCCCCTGTTTTCAGTCTCAGCCTGGAGATTTAGGAGGTAGAAAATAGTATTGTGGATCATGTGGGAGTTGTGTTCTTCTCTTTTCTCCTATTTTCCAATTTTCTTTCATATTTTGTATAAAGAAACTGAAGCTCTTATTTCTCAGCACATGCATAGTGAACTGACGGAGAGAATCCAATTTACTCATCTCTCTGCCATGACTGTTTTAAATTTACTTTTCCCCTTTTGGTGGAATCTTTAACTTTTTCTGCCTCCTGGTTGCATCTAGCCTATATATAGGCACATTTGGTTTTTGTTCATTTGAACATAGTCACTCGATTTTCTTCCTCTCTGTTTCATTTGAATTATGACAATACATGTTGAATCCTGTGCCCATCCTTGTCCTTGCTCCCCTACTTGTCTAGTGAACCTGTTCTTGGTAAATTTTGTTTTGTTAGATTATATCTTCAGCTTGTTTTGTAATGTGCTAGGATGTGGCGTTATTTCTCTGATTAAGAAAAAGACATGGTGTTCCTGAAGAGTGCTATCTGCATTCTCATTGTTGCACATTTTCCATGGGACCAAAACTTCCTGATAACACTCTCAGATGATTTATTATTGATCAGTCCTAAAGCCACTAGGTCTTCCAGCTTACATGACTTTTGAGTCTTAGGATGTCATAAACAGAAGATAAGCTAGTTTTTTTTCTTCCAGGTGTGAAGGTATGCTTATGCCGGACTGTTATGTGATGATATGTTTTTGGGTCGGAAATGATTGAGAAATATGAGAAGTGTGATGAAGAAGAGTAAAAAAGAAAGCTTTGGAGTAAGAAGTGGATGACATGCAGAATTTCATGTCTTTCAAGTGATTTATTCTGTTGAGCTGCTGCCATTTCATTGGTTTTGGCGGAGTATATCTTGTACTCCGTATTCAAAGCGATCTCTTATTTGATAAATGAGATTAGCTTCACTCTCAAATGCATAATAGACGAAGAAGGTCTTACTGTTGCCATTCCTTTTGCTGATATTGTGGCACCAGTCCCTACCTAGACAAAGTTATGACTTGGAAAAATGAAAGTAATGACATCTTTTTTGTCCTTATCACAAAAAAGAATGAGCATTATTCTTATTTGGAGAGGACATATTCGTCCCATCAATGGGTCGGATCAATCTGGCTACCCTTGACTCCATCATCTAATCTCAGTTCTCATGTTTGCATTGTATTTCTGTTCAAGCAGCAAGCGCCATGGATAGGATTTCGTTCCATGTATCTGGAAGTCCTGCAATACACCAGTGTGTGCAGTCCATAACGTGGAGACCAGTGTAAGTGCTAGGATGTGCATCTTTCCTCAGCTGAGAAAGAGTGGTAATGTCCAGCAAATGAACAGGTTTTCTGATGCTACTTGTCACTTCTTTCACCACGTATGCTGCAGCCGGCAACCCGGCTGGGTATATCGATCCAGTCATCGGTAGCTTCTCCTTTGAACAGTCCTTCACTCCTGGTTCGTGCCACTCCGTCCCGCTAAACTCATCAAATTGTTGAAGCAATCAGTACACATTTGACTCTTTGCTTTACTGAAGTTGGATTGAAAAGAAAAGAACTTACTTGTAGTGAGAGGGTGAAATTCCTTGAAAGAAGACTCTAGTTTTAATCGTGTCTACATCCGAGTCCACCCACTTTGCCCACGTCATCAATGCTTTGCGAAATGCGACCATCCGATCCATGTCTCTGTATGTGCGATCACCTTCTTGAATGTAATCCCATCTGCAGGTGACCAGAAAGAAGGAGGTCTGTTTATGCATCTTTCATCCAGTAGAAGACAGCACAACTTCTATAGAAAATACAACGTACTGCTGCTTATCTCCTCTCCGGTACCACCATTGCCAAGTATTGAAGATCAACACATCCATGTCCTTCCATAAACCACCGTTCTTAAGCGAATCTAGCTTCAAAACTCTACCGATGCTTTCCACTTCAATGTCGACCAGGTATAGAGAGTGAAATAGCATTACGGATACTCCATAGTCCTGCACGATGGTATTGTCATAAGATCAATGAACTCATTCACTTCTTACTCATTGCATGTTATCCATTATTAAGCTAATCATAAAGACATTTTGATCTAACTCTTTGAGGAAGTGAAATTTTTCCAATCACCTGAAATGTGACTGTAGAAATTGAGCCCTCCGTCTCCTGCGAGATACTGGAATTCGGTGCGCCAGCATGAAGCAAGCATATCAAAGATTGCCAGTTGTTTAGGCTTAAGGAGTCTCCAATGTACATAATCTTCTTGCCCTGAAACCTTCTTAGGAAACCTTGAGCATCGAATCTGCAACATCATCCAGAAACACGTATTTCATCGACAACATCGGATGCATACGCTATGGAAAATTCTGCATAACCATCCATTCGTATCGCCTTCATTGCCTCCAGATGTCACAAGTTTGTAGAAAGTCATCGTGATGGGCAAAGACACAAAATTTACCAAGAGGCAGTACCAACTTTCTTCTGACAATCATTGCCCAACTAACATGAACCGAAAAATATTCGATGCCGGTAGAAGAAAGGAACCAGGGGGTTCGCAACTTTGAAGAGGCTCTTCCTCTTCTCTCGTTGGAACCAGTTTCACCGTACACCAACGTTAGGTCTCAAAAAGATATCAGTACCTTTTTGACTCCTGTCCACTCCTAAAGCCCAACCGCTCAATTAAAAGTTGTCACGGGGTGGCAGACTCTAGATTTAATAACATTGACGTTCAGGAAAAGGTGAGAACTTTTCAAAGTTCCCAGCTTTTCGTGAGCAGCAAGATTGACACCCACTAGCCTATGAATATTCTGAATTATGGTGTGAACACGACGACGACGACGACATGAGACGAATGACGCATGGACACGCCTGCGCGCAAACACAGAGAGAGAGAGAGAGAGAGAGAGAGAGAGAGAGAGAGGTGTACCTAGGCAAGTCACAGCCTTTGGGCTGCCATCTGTACTTAAGGTAGAGCCGATCGGGCCGGCCGTACTTGAAGCAGTCGAACTCCTTGCGAACGAAAGGGCAGGCCGAGGGGTCATACAGAGGGTAAGAAGGGTCATATGCCCAACTCCCTTCATACACGTTACAGTTCTCCTCCGGCTCTTGTTTCTTACCCTTCACTCCAGTTGCACTCTCGCCCTGCAGTAGACCTGCTTCTGCAGAACTAACACACGAGTCGAGTGCCAGAGAAATGGCAACCACGATAGCCAACACAATTCTCTGACACCCTGGAGCCATCTCTGTCTCTGCACTGAATCTTGACTGCACTCTTCACTCTTCACCTGAGAGGGAGAGAGAGAGATTGTTTTCCAAATCAATACACGTGCATTGCATAAGAAGAGGAGGAAGTTTGATTGGGGGCGTTGGTAATATAATTGGCTTGAACCAATGGCAGAGTGTGTGATTAATGAAGTTAACCAAAGAGAAAAAGGATGCCAAAAAAGTGGCCCTTTGGCCTGATCCGATGGCAGATTGTGTGATGAACTGGAGAGAACAGAAGTAGATAAGTTCACGATAGAGTAGGCTTTATTGGGCTGGAATGCAGATATTTAGAGAACCGCCTAATTGGGTCACCGAGCACATCGCAAGAAACTACCTTTCCCGCACAGGGACAGAAATATTTGGCCCCTTATCTTTTTTTCCTTTCCTGTAAAATGAGAAAATCACGGAAAGACTTTCAGTACAGAGACGTGGGCATTGAGTGCACTAGATCTCTGAAACACTCTCTCAAAGAAACAGAGCACGAGAGGGTAGACTGTACCAAATCGATTAGTTACGGGTCCATGTCGTGCATTTTGCAAATCTGGGGTCTCTTCACAAGCGAAACACGTGACAAACAACTCATCCGAGGAAGAGGAGCCGCCTCGGAAATTTCTTATCGGATTCCACCTTGCATCATGCATGTCATGTCACAGAGACAGAGACAGAGAGACAGACAGAGCCAGAGACAGAGAGATGGTTTTGGGATGCTTGCTTTTGCGGGAGAGAACCAAAAGAGGCTTCGGATTTGTCTTGCATGGAACTTGAAGACACGAGAATGGACATGGAGCAATCTCTGGAATCACCCGTGAGACAGAGTACCCATCATTTGTTTATCCATTTTCCTTCCTCTTGATACTTTCCCTCCATCTTGCCAAAAGTTCCGAAGCCCCACTTCAGCTCTGATGATGGTAGTGAGAAAGCGATTTGATCATATGCAACCACTCATCAAGTAAGAAGCAAAATGGCTTGCAATGGAATCATGTCGTGGAGTCAAAGATCGTGATGAAGACAATAATGGTAATGACCAGATGATGACAACCGAGCAACGGCTAAAAAATTAAACGGAAAACAATTTGCAGCAGAAAGATCCAGATGTAGTACAAAAGATTTGGGTAACATGTGACGTAGACTTTTTATCCAATGATGACAAGTAGAAGAAAGAAGTTTGTAACTATTCGGCATCTCATATTTTAATTTCCATACTAATAACTCTAAGCACATTTCAATTTCAATTTTTTTCCAAGACATTTCAATACAACTATAATCAAGCAAATATATGATTAGACAAGTAGCAAAAAGGATAGGTAACTTAAAAAGCCAACACAATTTCATGTCATTCTAATAAACCCCTCTTGGATTCTGGAATTTTAAATCGATTTTTTCTCTTCCTTCAATAAGCTAATCCGATTTTCTAAAGATTCAAAAAAAGATGCTCTCTTTTTTCGTTAATTTTTTTTTTATGTGCACACGTGAATTTTGCTAGTATATAAAAAAAAAAGTTGCTCTTGCTCTTTCCTTAGAATTCTCGCCCTGGTACAGGTACTTTTATAAGCTTCGAAATTTCTAGGACCGCATCTGCAGTGCGTCCTCATTTCTTTAGTAAGGTTGGTAACTCAACCACTCATCTCAATTTAACTAATTATATTCACCAATCGAAATATAATATAGTAACATTCATACCTACTACCCAAATCGGAATCAATGTGCAGTCCCAGCATAGTCTTTTTATTAGGCTAATCAGAAAATAATTAATCAAGAATTTCCTAATGTCATCCGCGGAGAGCAGGTCTTTTCCTTCATTATCTCCACTAGGGCACAAGAATGAGGCAAGAAATTGCTTATCAGTACTAACATTAAAAGGCCGTCGATGAAACGGTGAAGATGTTGGTGAACATGCAAGTTCTCATAGTGAACTTCTAATTAGTCCTAATGTTGACAATTCTGAAAAAAAAAAGAAAATCAAATGGCGATTCTTAGACGCGAGGCAAATTTGAGATTAAAGATAAAGTTTTTCTATATTTCTTTAAACAAGTACGAGGCCGAATTTGGATTGGAGCCCGAATTGGGAGTTTTTTTTTTTTTTCTAGGGGATTTAGCCAAAAAATATAAAGAATAATTACTTAACTTCCCCAACTTTGGCACCATCACGCAATAGCTTTTGAACTATAAAATGTTGAATGACACCTGAAAATGGATTGACTTATTTTATTTTCCAAAAAAAATAATGTCCGGTAAAGTTTCTTCAACTTCATCAACCATGTGCGTTGACAACTGGATATTAGCCCACAAATTATGCATTCTTTTAACAAAAATAATAAATGCATAATAGAATTTCTTTTTTTATTTATTTAAAAAAAAAAAGGACCAATTCAGATCCATTATGTCAGCCCATCTCGTGCGGCGGCCCGGAACCACTCCGATTCGGTCCATCAGTCCCAGCTCCTTCGGTTTTGGTCATTTTCAGTTGCTCAGAAATCGAACTCCACTCACCATTTCCATTCGTCATCTTCATCTTCATCGCTATCTCAACCTCCATCTCACTTCATCTGCGGTCGAGCCGTGTCGAGAGCTTCAAGTGCTGATTCCATCGCACATTCGCTCTGGGCAGAGGTACCATTACTTCAAAGGTCACGGTTTTTGTACATGTAAAGGCATAGCTACGGAAATAAGGCTGTGATTTATTCGGAAATCGACATTGAACGAGTCCTACTTGGATGATCTGGGAGTCCAATCTTTGTTGGTTGAGATGTTCTGGAATTATTCTCGCTTGCAATTTGATACGCGAGTCCTTTGGCCGAGACGCACTCCACCTGTTTGATAAATTGCCTGAACCGAAGTTTGGGTAGAGCCGCCCCCGACTTTTGATTTGTTCCGAGTGTGTGTGTATCGATGTATTTCATGTGATGGGAGTTTTTTTTTTCATCGATAGTGAAGTGTTGTCTTCCTCCTATCCTGTTATTGCCGGGGCAAAAATCAAAGTGTGCCTTCGCCGTGTGTTTTGTGAATATTACTGCCATGTCCTGTTAAAATTGTATAAAATGTTTGCTTTCCTTTTGTAGATGGAGCATAACATTGCTGAAGAGCTCTATTCTGAGAGTTTGCGATTCTCACGACTAGAATTAAGTCCTAGTTCCACTGCCCATAATGACCACCAACTTCTTGGTAAGAGGTGTTTGTAGCTGTTAGTCAGTTTGGTGTAAATCATATGTTTGCATTACCTTCATCAGTTCATTTCTAATTTCTTAAAAGTATCAAGTCCCTTTATAGGCCTTTTGTCTGGAGCAAGGCTTGAAAGATTGATTTTTAGAAGTACGAGTCTTTGTATGTTTTGCTTCAGGTAATGATGAGACTGATTTGTTGGACAAAGATGGATTAGCATGGGATGATTCGGATGAGGTATTCGGTGAATCATCTGACTTGGACAGAGAGTGGCAAAGGAGGCACGATCAATTTTACACAGTAATATGGAATTTTGAATTTGTAAGTTCTTGTGTTTCTTTTTGTTGGATGAGAATAATCTTCATCTGTCGAATGCTAGATCGGTTATCGCGATGGAGTCATAGCCGGAAAAGAGGCTTCTGCACAAGAGGGATTCAATATTGGTTTTAAGCAATCAGTGCCCATCGGATACAACTGGGGTCTTGTTAAAGGTGCCACCAGGTAAAAGAAAAGAGTTACGAAAACTGATGATGAGATGTTTTTAGATTGCATTGAGATTTTTTTTGACCAGCTACATTCTGGGACATCGATCATTGACGTGTGAAATTTTTGTATTGACCATCTACAACACCTATCAAGTGCATTCGCTTGCCTTCCTGATGAGTTGAAAGAGAGGCTAGTGGAAGATCAAGGACACAGGGACAAGTTTCAAGACTTGTATAAGTCTGTTAATTCTCTCTCTACACCAGATGCTCTCAAATTATTTAGTGATGAAATCATGTCTGACAAAACAACACAACAAAGTAAAGCGGCAGAAGCTAGTGGCCTTACTGCGGGTTCCCGGGTGCAAAGTTCGGAACCCAGTGATTTGGGAAGTTATTTTGCTGAACTAAGATCACTCCTTATTGAGTGTCCTGCAATTGACGTTCGATTAGATACGTCTCCCTAGCTTGTTGGGGATAGCTTTCTCAGTGATGTGTTCTTTTTGTACCTTTACAAGGATTTATATCATAGGTAATTAGGAAATATTGTTTATATTACCAGCAACTACACTGTAAATTTTTGTAAGTTGTTGACCATTGACGGTCTACATGCCATTGTGTGAGAATTTTGCTGTACATTCTTTCCAAGAGACACGACTAGTTTGCAGAAGATAATAGTTCGCAGGCTTACTTAATTGATATTAGGGTGGTATTCTGCCTGTGACTAGTAATGGATATTTCACAAACTTCTTCCATCTTGAAGAAGACTAAAGAAAGAAACTGCTCTACAGGCAACGGTAACAGTCCGCATGCCTGTGCAGAGGCTCGGAATTGATTCCCAGGTGATGAGAGCACCTCATGTAGAGCTGATCTTTCCGAGTTGCTTGTATGGTCGATGATGGGCTAAATCTGGTCATCGATTCCTAAAACATAAAGTGACATTACCCTTTTAAAATCTTGTATGAAGTCAAATAGCTATGTATATATTCTCTTTTCATTGGGAGCATAGCTATCAAGATGCAAATTTTCAACACAGTGTTTCCTGTCAGCGACACGAAGTCCTTGTCTGTTGTTCAGTACCGAGGTTTTTGTAACTGTAAGCGAATGCAAAACAACTGTCAGACCAATTTAGAGTATATCCACGACCTTGCGATGCATTTTTTCAGACAAATATCAACTAGAACAAGTCACGAGAGTTTGGAGCTAAGTGCCCCTACAACTGAGGCTACATGGATACACATTCAAAAGATTTTTTTTTTTTTTTTTTTTCCTGGTCGAACAAAAGGAAACTCAAACTCCATATATTGCACTGGCAGTGCCTATGTAGTAATAAGCTTAACACTCAATAGTTTTTTTTTTTTTTTGGCCACCTAGTAGACAGTCGTAGTTTGCCTGCCTTCGGAGCAGTTCAATGTTTGTCCCATGATCCTTTCCCCAAGCTGCCCGATCCAAAATGTTAGAGCCGAACAAGTTATGCTCTGTCAAGCGTGCGGTGCCTGCCAAACCTCTCAATCTGCTTGAAATGCGCGCTGTTGCGTATAACCTGCGGCAGGATATTAGGGATAGAAATGAATTAGAAGGATATTTCTGGAAGTGGGAAACAAGTAGAAGGGACATTCGGAGGTTTTTACCTTGCTTTAGGGATCTTATTCAGCTGCAAGTTTGAATGGGCCTTGCATGAGCTGAGCTTGCTGAAGTGCTTTGGACATGGGTTTCATACTTTGAAGTTGGCATGACTTTCTCAAAAGCCTCGACCAGAAGTGCTACCTTTCTCTTCCTAGCAGGAGCTAGCTTTGTTACCGTTTGTCTGAGTGCATAGTCGATCATCCATTCCTCTGAATTTTTCTTGTCATCCATCATCTGATGCCTCAAATCAACTCTTTCAGTGTCTGGTTCAGGAGGCAGTGGCAGAAAGTTCGGTTCTTTTGGCCTAAAATCTCGTAAGTCCTCGGTTGGCTCACTGGATCTTTTACATCTGATCGTGCCCTTCAAACAGAAATCGATGGGTTCTTCATCATGACCGCTCTTCAACCTGGTATATATCCTTGTCGACTTCGTCTTAGTGGAGCTGTCCTCTTCAAGGATTGAATCTGCTGAATCTGTCTCTGTAGTTTTCTCCCGTCCCATTTCGTCAAATTCTCCACCAGAATATTCATCTTGGTAAGATCTTTTAGTTCTTGGATCTTCCCGCTCCTCAGAATCATCCACCGCAAGTGTTGGAGCGTCATCCTCAGCTTTGCAGGAATGTTTGGATGGTTGAGCAGGAATCAGGATTGTAGCCTCCGACTCAGATTCATTATTATCCCTTGTTTCTTTTGTTGTCTCTCCGACATCATTGTGAATGATTTCCTCGTCGAGGCTGCTACCCTTGGTGGTAAGATCCGTATGAACTTGTGCCTCGTCATCTTCTGTCAAACCTGGACAAGCATCAAACTCGGACGCTTGGGAAACTTCGGTATTCTTCTGATCATATGGGGCATCCCCTATCATGTCCAAGCTGTCGGATCCATCGCTGACAGCATTCAAAAGAACTTTGGCATTGGTATTGTCAGCACCAGGAATGTTTTCTTCTTCATCCTCCTTAAAGGATGACTTTTCTTCTGCGATGACCTCCTCTATTGAAGACGGTCCACTTCCATTGAGGCTTTTCACTTCTTCAAATTCATCCTCTTTGGATGAATCATCACTGTAGCTTAAGTAATCAAAGATGTGGCTGGGTTCAGAATCCTGAGGTGCCTCATCGGTGCCTTCTACTTCCATACCAAGGCTTGGCATTTGGACCTCAAAGCTTGCATGCTTTCCTTCCTTCAGTACTTGATCATCGGAAATGTCCTTCCAATTGCTGTCCATATTCTCACAAACGACAGCATCTATCTTGTGCAAAGTAGGATCTTCTATTTCTGATATATACTCATAATCTGAACATGATAGATTATCCTCTTCTGTTGAGTAGGTCGCTTCTCCATCAAGCTCTGAATCAGCATATTCACCTGCATCCCACTCCATATCCGAATCTTCTGAACAGGACTCCAGGGGTTCGACACTTTCTTCGCATAAGCTCTCACCTTCCACCATTTTGTCACTCTCATCCATACGTCCTTCTAGGTTTTGCTTAAGATCATCTTCGCAACGTGAGGATGCATCAGATAGTCTCTTATCACTGTGCTCATCACCTGCAAATTCTTCATTTTCTTGATCTGCACTTACCCTAAAAGTCATGGTTTCTTCATCTTTGCTTCCCCCCTCTAACTCAACCATTTCTTCCTTAATATCATCGACTCTTCCAATGAAAGAAGAGTTCTCATCTTCATTTTTAGCATAAATTTCCACGAAAAATTCCAGTCCAATTTTTTCCTCCTCACCGGCAGGTTTACTATCAATACACCCATCATTTGGGCTTAGAGGCACTACTTTTGCATTCTTTTGGGTCTTCATCAATCGCCTCCGTGCCGAAAGGAAGCACTTGAGAGGAGGTGATCGAGCATGGTGATGGCCATTGAGAGAGCAATAAGTGTAGGGACAGACTTTCATCACTGAAGTTCCCTCTGCTTCGGTTCCGCCAGGATTAAGCATGAGGTATTCAGGAAACTTCGACTCCTTCAGAGTCGAAGAACAGGTAGCTTTCTGTGCATCCATGTCTGCACAGAGAACTACTTTGGAACACCTTTTGACTGATGACCTTGCAGGCTTAAAATTAGGGGTCTTCGTTAGAGTCCTAACGAGTTTCAAACTCGATGACCTTTTTAGGTTCTCTGGGGATGTATTACCAGAGGAAGCAGGGGTTGGTTTTGAAGCACTAGAAGTCCTTCTATGCAGATTCCTAGTATCAGAACCAGTTTTAGTTGTCTGCGAGGTTACCTGAGAGCATTCCTTTCTCGCAACCGAACAGCTGGTGGACTTCATATAGTTAGGCACAGCACCCTTTAGCTTGACGGGAGACTGCTTCTGCGGAGTTGCTGCGGACATCTGAACGTCGCGGGGCGGCGGTCTTCCGGGTTGCGGGACTTCCTTCCTGAAGAGAGATGATCTCGAGCCGTCGAAGCTGGAGAGCTTCATCGATCTTGACCTCTTCATCTTCTTTTTCAGGTCAGTCCCTCTGGTTTTGCCATCGTGGTTCTGATGAGAAGAGGGTCTGAGGGTCGCCGATAGCTTCTCGGACTTTATTTGATCAGCTTGGATTCCAAGCTTATTGGCAACCTTTCTTTGGACCATCTTTGAAGGAAAAGAAAACCACCAGGACGGACAAACCAGAGGGAATAAGAAAACGAGAGTTCTTTACTTTGGTACCAGGGAGGCGAAGCTTCCGAAAACAAAGCCAAAGGCAAGTTTTCGCATTGGAATCCCAGGAAACCAAACAAGGAAAAGATTCCTTGTGGTTAAGCTTAGCGTCTTGAGGTGGGTTGGCCCTTATGTGTTCTTTCTGGGAGCAATGCTTGGTGGATTTGAATGGGGTTGAGATAGCAGCCTGATGCTGACATGCACTAACGTACGGTTGGGTCGCTATTGGGACCCTTTCAACAAGGGCATCGTTTGGATTCAATTGCTTTTGGCTATGTCCGTGTGCCATGGGAAATCTGCAAAATGGCACTCCCTTTGTTTCTTAATTCTCAAGGTGATCTTTCCGTATTGGTGGGGTTCACCTTACAGAGGCGCTAGACTAATCCATGTCCTCATAATTACGTGTTTGCCCCCCCAACTCCACAGAAAAAGACTGTAGAGAGCGGTTTGAACCCTGTGTCACGCATGAAATAGTTCCAGAGTACTCTTATGGTCCACTGGGTATTATTAAATGTTGCAATTAGGTATGAGTATGGTAGTTTGAAACCTTCATTTTCAGTAGGTACAGCCCACAGGGCTTATCATGCTGCGATCACATCAGATGCTCTTTATTTCTTTCTTTTTTTTGGTAAAGAGATGCTCTTTATTTCTTGAACATCAGTTCAACCAACATACATCCTTCTAAGCACGTAAAACCCATTGATCTTGACATCACTCTTGAACAGCGGGAAGGATGAAAATGCCTAGTCTTGATACTGCATATGCTTAAAAAAGACTGGCAAAGCTTCTCTCTTTTTGATTTGATGCGAATATTGTCACTGTTGAATGGGGAAGCCGGAGGCGTAAGCAACTGGGTGGGCGGCAATTTCCAAAAAGAAAAGTGGGGCGGGGGCGGTGGTGGTGGTGGTGGTTGTCGGCGATGGTGGGATCCACCGTGAGAAGGCTCCAAATCCAGACAGACGCTCCTCTTCCCTGCTCTCTGCGACCTGTTTTTTCAACTTTCATGGCCTCTAAAAGGCTGAGCAACAGCAAAGATTAAGAAAATTCAAGTTGACCCACGCTTCGTTTTTTCAATTTCAATTTCCCTTATCAAGAACGCTCGCCGGCCCGTGACCCCATCTTTCAAAACGATTTTTCGTTAGTTTAGGCCATTGAAATTGAACATTTCGCTATCTCTTCTCAACGAACTTTGGCCCATTTTTCTTCCCATCACATCTTGGACGCCGACCTTTCCAACCCCATCCTTTTACCGTTTTGATTCGAGAATTCTTTGTGATTGATCTGAAAGTAGCTTCGTAAGTTATGCGGTATCTACAAAATTTTGCATACATGGTTCATAAGAATCGGAATGACAATACATAATATTGAGTTTTTATGCTTAATTTTTGTTACTAGTCCATACAATCTTTAGTTACCGAAAAATAAAGAAAAATACGATCTTAAATTCAGCTTAGATGCAACGCTACCCCCCCTGAATCCGCTTCTCTTTCCTCCTATCATATTCAACAAAACAAGCTTTCTTCTCATTGGGCATTCCTTGTCACTTGACGAAAGAGCAGAAAGAAACCATCTTTAGTGATGTAATGGACACGTATAGCAATGGGAATTCGTCAAATTCCTTGATTTCAAAACCGGCGTGCTCATCGTATCCGTTCGTATACATGTCCCGCGGAGTAGATTAGATATTGCTTATCTTCCTTTGCTTTTCCAGCCGACACTTGAAACATCTCCCTCTGCCTTTCGGTGACGCTCTCGTGCTTTGAACGCCTTCCTTTGCCACACGCGTGTACTTTAAAAAAGGGTTTCTTCAACTTTCTTTCCCACTGATATCAAAGGCTGGAGCTGATGGAAGCACCAGGCATGGTTAAGTTGTTGCTCAAAAACTTGTTAATTTTTCTTATTTTAACTGGAGAAGAGATTCTTATGCCCTGCTTAATCTTAATCCTGTCTTTTTTTTTTGGGGGGGTGGGACCATATTCACTTTGGGAGCTTTATGGATGCTTATATCATTTCGTGGTCTTTGGGTCGCGAATAGGAAATCGGGTTTGGGTTGATATGATTTCTCGGAAGACTGCACGACATCAATGAAGGGTTGATTTCCAAGGTTTTTCTTGATGATAAGATTAGGGAATGTCAAAGTAATTGCTAGAATAGACTTAACCAAATGTTGTCTGGTATTATACGTTGGTGTTTTACAGGCTATACGTGCTTACCTGGGTTACGTGGTCTTGCCGGGCTTGTATATCGGGCCTTCAGGTCGGCCGTTTTGTACATTTTGGGCTTTGCATAATCTTGTGTATGTCCACGTATGGCATACGCTTCATGTTTGATATGCATATAAATACGCATCCACAAGATAAAAGCACATCTCACCACCGAGGTGGTTGGCTTAATGGTGAAGGTCACCTGTCTTCCACACGTCCTGAGCGACCCTCTAAACCGATCGTGCTGCGTTGCCTAGACACAGCATACCTCATTTAAAGAGACTTACTACATGTTAGGATTTTCATGAATTGTAATGATGAGCTCGCCAATTTCTAACACTTTCTACCAAAAAAAAGGTTATGTGGAGTAATTATGACTCAAACTTTAAATTCCATACCTTTTAACTTATAAAAAGGAACGCTTTAAATTTATTTTTGTTGTGACACTTGTCCACTCATGAATTAGGTTAAGAGCAGTAAAAAAATGAGATTTCTTTCTTTCTTTCTTTCTTTCCTTCTCTTTTCTTTAGTGCAAACTTTTTATATTACAAAATTTTGGAATAACTTTTGGCATGAAATTGTTTCGTTTCCATTAAAAATTAAGTATATGTCATTTATTTCATTCCTTTTATTGTATAACTTCAGCTGATTTCCATCCCGAAACAAATTCTGGGAGAGGGGACGGGGACTTTGCTTGCCCGCTTCCGTGGCTGAGCATGATATAGAGATGGCAAAGAGAGCCAGAGCCAAAACACTAATCACGACTACACTTGATATTACATGAGTGCTGATAGTACATGATAGTTGACCTTTATTACAGAAGTCATTGCAGGTCAAAACAAAGATCAGGAAATGTGCGAATGGTAAAACAAAACAATTCGAATTCATCTTCAACAAGTGGGGCAGAAGCAAAGGCCTCATAAAGACCCTTAGCCATGCCAAGATCCAGTGCACCCAGTTGGTCCTTGATCCATACCTGATGATACAACCCACCAAGATCCAAGTAACGACAATTGAGGCAGGATGCAGCATGGTATGCACAGTGCATAAGTCCCAAATTGATCATCTGAAGACTCGGAGAGTGTGATTCGAACATGTGAAACCCCCATCTACCATGAGATTAAGCCCGCTCACGTACCTCGCATCATCACTGGCCAGAAAGAGGACTGCGTTCGCCACATCGCCCGTTGTCAGCTCGACTCCCTCCAAATTGGCATTCCTAGCGACGAAGGAGCGAAATCCCGTCATGGCATCTTCAGTTCGCTCCTCCTCGGGCAAATGAGCCATTGCCAGGCCTGTCGCAACTGCATAGGGAGAGACGCAGTTCACGCGTATCCCATGTTTTCCCAGCTCGGCCGCGACATTTTGGGTCAGCCCCACAACGGCATGCTTGGACCCGGTGTACGCATGTGGGCCCAAGCCACCTATGACACTAGTAACACTGCTTATAGAAATTATGACACCACTCTTCTGCGGGATCATAATACGGGCGGCATGCTTCATTCCGATGAAAACCCCTTTCACATTTAAATCGAACACCTTCTCGAAATCGGACAATTCTACATTACGGATGTCTGAACATGGCGGGCCAGATATCCCAGCATTGTTGACCATCACATCGAGCGTACCGAATTTACTGACTGTTTCATCGACTGCACGGCGAACATCATCTTCAAGGGTGACATCACAGTGCACATAGGAAACACTAGGTTCCCCACCAAGAGATTCCAGAACCTGATGACCCAGGTTATCTTGCACGTCGGCGATACAAACCTTCACACCATGCTTGTGGAATAGGCGCACAATGCTCTCTCCAATTCCAGTTGCTCCACCAGTGACCAAGGCAACCTTCCCTTGTAATCTGAGAATGTAAAGGCATCAGTAGTGAAGCAAGACAGTGTCGACTCCTGTTCAGTTAAGGGGACCAAGGAAACAGTGGTGCAAAATGAGAGAAAGAACCTTTCAAAGTACAGCTAAACATCAGAAAAGGAGAATAGGTTTCCCATCTACATGAATCCCAAACAAGCAATAGGATTCAACTACATGAATTATAAATGAGATGTGGTTGCCTGACTTTGAGGCAAGAAAGAAACTTCTTGCCTCGATGGAGGAAACAAAATCATCTCTTTTCTACTGTTACTGGAAGATACAGGGAAAGCAATCTGGCCTCGATTCTTGACTTTTGGCAATAGTAGCATAAACATGATATGTTTATTGACCTTGCAGAGAAAATCGTAACCAATTGATTAACTGTTCAACACATGGCAAATGTAAATTTATGGAGTTGATGTGCAACGCTTTACTCCTACATGACATCTTAGCACCCAGAACAGAAGGCGGAAAGTAGGAAATGTGGGTAGGTACGGGAGAACTGCGCAGTAGACCATCCGCCAATTGAATCCACGGTTGGGTACAAACACATAATACAGTAGTACTCATCCGCTTGGCAAGGCTGACATGCTCACAACAACTGAATTACATCTTTTCTTTCTTTTTAACAACAGAAGCTGATTCATAAGGCACTCTAAGCAGTCAATAGCTACACTGGCAGATAGTTTTCTGATAACGAGAGCTGAAGCAGCTCTCTTTGATGACCTATTATGGGGGCATGACATGTTTAGCACACACCATTCCAGTTAAAACAGCAAGAAATCGGGACAAAAATTTCATTGTCATAAGACAGAATGCCAATACACGACATTAGCAAATGTACTCCTACCCCTAGTTCTAGTCAACGACATCAAAAGCAGACTGATCGCAGCAGTGGCTCCAGCTACGGACGAAGCGAAGTCCAGACGGGATCTCGGCCGATTCAAATCAAATGTTTAAAAAAAAAAAAACAGATAGAACATCGAGCTACCCATGAAGCAGAACGTAAGGTTGGGCTTGGAATAAAAGGTAAAGATACATCCTCAAGATGGTAAGAAGATGCAGATCAAAAAGCCCACAAGCCACGGGATTGCTATTGAAGGCAAAACAGCTGTACCCATTTAAGAGAAACGACAGTCAGTGAGAAAAAACCCACGTAAAAAACCGAGAGATTTGAACATAGGGATCTTGATTCTTGGCTCGAGAGCAGAAAGTCAAACAGACCCAAAACGAGAAATTCCCATTCCCGGAGAGAGAGAGATAGATTGCAGGAGGAGTAGCTTCATCCGAATTACCTTTGGCAGGAAAGCGAAGAGTGGCCAGAGTCGGAGATGGACATGGTCGTGAGCTTCTTTTCTTCTTTCTGTTCTTGGTTCGTGTTTGACGGGAGCGAGACCGAGCGAGAAAAGCCGCTGCGAGTCAATTTACTTGAAACAGCCGGTCGACACGCAATACGGTCCACACACCCCACAGGTATATTCTCTCTCTCCCTTGCCGTATACATCATCGTTCATTCCTTCGATAGATGACACTGACCACATCATCAGTCATCATTGAAGTCCCACTTCCTCAGTCAGTGTACTAAAAGTTGGTATAATGACACGTACTCAGTTCCTAAATTTTGACCTGTTACGTCATATGATATATAAAACTCAACTCAACGTGAGTATCGTTTTTAAAATTTTAATTTATTTAAAGTGATTTTTGAAATTTTGATACATACTCAATTTAATTCTCAAGTACTATAAGAAATCGATACATATTCAATTTAATGAAATGATAAGATTGAATATTTTCATATATTTTAAGGACCAGTTGAATGATCACTTTGAACAAATTGAGATGTTTATTGACCACATTACTTATTGAGCTAAAATTCACGAACTATTTATGTCATTTTCTCATAAAAGTTTAAGCTTTTCACTTAACAATTCATGTTCCGATGTTTTTCTTGTCACTTTTCCTACCCATATAAGATATTTGCAATTTTTTGTCAGCAACACATGAAAAAGACCATGTAAAATTATGTGTTCGGATAAGTTTTTCGCACAACTCGACTAATCAACGAGTACAACTATAACTTGATGTTAGTCGGTTAATATGATTAAAAATATTTGACTTACATGGAAATTTTTTATTCTTGCAATTAAATAGTCAAAATTTGATTAATGACTAAAGTACTTATGCAAGGAAGCCAATTTTTTTTTTTTTTTGGTAAGTTGAGATTGTGCTTTTCGACTTTTACAAAGCCTCTGATCATTTACTGAAATTTCCTCCCCCTGGCAATTTTTTTCCCCGGGTTAAAAAGAATAACTATTAACAAGAGAAATGAAAAAAAAAAAAAATCACTTGAAACCACTAACCAGTGGCATTGACGTAAAAACCGCGGACTCCGAGGGCCAAAACCGTCCTCAGGATCCAAGAACTCCTCTTCGCCGCCTTCGAGAGAAGGCCGAGAGCTCGTCTTCTGCACCACCGGAAACCCTCGCTCTGCTTCTTCTTCACTCTCTCTCTCTCTTCTTTCTCTCTCTTCTCTCCGGCGGAAATGACGAAGGTGTACGGCACCGGCACCTACGACTTCAAGCGCCACCGGGTCGCCGAGTACCCGGTCGAGCCGCCCCTCCAGCTCGCCGACAAGCCGGCCGACTCCAAGCCCGGCTCCTCCCTCCCCGCCTCCATCACCCTCTCGGAGATCCAGCGCGACCGCCTCACCCAGATCGCCGCCGCCAACTGGCTCGTCTCCTCCGGCGACGACGGCGACGGCGGCGGCGAGGAGGCGGAGGGCGGCGAGGCGGGGGCGGGGGCGGGGGCGTGGGCAGGAGGCCGTTCGACCCGGAGCTGGTGAGGGACATCTACGAGACGGAGCTGGTGGTGAAGGGCGGGCGGAAGCCGGTGCCCTTGCAGAGGGTCATGATCCTCGAGGTGAGCCAGTACCTGGAGAACTACCTGTGGCCGAATTTCGACCCGCGGGCCGCGACGTTCGAGCATGTCATGTCGATGATTCTCATGGTCAATGAGAAGGTGAGTTGCGAGGGACTTGCTGGAGCTTTAGAGGTTTTGCTAATTTGAGGATTGCGATTTAGTTTACTTAGTTTTCGAGTAGTTGCAAGATAATGTGCGGCATCGAGTAAGGTTTTTCCACATCCGCGAGCTGGTAGGATAAGAAGGTGACATTGATGAAGAGATTGGTTCTTGCATTCTCATAGTTAGGTTTTTCCGTTTGCAATGAGAGATTCGATAATTGGTCTGGTTAATCTGAGGCAACGAGGAAGAGCGACAACTTTTGATTATAAGTTTTTCTGTTTAGAACGTCTAATTGTGAATTGGGAAAGTGGAATTGATAAACAACGACAATATGACTTCGAGCCTTTTCTCTTCGTTTGTCTGAATTCCAAGTCAATAAGCTGATCAAGGTAACTTCTTTGGACAATGGCTAGGAATGTGATGAGGCAGCAAGGATGGTTTTCTTTGCTACGTGCACTGCCCTTATTATATAGGAAAATAATACTTTGTTCGAAGAAATTGTGCCTTTGAACTTGAATAAATTCATGCATATATGACTCCTGCAGTTTCGAGAGAATGTGGCAGCCTGGACATGCTTTTATGACCGAAAGGATGAGTTCAAGGGATTTCTTGACAGGGTTCTCCGTCTTAAGGAGGTTTGTATCCTTCTATTCATTCGTAACGTGTGATTAACCTTTTTCTTCACTAAGGGGATTTTTGCCCTGCTACCAGTAATATGAAAGGGACTCCACTGTATGTTTCATAATGTAATTTAGGAAAATTGGCTGGTATTCTGTGTTTAATCATTTTCTTGCCTTGTTGCTGCTGCCTCATATGCCTATTTTTCTTTTTCTTTTCCAGGGAAGGGACTTAAGTATTCCAGAGAAAACTAATTACTTGGTTTTCATGATTAATGCTTTTCAGGTATGTTACATTTCTCATGGATGTTTGAATTACTGGCATTAGGGCATAATTTCGTACTTCATTTAGTACGGAATTTCGTTGTATCGCCCTTAATCCTTCTTTTAGTGAGCTGCGCAATCAGAACTACCCTTATTACTTGCCATATTTTCTGGTTGACCTGCTATTTCACCTGGCAGAGTTTGGAAGATGAAATTGTCAGTGAGACCGTTTTGAGATTAGCAAGTCTGCAATCTTGGCACAGTTTGTCGTTTGGTCGTTTCCAGGTAATATTTGGTTATGCTCCATGTGAATCTTTAATAATTATGTTATGTACTTGCAAGTGCTATTACCGATGGGGATAAGTGAGGGTGTGTGTGAAATTATGATGGGCATCTTAAGAAGCTGATACATGGTTTTCTTACAATTGTAGATGGAGCTTTGCCTCAACCCTGATTTGATTAAAAAATGGAAAAGGATGATAAAGAGAGAGAGCAAGGATGCCACGAAACGTGGTGAGCAGTTTGATCCCTCTTGTAAGTTGGAGTCGAAGTTCTTGAGGAATCTCATGGAGGAGTTTTTGGAGGTACTGTCTGTGAAGTAATAGAGCTTTTATACCTATAGCGAATTTTAGCTGGATACCTGCCCTTTTGCTCCACAATGAAAATAATGTACATAAATTATATTCTGTTTGGTGATTCTAGGTACTTGACTTCAAGGTTTTCCCCCGACCAGAAGATGATAATGGGAATGATGAAACAATTGGTGCCTACAGTCTTGGACGAGTTGATGATGCTTCCGTCCTATATTGCGAGAGATTTATAGAATTCCTCATCGATCTTCTGAGCCAGCTGCCAACAAGAAGGTATTGGATCTTTTTCTAATTCTATGCTTCATCTAAGTCTGCTGCCAGAAGTATAAGTGGTTTCTTTTGTCTCCTGCCTAGGTTGTTTTATAGTAAGCTTTCTACATCACAAGGCAA
This sequence comes from Eucalyptus curtisii, assembly GCA_017140595.1. Lineage (NCBI taxonomy): Eukaryota > Viridiplantae > Streptophyta > Magnoliopsida > Myrtales > Myrtaceae > Eucalyptus > Eucalyptus curtisii. Next base: position 39,165,427 of record CM029500.1, on the reverse strand, counting down.
ATAATTGAGTTTGATAGTTGTAAAATAACTTAACATGGCGTGAAAATTATTAAAATATCAGTTGAAGGGCTTTCTTCTCTCATATTGTTGGCTCTTTAAGGTGGTTGCATGGGGTTCTTCTGAAATATTCAGCTGAATTATGTTGTTAGCCTTGTGCTGACCCTACTATGCTACTACTACCACTGTGCTTCGGCATTCCTCACCCAATTTTTCATTTTGGATGAACAGGTACCTGAGGCCTCTTGTGGCAGATGTGGCCATCGTCGCCAAATGCCATTTAAGTGCTCTGTATAGACATGAAAAGGGAAAACTCTTTGCACAACTTGTTGACTTACTACAGTTCTATGAAGGCTTTGAAATTAATGACCATGTGGGAACACAATTGACAGATGATGAGGTGGTTCAGTCTCATTATGACCGCCTTCAGTCTTTCCAGCTACTAGCTTTTAAGAAGGTCCCCAAGGTTTGTTATGGCCACAGTTTTATGTAAAATGCTGCTTCATTCATGGATCCTGAGAAAGATGGATATTCATCTCCTTTCCTTTCTTTCGATCTTCTCTTTCATCAACTAACTTCTTTCTGATTCTTTGTTGTTCCTGTAGCTGAAAGAACTTGCATTGGCTAACATCGGTGCAATTCACAAGAGAAATGATCTCACAAAGAAATTGTCTGTACTTACCAAAGATGAGTTAAGGGACTTAGTCTGCCACAAGGTTTGTCAGTATTACATGTTAACCTTATTGCTCTCTTTCTTGTTTTGGCTATGTCTTCGACTTTACCCTGTACTGATTTTTTCTGCCATCTAGTTATCAACTTTACTGGGCATCTGGTGTGGTTCATACTACTTGTCCTTAGCTGCATCGGATTCACTTCTTTTTCTCAAAGATGAATTGTTGACTGCTGACAATGCCTGAGCTATGCAGTCCTTAGGCTACATATTGTATGTTACTTTATTTGAGGGCTAAGTTTTAGAATAACACACATAAGCGGAATCGAGCGAATAATAACGCAGCACTTACGTAGTTGTATCTGTATTGGCCATTCCAGAAAACATTTGTATGTTAAATTGATGATGATCCCAGTTCCATGAAGTATGCTGTGATAGAGTGCATCTGTAAATTAGGTGAAGCTAACAAAGATAATTAATTGGCATACGAAGAAGAAAGTGTTTTATGAAATATATATGTGATGTATCTGAAGTGCTTTTATAACCTTTGTCTAAGCATGTGTATGAGTATTGGAGTATGAGTTCTTGCAGGAATTCAGGAAAAAAAAAAAAGGCATATAAGAAAGATTTTAGAAGTTGACACAATTTAAATTGCAAAACTTCTGGTTATGTGCTATGATTTTTTTTTTTTTTTCCAAAAAAATGCAGCTTGATCACCAACAATATTTCATGTTTAAGGACCTTTATGGAGGTTTTATTTTATGTGGTAAATGGGTTCATCCTTAGGAAAGAAGTGATAGAAATAACAAATAAATAGGTCTGAACACAGAGGGTCCGGGGCGCTTCTTCATCACAGGCATTGTGCAACTGTTGAAAACATTGAGACCTGAGGCTTATTTAATTCTTATAATTAGCTGAATCTTCCAATGTTAAATGCTTATAGGCATGTCATCGTTTTCACATTGTTTTGGGTGTACTTGTACTTTTCTTGGACTCGATACACATATAGAACATTAAAAAAAATAAAAATTCACATGCCTATCTTACGGCAAATTTTTAGTTCTTTTCTGGTCGGGGGGTATTTGGCCATGTGATCATAGACATATCTTCCTCCTTGGGGTATTTATACTGGAAAACCATGCTCTGATCCTGTTCCTTTTTTATATGCAGCTTAAGCTGGTCTCTAAGGAAGATCCCTGGTCAGATAGGGTGGATTTTCTTGTTGAAGTCATGGTATCCTACTTTGGAAAACAACAGTCTCAGAAAGAAGCTATAAATGCGCTGCCACTCTACCCTAATGAGCAGATCATGTGGGATGAAAGTCTTGTACCCAGTATAAATTACTCAGGGGAAGGTTGTCTGGCTCTTCCCAAACTCAATTTACAGTTCCTGACACTCCATGACTATCTTCTAAGAAATTTTAATCTCTTTCGTCTTGAGTCCACATATGAGATTCGCGAGGATATTCAGGAGGCTGTGCCTCACCTCCTTGCATACATCAATAATGAAGGAGAAACTGCATTCCGTGGTTGGTCGAGGATGGCTGTGCCAATCAAAGGATTTAAGATGACAGAGGTAAAGCAGCCGAATATTGGCGAGGTTAAGCCTGCGTCTGTGACAGCGGAAGTAACTTTTAGCATTTCCAGTTATAGAGCTCAAGTAAGATCAGAGTGGAATGCCCTCAAAGAGCATGATGTCCTATTTTTGCTCTCCATCCGCCCCTCATTTGAGCCTCTTAGTGCAGAGGAAGCGTCAAAAGCTAGTGTGCCACAGAGGCTTGGCCTTCAGTATGTGAGGGGATGTGAAATTATTGAGATCCGTGATGAAGAGGGAACTCTTATGAATGATTTTACAGGAAGAATCAAACGTGATGAGTGGAAGCCCCCAAAGGGTGAATTGAGGACTGTTACTGTTGCTCTGGATGCAGCGCAGTACCATATGGATGTCACTGATATTGCAGAGAAAGGTTCAGAGGATGTTTATGGCACTTTTAATATATTGATGAGGAGAAAACCCAAGGAAAATAACTTCAAGGCAATATTGGAATCAATAAGGGACCTTATGAATGAGTATTGCATTGTTCCTGAATGGTTGCACAACATATTTCTGGGCTATGGGAATCCTTCTGCAGCACAGTGGACTAATATGCCTGATCTTCTTGATGTTGTAGATTTTAAGGATACTTTCCTTGATGCAAACCATTTAAAAGAGAGTTTCTCGGAATATGAGGTCAGTTATCAGGATGATCTTTTCTTCTTGTTTTGGTGAAACATTTTCTAATGTCATCTAGTAACAGTTTTTTTCCAATCCTGGCTTTAGGTGTCCTTCGTAAATCCAGATGGCTCGGAAAACTCCCTACCAAAACCCCCTTTTCGCATAAGACTTCCAAGGACTTTGAAATCCAATACCCATGCTCTTCCAGGGAACAGGAAATCTGATACTTCAATGGATGATGTTAATGTGGCAGATGCTGGTTCTGAAAAGGAAAATCTCATTGTTGAAGCTTATATCCCCCCTGATCCAGGTCCTTATCCCCAAGATCAGCCAAAGCAAAATTCTGTTAGATTCACACCTACACAGGTAGTGAATTTTTTTTTCTTACCCGAGATTATGAGGTCCAAAAAGTCAGAGGAATGTTATGCTGATTGATTCATGTCTTACTGTTTTAGGTTGGGGCAATTATCTCAGGCATCCAACCAGGACTGACGATGGTTGTTGGTCCACCTGGTACTGGAAAGACTGATACAGCAGTGCAGATATTGAACGTTCTTTATCACAATTGTCCTTCTCAGAGAACATTGATAATCACTCATTCAAATCAGGCTCTTAATGACCTATTTGAGAAGATTATGGAGGTAAGCTTTCACAACCATATCAAGATGGAAAGAGTCTTCTATGGACCGAGTACATGCACTGCTTCCATTTTAACAGTTAAATTTTGTGGGCGCATGCTTCACACGATGGGGCCTACTATTGAGTGGTGCAATTAGACCTAAGGTGAATGCACCCAGCCTATGCGATCACATCTCATCAAAATTGGGGATCCCTATTCTTGGTTTCTATTGCAGCTTGTCGCACTTTCATTTTATTTGTGCTTTGGATATTTGCAACTTTGATCTCAGTGAAGTTTTAAATTGACTTCTATAGTCGAAATATAAATTGATTTCAATTGACATCGTTGTTGATTACAGAGGGATGTGCCTGCACGCTATCTTCTTCGGCTAGGTCAAGGAGAACAAGAACTGGCAACTGATCTGGACTTCAGCAGGCAAGGTCGTGTCAATGCGATGCTTGTTCGCCGATTAGAATTGCTTAGTGAAGTGGAAAGAATTGCAAGATCTCTTGGACTGCCTGAGGATGTGGGTTACACTTGTGAAACAGCTGGTTACTTTTGGTTGCTTCATGTATATTCACGTTGGGAGCAATTTCTTGCTGCATGTGCTGATAATGAAGATAAACCATCATTTGTTCAAGATCGTTTCCCCTTTAAGGAGTTCTTCTCTGACACTCCTCAGCCTGTTTTTACTGGTCAGTCATTTGAAAAGGACATGCGAGCTGCGAAAGGGTGCTTTTGCCATCTTAAAACCGTGTTTCAGGAGCTTGAAGAGTGTAGGGCATTTGAATTGCTCAAGTCAACAGCTGATCGAGCAAATTACTTGATGACCAAGCAGGCAAAGATTGTAGCAATGACTTGCACTCATGCGGCCCTTAAAAGGAAAGATTTTCTTCAATTAGGTTTCAAGTATGACAACTTATTGATGGAAGAAAGCGCCCAAATACTAGAAATTGAGACTTTCATCCCAATGTTGCTCCAGAGGCAGGAAGATGGTTATGCACGCCTTAAACGCTGTATATTGATTGGTGATCACCATCAGTTGCCTCCAGTTGTAAAGAATATGGCTTTCCAGAAGTATAGCCACATGGATCAGAGCCTCTTCACTAGGTTTGTTCGTCTGGGGATACCCTACATTGAGCTTAATGCGCAGGGTAGAGCCCGGCCAAGTATTGCCAAGCTCTATAACTGGAGGTACCGTGATTTGGGAGATCTTCCTTTCCTAAAGGAGGCTGCCATCTTCCACAAAGCAAATGCTGGGTTCACTTATGATTATCAATTAATTGACGTGCCTGATTACCATGGGAGAGGTGAGAGTGCCCCTTCGCCATGGTTCTATCAAAATGAAGGAGAGGCTGAATATGTAGTTAGTGTCTATATGTACATGCGCTTACTAGGGTACCCAGCAAATAAGATTTCCATCTTGACAACTTACAATGGCCAGAAACTTTTGATCCGTGATGTTATTAACAGACGATGCGTTCCTTATGACTTCATTGGTCCTCCCAGCAAGGTAAGCCATGACTGGCTGTGACTTCTGTGATGGTTTATTTACATGTTTCAATGAATTAATTGAAATTGTTAAGTTTGGTCCTTGATACTAGATTTTCTTTTAGTGACAAAAAAACTTGTTTGATGGGTTTCATGTGATGATTCCTTTTTAGTTAGATTCATGGAACGCTGTTACAATTTTGCAGTAGACCGCACCTTTTCCTGTCAGATTTGCTTGTATAATAACAAATTTGATGAACGTATCTGTGAAAAGATTGTTCGCTATGCCGAACTGTTGTGAGTGGCAATACTGTGCTTTTGATAAAATTCTGGAAAGGGATGTTCAGTGATATTCGTCCTCCATGTTTCACTCTCTTGTTCTTTCCCGTCATATGCGTCGAAATCTCAATTAGTCAGAGTATATTTACGGAAGTTTGGGATGAGTTGGTAAACTTGGGTTAAAAGCATGAAATATACTTTCCTCATCTAGTTACTCAAAGTACCTTGCAGGATTGATCAATGAATGTGATGCTAAGGCAACAGTATTTAGAATTCTCTTCTATTCCTCTGTCCAGTTATAAATAAATCCCTGAAATGATAATTCACCATTCTCTCCCGCTTTCAACAGGTCACTACAGTTGATAAGTTCCAGGGTCAGCAAAATGATTTCATCTTGCTGTCTCTTGTGCGTACCCGCTTTGTTGGACACCTTCGTGATGTTAGACGATTAATTGTCGCCATGTCTCGTGCCCGACTTGGGTTGTATGTTTTTTGTCGCCGCTCCTTGTTTGAGCAATGCTATGAGCTACAGCCAACATTCCGGCTACTACTTCAAAGGCCTGATCATCTTGCTCTAAATCTCTACGAGGATACATCATATACTGATCGGCACGTTGGAGACACAAGAGATAGGTATCTAGTCAGTGGTGTTGAGGAGATGAGCAGCATTGTCATGGATAAGATATATCGGATTTATCAGGTATTTATCTCTTCCTTCACAACATTGCAATCGAGCAATTAAAGTACGGGCATTTTTTGGTGCCTTAATACTGAAGAAGTTGAGTTCTTTAAGTCGCTGCCATGGAGCATTTCGTGGCTATAGATTATTGTTTGTATTTTTCTTTATGATTATGTAGGAGCACGCTTAATCTGAATTTTTAATTGTGGAATGAGAGAACTGGTGCCACCAAATGACATTTCTATGATTTATTGGAGAGCTCCTGAGATTTAAGCATTATAGTTTTGGGAAATATAAACTAATGCAAGCCGTGGCACTTTGATTAATGGCGAGACTAAATTGGTGAATAGCATTAGACAAATGACTGGCAAGCAAATCTAGTTGGAAAATTGAAGCAAGCTCGAAATCAACTATTGCTTCTTGCTTTAGTTTTCATTCCAATAGAAGATTTGCAGAACCTAGTTTTAGGATTTTCTGTTTCTCATGAGCTGGTTCTCAGTTTATTTTTATCGCAGAGAAGCTAAACATGATCTCCACTTTCCTATGTTCCGCGTGCAGATGAGGAACCCCCAATGGGATCAATATATGGCTTATTCTGAACAAGCAGCTGGTGCCGACAATGGAGCTCCTAATGACCATATGATTTCAACATCATCACAGGAAACTGAGAATGCTAGCACGCCTGTGCCTCCGAGCAACACATCCGGAAATATGCTCACCGATAATGAAGAGGATAGTGCAGCAGTCCATGATTCTGTTAATGAGAAAGATGGAGAATTATCTCTTCAGAGTCAACAGAAAGGGGAAACCGAGCCTGAAGAGGATAGTGCAGCAGTCCATGATTCTGTTAATGAGAAAGATGGAGACTTATCTCTTCAGAGTCAACAGAAAGGGGAAACCGAGCCGGAAGTCCATAAATCTGATGGAAATGGAGACATGCTAGAGAGCTCGAATGATGAGACAAAGATGCAGGAGTAGTCTGTTGTATGAATCCATTTATGGTTGAAGATCCGCTGCCCCTTTTATTCGGGCAGTGTCAAGGAGCAGTTCGCGGAGAGTTGGAATGATACAGTTGACCCTCTTTCTCATAGTCGGCTCCACTTGTAGACGAGATGAGCAGTTTCTCGAGAACACCATCAAATAGTTAAATATGTAATGTCCTCTGTTCCCAAGGGAGCACGTGGCGATTTTGAAATACTGTACTGGAAGAGATTGTGAAGTGCATCCTCAGGGTCCAGGGTAGAAATTGTAGCATAGTTTCTGCTGTACAGCACCTAATTATCGATCTTGGTAATATTAGATGCAGCCAATCTTTGAGTTTTGACAATGTTGTTTCTTTCGATTTCTGCTTCTCCATGGCTTGGTTTCCGAAGTTTCGCCAATAATCATCTGGAGAAATTCGATTTTTTCTTCCTTCATTTTTTTTTCTTTTTTGTCGTTGTGGGAAATATTCTTCCTCGGTCGTGCATCTTCGGTTTCCCTTGGAACTGCCAACTGCATGAACCGAGTTGAAGGGCCAAACGACGCAGTTTTATGAGCTGGGATCCAGGATGATGTTGGGTTGTAAATCGACGTAGGCGAATCTTGGCGAGTTGATAAATTGATGAAGAAATCTGGTCAGTTTCATTGAGATATATTCATGTTCATGGAGTATTATTGAAAGAGGACGAGATTGATGCATGCGATGGAGCCTAATCGTATGCTTCTCAAGTTTGGAGCAACTTGCTTCCACTTTACTTTTCCATTTATCTATTTATCACGAAATAAGAAGTGGGCTACTGTTAGTTCCAGACTATAAATAAACTACAACTCCATCTTCACAGATCAAGCAAACACGCGAGCTGAAATCAGTGGCCTCAGCAGCACCAATGCATGGCCGTCTTTGAATTAACAACCATCCACATTCGTGAATCTAAGGACATCAGATTCTTCTGGCACATAAACCCACATTCTTATGTCAAACCACCCTTGACTCTCTGGTCATTATACACGAACTGAACTGGGGTTGTCTTGCCAACCCACGCTTACCCACCAAGGGAATCACAGATAAGCAGTTATCATTTTCGGATCAATATCTAACATCTTCACTACTGCCTCTTTATCACCATCTCGGCCATGTACATCGAACTCGTCCACTAATGAAATAGTGATTAATCTTTGTTGCATATTAGGTTCAGCTCTCTCTTTCAAAATTGAGAACATGTATATATAATTTTTTTTTTTTTTTTTTTTTTTTTGCTACAATGAACTGTAACCTATCGAGAATCTCTCTTACCTTGGGTCCTATTCTCTTTTCGAACGAGTTAGTGGAGTAAAGAGTAAAGAGAATGTCATGCACCTCTCTTAGGCCCATCCGGTGCCGAACTTCTAGCTCGCTTTGCAAGGCTTCAGTTGTGATCTTGTTAGGTATTCTGCATTATACATGGTATCTTTAAGCTCGTGAATGAAGCCACTCCTTGACTTACGCGTCAGCAAATTGCTTCTCTTCTGCATCTTTAAGCACTCTATTCACAGAACGCAGAGTTATCTTCAGCTTCCTTGGCAAAATATCAACGACTTTTCTTCCCTGGACAAAACTCAGAATCTCTTGGGAAGCCATTCGGTCAAGCAACACCTGAAGTGAAGCGGAGAGAAATGCTCCGACCACCGCCTCAGCCATTTCTGTTGCTTTCTGATATGGAGGAATGTAATCCAGAAAAATTAGCTGTCAATGGGGGTGGCATTGGTGTCTCTTGTGGAGCAACCTATTAGTTTTTGTGGCCCCAACGGACCAAAAATTGGCCAAACTAGAAAAAATAAAGAACTGATAACACGTAACCCCTTACATATTAGTTTATCTCATCTTCGTTAGCCGGCAGATAAGAGAATCGAACGATTCCCATTAGGTGGTGGGATTATGTTAAATGTATATTATTCAATAGACCTTCAATTTTGCATTTCTGAAACCAATCTTAAAAATATCCGTACTGGAGAGGAAATTCAGGAGAATTCTTAACTACTACAGTCAAGAATCATGGAAACTCACTAGTACATAACTAATTTTATTGACATGTTAACCTTGTATTAAAAAAGGAAAAAAGAGACAGGACCAGGAGGTCACATGGTATTATGATGGCGGGAAGACTCTTTGACTACCTTCGTACCTCCATCCTTTTAAATTATTACATCTATTTGTAATATCAGGAGATGCCCCTAAGCTGCTTTACTTCATTTGCTCTATGATACTTCCACATTAAACCAACAAAAAAAGACTGTTCAACTACCGGAATTTCATCATGACATCCCTCGAAATTTGGCACTTTTAAGTCAATTTTGTGTTTGTCCAACACACAAAATCTTCGTAACTTCACTCACAGGAAAACGAAACCTGTACAGTTCTTCCTGTGAAGAGCAACCTTCCGACCTCTGGGAATACTGGAACCAGGGTGACTCACAAGTAACTGATTCAACTGGAGTTATGGGGACTCTCGTGAATAGTGATGAGGACAAGACATGACATCAATATTGTCTATGCCGTTTGGGAAAATTCCGAGGTGAGTTTAAATGGCAGTGCCAAAACCCATCATCACTCAAACCAATTCAAGTGTTTAGATGAAGTGAACATAGTATGTCGATCTTTGCAAGAGTCGCACATGCAGCAGAATCCCACCTTCATGTGATGGAGATAAAGGAAAGGTAATCTGTTTTGGCTAAGGGGCAACATCTTACTTTCAAATCGAGATACAACACATCTCAATGTTGTGTAGAAAAAATAAATGAAAAATATAAGGTAGGATGCTACATAATGACAGTCCAAACAAGAATTAAACGTCCCAGTAGCCCTCCTATAACAGGAGAATACTACAAATTCTCACTTCCAGTAAAGGAAATTCCAATCACAATGCCAGCGGTTGCATTCTTGTTGCCCAGGAAAGCATTTAATGACCAGAGGCAAACTAAAGAGGACTCCAGAGTGCAAATTCCACCACATTCTTCTCATAGGCAGGGCATCCACAGCTGAAGATGATCACAAGCTACCTGGGCGAGTTTCTTAGAGACAAATGCAACAAAAGATTTGCTGTACCCATCATCAGTCTCCAATGAACTTCCTCTTTTTTGATGTGTTCATATATGGCCTGATGACCCATTCGATTTGCGCTTCAGTCTGATCCACCGTGCCCAACTTTACCTGCATCATCCAAGGAAGATATTAGAGGGGACAAATGGTCCCCAAGATAGAATATGCAGACAGGCCAGAAAGTATAAATTACATAAAAAACAAAAACCAACATCTCAGTTTCCAAGAACCTAAAATTCAGAGTTACTTTAAAAGCTTGAGAACAAAAACAAAAAGTTCATGCATCCCAACAAGAATTACACAAAAAGAACTACATGTCCAAAAGTTCTCCAGAGAAGAGGGGGAATTACAGAAATCTGTGACCAACATCAGTGAGATACATATATCTGTGCTTCATGGGCCATAACCCTAGGAGAACATCCTTCTACTAGAAGATAATACAAGGGATAACAAATAGACCAGCTCTCCATGCCTCGCCCAATCTGACTCAGCCAAATTACCTGATATAGGCGTAATTCAAACCGAGGGCCTATTTCCTTAAGCTCGACACCTTTGGGACCGCCATGCTTCTCATAAAGATGATGCCTGCGCGAATGAAATGGCCAAAATTTAGAAAAGAAAATTCTATGGCACCATGAAGTATGAGTCATATGACATTAATAAATAGACCAATCAGAAAATGCTATCACATGTTAAAGGATGGTGAAGGAAAAACTGGAGCCTAGATGACCAGGGTCTCTCTAAAAAGAAGTTGCTTCTGACTGACAAGCCACAATACATAAGAACCATGAAATGACTTTGAATTCTGCAAATCTATTCAATGGTGGGAGGAGTTCCAACATTTGAAATTTCTGGCCCTTTAGGGTTTTTTCTGGGTTTTTTATTATTGCAGAAGTACGCTTCTAACTTCTTTATATCATTCAAGCATCTTTAACATCAATGAATCTCGCAGTCCAGCAATGACATTTGCTTTAGGTCTTGTAGGTTGAAAATAGTCAATAGCTAATTATGGTAAAGTCATGCAGTTTCCTGAATAGTACTTCTCTTAATTCACTTTGTTTTTGAGGTCTCCAAGAGATTAATAGCAAGGACAAATCTTTTGGTAGTATCTTGACTAAACGGCTCTGGGTAAAAACTCATAACCCTCGATTTTGCTGGCAGTAAATATACAGAAGAAAAAACAAAGATTTTCTTAACATGGAATTTAGATTAAATGGATGCCCTACAGCACACTCATTCTCCTTAAGATGATAGGAGGAAAGAATGTACATGGGAAAAGCATTGCACGTATGCATTATGGCACCAATAAGATTATAAATATGGTTAAATATCAGGTCCATCATTTCTCATGGAATCATACCAGAGGATGTAGGTCTACGTTGTATCACTTATTTCCAGATGATGACAAGTTGAGAAATATCAATTCTAACAATTTTTAGCTGCAAGACAAAGACATTCTCTGGAAGACTGCAGATGCAGAAACCTAGTCCTTATCAAAAGACAGGAAGATAATAACCAGTATATATCTGCAATCATCCATTTTCTAGCACAATGACACAGACTTAAGCCTGCATTAAGGTGTAGATGAGAAGGATGCTCCACTCAGAACCATTATATCAGAAATGCCTTTAAAGAAAGGAAATAATCATTAAAAAGAGAGAGAGAGAGAGAGAGAGAGAGAGAGAGAGAGAGAGAGAGAGAGGGGATGACAGAGACACAATTAAAATTATCCCAAGACATATTAACCATGTAAACAGAAAATATCCAGCGGGTAACACAGAACAAACCTGAAGGAAACGTAATCTGACTGATTAGCAAAAGTAACAATGCGTTTGGTATCAGGCTTAGGCACTGGAAATAGATGCTTCAATATATTGGCCGTTCTTTGTCCCAACTGTATAACAATGGATATCCATTCACAATAACTTCCCATAAGCCAAACCAAGATTAATACATTAATTGGCACCAATTACAAAGGATAAATATCTAGCAACAACTACTTCATATCATTCGCAATTCAGGGAAACATGTATGGCTGGACTGAGAGGAAGATCCATTAACATATAAAAGAAATGAAAACCTTCATCAGATAAGATCGACTTATTCAGTATAACTACATTCAAACAGTTGCCTTCATCTATACAATATCAATGTAGATATCCCAACAGCTCAAAGTGAAACTCTTGTCACATCATATTGGCTTATCATATACAACAGTTTAGTTAGCATATTCCTTTTCTCCAAAAATATTAATCAGTCCTCTACTTTCGAGCATACTCTAAATTGTCACAAATTTTTTTAAAAAAATAAAGACACAAAAGTTCAATAAGTATTCACTAAAAGTGCTCAGAGGGCATGCAAGCTGTACAAAAGACATGTTATTTTGATCAGTATATGATATTTACTTCGGTGGCAATCCACCACTGGGTGTCAAGGGACAATTTCTAATAATCAAAGCATAAATAATAGAGAAACAGAGATTTCACTGATTAAATTTTACCTTGGTCGAGAAGTTGTTAAGAATCAAATGAGGATAGGCCTCAGGCATAGTGCCAATCGCCTTTTTGTCCTTAATATCATGCCTTGTAACCTAAGTACATATTAAATTAGCACACTTCATTCACAAGAGAAAGCTCAAGGCATAAATCAAGAGGAAAATAGAGAATCTGATTTACTCACCACATTGAGTAATCCAAAATATGCAGTTGGACCAAAAGGTAAATGGCTGACTATCAAACCATCCGGCACACCACGATGTTCATGAACCAAGATCACATCAGTGAAGTCATGTGCTCGGCAAGTTTCAATAATTTCAGATATAACCTGCATTGAGGATCTAATTTAGCTAAGTTACCAACTTCTATTAGGCATGTTAATGCACAAATTAACAATCCCCAAACTCCAAATTTTACTCACACCTATATTCTCCCCCCTGAAGATTATGAAACTAAACTTCAGAATCATTTCAATGAAAAGTCACGTTTGTTTTACATCATATAATACTTCCCAAAAAAAAAAAAAATCACCCCATTTCACCAGCCCTCATTCTGCATCTAATTCCTGAACAAAACAGAACCATATGGAACGATATCACAGTTATAGAAAGAATATTCCACCGACCTGACCACCACGATTCATACGCTGCGCATTAGGGAATACAATTGTCAATTCCTGTAAGTAGCACCATACGAACAAAAATTAGGCAGGAAACGTCAACCGCCACTACATTTTCAAAGTGGCCATTTAATGGACACCTCAAATCAATCAAATAGCCAATGGTTTCCATAGACAAAACCCACCTTTACAAACTGTTTAAGAGGAGCACTTGGATTCCTAGATGTAGTGAGTAATATTTTTGGATCTCTCTCCATGGCATGTGCATACTCATCATCAATGTGTGTCCTTGGGACTACATTTGAGCAAACACGAAAGGCATATCAGCAATATTGTATTTTTTGAACAAAAAAAGAAAAAAATCAGCTTCACAAATTGAAAAGGAAAACCATCAAATGGCATCGACGTCAAATGAACAATTCAGACACCTCTTCTGTAAATTCGAAAACTATGGTAAAAAATTCGTCTTCACATAAAGACCTAATCTCAGAAAATGTGCAATACCCAAACTCCAAAACAGCTAAATTTTCATGACTTATGTTGTCGTAACCAGCAATCAGAAACTTATTACAATCGGTATCAGATTCTCCAGAACTATTTCCCATTATTCAAACTCATGTTTCCACATTCTCATTGGAGAAGCAGTAAGGCAGATGACTCAGTACCGGCAGTGTTTTCATCCTCGAGGTCGATCTCTTGCCGGAGCGCGGTCTCCTCGTTCCTCAGCTCAGTCGGAATCGGCTTCCCATCTGAAAAAAAAAAAAAAAAAAAAAAAAAAAAAAAAAAAAAAGACAAAACAAAACATCGAAACAACCACTCAGATGAATCGATAATGTATACATAAATCACAGAGGATTCGCAGAAGAGATCAAATGGGTTCCGCGTGTTACCTTCAAGGGCTTGCTTGATCTTCCGCTTCTTCTCGTAGAGCAACCGCTCTTTGCCCTCCAAGTTCTTCCGGTACAGGTACTCCCTCCTCAACCTTATGTTCCTGCGCAGCATCTCTTCTCGCCCTGAAATTTAGCGGAAGATGGCGCGAGCAGTTAAAGTTAGGGTTTTTGCGATGAGGAAGAAGAAGAAGAAGAAGAAGAAAGAAGAGAGGCGGGGTTTTAGTTTTTTTTTTTTTTTTTTCGAGAAAGGGTTTTAGGTTGTTTAGACAGTTGACTGTTCGTCCCAATTGACCGCATTCCTTGTCGTCTCAAACAGACTAGGCAAATAGTAATTCCCGCGACACTAAAAAAAAAAAAAAATTTCAATACACTAATTACAAATTATACGAGAGGATGACAAACTTTCATTTGGCGTTTTAACGAAATCTATAAATAATGATGAAATTATACAAAACTCTCATGAATTTTGCGAGTAATTTGCTCCTCAAATTATAACGGTAACTCATTATGTATTACCATTGTAACCTATTCAGTTTACTCCTAAAATCAAGCAAATCATTAACCCTTGATTATATTTTTTTTAATATGTGCTCACAAATATAAATCCCTCGTTATATGTTTCGTTAGTATGTATACTGCATATTCATCTTGTTAAAATAATTGAATGTAATGTGATTTAAGAATAGGACTCAAAGTTTCAACTTTTCATAAGTGAGAGATTTAAATAAATAGTTGAGTGAAGTAACTTGTCATTAATGGGAGACTCACATCAGATACTCAAGCCATCAAGTCATATTCATCCAACTTGCTGATGCACGACTTGGCCTTCAGGGATATGCTCAAGCTCCACCTCTAATTGAATATGCAACAATCAACATAGGGTAGGATGTCCGGTTTTTTTCGTGCGGATTTGCCCTCCGATGCTTATGTCAAAGATTGAAGGAGGAGAAATACAAGGAGTTCATATCAGAGTCAAGAGTTTCGATCCCCTTTTTCCAGCATCCGAAGGATTATTCATAGGTCTTTTTACGCCTCTTGTTGGGCTAGTGTTGAAAGCAGTTACTAAATCATGATAAGCGTCGGCTGGTCCCGGTAATTGGCAGTTCACCTTGGCACATGCGATAGATCTTGATATGTAACTGTCAAACCGTCCAGGTAGTTGATCTTGTAAGTAGAGGTGTTGTCACTAGTTCCTTAAGCAAGACAGCTTTTAAGTGAAAATCTAGTGCCTGGTGTCCTTTCAATCGCAATTGCCTCCAAAGTTGATGGTCATTATAAAGATTCTCTTTTCTCTAAAGGTAAAGGTAAAACCATGACACTCCATCAAAAAAAACAATAGAAATCGAAAATGGAAGTGCTTTAAAATTACACACTTTTGCTTCTTTATTATTATTACATCCGTACTTTCACTTCTTTATGAAACATACAGTGAGACTTTATTGTCATTACATATGTACTTTCTCCCTATCAAAATCTGTAATACACAATATTATTTTGAAAAAATAGTAACTTTTTTCGGTTGTGTACTGTATATTTACCCAGCGAATAGTATTCATGATTACTACCACTGAAGTAACCTACCAGCCAAGACCAATTACAAACCTAGTTGAAACTACACAAACAAATTTTCTCCTGAAAAAGGAGCTAACAAAGAGATGAAAATACGCTCGAAATGCGTCGTCGCACTCAGAAGTAGCTAGACTGGATTTGCAAGAGTTCAAGTTGCGCCAGCATTCTCGCGACGGTTGATTTCAATCTGGAATTCGTACTCTGGGCCAGATCAATGAGCACCATCTGCGCAGATGCTCCATACTTTAGCCTGTGTTCATCAGATCTGAAGATCTTCTCTAGTATTGTTAATGCTTTCTCTTGAGCCTTCACAATTCCTGATTCCAGAACTTTTATCAGGGCCGGGACACCCGACATTTTGGCCAAGTAATTGCTTCCGTTCTCGCAATTCTCGTCTTGGACAAGAGTTGCAAGCGCATCTAGAACAGCTTCATCAGCTTCTCTCTCTTTGCATTCTAGCGCATGAATCAGTGGAGCGACAGCGCCTGCTTTGACAATGCAGAATGTGCATTTGACTCCGCAGAAGCTTTCGTGAACTTGACAAAGTGCATCAAAGGAAGGGGACACACATAACCACCTCGATCTTCTATATTTTGCAAGGGAGAATGAGCTTTGTGATAGTTGAGCCAGTGCAGTCGCAGCTCTGGCTCTTGCAAGTGGTGAACCACTGGATAGCAACTTCACAAGGGATAGAATAGCCCCATGTTCTGCAGAAAAATGTTGCAGTTTCTTGTCAGATGGAGAAGTAAATCGAATCAGAACACCTGCAATGCTCTCTTCCAACCAGAGCTCGGCCTGATCGGTGGATGTTGAAGTCGCAGAACTGGAACTCTTTGTTGACAACAGAATGGGCAGCAAATTAGCGCTCTTCATCGTCTCTGTCGCTTTCTTATCAGTAATAGGGAGATTGCTCAGTATGCCAACCGCTGCAGCTTTTTCAATCATACTTATGGAGGTTGCTGTAATGCTGACCAGAGTGCATAAGTGAGATTCGCCTAGCTGCTCTCCCAACTCTTCTGGTGAATCTTTAGAAAGAGTGTAAAGTAATTTCAACGCATCGGTTCTTATTTTACAGTTACTTTCAGTGAGAAAGGGTAGGAGTAGTTGAAATGCACCCTTCTCCCTCATTTTCCTTTTAATTTTGGATGCATTAGGATGGGCTGCAATGGAGTTGAGAGCTTGCAAGAGGTGACACTGGATTGTTGGACTCGACAGATTCAAAAGTGAGAGCATCTGTTGAGCCACTTCTGGATTGGCTAAAACTGATTCTGATTGAGCAATTCGTGCGAGAATAGCCGATGCAGGCTCCCGGAGAGTCATTAGAACCGATGTAACAGAGAAAAGTAGCTGAAGTAGATAGCTCACGATACCAGAGCTGACTAAACGCTGGATATTCTCTGTCAAGCTGGATAGGTCATGCAGTGCACTCAATGCAGACAGCTTAGCCTCAAGCTTCCCTGTACTGAACATTTTGACAAGGGGATTGATTGCCCCATCTTCCCCAAGAGAAGCTTTGCTCTGATTGGTCAGCTCCATCCGCGAAAGTGCAGAAGCCATAAGAATTTTGCTCATGTCAGAACCTGCAAAGGCATTTTGTCAATAGATGACATCAGATAAGGCTCTGAAATCTCATGAGATCTTCGACAGAGTTTGACGGTCGTCAGGCTTAAAAAATATACGGATGCACAGCTTAAAAAATAAACTGTATGTTGCGATCACTCTCTTCGTACTCCAAAAGCACTGATTTACTCTTCGATGAGGCATATTGTAGAAACTCTGATATCAGTGCCGAGGATCAAAAAGATAAATGCGTTTCAGACATCATCAAATGTCTTCATCATCAATTTTCACTGGGTATATCTACCCTTAGCAATCCAACTGCACATCAATTAAGTGAAGGGAAGTCAGGGCCAGCTAGGCACTATTAGGTGCAGCCGCTGATCGGAGTTAACAACAGGCAATTATTCACTAATTCATGGACCTCACCGTTTGATCCACACGAAGGTACATGCACAGTGACTGATGAAAAAAGATATACCGTGAAAGTCAAACAGAGTTGGCTTGCTACTGCAACCACTCAAGATTTTGCAACCACTCAAAATATGTAGAAAAGGAACTTCAGGGCGACAGTACCTTCTTTCAGGTACTGCACGAGCGGCTTGAAATATCCTGCTTCGGCCATATGAAGTGCATTCTGTGTATTGCTAGACAAAGCATTTAACAATTTGTGGGCATCGCTCGAGGCGATCGGATCTTCGCTGTTGAGCATAGCCACCAACATAACAATACAGCCTTGTATTCTGCCAATTCGCCTCCTGACCGTGTTGAGATCGGAGAGACTAAGCAACAATCCCACTGCTTCCCGCCTCTCTTCCACGTCCCGTGACAGAGACTTCACTAGCACCGATAGAGAACTGACATCCGCCATTTTCTCCTGTAAAACATGGTTATGTTATCGACTATACACGAAAGAATCTCAAAGACTACACGAAAGGTTCAATTTGCGGAGCTAAATTGGAATCGGCATGTGCATAAGTACCTTGTTTTCGGCATCCCGCGAAGCAAGGGTTCTCAATATACGTATGACAGTCAGCCGGCTATTCTGCTTACCGGCGCTCAACCGGTTAATCAGGATAGGAACAATGGCCTCATCACTAATCCAGTCTTGATTCACCACCTCACCGTTAACCATATCTTGCAACCCCAGAAGGGCGAATTTGAGCTTGTCGTCATCGCCGTACTTCAGTTGCAAAGCCACGTCGTCGATGTCGAGATTGATTCCCTCCTCTTCTATCTCTTCTATGAT
This sequence comes from Eucalyptus curtisii, assembly GCA_017140595.1. Taxonomy (NCBI): domain Eukaryota; kingdom Viridiplantae; phylum Streptophyta; class Magnoliopsida; order Myrtales; family Myrtaceae; genus Eucalyptus; species Eucalyptus curtisii. The sequence continues at coordinate 39,147,042 of CM029500.1, read as the reverse complement.
ATCCTTCTCCTCCTCCACCTCCACCTCCACCTCCACCTCCGATTCGCTATCGAATCCCACTTCACTGCTGGAGCTCGAACTGGTAATTCGACTGGTGGCGAAATTGGTGTTCATCAGCTCTCTGTGCAAAGCACCGATTTTCTGCTTGATTTCCGTGGAGATGTCGAGCCTGGCGAAGAGCACGAGCCCCAGGGAGCGACCCAGATCATGAGCCAACTCCTCAATCTGCTTCACGGGTTCTCTCGGGTTGGCGCTCCTGATCAGAGCCTTAGCCCGCCCGAACTCCATGTCGAGCGACTCGACCGCTTTCCGCATGGGAGACGAGCCTTTCGCCCCATCGTTACCGCTCAAATCGTCGAGAATGGGCACGAACTTCTCCGCCAGAGCTCCGAACTCTAACAGAACCTCGCTCTCGGCTTCAGAGCCCTTGGCCAACGAAGCGACGTCCCGAACGGACGCCTGGAGCTTCGATACAAGCTCGCCGAAGCTCCTATCTCTCTCGTCCATGTTAACTCTAGAGAGGGAATCGGCAGGAAAAGAAGCTAACAGGGGAATTCAGAGAAAAGCAGGGTCACTTGGGAGAAGCTGAAAAAGCACCATATATATTATATAAAGAGGAGAATTCAGCCGGAGAAAGTTCAAAGGACCCAGCAAAACAGGCAGTGAAGCGGACGTCGTCGCCTCCCTCGTGATCACTCCGTCCCTGACGGGGAAAGAAAGAGAAAACGAGTAAACCCGAAGACGACCGAGACCAATTCATCGGGGGGGGCTCAAACCGTTTTACTGTGGCCGCTCGCCTGTCATCAATGGAGCGTGAGAAATTCGGGACGACCGGTTCTGTCCCTCACTTCTCACGCGAGACGAAATCGAAAACGACACGGCCGGGGGGCTGCCGCTCATCAACAGCAGCGACGGACACGAGTGGAGGGACGCGGTTGGCGTTTTGCGGGCTGTGGGATCTCCTGGGAGTCAGCGTCAGTCGTCTCTGACTCGGGAATGATGAAGGAGGAGGAGGAGAAATCGATCCCCGCTGGCGTCGCCGTCGGACATTGTTCATCATAATTATAGCCTCTACTTCGCGCCGAATGTCGCTGTCGATGTCGAACCCGACCGCGTCAAACTTTATTTTCTCTCTCTCTCGACTCGATGTCTGTGGTCGGCTTTTGCTTTGCATCTTCGTCCGCCACGCGTGACGTGGCTTTCCCTCTTTTCCTTTCGCCTTTTTCCTTTTTCGCTTTTCTCTTTTAATTAACTGATTTTGGCTTTTATTGGTATTGTTTTATGTGGAGCTTCGTGTAACGGAATTCACCGGGGTCAACTGAGTTCGAGTCCTTCTTTAATTTCCCGAGTAATGACGAGCAACTCCACGGACTTTGGACCGATTCGCGTTTTTATTTTTCATTTTTTGGGGGGTTGAAAAAGTCAATTACTTGCGAATCGGAGTTTCTTTAGAAATTAGACGGGGGAATCGTGCACATAATTAATGATCTTATTTAAAGGATGACTTCTTCGTTCAAAAAAAAAAAATGAAAAGTCGTCAGGAATTTGCGTTTGTATTATATGTTGGTTTAAGTAATTGTTTCGTGGGACGTAGTATTTGGACTTTCCTTGCAAGAAACGCAAGTTGCAGTCTGCAAAAGAAAAAAGAAGGTGACTCAGCAGTGCCAGAGTTAAGTCCGTTGAAATAGAGAGATCAGGAAAGACAATGCCACGAACGCAAATAGATGCTATTCAGATCTCTTATCGTGTAATTAAATAGTTGTCCGATTGTAAAATGACCACTTATTAAAGGAGTCGTATTTAGACTTTAATAATAATACAACACATCACTTAATAAATAAATTTTAGTAATTCTTAACACTTTTCTAAATAGATAATTCATTTGTTTTCTAGCCCTCTTATTTCTTTTTCTTCTATATATTTATATCGACATTAGCTTACATTAATCATTCTAAATCACTTTCTTCGTCCGTCCAATCAATGGTAAACTATTGGTTTTTGTGTTCATACTGAAAAAGTCATGAATGATATTATTCTTCGATATCAGTCAAGTCACATAAAACCATAACGGAAGGCTAGGAACGATCCTATTTTTCCAGTCGCAAAATCTTCAGTCGCCTTGTAGAAATACGCGTGTTTCGAGTGCGTGATCCATTGCATCCAAATCAGGTCTTAAAAACCATTGAATAGAATCCACGCTCTGTGATGTTACATCCTTTGCAACATGACAAGAGCCCTGTCTTGTCATCCCCGTTGTTCCCACTTACCAAAAAAGTCTCTGAATTTCCTTCCCGTGGGAAGTCATATGATGAAAAGATGACTCAGCAGTGCCAGAGGTAAGTCTGTTGAAAAGGAGGAAATATTCAGTTGAGTTATAAACTGCCACATCAGTAATTGATGTGGCACTCATTTTTTTCTTTATATCCACTTAAAAATTTACACGTATCAAGGTCCATGGTTCATCGACGTCGCTCATCCCTGGGACGCTGCCGGCTCTCCAGATCTGGTTGTCGCTCACAAAAAAATATTTCTTTTTCTATTTGTGTCACGCCGTTCTGCTTCTTCCTTTTTTTTTTTTGTCTCCATTCTTGTTACACGCCATTTATTTTTTTTCTCTGTCCACGGCAGTCTACAACCTTTAACGCCCTCTCTCAAGTCGACTTCTAACGGCGGTCATCGCAGCAACTCGAGGTCCTGTCCCGACCTTCGCGATGGCTAGATCTGGTGCAATGTCAACATTCTAGATCTGAATGCTCGACCTCCATTGCCATTGAGCCTCTGGATTTGAAGGTGACAGCCTTCCATGGCTAGCAAAGCTTGACGTTGTGACCAAGATCTCGATGGCCAGGGAGGAGTCGTTGAGCTCGAACCGTTTTAAGGCAGACGATTTCCGGCATGAAGTCGAACTCGACCAGATCTGGAGGCGGCCATGGACGAGCTCAAAGCAAGTGAAGATAGACTAGATCCAGTGCCGCTTCAAGGCCATGACTAAGCTAGATTTGGAGGCCCAACCTCCGAGCTGTGGTGTTCACGGGTGGCCGGCGGATAGTCTGATGTCCATGGCTGGAGGAGCAAGAAGATTTTTTTTTTTTTAATAAATTACATGTCATTAAACACGTGTCAAAATATGACTGGATGCGAGGAAAAAATATGCACCACATTAGCGATTGATGTGGCACTTTGAAAATACTAAATATTTTCTCGTTGAAAAGGAAATATAAGGAAAGACAAGGGCACAAAAGCAAATAGATACTATTCAGATGTCTGATTATGTAACTAAACAATAGTCCGATTGTAAAGCGATTACTTATTCAACGAGTTATTTTTAGACCTTAATAATACGATACATCACTTAATAAATCAATTTTGTAAATCAATTTTGGTAATTCTTAACACTTGTCTAAATAGATAATGCATTACCATTCTAAATCACTTTCTTTGTCTAATTGATGGTAAGTTGTAAATCATTTGCTTTTCAATGGATTAAAGGAGTCATGAATAAAACTCTCTTTTGATATTACTCAAATCATCTAAAACCATAACAGAAGGCTAGGGGCGATCCCATTTTTTGAGTCGTGAAATCCCCAGTCGCCTCTTGAAATGCACATGATTCGAGTATGAGATCCGTTACATTCAAATCAGATGCTAACCATTGAATCGAATCCACGCGGTTCTTCGCAACATCCTTCGCAACATGACAAGAGCCCCGTCTTATCATCCCCGTTGTTCCGACTTACCAAAGAGAAATGGTCGGTTTGCGCGGTTCACACCGTGCGACAGAATGAGAACGGGGAGAGATCAATTCCTTTCGTGGACGACAGAGGAGTAAAAGGGGAGTGGACAGAACGGCAGGACCGATAGTTTATGCAGTAAACACATGCCACGGACATTTGACGAATCCATCGTAACTGCTCTCTCCTTTTGCTTTTACTGCCTTCAAACTAGTGACGCGCAAAAGCAGCACTGGTAGTCCCCGTCTCACGTTTCTCCCTTTTGGAATCCATGTTGTACTTGCCCATCTCCTTCGAACCTTCCACGTTTAAAGTGTCCGCTCTATACATACTTTATCTAAAAGAAAGATATACCCAATATTTAATATCGCGAATCGCGCATATTATAAGAAGAGCGGCGCCCATTGAGTGATTAACAAAAGGGTATATTATATTGCGTCAAATGCATTAACTTTTCTTAGGGAAAATTACCAAAATAGTTTTAAACCTATTGCAATTGTACCAATTCGAGTCATAAACTTATTTTTTGACCAATTAAATCTTAAACCTTTTTTAATTATTTTTGATCGGTCCATTCGGCCAAAATTGGCCGGCGAGCTTTATTTATAATATTTTTTTTTTTAAATTTTTATTAATTTTTTTCCTTTTTCTTTTTTTTTCCCTCCTCCCTCTTCCTCCCTCCTCCTTCCTTTGGTTGTGGTGACCGGCCAGGCTGGCTGATCGCCGGACTGAGGCGATCCGGCGAGGCGAGCCCCCATCGAATCTCGTGAGGAGGCCTCGCCCAGCGACCGCGAGGCGAGCCCTCGCCAGATCCGGCGGGGCTCGGAAGGAGGAGGGAGGAGGGAGGAGGGAGGAAGAGGGAGAAGGGAAAAAGGAAAAAAAAAAAAAGATTAAAAAATTAATTTAAATTTTTTTTTTTAAAATATTATTAAAAAAGTTCGCCGGCGCCGGCCGGTCAATTTTGACCGGATGGACTAATCGGGAATAATTTTAAAAGTTTTAGGACTCAATTGGTAAAAAAAATAAGTTTAGGATTGAATTGGCATAATTGTAATAGGTTTAAGACTTTTTTGTAATTTTCCCATTTTTCTTATGTAATGCGAAATTGATTTTCGAAAGTTGAACATATTTTATTTTTATTTTTATCAAAACACAAATAACATATGACAAGCAATCAAGGAAGCACTTGCTATTATAACTCTCTTGGAGGTGACTTAAGTAAAAAGAAAAGAGGGTTCCTTCACATTTTAACGGTTGAGGTTACAAGTTCTCTCTTCAGGTTATCGTTGCCTTTTCTGACCATGTTGACCAAGAGTAATGGTGTGGTTTCTACCACCTCTAATCGGTTTCAAAATATAAATGCCATCTAGATGGTTGGTAATTTTGTCAATGCTCTCATCTTCTGAATCACAGAGGCCAATAGAGAAGATTAGGGGTTTGGATCGTGACAAGTTAAAGATACACGATTAGTTGTACATTTTCTGTTCAAATAATTCGGGCGAAACCATCTTTCGAATTTTAAACAGAGCGCTGTTTCTAAGGGTAATGGAAGTTAAAACAGAGCAAATTGCAGCACACATACAATCTCAGACGACGAAGAAGAATGATCCCCGTGCTGGCCATGAGAGAGACCTCGCCGCACCATGGCTCGAGCTTGAACCGCGGGCGCGACTAAGAGTAATGTAAGTTAAATCGAGAGAGAAGGAACGATGGCGAGGCCAAACTTTTGTGGTGGCCGTGTCGTCGGTGAGAGAGGAGCTTGGGATTGAAGGTTGAGACGCTGGTTGTCGTAAGGGTGGGAGTGTGATGAGGAAGAGCGGAAGAGGAAAAAGATGCAAGGGAGTTTCCCGAGACGGGTTGGGGTTGATGCACCCGTCGCTGTTGTTGAAGTAACCGTCTCTGCTTTTGCCTTTCCAATGTCCTAAGCAGAAGAAAAGGCGTCGAATGATGCCGTGTCTGCTCTTGACGGGCCGTCAATACCGTTTGGTCCACCCCCCGCCCCCGTCCACAAACTAAATGGCTGAATCGAATTTCTCCTAGAGTTTAGGCTCATTATATGCTCCTGCCTTTACGAGAACATTAGGTAAGAAGTTTGCAGTTAGTTGCTTATCTGGATCTACGGTTTTAGTCGAGATTACATCGAAACTAATTGAATGAGTCTAATCCACTAGTCCTGGAATAATTGAACTACCCTCCAACTTGTCTTCAGTAATCTCAGGCTGACCTTGCCGGTATTGACTCTCAAAGGTTGCTAAGGAGATGGTTCTCCTTTTCTCTTTTTCTACTAGGAAAAGAAGTCGATGAGTTAGGGCCTACTTGATAATGTGCCAAACGGTACTTGATTTTATTTTATTTTTTTGCTCCCTGAAACCTAAAAAAGAATAAATATCCACTTGGTAAAGTTTTTTTCCCCAAAATAGATTTGGAACAAAATCAAGAAATAAAAATAAGTTGTTTCTTTGTTCCGGAGAACAACTCTAGAATTAAGCATTTTCTTGAACTACCCTCCAACTTGTCTTCAATGATCTCAAGTTGATCCTGCCATTATTGACTCTCAAAGGTTGCTAAGGAAGTGGTTCTATTTTTCTCTTTTCCTACCGGGAAGAGAAGCCGATGAGTTAGGGCCTGCTTGGTAATGTGCTAAACAGTGCATGATTTTATTTTTTTTGCTCCTTGGAACCAATAAAAAGAATAAAAATCCATTTGACAAGGTTTTCGTTCCCAAAATAGATTTAGAGCAAAAGCAAGAAGTAAAACCAAGTTGTTTCTTTGTTCCAGAGAACAACTCTAGAATCAAACATTTTCTTTTCTTCTTTTCCTTTTCTTCTCCCTCTTCTTCCTTTAGTTGGCCATCAACAACCTTGCCAGACCCCCCACCCCCCACCCACCCCTAGTGAGGCCAAGCCTCATTAGCACGAGTTTCACCGGGCCATGACGAGGTCGGCACTACCCAATCACAGTGAGGTCAACCTTGCAGTAGCCTAGTGAGGTCAAGCCTCGTCGGGACTGACGACTGGTTAAAGGAGGAGGAAGAAGAAGAAGAATAGGAAAAAATGAAAAAAAAAATGTAATCACTATTAAAAAGTTAAAAGAAATACTAAATTACAAAAAAATTTAGGAGTCGTACCAAACGCATTTCTATTTTGGGAATAAAAATTTTGGACAATTTAAAATACTTAGAAACTAGTCTAGGGAACATAATTACAAAAAAAAAAAAAAACCATTTTTGAGTAGAAATAATTCCTGAAAGCAAAATGGTTATGAAATTGCACTCTTCACTTTCTTCTTATTTATTGTCTTGGGCCAAGAAAAATAAAATTGGAGTCTAACAAAACAAAAAGATGACTCAACAATGCTACAGGTTAGTCTATTGAAAAGAAAATATAAGATAAGGGCAAAAAAGCAACTAGCAGATGGATACTATTCGGATCTCTGATCTTACTAAAAAATATTTAGCTGTAAGTGACTACTAATTGGACAGGTCGTATTTAGATACTAATAATAATATGACACATTACTTAATAAATCAATTTTAGTAATCCTTAACACTTTTAGTTTTATAAATAGATAATGCTTTTGTTTCGTAGCATCCTTATTTTTCTTTCTTCTATGCGTTTGTATCAGCATACTTTATTCGTCTAACCGATGACATTTTGTTGGCTTTTGTTCATAATAAAGGACTCATGAAAAATAATTTCTTTTAATATTACTCAAGTCATGGAAAATCGTAACAGAAGGTGGGGCAATCTCATTTCCCGAGTCGCAAAATCCCAAAACGCCTTTCGAAATGCGTGTGATTCGAGCACGAAATCCATTGCTTTCGAATGAGGGCCTAACCACTAAATCTCATCCACGCGGTTCAACATTACATTCTTCGCAACATGACAAGAGCCCGTCTTGTAGTTGTCATTTGTTTGTTCCCACTTACCAAAAAAGTCTCTGAATTTCATTCCCGTGGGAAGTCATATGATGGAGAGATGCCTCAGTAGTGCCAGGGGTCAGTTTGTTGAAAAGGAAAGATAAAGAAAAGACAAGGACACAACAGCAAATAGAAACTATTCAATCTCTCATCGTGTAACTACATAATTATCCGATTGTAAAGTGATCACTTATTAAACGAGTCGTATTTAGACTTTAATAATAATACGACACATCACTTAATAAATCAATTTTGTAAATAAATTTTAGTAATTCTTAACACTTTTCTAAATAGATAATTCATTTGTTTTGTAGCCTCCTTATTTCTTTTTCTTCTGTGTGTCTATATCGACATTAGCTTACATTAACCATTCTAAATCATTTTCTTTGTCCGTCCAATCGATAGTAAGCTATTGGTTTGCATTCATACTAAAGAAGTCATGAAGAATATTCTTCTTCAATATCAGTCAAGTCACATAAAACTATAACGTAAGGTCAGGGGTGATCCTATTTTTCCAATCGCGAAATCTCCAATCACCTCTAGAAATATGCGTGAGTCAAGTACGAGATCCGTTGCATCCAAATCAGGTCCTAACAACCATTGAATCGAATCCACGCAATTCAACGTTACATCCTTTGCAACATGAAATGAGCCCCATCTCGTCATCCCCGTTGTTCATACTTACCAAAAAAGTCACTGAATTTCCTTCCCGTGGGAAGTCATATGATGGAAAGATGACTCGGTAGTGCCAGAGGTAAGTTTGTTGAAAATGAGGAAATATTCAATGGTTTCAAACCGCCACATCAGCAGCTGATGTGGTACTCATTTTTTCCTTTGTATCCACTTAAAAATTTACACGTGTCTAGGATTAAATTAATTTAAATTGATGCAAAATTGTTCTGTCTGGCTTCGTCTTTCCCGTTCATCCAAAGCACTCACCTTGAACGAGCCACCATGGCCGATGACGGTGACGCATATGGCTCTCCGAATCTGGCCGTCCATGGCCATCAACAGCTAATGTGGCGCTTTGAAACTACTAAATATTTTCTCATTAAAAATGAAAGATAAGGAAAGACAAGGGCACAAAAGCAAACGGATATTATTCAGATCTCTGATCATGTAACTAAATAATTGTCCGATTGAAAAGCGACCACTTATTAAATGAGTTATATTTAGACTTTAATAATAATACGATACATCACTTAATAAATCAAGTTTGTAAATCAATTTTAGTAATTCTTAACATTTGTCCAAACAGATAATGCATTCGTTTCGAAGCCTCCTTATTTCTCTGTCTTCTATGTATTTATATCGGCATTAACTTACATTAACCATTTTAAATCACTTTCTTCGTCCAATCGATGGTAAGCTATTGGTTTGTGTTCATATTAAAGGAGTCATAAGGATATTCTCTTTCGATATTACTCAAGTCAAGTAAAACCATAACAGAAGACTAGGGGTGATCCCATTTCTTGATTTGCAAAATTCCCAGTCGCCCTTGAAATGCATGTGATTCGAGTATGAGATCCGTTACATTCAAATCAAATCAGATGTTGACCATTGAATCGAATCCACGCGTTTCTTCACAACGTCCTTCGCAACATGACGAAAGCCCCGTCTTGTCATCCCCGTTGTTCCCACTTACCAAAGAGAAATGATCGGTTTGCGCGGTTCACACCGTGCGACAGAATGAGAACAGGGAGAGATCAATTCCTTTCGTGGACGACAGAGGAGTAAAAGGGGAGTGGACAGAACGGCAGGACCGATAGTTTATGCAGTAAACACATGCCACGGACATTTGACGAATCCATCGTAACTGCTCTCTCCTTTTGCTTTTACTGCTTTCAAACTAGTCATACACAAAAGCGCTAGTAGTGCCCATCTCACCTGCCTCCCTTTTGGAATCCATGTGGTACTTGCCCCATCTCCCTCGAACCTTCCACGTTAAAAGTGTCTCTTTTATACATAATCCAAAAGAAAGGTATACCCAATAGTTAACATTGCGAAAGCGGCGCTCATTGAGCAATCGACAAAAGGGTATATTATATTGTGTCAAATGCATTAATTTTTCTTATGTAATGCGGAATGGATGTTTTAAAAGTCAAATATAGCTCTTGGAGGTGACTTATAAAAACAAAGGAGGGTTCCTTCACAATTTAATAGTTGAGGTCACAAGTTCTTTCTTCATGTTATTGCTGCTTTCTCTGACCATGTCGACCAAGAGTAATAGCGTCCTTTTTCCCATCTTTCTAATCGGTTTCATAACATAGATGCCAGGGGTAGAGGGTTGGCAATTTTGTCGATGCTTTCATCTCTTAAATCACAAAGGCTTATAGAGAAGATTAGGAATTTGGATTCATGCGGAGTTATGGATGCACGATTAGTTGCAGATTTTCTTTTCAAATAATTTGAGCTATACCATATTTCAAACTGGAAACAGAGCTCTGTTTCTAAGAGTAATGGAAGTTAAAACAGAGAAAATTGCCGCTCACGTACAACCTCGGACGACGAAGAAGAATAATCCCCGTGCTGGCCATGAGAGAGACCTCGCTGCACCCTGGCTGAAGCTCGAACCCCCAGCGCGGCTAAGAGCCAAAAGGTTAAAACGAGACGGAAGGAATGATGGCCGAGGCTCAGCTTTTGTGGCGGTCGTGTCGTCGGCGAGAGAGAAGCTCGGGATTGAAGGAAGAGATGCTGGTTGTTGTAAAGGTGCGAGCGTGATAAGAAAGAGTGGAGTGAAAATTGTCCATAAAGTCCCAAACCTATTGCACTTTTTTTCCAATTCAGTCCTAAATCTTTTTAATTTTGTCAATTTAATCCTAAACCTTTTCATTTCTTACCAATTGAGTCCATCCGCCAATTTAGCCCGAAAATGCTAATGTGGATGTCGGTGGTGCCACATAGAACTGCCAGCGCTAACATAATCAAATTTTAATATTTTTTTGAATTTCTATTTTTTCTATTTTTATTTTTTTTCCTTTTTTTTTGCCGATGGCCGGCAACCGATCGATCCAGACTGACGCCCAATGAGTCTGCCCTAGCTTGGGCGAAGGCTCGCCAGATGTAGCCTAGTTGAAGGGAGCCATTGTCAAGCCGCACTTGGGCAAAGGCTTCCCTTGCCGAGGCTTGCCCTTACCTAGTCGGGCCTCGTCTATGGCGGGCAAGGCCAATCGGCCACAAACAAAAGGAAAATAAAAAAGACAAAAAGAAAAAAATAGAGAAAAATAATAATTCAAAAACATTAAAATATTATTAAAAATTATCTATGTTAGCATCGGCGGTCCTCCGTGGCACTATCGGCATCCATATCGGTATTTTCTAGCCAAAATTAATCAGATGAACTCAATTGGTAAGAATAGAATTAAATTGGTAAAATTAAAAGGTTTAGGACTGAATTAACAAAAGTACAATAGATTTATGACTTTTTGGACAATTTTCCCAAAGTGAAAGAGGAAGAAGAGGCAAGGGAGTTTTCAAAGACGAGTTAGGGTTGAACCACTTCTTTTCCTTGTCTTCAGTAATCTCAAGCTAACCTTGCCATTATTGACTCTCAAAGGTTGCTAAGGAAGTGGTTCTCTTTTTCTCTTTTCCTACTAGGAAAAGAAGGGAAAAGTGCCAAAAAAGTCCTAAACCTTTTGTCTTTGTGCCGATTTAGTCATAAACCTTTTTTTGGTGCCAATTTAGTTCTAAACATTTTTATGTTGTGCCAATTCAGTCCTTTCCAGTTAATTTTGGCCAGATTTTGTTAACTTGACGCTGGCCGGCTGACGTGGCCTGATCGACGCTGACGTGGACAACTTTTAATAATATTTTAATTTTTTTCTTTTTTCTTTTTATTTTTTTCTTCTCCTTTTCTTCCTCTAGCCGATCGCTGGATCTGGCGAGGGATCCTGTGAGGGCAAGCCTCGCCGGCCATCGGTGAGGCTCGACCCTCACCAGATCCAGCGAGGGCGAGCCTCGCGGCCCAGGTGGCCAGCGAGGTCGACCTCAACCTCGCCAGCCGTCACCTCTGGCCAGTCGCCGATGTCCGGCGACCGACTGGAGGAAGAAGAGGAGAAAAATAAAAGAAAAACAAGAAAAAAAAAGAAAAAAATCAAAAATATTAAAATATTATTAAAAGTTGTCCATGTCGGGGCCGATCGCCACGCCACGTCGGCCGTCGATATCCGATCAGCAAAATCCGGCCAAAATTGACCGAAAATGATTGAATTGGCACAACGTAAAAAGGTTTAGGACTAAATCGGCACAAAGACAAAATGTTTAGGATTTTTTTTGGCACTTTTCCCAAGAAAAGAAACTAATGGGTTAGGGCTCATTTGATAACATGTTAAATAGTGTTGTTCCTCAAAATAAAAAAAGAATAGAAATTCATTTGTAAACTTTTTTGTTTATGGGAATAAACTTGAAACAGCATTAAAAAGTAAAAAAAAAAAAAGTCGTTTCTCTGTTCTCAAGAACAACTCCAAAATCAAGCATTTTTCTTTTTTTCTCTCTTTGATTTTCTCTTTTTTCTCTTGTTCTTTTCCTTTTCTTCTTCTTCCTTTAACCAGTCATTGACCATGGCCAATGGCCGGCAACCTCGTCAGAGCCTCACCGACCAGAGGTCAATGTTGCATGGCGAGGCCAACCTCACAATGGCCGAGCGAGAACAACCCTCACAAGTGTTGGGTGAGGTCAACCTCAATGGGGGTCGGCAACGCTCCAACGAGGTCACTAGTCTAAAGGAAGAAGAAGAAAAAGAAAAGGAAAAGAAGAAAAGAAAAGAGAAAAATGTGATAAAATTATTTAAAAATTAAAAGAAATTCTAAGTCACAAAAAAATCTTAGAGTTGTACCAAACGCATTTATATTTTGAGAATAGAAATTTTTGACAATTACCAAGCACCTTCAAATACTTAGAAACTCATCTAAAGAACTTAATTAGAAAATAGGAATAGAATAAAAAAAATACCATGGCTGAACAAAAATTGTTCCCAAAAATAAAATGGTCACTAAACGTACCATTAACTTCTTCTTGTTTGTTGTGTTGGGCTGTGAAAAATAAAAAGATTGGAGTTTAAAAAAATAGAAAGATGACTTAGCATTGCTAGATATAAGTCTATTGAAAAGGAAAAAATAAGATAAGGGCGAAAAAGTAACTAGTATGTAGGTACTACTCGGATCTCTGATCTTACTAAGTATTTAGACACTAATAATAATACAACGCAACACTTAATAAATTAATTTTGTAAATCAATTTTAGTAATCCTTAACACTTTTAGTTTTCTAAATAGGTAATGCATTCGTTTTGTAGTATCCTTACTTTTCTTTCTTCAATGCGTTTGTGTCAGCATGCTTTATTCATCTGGCCAATGATATTTTGTCGGTGCGATCCCATTTCCCGAGCTGCGAAACCCCAAGATACCTTTCGAAATGAATGTGATTTAATCCATTGCTTTCGAATGAGGGGCCTAACCATTAAATCGAATCCACGCGGTTCGACCCTACATCCTTCGCACCTTGTGATCCCCGTTGTTCCCACTTACCAAAAAAGTCCCTGAATTTTCTCCCCAGGGGAAGGCACATGATGAGAGATGGCGAAGAGAAATGGTCGGCCTGTGCGGTTCACGCCGGGCGACAGAATGAGACAAGGGGGAGACATCAATTCCTTTCGTTGACGACAGAGGAGGAAAAGGGTAGTGGACAGACAGCAGGATCGATGGTTTAGTCAGTAAACACATGCGCGGACATTTGACGAATCCATCGTAATTGCTCTCTCCTTTTGCTTTTTACTGCTTTTCTAACTAGTGATGCGCAAAAGCGCTAAAAGTCATCTCACCTATCTCACTTTTGGATTCCATATTGTGCTTGTCCCGTCTCCTTCGAACCTTCCACGTTAAAAGTGTCCCCTTTATACATACTTAACCCAAAAGAATGGTATACCCAATATATTAACATCACGAATCACACATATGATAAGAAAAGAGGTGCCGGTTGAGTAATCGACAAAAGGGTACTTCACATTAAGCTGAATGCGTGAATTTTTCTTATGTAACACATATTCGATGTTTTGAAAGTCGAACATATTTTTTTTATAAAAACACAAATAACACACGATGAGTGGTCGAGGAAGCACTTGTTATTATAACTCTCAGAGGTGACTTAGAAAAAAAAAACGAATAAAAAAAAAAAAAAAAGAGGAGGGTTCCTTCACATTTTCATAGTCGAGATCTCTAGTTCTCTCTTCAAGTTATTGCTGCCTTTTCTGACCATGTTGACCAAGAGTAACAGCGCCGTTTCTACCGTATCTCTAATCGCTTTGGTAACGTAAATGCCATATAGATGGTTGGTGATTTTGTCAATGCTCTCTTCTTTTAATCACAAAGGCTAACAGAGAGGGTTAGGAATTTAGATTTATGACGAGTTATTAGTTGTAGATTTCTTGTCGAAATATTTTGAGCGAACCATATTTCGAACTAGAAACAGAGCGCTGTTTCAAAGAGTAATGGAAGTTAAAAACAGAGTAAATTGCTGCACACTTAACAATCTCTGACGAAGAAGAAAGATCCCCGTGCTGGCCATGAGAGAGACCTCGCTGCACCATGGCTTGAGCTTGAACCTCCAGCGCGACTAAGAGTACTGTAAGTTAAAACGAGAGGGAAGGAATGATGGCTGAGGCTGAGCTTTTGTGGTGGCCGTGTCGTCGGTGAGAAAGAAACTGGGGATTGAAGGGAGAGATGCTGGTCATTCTTGTTGCTGATGGTGTGCGGTGATGATGACTATTGGAGCTGCGTGAAGTGTTTGACGAGCACGCGAGTCTATGATGAGAAAGAGAGGAAGAGGAAGAAGATGCCAGGGAGTTTTCAGAGCCGGGTTGGGGTTGAAGCACCCGTCGCTGTTGTTGAAGTAATCGTCCCTGTTTTGGCCTTTACAATGTCCTAAGCAAAAGAAAAGACATCGAACGACGCCATGTCTGCTCTTGATAAGCCGTCGATACCATTTGGTCTGCCCTCCCGTCAACAAACTAAATGGCTGCGTTAAGCTTCTCCGAACGATAGGAAGGAGGGCTTGAAGCAAAGGAAGTTTGCGGTCAGTTGCTTATCTGGATCGACGGTTTTAGTCGAGAATATATCGAAACTAATTGAATGAGTCTAATCCACTAGTCGTGGAACAATTGAACTACCCTCCAACTTGTCTTCAGTAATCTCAAGCTGACTTTGCCATTATTGATTCTCAAAGGCTGCTAAGGAAGTGCTTCTCTCTTTCTCTCTTCCTACCAAGAAAAGGAGCGGATGGGTTGGCTACCAAACTGTGCATGATTCTACTTTTTTGTTTCTTGAAAAAAAAAAAAACAAAAGAATCCATTTAGTTTAGTTTTTATTCCCGGGAATAAATTTGGAGCAGAATCAAGAAGGTAAAAAGAAAAAAAAAATTACTTCTTTGTTCCCATGAACAACTCCAAAATCAAGTATTTTCTTCTTCTTCTTCTTTTTCTATTTTTCTCTTTTTCTTTTCTTCTTCAATCACTGGCCTTGGCCATGGCCGGTGACCAACCAAAAGATGGTTGGAGACCTCATCGAATTGTCACTGGCTCCCAGCAAGGCCGAGCGTTGTCGGCTCAAGCTTTGCCGGGCCACTGTGACGTCGGTGTTTCCCGGCCATGGCGCGGCCAACCTCACGGTATCCTGATGAGGTCATGCCTTGCCAATGAGTTGAAAAAGTCAATTACCTATGAAGTAGAGTTATTTTTAAAAAATTAAATAAGGGGATCGTGTACATAATTAATGACCATATTTAAAGGATGACTTCTTGTAAATTAATAATGAAAGGTCGTCAAGAAATTACGTTTACATTTTATGCTGGTTACTTTACCTCCTCCAAGAAACGCAAATTGGAGTCTACAAAAGAAAAAAGAAGATGACTCAGCAGTGCCAGGATTAAGTCGATTGAAAAGGAAAGATAAGAAAAGACAACGGCACAAAAGCAAAAAGACACTATTCAAATCTCTGATCATGTAACTAAATAATTGTCCGATTGTAAGTGACTACTTATCAAATGAGTCGTATTTAGACTCTAATAATAATACGATATATCACTTTATAAATCAATTTTGTAAATCAATTTTAGTAATCCTTAACACTTTTGTAAATAGATAATGCATTTGTTTTGTAGCCTCCTTATTTTTCTTTCTTCTATATGTTTATATCGGCCTTAACTTACATTAACCATTTTAAATAACTTTCTCGTCCGACTGATGGTAAACTGTTGGTTTGTGTTCATATTAAAGGATTCATAAAGAATATTCTCTTTCAACATTACTCTACTCTCGTTTATAAATAGATAATGCATTTGTTTTGTAGCCTCCTTACTTTTCTTTTATCGGCATTGACTTACATTAACCATTTTAAATAACTTTCTCGTCCGACTAATGGTAAACTATTGGTTTGTGTTCATATTAAAGGATTCATAAAGAATATTCTCTTTCGACATTACTCTACTCTCGTAAAACCATAACGGAAGGCGGGGGCGATCCTATTTTCAAAGGTGCAAAATCCCTAATCGCCTCCAAAAATGCGCGTGATTTGAACACGAGATTCATTGCATTCAAATCTGGCGCTAACCGTTGAATCGAATCCACGTGGTTCCACGTTACATGCTTCGCAACATGACAAGCTCCAGTCTTGTCATCACCGTTGTTCCCATTGCCAAAAAAGCATCTGAAATTTTCTCCCTGGGGGAAGTCATATGATGGAAAGATGGCAACTCGAAATGGTCGGCTTGTGCGGTTCACGCGATGCGACGGAATGAGGGAGAGATCAGTTCCTTTTGTTGACGACGGAGTAAAAGGAGAGGGGACAGAACGGCAGGATCGCAAATTCAGTCAGTAAACACACGCCGCGGACATTTGACAAATCCCATAATATTTGCTTTTCCCTTTTGCTTTTACTGCTTTTCTAAGAAATCATGCGCAAAAGCACTAGTGGCCCCTATCTCACCTATATCACTTTTGGATTCGATATTGTACTTCGCCGATCTCGTTCGAACCTTCCACGTTAAAACTATCCCCACTATACATACTTAAACCAAAAGAATGGTATACCCAATATATTGAAATCGCGAATCTCGCACATGATAAGAAAGGAGGTGTCTGTTGAATAATCGACAAAAGGGTTACATTACATTGCATCGAATGCATTAATTTTTTTATGTAACGCGTATTCAATGTTTTGAAAGTCGAATGTAGTTTTTTTTATCAAAACAAAAATATCATATGATGAGTGGTCGAGAAAGCACTTGTTATTATAACCCTCAGAGGTGACTTATAAAAAACAAAGGAGGGTTCCTTCACATTTTAAGGGTTAAGATCTCAAGTTCTCTCTTCATGTTGTTGCAGCCTTTTCTGACCATGTTGACCAAGAGCAATAGAGCCCTTTCTACTATCTCTCTAATCGGTTTCATAATATAAATGCCATCTAGATGGTTGGTAATTTTGTCAATGCTCTCATCGTTTGATTTATGGCGAGTTATGGATACACAATGAGTCGTAGATTTTCTGTTCAAAAAATTTGAGCGAAACCATCTTTCGAACTAGAAACAGAGAGCACTGTGACACTCTACAACAATCAATGAGCTCAAACAAAGCTAATTGCGCACGCTTACAATCTCTGACGACGAAGAAGAATGATTCCCGTGCTGGCCATGAGAGAGAATGCGCTGCACCATGGCTTGAGCTTGAACCTCAAGCGCAACTAAGAGTAACGTATGTTAAAACGAGAGGGATGGAATGACGGCTGAGGCTGAGCATTGTGGCGGCTGTGTCATCAGTGAGAGAGAAGCTCAGGATCGAAGGAAGAGATGCTGGTTGTAGTTGTTGATGGTGTCTGGTGATGATGATTACTGGAGCTGCGTGAAGTGTTCATCGAGCGTGCGAGGCGAGGCGAGGCCTCAACTTGGCTGGGCGAGCTCGAGCTTGCCCAAATCCGGCGAGGTCGAGCTCGCCCAGCCACCGGCAAGGCTTGGCCACATTAGGCCACCGCCAAGTCGGCATCGCCCAGCGGTGGCCCGACCGGCGTGAGGTCGCTGGCCATGGCCAAGGTCAGCAACTGGCCAAAGAAAAAAAAAGAAGAAGAAGAAAAATGAGAAAAAAAAAAGTTTTGTGTTTTTGTTCTTTTGTTCTTCAAAAAGTGTTCCGGGAACAAGAAACGAGTTTTTCTTGTTTCTTGTTTTTGTTCCAAATTTGGTCCCGGGAACAAAAGTGTAAACAAACGCATTTCTGTTCTTTTTTTATTTCCCGGAACAAAAGAGTAGAAATTTTTGTTTTGAGGAACAGAAACACAATTAAACAAATAGGGCCTAAGGTTGTGCATGGTATCATTTCTGTTTCTCCCAATTTCTATTATTTTGTTCCCCGGAACAAAAAAAGAATAGAAACCTGTTTGGTAACGCCAAATTGTTTTTCTATTCCGAGGAATAGAAAGTTAGCCCAAGAATAGATTTGGAGCGAAACGAGAAACAAAAAAAAAAATTACTTCTATTCCCGAGAACAATTTTTTGAAATAAGTCAATTTTTTTTTCTTTTATTCTTCTCTCTTTCCGCGGCCACCCTCAACCGCCCGAGCCACCGCCGACGGCCGGTCGGCGACGGCGGCGGGCGCGAGGGCGATTGGCGGTCAGCGATCCATGAGTAAAAATAAAAAACGAATAAATACAAAAAAAAAAAGAAAGCATTGCGTTATCAAACGCATTTCTATTATTTTTCTATTCCAAGAGTAGAAATTTTGTGTAGTTACCAAATGCATTTTTTTACTCGAAATTGTTCCCGGAAATAGAAATAGAAAAGAACTATTTTTGGAAAAAAAAAAAACTCTTCCCCAGCCAAGAAGCGTTGTCATACGCACCCTAAATGGCTGTGTCGAGCTTCTCCGCACAATAGGAAGGAGGAATGAAGCAAAGGAAGTTAAGGCTCATTATACACTTCTCGCCTAGAACATTAGGGAAAGTTCGCAGTTAGTTGCTTATCTGGATCGACGGTTTTAGTCGAGATTATATCGAAACTAATTGAATGAGTCTAAGGGCGTGTTTGGTAACGATTCTGTTCCCAGGAACAAATTCTGATCATAAATGATTTTTTTTTTTATTTTGTTCCTGGGAATTGATTCTGAGTAAAAGAACTCGTTTGGTAACAGTACAAAATTTCTGATTCTGAAATAGAATTGCGTTTGGTACCGTGCTCATTGATTATGTTCCAAATCAATTTCTTTTAATTTTTAAATAATTTTTATAATTTTTTCCTTTTTTCTTTTCTTTTTTTCCTTTTTCTTTTCTTCCTTTTTTTTTTCTTTTTTCTCCTATTCTTCTTCTTCTTCAGGCCAGTCGCGGGACCAGCGACCAGCCATACGAGGTTCGGCGACCTCACCGAAGCGTCGCCGACCCTTGTCGGCCGAGCCTCGCCGGTGGCCGGCCCCGGCCTCGCCGGGGCCGGGTCGAGACCCGCTGGCCCACCGGCGGGGCTAGGCGAGCCTCGTTGGGGCTAGGCGGGCCTCGTCCAGCCCTAGCGAGGCCCACCGACGAGGCTCGGCCTCGCCATATCTAGAGAGGCCGAGCCTCGCCGGTGGCTGGGCTTGCCTCCGGCGAGAGCCGCGGACCTCGCCGGGGCCGGCGAGCCTCCGCCGAGCTCGCGAACCGATTAAGCCGGCGGACGGGCGACGCGCGCGGCCGGCGCGACGGACAACAACGGCGGCGGGGCGGCGGTGGGTGACGGTCGCGGGATTGCGGTCGATAAAGAAGAAGAAAAGAGAAGAAGAAGAGTTTTGATTCTCAATTTTGTTCCGGAACAAGAATCATTTTTTTTTTTTTTATTCTTGGTTCTCCTCCAAATCTGTTCCCGAGAACACATTTGTTCCCGAGAACAAAAATTTTACCAAACGCGATTCTGTTCCAAAACTACTCCCGGAACAAAAATTCAAAATTTGGCACTGTTGGATGGTTACCAAACAGGCCATAATCCTCTAGTCGTGGAACAATTGAACTACCCTCCAACTTGTCTTCGGTAATCCCAAGCTGACCTTGTCATTATTGACTCTCAAAGGTTGCCAAGGAAGCGGTTTTCTTCTTCTCTTTTCCTACCAGGAAAAGAAGTGGATGGTTAACTTTCTTCTTCGTTTCTTGTCTTGGGCCGAGGTGGATAAAGCTTGTGGGCTCCTAGGAATGTATATTAGGGAAAGAAGTTACAGTTGCAGGACAAAGAGTCTTTTTGCAGATGAAGTTGTCCAAACAAATTCATCATTCATCACTTATTAGTGAAAACTGAAAACCAACTCGAAGGGTTTTTCGCTCCGGATTTTATTACACTCTCTATCAGGTTACAGAAGACAGATACAAGCACAAGGAAAGCTCAGATATAATGTGCTCAAGAAGGGAACAAGCAAAATCAGGGAACATCCCGACCACATCAACAATTTCAGGATGACTCAAAAGTCGAGTCACTCTCAATCGATCCGGCAGATTCTGTCACTCTCAATCAATCCGGCGGATTCTGTAATCAGGATCAGTCTCCTTTAGCTATCAACGTGAGCAAGAAATCCTTGTAGTTCCCATTAGCTGTATCTTCAATCTTTTTGGTCAAGCGAACTTCATACACCTTGTTGAACTCTTCGTCGATCTCCTTTACATCGACCTCAGCTCGGGTTACGATTACTCTAGTCAATGCCTTCTTTGTGCTTTTGTCTGCATCAATCTTTAATGCCAAGTCCAAAACCTGCAATCAAAAGCAGGACGTTCAATATCCGAGAAACTCGATGCATATGTCGACACATAACTGCAGTGACAATGGCCTCGGGCAAACTATGACCTGGCTAAAATATCTTTCAGGAGTGCATAGGCATTGCACCGTCTCTTGTAGTCTCGAGTCAGATTTAAGATCCTGAGACAGAGAGAAGAACAGGGCATGAAATTCCGTACATTTATCAATCAAACAACTCTTTCAAAAGGATCGACTAGACTCGAATTTCTTACTTCATCAAGGTTACTGCCACTGATTTCCCGGTAATCTTTATAGACTGCCTTAAGGTGGAGCTTGCTTCTTGTCGTTAGTATCCTTATGACCTCTTCATCGTCGGTCTTCTTTTCACCGCTCTTGATGGCATTTAAAATAGTCTTGGCCTCGGCTTTCGCAGTATCTTCCTTGAGCTTCGGCCCTTCATACCGATATGCGCTGACTAGCGCCACTAATAGCTGCGTTTTTAACCAGAAACAACTCAGATTCATTCAGCTAGATGCTAAAAGCATGTTCCAATTTTCACGGGTCTGAGCATTTACTCACCTTGCGTTCGGGGCCATGGACGTGGGAAGCGACGTCCTCCTCGATCGAGTGCTCAAAGAGGGAGTGGTAAGCCCTTCTTGCTCCCAGTAGCTCTTCCGACGATCTCGTGCAGGCGACCTCTATAAGGACATTATAAGAATCTGGACCTTCTGTCAAGGCTTCCTTCATGAGTCGCGCGTCTCTTTCCCAAGGATGCATGGCCCAGAGCACCACGGCATTCTGAGATTCGTCGAAGCAGCCGTCAAATGATTCAACAGCAGTTAGTTTCTCGAGCAATTCATGGCAAAAGCAAATCATCAAAAACCTTTTCTTGTAACTGTATCTGGGCATAATTTTGCCAGAGCACATGTCAAATTCTGAAATTGCCACTAGTGTTCTTTTCCCATCCCAGAAAAGAATCAAATCATGCTTTCAAGTTATCCCCGGCATTCTCAATCGACTCCAATCTCTCGGAAATAAGAAAATCGATTTCCTTTTCATCGAGTGTTATCTACCGAGTCATCCCTTACAGACATTCAATGATGTCGAACAATCGAATCTCATCGCAGTCGAGGCCAGGAACGATTTTCACTAGGATAGAAGTGGGACTCTAGGACGCCGCATAAACCAATACGAAGCAAATGCATACAAGATACGCCGCGGACAGACAAGCCGAGTCGCAAAAGAACTCGGGATTACCTTGAATCGCATGAATTCACGCTTGAGGAGCTTGATCCTGTGATCATCCCACCTCTCGAAGCTCCTCTCGTCCTCCTTGAAGAAGTGCGGGTTCCCCTTCCTGAAGGCCTTCCTCTTCTCCGGGTGCGACTTCCCCAACACCGCGATGAGCGTCGTCTCATCGACTCCATGTCCTGAAACCGGAAAAAAAAAAAACATCAAACATCGGACATCGGACACGGCAACAACAACGCCTACAAAAAAAAAAAAAAAAACCAAGAATTCAAAGGAAGACGATTGGATCGCGCGAGGAATGCGACCGCTCCAGCGATCCATCATTCGAACGTGAGACCTGAGAAGGCTTTGGTGAGAGCTTCGAGTTCGTCGGACTGAGCCATCGCCTCGTCGCTGTCGTCTCCTCGCTTTCTCGTGCCGGGTTTTATGATCATGCAACGACGATTGTCTCGACGACGGGTCACTGCCGTATTTATAGGGGTCCCACGAGGTCATTTCCGTCATTGCTCGGGATTTTTTGTTTTTTTTTTTTTTCACGACCGAGGAAAGATGAAACTGATTTTGTGTATAATTAATAAGGGTGTTATTAAATGAGAGGGGGAGTTGCAAGTTCGTTGAGATGTTATGGATTAAAAGGTTAGCTTTAAGAAAAAAAAAAAAAAAAAAAAAAAAAAGCTAGAGATTTAATGGACTTATTGATTGAGTTGCGGTGATGCCCCCGTGCTTCGGTGGATTTACAGTTCGGCCCCCTAGGTTGGCGAATTTTGCAGTCCCCTACTCCCAATGTCTTTTTTGTGTCTTGTAATGCGCACCCGAAACGAAGATTCCGATTCATGTGAGCCCTCCAACTTGACGGTGCGTTTCTGTCCGGAAAAAATTGCTCCTATGCTATTTCAATTAAGTTTTACATGGTTCGGGACCTTCCATGCAACTATCCTTCCCTTGGCATGATCGGGATGATACGTAGTTAATAATGAACACGATAATAACGTCTTTACCTAAATTGTACATAGCAAGATATTCAATTGAAGCATTCAATTCCCAATGTCGAAGTACCATTTGGTCCATCCACAGCATTTGATTCAATTCTTCTTTTTATTTGTATTTTGGAGAAACTATATACATATGCACGCTAAAATGGCAATTCGAGCCTTGCAAATTCACAATTTTTTTTTCCTTTTTGCTCTTGATGGACTGTGGCCTACAGGCCTGCATTTTGAGGCACATCAAGAAGAGGGGTGCAATAAATGAGACCAGATTTTTCTTGCCTTCTCATGACAAGTAACATGCGAATTAAATGATGGAGATGGTCCGCGACAGCCATGCCTTGTCCCCAGCTTTCTTTCTTATGCAATAAAAATTAAATATGGTTGAGTCGACATTATGGAAATGGGTTGGGCACCACATCTGTTATATGATAATTATCACGAGATAAATGTGACATCTATACAATAGGACGATTGTTGAAATATGGACCCAACTGTCTAGGATAGCCTAGAATCGTCTAGGATTAGTGTTGTATGAGTCTCTAGTTTAGTAGGGGGTAGATTAAGTTTTGTGGCTAATTGAGGAGCCTGTGGCAGGAACGGAAGGTACGGGTTTCACCTACCGCGAGGGTCGTCTCCGCTAGTCCGGTAACCTACGCCCAGCAAGACTGTGTTCCTTATTTTAATTTGTCGGTGCCCGCACACCTCAAGCCCTCTAATTATTTGTGTTTCTTTTTCTTTCCCACAAATAACGAATACTAACGATTTTACACCTAGAAGACTTGAACGTTGACAACTCCTCTTTAAATCGAGTCTCTAGTTTAGTAGGGGGTAGATAAAGTTTGTGGCTGAGGTTAAAAAGAAGTACAATGTCTCTGACATATGCAAAGATAAATTGCATGTATGAATAAGCGAAAAAATTACTAAGAAAATCTTAAATATATCATATCGATGATAATTTGATTTGACAAATTTAATCATATATTTTTTAACAATTTATCAATGTAATCATTTTAGGTTTCGATCATTTTTAGCCTGAAATTACTAACATGGATGCCGACCCTCTTACACTACATAGCCGATATTGACATGAAAAATGAAACAACTTTAGAAATTAAAAAAAAAAATTACAAATATTATTCATTTCAGCACCAGCCGTACCACGTAAAATGATCAATATAAGTACCATTACAAAAGTTTAAAATTAAATTATCTAACCAAAAAATTTAAAATTCATTTAATATTCATATAATAAATTTATGACTCTTTGGATAATTATACCATAAATCAATGGATCGACCCTATGAATAGGCTTAGCCTGTTCGTTCCTAATGAACATAGAGACCAGCTAGCAATGCGGCGGTTCAATGCACATTACCACATGTAATACCCAACGATTCCCTAAAAGTTCCTATACCTCGTCCTATTGTAGTTGCATATGCGGAAGACAAGTTACTGACTATGATGAGTTTTGAATGGAATGTGTTTCTCTGCAGCCAAGATTGATTGATATCAGCTGCGTCTGAACTAGACATTGAAGACGTGGTATGCATCTTCTGCTAAACCAATTATGAGCGTGTTCCCCACACGGGCTGACCCTTGAATGAATGCGTAATTAATGTACTAGGGCCTAGCTAGTAATGTCTGACAAACCCTGTCCATACGGAGAAGTAGCCAAACCGAGTGTGGAAGAAAAGAAAGAAGGAGAAGACCTTGAAGGGTTCCCACTTTCCAGAAAGCAAAGAAAAAGATCAATGATTGTGAACGGAACAGGTTGGCCTGGTTGTCCAAGTCATGAAGATCAGGATCAAATCCGGCCCGATTAATCAAATGTTAGGGAATAAAGATGGGTCGTAAAGATTGACTTTCCAGATCGTTCTTGGGATCATGGAGCATTGTCTTGATAACTTAGAGAAAGAAAACGAAAGGGGACACTTTAAAGAGCCCACCTATCTGATAATAATCTACAGAAAACATGGCCAGCCACGCGGAGACGATTCATTGCTGATCGAGCGCACTGACCAGCCACGAAATCAAAGCAGATCCGGACACGCATGCATGCCCAGCTTTCATATTTGCCCATCATCGCAATAATTGCAGAAAGTAAGCGATGAGTAATTTAATGAAAATCTTTCACGTGCCTGAACTGCATGTGTGTGGAGGACATGAATGAACAGAAGCATGGACAGTGCTTGGTTCTTAGCTATTACGCACATGCTGAGGATATGGGGGAAAGCCCTGCTCTACATTTGCGTTGTCATTCTCAGCTTTTGTTTATTTCGCTCTACGTGCGACAGATGTCGTGCGTGGGGGTGTCATCGTGGAACACGATATTGTTTTAGGGTTTTATTAGAATAAGCTAACAGCAGCTGAAACACGAGGATACGAACATGTCGGTTCTGCAATACGTGTGTTACATGCTGGTCGTGCGTTAGGTACGGCGGAAGGCGAATCCATTCACATAGAGCCCAGAAGAAAGAAGCTTTCAAGAATGATTGTTGCGGCATCGGATCCTCGTTTGATGCTTATCCACTTGAGTTCCGACGTGCGTGGACGAAGGTGGTCCATGCATGAGCTGGAGGCCTTCTCCATTATTCATTCGACTGACATATTTACATCTAGAAAATTGATTGCTGATAGTGAAGCAGATGATCGTCGTGTACACGATGATCCAAGTAATGCATATGACATTTAGTTGCTTTATTTGTTTTCACGATCTGAATTCCATGACCTATTGCTTTATCACCGGCACTGGTACACGGTTTTATAAAAATTGATACAAGATACAACCCAACTGAGCTAAGAAAATAAGTTAGAAGAAAGTAGCACAAGATTTCACATTTGACAATTATAAAAATTAAGATTATGTTTGCAGTATCGAACTATCTTCATAAAGAGAAGGTCCAGGAAACCGCACATTGGTAGAGGATGGAGTCCAGAATTTCTGGATGGGGCAACGAAATAGAAAAGCTCCAAATTTTCAAAGGACGATATTCAGATAAAACACAAAAGACAAGGGTCCTCCTTGCAAAAAGCGCCGGGGGACGAAAGCGCAAATACTAAGTAATAGCGACCCTCGTGACGAAAAAGGACGAAAATTGAAAACTTCCACACATTTAAGGGGAGTGAAAATGGGAATAAAAAAATCCGGAAGAGAGAGAAAGACGAAAGCTCCTTTATTCCAGCGACGGTTAAGGCTCATGGAGCAGGAAACAGGTCGCGAGGGAGGAAACCGAAACCGAAACCGAAACGGAAGCGCTGAGGCGGAAGAGCGCGGGGAGCAGAACGCGACGACGGCCGAGCAGGAGGAGGAGGAGGAGGAGGAGCATCAAGGCGTACCTAGCGAAGCTGCAGCTGAGATCCTCGATCGGACGCCGCTGCTCCTGCCTCCTCCGCTGCTTCCCGAGGCGCTCCCCCGGCACGTTCCCGCCGGCGACCGGCATGGCCACGCTCAGGGTCCCGGACGTCGTCCCCTCCCCCTCCGACGACTGCCAGAGGCTCCGGAAGGCCTTCGAAGGTCTCTCTCTCTCTCTCTCTCTCTCTCTCTCTCTCTCGACCACCCGCTGACGATGTTTTTTCGGGCCGTCCGTGCGCGCGCGCGCGTTCCGCGGTGTTTTCTCGTTCTTCTTCTCCGCGACCTCGGTTGTTTAGCGCTTGTCGTTTTTCCGGTTGAGGTTGAGGTGGTTCTGCATCTCCGGATGTTTGGTTTGTCAGTTTCGACTTCTCGTAGTGATGGAAGATGATCGGATGAGTGTTTTCCGTTTGGAGTGTGCTCCATCTCTCGACCACGTTCTCCAGATGGCGGCAATTTGCGCTGCCCTGAAAACGAACGATGATGAAGCCAGTTCGGTTTTTCTTATTAAAGTAAAAGACTTGTCGGATCCTCTGATGTTCGCGCCCATTTTTCGTTTCGTGCCGTGGCTAGCGTGCACTGATGAGCATTTTTCCTGCTTTGTCTTGCTTTTCTTTATTGATTCAGAGATACTTTTGAAATAAGCTGAGGATTGGCTGATGGATGTAGGATGGGGAACGGATGAGAAGGCGATCATTTGGGTATTAGGACACAGGAATGCAAGTCAGAGGAGGCTAATCAGGGAGACTTATCAGCAGCTTTATAACCAATCCCTCGTCGACAGTCTTTATTCTGAACTCTCTGGGGATTTCGGAGTACGTTAATCATGTTCTTTGTAGTGTTCTTTTCATATATACTTCTCATCAATCATTAAACTTGATATGCTCATCAAGTAATCTGGCTTCATGTCTTTACCTTCACCTAGATATTTGAAGTGATATCATCGATATGGCAATATGAGTGCTGTAATTGGTTGGTTTCTTTCAGAAAGCAGTGATCTTTTGGACATATGATCCTCCAGAGAGGGATGCCAGATTGGCAAAGGAGGCCTTGCAGAGTAAAAGGAAAAGCATAAACCACTTACTTCCGATTGTTGAGATCGCATGTGCGACATCTCCCCACCATCTCATTGCCGTAAGGCAGGCCTACTGTTCACTCTATGATTCCTCGCTCGAGGAAGACATCTTGTCAACAATATCTTTACCCTTCCGAAAGGTAAATTCTTAGATTACACTTCTTTAGAATGGTGTTCAACATCTATATGTAGGTTTTGCAGTCGAAAGGAACTTTTTTCTTTCATGCACAATTCGTTTGCCAGAAAAAATTTGTATTAATTGACCAATTTCAGGAAAAAGTATAAACCTGCTGCAGTTTGGCATGCTATTTTGAAATTGCCATTGAGTAACCATGTGAAAGGCTATAATCCTAAAATAATATCAGATCACTGTATTCATAATGCTCGAGTACAACTGAAGAGGATAAGGTAAATTGCTATTCAGTTGCTACCTTTTTTTTTTAACTTGATTACAGAAATTAAAAGTTGTTATCTGGTCCTAAAATAATTCTAACTTCTATTCTAGAATATATAATTTAGAACATATCAAATTCTAGTTCTGTTTGCTCTAGTGAATGCTTCATTTCTGGCGCACGTCCATGGCCTTCAGCTGATGTTTGAGTCAAACTTTGCATTGTTCTACTAAGGCTTACCTAGGAGCAAGGGTCCAGTACATAATCAACGGTATAGTAAAAGTGGGAAGTTTTTCGCATTGAGTACCCTCTACATTTCAGTATGACTCCGTATATGTTCACCTCCATCTAGCAGCTCCAATTTCGGAGTTTCCTCATAATTTGCAATGTCTCTGCTCTGCAGATCCTTGTAGGATTGGTGAGCTCCTATAGATATGATAAGGAAGTGATAAATATGGATGTTGCTAATTCAGAAGCAGCACTGCTGCACGAAGCAATTGAAAGGAAGCAATTGGATCAAGATTCTGTTTTGTGGGTTCTTGGCACTAGGAACATCTTTCAGCTCCGAGCAACTTTCCAATGCTACGAGCAGAACTACGGGAGTCCTGTTGACGAGGTCTAGTATTTGCATGTCCAACTCATCGCATAATCCTTTGTTTCTTTTTATTTTTCTTTTTGAAGAGTTTATCTGGATGTCTTGCATCACTCAGGATATCAAGAGCTGCGGGAAGGGTGATCTGGAATCTCTGCTAGGAGTGATAGTCCGTTGCCTAGATTGCCCCGAGAGACACTTCGCAGAGGTCAGTTTCGTAATCCCTGCCAATCGTCCGGTGTCAGGGTGTTAAAGATCCGTCAATCATTTATGGTGACATAAAAGAGAATATAATAAGACTTGGTTCGTGTGAGATAGTTTTCATTCACACGAGTGTTGGAAATGGGTGCGGTTTTCTGTTAAATTCGAATTCTTACAAGCCAGTAAGCCACTACACCCGGAATTCTTGTTATGCCTGAAACCATCTTGTCTTGGCCGTCTCAGGCAACTGCTTACGCTATTATAAAACTTGACCTGCTGTGACTTTTGAAGGATTTTAGCCCATGGAATGTGAAATAAAGCATCTGAATTTGTTAAATGTGCGCTCGATTTTCTAGTCTACATACTTCAATAGCTTCTGCTCAAGAAGTAGTGATCTTTGATCCTTAAATATCACCAGGTGGTCAGAAATTCCATAATCGGGCTCGGCACAGATGAAGATTCGCTCACCAGAGCCATCATAACCCGAGCTGAAATTGACTTGATGAAGGTCAGAGGGGAATACAACAACATGTATAACAGCAGCCTAGACAGCGCCGTCATCGGCGATACATCGGGAGATTACAAAGATTTCTTGTTGACGTTGCTTGGAGCAAAAATATAAGTTCCATTCTTCCCTGCTTGTGTGTCCTGGCTCAAGTGTGCTTGTTTTGATATTGAAAACTCGCTCATGTATTTACACACCTTCTGCAGAGTGCTCGAACCAATTGTTTGTGCATTACTCCTAATTCGTTGTGGCATTCCCTTTGTCCTTTTTTTGTTTTTTCCAAAGGAGGTTTGTCTTATCAACTAATCAAATCCTCATGTCATAATCAGGATATCTGTTTTACCATGGCATCACCAAACAACAGGTTTCTAATGCATCAATCTGTAGTCCATCTCTACATCTTGTTCCGTTGTGTCAAACTAAAGGATAGAATTCCTAGAAACCAGATCTGGCAAAAGAGATTCCTCAACTTTCTCGTGGAGAAATTCTAATAAATGTAGTAGCCAAGAGAAATCTCTCCTCTACTTTAAGGCATCCAACATGCAAAGTACTTCAGAAAGTTACTCAGAGAAACTTCGAGGCGAAAAAATGGGTCTTCACCCGTCGCTCTGGCGATCGGCCCTTCCAAGAAGTTGAACCTTGTGTCAAATTTCATCATGACGCTCAAAGCCTGAATGCCGGTACTTTTGAGTTCGTTCATATTCGAGGCTTTAAATCTGCTGCTTTGCCCAACTGATGCCAGATCCTATCAGTTGCCAATCCGCATGGAATATATCACACAATAGGGTGGAGGTCAAGTGCGTATGGCCCCGGAAAAAGGGGAAAAAAGGTGATGGTCAAGTTCGAGAATAAAGGATGAACTAAAAATCCCTGAATTCGCACACAAAAGAAATGTCTGAATCAAATACTGGGGTGAAAACAATTACTCTTATATCTATGCACGATTTAGGTGCCTCATTTTCCTGCCAGTTGACGCCCCAGCAATCACTTCTATCAGAATTAAGTGGAAGAGGATAGAGTGCAGCCTGCAAGGAGAGTTCCATAAAAGAAACCTACTTTATAAAAGGTTCTTTTGATCTCAAAAATAATATATTCAAAAGGCAGAGTGAAAATACTCAAGCTGGAGACTGAGAAGCAGACACTAGTGGCTCTGTCGAGCTTGACTCTGATGCCACAAGGTTTATAGGTCGTAAAAATGGCGGGCAGTATGCATCTTTCGCGATCTCAGAGCTCAGTTCCAACTGGTTGCTTTGCTCATCAAATTCATCATTTTCAGTAGCATCCTGTCCATGCAAGGGCAGAATAATCCATGTAAGGTGTGGGCAATCCTCCTTGTAAATAACTAGAAGGACAACCATAGGGTGCATGAATCAGAAAAGAGAGCCATATCACTGCAAATACATGTAGATAAGGTGCACACTGCACAGGTTACTGCATGTAAAGCTAGAGGTAGATATGAGATTTCTTTCTGCCATTTTAGTTCAAGCATTTATGAACCAGCATCTTCACAAGCAAATTAAAAGAGTCATAATGAGGGCATGAAGCATCCAACACAAGAAAACTTGTCAGGAGATAACCCGATCAGGATGTGTGAAACATGAATGTAATGACAAAACCAGCTAACACCCATCAACAGAAGCCATAGTCAACCAAATAGTCGACAAGCTGAAATTTACATAATGTTTACATATGTTCATGCGAAAGTATACGCACATATCCTCTTGAAAATATAGAACTCAAACAGGTTGCTTGATCGTCTTCTCTGAAAGGTTGTATTGAGACTACAGATAAGGAAAAGTGACGTTTAAAGTATTCCAATCTACTGCACCAATTTACTCCTGTGATCATAAGCCAGGTCTGCTCATTAACGAAATATTTATCCAATATTTTATGTCTAAGTTTCAACTTTGACAAGCATCTAGAATCTGAAAGAGTTTCCAGTCAAACTGTAGCAGACTAATAAGATAGGACTAAAGGACCAAGTAGACATAGATAGTCTCCACTGCAAAAAAAGGCCACAAAAAACAAGGGAAAGCCAAATTGTAAAGCTAGCACAAACATCTAGAAAATTTATGTGCAGAACATTAGGATATGACGAGAATAACAAATGAAATAGCACTGCAAAGCTGCATGAACACCTGTATGGAGTGGTTGCGGAATGTAGGATAGAAACGAAGCTTGCAATACCCATGGAACAACAAAGAGAACAACAAAAGTGGAACTGTGCATACAGAAGCAGCTGGCTTTGACTTTAGTCCGAACAGACCAATCATCGTGATTTGCATGAGAATTATAGCAACGAAAATGTAGTGATGAATGTATGGCCAATACTTTCCACACGTCTCATATGTAACTGCGTACACATCTGAAATCTGCAAAGCAATGAAACGCATGTTCTTTATGCAATGAGAGTTCAATTTTCATTATCAACATTTCTTTACACCAACAAATAAAAGTCAAACTGAATCACAAAGAATTCTGAAATTATCAATTACACTGGGCATAACCGTAAGCAAACGCTAATGATTACAACATGCAAGAAGCATTAAATGAGAACAAATCACAAAATCTTCCCATACGCAAACAGAGTACTGCTGGAGCTTATTATTGTTTCATTTTCTAATTTCAGGACACCTTATCCCACTCTGCTTAGTAGCCACACCTACAAAAACACTTGGTGCAAAAGTAACAATGCCTTTTGATGACCTATAACATGGATGGCCCAAAAGAGCAGTGACAGAAAGAAGTGCACATACTCGCTTTTTTATCCTATCATGTACATATATCAAAGCATAAGTTTGCGATGTTGTCTACCCACTCTAAATTCTGAACAAACTATATTTTGGATAACATATGAATGTTTTCAAACAATTCACAGTTCCAACTCTGATCTACTACCTGGTCATAAGTAAAAGCAAGCAAAAGCTCTACCAATTGATTCTTATTCTACCCACTCTGCACGCAGAAGGCCTAGCTAGATTTGAGCATTAATTTTGACTATAACTTTCGGAAGAACAAACTCTTTGAGAAACTACCTACATAGACATGAAGCCTGCTTAGACATAGTCCAGTCTCTTCACAATATTACTTACAGTACATTATACTTTCTTATTGCTGCAACCAAGGAATCCCCATGCTTGAATAAACATTATGGGTGATGGTGGAGAAACAATTTATCCACAATGAACTATTATTGGACACAAGGATGCTTAGAAAACTAACCTGGTTTATATACACGACATATCCCAAGCAAAAGTAGCAAATGAGAAATGGCAGTAACAACGGTGCAACTAGCGCATACACCATTCCAATTAACATCACCAATGAGACCACAGGGATAACTCTAAAATAAGGTAGAGAATAAAGATATGGTTCTTTCTCCTTCCCGCGCCTATAGGTGAGTGACTTAATTAAATCCCACAGAAGTAATCCAGGCTGAAGAATCTCCAACGAAAAACCCGACAGCCCATCTGTCAATATGTATGTAATGAAAAAATCTCCCTGAAAGAGAAGGAAAGGATTTAGCTGTGCGCATCATCCATAGAACAGATGCCAGGAAACAAACAAAAATACCTACACCCATGCAGATTAGGCAAATCAACTAGTAAATCAGAGAAGATGCAGTGTAACTCTAATCCCAGATATATTTCACAAGGTAATGTTACTTCCATGTGGGTTCCTTTGACCATTTTGACTTCTACAATTTTTTTAATACTTCTCCATATTAAATTTCAAAACGCTGTGCAATGTTTCAAATAGTACATCATGACAGAGTGGATGTCCATGTGCACACAGGAAATAGTGTAGCTTGCCTTATAGTATTTTCAGTTTTTCCCTCATTCTTTATCTGGTATTAGCCAGTAAAAAGAAATCTAACTTCAGGGAAACGCAAAAGAAGAGGCATGAGTCAGTTGAGCTATCCTTACTTGAGCAGAAACAGCCCTAGCAAGATGACTGGGGATGTTCTTTGGATGGGTAACTGATTCTCCTATTTCATCGAGTAAAGATCCAGACAACAAGCTCAAAAAGAAAACATTTCCCACTAGAAAGTAGAAAACCATGTCACAAGCTTTCAACTCTTCCTTGCTCCTTGATACATAACCTGCTAGTTTAGCCATTCCAAGCATTGCAAAGGGAATGACGTATATAAATCCATTAAGAATGACACTTGGCAGATATCCAGTCACAATGGAACTCAAGCCTGGTCTGCAAACCAATTCAGTTCCATCAGAAGGACGACCAAGTATGTATCACAGGGAAAAGCTGTACATTTGACAAAGCAAATCACGATAATGATGTCAAGCAACTCCATGTACTGGTCTTAGGAACATTGCAAAAGACCATGCCTAATCTATACATTCACAAGAATTAACAGTCATATACTTCATTAACATGGCAATTTGAACTCAATTAATATCTTGAGTTTAGAAGAGCATGGTCTTTAGATCCTGTCTAGCATGCGACAGAGAGCTCGAAGACCTGGAAGCAGCATGCTCATCAACCAGGCAGATGGTAACTACGTAACCTGCTGCAAGTTAGCAGGCCAGGTGCAGTCCCTCATCTGGGCTAACATAGCACAGTACTATACTAACCCTCACCATCTGATCAAAAAATTACAAAGGAATAGGAATAGGAACAGAAAACTGGGGAAATCATCAATTGGGAATGAAAGACAGTTGTCTTCATGCTTTATTTTATACATAAGCTGCTGCTACGGTATAATGGCAGCATCCATAGTCCATAACCATGTTTGTTGCAATTTCGGCTTGCACACATGGAAATATTCAATAAAAAATAAATTTGCTGCATCATGATGGTTAAAGATTTAGCAAACCACAATGCCATCCCCTCAACCAGCAACTAGAAAGCATACCCTACTCTCTTTCAGATTTTCTTGCACAATAATCACTAATGAAACTATTCAAGTGCTTTGACGAACTCAAATATTGTAAGAGCTTGATGAAGATAACCTTACATCAATTGCACGGCCATGGCTGGAGGAAACCACTTTTTAAGCTTCTCAAATCTGGCTATTCCTTGAACAGCAGTCACTGGAACAGCAAAGAAAATAGTAAGGAGTGTCGCTGCAAGAATGACTCCAATTTTGTAAAGTGGCAAAACTCTATTTGGAATTGCCAGATTCTTCCATGATACATCTCTTGGTTCTGGAGCCACTTCAGTGGTCCATAAGAGCGGATGTGAATGTTGCTGAGATTGTGCAGCGAGGGCAGCACCCCATCTGGTTTTGAATATAACAAAAGCTACAGACAACTCCTGCAAGATTGGAAAACTCAGAAAACTGGATATTTTGGTCCGCAAGGAGCTGCAATTATAGTATGGAGACCTTCATCCAATGAACAATTTTCAATCATGACAAACACAAGAATACATAACAAGCCACATTGGCATTCATCTATCCGTATGCTTTCTAGGTAACCACATTCACCAGACTCCTTTGGCTTCAGAGGAAATTAAAAGTTCTCTCAGCTGGCTCTTGATCAAAATCTATTTTACCTGAAGAAAAAGGCATGCTAACTGCTAAGGCGTCGAATACCATTTAATTTTCCTTCTCTCCCATCTCATGGCCAAGAGATGGGATTGGGGAACAAAGTTCTTTAAAACAGAGAAGAATGTCCATTTTCTTCTAGTCTGGCATATTATAGTCAATCCCCTGATTATCTGACATTACAAAATCATAATTTTGATGCATTACGCAAAAATTTATTCATTCAGCACCACAAAAAACTGCAGCACTGAAATTCAACATGTGGACAATGCTTTAACTGTTGTCAGAATTCTAGTCATTCTATGGAAATCCTAGGACAATAGTGCAGTGACAGAGCAACTACATTTTGCAGAAAGAAGACAGATAGTTAAGGATACAAATCCATCCACAACATTAACTTGCATTCAAA
Organism: Eucalyptus curtisii; assembly: GCA_017140595.1. Classification (NCBI taxonomy): domain Eukaryota; kingdom Viridiplantae; phylum Streptophyta; class Magnoliopsida; order Myrtales; family Myrtaceae; genus Eucalyptus; species Eucalyptus curtisii. Next base: position 39,112,403 of record CM029500.1, on the reverse strand, counting down.
GTCAGAAATATGTATGGTTCCCCCAGTTATCAACATATTACAAAAAATGCATCGAGAATGAAATGAGTGTCAACAGATGTAATTGTTGTCAGAAAGTAAAGCACCTTATCTTGAAGCGTATCTTCACACTGTAACTGATGGATCCTATGAGAAAGTTTCTGAAGCTTCTCCTCTTGCAAGGTTATTTTAGCAGAATCTTCTCCATTAGTGCACAAGAGTAGGAACTCTCTCTTACGTTTGCCCATGCTGGATCTCTTTCTAAGATCCTCTATCTTCCTTGCAGTAGATTTTGCCCGGTCCTACACAACATACTTCTTGGTTGTTGAAGGAAATAAGCCAGAAATGAGATGCATCACTCATAAAGCAGAAAAGGTACTCTAAGAAGTATGCTAGGCAAAGAAAGGCTCTCTGTAACCAGAAACATATTTATCAAAAAAATGAAAAATAAAACGGAGAGCTATGGTCTAATTGTCAAATGGAAAGGCCAGGACACTTCCAAATTCAAACTTTTTTCGACTCTACTGAAGAGGAAACAGGCTGTTATGAGCAGACATCACAATGAGAGAGAGAGAGAGAGAGAGAGAGAGAGAGAGATAAATGTTGCGTGTCTTTCATTTATTGCAGAGTTTGATCCCCCAGGACAATTGATAAGCAACCAAAGAACAAATCTTATAAAGGCTTGAAAACTCCACCAACTATGATGCTCCAATAAGAGATGTCTCTCGTCAATGCGAAGTGTAGAATTTTCAAAAAGTGATGCTAAGAGAGAATAATGCGATCTGCCATTGTCAAATCAAAGATAAGTTCACAAGAAGCAAACTTGCTGGAGTTCCTTTGAAGTGGTGAACATGAAAAGTCCAAAAGAATGCCATAAAGTAAGTGAACTCATACAATTTTTCCTTACCAAAAGATCCTCGAGATGGCTTCCATCGTACATCATTTGGTAAGAATAATAACTGTAAGGATGATGCTTAGAGAAAAAGTGGTCAACAGAACAACCACGCGCCTTGTGATCAGTACAAAGAGGAATTCCTCGAACTAAAACAGTAAATTGGTCTGGCCGATGTCTAATAATCTGAAGTCGGCGGATCCTTTTACCCAAGATCTCTTTATATTCCTGAAGGGAAAATGGTCAGCCATCACTGCAACATTTTGGATTAATGTTAAAAAGCACTGTGGAAAGGTCGTTCCATCAATCAAAGGACTCCAAATTTTCAGTTGAGTGAGCTGGATGAACAGCAAGATGCCTTGAGTTCATCTAGAGAGGACTTTAGTCATGCTCCAGATTTGCAAACATAGACCCACCTTGTAAAGAAGGTATAGCCCATAGAGAGACATCAACCACAAGCAAGTGAAATGCACCCAAAGCCTGGCAATGACGAGGTTAAAATGAATAAGCACCTTTAGAACATCAGCCGACCCGGTTCATCAATTCATTTGTCATTAATTTAGCTATAAGCTGTCATGCACTGATCGAACATCAGACAAAAAAGAATGCTCAAAGATGACACGCAACAGACAATCATCCTCTGGATGATGTTCTGAGGTTGCATTGGCATTAGCTTGTGCTGACAACCTCTACGACCAAATTACCATCGATTTCATCATGCATTTGAGCAATCCTCCCAGAAGCTACAGAGCGGCACATTAGTTTGACCTCCAGATCCTTCTGTTAACTCTTCACCACCAAAGACCTCACTAGTTACCATAAAATCCAGCATCTTAATATCCTCCCAGTTAAACCTCAACCAAAAAGAGAAAACCTATGTCTGCTTACGTGCGACAGTATGAGTATGTAATGGTGTGTCGAATGTGGTCGATCGACATGTCAGTTGCAATAAGCCCGTCATGTTCCCACGTACTCTCGGACCATGCACATCGCTCGGCACTCTCAATTACATGAACACGACGCTGTAAAAGCGAAAGTACATAGTCTCGCCCTCACCTGTCAGAGCCTCTTCTGATATTAGATATCGCGAGAGAGTCCATAGACAGGTACTCAGGCGGTCCGTCCTGGCCGTTATAGTTCACCGGCAGAAGCACCACCAATCCGATGAGCGAGCAAGGCAGGAAGAACTTGATCCTGCAACCAGATCACCGCACAACGAAGCCACGTCAGAGAGGCACATCAACAAGCAGCGCGTAACCGCGACGAGCGACCGCACCGAGGGGACCGGGGATCGAACCCGAACTTGAAGAGCCGGATGATGACGAGGGCGTCGAGGCCGCTGGAGTCGAGGATCTCGTCCTCGGAGACGCGGAAGGCGCGGGGGATCCACGCTACGGAGGGGAGGAAGCGGCGGAGGGCGAGCGGGGGGTCGAAGGGGACGTGGTGGCGGCGGGAGAGGCGGCGGGCGTAGTAGACGGGGGCGTTGGAGGGCTGCTTCTTGAGGACGGAGAAGAGGGAGAGGACCACCAGGGCCAGCCCGATGTTGATGGACGCCGACGCGAGGAGGCTCTGCGGATTCATGGCCGGAGGAGAAGAGAGGAGAGAGAGAGAGAGAGAGAGAGAGAAGCACTGCGACTGTAGAGAGAGAAAACAGAAGATGGAAGGAAGTTCTAAGAGAGAGAGAGAGAGAGAGACTCTGCGCGTCGTGCACTGTGCAGTTGCCACCTTTGCATGACGAACGACGTGGCAGTGGCGCGAGGGGAGCGTTTTCGTTTCTGCAACTGCCCAGCGCTACTTGCTTGATCCGGTGCGGACGGCTTCAGGATTCGCGGTCCCATCAGAGCCGTTGCCTGACAATTCGGTTATTGGTGATCTGATCCGACGGATGTTGACGGACGTTAACGGATATCGGAAGAGCTTCCCTCGCCTCGACAGTTGAATGATCGCCTTTCCTTTTTCGTTTTCTGCCCGGGAGTTTTAGGATTGCCTGTTTCGTCTTGAATTTATTACGATCTCCCAATCTGATGGTGTAGAGTTCAATTAGGTCCCTGGATTTATTGACTTTTTCTTGATGGGTTCTGCGTCTGCTAGTATTTTACTATTTTCCATAGTTGGCGACGGTCAATGGAGTCAAAGGAGAAAACGTGATTAGCAGCCCGTATCGACCGCCAATTTTCAAAGTACCCTCTGGACTTCATTTTTTTTTTCCTCAAATTGATCCTTATACTTGATAAAATTGTGCGAAAGCCCAAAGTTCCACCAGACGTTTAAAAAAGTCATCACTGGCTAAGTTTTGCACATCACACGAAAGGTGTCTTTTAGGAGAAATGCAAAATCATTTTCCCCAAAAATCTTAACTAGAGGTCTATATATTCAAAACAAATATCATTTGGTTAAGTTTTGGTATATATTTGGCAAAGTAGCTTTGAAGTGAAAAAACAAATAAATGGGAAAAACATAAGGTATGGCTACTGGAGAATAAAGATATCCCCTCGTGGAAGCAAATTTAGCCAAAGCAAATCCATTCCCAGCTTTGGCCCAAAAAAAAAAAAAAAAAAATTCATTCCTAGCGACAATCAAACTGTCAAAGATGCTAAATAAGATGACGTTGAGGTTGCACGATCTTGGGCAACCTAGGTGAGGTGGTGCCGAGAGTTGTACAATTTTAACAACAAGCGGGACCACCACCCCATAGCATGTTGCCGCCAATCATCATGTACAAATAATAAGGTTAAATACTTATATTATAATGATACTGTTCCTTATCGAATTGGAACTTCGGAAATAAAAAATAACCAAATTTTGACAAACACGGTAACGGTAAGCATATTTATCGAAGGACAATTTTCTTTTTTGGTCGTATTCAAAGGGTACTTTAAAAAGCTGAAAAGCATGAAGAATTGGCAATTTTGATTTAGACAGACGGATACGGATTTGTCTCAATTGGACCTCAGTGAAGTAGCCAATCCACCACAAAATGTGAAAATGGAAACCATTTTTATATTCCTGGTCTGCGGATGAGAGCAATGGAAATAAAGACAGAAAAAAAGGAGGAGGAGGAGGAGGAGGAGGAGGGGGAGGTTATATCTGGCGTTATATATATATATATATTTATTTATTTTTATTTTTTGGCCATTTGCCCAAAATGAAAGCGACTTCCGGAGCCAAGTGCACCACCAACTCGACCCGTCGCCGGGTGGGGGGGCCCACCGGGGCGGGGCCGCCCCAAATGAAACCCGAATGCAGCGCAAATTGCGACTTTCGTGCTCCCAGCCAATCACGTCGCGGAAGTAGATCCGCCTCTCCTGGCCACAAGTTCAGATACCGCCCCCTCACACGTGTCGACGACCCAGAACCACCCAGCCCCCTCGCTCGGGGGAAATTACCACCACTCCCCGCACGTGACGTCACGTGAACTCTAGGCCCCTCCATTCCCAACATTTCCCAGCTCCTCTCTCTCTCTCTCTCGGGGGAAAGAACTGGGTTGCTCGGTGGAGCAGACTTACTCCTGTACGTATGCATGTCCTGTTTCTCTCTCTAAAGGTCTCTCTCTAGCTCTCTCTCTAACTGCGCGTTCTTGTGGGCTTGTTGTTTCGCGGGTTTGAAGAATTAATGGCCTTTTCGATTGTTTTGGTGATCTGTTAGGTAAATTGGCCATGTATGGAGTTACTTACCAGTGTGTCCCTCAACTGGATTTTCATTTAGAGATTTGGTGTTGTTTCACTAGATATGTTTGATTGGAACGACGAAGAGGTAAGTTCCTTTTTCTTTTTTTTTTATATTTCTTGCCCCTTTGGAGTGGCAGCTTCTTTCTTGCTTCTCCTTTTGTGCTTGAGTTCTTGAATTTGAAGGTCTGGCCTTTGCTTGTTCCTGGTTTGCTAGATTTCCTTGTGGCCCATGTTGAATGAAGATGTGATTCTCTTCGGAGTTTTGCTCATTGAGAAGGAGAAGTTCATAGTGTTTGGATTCGCGAACGTTAAACGCCAACTAGTGTAAGAAATCCAAGAAAGAATATACGGAAGGGCGATTCTGTTGTTTTTTAATCTTTTTGTGCCTCCACGGAGCTATAATGATTGAAGAAGTGGCCGGACTGATTCTTGAATGATAAATGAAAGAATAAAATCTGCATGGGGAATTGTCCAATAAAAAGATTGGGGCCAAAGCATTTCGGCAAGAATAATGAGTGGCCGCTTGATTGAAGCGCGAGACCTTGTCATCTGAATTTAATTTCTTGTCTTGATTTTTGTTTTAAACATCGTGTAAGGCGGTGGACTTGGCCATGTTCCTGTGAGCAGAATAACTTAGCTTAAAATGGCGTACTTTTCATTGGTTCTCAGCTGGTTTGGGGGTTGTAGTTTTTAAATGCCATCCCGCTACTCCCTCCCACACTTGCGTGCAAGTTAACAATGTGATTTGCGGCATCCGTTGCAATTGGAAATATGTTCATTTTTGTTATTTGCAGAACTGACTTTGGTGTCCTTAGTTTTATATACCGGTTCATCTCAATATTTGACATTTTGCTGTTTCAGCTCACAAGCATCATATGGGGTGAGGCTAGTGAAAATGGCGAACATATAGTCCCTTATCAAGCTGGAAAGGAAGATGATCGGCCCAATAAAATCCAAAATGAAGACATCGCGACCCTTAAGCCTAGTGAACAGAAGCCACTTGGGGCAAAACTCGATCTCCATGGTATGAAGCTGGAATGCTTCGACAGAAGCAACAAAAATGGAGGGATTGCTGTATCGAGCTTGGACTCATGGCCAAATCTCTCTTCATCGGAAGCTGCTAAAGATGAGCAAGGATCTGTTGGTACTGGAGTGTCCGATAATGTGACAGAAATCAACGAATGCAATTTATCTAAAGGTGGTGAAAATGCTATTTCTTATGACATGAAGCACACAGCACATTTTGAGTTGACTTGTGATATTTCTAATACTTCTCGCCAAACATCAATTTTTCCAGCGGAGACGGCTCAACACGATGCAGATGCTGATATATTTGGAAACACCCAAGATAAAGAGCATACCGATTTTTCTGACTATGGATGGGAGAATATCAGCAGCTTTGATGACCTTGATCGAATCTTTAGGTAATGCATGACCTTGATCAATTTTAATATCTCTTGTGTAATTTGTGTAGTTCACTACTCGACAGTTATGCTTATTGGGGTTGGCATATGTCGTAACCCCTAGAAAACTCTTCTCAATTGTGGATGATTGATGAGAAACAGCTACTCCTATAATTTTGCTGCTAAGACTTTTTATTGTAGTCATGCCAAATTTCTGTTGAATGAGAAGGCAGCCTTGTAGAATAGTTAATGACAATGACCTACTTTATCAAGAAACATGGTGAGCTTTCTTGACTTGGAAGATCCCTTACTTTCTACTCAGCTCATACTCTCTTTTGCTTCTGAGATTCTTAGTTCGCATTTCTTGGGTATTTATCTGACTGAATGTTCTCACAAGTGATGATTTTGCAGCAATGATGAGCCAATATTTGGCCAAGCAAATCTTGATAACGCTGATGAGATATGGTCTTCTTCTAAAGACGCAACAAGCAGTCCAGTAAGATCATTTTCCATTTCTGCGGATTCTCCTGGTTTGATTTCTGGAGCATTGACGAGTTCATCAGAGATCCCGCAAGTGAAAACAGAATATGAACGTCAAGAAGAGCAGTCTTTCAACCTTGGCTATGACAAAATGAATGAGCCTGCATCCTTTAGTTTTCAGCAAAGAAATGCAACTGTTGAACCAGTGGTGAAGGATCAGGTACTGTAAATCAGATCACCGAATGTGCAATCTGAATTGGACTATTTTCTCCTTCTATTATACAAGTGAAGTAAAGCCTTTTCATTTTTCTCTATAGAAGAATATGGCCATGGTAGGAAAGACCCATGCAGAAAACTCTCGTCTTTTTGTTGATAGTTCTTTTACCCTGAATGAACGTGCTGATAAGGTATTCACTTTTCTCATGGAAAATAGTGAAAATGCCTTGTCTATTCTGCCAATATCAGTAATTCAATCTGCTTCCCAAATTTTAATATACCCACGAGAATTAAAGATAGAAAGCCAAAATTAGTTTCTATCGGTTGCTTCACGTAGATTGAGCATTTAAATTTTTCAAGTTCCAGTTGTCCTGACAGGTCGACAATCTTCATCTTCCTGTGAATAACCACCGAATTTGACTGCGAAGACCACTACTTGTATATGCTTATGCCGATTGAGTTTCCACAGTCCCCTCCATTGAGATGTTTTCCATCTCTTCAGGTTCTCGCTACGTTATGCAGGTTTACAGGCACAAAACGCTCCATAAAAGCCAGAAGAAGTCCCGAGAGAAAGCTGAAGGGAAAATATCCCAAGATATTTACGGGTCCTGGTCTTCGCATGTGGATTTGGGGGGACAGTACGGCCACCAGCCATCGCCATTTCCATCATCTATCAATCAACTAAGTGGGATCAGAGGACCTGAGCTCACCCATTTCCAGCAGATCTCTGATCCATACGCACAATCTGCTGCATTCAGGAACTATGCAGAATCATTTCCAGCAATACTTTCACCAACGAGCTTCCAATCCAGGGAGGTCAAGTCTCCAGTCGTGTTTCCTGGGTACAAAGCATCTTCTACTTATGTCGACTCTACAGGAAAGAGGCTTGATTCCCCAGGAAAACCTCCTACAATGACGCCTCAAGAGAAAATTGAAAAGTTGAGGCGGCGCCAGCAAATGCAAGCAATGCTTGCTATAAAGAAACAGCTACAGCAGTTTGTTGACCAAGTCTGTCCTTCTGATGCTCAAGAGCTTACTCTGGAAATTTCAAATCGGCATAGCAAGGGCGCCCATTTGGAAGTTGATGATCTGAGCAGTCTTCCTTCAATTGACATAAGTTCTTCAATAGAGCAGGATGGTTCTACTTTCATCTCTGCAGCTGTTGATGGCAGTTCAATTGAGGATGTGGTGCTTAATCAGCTTCAGGATGTGATTGCAAAGGTATGTTATTTTTCGAGTGGCTTCTTTTCCAAGTGGGTTTTAATTTGTCTAGAATGATAAAGTGGAGTAGTGCAGTTGGACGACAGGATCAAAATCTGTATACGGGATAGCTTGTATCGCCTGGCTAAAAGTACCGTGAAAAGGCAACACACTGGGAGTATGATTGGCACTGTTGTGCATCCGCAAGATGAGCATGAAGTTTTAGCAAAGGAGGAATCAGAGGCTAGTAACAGGTTAGTTAACAAATCTATCAGTGGTTTCCCTTACTTATGTAATGCTTTTGCAAAGAGTTATATTGTCAAGGTGACTTAATATAGGACAGTTCACCTGGTCTGAGTGGTAGCATCTAATTTCAAGGGTAATTCTGTGGAACAATGTGCGAATTGATTGACAATATGTGAACCCTTCTTAGGTTCATCAAGTTTGAACGGCATTTGTTGGTGTGAGTAGGATATTCTACTTCTGTGTTTCAACAGTCGAGTGACATTTTACTTCCTATCCTTGATGAAATTCTTAGATCAACCAAAGAAGCAAGCAGATTCCTATTTATAAAAATTAATTATTGCAAGATGGATGCTTTTGGTTTTCTATTGCAGTTAATTGAGCGGTTCTCGATGCCCTGGGTATCATGTTCATATCCTGAAGTATTGTGATGATTGTTTAGATTTACTCCCGTCTTTGTTATTAGTCATCTTGATGATAAAACCATACCCGTTAATGAGAAAGGATGAAGGGGAAATAGAGAAGACAAAAAACGCAGAAGATCAGAGGCAATAACTTGCTATGGGTTAATAGAAAATCTACATCTTTTAGGATCAACTCCTTTCTTGATTTCATCTATACTTGTGCCCAAATGTTCACAAAACTAAGTTTCAGTTATAGGAACTTAAAACTTGACAAACTGTCTTCAATTGAAGTAGAAGCTTGTTCAAATCACTGGCATAACTTTCTTCAAGTCGAATATCTGGCACCATAGATAAGTTTACTGTCCATTTTTTATTGCTCGGTGTTACAGGGAGGTTAAGCCAGCTGATGTTGAAACAGACACCAATCCAATAGACCGAGCAGTTGCCCATTTGCTCTTTCATCGGCCTTTTTCCACTAAACTTCCTGGAACACCCGAATCATTGATTTCTCGAAAGCTCCCTCACAAACACAAAGCACAAGAGTTGGCAAATGTGCAGAACGAGGGACTGTCCAAGATCTCAAAAACTGAGTCGCAGTCCTCTCTTCAAGGATCAGAAAGTACAGACCAGATGACAGATACCCATCAGATTAATCAGTTCAAAAACAGCCCTTCCATGGACACATCCGAAGATGCCTATGTTGCAACAGAGGGCGGAGCTGGAGCTCTTGAAGCATCGCAAGAGCAGTAAAATTCGTGATGGTAATTTATTCCTCTCGTCTCATCCATGATCATATAAACTCTTCCACTACTCGGGTGTGATGGAATTGCTGCTTATTTGGAGGTTCTCTTTTGTTCAGCCAGCTGAAGCTTCATTGAGTGCGATTACCGAAGTCAGAATCATTTGTTTAAGGTGACAAGGCCAGGAATGGAGCAATTTCATTAACATCATCTTGATTATGCCTACTATGTGGAACTTAATTCTATGTGATACTTTAGCCATTATGACTGAACCTGAACTCTTGTGACTGAAAAAACTTACTAAGACGATTGTTAGTGATGGTGTCCATTGAAAGTTGTTATATTGCAGAAGTTGCAGCAAATAGCAGGCGACTTCCGTGTATTTATCAATCCTCAATCGGCTTAGTCACCTTCTCTTCTTGACCTGATTGTTAAGTTGCATTTTTCCAGATCAGCGTTCTCATACAAATATTCTACAATTGTCGTACGCCCAGTCATTCAGGATACCACACCTTAATCAGAACATGCTTCATTTACATGAATGTATGCATGTTTTAGGCAGTTTGATTAATGCTTCAGTGTTCTGCTTAGCTTCTCTTTTTGGCTTCCCTTGATCCTATTTAAAGAATCTACTACCTTCTCATTTGGCGTCGTCCGGTTACCTGCTGTTCAAGCCAGTTCAACCAAGAAGGAATAGATACTCGCGATTCTGAGCAGCACCGATCTGCCATTGAGGTAGCAACCCAAATAGAAAACACCAAAGGCCAACACAGAGTACTAGTCAATCCGTTATGCCGTCATCAAACCAAGTCGATGGTATCTTTGTAGAGATGTAGGAGTGAGAAGAATTGTACTATGACAAATCGATGGTTAGATGCACCTTCAAGAATCGCACGACGGTTCACCACCTTAATGCCATGGAGGCACTTTCTGAAGTTTTGGCTTGGGCTTGCGAAGGGTTCTTCAAAGCCGTTTGCTTTTTAGATATCAGGTCCCACCTTCTTACTTATTCTTCACTTGCAAGTCTCTGCCCCTTTCAATTTGCAATAACAAACGATGAGATCTATCGTAATTGCCCATATGCTCAAACAATCACTCGTGCGTATTGGATGGGGCCTGACGATGTCCATCGTGCAAGGTTAGCAATATTGGGTACGGCGAAATGCTAATCATAAAGACAAAATTCGAATATGACACGACACGATGCGAATAAACTCCGTGGAACGATGCAAGTATAAAATCGAATTTTTACAATGTCTGGTACCATTCCGGATTATCCGTCACTACATGTCAACCGGCCCAATCTTCCTCGTGAGAGCCCACGACCCAAATACAAATTCGGATTCGGACCCATTTCTCTTGGGGCATTCCTCGTCGGTCCATGCGGTCTTGCGTGTCGGTCGGTCCGTCGCGCGCGGTCACAAAAGTCGACGGCCGGGGGATTCCGGTCGCCATCGGAGCAGCTGGTGGGATTGCTCGCGGCTTTCTGCTCATGGAAGGAGAAGAAGAGCAGAAGCCGGCGGCGGTGAAGCGGAGGAAATCGAGATCGGGAGCGCCTTCTTCCGCCCCGATCAACAATCTCGATGACGGGTGCCTCATGCACATCTTCAGCTTCCTTTCTCCTATTCCAGGTACCGTTTCGATTCCGCCCCCCCTTTCGGCTCCTCTTTGCCCTAATTTGTCATTTCGATGTCTTCTATCCGCGCGTGTAGTTTCGGGAACTTCGCTCTAGGTCTTCGGATTCTTGATTTCCGCTAAAACTATGTGTTGGAACTCCTGTCTTTACGTATGGTTCGAATGTACGTGTGCTTGTTATGTGCTGGCGTCGAAAGTTTGGGTCTTTTCCGTAAAGCCATGTTGCCTGGGTGGTCCATTGAGAGTTTTGGCTGATTAGAAGTTGGGGGAGCAGAGGCTGATCGAATTTTCCCTGAAAATGACGAGTTTTACGAGAATGATGCTTGGACTTGAAGGAGTAATGTGGGATTACTGTAGTTTAGGCGACCGGTGACAATTTGACTATTTCATACGTTAGTTTAGTGAATTTCCCATCCTACTGGAGATTTAACTTGCGCCTTCTTCTAGATTTGGCCGTTTCAGATATAGGGTCTGGGCTAGGATTCTAGGAACCGCGGTTCCTTTATCTTTCTGCTTGGTGTTGGTCCCGCGTTGTTTTGCTGGGTGGACTCCTCTTCACAAGATAGAAGAGAAGAAAAAGAAAAGAAGATGTTCTCTGTTGTTAATACATTTGTCTACTTGCCACCACTTTAGCCATATCAATTAAGAGTAGGTTGTTTTGGGCTGCAGACTTTACACTCAGTTGAAAACCCTATTTTTTTTCACTAAGTTCCCAAGCAAAATTGCCTTTTCAAAGTCTTGGTCTATCTGGGGAGCCTAATGACCAAAAGCTAATCAATTTAAATACCCATTAACTATTTCTCATAGAAGGGTATATGCTAGAGAAGATATCCAGTATTATGTCAGAGTGCCACAGACCCGTTAGGACTCAGTAATAGTCCGATACTTTGGTGGAGCATCTTTCTCCATATTATCTGATATCACTTGCTTGTGCAATATGTAGTATTTTATATTATGTTTTAAAGTATATGAATTAAATACTTATAAAGGCTAACATCTTTAACTCCACCGTGTTCTCCAAGAAGAAATAATACATGCATGATATTATTTTGTTGCGTTGTCTGTCACAAATTGCTGTTGAGTTTGCAGATCGTTATAACACCGCCCTCGTTTGCCACAGATGGTGTTACCTGGCATGTCACCCTCGGCTGTGGCTACGAGTAGACCGGTCTGTAAAAGATTCATCAGAGCCAGGAGTTTTCCCCAATATTGAGTTGGCTGTCTCTGCTGCAAGGTCCATAAACATCCTCTGTGTAGATAATTGGATCTCTTAATGAGCTATGGAATTCTGATGCTATTTTACCCTCATAGACCTGGAGATACTATTCTGATTGCAGCAGGGGGAAGTCATGTTGCCTCTAATATTCAGATAAAGAAACCACTTTGCCTGGTACCTACACAACTTTAACTCAAAACTGCTGTAGTTTTCAGAGCCTGTACCATGGATGGACAATTTATGCATGATTATCTTTTACTGATAAAGAACATGTGATTATTGTATAACTATCATTTTCTAGCATGATTTTTAGTTATTCCCATTATACTGTTGCTAGAGCATGTCCTAGAGGCTTTGAGTCTCTGACTAGTATATCGGGCAGAACTACTAGCCTTTTTTGAGAAAAAAATGCAAGTAATAATTGAGAGAGAAAAAGTTGTTCAATAGACAGTAGGTGGACTTAGAGAAGCCACTTGATGATTTTTTTATTACTTACTTGGCTAGTTCTTAGTCGTACTTCCAACCTGTGTTAGGGCGGGATTGTTGTTTTGGGGGCAAATGGCATTTAGATGTTGCTCGTGTATGTGAATTAAGTGGGTCTCGGTAACATGAGATTTACAATGTAAATGTTTAAAAAGTTAAGAGGAGCATACAGAGGTGGCATTGTTGGGATTCGTTGGTCTTGGAATGTGTAAATGTTGAAATGATTGAAACTTGCGGTGTTGATTTCGGGATTCTTTGGATAAGTCATTCTGAGGAAAGCTCTAATTTGCTTATGTATTGCCTGCAAGTTATGGTAGCATGCTTGTTAAGTTAATCATAGCTTTCATCTCCTAATTACTTTTATCCGTACCTTGTTCTCTTGTCTACCTCATTTTCTTAGATTGGTGGAGGTGAACTTCCAGACGAGACAATGCTTCTCTGTTCACGAGGTTCAGACAGGTTTACTTCTTCTTCTCTTTGTGAAGCACCCTTTTCAGATGCTGTATTCCTTCTGGCTTTGGTTACTGCTTAGTGAATTGACTCCCTCTTTCTGTCAATTAATGAAATTTTAGGTCACTTTTTAACATGCTGTGAAGCACCCGTCAACATAACCTGCCCAAAACAATTTTCAGTGACTTTGCAAGTCTCTACTTACCTTGAAATCTACTGCCAGTCTTTACTTACCTTGAAATCATACTGCAGTTGCAAGAGTAATGAGTTTTTTGTTCTTTGTCAACTGTTTCAGATATTATGTGATGCAGCGCAGATTTAGGTTAATGAAATTTTAACTTTTGACGATTACAAGGAACGTAATTGGACATGTTTTCCTTTGTTTAAGCAGTGCCCTGGAGTTCCTTTCCACCTGCAAACTGTCGAATCTAACTGTGAAAGCGGAGCTTGGATGCTGTCTGCTTCATAGGAGCGGAAGGCTGATTATCGACGGTTGTATTCTCCAGTGTGAGACGGACCCTTTAGACTACCTCTCGTGCCCAATTGTGAGCACAGCTACAGGCAGCAAGGTCGTTTCCTCTCCTAATGGGTGTCATGGCGACGGTGTTTCGGTCTCTCGGACACGAATTGAAGGTGGTGCCAAAGCCGTATTGACTAGTGGGGACCTGGCACTGCAGCGTGTTCGGGTTATATGTGCTCGTACTTCTATGTTCTTCTGGTTCGACGTCGAGTGTCCCTCTTGACTCGATATCTTTGTGCTGTTGTCTGTAGTATATACAAGTACCAGTTAGTTTTACTTTTTAAAGATGTTAATGAATATTGCTGTGATGGTGTGGATACTGTGGAATTTTCATCGTATCCTGTCATCCAAATCCTTATTTTCTTCTGAGATAATTAACAAATAATCCATTAACTTTAATCCAGTATGTGATGTGATCTCTTGACTTTAATTTATTTAAGGGATATTTGCACTATAAGTTCTAAAACTTGTCATGAAAGTGCAACTGAATCCTAAAATTTATAGAAAACGTAATCAAGTCCTAAAACATATCAGATTGGTGCAATCGAAATCTTCCATTATTATCGTCAATTTGTCTAATAGAAAATATATAAAATGTCGACATATTTTTTTAAATTAATTTATTTTCCTATGAGGCATTTTTTAATCACTTTTTGCTTTAAATCGTATTCAAATAATAGCAAAAACAAAAAGATAAATAATTTTAAAAAATAGTTGTGGGGATCGTGGCTGCCCTTGCTGCCACCACCCCGTTGTCGGAAAGAGCCAATAGGGTTCGCTAGGGCCTCGACCAGGGCCAGTGACCCTCGTCCAAATCTGTACAAGTGTGATAGCCCTCCACTCAAATCTGGACCGGGGTCATCGGCCCTCGCCCAGCTATGGTGGCCCTCAATGAGGGTCGTCGGCCCTTGGGGAGGACGCCCTCCACCCAAATTTGGGCGAAGGTCGCTAGGCCCTTGCCTGTTGTGAGTGAGGGTTGTCGGCTTTAGTGATCCCTGGCGACCTCTACCTACCCTTGCCGGCAACAGGCAACTGCAAGAAGGGCATGTTGCCTTTGCCCATTGTTTCATTTTTTTTTTTCCCTATTTTTTGGAATACTTTTTTATTTTATTCAATTAATATTTTGGTTAAATAAATTAAAATTTAAGTCACATCATTGCCACGTAAGAGAGATCAAATATTTAAAAAAGTCATGTCAACATTTTTCGTTAGTCTAAATGGAGGGTGTTAACCTTATGGCTTAATTGAATCAATTTGATAAGTATTATGACTTTATTGTACTTTTTTGTAAATTTCATGAGTCAAATGCACTTTCATAACAATTTTTAAAACTTATAGTGCACCTATCTCTTTGTTTAATGTGATTTATGAATATTGGTCCAATGTGTAGTATCATTTATGAATTTTTAATTTATTCAACATAATTTTGGAACTTTTGTATCATTTTCTCTCTTTTGCGAGGCGCTTCTTGCATTGACGTGTTAATTTATTTGTATAGAGCTGGAATAATTTTCTACAATGGACCGCGCACAATGAATTTTTGCAGACCCACGAAGATGAAATCTTGCGCTAAAGCAAAATTCATGGTTTGATTTATAAAAGGAATCCTCCCGACTAGATTTGCACCAATTCCATCTCTTGTTGAATAACCGGTATCACCAAGTTCATGATCATATAAAAAGGAATCGTTTTGACACCTATCGGACAAGATGAACACATCAGTGCCTTCTGTTCTCCGGTAAACAAGATCAATGATCATTATATGTCGAGATGGAATAGTCCAGAATTAAGCGAAATGAGGAACGTCAACTGCCGTTCGTGAGCTGCCAAGGTGGTTCAATTGCTCAGAAAGATGAATTGAAAATAGTACACGGCGCCCGCTCATTTCAAACATTAACACATAAAACAGCCATTTAATCCAAGTTTACACGCATTTTAGCATCCATGCAAGCTTTGGACCAAAATAACAAAATCCATGCAACCCTCAAACATGGGTCAAAGAAAGAGTTCTCAGGCATAAGAACGTCTTGCAAGAAATCCCTATAAACTATGACTACAGCACGATTCACTATATGCAAGATGAGACGGCACATTTCTAGACAAGCAAACTCTCAGCTATGTGGCTTATTCTCTTCCAACTTACAACTCTCAGTTCCCTACGAGTAAAGAAAGCATCGACTTTGATTATTCTTCCCCATAAATTTCAACATAAAGATTTCAGCAGCCAACCAATAACGATCACAAAATTGAGATACACCTTCCTCGAGGTTTTAAATCATTACACCATTTACTCTTTCTTTGGAACACCCTCCTTTCCCTTTCTTTCTTGAATTTCCGGAGACTTTGGCAACCTGAAGAGAAGGTATATACCGGCACTAAACTCTTCATATTCTCCGTGTCCCCCTGCTTATGTAGTATTCTCCTGGATGAATTTCAAAGACAAGCAAATGCAAACGTTAGCAGACCACAAGAAGCAACATCATACATCAAAGAAAAGCATTATGGAGGACGATTTGGATTTTGCAAGTAAATTTTTACATCAAAATAGCAGCCAATCTCTCATGCCAAGTCCATAATCAATTCAATTAACACATAAAGAAGCTCAGAATCTAGTTATGAACAAAAATACATATTCTCTACATCTCTACATTGGGTTGTCACTGCCCATACATATATGGCAGTGGGATGGGGACCAATGCCCCTCCCACTGAATGATTATTTGAAAAAATATAGAGCAGACTTCTCTTTTTATGACACTTTAGACTGGGCAGAAAGATTGAACTGCATATTCACAAGTCCCTTACGTTTTTGAGTGATGACCAGAGTATGAGAGGGAAGTGATGAGTGGAGTACGAGAGGATCAGACAAACAAACGAGGAAGTTACAAACCCTGACATGAGAAAAGGAAACACTTGAAAGAAATTGTCACACTGATCCCTCAAATTGGTCATGGGTCAATGGACTGGACATGACTACGTCACTCAAAGATGATAATGCGTGAGACTAAAGGCTGATGATTATGCCATATCCATTTCTTTGGGGGAGAGGCTTTTGCAAAATTACAACTGCGTTTGTTAGTGTCAAAGACAATTCGATAATAGCTGAAATGCTGATTTCAATTCAACAAACGTATATTTGAAACAAAAATGATGGCAAGATTCCAAATTTCATCAAAGATAAGATTTTTCTTGCTCCTGTGGATCCGTCCACAACAGTGTCTAAACTCAAGAAATAAGACAGCAACTAAAGAGGCCGTCACTTTTCTGCATAGCAAGCTCCTGGAGAACTAATTAATTTTAGTCATGCATGAGAGACACAGGAACGGATCAATCACAGAAGAGTCTAACAGTCTATAAAAGCTTTCTTGCCTTCTTGGGAACATCACATCTCAAAGGTCTCTCTTTCAGTAAGTGAACAACATATGAATGTTTCCCTTGTTCTTTTGCTCTTACCACAGGATCCCATAGATGCAGTCAAACATGTATATATGTATATTAAAAGCAATGAAATGATCACATCAGCAGCTGCTCAATCATAGAAGCTGATGGAAGAATACTCCTAACAACTCGCTATCTAACACTAAGATCTCTATGCATTAGCTTCAGTCATCAGAGCTGAGTGACATTCCAAAACTCTCAAGCAATACAAAAATGAAAAGATCACACTAAGAATTGTGCCACTACTTACTTGGCAATGCTCCGGTCTGAACTCAATTGGCCGGAGCAGGTTTCCTCTGCAGCACCAAGTCATCATTCGAATAATAATCTGCTATTAGCCGGTACACATATGATGGATTGTGTCCTCCTCTGGAAATATTAGGGGGAAAAAAGTGAAACTCAAAAGATGATACAACTAGAAGTGATTGAGTCCACAATTAAACAATGTCGCTATCACAATAGCCTGACCCAGTACAACGTAGATAGAAATAATCCAGAATATGCAATGTCAGCAAATTGAGAATTGCTAGAACTGTTCTAAAAGATTATATGAAATCTCAGAGGTTCCCAGTTAATTGCAAGTCTGTCTAGGAGATAAGAACAAGTTCAAAGGCTTCGTATTATCAACTTAAGCTTTTGTTGCTATTTTCCATGACCTTCTACTTAATGCTCCCATAAAATAGCATTTATATATAGAAAAGAATTCTGGCAAGATAGGCATAATAAAGGTACTCACGTGTCTGTGATAAACAAGCTGACCAGTTTAGGTGGTACATAATCAAATGTTGGGTTGACAACATGAAGAAGTGGAGAGCCTGTTCCACTTCCAAAGTCCATGCAATCTGAGAATTCTCCAAAATCAAGCAGTTCAGAAGGTGATCTCAGCTCATTTAGTAAGACCTCTGGGTTGTGAGGATACAAGGGGCACAACTGCAATCCAAAATCTGTGTGATCAGTATAGCACCAGCACACTCATCAAAGGTCATCAAACATTTCCAGCTAACTAAACATGCATCCAAGGGACAACCAAACCCCACCATGTTGTCAACTCAATCTAAGTCTAAAATGCATAAAATTAGCCTAAATAACAAAAACATGTCAATTCGTTCTTAACCCTGCTCCATAATTCAAATGTCTAGCGCTACTCAAATTGTGCAACCGCTGTAACTACAGAATACACTGCAAATATATTAATTATTAAAATGCTTGTTGTAGCTTACTTTGGACACTAACTAAAGTAAGCAGCATGTGAATCGTTATTCCCCCAGTTTACCTTATGGCTGCCTGCGAGCACCACAAAAGGAACAGCATGCCTTTGAGCAGCAAGAGCAACCATATTCAACCCCACAGGTGCTATAACTCCACCATTAGCCATTACAGCATGAGCTCCAACAATTACCTTTCAGCATAAATTTAGTTCAAACAGTCATTGCAGTAAATCAGATGCTGAAGAGCAAAAAATTGATAAAAAAGATGTGTACCATGTTCACACGCGAAATCATGGCAAAGACAGCAGAATCAGTAATGAGCGTGGTTTGTAAACCTCTCGCAACCAACTCTTTTGCAAGTAGATGTCCCTGATACCTGATCAGGACCACATGATTAGAAGAGCTCAGCAAGAGATGAAAACATATTAGAATGACCAAAGACCTATGATCAACTCACCTTGGAGCTCCCTCGGCAACAAACACTCGGAATGATCTTTTTTTCTCCTTTGCTGCGCAGAGAAATTCTAGTACCGTTCTTGAGCTTCCTAAAGTTAATATTACCTCACTGAAAACACATGACATTGTTATATACTAATATAATCAGCAAGTGACAATCAGTCAAACTAGAAAGCCATCTCAGACATTGTTCGCAACAAATTAAGCAATAAAAAAAGGTATCATCATGAAATCGATTGGAAGAACAATCAAATCAAATTGAGATTTCAAAGCACGACAGATCATGCTGACCCCCCAAAAGAAACAAACACAAATTCATATGGATGCACTTATTGGTTTTCTCTTGAGGGGAGAAAAGGATGAGGACACCTGAATCCAGGCCCAGTTCCTAGGAAAGGCCAGCCTAAAATCCTAAACTCTGCCAATGCATGTGTTCACATGCATATTTTTGTGTCTTAGTATTCCCCCGTTCATCATCAGATAACCAGTGTCTCAAAACTGCACCATCAGTCTGAGGGTGATGGCTCCATCAGACCAGACATAGATTAAGAATTTCCTAAGATAATTATCAATCACATGGACATATGACCTGCCCGACAAGGTAGGGGAGTATTCATGCCATTAGCGAGAAAAACCGCATGCATTCATCTAAAAGAAACCCACAGACTATATTAAGACGAGGAAATCTGGCATATGCTTAATTATGTCCCAATTTGCTAGCAAATGATGCTTGACCTCCAATACAAAAAAGAGTACATATAGCAGACACGTTTCCAAATTGAAATTATACAAGCACATAATATTCCATTTCCCACATCATATCAAAATATACCAAAACTCGGCATATGGGAGCAACAACCTCATGCCACAGAGGTTACCATGGAAACTGCAGACTATAAGACAAAATTAAAAGATTTATGGATGGAGAAAAAGACAAAAACATCACATCATTTTTCTTATTTCATGTGAGGTTGGTTACTTAAATTGTGAAGAAGTTTATTATATTAAAAGCAGTAAAAAATCAAAAATGAATAAACCAAATCAACATTACCACGCATGAACTCCAAAATATACTGAAAAAGACACCCATCTCAAGTTTCCTAACACTCAATTAAGGGCAAAACTGATGCAAAGAACCATTAAAACAAGAAGCAGACTAATAAAAGGGGAACAAGCAAATGTCAACAAGGAAAAAGAAGTACTTTTGATGAATATGCTCCACTGCTTGCTCAGCAATCTGTTCATGGCAAGTGTCAATATCTCCAATGAGTTCATTCAATGCTTCAATAACATCATGCTTCAGCTTCCGGCTTCTTGTACTCTTGTCAGCAGCTGCGAAGGAAAAGAGTTTCTTAGCACTGACTAGCAAGTCACTAAATCTACCAGAAACAGCTATTTCCTTCACACTTCTGCTTACAATTTTTAACATAATACTATAAAATTGATTTATCAAGTTGGCAAGTGATTTTGTGAATGGAAAAGAAATCTCCATGTGCCATCAATGGCAATTTGCTATTCACTGGATAGGACTCTATGCTTTATCACAACACCAGCTATCTTGTGCATTGCTAGCATGCATCAACAAACAGACCATGGAACGATAAAGGAAGCTCACATTTGGTTTTTCCATCAGAATCACCCCCTGATGAAGAAGTATGAGGAACAGCCGTCGAGTCAGGTAGATCCTCAAGAAGGGTTTGCAAGGAAGGTGGGCGCAAAGTGTTTCTTGAAGCAGCAGCTACTGCAGCGGCAGACAACACAGGATGATCATCTTGGTCTGTTTCACCTTCGTCGTCACTTACAGGTGATACATTCAACCCAGCCATAGCCACTGTCGTGAGAGAAAGATCCTCCTCCCTAATAATATGCAAAACACGTCTGACAATATTGCCGACAGCAAGCTCTGCATTCACAGGTACAACTGGTCAATACATATAGCAAGGAACCCACAATATCTGTAAAGAGATGCTTAAGCATAAATCATCACGATAGTTCTTTCCAAAAGCTTAAAAGAGAACTTGCAACACAATATCAGTTGAGCATAACTTCAAAAAACCAAAACTAATCATTCTTTTATAGGATAGCAGCATTATAAAGTACATAAAGAAATCAAACAATTTACAAACTTTAGCAAGATGAGGATGTGGATGGCCACTATCTAGTAATATCATTGACAACAGGAGTATCCACAATTCATACTTTTTAAGAAGGTACATTTTCCGATACATAGATTTAGCTTGTGCATGGTGCTTCTTTGTTCCTTGCCAGTGTGAACAAAAGAAAATAGAGCAATATAAGTGCCCTGCTGTGGTAATGAAAGCCGCAATATCATCTCTAGCCTTTATTCGACACCAGCAAGAAGAAATTGAGGTACTAGGACCAGGCAACAGTGGCTTTTTTAAAGCAGAAGAAAATTTCGTTACCGTCAACACCGGATATATATAATACTCAGAATAAAGTATTGGGACATATGGTCCAGTTTCAAACTGCAAGCTGATAGCAAGCAATGACAGACACTTTGGTGATTTTAAACTAGCATTAACACCAAATATGAAGCAATAAAAGTGGCATACCAACTGGATTTGCTGCAACCAGCTGCCCTCCTACTGCTTTTACAGCATCAATCAAAGCAGCTGCCTGGTGGGTGTGTGGAATTCGCTGCTGAGAAATAACCGATCGAAGGAGTATCGCTGTCTGCCTTGCTGTTGCATGTGAGCCCTCAATCTTGCTGCCGCCACATAGAGAACATGAATTTATTTTCTCGCCTACAAGCATGCTACAGGAACTTCACAACTAAAAATTGGAGTTTGACAGGATCTCACCGTTTTTTAAGCTTGAAAAGGAACTCATTCACTAGGGCTTGCACATCTGGCATGATTACCGATCTACCACCACTTTCACCCACCACTTTCACCTAAGCGATAGCAAAAGATCAGTCTGGAGTACCCAAAAAGTTTGATCCATCCAATTGAAGAGCAAAGATATAGATTACTCAGAATTTTTTCCACGCACAAAAATGAAACATGACCAAGAGCTAAGTTTTGGTGAACCCGTATGACCGAATGCCATTGAGGTCACACTAATTGGTAAGTCTAGATGTAAGAGCTGCCGTAACCACCTTTAAACCAGAGTCTTTTATTCTCTAGTTCACTCCGTACCATTGCAAACTCACGCAGTTAGTGAAACAGTCAAGGGTAACAACCTGCAATTGCAGCCAAATGCTCTATGAACAAAGAGCATAAGCAACTTCGTCCCAACGCATGCAGTCAGTTTCATTCTTTTTCCTCTTTATTGTTCCTCCATTCTAGAAAACCACCTTATACTAACAAGTCGGCCCCGTCCCTCTATGCTGTTCCATCCTCCTCCAAAACCACCCCATACCGAAAAGCCAGCCCAGATAGACAAAATTCTGTCTTTTATCCCCTCCCATTAGTTCAGTCATATCAACAAACTGGTACTAGAGCAAGCAGACATTAAACACTCTTCTCGTTCGCTTTTCAGGCATCTGATTTATTCTTTTTATCATGCCAGCAATTCCCTTTGAAATTCAACATGGGAAGTCTTCCAACAACGCGCTCACTCCAAATTCACGCTATGATTTCTTCGATTGCGGAGTATGTGCAGCTAAGCACACCCAAATAGAAGTCCCAAAAATATACCCGCCGCGGAACATAAAATCACGCTGGCAAAAAAAAAAAAAAAAAAGGCAGACAAACCCCAACACTTCCTCGCATTCCACCTCGTGCATAAAGCAAACACGCTGCTTCTTAATTGGACAAGTAAAGAAAAAGAAAAGAAAACAAGAAGAAGAAGAAGAAAAGGAGCGACAAGCGATCGAGAATCTCACGAACAGGAGCCGTTCGGACAGCGAAACCAGGCCGACATTCACTTACAAATTCAAGGCGGCGGATCGACGGAACGCCGCACGCCGCGCGAATCCGAGGCGCGAGGATTTTTCTGGGGCAGTCCTTGATTACTACGCGTGGGGTTTTTTCGCAGCTGCAAGAAAGAAAGAAAGAAAGAAAGAAAGCGCTTCGAAGCTTTTTGCTTCCGTCAGTTGCCGTTCCGATGTGTTGTTTTTTCTTCTTCTTTTTTTTTCTCTCCCTATCTTCCGACGCCCTTTCTTTCACTTTCTTTTCCGCTTTTTCGGTTTCCTCGACACGGTGCTGATTCGGGGGTGGATTGTCATGGGCTTGGTTCAGGCCCAATGCCATATTTTCTTTTCTTCCTAATCATAAACATGAATAATTAACAGTATTATTATAATTTTGTTGGGGGCGAGTGGTTATGACCATTAATTGATGATGATAATAATAGTAGATGAATTCAAGAGGCATCTAATTACAACAGTGATTCTTTATCAATTTTTGTTAGGGTAAAAAGTCACTAACAATCTTAAACTATGTCCGCCGTAATATTTACTTTATTTTTTTTCGTGTCATTAAAAACTTTAATTTTTATGCCCACTACGATGTATTTACCCTAAAATTTAAAAACTTCAAACTTATACCCTTGACTCCATCAAGACTTTGTCAGACGATGTTCCAACCAAATAACGTTGTTTTCGTTTCATTTAAGTCACGAGGACGTCATACCAACATCGTTTGCCATCCATTGTTTATATCAGCAATTTTTTTTTAAAGTGCTCATTGATGGAATCATGATGGGAAGGAAAATGTATCGCACGTGTACTTTTAGTATAAAAAAATTCGAATGAATGTGATACTGTAGACGTCATTGCCAACACTAATTACCTTCTATCATTCATATAATCGGATTTTTTAATGGTGCTCATCAACCGAAGGTAAATGTGTCACCAATGTACAAATTTGGGATTTTCTGCATAAAAAAAAAATCTTAAAGAGTAAACATGTCATCATAAGCATAGTTTAACTTTTCTTCTTCTTTTTTTGGACTTTTTCCCTTTTTTTTGTAAATAAATTGTCACTGAGCACAAGAACCAGAAAATAAAGGGAGACCGCACCCCTTTAAAAAGCCCAGGAACCAATTCAACCTAACTCAACTCTCTAAGACCCAAGACCCAACAGGCCCAACCAACACCCTATAAGCAAAGCCCACGAATTGACCAACACTCACCCAAAGGAGCAAAGACAATCCCAGATCAGAACCTGGACAGATTCGCTCTATACAGTCCAGCGGATATGCCTATGCCTCGGCTGTCATTCAGACAACCATCAATTCTCCAGTTATCAGACAGTAAAAGCTTGAACTTCAGCAGACAGGACAAGACCCCACATCATCGGCCGTAGCAATCTGGTCTTTACCCTTCCTCCATCAGTAGCCGATCGAAGTGAATTTGCTTGAAGATAAAATCACATCATTCAAGGGAAAAGGAAAAAAACAAAACAAAACAGAGAGAAAAGACGAAAATGAGGCATTTTTCCGATCTTTTTGGCGTATTTCTTGAATTCGAGAACAACAAGATCAACCGTCTTCTTTCAAATTTAAATTCTTTTATTCCCGAAAAGCTTTCTAGTTTCACAAACCAAGCATGTACCCGAGAAAATGAACAGTTTAAAAAGACAGAAAGTGGTTTTCGCGTGTACTCTTCCAATGGGAACGGGGGAAATCGGGAAGGCTTGCTGGGATCCAGATGGGCGCATGAGAGGTGCGCGTATCACACAGGACTGATCATCACCACCTATCAATGCGTGCCCCCGTGTGCTGTGTCGGGGAAGGAGACAAGAGAGAGAACAGGAAATACGAGGAGGTTTTTGAAAATCAGAGAGCCAACAACGGAAGACGCAGACGAGGGGCGAGCGAGAAAGAGAGAGAGAAAGGGAGAGAGACGAGCCCGGGGGAGCGGGGCCTACACGTTTCACTGTTTTCCTTTTTGTATTTTCTCGAGAACTTTCTCTCTCCTCGCCCCCAGGCGACGCTCCCCTCTCTCTCCTCCCCCTCTTCTCTCTCTCTCCCTCTCTTCCATCTGCTGCCCCCCTGTCTAGAGCGGCTTTAATTTGAAATTATACGCGCACTTCGTGTCTTTCTCGCTTATATTATTCCTTTTTCTTTCCCCCTTCATTTATTACCTCTATCTATCTTCCCATCTACTCTGTAGACGCCCTCGAATCCCTCCCTCCCTCCCTCCCTCCCTCCTCATCTGGGTTCGGTCGGTTCTCTGTACCGTCGCCCCCGCTTCGTCAAAGTTGGGTTTTTGAAATCGACCCACCTGATCTTTCCGCAATTCCTGGTGAGTTCCCGTCTCTGTTCCATCTCCGCTTCATCCCTTTGCATGGGCATCCGTCGTCAAGTTCGATCTTTTGTCTCGATTTTCGTGTTCCTCGGCTTCCCAAGAGGCAAAAGTTTCGATCTTTCCGGTTCGTGATTTGGGAACTTTACAGATCTACTTTGGGTTGGGGGTCCGTAAATTTTTCTTTCGATCCCTTCCTTCTGGGGATTGAAGGTTTGATCTGTCACGATCAGTGATTCCCCAATAATCTTGACTACTGGCTGACCTTGTTTTGATCATTTCAGTCGTTGTGGAGGTTTGCCGAGGGCAGAGTCGTGGACTTTTTGTGAACTCTGCGGAATCAGGGTCCGAATTTTCTCAAGCTGAAGGCAAATTGCTTTTATAATCAGGTGATGCATCTTCTTTACCTATGCAAGTATCGTGTGTAGAATACGATGACGAAGTATTCAGGATAAGTGATTTGAGAATTTTTTTGACGAGTCTGTTATAGAACTCACTTTGCATGGTACATGGAGAGAAGTTGGGATGCTGCAGTTCTTGTGATGTCTGTGCGAGGTTTAATTATGATCAATAATGAAAAAGGCAAAGGCCAAAAAGCAAGAAAGAGAAACGACAGAAAAAAAAAAAAAAAGGTTCCAAGGGGTTTGTCTCACTGTTCATTCAACTTTTAAATGTTTCCTCACGCTGCATGCTTCAGCATTGTGGAGAAAATTACATTTTAGTTTTAGCTTTATTGAAGCTGGCTTGACTTTGGAATAATGCAAATCTGGATTTTCAGAAAGACAATTCTAAGTGGTTGGAATTTCGATTGAAGACAGGTTGTTTTTTCCTATCTGACCCTTGATGATGCCATTGAGAGTTCATACTTTCAGTACATATGTTGAATTTGAAAAATAGAGCCTTTCAAATCCGCTGACCGTATTGTTTGTCGTATTCCTATTAGGATAAATGCACAGACATCTGGTTTCTAAGTTGCCCTTTTTCTGCCCCTTCTTTGTTTCTTGAGGAAAAAGTGCTCGGTATTCTCATTGTCCATGACCAATGCTCATGCAATCACGTTTATCATGCCAGATTCACCTGTTTAAGTTGTCTTTGTTTCCAGAGTCTTGCTTCTTTTTGTATTTAATTAATAATACATGTGTTTTTTCTTTTTTTCATTTGTAGTTTCATAGGCTAGGAAGTCTCTTCGAGCGAAATGGCTTCTGCAAATTCATTCTTTGATGAGATCCGAAACAAACCTGAGGTTATTGATCCTCCTCAAAGTGAAGACACAACGGACATCGGTGAAAGTGTGAATGATCCAACGCAAAATGTTGTCAAACCTAATGTAACTGTCTCTAGCAGTGTCCGAGAGCTATTAGAGTGCCCTGTGTGCTTAAATGCAATGTACCCTCCTATCCATCAGGTTTGGATTTCTGATCTTGCATTTGACACTTTTTTCAATTTTCCTTTATTTCAATGTATCGATTCTTCCTTTAAAGCACACAAACACCATGGAACTTGTTTCATTTAACCTCTTTTGGTCGAAGTCACCTATTTATTACACATTAGTGCAACTTTTCAACATTAGACACCTGCAGAGGTGATATTTGCATCCCTATGGTTTATTTGGTATTAAAGACTCAAAAGTTGATTTTTGGGATTCTCTTTGCATCAGTGTTCGAATGGCCACACACTGTGTTCTGGTTGCAAGCCAAGGGTGCACAACAGATGTCCTACTTGCAGGCATGAACTCGGGAACATCAGATGCCTTGCATTGGAGAAGGTGGCTGCCTCTCTTGAACTTCCATGTAAATATCAGAGTTTTGGGTGTGTAGGCATATACCCGTACTACAGCAAGCTGAAGCATGAATCACAATGTGCCTTTAGACCCTATAGTTGCCCCTATGCCGGATCAGAATGCACAGTCATCGGTGACATTCCTTGTCTGGTAGCCCATCTCAAAGATGATCACAAAGTTGACATGCACAATGGCAGTACCTTTAACCACCGATACGTCAAATCAAATCCACATGAGGTCGAGAATGCCACGTGGATGCTAACGGTACTCTTTTCCCTCTTTCCTTGATTCAGTTATCCAAGGCGTATGTTGGTCTCTCTGTAGTTATCCAGTAGTTAATTAATTTGTTAAACTATCGAAAGTAACCATCCGCTCATCAGAATTGTTTAAGTTCATATACCCGTGAATGCGAAATTGTGTGAAATTTGGATTAAATCTGTTATTTTCTTGATAAGTTCTGTGAAATAAAGGTCTCAGTTGTTAAGTCGATATATCTCAGGCATCAGATCATTTCGTTTTCAGATCAGCGCTGTTTATGTTTGCTCTGTTCTTCCTTCTAAATTTAGATGTGGTTTGTCTCTTAGTTTTTTGTATTGGCCGAAAGCTGGAAGCCCAGGTAAAGACAGATTAGCTGATGTAAGTTTGTAAAGTTGGAAGCTTAAATGGGGCTTTATGACTTGAAGAAGTATCCAATTAAGTCGTTGTTGGAGCTTCCTTCTAAGTTTTAACAAGGTTTTCTTTTAATATTACTTGTGTCGTTGAATCAAATGTTCAATGATTGTTTTTAAAATGCCAAGTGACCCATCAAAGAAGCTGGCCCAAGTCTGTGTTACCCATGGGAGACTACAGTTGCAAGTTGCGTTATTGTTGTAATTTTTTAAAAGG
Organism: Eucalyptus curtisii; assembly: GCA_017140595.1. Lineage (NCBI taxonomy): Eukaryota > Viridiplantae > Streptophyta > Magnoliopsida > Myrtales > Myrtaceae > Eucalyptus > Eucalyptus curtisii. The sequence continues at coordinate 39,084,879 of CM029500.1, read as the reverse complement.
GCACAATAGTAATCAAGTTTCGGTTGATCTCCAGGTTTTTAGTTGCTTTGGTCAGTATTTTTGCCTGCACTTCGAGGCCTTTCAGCTTGGAATGGCGCCGGTCTACATAGCATTCCTGCGGTTTATGGGTGACGACAACGAGGCAAAAAACTACAGTTACAGCCTTGAGGTTGGTGGGAATGGGAGAAAGATGATCTGGCAAGGTGTGCCTCGGAGCATAAGGGACAGCCACCGCAAAGTCCGCGATAGTTTCGATGGTCTCATCATCCAACGCAACATGGCTCTCTTCTTCTCTGGTGGCGACCGGAAGGAGCTGAAGCTTAGGGTGACCGGTAGGATCTGGAAAGAACAGTGATGACGGGGTACTTCCATCTCACGCTCCTTTAGATTATCCTGCTCTTGAAAATCAGAATAGTTCGTCCGCGTAGTGATCACCACGTCTTCTTGGGCATGTATTTTTTGGGAATTTTAGGGGGGGCAATGTCTCTTTGCTTGAACTATGCATCGAATACATGAATGGGAAGACAGCAAAATGTCGTATATTCCAAGCAGAAGAATGAGAACGTGTTGTATTGTCTTGCTTCTCTTCCTTTTCGTGTCCACTTGCCTCCAGTTGTTCCATGTTTGTCGCGGCATACGGCGGTCGAGAGATATCTTTTTCATTCACTCGGTCAACTTGTCTGTATTCGCCTTATCTGACTTGTCTAATAAGGAATTGATTTCGGATTTCCTCGGAATTCGACAACCTGTGAAAGATATCTGGAAAAGTTCTATAATGTTACCTTCAAGCAGATCTGTCGGCTTCTTAACAAGTTAACGTAGCTGATTTGAAACCGACCAGTATTTGGATAATAGTTTCATTTTATAATCTCTTTACATAGATTTATAATGTTAAACTTTTGTATTCGGCTTTAACTTTTTTTAGTAAAAAAAATTGCCGTCTCGTTGTGAAATGTTTTGTCCATTTGGAAAAATGAACACTTGGGAAAATTACTATCACCCATGAAAAATTATCAAAACATTCGGGAAAAAATTATTAGAATTTTATAGGAAAAATCTATCGACCTTGAATGAAAAATCACGATTTATCAAAACATTCAGGAAAAAACTACTAGAATTTTCTAGAGAAAATCTATCCACCTTGAATGAAAAATCACGATTTATCAACATGTTTAGGAAGTTATTCATCTAAAAAGTAATTACTAAAACGTGTAAAAAATCATCACCATTAATAACAAACAAAAAAATCACTCATGAAAAGGTACCCACATATTTGACAAAATTAACATCACTTAGGAAGACGCTCCATGATGAATGAAAAGTCCATGATCTATCGCACATTCACAAAGTTTCCAAAGACAAGATATAGAGTTCATTGAGATAAACTAACATGATATTATCAACATATTTCAAAGTTTATCATTCCTAATAATATATTGCCGTCATTTTTGAAATATTATACGGAAATGACCAAAATCTTCAAACATTTACCATTGCTTCTCAGTCACAAAATGATGAATCAAATGTTCAAAAAGGAAGCTATAGAAAGAAATTGACGCGGAAGTATTAACACATTGATAAATTATAGACACAGACAATGCCACCGCTTATGAAAATTTACCCCATTGGAAAGGCCACCATCATTTATGGAGATTAACAATTGAAAAATCCATGACCTCTCTTTATGACTAGGATGTTACTAAACGGAGAAAACAAATAAAAGTTTCAAAGAAAATGTTTGAAAAAGTACGGTCACTGGCTAGAGTATGTTACCATTGCAATAACAAGTTTACCACCATTTATGAAAAGTGAGCATTTCTTGGTCCGTAACATGTCATTTTTCAGAAAGAAACTTATTCACTTCGGCCTTTAGTTTTGAACTCTGCCTTTTGTTTTGGCGATAATTTTCTTTGAGTTAGAAATCTTTACTGCGATATATCTATAGCTTTATGCTTTTAACTTACATCTGATTCAATGCATGGCATATTCTAGGTATTATTTCAATAAGTTCTAATCTAATTTCAAAGTTCTGTGCTTGATGTAACTTAATTTGCTTCCTATTTTTGAAGAAGAAATCCTCTCTTTAAATTTGTATGGTTTCCGACAATTATTGATGGGTCTCAATCTATTATCCATTATGTAAAATGTCAAAATGAGAGAGATTAGCAAAATATTCAATTTCATTATAAGATACAAGATTAAGATCCGGCGCCATCCTATCCCGAAAATGTGTCCACAATCCCTATGATTTCATTATCGACTTCGAGACGGTGTCAATAGCAGCACAAGGGGCTCCCCCATTAGAAGATCTGGGCGCTTTATCTGAAAAAAGAAAATAAAAAGAGAGAAGAAAGCAAAATGAAAGAGCGCATGATAAATCAGCTGCACATGCTTAAGAAGCCGCCAACTTATAGCACCAGAAGGGATAAGACTTCGCCTCGGACCAGAAGTTGGCTCATCCTTTTGGGAACCTTCCAGTCTTATGAACACCTACCCACGTATGCATTCCATCCCTGAAGGCGGTACTCCCGAGCTGCCTCTGCTGGATTCAGAGCCTTTATGATTCCGCGCCCAACTATGATGATATCGCTGCCTCTGTCATGGATCACCTGGAAGTACATTTTCAATCGCAAGGAGTCAGTCTCAGCCGACAAAAGAATACATAATACGCAGCTCAAGTTTGACACACTAGAACTTTGTCTGCAAGCAACCCTTCCGAATAAGAATAGCATAAACAGAAAAATTGCCAAGTTAAAGCGAGACATTCTCGTACTAATTATCTCGAGCCTAAGTCAGACAAGACTCAATACGGTTCGATTGCAATTCAGTAGTGTCTGATCATATGAAATGGACCTTAAATAACAGATTCCGCAGGACAGCCACTTACTCTTGTAACAGTCTTTGCCATCATGGCCAGCTATTCTTACTACTGAACAATTTTCTACCAACAAGATAGGTAACAAGTTATGGCCAATACTGGAGACATTGTATGCATAGATGAGGAAAATTCACATGGACAATAGAGAGATGCTTTAGAGGAGGTCCCAAACTAACGCCCGTCTCTTAATTTTATTAGAGAACTAGTTTCTTCCTCTCAAAAAGTCAAATGCCAGTTCAGCACCCCAAAGATCATTTTGAGAAAATTGCGCACACCTACCTAGTAATACTAACATACAACGCACCCATATTGGTGAAGTTGAAAATTTAATGGCCGCTAAAAGTGGCAAATTGATGTCAACATTTGAAGACAAATGAGTAGACTTACAGAATGTGGAGTGTTGTATTGTTGCCCAAGGTTGTCACCACCAGTTACCAATTGAACACCAGGGGTAGCCTGGATAAATGCTGGATTCACAGGCGCCCCTGGCCAAGATGCTGGATTAACTGAGATGAACCCCATAACAAAGTCAGAATGTTCCTCTGCAATTTTTACAGCCGTTGCAGTGTAATCCCCTGTGGCTAGGTTACCAGCTGAGCTCATTTCAGCAAGAAGCAATAGGCCTCTACCTCGAGGCAAACCCTGCATTGTTCAAGGATCATCATAATGATCAATACGGTAAAAAAGAGGATTTATTTCAAAAGGTTTACTAAAAGCAGTCCTTTTACAGAACAAACCTTTAGCTTCAGTCCCTGAACAATTCCAGGACCGGAGATAATGTGAGCATTAGTTATATCAGCCCAATCTGCTATTCGGAATATACCACTACAAGTGCAACATTATAGAGTTCAGTCTATAGAACAAAATAGACGAAGAGGAAACAACTACTGTAGAGTAACTCATACCCTTCATACTGCATTGTCACTGTATTACCAATATCAGCAAATTTGCGATCCTCAAATATCAAAAAGTTGTACTTCTCTGCAATCTGTTATGCCATTCAGTACCATCAGAAGAAATTCACAGCCTTTGATGGATTAAAAATAGCGCGAACTTGAGATTTATAAAACTAACGGATCTACATATGCACAAGGTTCGCAAAGATTTTCTGAACACGTGGCTCTTAAACGTTATCGTCAAAGAGAAAGTAATATGTCACACTACTTGTGTTATACATGATAGACAAATCTAAGAAAACGCTTACCTATATCAGAGAAAGAGAAAAGAAGAATCCAATAATGGCGTCAAAATAGCAGAGTGATGGAATTGGCACATACCGTGCGCAGTCTGGAACCAAAATCCGGGGTGAAATCAGGTAATATGTCTACATGGGTTTTCAATAAACATATTTCTGGCCCAACCTGAAAAAAGTCCAGACAAAAGATGTGAACATGGGGGACTACTAAATCTGAGGCATTTTCACCGAATGGAATGTGTCATTAGACATCTGAGAAGGAATTATAAACAGCAATGCCAGTCCATGGAATGATACTGCTGACCAATGACCATAACTCCTGTTCAGAGACAGTGTAAGTTCTTAAATCATGTCACGGGATAGCAGATGCATAAGGCAGTTCATGGGAATTCAATCCAATATGTCCACTATTCCACGGTATTAGTAGAACTCCGAGCGGCACCCCCCCCCCCCCCCCCCCCCCCCCCCAAAAAAAAAAAAAAAAAAAAACCAAAATATTAGGTACTGCCAGATCTTTAACCCAGGTGGACAGAACAATGATAAAAATGATGGCACCAGCTGTTACAATAATGTAGTGACACGTTTTTTGGTCTGAGAAAATCTAAAGAACAGAAGCAAATGCAAAGCCTAAGTAGCGCTTGCAACTCAAAATAAAATTGATGACGCCCTTAGTTTATATATCTTGATGCAGGCTTCTCACATATAGAAAACGATTCTCCGCACGCTTCATTAAATTAATCTGCAAATATCAAGAAAGAAGAGAAGGAGTATCAAGCGCTGACCTTCTCAGCAATATCTAGCAACTCAGCTGCCGTCCCGACGTCAGCGGCGACGCATAAATTACTTTCCTTTTCCACCATCACCTCAAACAGCCTCTTCCCAGCTGGGTTCTTTGACAACTTTGCCCTCTCCCCATACCCCAAAAACCTAGCTTTCTCCTTCACTTCCTTCGCCGGCACAGCCACCCTCTTGTTCTCCTCAAGAAACTTCAGCACGGTGGCCTCCACATCATCCCCTAGCTTCCCCTTCTCCTTCAAGATCCTCACCATGTCGGTCAGTTTTATCATCGCGTGCAGCTTGATCCCATTCTGCTCCAGATTCTCTCGCCCTCCTTGCTCTCTATCGATCAGCACCACCGCGTCGGTTACCTTCAACCCCACGGCGCGCAGCGGGGCAGCCGTTTCCAGCACCGACGCGCCGCTCGTCACCAAATCCTCGATGATCAAGCACACTTGATCCTTCTTGAATTCACCTGACCAAACACAGAGTGAGAAATCAACATAATATGATGTAAAAATCCAAGCTTACCAAACAGCTAGGCAAGAAAACGACATCCTCTATTACCGACGGCATTGTAAAATCAACGATCATCATCCTCAAGTCGGAAAATTTAAAAATCCATGTCCTTCATGTAAACACAAGCGAAGCAGTTACCTTCAATCGCTTTGGAAGTACCATAGTCCTTGATCTCCTTGCGACGCATGACCATCGGGATGTTATTATAGACGGAGACGCACGTCGCTATGGGCAGCGCGGTGTACGGGACGCCGCAGACGATGTCGAAGCCGGCGGAGGCGACAGAGGAGACGAGCGCCTGGGAGATGTCGCGGAGGAGCTCGGGGTACGAGACGATGAGGCGGAGGTCGATGTAGATGGGGGACGAGATGCCGGACTTGAGCTTGAAGCAGCCGAACTTGACGGCGGAGATCTCGTGGAGCCGGAGGATCAGCGACTCCATCGTCGGCGGCGGCGGCGGCGGGGAGGGCTGGTCGGAAGGGGAGGGCTGGAGGGTCTGTCGTGCTGCTTCGCTGCGGCGAGTGCGAGTGCGAGGGCGTCTTGGTGGTGGAGCGGGAGCGCTTTTGTAGTGGTGGTGGTGGTGGTGGTGGTGGTGGGGAAGAGGAGGGGGAGGAGAGAGAAAGTGGCGTGGGGAGCGTGCGGGGAGGAGAGAGATGGAGTGGCGTTGGGAAGAGTGAAGTGAACAACATCTGACGATGTTCGCCCTTTTCTCTTCTTCTTTTTTTTTGCGTTTCTTTGTTTCTTTTTCTGGGTCTTGGCGCTAGGGTTTTGGGCCGATTGTCTCTAAACCCGTTGAATTTAAGATGTTTCATCTGACGACATCTTGGCTTTAACTCGTGCGACGTGATGTTTGTCACATTATCCGCTTGTTTTTATATATCAGAAAAATAGGTACTCGGAATTCCCCCCGTCCGCGGCCTGCTGACAATTTTTTTTACATAATTTCTGCAGCAATATTTGAGTTTTTCATGTGACGCTACGTTGGGCCGCTGTTACTCGAGGTGATTGGTTCTGTGATGGATAGATCACCTACCCCGTTATGAACATGTCTCAATTTTTCAATCGTGAAATCTACTCTGTTTTTTTATCCAATTTCAAAATCTATATGGGAATCTCCGTTATTTTTTATTCTTTTTTACAGTAAAATTACATGAGGTTATATTAAAGAAATGATTTAGAATAAAATATGAACAATAGAACTTGCCGAAAACAATAATCTATAAGATGAATAGAATCGATTTGATTGCACACCTCTATGCAGAACCCAACTTTCATCATAGAGTGATCAGCAGCAAAGCGCAAAAGTTTGGACAGATAGGGATGCTGCACAAGCAAACGGAAGATGATGAACTTGTCATGTACTTCCACACCCAAGTCTCATCAAATCCATCGAGAGGAATGATGACAACTATAGAACACAAGTATATGTCAAAGGATAATCTATGCATTATTACTAAGAGAACAGCTGCCGGTTAGCACATGTTTTCGGTATATAGTTTGTAAAGATCTTGGATACCACGGCATTCCAATCCAACATCACGACTATACACTTTTTCGAATCCCCTAAAACCAATCCATCGTCTGCTAATTCCTCATAGAGCCAAAAAAAAAAAGCACTGCACAACAGTAGTAAGGGCCAAAACCTCCATAGTGGATATCAAGCTCTCTTCTTAATTAACAGTTTCTTCAGTACACTATAACTATCAGAGTCCTCATCTGGAATAACAATTCACAAATGGTAGTCAAAGAGTCTAGTCTCAAATGAAAAAAAAAAATCCTTCTCTAAAAAGATTTCATCTAACATCACATGAACTCACAAGTTCTTAAAGAAAGCCTCGGGGCATACAAAAACATCAACATACTACTACTGCTCAATAAAATGTTCAATAAAGTTTCAACCGAAAAAAACAAAAATGTTCAAGAGAGTAAATTGAGCACGACATGCAAATCTATTGCTGTAGGCAAGGATAGCCCTAAACATGTATGATAATAGTGCCAACAACTTTTGATAAGAAGAAGCTTGATATGAGCTTTCAGCATTTCAGTTCAAGTGGATTACCTGGTCCAAAACAGGGCTTTCTTCATTAAGAGCAACATTCCATCTATTCTTCAAAATGAGGGTTTTCGACAAGCGCAACAATCCCCCAGACTCGGATGCATGGAGAAATTAAAAATGAGGCAGAAAGGCATAGGTAAAAGAAAGCCATATCTGGTTCTGAGATTCAACAGAAATGCTCCCATATTATCTCCACAAGTCCTTACCAGAGAAAATCAACAGAAAGAATCAGGTCACTCATGATTTAAAAAGTTAAGCATCACCTTGTGTAAGAATCCTACTAATTGCAACAGACTGCATCCCATTTTCCTGTTGAATTCTCATGAAAATAACTCCTAAGTCTCATGATACCTCTTCATAGAATTCAATTGTCCAGAGAAACATAAAGCAGTAGACGAAAGTGGAAACCACTTTTAATTAAATACCTTAAATACATGAGATTCACAACCCCCCCCCCCCCCCCCCAAAAAAAAAAAAAAAAAAAAAAAAAAAAACAAGGGTACCAGGAATTGCCCTTCCTGGCAATCAATCATTGAGAATTTGAGGATCAATAAACCTCGTTTCTCTACAATCCATCCGAGACAATATTTGCATCCTTGTCCTTGTTATGGACTACATATTTACAATCTGATGAAGAAGACAGTTGTTGTCTTTGCTATATAAGTAGTAAGTACAATCCCCCTTGAGCCTGTTCAGAGAGATGATGAACATCAATCCCAACTAATATTAGTCAACAAAGAACACCCAACATGAACCCTATGTGGATTCGCATCCCAAATCCAAAGACATATCCACCTTTTGACCGACTCAACGGCAGACAGTCTCAAAGGAGAATTCAGCAAATGAGCATCGAATATTTGCAGAAAACAGTGCGGGAACTTTCTTTTTGACTGTTCAAGAACAGCAATCAGGGCATCGAATCAACCCATTCTCATTGCATTCCAAACACCTCTTTAACGCCCCTTCATCTTCATCGAACACCTTCCTACTTCCGCTGCAATTCGTGCACGGGACAAACCTCGCATCCCCGCAACAATCGCACACGAACCCAGGCGCCCGTTTCGGAAACCGCTCGAGAATTTTTGCCAATTCGCCGACTTCAAAAAGATGCTTGATCACATCCGCTCCGCCCACATACTTGCCTCCAACGAAGACCTGCGGCAAGCTAACATTTTTCTCCCCCAACACACCCTGCAGCTCCTTCCTGTACGCCGAGTCCATCGACAAATCCCGCTCGTCGACCCAAACCCTGAATCCCCTCAATATCATCCGCACCGCGTAACAATCCTCGAACGTCCTCCGAACCCCACGCAAACTGGTGAAATAAACCACGATCCTATCCTCCGTGCCCGGCAACCTAAACGAGCAGCCCTGATCATACCCGGGATCGACCGACTTCGCGGGCTTCAGCTTCGAAGAAGGGGCGGGAGCTGCGGCTTGGGTCTCATCGACGCCCCGAGACGAGGGCTTGGCGGATTCGAACAAGCTGCGGAGCCTCCGGACCTTGCCCTTGATGGAATCGCCGGAGGGCATGAACGATTCGATCGAGCTGTAGATGCTCTTGACCGAGCCAGCCCGCTCCAAAGAGGGCTTTTGCCCGGAGGAGGGCTTCTCCGCGGGCTCCGCGTGCATGGTGAACGAGCGGTTGAACAGGGACGGCCGCCGCTGCTTGGCGGCGGAGAAATCGAAATCGGCATCGCGATTCGCCATCGGAAGGTCGCGGAAAAGCGGCAGCTTTTGGCAAAATCGAGAGTTCGATGGACAACAACGGACGACGACGATTCGTTTTGACAGTTCACCTCGCGGGCGGGGGGGGGGCGGTGGTTGACGTGGGATCGAAGTAAAATGGCGGAGAAGCGAGATGAAGGAGGCGTAGAAAAAGTTGTGGAGGAGGAGCGGCTTCGGCTTCGGGAGGCGTAGGGACAAAGGCAGAGAGAGGATGAAGAAAAAGATGATTAAGGATTTCCGGTCGATTTTGGAAAGCTCTTTGTTTTGAATCCGATGATGATGTCGACGGGGACCGACGACCCGTGATCCGTGACGGGTCTTTGCCTTTGGACTTTTCTTTTTTCGTCGCGAACGGATCCGAAGCCGAACGGACCAGTTCATCTGAAGCCCGTGTCGGCTTAACCGTGGAACTAAAAAGTTTCAAGAGATGGCCAATGCCTATGGCCTACGCACGCACCCGCACGCGCCCCAATTTCCTTTTTCTGGAAAGAATCATTTCGAGATGATGGCCAATTCTTGTGCATGGAGAGCTCGGAACTTCGCCAGTAGATCCGGTCGCCGAGCGCTGAAGATGGATTGCGAGTGATTGGAGAGAGATTGTTTATGTGGGGGCACATTGTGAGCTGGCTTGAATTTCCTTGATAATAATGGATACCGGACCATAGATCATCTCTCAGGCGGGACACGATACTTCTAGACTGCGTTTGGTTGTCTAAATTTTAACCGGAATATATAAAATATAAGGATTTTTTACTATATTTAGTGATTGTAGTAATAAAATCGAATATATTCACATCATATACGTATATTATTTAGTATAAATGGCATATTAATATAAATGAATCTTTAATTTTACAAATAAAAATAGTAAAAATCTCGCGCGACGCTCTTACCTACTTTATTTTTATTGACTTATTTTATTTTATTTTCCTCTATTTTTAAAATTAATTTTTTGATTTCTTTCTTCCCCTTCCATTATTCTCTAATAAAATTTTATTAAATAGTAAAATATACTAATATAAAATACCTAAAATATATACTAAATATAAATATATATTGAATTTATATTATAAAATATAATTAAATTTGTATATATAAATAAAAATAATATTAAATTAAAATAACAAAATTGTTTATTTTTTTTTTTGATATCTTATATTAGAATTGAAATATTATTATATTGATAAATAATTTTAATTTTGTTTATTTAATAAGTTTATCATTCAAGGAAAATAACTTTTCTATTATAAATATTAGAAATCTTATTAACATTTATTCTATCTCCTCAATGAGATAATTTTATCCAGTTTATAAGACTATATCCCATTTATATCCGATTTTCGGTGAAAGAGGGGCAAAGGTGTGTGGGAGAAAGAATTCTAAAAGGAGAGAAGATTTCGTCCACCAAGCGGGACAAAACAAAGTGCGACCCCTAAGCAATTGGAAGTTCTCGCTCATCTCTTGGGGGTCCATATCATCTGAAAACTTTTCGTGTTCCATTAGCATAGCTAAATTGGAATAGGATGACTCAGCGTCAGGAAAAGTAAGCCCCCCTTGTCTTGATTGAATTTGGCTTCGCTGCGCCCTGAATCAATCAAAAAGCAACTTGATTTGCTTCATCCCCATTTGGGCGAGAGGTAGGCTGTGAGTCACCTGGGTCTAGGACATGTACAAAACACAAGATATGATAAATTTTATTTTATCATGAATTTTATTTTGACTATCAAACATAGCCATATAGTATGGCCTTCAATTTTGTTGCTTCTATCGTGAGCATCTTGAACTTTCAATTTGTACAAGTTGGCTAACTTATGCGATTCGTATAATTTAATTGAATTCTTTCGTAAGAGAAACTTTGGCCACCGAAAAATAAAAAAAAATAAGACTAATTGATTCAAAATGCTAATGCTCTTTATGGAGTAAATGGGAATTGGAGAAAAGATAAATGACGACTTATCTCATAATCGAGAGTCGCATTGCTTTTTTTTCGGATAAATCGTTGAAGTCCATTTCATACGCAGATGAATCTCCACAATAACTTGACGCCAAAGCCATTCTGTCTCTACCAGCGCATAGTTTTTCACAATGCCGATCAACAATATCGATCGGGGTTACACAAATAGCACCTATGCGTCACACACAATGGTGGAAAAAATGCCAACTCGAATCATGGAAGGCTTTAAAAGAATCATCGGACACAATCTGGATTTTGTACTCACTTGTGAATTTTCTAAGAGCCAATATATGCCCTGCAGAATGAACTATGGAAGAATTTCTAATTGCAGATGCGTACTCCTCATACGTTTCGAAACTATTTCCAAACAGTACTACATTCTTCAGCGTGGCTGCCTCCTGATTGGCATGCAGAAGATTGTCGTATAACTCAGCCTCGCAATGAGGCATGTAAAAAAGCGTGGGCTTTAGAGCACAGCGACGACCTTGCTCGTTAATGGAAAGGACGGAGCATCCGAGAGCTTGTAGCACTCGAGATTCCGTTGCAGAAAGTATGGGATCAAAAACTTCTATGCCTCCTATCCAACTGAACTTTCTCTTCATCAATAATAAGAGGCTCAGCTGCAGCCTTGGGGTTTCATATGAGTCAATGCTGCCAATACCATAAACAACCGCCTGCATCTCCGATTCAGAGCCCAGAACCTGGCGAAAGCAATTAAAAGTTTCTGAATTTTCAATTTGTTCCACAAAACACTGGTAGAACTGAGAGTTCTCCATCCTCTTCATACATGTCTCCAGCATCTGCAACAATTTTGATACTCTTTCAGTATCAATGTTCGCATCTGCTGGAGTCCATGCTTCTCTTACTTCTGGCAGTTTGATCCTGGGACATATCTTCTTTGTTTGCCGCGCCGACGTTCAACAACAGTCCATTCTCCGTTTAAGGAACAATCTCCAAGGGTAAGAGTTTTTGCAGAAGCAGCCATGTCATGCAAGATCTTCTATCCTGACTTGGATCCTGCTCAAGTATGGAAAGTCAACAGGCGATCCATACGATGACCATGTGGGTACAAAATAGAGAAAGCAAGACAGCAGATAAATGGCATTGGGGAAGCAACACAAAAATTCGACAAAGGAATGCATTGAATCTACCATAGACATTCCATGTACTTCTATTTTCTTATCTCCCGTTTTGTTAGATACCTTAAAGATGACATAGACAGTAAAAGAAAGGTCGACTGTAAAACTTAGGCAGTCATCATCAGCCATCATTACAAATGAATTGTCAGCCAACATGGCATGTGCACGAGCAAAACTATCTATCTGCAGGACTCTATCCTTCAAAGTACAGTTAGATGTCATCCAACAAAATCACCAGACACATAGACAAGCACAGGCATGCCCTCATTATTCATTCCCCACATCATCAATGAAATCTTCTTAAAGCACTTCATTTCTTGCTCAACAGAGTAACAGCATCAACGTTGTGTTGATGACCCAACAAGGAATCTAGTCTTTATACTTTGATTCAAGAATGGCAAGTGCAGAGCAGATACTGCTTTATCATGAATCCCTATATAAGTTAGGTAGCACCTGTGTTTAATGATCAAGGAAGCTCATGTAGTCCAACTAAGAAGTTAATTGAGTATATGAATAACACTCTTCCCATCAGCTCACATATCCAAATGACTCCCATGTATACTCACTCTTTCAAAGAAGCGCTTTCTTTCAAAACATCAGTCGAAATGTATTCACAAACAGGACGGGATGTAAGACAGTAAGAACGGCATACATGTCCTATACAACTATGCCTTTCATTTTCATATCGACAGACAAAATTTGCTGATAATCTACACTTCACTGTAGTTGACAAGATAACTAGTGATCAACACCAATTAAAAATCAAAGCACCCAAGAGAGATGGAGAAGTCCCTCGATGAGAAGAAGGGGAATGGCTAGTTTGCTCCAAAATCAGTTTCCCTTCTATCCTATTCGAGAATCACAAGTTGGATAAAGAACTAAAAAATTGAAAACCATGAGCAGTTCGCTCATCCTCAGCGATAGCCACATATGCTCCAACCTCTTGTTCCTCTTTAATAAATTTGCCTCTACCTATACACACAGACATAGACCGATAGATCAAACTTAAAAAATGCTATCCCAATATCCAAACTGATGATTAGAACTCAGCGTAGCCATTTACCGATCGAGAGAGTTAATCCGCATTCGCCCTTAGAATCTTACACGGGACTGACGAAACTGTCCCCATAGCTGAGGCAGAGAGAAATTGACTCTTCCCTTCTCGAATAATTACGAATACCCCGAGCCGAAAGATGCGATGCATAGGAGAACCCATCAAACAGCAAACACGAAACTGACACACTGGCATTGGCGCTAAAAAGAGAACCCAAAGGTTGAGAGCTGCAGCGGCGAATTCCGCAGTTACCTTTCGGTTCAGGAGAAGGGGAGCGTTCTGATCCGGATCCGCGGGATCGAAAATGCTATCAAGCTCGAACTCGTGGCGCGATCTCTTTCGCTGTCGCAAGATCAAGCTTCGGAATTGCAGCGAAGTTGGAAGAGGGGCAGAGGATCGGATCTGAGAAGAAGATGGAGAAACCCTAAGACCCGCTTCTCTTGCAGGCTGCGCTTTCGACTTTCTTTGGAAAAGCAAAAACTAATAAAAATTACCAAAGAAAATGTATATGAGATTCTATCAATGATTTTTTTTGGGAAAATTCCAAAAATCGTTTTTTCTTTTTTTGGTCATGCCGAAAAATTTAAAAAGTATATGAGATTCTATCAATGATTTTTTTGGGAAAATTCCAAAAATCCTTTTTTCATTAAGTAATAGTATTTTTTTGGTCATGCCGAAAATTTGAAAAAATTACCAAAGACTGGAGGACACCAGCAAAGCTTTGCTGAAGGTCACGCAAGTCATATTCCATAATTTAAGAACTACAGAGTTGTGCCTTCCAAAATTCAGTTAAGAAGAAAAAGCTCAATCATTTTTCTTCTTTGAAATTGGATGATTGATTTTTTTTCCTAAATTACAATTGGTATTTTGGCAGGACAGAATAATTAAGTCTGGTTTAGCAATTTTATTTAATAATTAAAGCCAAGAAAATCCCTCTCATAAAGGACTCTTTTTGCTCAAGAGAAGAATGGTCGTTGTGAATTTAGATAAAATATTTAGGGTGTGTTTGTTTGTGTTATTTTTGTTTCTGTTTATGAACAAAAGCCTCATCGGGGCCGACAAGCCTCGCCGTGGCTGGGCGAGGCCGCCGGCCACAATGAAGAAAAAAAAAAAAAAAAAAGAAAGAAAAATAAAATAAGAATATTAAAAAATTAAAAGAAACAAAAAAAAACACAAATTTACCAAACATGTGTTTTTGTTTTTTTTTATTCCAGAACAAGTTTACCAAACGCTTCTTCCGGTAAAAAATTGTTCTTTCAAACAAAAATAGTTTTTTTTTATTTATGTTATCCAAATAATTTTTAAACAAACACAAACAAACGCACCCTTAGTATTCTCTAAAGTTATCTTGATCTAAATTCCTTAAGATTGTGATTTAAATGACAATCTTAAGGACCCACTTTGGCAGTTATAAATTGGATAATGAAAATTAGTAAAATGAAAAGAAAAAAAACGCAATTTCCGTCAAGAAAGAATAAAATCCCAATTCTGGTCAAATAGACAAAAAGAAGAGAGAATATCCCAATAAAAGAGGAAACTCTCTTCCCGGGCCAGAAAAGGGGAAGCCTCATCCTCATGGGCTCAATTCCTGTGCAGTCTCTTTTTTCCTTTCCCGCTCTTCCCTCTTCTTCTTCATCACCTCCGCGTCCAAGAACCAGGACTGAACTAGGGTTTCGAAGGTCCCAATCCCCCGTGTCGCGGGTCAACCTGAGCTAGCCACGCGCCACACCGGAACCCACCCTCTCTCTCTCTCCACCGCGAGAGCTGCGCGCAGCCGTAACCATGATGTACGGTGATCCCCAGCACCAGCAGCACCAGCACCAGCAGCCGCCGCAGCAGCACCAGCACCAGCAGCACCAGCAGCCGGGCGGCGAGTTCCACAGGGGCCCGCCGCCGCCGCCGCCTCCGATGATGATGCGGCAGCCCTCCGCGTCCTCCACCAACCTCGCCCCTCCGGATTACCAGCACCACCAGCCGGGCCCGCCTCCTCCGCACCAATCTCATCCTTACGACGGTAAAGCGTCTGCACCATATGTACCTTCGTGGCATTGGATGGTATCGTCCGAGTATATGTCTTGTCCTGGGGATTGGCGAGGGTTTATGCCTTTTTCGTTTCTTATTGGATTTGGCTATGAATGCCTTCCGCATTCTTGCTCGTAAGTCCGAATTAGGGCGCGGTTCCTTGCTATGGTCGCAGCGATGAGTGACTCGGCTTTTTGGAAGGCATCTAAGTTAGGATACCAGTGCATGAAATGACTTATGTGTAGAGAGAGTCAGTGGTTCAGTGCAAAGAACTGCTGGCGTCGGGAGGCGACAATTCAAATTTCTTTTGATATTCGGTTTTACTGGGTATAGTATTGTCTTCCTATACACCAATTGGCAATCCAGGTTTGCAGTTTATCAAATTATAACCGAGCATAATTAACGACTTGCCTACTCTCTCATTTTAGAAATGTCAAGTGTAAATTCAATTTAGCTTCCTCTCCATTCCTGGACCTCTCGTGGCTTCCCTTTTGCAGGAAATATTGAAATCGCGATTTTTTTTACCACATCCTTATTAGAAGCTTCTATTTTACCTGGCCAGCAGCATGTGCCTATGTGTGCTTGTGCGTGTCTGAAACTTTGGAGGGCTTGACCTATTGCTAAAAAGTCGCCTTGCCTCTTCTTCATAGTGGCACAGACAGTATAGAAGTTCTTCTGCATTATTATAAGAAACAGATTGAGATATTGGTCGCTGATATTTTCGTCAAGCTATGCATTGTAGGCAAGTACAATACCATGAATGATAAATTTTGGGAAGAAATGGCTAGGTTAATATTTGTTAATTTTGGAACAATCTATTGGGTCCTCGGACTGTTATGAATTATGTTGTATGCTCAGGAGAATGTTAGGAGAATCCCTGCTCATTTTCGTCTTTGTCTTTATATGCAGCTCATAACGATAACTTTGCTGCGAAAAGAATGAGAAAGCTTACACAAAGGAGGGCAGTTGACTACACTAGCACTGTAGTGCGGTATATGCAGGTATCTTTTGTACCATCTTTTGCATGCTCTATTAAATGCAGGCAGTTCAACATCTCCTTGTGGCATTATTACCTTCTGGTTTTCACGGGAAATTGCATGCATTTTATTTCTTGGCTCTTTCTATCCTGTAGATTTGTTTTTTTAAGAACTGGTTGTATATTTATTACCAACCTACCTTTGAATGATTTAAATTTTCTGATGCTGTAAGTTAGTTGCGATGCCGTGCAAGTCTGTTTGAGTTTGGTTGTGAAGCTTGTAATTGTGTTTTGCAGATTCGTATGTGGCAGAGGGATTCTAGAGACAGGACGGTGTTGCAGCCTACGCCAGCTGCAGCCATTGACGTAAGCATCATCTGTGCTTTTTTCTTTATATGCTGAATTGATACTGTTTGAGGATCTTTTATCATCTACCTATCCTTCATGCAGACGTTGCCAGCTGTTGCATATTCAGATAATCCTTCCACAAGCTTTGCTGCAAAGTTTGTTCATACGTCCGTAAACAAGAACCGTTGTTCAATCAATCGAGTTTTGGTGAGAGGAACCATCTTTTAGAATGGGATGCTATTTCTCTTTAAAGCAGCAACATAATATCTTTTTGAAAGAGACAATCGACCTGCTTCTTGAGCTTATACATCTTTTGGCCCTAGCATATGAAATTTCACTTTTCCTGTTAAACTTGACCAGTACTTGTCATTTAAGTTCTTTTTCATGCTATGAACTCAAAACTTTCATCCCAGTGTTTGCTGACCTTTTCTTTGTCTTTCTAAGTGGACTCCTACGGGGCGGCGTCTCATTACAGGTTCTCATAGCGGTGAATTCACACTTTGGAATGGACAGTCCTTCAATTTCGAAATGATTCTTCAGGTATTATAAGTGGCAAAATCCTTATTCCTCGTTTTTTAGGAACCGGGAGGAATGTTTACTAAATAGGTTTTGGTGCATTGTCTGATTTCTAGGCACATGATCAAGCAATTAGGTCAATGGTGTGGAGCCACAATGACAATTGGATGGTTTCCGGCGATGATGGAGGATCTATAAAGTACATCATTTAATATTTCCCATTTTAAAGGACAAATTTTCACATTTAAATTATAATGCCCTCTGATCCCCCCCCCCCCCAAAAAAAAAAAAAAAACAAAAAACAAAAAGAGAGCCTCACATGGATGCACAAATGTGTTGATCTCAGCATTTTCTTTTATTGCTCATAAAATGTGTTTGCCGGGAATATCTATCAGGTATTGGCAGAATAACATGAACAATGTGAAGGCCAATAAATCTGCTCATAAAGAATCAGTTCGAGACTTAAGGTCAGCCTTATGAATGCTGTTGTTTCTGCCTGCACCCTAGCTATATGGGGCATGTTGTGATTGAACTTTTGCAACAGCTTCTGTAGGACAGACTTGAAATTCTGTTCTTGCTCTGATGATACTACCGTTAAAGTCTGGGACTTTGCTCGATGCCAAGAAGAGCGTTCCTTATCTGGTAATGTGACCAAACACTTGTCTAATGCAAGACTGTCTTACTCTTGCTGAATTGTCTGTATGGAGCTCCCTTTGCCTTTTCATTTTACTTCAGTCATGAGAATTTGCATGGTTCTTTCCAGTTCGAGCTTTGGTGAAGTTGCACTAATTTATCTACACATTTTGTTAGTTATAGATGTTCTAAATTTCCGAAGTTCCTTTTTGACTTGCGAAGAAAAAGATAGTATTTCACTTAAATTGTCATCGTAGAATTCTGTTGGCAGTGTCTTCAAGCTGTGCAAAGCTTACTGCTTATATTCATTTACTTGATCAATATTTTAACTGTCTTGTTATGTCTAATATCATTTTAATGGGGATTGATAGTTTGTTTAGTGTTTGACTAATTGGAGGTCCAGAATTAAATGGCATGGCATCTTTCAATTTGTTGCAACTGTAGCACAAGACGACATATGTTTTGCATAACATAATATCCTAAATACTTTTGCACATCCAAGGTATTTAGTTCTGAAAGCTGTGTATTCCTTTTCAAGATCTTCGGTATTTCTTTAATAAGTTCATCGTTCAGTTGTGAAAAGGAATTAATTTAAAAGAAATCAGTCTCTTGGAAGAATCAGTTTGAAGGAGTGCATTCCAATTTTGAGCCTGTAGGATGTAGTAGTGTTTCCATCAATTGAATAACTTTCAAGTAATGGTTCGACTCCCCTTGGAAATCAACCAACCTGGTGTGCTCATTTAATCAGTGGTCTTATTTTGGAGGCTCCTGTTACCAAGGAGGCCATGGCTCCAAAACAATCATTGGTTGTCAGTTTTGCGATGGTGGTTGTGCCTCATTGGGTGAAAACCTGCAGATTGTTGTTGACATCTTTTTCTCTCTAACATTGAGACAATAAAGTCAGATAACCATGGAGCTTTAGAATTTTTCATGTGAACTTAAGGATTACTTCCCTAAATCTAGCTTTCGCACATGTCACCTCTTCCTCCCTTTTTTGCACCTGGAAATGACAAGATGTCTATGTTTCCTTTTTTCCCCGTGGTACTGGCACTTACATCTTGTTTAGATTACATGGCAGGAAAGCTTGTCTCTTGAATCCTCTGCTGTGAAACATAAATTGTCTGTGTGTATAAGTGTTATGCCAGCTTTGCTTACAATAAACCAAGACTTCTTTTCATGTGTGGGTTAAACTCAGGCAGGTCATGGTTGGGATGTGAAGAGCGTTGATTGGCACCCTACCAAATCTTTGTTAGTTTCAGGTGAACAAAGTTTTTGCCATAATCTTTTCCCTGAGATTTATAAGCTCCTCGGGCACCATCATCACATTTTTTTTTTTTGTTGCTTATTAGGCGGTAAGGACAATCTTGTAAAACTATGGGATGCTAAATCAGGAAGGGAGCTTTGTTCATTGTGAGTGGTCGATTTCTTTTAACTTTTAACTGGTTAGCTTATCATCATACTTTCTGAGATGTGATACATTTCTGTTGAAGTCATGGGCACAAGAATACCGTGCTTTGTGTTAAGTGGAACCAAAATGGAAACTGGGTGTTAACTGCCGGGAAGGATCAAATCATCAAGGTGCTTACCTTCTCAATTTGGCTGTCATTGTATGGCAGGCTTGGGCTTGATACTTGATTGTAATTAAGCTTTATCCTTTCATTGTTTTTGATATATTTTTCAGTTTGTCCACCTTCAATTGCAGTCTAAGCATATTACCTTGTGACTGCAGCTCTATGACATCAGGGCTATGAAGGAGCTTGAATCTTTCCGTGGTCATCGGAAGGATGTCACTGGTGAGTGATGACCAAATGTTTTGTTGCTTGCTATAGTTACAAGTATTAGTTAGAGCTAGTTGAGTAAGATCCAGTCTAGCTTCTCAGTCTGTTGGACTAAAGTTAATGTCTCTCATTCTACCACATTACTACGTTTAATACTTACATTGAAACATTTGCTTTTCAAATTTTTGTAGCATTGGCTTGGCATCCATTCCATGAGGAGTACTTTGTCAGTGGGAGCTTCGATGGATCCATCTTCCATTGGCTTGTCGGGTAAATGTCTAATACATGGTTTAATACCATTTGGCCCACCTTGTCAAATATCCTTTCACAGCTTGCCGTATCACTTTGCAAACTAATTTGTGAGCTAGTCTTAGTGTACCTGGCGTTTCTATTAGATTAACATAACTTCGTGGCAGAAGACATAATTGAAGTGGAAAAGGCGATTGGTTGAATAGTAGCTTTTGATATCATTGTTTACAAGACTCGACATTTAGTAATGGACTTGCCCATTCCTGGAAGTTCTTGGGGGCTCTCTGTAAGGTTAAGTATGAAGGCTTAAACTAAAATTTTTTTTAGCAGGTGTGAAAAATTGGAACGTCATTTCATGTCATCTGAGGAATCATATCCTCTATAGAATGTATGTCTAGTAGATATATGAGGTTTTCTTCCACTTGGGCATGAAGCTCCTGGACTTACAGTCGATGTTCTACATTTACACGAAACATAAGGTCTTTGAACGATATAAGACTACATCTGTAAAACTACACTTCCCCTGAATGAGAAAGAAAAAGATACTTACAAATGGACTCAAGTTGATACCCAGAAGCAAGGTAAAAGTGGAGTTTGCCACATCCTTTAAAGCACACTTACCTTGAACAGGAAGAGGAAAAGATACATTTTTGTTGGACAGACTAAAGGTGATAGTTATAGCAAGGTTGGAGGGAGAAATTTAGTGGGACTTGATCTGTAATTCACTTTTTTGCCACTCTTCTATGTACTGCATGGATACATTAGTTAATTAGTCAGTCCTGTTCCTTGGCTAATTTCAACGGTTTTTTTTTTTTTTCTTTTCTACTTTCATTTTTTGGCTGTCTGTAGTGTCTTCTAACTGTCAAAAAAATTATCAGGCATGAAACTCCTCAGATTGAAATACCCAACGCACATGATAACAGTGTATGGGACCTCGCATGGCATCCTATTGGCTATTTGCTCTGCAGGTAAATCTGAGTTATTTTTATGGGTGCACTTCGGGTGGTTTATACTTCTGGCCTTTTGCTTTTCCTTGTGCATTTAGCATCTGTACTTTGTGTCATATTGAAAACCTCAAATCCTTTAAAGTACATACTCTTTAATTTTTCTTTTTAGAAAAATGAAAAAGCAGTAATTTCTTTTAGTGGGGATGGGAAAGCTAAATCTACTAATTTTAAGTCATGGTAAGCACACCCTAGCTTCCTTTCATTTACTAGAAAAAGGTGTAAGTGCGTGATCTGCTATCTTGTGCTATCTTGTCAGCAAATTACCTTTGATTTGTAATATATCTCCAGTAGTATCTAATTGTAACTGTGACTTATGTTCTAAACTATGAAAAAGCAGTAATTTCTTTTAATGGGGACAGGAAAGCTAAATCTACTAATTTTAAGTCATAGTAAGCACACCCTAACTTCCTTTCATTTACTAGAAAAAGGTGTAAGTGGGTGATCTGCTATCTTGTGCTATATTGTCAGCAAATTACCTGTATCTTCAGTAGTATCTAATTGTAACTGTGACTTCTGCTCTCAACTACTAAATGTGTGCTGTTCTTACTGCAGTGGTAGCAATGATCATACGACCAAGTTTTGGTGCAGAAATAGACCAGGTGATACTCCTCGTGATAAATTTAACATGGGACCCAACCAAGGTTAGTTTCTGCTCTGTTTTGTGGACCCACTGTATTGAACTTAGCTGAACACTTCTTGATTTATAGTAGACTTGCTGCTTTTATCATATAGAAATGAGAAAATGCAAATTCTTTTAGGCATGATTTAGCATGTGTGCTTCGTCACTTATACTGAAGGATTTTATGCAGTCGATGTTAGATATTCTCTCGAAACTAAGCTTTGATTACTGTATAGCAGGTTATGGTGAACAAAACCCTGCTCTTGCTGGTCGCATGCCTGGCAATTTCCCTGTACCTGAAACCCCAACAACTCCAGGACCGTTTGGTGCGGGCTTGTCTCGAAATGATGGGAACATTCCAGGTGTTGGAGTTGCCATGCCGCTGTCAATTCCATCTTTAGATTTTTCTTCTCAGGGAGAGCAGAAGCAGCCTCTTCCAGGTTCAATGCCTGTAGGAGCTCCTCCTCTACCACCTGGTCCACATCCCTCCCTCCTTGCTGCTAGTCAGCAGCAACCTTATCAACAAAATCCTCAGCAAATCCAGCAACAGCAACAACATCAGCCATTCCCACAGCAAATGGCTCCTTTGCCTATGCCACCTCCAAATATGCCACAGTTACAACCTCCATCTCATCTACCTTTGCTTCCTCATCCTCATTTACCTCGACCTCCACCCCAGATGCCTCCGCTTAATATGCCCTCACAGGTACCTTCATCAATGCCTGTGTCTTTACTTGTTCTGTCTTCAGGAACTGTCACATCCATTGCGATGGCATACACAGGAAAAGGGATATTTACTTGATCTAATTGCACAAGAGTTGTATTGTTGGTTTAGATGTTTGCTCCCAGAATCATTAGTAAGCAAGTGTGTCTATATTTTTATTGAAGGGCATGCAAGGTACAATGAATCAGATGGTTCCTCCCATGCCACAAGGCCATTATATGGGCATGAACCCAATGCACTCGGGATCGTTACCCTCAAGTGGTGGACCTCCTCCAGTTGGCGGGTTTCCTGGTGGTTTGCCAAATATGCAAGGGCCATCAAGTGGAGGTGGGGCCCAAATGTATCCAACAGGTGGTCCATTTAACCGTCCACAAGGTGGACAAATGCCTATGATGCCAGGTTTCAATCCTTTTCAGGTATGATCATCCAAACTGCATTAGTAAAAGGTTTAGTGTTTTGCCATTCAGTTTTCAAAGTATTCTCTTGGATTTTGATTCATGGCTGGGAAGCCTTTCAGTATTTTCTTTTATTGGTCGAATCTAATGCTCATTGGAAGAGAGGCCTTTTAGAGGGTAACTTGAGGATCCAGTTGCATGACCTCAGATACTCCCATGTAGTGGTGAAAGGACTAGAGGGCATCTCATAAGAGAAGCTAGTTTAGAACTTCAGTGTTGATTACACCCTCAAAACAAATAAGTGAGCTTTCTGGGAGTTTATTTGACCGAGTAATTCAAGGTCCTTGTTTATATTGTTAATCATGGCGATGGATGCAGGAAAATCTTGCTTAAAAAAATCTGGTGAATGCCTATTACGGAGTTAATCTAAAGTACTTAAGCGTTTTGAGTAGTAACAGTTGATACAAGACAGAAGGCTATGACGCAAAAATCCTTGGTTTTTGTCGTCACTGCTGCTGCTGTGACTGCTGTGAGAACTTTTTAAACTATTCTCTTTCATGTCAACAATTGGCTGGGTGGCTATATAATCATCTCACTCTGTCATCAGTAGTATTATTTTTCACCGTGACTTTGATACATTTGATCATTTTCTTAATATCCGTCACCATGATAAGAAGCATAGTATTTTAATTCAGCGGGAGCTGACCTTTATCTTCTTTGCAGCCTGGAAATCAATCAGGTATGCCTCCCCCGCCGCCTCCTGGTCCTCCACCACATGGTCAAGCACCTCAATGACTTATTTAATGCGTTGAAGTTTGTTGCATTCTGAAGGGGCTTCATTAATTCTTTTCCTCCTCCTAGTGTTGTAGTTCTGGCGTCTCTTCTTTTTGATTTATTTTTCTTCCTTCCTTTCTGTAAAACATGTATCTAGCTCTTTGATGTTGCAATGCATCAGAAAACGCCATTGTATCTTCTTGGTTCTTGGTTCCATGAGCTGTTGGGACGATTCTGAAGATGTTTTGTCGCAGTGCCCTTGATAGTCCAAGTAGAAGTATATCTCGAATTTTCATGGCTTTGGGAGTTTTGATTTTAGGTGAGGGATGTAAACGCGAGGCTGATGACCATTGATTTGTTTTCTATAATGCATTCAATGCCATATTCTAGTTTTGTTTGCGCATGGTATCGTTTTAAGCAGTGTAGTTAGTATACTAAAACGGTCATACCAGTCATTTTTTATTAAAAAGAATCCCAGATTACGATCAGTTTGTAACAAATTTTACGGTATACTTTTTTCTAACAATCAAGACCCGTGCAATTTAATATTTATTGAATTGTTAATACTTTAGCAGTGTAGTTAGTATACTAAAACGGGTCATACCAGTCATTTTTTATTAAAAAGAATCCCAGATTACGATCAGTTTGTAACAAATTTTACGGTGTACTTTTTTCTAACAATCAAGACCCGTGCAATTTAATATTTATTGAATTGTTAATACTTTGGATCTTTCAATTGTACAACAAATGTCCAGTTTAAATTCAGAGTTGATAAGAGATTTGTGAATGAAATGATGGGCTCGGTCAAACCTTTTTGAGTAGCTGCTAAGGTCCTTTTTCAGCAAGATGTCGTTCAAAAAGCCTTTTGCCTTCTCATGGATGGTTTCAGAAGCAGATTATTGTTCATTTTATGGCATGCATGGATTTTATTAAAACTTTTGAAAAACTTGCTTCTTGGCCGCGATATACATACATACATATATATATATATATATATATATATATATGAGTGTGTGTATTTATATATGGGGGAGAATCTGGGGAAGTAAATGAGGGAACAAGGGTACCTTTTCAACTTTTTTTGGTTGATTCAACTCCTTTTGAAGGGATCACAACCTCCAGAGCCCGTTTGGTTCAACTTTGGGGAAATGCAAAACCATTTCCCCAAGTATAAAAGAAACTAAACGAAAGACCCATCGGGAGCGTAATAGAAGATAGAGGGACGTGATATTTAAGCTAAGGCACAAAATCCAGTAAAGGAAGCTGAATTGGTTATAGAACGATGTAGACCTTGGAAGGTAAACTTGAGAAGTTTGAAGGCGTCATTAGGTAGGTCTGACATCTATGTTATCAATTTTTGCTTCATTTTATAGGTCTGGGTAGTTTTCACTCAAGGGCCTCGGATTTTGCAGCTAACAAAAAGTGAAAAATAGGTAATGGAAATAATTATTTCTTATTAATTAAATTTTCGTGACTAGTAGCCAAGCGATACAAATGAAAAAAAATTACAGACAAACTATTTTGCCATGGAAGATATTTTTAAACTTTTTTATATCACGAGAATCTCTAATGAAGTGATTCTATTAGATTAGTACTTTCTATTACTTCTTTCTAAGCCTCTATTTGTGTGAAATCATCATGCATTTTGCCCCCCACATCATAGGGAATCTTTCCTCGTGATAAGGATGGGGGACTCAAGCCACCTAAAAAAGAGGATTGTCACGACAATCCTTTCGGGGTTTCTTAGAGACCAATCTACCAACTACGCGTATTCTTTATCTGGACATCTTTTTGAGAAATTCTAGGTTCTTCGAAAAGGACAATCGGTTCGAACCCCGTCCGAAAACAAAGCACTTGTCTTAGTCATCAAATTCAGGATAAAGTTACTTGGACAAAACGTTTTCAAGTATTGGCATAATCTGTAATAATAGCAAAAGCCTGGGGGCAAAATGTCATTCTCGTGAATTTCCTGCACGTCCTTGCCCTTCACAGAAGTCATGTGAGCGCATGCAGTTGGAAGTTCGGACGAGAATTTGATCGCACTCGAAAGCAGGGGCACATTGAAACGGATTCCAAAACGTCGGGGTGGATATCGTAGAAGCTGAAATATCGGGGGTCAATCGGCACAGCCACAAAAATAGAAAAAGGATGAAAATTTGTCCCGACGATAACCACCGGGACTCAAAGCAGTTGTGTTGTCGCCGGATTAAAAATCCGATCTTGCTCCGTTTGATTCCGATTTTCGCATGCTCCACGCGTTTTCGGTCTCAAGAATCAGGTAGAGTCTCCTCCCTTTTCATCTCAATCGCAACGCAAGTCGTAAAACTACGGTGATTGTCATAATCTTTTCGTGCATTATCAACGCGGAATTCTGAAACTCTGCTTTCTTTTAATTGTATATAATTTAGGTGGCAGCTCAGTGCTTTTGCATGCGATTTCTTGACTCTGTGATGTCTGTTGATGAAACTGGTTGTCACATTGCCTTCTTATTCTGATCTCGCATGATGTAGTACCGTCTCTCGGTCTGATCTTGATAGAACTATATTGTCTTCTTGTCTGGAGAATCAAGAAGCAAAATGTGCTGTCGTAGAACCAAAATGTACAAGATATCGTCTAGCCGTCGCAAAACTCATCGAAGAAAAGGAAAACTTTTTGCAAGTTTTAATACATCCTGCCATTTGCACTTGAATATTCCAGATTTTTAGTGAACAAGGGGATATCTGTAAAATTCGTTGGACCGTAAGAGATAAAATGGTTGATGATGTAAAATTTCAGCATTTTGCCTCAATCCCATCGAGGATATTTTCCATTTCAGTTATGTGTGCTTGTTTTTCGACGAGAGGTATATGCAAAGAACAGTGATTTGATGACCATCTCGGATTAAATGCCTTCTTCCCAAGGTGGCGATTGATGGAATGGAACCATGTAGAAGTATCTGCTGGTAATAGCAATTCCGGACTAATGTGGTTTTGTTACCCTCCCCTCGCTTAATTAGCTGCTACTTATTTAACTGGAAAGTGGAACACCACAATGTTAAGCAAATGCTGGAAGGTTGGATTTGGAACCACTTGCCTCGATATTCATGAAGTTTTCCTGTCGATGCACGCCTACAATTTCGGCATCTGATTCATAAAAAATCCTGATGCAGGGAATGGGTTTGTGGACGTTGCTTGAAGGCCTTTTGCTTCTTGCAAATGCACTGGCAATATTGAATGAGGACCGTTTCCTCACTCCACGAGGGTGGAGCTTTCAAGAATTTCCAGGAGGCAAGGTCAAGTCACTGAAAGGGCAGGTTCTCGGTCTCATCAATGCAACCCAATACCTAAGGGTTCCGCTTATCATCTTAAACGTTATCAGCATAGTGGTAAAGCTGGTCTCAGGCTGATTTTCTCCGCCAAACATAGATCTTTATATAATTTTCCAAAGGTCGCATCTTTGATGACTCGTCCCTCTTATTTGGTAATATGGATCATATTATCAATCTTGCAGTATATAGGTTGGGTTGAGTCAACTTAAATTTTTTAAGTCGCTAATGTAGGTTGTGAGAGGAGCAGGTGGCGTAAATTTGAGATTCGTCAGTTATCAACTCTGATACTAATTATCCCACAGTTTATGTCTCTGTTTTCTCTATTTCATTTTGCCCGTTGACTTCTTCTTCTTCTTTTTTGTTTGAAAAGTCCGTTGACTTCATTAGCCCAGCTTGGCAGCATCCTTTAGCATTATCAAAAGTCTGTTTTGTGGTTTATTAGCAGTTTAGACTCGTCAACTGCTCAATAACTACTCAACAGCTGTTGATGACATTTTGCGATAATTTATTGAAGATGATGCTCAATTTCTTATTTCAAGAGAAAGCTTTCTCCCTTCTTGTCCAGAGTAGAGAAATACTGGTACTAATAAGAACAAGTGATACGTTTGGTTTGTTGGGGTTTCAAAGAGCATGGATTCGTTCAAAAAATTATTAAGTGCTTCCTGAATCCATCCTTTCAGTAACACGTTGTATGGATCCCCATTCGTGCAAACCCACATTCATGTGGGAGAAGGTTTGTCTAGTTTTGGTGAGGCCATAATTTCTCAGGTTTCCTTTGAGTCTTCCTCAATGCAATTCTAAGAGTCAATGTAGAATCAGTTTCGGTTTGTCTAGTGCAGAGCCTCAGATTACTTAAAACTGCCAATTTTCCCGAAATTCTTAAGACAGAGTGAAATGACATATGTACAGTCATTCGAGTTTTTCTATGTTCTTCAAAAAGAAGTCTTGATGTGCCTCAGCAGATTCAAATGCCCAAGTAAGAGAGAGAGGGAGACAACGCTCTGAGAGTTTTGCTTAGAGAGAATCCTCTCTAACCAGAATTCTTTGTCTCGATAAAGTTTGTTTGATCTATAATTGAAGGAGAAGACAAGAGTATCTACATAGACCACATCTCAACAAACTACGCTGAATTTCTTCTTTCCGTGAGTGTTCACCACAAGAACCCTGCATTAACTGTGTCTAGTTCTAAATTAAATCACTTCAGGGACATGGTATCTTGTTCTTGTCCTCTCAGGTGATAAGATCTCTTCCCTGTCCTTCCTCTTTTCGCTGTTGGGATGGTGTTCCTTAGATCTCCCTCTCAACAAATGGGGTCTAAGCTTGTTGACATCTGCTAGCTGAACAGGCTTGAGAAAGAACTCTTCAGCTCCATCTTCCAAACATCTGTTCGGGCATTGCCATCAAGTCATGTCAAATTATATGGTCATGGAACATAATTGAAGTAATAAAGGAAAAGCAAATATTGTCCCCTTACTGGCTGATTCTTGAGGGGACATTCTCAGACGACATGATCACAACTGGTACGTCCTTGTAACTATTCGATTCCTGCTCATCAAGAAGTTAAACTTGAATAATTAGCTACAAGTTCAACAGCCGAAGAAATTCATTGCATGTTCAAATTCTCATGTCCTTGGAAAAACCATTGTCGAGAATTTTAAAAAGTTTTTGAATTTCGAGATCCAGGGAAGTACACATTAATTGCTGGGAGTTGGAGTAATACTGCATTAAGTATTGCCAAACTAGGTGAGAAATTATACTGGATCTAGCAAAACTCGAGCACAACCACAATAGTTTTGTGTGGCCAATCAACACTAGAACATTTAAAACATAAGAAGCTTAACCCAGACCAGAAAAAACCGTATTACCTTGATCTTTCTCAAGAGATCATAGCCTGTCATTTCTGGCATGAAATAGTCTGTGATGATCAAATTCACTTCTATCTCCTGCAGGAACAAGAGAAAGACCATTTATATTCTAATACAGTCGGAACAAAAAAGTACAACTAAGTACAAGACAGCAATTCTTCTGACGCATACCTGATCATGATAGCTTGGAGAGACAGAGGTAGCGTTGGCGTTTCTGGGCTGCTGCTCATTCAGGCCCAGAAACTCCAGAGCCTTACTTCCAGAATCAACTGCAGTCACTGTCACCCCACCAAGCACATGAGCAAACGCATAAGAACCAATCAAATTGAAAAAAAGATTGAACAAGATCGGAGCCGAAGCTCGTTCATTCAATCAAACAGACCCAGCAAAGACAACTACCTTGATAAGAAGAGGTTTTGAGGAGCCTCTCAATCAGCTTCCTGTCGATGAGACTGTCATCAACCGCCAAGACATGAAATTGCGACTCGGCGGTGACACCCATTTCGATCGGCGATCGATCAAGAACAACGGCGAGGAACAACGGGGGGAGGAGGAGGAGGAGGAGGAAAGGGTGAAAGAACAGAACAAGATGGGGGGTCAATATTCAAATGTGAACCCATTTTGGAGTGTGGGGGAGATATAAGAATCCGGTGGTGGGGGAGGAAAAATCTTTTGACAGTTTGGAAAGCGAGATCCGACAGATTACATCCAGAATCTGCCGGATCTTCTCCGGGGGGCGTTGATTTTTGAATTCGAGAACAAGCAAAGAAGGTGCTTTGGTTTGGCTTCCACTATTCTATTTACGACTTTTGCGTGCGGAGGACAATCATCATATTCTATTCTACTGACCCTTCTTAGTGACCTTTCGTTAGGAGCTAAAGCTACAGCCAAAAGGGCCGCCTCTCTCCTGCCCACTTTTCACCCTCCTCCCATTGCCAAAGGGTCGGTGACTGTTGTACAGGGTCTGCTTAAAAATCAGATCTTTCTCGTTTTACAACTCGCGCGGCGCCTGGCGAACGCGGCATACGACCAGATCCGATCGGATTACGTGAAACTTTCCATCCACCCTCCTGCCATTGCCAAAGGGTCGGTGACTGTAGCACAGGGTCGGCTTAAAAATCAAGTCTTTCTCGCTTTACAACTCGCGGTGCGCGCATCGCGAACGCGGCATGGGCGACCGGATCCGATCGGATACGCGAAACTTTTCCCCAAGTCAAGTCGTACTTGACTTGCTAATAGTGTATTCCTTGATGAGGTGCTGTTCTTGGTCGCTGGAAATCTTCCCCCCTCGGCCCCGCCACCACCGGGAGATATCCAAGATCAGGGAGAAGATCTCTTCAATTGACCCGCGTGAAGTAGACACACCTCGTAACAGAGAAGTTTGAAATGTTCAGAGGAGCTTCTTAGGAACCATCCCATGATCTTTCCCGCCCTGGAAAATTCCTGTCACGTTTCTCTCGCGGGATCCGTCCTTTTCTTTCTAACTACTCGAACGTACCGACGCCTCCCGTGGTCCGAAACAACCTGCCCTGCTGATGTTAACTTCTTCTAGACCCAAATGGGAACTCAATCTGTAGGATGTTTCAAAGATCCGAACGGATAATCACGGAATAAAAGGATAATGGGAAATCAGATAATTAAAAAACCTAATTTGTACTATTATGTAAAATATGTAGGATCTTACGATCCTCGTTTTTCTATTCCAAAATATCCTCAATTAGCTATTTTATAAATATTGACAGAACTCGCAAATGCGTAAAATGGTAGTTATTGTTTTTTCTTCCATGCATTTTTAAAAAATTGAATATTTTTTTTTTTTTATCTTACAAAGAACCTTACAAAAAGAAAATTCATATCCGGGTGTAGAATTTTTCCATATTGTGTCAAAGATATTTTCCTCATTGATTAATATATCTAATTTATTAATGAGTTGGCACCATAAAATCTTTTAAATGTCGATTTTTTTCGTACGCATGTTGCTTGCTCGCAATTTTTTTGTGGTACAAATTAAAAGAATCTCTAAACTAGGCAAAAGTGATTCGACACTTTTTCCACTCTCATAATATTAGTTTGACCAGCCTCTCCCTCCCTTATAACATTAGTTAGCATACTTTATCATAATTCTAGCTTGACCAGCCGCTCCCTCTTAATTTAAGGTGGTTGTATGGTCCATGAATCAGGCACGCACTTACTTTCCGTTTGTTTCATGAAAACTAAATTATTCATAAAATATATTCCTAAAAATATTATTTGTATCGCTTGAAATATTAGTCAACGAGAAATATTTTCATCGCCGATAATAATTTACATCTAAATATTTTTATAGGCGATGAAAATATTTCATTTATTTTTTGTAAGTGATATATGTGATTATTGTTATGAAAATGATATAAATTATTCATTTTTTTATGAAGTAAATAAAGGCTTAGAGGGTGTTTGTGTTTGCAGGAAATGTATGATATCAAACTTATTACTTCAACCGTTTGCAAAAATGAATGAACAAAATGTATGACCTTGACAATATTTTATGTCATATGGCTTAGACATAATGTATTTATCCCTGTTGATGTAGAGGACACCCGTGATAAATGAGCTAAGACGTGATAAGGAGTATGTATAATTCTGTCCCCCATGAGTTGGTGGTGACAATATCTCATTAGTCGAAATACCTCATGAATCGAGATAATCCTGACTAGTCACGAGTATCTGTTAATTAATATTACTTAATATCCCACTAATTAACACTAAAAATCATAAAATAACCTTGTTCATAGCCTCAACTCATCTATGCAAATTTCAAATTTGCCTCTAACATTTTGAGAAATTTACCAAAATACCCATTTTTATGCCTAGTTTTATCATTTTCTCATTCTTTCCCATCTAAGGTGCAACAAAACCATTTGGGTTTTTCTTTCAAATGAGTGTGAGATGAAAGGGAAAGGAGAGAGACATGGAGCTCTTTCTTCTTTTTTTTTTTCCTTTGTAAGAATGAGTTGGAGTGGCTCTTTCGAGCAAAGAAGGAAGATGTACTAGAGAACTTTACAAGAGTAGGAAAGGGTTAAGATTCATTAACTAAGGTTAAAAACAATGATGACTCGAAGTATTTAGAAATGCAAGCACCTGACCAAGGGGAGTATTTAGAAGATCTCCATGAGTAACAAAAGGATAAGAACTTTTATCCAAGGTTAAAGGCAATGATAATGAAGGGTTAAAAACACTAGGTTGAAATTGAATGAGATGTGGTCAAATTAGAATATGACAAATGGCTTAACTCCATGGTTCTAAAGAAGATATTTTGATAATTTGCCAAGTTAAATGCATGAATGAGAGGACATTATTTGAGCTGTAATCGTTGAAGCAAAAGGGCAAGGTCATGCGTGATGTAAATCTATAAATTAAACTTGTGGTTGAAAATGAGGGACATGTGGACATCAATGGGCTAGAGTTAAAAGAAACGATGTAAGGAATGATGCCATTTGCAAGTAAGAAATTAGAAGATAAATTAAGGGATTTGGAAATCAAATCAGTGGAAGGTGACCAATAAATTATGGTTTTCAGAGATAGCGAGGATCATTGATACAATGATCAATGCCTGAATGGAGAAATATGAATATAATTTCTATATAACACAATATACATAATAAATATGATGAAAATATAAGATGTCACAGAGAGTTAAAAAACAAGGCTAGCGATTCATTTTCGCGTGTCTTAACCAGATTTTGCAATCATGCCTATGAGAACACTATGCTCTTCTTAGTCGTGCTATGAGACCTATGTATATTAACCACGAAGAATTTTCTGGTTTGTCAACGGGATCGTCGCGAGACGTGCTAATTCGTGTCGGAAATTGCGGGGCCCCGAGGAAGCTCCCTCTCTTATGGGTCTGTCCAGATCATTCCATTTTCGGCCCAGGGACAACGTTGTTCGGCCCATTTCAAGAATCTACGAACGCGTTCGCTTCACAGTCGCAAAATCTTCACCGCCGATGACGATTCTTTGCCCGCGGCGGTGACGGTCGGTTTTGGAGGGAGAGAGCGACGGAGTGAGCAGCGAGTCACGAGAGCTCAGCCGAAACCGAACGCATGAATATTGCCACGATCATCTCCGCCGCCACCGCCGCCGCCGCCGTCCTCCTCCTTCCGTCAATCCTCTCACTTCGTCTCCTCGACACTCACTGTAAGTCTCCGCACCCCCGCTCGTCGTTGTGACTTCTTGTCGTATTCATTTTCTTGATCGCCCGCACTCGCTGGATTTTGCTGGTCGGTGAAGACTGGTCGAGCATGCGGTCGTTGCTCCCCTTCACCCCGTTGTCTCCGGTCGCGGACTTGGTCGTGGGGAACGGCACCACATACACCAGCGATGCGTCCCTACCGTTCGCCGATGCTGTGGCCGTCAGCCACGGTTGGGTCCGCCGAGTCGGGAGCTACTCGTCTTTCAAGGTTCTTCCTCTTCGTATTCTCCTTCTCGTTGGTGGAAATGGCTTGAATTAGCTGGCGTCTTGATGATTCAAGTATGTGCTAAAACTACGTGTTCCTAGTATCCGGAGAGAGCCTCTTAAAGTTGGTCGTGTTATGACAAACTCAGGGGCTTCCTTTAGTTCTAGCTTTATCATAATTTCGTAAGCGCAGAAAAGATGCCTTCTATTTCTTTATTTTTATGTTCCTAGAACATATTTGAAATAGAAATCTATTTGATAATATAATTTTATGTTTTTAATTTATAGAATAAAATTTTATTCCAAAAATAGATTTGCAAGCTTGTAGCATAAATCGGAAGTTAATTTTTTTTTTTTTTTTATTTCTAGAACAAAAATGTGAAATAAAAACTTTTCTCATCGTTCACTTTCGTTATCACACGTGTCATTTGGCCATTGGCCACCCTTCTAGTCTTGGAACTAGCGCCGCCGGGACCCCGTCCTCCTTAGAAATAGAAATTTTATTTTATTATTTAATGAATTTATGTTTAGAATCAAATGCGTTTCTTTACTCAGAAACTCATCCAAGAAATAGAAATTAAGAAATTCATTTATAATTAGAAATCGATTTTTGTTTCGGAAATTTTGTCGTGCACCCTTTAGTGACATTTTGTTCATAGCTGAAGCTACAGCCGAAGGGCCTCCTCTCCCCTGCACGATGTCTGCTCGACTTTCCATCCACCCTCCTGCCACTGCCAAAGGGTCGCCGACTGTAGTACAGGTTCTGCCCAGAAATCGAATCTTTCTCGTTTTACAACTCGCGGCACGCGAGCGGATCCGATCGGATACGTGAAACTTTTCCACAAGTCGACTTGACTTGCTAAATGCTAATATGAGGTGTCCTCGGTCGCTGGAAATCTTCCCCCCTGGCCCCTCCACAAAATCACAGAGAAGATCTCTTCAATTGACCCGCGTGAAGTGGACACCCCGGTCAGACTCGTAACAGTGAAGTTTGAAAAGCCCGGAGCTTTTCAAGAACCATCCCATGATCTTCCCCTCCCCTCCCTCCTGTAAATTTTCTATCACGTTTCTTTCGCGGGATCCTCCTTTTTTGGTAACCGCACGACGTGCCGCTGCGTACCGTTGTACGAAACAACCTAATCCGCGGATGTTAACTTCTTCTAGACCTGTGTTGGACAATTCGTGGCCAATGGGGACTCTTCCGTATGAAAATTTGTAGGATTTTTCAAGATCTGAAGGGATAATCGCACGGACAAAAAAATAACGAAAAATCATATAATTAAAAGCCTAATTTGTACTATTACATAAATCAAAGAGAGTCTCCTATTCGAAAAATCATATAATTAAACGCCTAATTTGTACCATTACATAAATCAAAGAGAATCTTATTATAATCCTCGTTTTCCATCCCAAAATATCCTCAATTAGCTATTTTATAATTATTGAAATAACTCGCAAATGGGTAAAATGATATTCTTTGTTTTTATCCCATGCAATTTTAAAAATTTGAATATTTTCTATCTTACAAAAGAACCTTACAGGAAAAAAAATTTCATATCTGGACATATATATTTTTTTCGGCGTACATGTATACGTAGAACTTTTCCATATTATGTCAAAGATATTTTCCTCATTAATTAATAAATTTAATTTATTAACAAGTTGGCACTGTAAAATCTTTTAAATGTCATTTTTTTCCGTACGCATGTAGCTTGTGCGCAATATATATATATATATATATATATATATATATGTATTTTTTGTGATACAAATTAAAAGAATCTCTTAATTTGACAAAAGCGATTCAACACTTTTTCCATCCTCGTAATTTTAGTTTTACCAGCCTTTTCCTCCCTTGTAACGCCAATTACCATGCTTTCTCAGAGGACGAAGGTCAACAAAGAAAGGGCTTTATCATAATTCTAGCTTGACCAACGTCTCCCCCTTAATTTAAGGTGGTTGTGTGGTTCATAAGTTAAGCACGCATTTAGTTTCCATTTGTTCATCGAAAAACATTTTCCTAAAAATCTAGTCAATGAAATATTTTTATTACCAATTACAATTTATGTCTAAATATTTTGGTTGGCAATATAAATATTTTCCTTTTTTTTTTAAGTGACACAAACGATTATTCTTAAGAAAATGTTTTCCAATTTTCATTACAACAAACAAAGTCTTTGAAAAATAAATGATCTCGAAAGTATTATTTTTCTAAAAATTATTGATTGTACCGTTTGCAAAAATGAATGAACAAAATACATTTTCATTGTTCGTGAAAATGCTTGACATAAACTATGTCAATGATGAAACGATTTTCCATTTATTACTTGTTTCAAGTGAAATAAGCAATTTTTTTTGGAAATTGTTTTTTCAATTATTCATTTTAGGCGAAATAAAAGGATAATGCTTCTCAATTGGAAATCCAAATTCAAGCACAACCACACGGTTGCCCAAGGAATTTAGTTCTTCCAACGCTTGAAGTTTCAGAGAGAGAGAGAGAGCAAAAAACAAGGCTAGTGACTCATATTCTCATGTCATAATCGGATTTTGCAATCGGGTCTATGAAAAGGCTATGTTCTTCTTAGTCATGCGATAAGACTAATGTACATTATTAACCTCGTACAATTTTCTGGTCTGTCACGGAATCAAATCTTCGTTGTCGGAAATTGCGGGCCCCCGTGGAAGCCCCCTCTCTTATGGGCCTGGCCTGATCGTTCAATTTCTGGCCCATTAATAACGTTCGTAAAAATCGAACCTGGCCTTTTTTAATCTCGATTCGGCCCATTTCACGCTGTTTTCTTCACCGTTGCAGAATCTCCACCGCGGAAAAAGAGGGGAAAATAAAAATAAAAAAGGGAATCTCCACCGCGGATGATTCTCCGCCCGTGGCCGCGACGGTCGGGTTCGTTTTGGAGGGAGAGAGAGAAAGAGAGAGAAAGAGAGCGCGAGCTCAGCCGAAACCGAACGCATGAATCTCGCCGCGATCGTCTCCGCCGCCGTCGTCCTCCTTCTGTCGATCCTCTCGCTCCGTCTTCTCGACACTTACCGTAAGTCTCCGCCCCCCGCTCGTCGTCGCGACTTCTCGTCGTATTCATTCTTCTGATTGCGCGCGCTCGCTGGATTTTGTCGTTCGGTGAAGGCTGGTCGAGCTTGCGGTCGTTGCTCCCCTTCACGCCGTCGTCTCCGGTCGCGGACCTCGTCGTGTGGAACGGCACGATATACACCAGCGATGCGTCGCTGCCGTTCGCCGACGCCATGGCCGTCCGCCGCGGTCGGGTCCTCCGAGTCGGAAGCTACTCCTCTCTCAAGGTTCTTCCTCTACGCTTTCTCCTTCTTTTTGGTGAGACGGGTTGAACTAGCTGGCGTCTCGATGCTTTTAAGTCTGTGCTAAAACTATATGTTCCTAGTATACACAGAGAGAGCCTCTTAAAGTTGATTGTGTTATGACGAACTCGGGGGCTGCCTTTAATTCCAGCTTCATCATAAATTCGTAAGCTCAGAAAGATGCCTTCTTTACATACATGGACCGCGTGAATGCAGGAGTTGGTGCACTCTGGTACCGAAAAATTGGATCTTGGAGGAAAAGTTGTGGTCTCCGGGTTCATCGACTCCCACGTGCACATGATTTTTGGAGGACTCCAGGTCTACATACCATCCCGCCTTAAAACGTATTGTTTGTTTTTATGAATTCGAATGTGCTGCTGCGCTCCCGAATCAGGCTTGCTTGTCCTTTGCATTCTCCCATCAGCAGATAGGGAGAAGGGCAAAAGTAGAAAAAACGGGCATATCGAGTTGGCTTGATGTATTTATGGTTTTCCTGTTGGGGTTGAGCAGATGTTATGTTTAAATTATACGTGCTCTGTAGATTCTGGCTTAGTGGATGTTCAGCACAGTCCTGTGTACACTTTCTCTGGTGACTGCTAAAGCTGTCGAGTGTGCTTTGTTAATCTGTTCAATAGCTTTCTTCCCATCCCCAAAAATGGTTTGTCCTTTTTGTACAACTTACTATGAACAATTCTTCTTTTGCATTGTCTATTTGGTTATTCCATCTTATCCTTGCGTATTTTTATTTAAGTACTTGTTGATGTTGGTGGAAAACAGATGGGCCGGGTGGAACTCCGGGATGTTAATCGTAAAGAAGAGTTTGTGAGGAGGATTGAAGAAGCTGCGAGAAGTAATCTGATCCTGATTTTCAGCTAACTAATAGTGAAGTAGCACATATACCTGTAGCCTGTGGGTCTCATTTTTTTGTGCATATTTTGGAAATGTCTCATAGATTTCCCATTGAAGATCTCACTGTGTGTCTTTATTCTCGATGATTATACCAGGAAAGATTCCTAAGGTCTTTCTCAGCCATTCTATTCTCCTACACACCTTTTCCTATAGCTTGATTTTGTGTTTCACGTATAACCTTTTTCATTTCCTTTCTTCCGTCACTTTGACAAGCTACCAATTTGTTGACTTCCTAGCATTAGATTGTGATGTCATCCCTCAATAAGGTCATGGCGGCATCTAATCTTTTGATTGTGAATGTTCATGTCGGGAATAGACTCCTAGTCTTATTTTTATGTTTGATCTTATAGAACAGTAAAGGTATCCTAAAGTTTGAAGGTAGATGCTGTAGATGAAGTGAAATTGTCAGTTCATAAAGACTTGTAGGCCCAACAAAGAAATACTCCTTTACTTCCATTACTCTCTTTCTCTATCCAATTACTTATTTCTTAGAAGGCGGACATTACCAGAGCTGTATCAACCACAGTGTTCTCCGAGAGTTTCTTCTATTCCTGCGTACTTTTTTTTTGGGAACATCTTTTATAGAAGGAATTGTCACTGGCAATGTAGTTCGGTAGCTCTAACTCAATTTGATTTTTGGAAATCAAATACCTGGCGTTCAATCATGTGATTTGTAACTTACTGGAAGGCTTCTTTCATGGTAATTGTTTCAGATTCCAAACCTGGTTCTTGGATATTGGGTGTTGGATGGAACAATGACCTTTGGGGAGGAGAATTGCCTTTGGCCTCCTGGGTTGATGAAGTCGCACCTGCAAACCCTGTAAGGAGCTATACTTTGTGTGGTTAAGATACTCTTGTAATACGATTATAATTGAAATTTCATTGTACCTTTTGTGTACATTGTTACAGGTCTGGGTAACAAGGATGGATGGTCATATGGGCTTGGCTAACTCTGTGGCACTGGAGCTGGCAGGTATTTCTAAGCTGTCGGAAGATCCAAAAGGGGGAACTATTTCTAGAACTGCTGATGGAGGTAATGTTGATACTGTCCAATTGTTCCGAAGATTCAATGAGTCAAATCAGATCAGAACATGATTTTTGATGACACATAATGTACATTATCATTGCAATTTAAGAGAAGCTATTGAGTTTGCCTCAATTGTGTATGGGTTGTAATTCCAGTATGTGCCTGGTCATGGGTGCAAGGATGGTGAGTGGGTGCTTCTGTGTGTGCTACTTCTATTATTATTCTCCCTACAGAGCTTTGGTTTCTTTGAGAAGTTCCTCAACTACTAATGTATTTGGAAATCAGCATTGTCTGTTGGCAGAATATCAATCATTTTGATAGAAAATAGAAGTTAGCTAAAACTGCAATGATGCCGCCTTATACTATCAAATGTATCAGAACTTGCTGGGTTATTGATTGTTGCTGGTTCCCTGAGAAATCCATAGCAGACACTTGAAATTGTTGTGGGCAACTAACGGACTGATCCTCCTTTGAAGTTTTTTATGTCATGTTTTACATGATTCTAGTTTTCTTTGTCAGGACTTTCTCAATGTTGCCAAACGTACTGTATATGTAACTTTCATCCATAGTTCATGAGGGCAATTCTGCATCTGGTGTTGTATCATTCTGCAGAACTTACTGGGTTGCTGATTGAT
Organism: Eucalyptus curtisii; assembly: GCA_017140595.1. Taxonomy (NCBI): domain Eukaryota; kingdom Viridiplantae; phylum Streptophyta; class Magnoliopsida; order Myrtales; family Myrtaceae; genus Eucalyptus; species Eucalyptus curtisii. The sequence continues at coordinate 39,046,033 of CM029500.1, read as the reverse complement.
TCTGCAATGAAGCTGCTTCTTGCATCCGTACCGGAAGTTTCTTTGAATGAAAGGAGAGAGGCTCTTCTCAGAGCCAGCAAATATGCCTTGACAAAGGGTGTAACCACAGTTGTTGATTTTGGAAGATACTTTCCTGGGGCTCCAGTGGAGTTCTCTTGGCAGGATTTTTCAGGTATCAGGGAATTATACTTGTCATAGGCACTGATTATGAATTGGAGATCATCTTGTCATAAACTATGTGAACTTTATAATGCTGTCTTCTACTTTGAAAATCTCAGCAGATTCGACTTATCTGCTTCTTTTTCCCTAATAGAAATATTAGTGTCTTCTATATTGTGGACGTACTTTGTTTCCTTATCGATTCTTCCTGTTGAAAGTTTTGTACCTGAATTGCTTTCTTTTCAAGCAGCCTTATATGATAAATGTAGAAAAAGAAATTATTCTCTTTGTATCTCCTGTAGATTTCACTTTTTATTGGAGTAATAATGCTCTTGAATCTGGTATTCATAAGAGGAAAGGCACCCCTCCTTAAGACATCAATAAGGTATCATGTAAATGATAGCAAAAAAGATGATGCACTATGAACCATCATTTGTTAGTCATCAGGATTATGACTTCCTGCCATCTTTTGCAGATGTTTATCAGTGGGCTGATTCATCAGGGAGGATGATAATAAGAGTTTGCTTATTTTTTCCAATGGAGACATGGTCGCTTTTGCTTGTACGTTGTCATAGGAACTATTATCTGAAATCTGCATGTTTTGTATATGTTTGTGCTGCCTAATGCACTCAGTTAAGTAAATGTTACCTTTATTCTTTTTTTTCAATAAATCCTGCACGAGCTATTGCGTAGGTGAATAATAAAATATTACTTTGGCAGACAATTTGGAGTTTGTTTGATCACATTTTCTGCATGGTCTGTCAATTTTCCATTTCTTTCATTCACTCTATGGAATATGGCAAAAAAATGAAGATGTTGTATCTGGGCATCAATTAGGAGAAATTTGCCAAAAAATAAGTGACAAGTCTCCTAAGATTCTGCATTTTCAGTTGATACTCGTTGTAATATTTGGCATCATCTCTAAGTTTCTCCATCAATATAAACTCTCTTGGGCACCGTAATTATCATTTACACTATTCATTTGCAATGGAAACTGTGTCATTTGTGTTCTTGCTCTTTTGTCAAAGCAAATGTAGAGGTCACACGTTTTGTGGACATGAATGTCTGTAAAATTTATGGTGTGCTTCTGCTCTTTCCTTCCCTTTCACTTAATACAAAACTGTGATTTTGTCTCTTAGGATCAAATTAACAAATTTGGTCGAGTCTTGAGCCAATGGATTTACTTGGGTGGCGTTAAGGATTTTGCTGATGGATCTTTGGGTTCTAGTAGTGCACTTTTTCATGAGGTGAGAGACAATCATTCACATAATATTCTATGTAATGTGGGAGCATGTACCCTTGTTTAGTGGGATAGTTGGAGAATTTTTAGTCTTCTCTCTTACATTACATTCTATCCAAAGGCAGGCATGTTGGTAGGTTGGTAGAGACAAGACTATTGTATTAGTATTAATGTATGCCAAGAACATAAATTTTCAATTCATGTAACCTAGTTATAGGAATTGCTCATGTGTTGCTTTGTTTTCACAGCCTTATTTAAATGAGCCTCATGATCATGGTTTGCAACTGATAGAGCATGAGAGGCTTCTCAACATGACTGTGACATCAGATAAATCTGGGCTCCAAGTAATATCTCAACGAAAGCTACTTGAAATTGATATAATTCTCTGATATTTGACAATTGAAAGCTTTGTTTTACTGTTTTCAGGTTGCTATTCATGCTATCGGAGATAAAGCAAATGATTTAGTTTTGGATGTGTATCAATCTGTCGCTTCTATGAATGGAGTGAGAGATCGCAGATTCAGGGTAATGTTTTGGCTAAAGCAAAAAATTAGCCATACTGTCTCATTAGACTTTTGTCACAGATTGTGGAGGGTTAAGTTTTGACTTTAGTCAAGGACTTTGTAGTGTGATATTTTTCATGAATAATGTGGGCATTTTGCAGATTGAGCATGCACAACATTTGGCCATGGGAGCAGCAGCTCGATTTAGTCAGCAAGGGATCATTGCCTCAGTGCAGGTACATGAACTATTACCTTTCGGGTTTCCCACATTTGGAGAGGATCGTTTCTTCTGCAACTTCCTGATTGCTTTTCATGCACCTCAATTTCAATCTACAGCACTTTGGAGTATTTTTTATGTGATGCTTTCTGTTGGATGCAACTAATGGTCCAATGACCTTTCTGCCTTTTGATCTGGTTAAACGTATGAATTGCCACTGCATAGATTAATGCTTACTTTCTACAGCCAGACCACTTGCTAGATGATGCTGATTCTGCGTCAAAGAAGCTTGGAAAGGAAAGGGCTGACCTGGGATCTTACTTGTTTCGATCACTTTTAGGCAGCAATGGAGGCTTGGCTTTTGGTTCTGACTGGCCTGTAAGAATTATGTTACCAACTGCTAAGTATGCATTGTTTAAGAGTAGAATATTCTACTTTGATGCATTTGGGATACTCTGATTTCAGGTTGTAGATATTGATCCTTTACATAGTATCAGGACAGCGATTAAAAGAATACCACCTGGTTGGGAAGACCTTTGGGGTCCCACAGAATGCCTTACATTGAAAGAAGCCATAAATGCGTAAGCTGAATTTTCTGTTTTTTGATGGCTTGTCATGCTTGCTGCTATTCACGTGCACATTATGATAAATGGTTTAGCAGTTAATTGCAAATGAGTATCATTGTTAGCATGTTTAGCTGGACTGCTAGCCCCTCCATCAAATCTGAGCAAAATCGTCCTCCATTATATATCCTATAGCCCTCTTCACATATGCCATTACCAACTAGTCTTTTTCCACCACAGCTGGATTGCTTGTTATGGGAACATTTCTTTCTGTTGACTCTACCGGTTTTTATCAGTTGGCACCTTGCCGTAACTCCCTGCATCCCTCTAGTTTTTGGGTGCAAAGGAGATGCTTTTATTGTTTTCACTGATCGATTCCCACTAATCTAAAAGTTGTTCTCAATCAATCTGAAAGTTGTACATGAAAGTTTTCTATTTACCAGGGGATTGGCCATCTCTCTGTGTGATGTGCACGAGCAGAGTGCACATGGATGCTTGTTCCTCACATCACTCTGCCCTGTTCTGCATTCTATCGTAAGCCTTTTCTGCTTGTTGATCACAAATCTTGCCTCTGCAGATACACCATTTCAGCTGCCCATGCATGCTTCCTTGACAATGACCTGGGCTCTTTAGCTCCTGGAAAGCTGGCAGATTTCGTCATATTATCCACCGACTCGTGGGATCACCTTGCAGCTGGAGGATCCGCATCAGTTGTCGCAACATATGTTGGTGGTGTCAGGTCATTCCCATGAGTACCTGAACTACGACGGCTCAGATGGAGACACAAAGGTAGAAGAAACGACCCTCTGTATTATGCCAAGCCGACACAGAGCACGGACCAAATAGCACAGGAGAAGGTCGCTGGAGGTGCGCTTAGCAGCTCTTAACACGAAGATGGCGCTTACAAACTAATCTGTAATAAAACCGCTAGAAATCGTTATGATCTTTGGGTTGTTGCACGTTCCTATGTTCAACATGTCCTCTGCATGATGTTTTTATCGTTGATTGTCTGGCCAAAGACATCGACAGGATGAGATGATTGATGGAGATACCAATGTGGTTGTCACGGATGCTCTCCTTATTGAACTCTAATGCACAAACCCACGAAAAGCGACCGATGATTGAAGGTAAGTGGACAACATTCGTTCGGAGGCGTGCAGATCGGACCGACAGACATAATTAATATTAGGGAATAAAAAAACATAATATCAACATAGTATCTGTTCTTTTCTAGTTTGCCAAATATCACATCCTTAAAAACTCAAATTTTAGATCGATGCTCAATTTGTCTTGTTTTTTTTGTCTAAAAAAATCATTAATTTTCACCGTGGTAATAAATCTGCTTTGATGTCTAAAAGTCGATACTTATTTCTTCAAAATTAATGTAGGTTCGGAATTCATTGTCAAAATGAAAATTGGTTAAATTTTTTAGACGGAGAAAAAGAAAAAGGAGTTCGGGATAAGGTTGGGATGAGATATGTTTCTTTTATTTTATCTATTTTCGTGATTATAACTACCGCAAGTCGACAACATCTTAATCTAAGCTAAGCTAGTAGGGAGAGGCAAAAACGTTCTCGTCATATGGAGACGGCAAATTAATTTTCATAGAGCTGAATTGATGACATCGCCGACTATAGCACAATTTCAGTTAAGTCCGAGGATAGATCTTAAGCTAAGCCAGTAGGGAGAGGCGAAATAATTCTCATCATATGGAGACGGTGAATTAATTTTAATTTTCATAAAGCTTAATTGATGACATCGCCGACTACAGCACAATTTCAGTTAAGTCCGAGGATTGGGGAGATATTTCTACTCAAACCTTTTTATGCCAAAACGGAAAAAAGAAAAAAAAAAAAAAAAAAAGGGAAAAAAAAAGAATCTAACCCGAATTATGGAAATCGCTGCTGCCGTCTTCCTCCAACGACGTCCACTCTCGCCCCATCAATATTTCTCAGCTCCCCCATATAAATAGCCTTCCCTCGCCGCCGGCGCCATCTCCATTCAACTCTCTCTCTCTCTCTCTCTCTCTCTCTCGATGCGATGGTGAAAATGATGAATTCCATGGCGACGGCAGCTGCTGCCCCTTCCCCTCCTCCTCCGCCTCCTCCCTCTCAATGCGTCAAGCTGCTCAGGGCGCCTCCTCCCCACGCGAACTTCTCGAGATCATCGCCGCCGCAGCACCGGTCCCGCCGCCGTCGTCCCCGCGCGATCTGTTGCGCCGGGTCGAGCCCTCAGTTCGGGACCGGCGACCTCAAGTTCGCGTTGCACGACGCTCTGGACTCCTTGGGCGTCGACACGACCCACGCCAGAGTGAGTAATCACTGGCTCGTGAGAAATCTCGCGATTCCATGCGTTGATCGGGTGATGATAAGTTTTGCTTGGCCAGGGTTGTGCGATTTTCAATTGCGTTTGCAATGCTCGTGTCGTGCTGTTTTTCTTCGATTGCTTGAATATGAGACGTTCCTTCTTTTTTTATTTTTTGGATAATTGAAACTGATACGTCATAGGAGGGATGCGCAATGCATGGCTAGGCCGATCAAGTACTTTAGTATTGTTTTTCCAGGTTACGGTCTCCGGCGTTTCATTTGTTTCTCCTTGATACGATTACCGGATGTCTTTGGTTTCTGTTCTTGTATCGTCCGGACTGTTTTTGGATTCTGTTTGTTATCGGTTCCCCTTTATTTTCTCATACAGAAAATTGAATATATTACCGTGCTTATTATTGGAAATTCAGATGAAATTCTCAAGAAATGTTTTTGATTAAATCCCACCGATTGGTACGACAGGTCCTTTTTTGGTGACTTAAGTCGGTTCAGTTTGAAATGTGGATCTATCCGGATATAGGAATGTCGGTTCCTCTCTCCTTTTAGAGTTCTGGTTATGCAAGCTGGTAATTGATTACATGTGGTTTTCACTCGTGTTTGCATGCTTCCCTGGCAAACTTGATGCTGATGCATATTCACTACTGTAATTGGTGCTTAATCGATGTCCCCATAGGAGGCAAGGAAGGCATATTGCTTGCAGATTGGAAACTTTTCTGATATAGAGAGGCAAACCAGCATTAGCATCAACAGGGGTGTTGATTTGGGGAAAACTGCTCTCTATATAGCGGCGGAGGATGATTCCCTTGTTTCTCACTCTTCGGTACCTCTCCCTGTGGAGGCATTTATTCAAAGATTGGATGACCTCTCAATGGGATACTGCTCGCACTACAATTCTCGGTTCAAGTCATCACCACAGACTTTTTTGGATAGTTTAGATAAGTATTTATACGCCAGGAAGGTATCTGACTGCAAAGCTTGTTTTACTTACGTTTCAGTTCCTGTTTTGTGCTTGTTATTTTATTTTTTTTATTTTTTTCAATTGTCGATCCGCCTCTATCTGGAGAAGGTTCCATATTTGCTTTGATCAAACGGAGAAATTTTCATTGGAATATGTTTCCATAGATTTTAGATGATTGGAAAATGAACCCATGGTGTTGTGGTGGAGGATTTTGGTTGCTATTAATACTGATGTAAGGATTTGGTCCTCAATTATCATCTATCCTGGTATTACGCACAGTCCTGACTATCTCCCTATTTCTGTCTATCAGTGGAAGCATTCACAGAGAAGTTCATTTCCAGAATATATAATTTCCACAAATCTTCACCCTGATACTCTAAGATGGTTTTATTCTTCTGCATTTCCTACTAAAATAGAGCGTTCTGCCGAAATGAAAGATGCTCATTGTGTTGGCATCTTAGATCTTATATTTTTCTTAGTACAATTATGGGTTGCCTAACCATGATAGCATCTTGATTCAGGGATTTCGCAGAAGCAGTGCCAAGGGTCTGCTAGATTTTCGATCTCTGTATCTCCATTCGGTAAACACTTCATTGTTGAGTTTATGCCCATTTTATGAAGGGAATGGGTAGAATCAGAGGTGGGCCTTTCTTCTAATAATTCATTATGTCTTGCTGTTCTGAGTAGGTTTTGACGCACCGCTCAGGGTCAGCTGCAATGCTTTCCCTTATCTATTCAGAAAGCTTGAAAATGCTGAGACTCTGGGGTCTTCTGAATTTTGATGTGGAAATATTCTTTCCGCATGATCTTGAAGGTCTTCCAAGAGGCTATGATAAACAGAAAAGCAAAGAATCTGATCAACCACACATACTGACATCGCAAGCCCTACTTGTGCAGGTCATTTCTCTGATATTCTCACTAGGGTATGTTTGGATTAATTTTTACTTTTGCTTTGTGCTTGATTTAAACCTTGTGCTCACAGGACTTGATTTTTTTCAAATCCAAAACTCTTGGAACTTTCACAACAATAAATTGTTGACACATAGATTCACATATAATTTTTTTCATAATGTTCTGATATTTGAATAATATTTTTATTCTGTTGGGAAAGCAAATAGTACCTTTTTGCTTTTGTTTAATTGCAAACGAACATGTCCTTAGTTACTAAAGATGCTCCTCTTTGATTTTGACAATTTATGTGAGGATGAAAGCTGAATTATGTTTCCCATGCCATGAGGTCTGTGGTCTCTAAAGTTAACACAAAGAAAGAGACGGGGGAAGAACCAATATGAACACATAAAACAACAAAAATGACTAGAAGGAATTTTGTCAGTGTCAGTTTCATAATCCTGATTGTTATTTACTTGATTTTTGTGTTCATATCACTTTGATGGCGTAGTACAAACTCAGGATGCATCCTTCTCGATGTGGTTCTTCACGGTATGGCTTGTGGCATAGTATTTACGGGATAGATTAGATTGAATGACTAGTGTCATATATTAGGCTTTTCCTTTGCAAATACAGGGGTTGTTTATGGAGCTTTCTGCCTGATAACTTATGCAGATTTTGAGAGATTTAAAGGGTGCTTTCTGGCCATTTCAACACAACCGTAATGAGAGTCTATTCTTAAGGGCTGCACAAGCTGCTAATTGTTCTGACAGATCAAATGCTGGTGAAGAAAGGTAGTTGAGTATGCTTCTATGGGTTTTACATTTTATTTATCTGTTAGGGCTGCACATGCTGCTAATCAAGTTGATAGATTTGATTTTAGTGAAGATAATCGAGATTACTCTATGCAATTTATGTATATATATATATTTTAAATTGCAATTATAAAAGCGCAATTTAAGTTGGTTCTAGTCATTTAGGATTGTTTTGGGCATGTCACAGTGGCTTTCAGCTTGCATCTACCAAGGCAGCTCAATACAGATTGGATCGTGGAGTTTGGACTACTGTTCGTCTTGGGGATATGAGGCGTGCATTAGCTGGTGCGTAATGTGCAACTTGAAAGAGTCCCACTGTCATTGGCCAAAATAATAATAGCAATAAAAAGTTTTTACTGTTGACCCTGCCACATTTAGACATCAGATTCTTGAGTCATAGACACTACTTGTGCTGCTTTTCTTGCCCATACATAAAAGGTGAATTTTTCTCGTCTATTGGTTTTTGCATTGGTACTGCTGGAAATTGCCAATGGAAGTGTGAAAATAATGTGTATCCTAATGCTATACACCACACATCCCTGTGGCTTTGGGCATGTCTTCCTGAGAGGCCATGGGTTCTGGAATGAATGTCATTGGCTGGACTCTGGCGGAACGTGATCGGGGTCTTAAATAGTGTTTCTCTTTGTAAGGTTCTTGGTTGATTTTGATGTTTTGGGGAGGCAATGGCCTATGTTGGTAAAAGACAACTTCTCAGACTTCTCTCTATGCACATCGACTCAACCACTGGTTTATTTGGATAGATTTCCATAATTTGAGCAGACACTGATGAAGTCTTTCATGTTTGGCAGTGGATTTGATCCTTCGTGTACTTTCTGTCAGCCTTGTACTAGTTTGTGTCATCTGTACTTAATTGGGGAACCAAGGATTTTGTGATGCCATTGTTGAACGTACTTGAATGTCTTTTTACTTAGCTTTTCTGATCTCTAGGAGAAGGCAATTTAATCAGTATTTTCATTGTTCCAGCATGTGAGCGTCTTATCCTTCTTGACTTTGATCCGAAGGAACTAAGGGACTACAGCATTCTTCTCTATCACTGTGGTCTGTACGAGCAATCTCTGGATTATCTCAAGTTGTACGAGGAGACAAAGGTAAACTTCTATGTACAAGTATTTACCTCCAACCTGAGCAGGAGCTATCTAGCTGCTGCCTTCCACATGGGGGGTTGTTATCGGCTGTGTGAAATTTTCAGTTTCACATATGTAAGACTAGGACTACATGGGAGTGGCTGGTGGAAGTTCGAAAAATCTCCATGTAGGAGGCAAGAGATAGCTCCTGCCTGGATTTGGAGGCAAATATGCTCAATTTCGAAAGAGACAATTCGACTTTTCTGGTAAGTGATTTGTCTTCTTATTTAGTTATTGCTATCTCTGTTGCTGCAGAATTCCTCTTCAAAAGACATACCAAGCAATCCATCCAGCATAATAGAGGATGATGCTGAAGAGAAACTCATGGTACGCCTCAATCTCATATTGATGGAGGATGGCTGGGAAAGGCCGACACATGCTAGGAATTTTCTCAGTAACAATTCTGAACCATGGTGAAGGCTCATCTATAGTGTTAGGGGACACTAACAATGGAAGATATTTCTGTCGTCATTTAGGTTTGTGAACGATAAAAACTAGAATGAATCCCCAGGAACAACCGACTTGAGTTGAACATGCAACCACAAGGATTAGAAGGACCATGGGCGATTGTAGAGTCTTTGGGGAAGAGGAGCAAGGTCAAGGTGACTGAGGGCTCTTTGTCAAAGCTGGAATTGATGCTTTTGAACTAATTTATGGAGCATGGTTCTTTGCGGTTGAGCAAACTTGACTCAATCATCAAGTGAATAGCACGAAATTCAGGTCAAAAAAGAATAGCTCAGACCTTGCTGTGCCTTACGTGTGCTTCGCGTCATTGGCATCTCTTGTAAATTTTGGTAAATCATTCTGTATATTCCAAATAATCTCTACAGCGACAATTACATCAGTGCATTGCAGTGATCACATAACTGGACTTACAGTTTTCTACCGAGTTGTAATCTATTCTGCTATTATGCTTGAGATTTTTTCCTGTGTACTAAATGCATTTTCGAGCACCTGACATGATTTATGGGACTTCTGAGCTCAAGATGTCAATCTCAGTTCTTTCCCCATAACCAATACCGCTGCTTGTGTGATCTCCACCATCTCTACTCCCCCACTACTTACAAAGCCAACATGAACACATCGTCAACACTGCTGCCAAGCTCTCTAATTTCAGCCCCATAGTCCCTACCATCAAAACCGGTCACGTCTCTTAACTAAACATGCGATGACGGCAGGCCACGCGGACTTAAACACTTCCATCTCTTTCATGGCTACCATTTTGCCCCTTCCACAAGCTCAATCCATCAGTAGGCAATCTCCCTCCACCATATTTCCCACCACTATATCACCAACAAGATCACCTTTTACATTTCTATCTCCATTACTGGCATCGATGCCTTTCCGCCTCTTTATCCAAGCACCTCCACTCCCAGTCTTCCACTACTGGTACCACGTTATCAACACCGCTTTCCGGATTACTGTTTCTTTGCTTTTGTCAAATGGTAGCATTTTATAGCGCGAAAACCTGGCTATACTGTCCAAACTGGAGATATGTTATGAGACATGTATATAGCTTCTGATCCTATCCTGTTATATTCAACTCCAACTATCATAGATCAACGAATTCTAGACGAAAAAGAAAACAAATCCAAGGTGAGCAAAAATTTGTGGGATGGGTTCATTTAACCTTTGACTTTTAGGAGACCCAGGTCCGGGCTACAAAAGGAAGGTCACTTATTTTCAGTTGAAGAACATCATCAGCCGAGGTTTTGATCCTTTCGTCTTTGTCCCTTTCGGGCCTCGTCAAGCGATGCGCAGCTGTCTGGTTTTTTCTCCGCCGGAAAACAATCATGATGCCTCAATGCTGTCTCCCATCTCAATCGAGCACGTTTCTCGCATCACCTAACAGATCACCTCATAAACCATTATCATTACGAAAGAAAAGTCGTAGGGTATTGAAACTATCCTCTATAAATAAATAAATAAAACAGCATGTGGGTCGCGATCACTTTAAGAGGCGTTCACGTGATACGAAACCTCATGCAAAAGCTAAGTAAGCGTTAGTCGTTGCTAATTCTCTTTGAGACCCGTTTATTGCCGACACACGGTGAATCAAGTCAAATGCCAATTGCAGTCGTAATGGTATGATGAATTTCATGTGATGAGTCGCTTGAGCTCTTCTGTCAAAGGCATCCGCACGTCAGCTTCAACCTAGGACGGCAGAGATGTGCTAGGACATCCTCTCTCTCAGACCGCTTGTTGCTGCTTTGGCAATTATGTAATACATTTGAAGACGACGATAACAAAATTCTGTTTGCTTTTCTCTTGTCCGCTAAGTGTGTGGGTGTGAGAGTCAGTAGCTGACCCTTCGTTTAGCTGCTAAACTCCTCGCGATGTTGAAGTTTTGTTCAGATCCAAGGTGGTGGAAATTGACCCTAGGCCAACCGCTAAGCGACGCGCGTATGCCCTATGCCCTCAAAGGTCACCCTCTTCGTCGATGCTGCAGTAATTGGCAAGCGATGTGATGTAGATCTGCACCATGATTTACCCAAAGAAGGGAGCAAAAGGAACATCTTGAGAAGCCAACTCTTTTACGCCATTTCTTGCTCCACGGATTGGGAGAAAAGCGTTGAAAAGATTCTTGGGACCTCTTGATCTTGCCTGGTGCCTTCCAAATTTGTACGTCCTATGAGCAAAAATAAAAGTTCATGGACTCTGCGGAAGTCATAAAAGAACGGGATTGACGAATGCCGTGTTAAAAACTTTAACCCAAAAAACTCAAACTTCATAGGTGAATGAAGACTTCGACGTATATAATTAGCCTTTTTTTAATGCAAGTGGGAATGGCTCCTAAAATTCGGTCGTCCCCTGAAGTTTTTCTTTAATAATTTGCAAAAGAAAAGTTTGATGATGTTGCGCACTATTTCTCGAGGAAACCATTATTGTGTCCGCTTCAAATAGCTATTCAATCACACCCGTGGTCAAATTAAACAGCACTCTCGCCCACGATCCGCGAGGAGGTTGAAGACAAGGACAGAAATAACCTCTTCACTGACCCACGTATTTCGTGTTCCTTCTAATTTGAGTCCCTAGAACTTTAGTTTAATTGTAAGTTCGACCATCGAGTTTTGGATAACCCAAAGAAGTTATGGATTATATCTGCCTAATGAACTTTCCATTGTCTCCCCTGTCAGTCTAAAGTTCTGCAGATCAGCAGAGCAGAGCGGCACTGTTTTTTCTTTAACCTCTTGGCCCATCCATCTAGCTCAAGAGCCTACACTCTTCCAGCACGTTATGAACAAGGTGGTGAACAGAAGCAAAAGCTCTCGGGATTCCAATTCCTCCGCCGAACGCGTCTAAAAATCATTTCTTTAGTCATTGACGTTTCGTTGGCCAGCGGGGGCTTTGCTTTGGAAGAAGAGAAACAGCAACAGCAGCGGATGGAGGGGAGGGGGTGGAGTGGCTTGTAAGCCATTTTTTTCTGGGCAAAATCCCAATCCTTCACCGAGTGAACATTTCCCTAATCATCCCCCACCCGCATAACACGCCCAACCCAACCCAAGCCAACCCAAAATCAACCCTTCACCGCCAATTTAGCCAAGCCAATAATGACAAGTAGTTATCATGCACCCCTCCTTTCCTTTTCTCATTGAATAATAATGGTATTCCCTCCTCCACCTTTTTTACAAAACTCCGGTGTCAAATCGTGGGGTACAGCCAATTGGGAGGAGGAGGAAGGGCAAATAGGGGGCTACGACCTATGTGCAATAGGGTGGCTAGTGGGACCCACGTGGTAGCTCCCTAGGCATAGTCCAGCCTAAGTCTAGGTCTAGTTCTAGGCCTAGACTTGGTCCTAGACAACCTAGTCACCAAGCAAAAGGCTGGTCCCAGAACCCACTTCTCTGCCCTTTCACTCTAGTGTTGTAGCTTAGAGAGGAGAGAGAGAGAGTGTGAGCGTGACTCCATTAGGAATTCAATGTCAGTAGCAGTTTTTTGATTGTGGGGTTGCTTGTGGCGAAGGGCTATGCCTACAGCTACACCACCCTCCGATTCTTCTCCACCTTATCGGCCTCCTGTCGCCGTCACACTCACTTTTTCCATCTCCCCCCTCATTAACCGCTACTCTCTCTCTCTCTGACACACTCTCTCTCTCTCTCTCTCTCTCTCACAATTTTTGCCAATTAGTCCTCCATGATTTGCATGGCTTGAAATTTATTTCGATATATTCGACCAATAAAAAAAAAGGGTTTCTCTTATTTTGATATTTCAATCCACGTAATTTCGTAAATTCGGGAGATATTAGTGGCTTTCCCCTCTCCCTCTCTCTCCTTGCTTCCTTGAGAGTTGGCCTATAGTGCAGCATATGCTTACTCTTTATTTTCTATGCAGATTTTTTGAATGAAGAAGTTCAAAACAGGGATAGGCATAAGGGTCAGATCAACCGTGGGCTGCTAGGGAGAATTTACATGAAATGCTGTTGGGATAAAGGCCTTAGCTAACATTCTTGAGGTGATTGACCTAGTCAATACTGTAAAACATAAAAGCGATCTCAAAATAGAATGCAATAGGATTAATTTCACAAAATCGAATTGTAATTGTAAAGAGTATATATTTTTTTATTTTGAAGGTCCATGAAATGGCATTCCAATAAAATACAAGGAAGACAAAAAATTCAACTCATCAAATTCTTTCATGAACAATTAAACAATAAGGATACTTACAAAAACGTGTAGTCAATGTCTAAACCGTCATTTTCTAGTACAAAAAAACGTCTAAACACTCATAAATAATCGCAATTATTGTCTAAACCAAATTTAATTGGTAACGTAAGCAAGATAAATTTTGCTTATTTTGATGGGTTGCAACTTGGAGAGCACTATCAAAACCTAGGGAACACCACCCCTTTAGCAAAAGAAAATGGATTCACATGATATTTACTTTCAATGTAATTATGCTAATCATGTCATAAGCATATTTCTACGCGGAAAATGATTATATGATGACTCATTCAGTCCGACGAATCATGGTAAGCAAGTCAAAAATTAGAAATTAAAATTTTAATTTAAGTTTATTTTCGCGACGATCTTAAATATCTTGTCAAATCTTTGCATTTTCTTTTAAAATAATGAACATATAAAACATGGAAAATCTGCAGCATTTCCACAGAGAAAGGATGAAAAAACAGAGGCTATGTGGTTTTATTTTTTTAATAAAAAAAAAAAAGCATTTCTGGGGCCAAGTTGTTGATTATTGAGAGGGAAGTGAAGTGGGAAAAGCTGGTTTTTTTAGATCATTCCTCACTTTCCCATTTCCCGCAACGCATTTGCATTTTCTGGGGTGGTTGTGTCTTCCTTTTCCTTCCCTCGTTCTTCTCCTCCTCTGTTTCTTCCTCTTCCTCTCTCTCTTTTCTTTCTCTAGAGAGACAAACGTAAGATCAAACGCAAAATCTCAAAGATGGAAACTTCCCGGCGCTGTCCCGGCAGCGCCATCATCAATACCAGCAGCGAGCAACAACGACAACATTAACCTCTCTCTCTCTCTCTATCTTTCTTGTATGGTATTATTTAGCAGCGCATGCAATAATTACTTGCCACATACATACATACTTCGAAAGATTCTCATCGACCCTTCTCCCACTTTCGCTCTTCCTCGTCCAGAACTCTCTCTCTCTCTCTCTCTCTCTCTCTCTCACACTAGCTTTCTCCGTGCATGGCCGCCACTCACCACTTCAACTACGCGTCGGCCGACCACATCAACATGCTCGGCCTCCGCGACGTGGTCTTCATCGGCCCGCCGTCTTCCCTGCACCACCAGCAGCCCCAGCAGCCGCCCTCCGTCTCCGACCACCACCCCCACCACCCCAACTTCCACTTGCCGTCGTCGACCGCCTTGGGCGTCGGCGTCAGCATCTTCCCGTTGCTCACCGCGGCGCCCTACAATGTGGTCGAGGATTGCGGGAACCCCAACGCCAACAACAACAACAACGGCGAGGCCAACGGCACTGCCAACTTCTGGAGGAGATGCGAAGTTCAGTCCAGCTTCTCCAAGAAAGACGCGCTGGGCGTGGGGGAAGACGAGAGCAATAAAGGGGAGAAGCCGGAGGAGATCGGTGGGTTGAGCAGTAGCAATTTGAGGGTGTGTAAGGACTGTGGGAATAGAGCCAAGAAGGAGTGTAGTTATAGGAGGTGCAGGACCTGTTGCAAGAGTAGAGGGTATGATTGCTCCACCCACATAAGGAGCACGTGGGTACCGGCGGCGAGGAGGCGGGAGCGGCAGATGGCCATGATGGGAATTGGCTTTGGCGCCGGCGCCGGCGGCGGGTGGTGAGGGAGGAGCAGCAGGTGGCGGCGGCGGTTCTTCGGGGTCGTCTTCTGGAGTGAAGAGACCAAAACTAGTTGACGGATCATCAAATCACGGTGCAACTAATGCTTCTTCCACCTCCAATGCTACCACTCCTAGGAGCTTTGATACTAGTTCTTGTCATCATCAAGGTCTCTCTCTCTCTCTCTCTCTCTCTCTCTCTCTCCCTTCCTCTCTCCAGACGGGGTATCAGGGGGCCACCAAGAGAAGGCGCCATTTGCGCAGCTTTCGATGACATTTTAGAATTGACTGAAGCTAAGTAGTCCAGAAGATCTAAGTCTTATGTGTTAGAAGAGTGAATGTTCATGCTACCACTCCTAGGAGCTTTGATACTAGTTCTTCTCATCATCAAGGTCCTCTCTCTCTCTCTCTCTCTCGCTCTCTCTCTATCTCTCTCTCTCTCTCTCCAGACGGGGTATCAGGGGGCCACCAAGAGAAGGCGCCATCTGCGCAGCTTTCAATGACATTTTAAAATTGACTGAAGCTAAGTAGTCCAGAAGATCTAAGTCTTATGTGTTAGAAGAGTGAATGTTTAACTGAAATGGAAAAGCAGATTGATCCAGAGGGTCGTAATTAATGATGGAAAGCTTGGATTTTTTATTATTATTAACGTCTTCTAGTGCTTAATATGGATAACTAAAGGGATTTATCATCTTATTGATTGATCAACTCATCTGCTTATTGGATCTTATTCTAAGATCGATGTAGTGATTTCTTGGATTCCAGATGCTAGCTTCAAGCAGTCCTTACCAGGCCAAGTTCGTGCTCCAGCCGTTTTTAGGTGCATAAGAGTCACTGCAATTAGTGACAATGCAGCTGAATTTGCCTATCAAGCTACTGTTAGCATCAGCGGGCATGTATTCAGGGGCTTCCTCTATGATCAGGGGTTGGATGAGAAGAATGCTATTCCATGTATTTCAGAACTTCGATTCGGAGGAGTGGCCAGCACAAGGAACGAAGATTCTTCTCCAATCGTTGACCCATCAAGTGCTTATGCAGCATCTGGTTGTCGCAGATTGCTTGAAGGTATAGCCTCTTGTAGGACTAATCAACTATGTTCTCTACATGCTTCTTTAGATATTGGCACGTGCAAGCAAATTCATGAATTTAATTTAGTGATTCTGGCATTAATTACATGACATCATATGCATTAGTATGTTGCCTCAATTACTCTTTAGCATAGTTTGGATGCAGCAGAGGTTGGGGAACTAGTGCACCATTCCGCTCTTGAAAAGTCGAAATTCATACTTCGTCATATTTTTTAAGGAACCTTGTTTTACCATATTATAGTGGGCATTATTTGATGCTTAATTCATCATTTTCTTCTTCTATAATTACATGTTAGTGGAAGTTACATAATGAAAAATGAACAGAAAAAAAGGAAGTTCTGAAGATTCATGATTGAGGTAGTGGATGTCACTATGAGTCTCTAAGGGGAAAGTTGTATGAGCGGACAGAGCACTCCAATAATCTATTTCTGAACAAAATTGCGCATCTGTTATGTGCAAGTTGCTCGTGATTAGATTAATGCACTTGTCGTTGTTCTTGCTGTTGCTGCTAAATGCTAATTTACTCAAAAATTAGAACTTCGTTTAAGTCTCTTCCATTAGGATTTGCATTGTCAATCTGATTTCATACTTATTTTTATTGGTAAAACAGTCACTTATCCATTATAAAGTTTATATAGACATGATATATCAGTTGTTTATATTTGAAATTCCTGCCAGAACCATATAGTATTCACCCTTCAAGATGTCCCTTGAAAGTCTATAGTCAGTCAAGGCTTATTTTTTAAGTATAGTGCCACTCCGTGTCCTGTGATTACATTCGCAGTTACTTTGTTAATATTTGGATAAGAAAGCAAATAAGGACATTGCTGGATGGTTATGGCACATGTAAAGATCCCTCATCAAGAAAGGAGAAATTTAATAGGAAATCTGTATATCCTGCGAAAATGGGTTAAGAAGATCCTCCTCGCCATTGAGTAATTGGAGATGGAAAGTAATATCTGGTTGCATGCAATTTTGGACGTAATTGCTTCCTTCTCAACTCACAGAAATCTTTCCTTATTTCAAATAAATTGATGTCCTTGATAGTAGTAAGTACCATTCCCTAACTTATTTTTTTTTTTTTTTTTTTGACACAGCTGGTCTTCCACGATTAAATTTTCCTTGATCCTGTGATAAAGTTCTTAATATGATTAGCCTTTACATGAGCTTCTATAATGCATAAAGTGATTGCAGAGAATTCATAGATGAGCTCTGCTTTTTTGTATTTCATTAGTCGTGGATAAGCCTGTTATGTGTATGTCTTAAGGATACAAAGAAGGATCAGAGAGTATATACTGTAATTTGACTTCAATGGGCTGCTCTTTTCTTCGGTACAAGAACACGTGTGATGTGAACTATGCAATCCTGAGGAAGTGCTTTTTCCATTTTTCAATTTGCGGTGCCTAAGACTCCATGTTTAACATATCTTTAGAAGCCAGCAATCGACAGGTACTAGCTATGATGAGTATATCCGAATTTATTCTTCACTAGGTTTTTCCAAGTTTTGAAAATCGTAAGTGAATGCCAAATACATCTAATCCTGTCACTAGCCTAAGCTCACTGCATCACTTTCCTTTTTGGGGGATAATTCAGCTGCAGTTATCTTATATCAAGGTGGTGGTGGCTTGTTCATGTGGCTGCTGTGATTTTTATTTGCTCTCCGACCACTTTGGATGATCTATGATTTGACATTCACCACGAGGACCATCTAAGGTGTTATATGATCTACGGTAGCTAGAGTAAGATTCTTTCTGGTCAAAGTAACTGAAAGAACATAGCTTGCAGTAATGCTTGGAGTAATTCTATGATTTGACATTCACCACGAGGACCATCTAAAGTGTTACATGATCTAGGGTAGCTGGATTAAGATTCTTTCTAGTTCCTTCATATATGGAGACTGGAGTCATGCGTGGCCAGAAGACTGTACCCTTTTGCTTGCCCTTCTGCACTGCTGTCAAACTAGAAAGGGGCCTCCATGTAATGCTTGAAGAAGGATTCTTATGATTCTCTAACCACGAAATTTCGAAGTGTGATGCGTTGACTTGAGTTCTTTGTTCTGAGGCAGACGCCATTTTATGTAAAGTTAAGCAATTATGGTTTCTTTGCATATAATTCCCATCAACATTCATGTTATCCTGATTCACTGTCAATTCATCTTGTATCTTTTTCTGCTTCTTTTTGGTTGCTCTCTCTTCATTCATACTATGTTGAAATAATGCTTTCATTTGGCAGTTCCTGGCGATGAATGATATGATAGGCATGACAAACAGGGCAAGAAGAGCAGAACTGGGGCATATTCATTGTATAGGAATGCTACGGACATCGTCTGCATGTTAAGCACAGTAACAGACACGCATCGCAGGACGAAGGCACTACTTTTAGATTTTACCTTTGTAAATGGTATGAGATCATCAGCTGTAGTATGGAACTTTATTTTAACTATATGATATGAATCAACTCAAGCAGTGACTTTTCGGCTATATAAAATATTCTAGGTCTGAAAATAAATTGACCGGGTCCAATTGCAACTCTTAGCTCTGATCTTTCCATGGTTTGATGAATTTGTGATATTAAAGAATTTGGTCAGACACGAGCATTATCATTTGTGGTTGCGGCTGATCCTTGATCACTGAAGTTTCACTGGAATGAAAGAGTCGTTAGCTGCGACTTCACACAGTCGTTTGCAGCAAACCTATTAAGAGTATATGTCCATAGTAAGTAGAATTAAATGATGGATTCATCTTTGATTCGTGAAGATGGTATGAGGCGGTTGCTCCCATTGGATAAGCAGAGCCATATCCTTAAACCGTGTGGTACTGATAGTCCCTCTGGGCTTCACCTGCTGTTGTGTTGGCAAAGCTTGAATATACCTTTTCCATCTGCACATGAAGACATGACCGTGACATGTTCCGTGTGTAGACCATCTCAAAACTCAAAAGATAAAACAATACAAGCAAAGTGGTCTCCCACTACTACAACTTCTTCATGACATGGTCGCCACTGGTTGCTCTGTGCCCTCCACCATGCCAAAGAGTAGACGTCTCTTCTGTTTATTTTCTTATCTTCTTTCTTTATAGCAGTTCCCCAAGTAGCTAACCAAAAAAATAAAAATAAAAAATCAAGTGAAGGTCAACTTCCTAGGACATAGGGGATGAAGGGAAGGTTAGGGGAATTGCATATAAAATATTCCAACGTGGTAACATCATCTAGCAATTAGGCACGAACCTGGGCAAAGTAGTCCGGCGCTTGGAATCTTTCTCAGTGGAAGAGAATCGTAGCTGGTCCAAGAAAGAAGTGGAACCGGAATAGAAATAGAAGTCAAAGCTACGGTATTTGCTCATTTACGTTATCCTAGATGCTTTTGATTTCGTTGCGAAATTAAACAAATAATAAGGAAGGATTGATAAGTTCATTAGTCTATTGCCCACGGAAGATTATTCAAAGACCCTTTGTGGAAGTTCGCAGAATTTGCAGCCTTCATATTATACAATCTTCAGATAAGATTACATGATTTCTTTCAGTTCCTTACATCATACTTGCCCAGCTATATTCTGAACATGTTTTCCTCCATTAGATCTTGAAGCTTGACATTTTGCCAATAACCTCTCATTCATGGTGACAAACATTAGTAGGAAGAAAATGAGAGCAAAAACAAAGAAAAGGAATGGAGACTCTTAGTCCATATTTCTTTGGTTTCACTAGTTCTGCTACATATAGGGTATGGAAGATCAGATTTAGCAGCTGAATGCACAAAAAACAGCACTTTTCCGCTACTTTCTGCTCTTCCCAAAACTGGTATTTACAACCATTGGGAGCTCAAAAGCAGACTCAGAAGTTTCAATATTGGCTATCGTAATTTCTTTTTTCTCAGTCCAAGTCTACAATAAATAACACCAGCACGAGCCGAAGATCGTTCATCACAAATCTGAGTACCACTTGCAGAACTTTCCTTCTCATTAATCTACTATACATCTTAACTCGTCCTGAATTTCGAGACATCCTCATCTCCTGGGAAATATTTCGGTACCAAAAAGTGGCAAATTTCCCATAATCAAATGCCTGTTGGTTAGTGCATTTACATTTGAAATAGGCTTGGGTGGTCAACTTCTCTTCATGGCTCCAGTCAACACTTCTGCTCCAACATGAACCCTGTGCCTATGGAACCATTAACTTGATGAGCCGCTGTGGAAAATCACGAGCTGATCACGAAACACATGTTCCCACAGTTAGAATGTCTTGCTCAAAATTCCAACTCAACGAACTGAGGGCCGTGATCCTGATGCAGATGAGAATCGCCTTCCCAAACAAAAATTGGCTGTACATGGATGTACAGTGTGTGTGATTGATGAAATAGTTGGTCAATCTGAACCTTCAGTTATCTTCGACAAAAATTCTGAATATGAAATCGCGGAAGCGTCTAGAGTACTGCTTGGGATCAACTGCTGATATTGAAGTCGGATCATATTGGAATGATTTGTATGCATGCTCAATCTTCTTGCTGATATCATAATCTTGCAGAATGTCTATTATGCCGAAGTAGATGATAACATCATACAGTTCTCCTGTAGGATCTCCAATCAGCTGAGATTCACTATCGGTTCTCCTCACGGTTAACTCAGCTTGAGCAGGTATGTTTACTCCCAATTTAATGGAAGCCCATCTGATTAGAAATAACAAAGAGTAAGATCAATTTATAGCAAACATCTGAGACTACCTTCATCCAAGAAAAATGAATAATGAAATCAAGGATGGAGAATTAGGGTCTTTAGATGATTTGCTACAATGCAGGAGAGTAAATCCACTTCTGGATAACAGCATGAGTTATTTCTACGAAAGCTCATTTAAAAAAGTGAATCTAAACTATCATCAATAAAGAGTGAAGGCAGCGAAAACATGTTATAGTTCTTGTGACTCTTATATCATTAGAAAAGAGGGACTAAGCTGCAACCATTTTTCCCTAAACTAGACATTGACGATGAGAATGAATTAGGTAATTACAAAGCGACTGGTAAATAGTCTTAAACTACATTTGATGCTGTACATCTTCTATGATTTCAGAATTTCCCCAAAGTTTTTCATTTACCTGGTAGGATCCAAGAGGTTTCGATCCGCCTCTACATTTGAAAATCGTCCCATGCCGCTGTCAGTGTCTCCATTTCCTGAAGCAGAAGCATTCGCAGCAATTTAATTCCATCGAGAGGCATGGACATACACTCGACTGCTTAATGATAGTAGCAATGAGAAAGAAAAGACAACCTCTAGGAGTTCGAGCCCTGGAAGGACGAGCTTCTGCCGTGAGCAAATCTTTCTTATAAGATATATCCCGAAAGTGAAGACCAATCAGAAGACTATAGTCCATTATCCTCTCCTGTTCAAGAAAGTCACAATCCCTGTCCACTTGTCTGCATAAATACACACTTTGTATCAATATAGAAGGTGGAAGCATAATCAAACATCATATATTAATGCATTGACAAAAAAATATACCAATGGAAGTTGGTTATACTGATTGCACAGGTAGCACTTCACTGAATTGGCATCAAATAAGCTATTTCTGTGTCTATTATCACTTTCTAGAGAGATCTTTACAGGATTAACAGCATTTTTAAACCTGAATCTCAGTATTTAGAATGTGAACGACAAAGATGAACATTACAGATCTTCAGTCTCAGGATTTATCGAGAGAGAGAGAGAGAGATTGCGGAAAGTGAAGGAGAACTGTTCTAAAAAGCAAATTTACCTGCAAAATTCTTGGAACCAAAACTTCTGCAATCTGAAAATAAAGTTGAGGTCTAGGTCTTTTAGGGTGGTGGTTGCATCAATGTCTGCCTCTGGCTTCTCAGTGATACGACCATGTGAAGAACCTTTTAAGTCGAAGCGTCTGTGTATAGTGTACTCCGAACAGAAAAGATTTCCCATTATGACAAATCTTACCTGAATTAAGGATTGCGCATTAGATATATCAAAATTCAGTGAAGCTTACTAAAACAGCAGGTTTTGTCTGGTTCTCAGTAACTCACATTACCTTCTTTTGGGTAGCCCCTGTCATTTTGACACAATGTAGGCCAAAAAATTTGGTGACTAGAGTATTCTCATATGCCCTAAAGTGATTATAGTAGGCAGGTAGCATCCTCAAGAGCACCTGGATCACATCAAGAGGCACGGCATTATATAAGGCACTATCTGGATACTTAAAATAAGTCTGTCCAACAAGAAAAAGATACTTCGTAGAAGAGCAGAGTTGATATCAAAATAAGGCAAAAAAGTAGTAACTAAGCCAAGGACGTCTCTCTCCTAGGGAAACGATCCAAATTGTGACACGGTCTCAGTTAGATTTAGATGTCATTTAATTTTATCTAAGAAGTTTCTGCTAGTTTTTTCCAGGAGCCGCCTTCCAAGACACTAGAAATTTTGGAAGGCATCTAAAATTCAACATCATATCATGAACCTTGGATAAAGCTCTCTTTGTGGTGATAAACCAGAGTACAGATTATTTATCTCATATTTTCGTGCAAACTTGGAAACTGACCTTCACTTCTGCTTTCTTCACTGTCTTAATCATGTAGCGGTCGTCATTGGTTAAGTAGAAGAAACTTCCACTTTTTCCTGGGGATGAAAGTTCGCGAAGAGCATCATTTCCACATATAGAAATCATGTAATCTGCTGCGTCCACCTTGAACAACTTTCTGAGAGTCCTGTAGGGATAATGCAGGATGACGTATCAGCGCAGTTGACCTGGAACTAAACTGGTATTACAGTTGGTGACACTGAATGTACTTTGGTAATGTTCTATTTACTAGAGAACTCAATGGATGGCATTACAACTAACCACTCGTTTATAAAATTGCTGTCCATGCATCTGAAAATCAGAAGACATTTCTCTTGAATCGCAACTTATGTCAAGAGTACATCTAGGCATTATCAACATCACAAAGAAGTATGTACTGAAATCAGAGTGCGTGTTGTATGAAAGACTCAAAATTCTAGTGTACCACAGCACTGATTGGTGCGCATATCACAAAGTTTAGCTAATAGGAATTAATCATTTTAATAGTGAAAAGGCTAAGAGGTGTAACCTGAAAACCACTGGGCAGTAATCCTTCCACTTGAATTCACAAGATTGGTGAGGTGGAGTATGCTTAGATCCTTCAGGGGGAAATCTCGTCCACACCTTCTCTTTAGGATCAAAAGCCGAAGCCTTCAGATCCAAAGAGGTAGCTGGAGCGGGCCGCCCAACCGAATGCCTGCAAGTTTCAAATAGCATCGTCAACAAGATTACATATCAGTTAATATAACCGCATCGATCTTCCTAGAATATACTACTTCCCATTGCCAATCTAATTGTCTGTTCCTTTCATTTTCCATTAGTTTCGTCCATTTTCTTCAGAAAGGCCATCATGGAATCCCACTCTTTGGTTTGTTGGGCTGGAAGTCTTACAAAATTTCTAGTGAAATTAGTGATGAAGCTTCTTGTTGGCAATAGAGTAGGCTGCAGATTGCGAAAGCTACGACAGAAACTTGATTCGAAGGACAAGATTTATGAGGAAGGGTTAGAATCTAGTCCCACTGTCCAGAAAAAAATAAGCATCTGATTGATCTACAAAACTGAACCATGACCTCACTTTGAAAAGGATTGAGCATAATTGATGCTAAGTCTGTTAATGTTAGGAAGACAAAAGTTCAGGAGGTTAATACAGCTTGTTGTTACATGTACCAAGGTGAAAACTACTAGCTTGATCCGGATCAACCATGTTTCTCATGAAAAACACAGAACTGACCACACAAGCAAAAATCATTTTGGCCTTAAAAAGGGGAATCTGCAATTGCCAATACCTGATTCCTAGTTGCAGATTGAGCATTAGCTCATAGTTCTTGTGCCCCTTCGTTATTGTCTCCCCTTGTCTCTTGACTGGCTGTATTCTCGAAGCCAATTGCCTTGTGCGCGCAATTCTCGTGTCTGAATCATCGAGCTGAATACTTCCTAGCCCTTCAACCATACTCCTAGGTGTTGTGTCACCATTTCTATCACCATCCGAATCCCAGCCATAATCACAAACCCTCCCATCTACCGATGCTCGCCTTGACTTTCCATCATTGCCCTTCGAGGGCTTGAACACCCCCTCAACAACAGGAGGCCAGTTTAGCATCTTCTGTGAAGGCAAAACCGGCACCTTTTCACCAGTTGATACTTTACAATCGTTTAAATCCACTGCAAAAACCTTTTGTGGGTCGAAATCAATACTACCCGCCATCGAACCGGACGGATAATACGTTCCACTCTGCTCCTTCGGGTCTTTACTCCAAACACCCACGTAGAAACTCCCATCTGCCCATCTAAAAGTCCCATTTCCTTTAGGCAAACCGTCTTCCCATAACCCATCATACCGGTTTCCATTACTCCAAATCATCGTGCCATTTCCATTGATCACCCCGTTTTTCCATTGTCCAACATAGTGGTTACCATTCGTCCATTGGTACCTCCCATGACCATCCTGCAACCCGCGGTGCCATTCGCCTTCATAATAATCTCCATTGGCATAACTCTTAGTCCCTTGTCCATGTTTCAAGTTCATGGTCCAAGAACCTCTGTAGGTATCCCCTGAGGGACCCGTAAGTCCCTTTGCCATCCATATACCCATTCTTGAATTCGCCCTCGTAAGTCGCTCCGCTAGGCCAACAAAACTTCCCTTTCCCATTGGTCCTGCCTTTGTGCCACTCGCCAACATACATACACCCATCAGTCCATAGGTACTTCCCGTGACCGTGGGGGAGGTTGTCGGCCCACTGGCCAGTGTAGAAGTCGCCGTTGGAGAGGAGTTTCTCGGCGTGGCAGACCTCGCCGGGGCCGGCATTGCCGCCGTCCTCGTCGTCGTCGTCGTCGACGTGCGCCACCGACATCACGGCGAAGATGCTGTTCCCCCTTCGTTTGGTCGCAGCAGCAGCTTGCGATTTGCGTACTGTTAATTCCCAGGCCTTGACAATGCCAACACTTTCTTTGCTCATTTCTCTCGTCTATCCCACCAAGAAAGAGAGAGAGAGAGAAAGGCCTATCCTTTCACATCGTTTCTTCCACGTCGCCTCCACCCATCGATACCCAGATGGAAAATCAAGCGCGCTCTCCCTTCTCCCTCCCTCCCCCTGTCGGCGCTCCCCGTTCAAGACGGAGGAACCGTTTCAAGAACGAGCTCGGAACAGGAGCGGGACGGACGGCGACCTTGAAACAAGATCGACGTCCCCGGGCAGGGCGAAGAGACGGAAAGAGATGGTCTGTTGTATTGCGCTTCCGGAACGAGGAGGCTGTAAGATTTGAACGAAAAAAACGATGAAGACGTCGGATGGGATGACTGGAAAGCAAAAGTTTGGATCGTACCATCACCCACCTGTGTAATGTCTGTCTTGCTTTTCCTTTGTTTTTCCGAGAATTTTGTTTTCCTTTTCGTTTTCTATTTTCTTCTCTCTCTCTCTCTCTCTCTCTCTCTGTGTTTTCTTTGTTGAAGAAGGTTGCGTTTGGGACAAGAGAGAGATTCAAACGGCGTTGTCGTTGTTTTTTTTTTTTTTTTTTTTTTTAATGATTCCGGATTTGGCTCGATAAAGGGCACTTACAGGCCAACCATTTGGAAGGAGAGACCTGGTGGTGGAGATGATGTCTTTGCCATTTTTAGTGTCTCCTCTCCATGACCCCCCTTTCCTTCTCTTTCTTCTTCTTTTTTTCAAATTTCTCTTTCTTCTTTGAATATCTGTTGAATCATTGTTTTTTTCCTATTTTTCCCTTGATTTCCTAGCTCGCTGATTTGATGTTTCAATCGGCCCTAAATTTCTCCCAATTAATTTCGATAGGAAACAATTTCATCGGCTCAATCCACACAAGTGAATCTTGCAATCTTTCAAATGAAATCCCTACTTGATATGCATGTGAACAAGATAATCGAAAAAGTCAAATCATCAAAGTTACCAAACTAAATGAAGTATATTAGGCAATTTTCAATCTCGATTAATGAATTGGCGAAATAATGAGGATACACATGAATTGCGTATGCGAGAATCTAATTGATTCGAGAATGTATTATAATATAAAAGACATAATAGAAAAATCATCATGTCATTTAATCGCAGCTGAATGATAACTTTTTAGAATAGAAATGAGAGCAATTGCAACAATTACGACAAATGACGACCCTTTTACACAAATTTTTAAACAATCTGTCCTTCAAAGTCCTGTTAATATAAGGGAACCTTAAATTAATTATAAAAAATAGTGTTCTTTCTTATTTAATTTGGGCGTTTGATGAGATCATTGATTAATATAATTTGGTCGACGGAGCTTTTTTGCCTCGTCGTGCCGCCCTCGAACCCGATGCCTACGAAAAAACAGACAAGGTCAAACCTCTAATCCGTAACTATCATGGGACCCACAAAAAGGTTGGCATTGGCTTGATGCCATAGCGACACTTGTCCGTCCCCTTTGGAGCACGCCACTCATTAATGCATGATTATAGGGCGGGGGCCACACCTTATTACCGTGCATCACAACCTAATAAAATAGACTGCTAATGAAGCACTCATTTTATACTAATTTATTGGAGAAGCGCTTGGAATTCTTTAAGTGCACCGATTTTTTTCTCATGTTATATGATTTTGGTATTTTGAAATTGAACCCTTTTTTATTTAATTATGTTTAAAATTTATCTAGGCTCACTCGTTATGTGGCTCAAATTCTAGACATTGAGGTAAATCGAATTTGGCTAGCAACTAAAACAGGCTTCGTCTAAAATGTATTGCAAAGCACCTCGGAAGATGTATATAATAAATATTTCGCGGAAATAATTTCAATTTGTTGCACACTGATTAATTATATAACTAATTTTGAAGTCTAAGCCTTTAGCTTGAAGATGTGTAGAATGGTATTGAAGAATGAAAATTGATTATTGGAGAGACGAATGAAAGAATCAAAGACAATTGAACATCTGGTCTCTTGACTTGATAACGTGAGAAGTTTCGTAAAACTACTATTGATTGATTTGAAAAGCCAAATTTCATAAAAGACGCAATTTAATATTTTAACAGACAACGGCTTTTACGTACATCTTAAAAAGAAATAATTATCTTGCAAAAAAGTTACTCTTCTTCTTAGTCTGGTCAAAAAAATACAATATATTGAAATGCAAATTGGATTTGACTCAATCTTTTATGCAATGATTATGTTAACTATGCAGGTGGGTGTGCATCAAATGATTTCGTACGGGCAATCTAATAATTTAGACCACCAATAGAATATAATATTTCCAATAAATGGAGATTGATTGAGCTGCATCTGTATAGATAGATGAACTCATCTTGGTTTTTCCACATATATATAAACTCATTTTGGTTTTTAGTTTTCAGCTACAGTTCCTACGAAACGCCTCAAGACATCAATTATATGCAACATAGTCAATCGTGATCTTGTGTTGTCGTCGGCGTCGTTGTTGATGTAATGGTATATGGAATACTAAATCGCAATTTTGCACAGCGACATAATGCATTGTCGGCAATTGTTCACGTACCTTCACCTTCCCCATGAGCCTCCAATTCCATGCACATGGTTGACCAGCTACTTCAAGTGATTGAACATACCCGTGCTTTGTTTCTGCGAGTTGGTAACGAAGAAAGCACATTTAAATTATTTTTTTTTTCTGGTAAATATGCAAAGGTATCTATCTATCTCCACGTTAGTAGCGTTTGACAAGTATACCCAAATTAGCACAAAGAACAAGTACCAAAAAATGGTTACTCTCGTGAGATCTCGAGGATTTCGTACATTCGTGTTATTAAACTTGTGGTGAACTTCCCTTCAAAGAAGAGATGTGAAGTTTTCTTTAAAGATTCAAAAACACAAATCGGGTTGAAATTCTTTTAGTTCCATGTTAATCTTCATAGGCATCATTATATTAATAATTGGGTTATGTACTTTGACACCCGAGTCTACAATCTCATGTCAGATAATATGGATAATGTTTCGTAATCGAAGCTATTGCATTGTGATAATTCAATTTATGGGTTTTCTTAAAATATGCTATGACATTATTGAAGCTTAGTATATTGGCGAGGTTGCCGTGATAAACTTGACAATTTTGGTTCAACAATCATGTAGAATACTGAACATTTGGTAGTGGATATAAACAATGACTATAACACCAAGTGGTGGTCATCGGCGCCGATAGACTTACCATTTTTATCCAAAAAAAATTGCAGAGAATTGAGTAGGTAAGAAAATCCTAAAAATAGAACACATTTATCGATCTGCCATAGACAGAGAGACGGTGACAATGCATTAAATCGAGGATAGAAAAGAGCGCACGATTTAAGCAAGTCTTGGGAGGTGAAAGAAAGCGTCTTTTTCTGAGGCCGCAAAAAAAGGGTTTGCTGACAAAGTACGCCTGATATGGCAATCCACATTCACCTTTTGGATCCCCAAGTTCAGCTTTCATCAGTACCCAAAACCATGAATATACTCTCTCTCTC
Organism: Eucalyptus curtisii; assembly: GCA_017140595.1. Lineage (NCBI taxonomy): Eukaryota > Viridiplantae > Streptophyta > Magnoliopsida > Myrtales > Myrtaceae > Eucalyptus > Eucalyptus curtisii. The sequence goes on along the minus strand of CM029500.1, from coordinate 39,017,368 downwards.
TCTCTCTCTTCATTTCATCATTGCAATTTCCAGATCCACCCTCCTCCACCATCACCCCTGTTCATGTTCAGATCAGACAGTGCAGCAGGCGGCGGGGAGGGCGGTAGCCCCTCCCTTTCGTTCATTTATGAAGCTAGGGATCCGTACACAAGAGAGACTAATGATGAAATGGTATTCAAAAGCAGCTAAGCAGTGCTGGTTCTTGATCTCGTCAACCCGGCAATTTCCTCCATTCATGTCTAGTCATTAATTGTTTGTGAAAAGAATCTTGCTTCTTTTTTCTTCCTTTTACAGAGCTGCAGTTCCAACCCTGATTCGCTTTAGCATTTCTTACCTCTTCCGTTCAATTTCTTTTCGGCAATTTAAAACTTTTCCTCACCCATCAATTTCTTTGGTTTCGCTTGGTGGGATTCGATTTTGGTCTTTCAGAGATTCTTATTCTTCAGCTCTATGCTTCAAAATGATCACTGAGTTAAATTTTCTTCAATTCCTTTTCCAGCTCCCGATCAATCCGGTCTTCCTTTGCACTGTTTTGGGCTCAAGTCAAAAATGCGAAAATGATGCTCCACCCTATGATCATCCATAGATTTTCATGCTCATATTATGACTATTATCCTCTAATGTGAAAGCCTTTCGCTGCATCTTCTGCCACCATATCATTCCTTCTCCCTTGTCCATGATCACTTGTCGATTGCTTTGCTATAATCAAATCTCGTATTTGTTAAAGAGAGAACGCGATTGTAACACTTCCCCACCAAGAAAAAGTACTTGTAATGGAGCTTGCTGTCGAAGAAGGCACAATTGGTCATTGCTGGAATGCTCATCTACCTACCAACAGCATAATGTAGTAGTTGACTTAAGGCTATGAGTATTGAATCGGGATTGAATCCGTCTCATCTCATCTGTAAATGTACGGAGAGAATCCATAGTTTCTTTAGTGTTCCTAGATCTTGTCCCAACATAAAACGGAACTAAGAGAGAAAACAGTAAAGGCCATAATAAAGGTAAGCCACGTCTCGTTCCTTTTCTTTCTCTCTCACTTTTTTTTCGTCGTTGTTGTTGTTTAGCTTCTATTTGCATGCTCTAAGCTCCAGCACACCTTGTTCCCTAATTCCACCCAAGGAAAGAACATGAGCGAGCGAAGTGGAGAACAGAAAACATTCTGTCGATTTCTTGCCGCCCAACCACTGTTATGGAGATAGTGATATTTAGCAGCTGTTAGCACGCATGGGTTTTAGTGAAATTGGACCCAGTCCAATCAAGAGTTTGGCTTTTCTTTTTCCTAAACAATGCATCACATCATTAGGTCGTCGACTTCAAGTCGTTCATCTGAATCCATTACATGATTAAACAGAGCAAGAATAAATAAAGGAAAACCCTAGCAATTAATAAATTTGAGGAGGACAGGTAGCCTATCACGCCCTGAACCTAGAGCACATACACAACCCTCTGTGGTCTATAAACTTGCGACGTCCCAGGGAGTGTCGCCGACCCATTCATTATTTTGCGCATGCGGAAACGTAAAACAATCTCCATACAACATAACAGTGGGATAAAACGTAGGATAATATTTTCACAAACCACACCTACAATACAGTAGTGGCTGTTGACACCTAAATTTTGACAATCTGGTCATTTATTTATTGCATAGAAAATTAGGGGTTAATTTTATTAATTGCATAGCATATAGATTTAGGTTGCATTTATTTTGTTATTTGCATTTTTTGCATTTTATTGAACTTGTGGCGTATGGGTTCAAATTAGATGGATCAGGCCGAAGCGAAGCAAGTTAAAGTCGGCCCAAGCCCATATTTTTAAATGATCAGAAATTATCTTGTGAAATTTGAAATTTGAAATTCGAAATTTTTCCGAGATATAATGATTTTTTTTTTTGGATATGGCAGATGGGTAAAAAAATATCGCGATATGGTTTTGAAAGATTTGGATTTAGAAAAAATTTCATCTTAATATTGAATCCTTATCAGTATGGGATGAATTTTGTGAAAAAAGATCTGCGAAGGTTGATTTGAGGAAGAATTTGAAAATCCAATTCCTTTCCCTATAAAAGGCCGTGCGTGCGAGAGTTTTAGGGGGGTTCTTTTCTCGATAAGAAGAAAAAGTGAAAATCAAGCACAAAAAAAGAGGGAAGAGCTTCGTTTTGTTGGTTTGCCGAGGAGGGGGGATTTGCTTTTTCCTTCTGCAAAAAGTGTTGCAGAAGGTAAAAAGGGGGTTTTTTAGGGTGAAAGGAAAAGAAAAGTCAAAAAAGGAGGGCAGAAGACAGCAGAGGTGAAAAAGTAAAAAAAAAAGAGAAGAAAAGCTGTTCATCTTCTTCCTCGTGGGTTCCTCCGCCAGCCACCGCCGCCCGTCCGCCTCGCCTCCGCCTCTGCGCTGCTCGACCCCGAGCCGCACCACCACTGCTGCCGCTTCACCAGTCCCTGCGCACCGCGACCCGACGCCCCTGCTCGTCGGACGCCGTATCACCGAGCCGCAGCACACCTCCGACCGGATCTGCTCGAAGCCCTCCTGCCCCGATTTGCCACTCGCCCGCGATTGCCCAGCAGATCTCGCCTTTGCTCGCTGTCTGTGAAGCCCGACGCCGACGGATCTGAGACCCTCACAGCAGCCGCGACCCGAACGTCCTTGCTTCGCCCCGCCGTCGCCGATTTGCAGCACAGAAGTCCCGGCGTCCCTGCTCGCAGCTCCGCGGACACCACCGTCGCACGACCCAGCGACCAGGCGACGCCAGCAAGTTCACTGACCACCGCCGTTCCGTTAGCCTCGCCGACGCCAGAAGCCATCTGCCGCTAAGCCAGAGTACTGCCTTTCGCCCAGCAGCTGCTCCGCCTCCGATCGGTGACCCAGATCGGAGCCAAGCGAACCCGCGACGCCCAAATCAGCCGCACCGCTGAGCCGATCTGCCCTCTGTTGCGGCCTTACTGTGATCCGCGACCTCCTGCTCGCCCGCCACCGCGCCGGAGGGCCACTCGATCCGCACCTCTACCAGCGATCGACGGCCTTAATCTCGACGCCCTGTTGCTCGGAGCCGAAGCCTTGCGACCTGCCTCCGCCCTTGCCGGATCCCCTTGCCGGACTGATCAACCGGTGCCCCTTGGAGACCCACGAACCGTGCGTGGGAAAGGAGGAGAAAACAGAAAAAAAAACAAAAAACAAAAAACAAAAAGGAAAAAAAAAAGAAAATCAATTTAGGTAGTTTTTTTTACTGTTTACTTTATTTTATTATTTTATTTATTTATCTTATTTTATTTTATGTTTTTTTTTAGAATCAGTCTTTAGGTATGATTGAGATTCCGACATGGAATAGCCCCTTTAAATTAGGGATTTATAGTCCGATTTTCGAGCCCGAAGTCCGACTCGCAATCCCTTCAAAAATCGACAATCCAATCTCACGCCCGAGATTCGATTCGCGATTTAATTTTAAAATTGGCCGACCCGATCTCATGCGCGAGATATGGTTCGCCAATTTTGGATATCAATGTTATCTTGTTCTGATTTGTCGACGTGGTGTTTGAGTCAGTTTTATTTTCGTAAAAGGAAAAGGAAATAAAAAAAAAATCTGAATTATGATTAGGTTTGTTTTTTTTTAATTATTTTGCATGTTTAGAATAGGGATTTTATTTTGAGTCATGAAAAAGAAAAAAGAAAAAGTGTATTCATTTAGGATGTTAGATTTTTTTATGTGAATTGCATGTTTAATTTTAATTTCGAATTTCATATAAAAATTAGAATTATGGCATTCTTTGCATGTCATTGCGTGTTAGATAAAATTGCATGCTTAATTTTAGGTCTAAATAGATTTAAAAAAAAAAAGAAAAAGAATTGCATGATAGTTTTTTTAAAAAATGCACATAGTATCTAGATTAGATAATATTTTAGGATTGCATCACGAGATAATGTTCTAGATTAAGATATGATTGGTATACTCCTAACTTAAAATAGATAATGTCTCGCTTTAGTTAGATTTTTTTTTTAGTGATTTTTAATTATGAATTTTCATTAAAAGAAACAAATCAAAAAATCATTCTCATGCATATTAGAATAGGATTGCATGTTTCATTTTAAATTTAAATCGACTTTTAGATATATTGCATCTCGGGTTAGAAGTCGCTAGGTTAAAATAATATCTGGGTTTAAATTAGGATTTAGTTTGCCCTAGTCCTTAGTTTAAATTGGATAGAATTTTAACCAAGTTGGGTAATTGTTGCATTTTTCTTAGTTTCGAATTTTAAGAAAAAAATGAAATTTGTCTTAGGATAAATTAATTTCAATTTCTAGGATAGATTGCATTTTCTAGAATCAAAATTATGAGCATGTCATATAGAAATAGGCTTATGAAATGCACGTCATTTAGTGTTTGCTAAGTTCATTTAATTGGAACTTCCTTGTCATTAGAATTAGGTCATCTTGATTAATTTAGATTGCATGTTTAATTATTGCATGTTCATTAAGAAATCATTAGTTTTTTTTTCATATAGTTTAGGACATGTTGCCATGCCAAATTATTTCATATTAGATTAGAAGCATTGCATTGCATTGCATATGGACTATGTGCTTGTCTAAAAAAAGTGAAAGCAAAAATTAAGTGATTGCTTGTTAATTAGAAATCATATCTAGTATTGTTGATGTGAATTCTAGTCTAACAACGCAGATGATTTCGTTGCTATAAGTAAGTCCTGCATTTTATTTATTTACTTTCTTGGGTGTTAAATTGGTGGTTTGCGCATCGAGTGATCACCTCACATGTTAGGAAAGTAAATTAAAATTGATTCAAAGCGCTTGCCAAACATTTTTCAAAATAAAAGAAAAAGGTACCGGAAGGGCGTTAGAGAAATCTAACGTAACCAAGTCCCCGAACTCACAAATCTCTGGTTCGTAGGAGTAAAGTAAAACTCCCATTACTTTACTTGGGTTTCTAATCGACCTACCAAAAATAGATTAGTGGCGACTCTTGATTGAAAATCGTTTGTATGTTAAGAACTTGAACCTAAGTCGCGAATTGGTATGGGCTTGGGAGAGCTCGAGTTAAGTCTAGGCTTAACAATCCATTAGCCAAACCCTAGGTGGTTCACACCCGAAAAATTGGTCGCGACAGTGCCTATATATACCCGTTTAACACCCTAAGTTCTAATACAAAAAGTGAAGCTGTTCGGCTACCTACGCGCTAAGCTTCCATTTACAAGACCATGGTTCCATTTACAAGACCATGGTTCGCTACTACATTATCATACTCCACTGCCTGTAGATCTCTGTCTCTCGCCTGTCCACCCTCCGACTAGGGTCTTGAAAATGTTAGCCCACTAAAGGGTGAGATCACATATCAGCAAGTCAATCTCCTAAATCCAGATTAGGAGAAGAGTACACTCAACATGCAATCTAATCACCTTTCTCACACTTTCTTAATAGTACTTTCCTGCATGTTAGTGTTAATCAAATCAAGATATCGAGATCATATATCATCAGAATACTTTAACATGTACATAGGTAAGGACATAAATGTCAACATAATTACACGGGCCCCCAATTACCAGACTAAACTATTATGGCACTTCCCATACCGCACCACATAGTTCCGTGTCCTAATTAGGTCTCTCGCTTTCACCCATTAATGTGTCACAAATGATTTCAATGCACATATAACAGTCTTCCGGCATAACCGGGCATCGCCTTGCACCGTCGAGCGCAACAACGTCTACATTTAGACGGCATTCCGATTAGGAGCATCGGTCCAGCATCCACTGCGACCGACATCCGTTGACTTGGGGCATTCTCGAAGAAGCATCGTCCGGCCCCAAAGGCTTGTGATGGAATGTTATGTCATGTATGCATTCACTCATCATCATAATTCAATGATCAATTGCATATTTCATTTAGAATCTCATGTCATGTATGCATTCACTCATCATCATAATTCAATGATGAATTGCATATTTCATTCGCAACCTCAATTAAGCAAATCGGTAAGAAACATCTCAAAACAGTTATAAACTTCTACTGACCGGAATTGGCAGAAACTGCCCAATTGCGCACTTTCGAGTTCAAGACCAGAAACCAATTCATATGAGTTTGAAAATTTCTCAAATTTGAACACGTGCTAAAGGACATGTAAACAAACATTTTTCATGAGACACCGAGGCCCAGATCCTTCTGGATTCGGCCCAGTAATTCACTCAATCCAGCACTAAAATCGGGTCCAGTTCCAGAGAGACTAACTCATCAAAATCAGTTCTGTTTTGGGTCGAAATCTGGTCCGTTTGATTTGAAATTCGAGTATATTAAACTAGAAGTTGTAACAAACAACTTTCATGAAGAAACCGATTGGAAATTCGACCTCTAAAGGTCAGTAACAGCCCTCCGAATCATAACAGGTCACGGTTTACAGAACTGTCCGAGTTACTATTTCAAGGATGACGTCATGAAAATCGTCATCTTTTTAAATTCTAAAAATTCTGAGAAAAATATATGTTATTATTAGGATGTCTACAACATTTATTCAAAAGGAAATTTCTTCAAAATCGCAACAAACAGTCGTCTACAAAATTAGCAAAACTCCCACATTCTGGAAACTGTTTCAGAAATCAGCTTCTGTTCTTGTCCGAAACTTCACCCACTTTGGTTGTCTTGCTCTCTAAACCTTATCTAGGCTTTTCTATGTCTATCCTAACATCCCTAACCAACATCCATCCATATATAACGTCATCTACATCTTTCATCTACATAGAAACCCCTAATTCATGTACTCAGCCCCTAATCTAGAGTTAGGAGACAACTTACTCAATTTGTGTATTGAAGAACTCCCGGCGACGGTTCGTCGAAGCTGAGCTCAAGGCCAAGGGCGCTCGGCTTAGGCGGATGGTGTGCAACGGTGAGGATGATGGTTGCGACACAAGTAGATGATGAAGTTAGAGAAAATAAAAGCAAATGAATGGAGGTGAAAGAAGATGGGGGAGCTACGATCGAAGGGAGAATGCGTGAGGGGGAGAAGAGAAAGAGAGAAGGGAGAGAAAAAGAAAAGAAGAAGGGAGGGAAGTTGTCGAGAGGAGGAAGGGGGAAAGAGAAGGGAGAAACAATAAAGTACAGGAGTTGAAATTAATGGGGAAATTACAGCAGAAGGGTTGGCGTAGGTGAGGGGGTGGAAAAGTGGGAGAGAGAGGGAGAAAAAGAAGAAAGAGAGAAGAAGAAGTTACCGTAAGTGAGGGGGTGGAAATTGCGTAGGAAGGAGGGGAGAAAGAGGAGAGAGAGAGAGAGAAGAAAAAGAATAATAGTAATATCATTATCATTTTTTTTTTCTTTTTCTTCCAATCTTCGATTTTTCATCCGATAATTTATTTTTCCGAAATTTCGGGATGTCACAACTCTTCCCCTCTTACAAAAGTTTCATCCTCAAAATTTAAACTATTAAAATTCTTCTTCCAAATGGTGGGGGTATTGTCGTCTCATCAATTTTTCGCTTCTCCAAGTAGCTTCTTCTGTCCCCCGCATTCTTGATAATTCAAAGTCCAATCTTTAGTCCTCATGCCATGTGAATTTCGCCCTAATGTCATTTTGGGTACAACTCAGACTGACAGGCGGCTTTGAGGATTCACGCGTAATCGACTCGTGTCAAAACCACGTTTAAGACATCTCGACTCATGGACGTCCTTGACTACATGGAATTGCGGAGGATAGATTCTTATTTCAAAGTACACGATTACTAAGGATCGACCTAGGGTCGTTCGTGGATTCAATAATAGTAAACGAAATCACCTATTGTTCCATTATGTTTTGTCCGCGAATCAACTTCTAGTCGTCCTTGAAATCGGCCTGCCTACCTACAGGATCGTCCTCACGCAAGTCTCACGGTCAAGTTGTTTTCCCAGGTCAAGTTCTTTAGTCGTACGAGTTCTGTCCTCATTAGCCTTTCCCCTCACGGTTAGTATCTCAGGAGTGATCAATTTCGAGTGAGATCAACCAACAATGCATTTGATGAAATTCACATCCATTCATCCCTCAGAGGACTCGAATTTCAAGATTTCAAAGGGACCTATGTACCTCGGACTTAATTTCCCTTTCTTGCTGAAGCGTGAAGTACCTCTCATTTGTGACACTTTCAAAAACACGTGTTCACTAACTTGAAATTCCAATAGCTCCGGCGCTTATCAGCGTAGCTTTTCTGGCGGTTTTGAGCAGTCTTTAATCCGTTTCTGATCACTGTGACGGCATCCACTAACTGCTAGACTAGCTCTGGGCCCGTGATCTTTCGTTCTCTGACTTCATCCCAACATACCGGCCTTCTGCACGCTCTGCCATACAACGCTTCAAAAAGAGCCATCTAAATGCTCTGCTGATAGCTGTTATTGTAGGCAAACTCGACGAGATGAAGTTGTTCTTCCCAGCTTCCTTTGAAATCCAACACGCAAGCTCGTAGCATATCTTCGAGGGTTTGGATCGTCCTCTCAGACTGGTCATTTGTCTGAGGATGATAAGCCATACTGTACTGCAGCTTTGTTTCCAACACATTCTGCAAACTTTTCCAAAAAGCAGCTGTAAATCTCGGGTCTCGGTCGGACGTAATCGTCACTGGCACTCCATGTAGACAAACAATTTGACGTACATACAACTCTGCATGCCTATCCAAATCCAGGTCTTTTCATACCGCGATGAAATGAGCTGACTTTGTCAATCTGTTGACCAGTACCCAATTAGAATCGTTACCCTTCTGACTTTTCGGTAAGCCTGTCACAAAATCCACTGTGATATACTCACATTTCCACTCGGGAATCTCGAGAGGTTGCAAAAGTCCTCCCGGTTTATAGTGTTGAGCCTTTACTTGCTGTCACGTCAAACACTTTGCCACATATTTAGCTATATCTGTTTTCATACTAGACCACCACTAGTGTTGACACAAATTCTAATACATCTTTGTACTGCCAGGATGTATATTGTAATTGCTACGGTAGAAGGGAGAATGCGTGAGGGGGTGGAAATTGCATAGGAAAGAGGGGGAAACGTAAAAGAAGAAGGGAGGGAAGTTGTTGAAAGGAGGAAGGGGGAAAGAGAAGGGAGAAACAATAAAGTAGAGGAGGGGAAATTGAGGGGGAAATTACAGCAGAAGGGTTGGCGTAGGTCAGGGGGTGGAAAAGTGGGAGAGAGCGGGAGAAAAAGAAGAAAGAGAGAAGAAGAAGTTACCGTAAGTGAGGGGGTGGAAATTGCATAGGAAAGAGGGGGAAACGTGAAGCAGGGGAGAAAGAGGAGAGAGAGAGAAGAAAAAGAATAATAGTAATATCATTATCATTTTTTTTCTTTTTCTTCAAATCTCCGATTTTTCATCCGATAATTTCTTTTTCCGAAATTTCGTGATGTCCCATAGCCGGTCTCTAAGAATTTTTTAATTCATGACGGGAGGGAGTTAAAAAGGGTTTTTTGATTGAGGACCAGATGATGACTCACGAGCAAACACACAAAGTGTAGGTATTAAATCGTTGTCTTAGGAAGTAAGGAATAGCAAAAAGCATGGTATTTTGTTTTGTTGATTAGTTTGGAGGGGTATGAAGCCGATAAGTAAAAAGAAGAAGGTGAAGAAATATGTGGATTATGGACATATGTTTGTAGGTTTAAACATTGAGAGAATGCATTTTATTCAACGTGAACATTCGGCAGACCCGACAAGATTCAACCAGCAACAAGCATTAATCTCTATAGGGCAACATTTATGCCAACTCTTTTTGCACACAGGCGGATAAAAAGCATGAGTTGCTAGTATGTACTTGCAATTTCAGAAATGTTAATCAAGAGTGCAAGTTATATCAGACTTGAGGTGGTATAAAGATCCCTCTGGCGGAGCAGCTGACCAGCAAAATGCAGGAAAGACAATTCAAAGCAGTCTCCTACTTTGTGTTGGTTTGATTTGGATCTAATCGCTCTCAGAAAGCATAGTATAAAATGAGTCTTGAGAAGCCAAGGGAATAAAGAACACTATCGAAAGTCTCCAGCAGGGCATCATTTACGTAACAATCACATGAATGCATTGATCGTTTGCTTAGGCCGTTAGACAACAGGACAAGCTTTAAACCCAACTTCACAATCAAGCATTTACCATCAACTTGAAGTGACTAGACAACAAATGGATGATATACAATACCAGCATCGCTCAAATGCCAGAATCCAAGATCACAGGTCAGCACTGACCCCGGAGTCGCAATGTGAATTTTTGCAGTGAAAGCAGAACCTGCTTTAGCCTCTCCTTGACCTCAGCATCAATCAAGTTTCCATCGGCATCGAACTTTGCAGGAGGTTGAAATGCATATACGAAAAGCTCGGGCTTATTAATGAAATGAAGATCGAGGTACACCCCTGTCTGCCGTAGATGATACTGCGCTCTTCCGCTACCAAAATCTCCTCCCGCACTTACTATAGCAGCAGCTTTGTCCGCCCAAACATTCGGTGCTCTAGACGCCCAATCTATTGCATTCTTGAGAGGCGCTGGTACAACAACAGAACTATCTCAACAAAAGAATATGTTTTTTTATTGAAGAGAATATGTTTTATGCCCTCATAACTTTGATTTTCGATCTCTTTCGATTCAGTCCTTTGTCTTCATAACTCAGCAAAAAACAAGAAACGTTCATTTAATCAGCTGATTTACAGCAGCTACAGTCTCCACTTGCAAAAATTGAGATTGATCAAGAAAAACGCAGCTGCCCACTTGTCCAATATTGGTAAAGCCTAAATCATCTCTACTTCACTCCATGCTCATTCATGGTTTTCAGTAGCGGTACACTTCAGACTTCTTAATCTTGTCAAAACTGGCTGACCTAAAGGAGCTAAAGGAGCGGGTGCGGACTGTCACCGCACAGCCGCCAATCACTAGGTGATCGGTAAAATGCTCGGCCGTGAAATTCACATGTAGCTTTGTCTTCTCAATTTTAGGCAAATTACCTAACCTCACCCCCCAAACGAAGGCCAGCATAATAACAAAGTCTTCAACTTTATACGCCCGAATCAAGAACTAGTTCAAGTGCTTGATTATCACCACCACAATAAAACCCAATTTTACTCTCACTTGCAGCGCTAGTAACGGAAACAATTCGATGGGCCAAACAAAAGCAAAAAGGAGAGAAAAGGGCAGAGTGATTTTACGGGCAATGGAGTAATTGTACTCGGGAGAGGCGAAGAGAAAGCTGTCGGCCCTCGAGATCTTGCGGCGGAACTCTTCGACCGAGGCCGGGAACTTGCCGCCTTCTTCTTCTTCGAGGTCGGTGTTGATCATGGGGAGGGGCGACACTGCCACGTGCTCGATCTGCATGCCGGGGATGGACTCCTTGCATATCTCCATGGCTTCAGTCAAAACCGAAACAGCAAACTCGTAAGTACCCGATCACCTCGAGACACGACACGATTCTCGGAGGGCGCGCGAGAGAGACGCACGGGGACAGAGGTTTCACCTGATCGAATGAGGCCTCTATGGTAGGAAGCCTTGCCAAGAGAGCCGCAGAGAGCTGCGACTTTGACGGCCGGTTTGACTGCCCCCATCTCTCTCTCTCTTTACGTGCGCATGGCAAGGTTTCTTATATGGGAAGAGTATTTTTTCAGAAATAGTTTTTTTCTATTTCTATTTTGAGAAATAATTTTTAAATAAAAGAATTTGTTTGGTAACTATACTAAGTTTCTATTTTTGGAATAGAAAAAGAATAGAAATGCGTTTGGTAATGTAATGATTCTTTTTTGTATTTATTTATTTTTTATTTTGCTTCATGGATCGTTTGCCGGCGACCGACGGCGACCGGCCGCCGAAAGAACCGGTGGTGGCGGCGACGGTGGCTCGGAGTGGCTGCGGCAAGAGTGAAGAATAAAAGAAATTTTTTTTTTTTGACTTATTCTTAGAAATTGTTCCTAAGATAAGAAGCAATTTTTTTTTAGTTTTCGTTTTTCTTTCTAAATCTATTTCGGGCTTAACTTTCTATTAGGGAATAGAAAAACAACTTGGCGTTACCAAACGGTTTTTTTTTTTTTTTTCGGGGAACAAAAGAACAGAAATTCTTAGGAAAATAAATGTTATCATGCGCGCCCGTTTTAGGGGAATTATTTGAAAATTCGAGAATCCTCAACAACCGTGCGGCTAGCCGTTGCTATTTGCACGATGAATAGGTTCGACGAATCCACGGTGGCAACTTTTTAAGTTACAGATTTTTAGGATGGGTTTGGTAACAATTTTGTTTTCGGGAATATATTTTGATCGAAATTATTATTTTTTATTATGTTCCCGGAAATAATTTCCGAGCAAAAGGACGTGTTTGGTAATTGTACAAAATTTTTTATTCTGGAATAGAAAAAAAGAACATAAATGCGTTTGGTAACCTAGGTTGCACGGATACGCGACACGACACGACACGTCGACACATCATTTCTTCAAAAATAGAAAATTCTGACATGCTGTGACACATATTAAATAAATATTTTTATTTTTAATTAATTTGATTCAAATTTATAAATAAATAAATAATTAAAAAAAAGAACCTAAAATGAATTTACACTAATCATTCAACATTCAATACTTTTATTTTTCAAAATTAATTTTTAATTTTATTTCCCACCCCCTCCCAAAATCGAAAATAAAAAGTCCCCAAAGGGTCCCCCAAAAAAAACACCTCCCTCGTATCTTTCCCCCACCCCGAAATCTTCCCCCCCACCCCCAAATCTTTTTACCCTTTTCTTTCCCTAACAAGCCATCAGCCGGTCACTTCCCCCTCCCTCCAACAGGCAAGTCTCTTTTTTTTTTTTTTTTATTCTTTTAGTTCCCTTCTCAAAACCCTAGCGCGCCCTCCTTCTTCTCCTCCTCCTCGCCACATGACCCTCCTTCCTCTTCTCTTCCTCTCAATCTCTGCTTGCTCTCAGCCCTCATCAGTCATCACAATTGTTCACCGCCTCATCTCCAGCCCTTCCTCCCTCGCAGCTGCAGCCACGTCACCGATCCATCACAGCATCACAGAGTGGCAGCCCTCGCCTTTGCTCTTTCTCTCACGCCATTGCGGGCTCGCCGTCGCTTGCGGCCTCATCTTTGCTCCCTCACCTTTGCCTCCACCATCCATCGTCTTTCGGACACGCGTGTCGAAACGTGTCAACAAAAGTTGACCACGTGTCAACAAATCCGACACGCGGTCAACACGTGTCGAACATGACACGGAAGCACGTGTAACGTGTCTGTGCAACATAGTTGGTAACTACATAAAATTTCTATTCCAATTCTAAAATTTTATTAAATTATAGAAATTCTATTGATTAATTATATTTATACTAAGTAATAAACATATTAACTAATCAAATTTTTTTTTATTAAATAGTAAATAATAAATTATAGTATAAATTATAAATATAAATACTAAATAATAATTTAAAATACATAATTAAATATGTATTCTATAAATAGCAAAATTTCAATTCATACTTCAAATCATTTTTTTAAAAATAATTTTATTAATTTTTTTTTTCTTTTTTTCCTTTCTTCCTCCCTTCTTCTTCTTCTTCTTCTTCTTCTTCTTCTTCTTCTTCTTCAAGGTGGCCAGTCGCCGGCCTTGGGACGACCGGCGATCGGCCAACGAGGGCCGGCGACCTCACCGGAGCGTCGTCGGCCCTTGGCGAGGTCGGCCCTCGTCACCCGAGCCTCGCCGGTGACCGGCGGCCTCGCCGGGGCTGGGCGAGGCTCGCCGGTGGTTGGGCTTGCCTCTGACAAGCTCGCCGGATCTCGCCCTAGCCTGGCGAGCCTCCGGCGAGCTCGTCGGACCGGTTGTCAGCGATCGGCGGCGGTGGGTGACGGACGGCAACCGCGGCGGTGGTGGTAGATGAAGAAGAAGAAGAAGAGGAGAAAAGAGAAAGAAAAAAGAAAATGGCTTGATTCTTAGATTTGTTCTTGAGAACAAGAATCAATTTTTTTTTATTCTTGATTTTGTTCCAAATTTACTTCCGGGTACAAAAAAATAGAAGTTCATTCCAAAAAATAAAAATTTTACCAAACACGATTCTATTCCAAAACTACTCCCGAGAACAAAAAATCGAATGAGGGCCTCCAAACAGCCCTCGATGAACGGCCCCAATTTTGCATTGAGCGTGGAATTGATCCTGGATTTGCAAACACTTTTTACTTGGGTATTTTACCAAATAGGCCCTTAGCGACGGCCCCAATTTCGCATCGAGCGTGGAATCGATCCTGGATTCGCAAACACTTTTTACTTGGGTATTTTTGCACGATCGAGTACAATTCAAATTCAATCCATCTCTCTCTCTCTCTCTCCCCAACCCGCTTCCGTCCCGCATCGGTTTTGCTCCTCGACCGGATGTGATCCCACACGATCCATCATCTCTCGGTCCACGAGGCAGAATTGGGGCCGAAGATGTGAAAGCAGGCCTGGACTCGTTCTCTGGTGCTCCTTTGCTCGCGCATGCGTCGGGAGGGTGCCGACTCGATCGACTCTCCTTGCATTTTTATATGTGAAAGGACAGAACAATGAATGCTGTTCATGCCCAGTCGCCACCGGATGGATTCTGCTCTTCTTGCTCCGCATGTTTCTATCGCCACTACAATAGTTCTTGTGATTAGATGTGTCAATATGGGTTATAGGCCAATTTCTTATCCCAATTTTAACAGCTGGATTGTTACGTAATTGGTTATATTCAATAAATGAATAATAAATAAATTTATTACATGAGTTCATAATTTATTTAGATTCAACTCACTTATAACTCTTTCTTTATTCTCTCTCTCTTGTTTGATTTTGCACTCACTCAGTTCAGTCGTGCAATATAAATCGAGTTAAGTATAAGTTGTACATGGATCAAGTTGAGTATTGATCATTAGATTTGTATTGCACGAAAAAATGAGTCAAAACAAGGTAAATGCGCCAATATAAATGGGATCATTTTCCATCAAGATCCAACTTGCCGATATGCTCATGATGATGTCTTGTCCTCTTTCATTCTTTTCAAAGAACAATGGCCAAAAGTCTGCCTAGTAGGACTCAATTGAAAGTTGCAGGGATATTGAGGTCTGCAAATAACCAAACAACAATAATTTATGCCTGAGCTGAAGTCATGTGAAATTATTTCACTACTTTTTTCAAAATTGTTTCTATGTTGTTTGAAATGAAAGTCAATGAATATCATGCCATTAAATTTTGCTTAAAAGTAGCTAGACATATTGTAGATTAGATAAGTCAAATTAGCACAAAAAAGGGGCCACATTGATTGATGAATGCACTCAAGGCATTTTATTAAACATGCTTTAGTAAGGAAAAGTTGGATTTTCAAAGTACTTATTATATGGATCTTATTGATGAATATCTCGAAACACTTATTTATCATGCTCAATAAAGAAATATTTTGGTTTTCAATTCACTGATTACACACAACACGAGAGAGGTCGGGCTTAAAAAATTATATATATTTTTTTATTTAAGTATTTAACACGTGTTCTAAAGTCACTTCTTCAACAAAATTTTTAAAAATGAGCGCGGTGACGATTATGATCTTATCTTTCTTTTATTGCGAATTAGGCCAAATACGATTGTGGTTTCATTAGTATCTACCCCTTAAAACCTAATCAAATAGAGGAGGGAAAATCTTAAAGCTACACCGATTCTAACTTTCATGAAGATTGGTTTCATATATAAGTTTTCCTAGCATCATGCATGTTGAAACGAAATGAAATTCCTCCCAAATTTGATGATAATGGCCAACTTAGTACGAGCTGTCGGATTAACTGATTCCCTAAAACTGATTCGACACTAAATTAAATCCCTAAAACGAATGCGGAAGACGAGTCCAAGAATAAACATGTATCACCAATCAAAGACACACCACGGAATCGAGCGTACCTTATTGTCCACAAATTAAACGTCGATGTTGAGGTTCGAGGAAGAATTCTGATCCCATTCTACCGAGGAGCGTGCTGTTGCTATTAGAGGGAGAAAAACAGAACGTACTGTTCTTTTCTATTTTCTTCTCAGAGGGAGGGAGAGAGAGTGAAACATCTTAGGAAAAAGGGGGGTCTTCACGTACGTACGTTGAAGGGGTACATTCCATTTTCCTTTTCTCTCTCTTACGTCTTTTCCAACAGACGTAACTCTTCAATGTGTAACGTTCCCCCAAAAGACACAACCCCTCGTATCTAAATAACACAACATTTCACATCGCAACCGTTCCTCCATGGGCCCTTATCTTGCGGGTCGGGCTTTTAGACCCATCATGGGCGGACGGGCCTACCTAGGCCCATCATCTCAATTAAATAACCCATCATCTCCCACTCGCACATGGTGGGCTGAACAGGATCCTCTTTAAAATCTGCAACATTCATACCGGTGAATAATCCGTGCGACTAGCATACTTTGAGAGCTTGTTGCTATACATCTGTTAGGAATATATAGCGGCTCATAATGGGCATCACACTCTGAGTAGATTTAGTATGCAGTACCATAGATTATATCTCTCTTGATCTCCTTTAAAACAATGATATATTATATTCACAATTACGATTTTCCCAAAGACAGTCATAATTGGTCGACCAGTGAATACAAAACTAGAATGTGATTCTCAAAATTCGATCTTCCTCTTTCCTTCAAATTCTCAATTTCAGTTCAGCTTGCTTTTCTAGAAATGTCCCATTAGATCGAATCAATTCATGACCATTGGCAACATTCTAAGATAGAAAACACTGAATAGAAATCTTGAGAATAAGTAAGAGTCATGAGGGCACTAAATTGAGGAACTCTTTTCCTCAAGAGTCTCGATCATACTTTTGCCACTCTTATTGATCGTCTCATGCATACGTAGTATGAAATACGTATTATGGTATTAACTCCTTCCCATGGAGCGTATGTCTACACCATCAATACCATACATATGATAGTTCGGACATACATAATGTCTAACTTGAGTTCACATATCTACTCATTCACAGAATTCATCAGAACTCACATCTGGTATCATAGACATATAAAGTAAAATATGTGGGTTATTTTACTTTCGGACATAGTAAATATTATGTCCCCATCTTAACACTCAGTTAAGGTGACTTATGTATTTTAAGCTTGAACTCTCGATTATCACCTAGATAATAAGCTTAAAAACTATCTCATCTCTATTTATCACACAGTAAATAGAGGCGATTACCCGTGTGAGTGGGCTAATCTTTTATATGTCCGACATACTTTCTCAACTTAATATAATACACTGAGCATTAAGATGCATAATCGTCAAACAAAGATTCATAGGCATTAATAATGAAAACACAAATTCATTAAATGTGAACACTTCAGGGAAATTACAATATTTAGTATATCAACCTCTACACAGTCCTAGAGATTTCACATGACCACAAAACACATCTCTAGGTATTGGCTTTGTCATATGATCTGCTACCATTCTATGCGTAGATATGTACTATAAGTTCACATCCTTTCGTGCAACCATATCCTTGACAAAATTATACTTAGTATCTATATGTTTGGTCTTGCCATGATATTTTGGATCTTTGGTGTATGCTATAGCTGCTTAGCTATCACAGTTAACCAATAACGGGTTTGTAGCATACCCAATAACACCTAAATGATCCAAAAATCTCTTAAGCCAAACACCTTTTTGTACTGCTGCTGATAATGCCACGAACTCAGCTTCCATCGTGGACAAGGCTATACACGTTTGCTTCTTGCTACTCCAAGATATGGCGCCATTATTCGGTAAGAAAGCAAAACCAGAGGTAGATTTCCTTTCATCTAAATCTCCTCCCCAATCAGCATCTGAATAACCTTCACGTCGCAGATCATTTCCTTGGTAATTTAGCTTGTAATCAGCAGTTCCCTTCAGATACCTCAGTATTCTTTTAACGGCTTTCCAATGTGCTTGACCTGGATTGGATTGGTATTTACTCACCATTCCAACTGCAAAACATATGTCAGGTCTTGTACACATCATAGGGTACATTAAGCTTCCCACAGCACTAGCATAAGGAACATGTTTCATTTGTTCCTTCTCTTGTGGAGTCCTTGGACACAGTTTATGGCTCAATCCTTCATCTTTTGCAATAGGAGTATCTATGGGTTTACTATCTTGCATACGAAATCATTCAAAAACCTTATTTATATATGTTTCTTGCGAAAGAGATAATGACCTCTTCGAATGATCTCTTGAAATCTTAACACCAAGAATGTATGCAGCCTCACCCATATCTTTCATCTCAAAGTTGGAAGATAACCAACTCTTGACAGTATTAATGAACTCCATATTGCTTCCGACAATTAGTATATCATCAACATATAATGATATGATCACAAATTGATCTTTAGATCTTTTGATATATACAATGATCCTCATCAATCATTGTAAAATCATATGCCATTATGGCATTATGAAAATGTATATACCATTGTCTCGATGACTGCTTAAGGCCATATATCAATATCAAAAGTCGACATACCTTTTCTTTTTGGCCTTCCATAATGAAACCAGCAGGTTGTTCTATATATATTTCTTCCTCTAATTCTCCATTGAGAAAAGTAGTCTTTACATCCATTTGATGTAACTCAAGATCCATACTAGCCACTATTACCAGAATAATGTGAATCAAGGTAAATCTCACTACAGGAGAAAATGTTTCTTCATATTCAATTCCTTCCTGTTGATTATACCCCTTCGCCACAAGGCGAGCCTTATGCCTTTCTATCGAGCCATCAGCTTTACGCTTTATTTTGAGAACCCACTTGTTCCCAATAGCTTTGCGTCCTTTTGGAAGATCAATCACTTCCCAAACATTGTTTGACTTCATTGACTCCATCTACTCTTCTATTGCATGCATCCATTTTTCCTTACTAGGGCAATTTAAAGCATCATTAACATTTCTTGGCTCATCTTCATCTTGTGGAGCAACCATGAAAGTTTCCTTTTTAATGTCAAAACGCCGTATGGGAGATTGTACACTTTGCATATCATTCCCCATCATGCTCCCACTTGGATTAGATAATGATGATATCATCTCATCATGTGATTGTAATTGAGAGTGAGTTGAATCAAATTCATCACTTCTCATGTTACTCCCACTTGGACGAACTTCATTAAGTTCATTATCTTGATCAAAGGTTTCAAAGAGGGAGTAATCTTCACCTATTTCGCCATTCTTAAGAAATTCATTCTCTAAGAATGTGACATCCCGTGATTCGAATTCAGTTATACTTTCACTTTTCTGCTCACCTATGAACACATACCATTTCGAATGTTCAGAGTATCTTATGAAAATACTCTTCTTTCCTTTGGGACCCAATTTCCCAAACTTGTGAGAGGGCTCATGAGTATAGGCAGCACAACCCCATGGTTTAAGAAAACTTAAGTCCGGTTTTCTACCTATCCATAACTCATATGGAGTGGAAGTAACTGATTTGGAAGACACCCGGTTAAGTATATAGGCAGCAGTTAATAACGCATCACTCCAAAAAGTGATAGGTAAGTTAGCATGCGCCATCATGGATCTAACCATTTCCAGTAGGGTTCTATTCCTTCTCTCCACAATACCATTTTGTTGAGGAGTATATGGAATAGACAACTGTCTTTCTATTCCCTTTTCATCACATAATTTTTTGAACTCATCAGATAACTATTCTCGACCTCGATCAGATCTCAAAACTTTTATTTTCTTATCTAATTGATTTTCAACCAAGTTTATAAACATTTTGAAACAACTTAATACTTCAGATTTATGAGAAATCAAATAGACATATCCGAATCGAGTATAATCATCTATAAATGTGATGAAATAAATAGCCCCATGCCTTCCTCTCACATTCATCGGATCACAGACGTCAGAATGGATTAATTGTAAAGGAAATTCAGCTCTTGTACCTTTTCTAAATGATTTCCTTGTCGTTTTTCATACTAGGCAATACTCACATATGGGCAAATCGACTTTTTCAATGTTGCCCAGCAAGCCCTCTTTGGCTAGCCTATTTATACGTTGTTGGCCAATATGACCAAGTCTAGCATGCCACACACTCACATCATTATCATATGAATTAGAAGATGTGAAAAGAGAATAACAAATATTGGCATTACTATAGTCAACATTTAATACAATAAAACAATCTAGAAAATAACCACAACCATAGTAATTTGTATCCAAATACAAATCTACACCACTATTATGAAAGTTCATATTAAAACCAAGCTTAACCAACACTAAAATAGACATTAAATTACGACAAATTTCCGGACTATGCAATACATCATGTAGGAACGAAGTGCGTCCACCACGCATGTTCAATTGACAGATGCCAATTCCTTTTACTTCGGCTCTGGAGTTGTTTCCCACATAGATCCACTTAGTTCCAGTTGGTACTCGTCGAAATTCTACGAAGGATTCTCTATCCTTCGCTACGTGGTCTGTCGTTCCTGAATCTACAGTCCACAAAGGATTAGACTCAGTTAATAATATAAAACTTGACACATAAGCAAAGTTCTCAATAGTACAAGGGGTGTGTACTTTTTTTGGCTTGCGACAGTCACGAACGTAGTGACCCTGGTCATAGTTGTAACACTTCACCCTTGAAATACTCTTCACTCGAGAACGTTTTCCTCTCTTATGTTGGTTAGCTCTTGGTTTCTTGCAAGAAGGACTTGATCCCTTGCATTTCCACATATTGAACGAATTAATGCGCTTGCGCTTAGAGCTCGAAGCTCCTTTTGAGCCGAAAGCAACACAGCAAATATCTGTATTCCGCTCAAATGCCTTGAGGCAGTCCTCTGTTAGTTCAATGTGGCGCACAACTTTCTCAAGATCTTCCATAACATGGTCAAGAGCTTTTAGTGCTTCTTGCTTTTCAAGCACATATTAAATTTTCTTATTCAATATTTCACAATTATCGCCGTTCAATTTGTCTTCTTTGTTCAAATTAGCAATTATGTTCTTAGTTGCTGAAGCCATTGATCTGAACATATCAGACATATATGCACGAATTATTAATGCCTATCATTTATGCATCCATTTTGCACAAACTCATCATATTAATGAATAATTTCAAGTAAGTTTTCAGAATCAAAAAGTCACTATGTTTCCAATCATCATCCAAAAATCCTAACTTGTAATTATTATTAATATAATTTTCTATGCAAAATAAATTCTTTAAAGTTACAAAAACTTCTATGAACTACCCACAACAGTTAATGAATAACATAAGCAAATAATATTTGACATCCAATAATAATTGAATAATAATGCTTTCACATAATACAACTAACATATCAGTTGCTACACCAACAACAACTAGGTAGAAATCATTTACATAAGATGTCCATAGAGTATACTAAAAATATCTCGAAACATCTAAAACCAAGTCATTATACTACGAATAGGGAAAGTTTCTACTCGGTTCAATTTCTTGTTCTTTTCTTTTGTAAAATTTTCAGGCATTCTTGACAGCCACGAAAAAACTGACAAATATCCCTTAGGATTTCTCCTTCGCACGTTCAACCCTTGCCTAATTGAAGTCATTCCTTAGGTCGCGGTCTTGGTGGCTCCAACCCGATGATATTCATCTACAAAAGCCATCACTAGACTCTTATACCTAGTGGCTTTGTTGACCTCCCATAAGCGATTCAACACTCCTTGCCATTCTGGTGGAAGAGTGTTCATGAAAAATCGCACCATCTGAGAATCTAACATGGGATAACCGTTCCATATGACTTCTCGTATCATTTTTTTGACCTCAAGAATATGATCAATTATATTGTCACTCTCCCATCGATAATCATTTAAATCAGCTATCATCCTTGAAAGCCTTTTCTTTTGTTCATTTGTAATTGTGCGAATAGATGCGTGCGCCTTACGGGAAGGCATTATTCCTGCAACAAATGCAGAACAAAAAATGATTAACATATAATCCACAATGAACAAAAGGGAAAATACATAATTTTCCATGGTTCTTGCAACAAATGCAGAACAAAAAGGGATTACTTATAATCCTCAAAAACAAATGGGAAAATACAAAATTTTCCTCCTTTTTTTTTTTGTCAACGGTCAAAGTCAACGGTCAGACGGGTCGAGGTCAATGGGTCGGAGTCAACTGGTGGTCGGGTCGGACCGGTCAGATCGAATGGGCAGGGTCGGACCAGACGGCCCGGTTGGACCGGTTGGGCCGGTCGGACAAACTGACCGGCACGTGCCACGCTCGTGCTTGGTTGACGTCACGATCGCGCCGATGACCCCCGTTCGTTCCGGCCGCGCGTGGCGGCGCCTTCGACGGCCTTCGGCGGCGATCCGCCACTTGTTTTTCTCGTATCGACGAGAGCTTCGTCCCTGCGCTATCAAAAACGAATTTCGACTTGCAAAAAATCACAAAAGAGGGCGAACAGTACGCGGGTGTCGAGTTTTTCCGTCCTCGATCGACCGGCAGCGGCTTTTCTCGAATTACGACCACAAAAAATAATTCAATAACATAAAAAGGGAATCGGGAAACATGAACTACGGCTCTGATACCAATGTCGGGTATAACTGATTCCCTAAAACGGATTTGACACTAAATCAAACCCTAAAACGAATGCGGAAGACGAGCCTAAGAACAAACATGTACCACCGATCAAAAACACACCACGGAATCGAGCGTACCTTATTATCCACAGATTAAACGCCGATGTTGAGGTTCGAGGAAGAATTCTGATCCTGTTCTACCGAGGAGCGTGCTGTTGCTATTAGGGAGAGAAAAGCATAACGTACTGTTCTTTTCTGTTTTCTTCTTAGAGGGAGAGAGAGAGAGTGAAACGTCTTAGGAAAAAGGGGGTTTTCACGTACGTACGTTGAAGGGTACATTCCCTTTTCCTTTTTCTCTCTTACGTCTTTTCCAATAGACGTAACTCTTCAACGTGTAATGTTCCCCCAAAAGACACAACCCCTCGTATCTAAACAACGCAACCTTTCACATCGCAACCGTTCATCCATGGGCCCTTATCTTGCGGGCCGGGCTTTTAGGCCCATCATGGGCGGACGGGCCTACCTAGGCCCATCATCTCAATTAAATAACCCATCACGAGCTATTTTAGTCCGGCCACTCTACAAAAAAGCGCTCTAGCTGGATCCGCGTATTAATTGAAGTATCCTTCATATTAGCTTCCTTACAATTAAGTTCAATACCTAACTTTTATCTTCTCATTTGTGGGTAACTCTATTGATAGATTAGGTAGATGAAGGGGACTCTAGATCCTGACCGAGGGCACCTTTGAGAATTCATTGTTCCTTGCAAGTTTCCCCCACAAGTAAACCCTGTCTCGGCTCCTTCTCCTAAGGAGCTGCGACTTTGATGGCTGGTTCAGCTGCCCCCATCTCTCTCTCTCTCTCTCTCTCTCGAACTCCCGTCTGAGGGGAATTTTTCGCTTGCTGCTCGTCGGAGAATCTGTCCGCCCTACCAGAAGACAGGGAACGGTTTTGAAAATTCGGGAATCCTCAACAACCGTGTGGCTGGCCGTTGCTATTTAAATGATGATAGGTTCGACGAATCTAGCAATGGCAACTTCTTAAGTTACAGATTTTTATCAATGACCCCAATTCCGTATCAAGCGTGAAACCGATACTGGATTTTTAAACACTTTTTACTTGGGTATTTTTGCACGATCGAGTACTATTCACATTCAATCCATCTCTCTCTTCCGTCCCCCATCGGTTTTGATCCTCGACCGGATGTGATCCCACGCGATCCATCATCTCTCGGTCCACGAGGTGGAATTGGGGCCGAAGATGGGAAAGCAGGCTTGGGCTCGTTCTCTGGTGCCCCTTGCTCGCGCATGTGCTGTGAGGATGCCACTCGATCGACTCTCCTTCCATTTTTATATGTGAGGAGACAGAACAATGAACGCTGCTCATGGCCAGTCGCCGCCGGATGGATTCTGCTCTTCTTGCTCCACATGTTTCCATCGCGATTCCAGTAGCTCTCGTGATGATTTGGTGTCCTCTTTTTTAATTTTCACGAACAATCGCCAAAGGGAAAATTACCAAAAAAATAAAAGAAAACACTAAACCCATTACACTTATGCTAATTCAGTCTAAACATTTTAACGATTGGTCAATGTAGTTATTCCGCTCAATTTCGACCATAAAACATTGACATGGCGGCCGATCGCGGCCTGGTTGTCCACGTGACTTAGTCGGTATTGACATGAATAATTTTTTAAATTTTTTAAATTTTTTTTAAAATTTATTTTCATTTCTTATTCCTTTTCTTTTTGTTAGTGGCTGATCTCAGGTGATGGCCAAAGATTTTTAGCGCCTCCCAAAAGTCCCCCGAGTATGCGCAACACAAGAGAGGTTGAGCATTAGAAATAATAAAATTTTCTTTATTTGAGTGTTTAACAGGTCACTTCTTCAACAAAATCCTTAAAAGGCAGCGTAGTGACAATTATGACCTTATCTTTCTTTTATTGCAAATTAGACTAAATACAGTTGGTGGTTTCATTGGTGTCATCCCCTCAACCCCCAATCAATTAAAGTCTAACTTTCATGAAGATTGGTTTCCGTACATAAGTTTTTCTAGCATCATGCATGTCGAAAAGGAAATCCCTCCTAAATTTGACGATAATGGCCAACTTAGTACAAGCTACTGTAGTCCGGACACTCTAAAAAGTAGCCGTCTAGCCAGAGTTGTGTATCAATTAAAGTCTCCTTCATGTCAGCTTCCTTACAATTAACCTCAATACCTAACTTTTATCTTTTTCTTTGTGGGTAATTCTGTTGATAGATTTAGGTAGGTAAAAAGGAGACCTTAGATCCTGAGAGAGAGCACTTTGAGACTTCATTGTTGCTTGCAAGTTTCCCCCACAAGTAACCCTATCTTGGCTCCTGCTCCGAAAGAGCCTAGACTTTCTTCCATCCGACCTAGATGAAATTACCCACTGTTTTGGTCGACCGGACGATTTTGCCTTTAACGTGAAAGGGAGTGTTTTGAGTAATAATGCTGTATGGATTGCTAAGGATGAGTTCGCTAGCCCGATCCGATCATTTGGGAGGAATTCAAGAGTTTTAACTCCGACTAGAACCGAGTTTTTCTTAAGCGGGTGAGAATGATAAAAGATCAGATGGCATTGTTTAATTTGATATTTCATCACTTTATTCCCTATCTCATTAAGGTAACTTCTTCTTTTTGTTATATCTAAATCAGGAAACTGTTGTTGAGTAGGACTAGGGGGTTTAAATTGTTAGAAACTCTGCAACTGTTCTGTTTGGTTTTTCTGCATGATTTGAGTTGTCCTCTCCTCGAGTTCTTCTCCTTTTCTGCCCAACTTCTTCTATCTAAAAGGACAGATCAACGAATGTGTTCATGACCAGTCGCCACCAGATTATGGTCTTCTTGCTCCCCACGTTTCTACACGATTCCAGGAATTCACGTGATATTGTCTTGTCCTCTTGTTCTTTTCGAGAACAATGGCCAAAGTCCGCCCACTAACACTCAATTGAAAGTTGCAGGGAAATGCAGGTTAGCAAATGACCAAACGCCAGAATTTATCTGATATTACTAAATGCCCAAATCATAAAAAGAAATGTTGTACCTAATTTTTTGGGTCGACTGAAGTCATGTGAAATTATTTCATACTTCTTTAAAATTTGTTTTTTTTTTTTTAAAGGAAAGTCAATGAATAGCACGCCATTAAATTTTACCTAAATGTAACTAAACTTGTTGCAGAATAGATACACCAAGGGGAAATACTTATGTGAATGACGTTAATCTACTATTGGATTAACAGCTTTCTTGGACAAAAAAATAATAATTGTATAATATTATGAGGTTTATTCCTTCAAATATTTGTAGCTTAAATTATGCCGATATTTTCACACTGATCTAAAGACGGTTATGCTAGTAAAGCTCTATGTCAAATTAACAAACACTAGCCATATTGATTGATGAATGCACCAAGACATTTATTGAACATGCTTAAGAAGAGAAAATTTGATTTTCAAAATGTTTATCATATTGACCTCGAAACACTCATTAACCATATTAAATAAAAAAAAGTTTTGACTTTCAATGCACTGGTTTCGCGTAGCACGAGATAAATCAAGCATTGAAAATAATAAATTCTCTTTATTTTGATATTTAACAAGTGTTTTGAAGTCACGTTCTCAACAAAATCTTTTCAATTGGTTGATAACTTAGTGCGAGCTATCGGCGTCCGAGCACTGGACAGAGAAGCCTCCTCGTCAAATCCGTGCATCAACTAGGATGTACTTTATCGATCATCTCAACTAGGATGTACTTTAATATTAGTTTCCTCACAGTCAACTTCAATGCCTAACTTTTTTATCTTCTCTTCATGGGTAACTTTATCGATAGATTAGGTAGATGATTCTATCCTTAAGATGACTGGGCAGAGGAGGGTTTAAGGAATCTACTAAAATCATGTGGCACAGGTTCGCCTACATCCAGATTCACATGAACCGAATGGACGTGATCGTTAGATCGCGGGCACGATGAATGATCATAGACAATTTCAATGTACGGGTGACAACCCCCACGTTAATCGAGGCTCAGCAGGACCTGACCGGACCCTCTCTTCTTCTTTTCTTCGCACATCCATTCTTCCCTCCCCCTTCCCGGAAATCGCGGTGAAAGTGGAGGAGAAAAAGGCGGAAAAAGACAAAGCCTCGGGGGGCCGCGATGGCGTGGCAACCGACGTGGCCTTGCGTAACTGGAGACGGAGCGATCACGATGGGGTGGACGATAAGCCGTGGCGTACGCAGTGGAGTTGCAGTTCTCGTTATTAAAAGCGAGAAGTGAGAAGCGAGAAACTGAAAACGACAAAGCTCGGAACAACCCTCTCTCTCTCCCTCTCCCTCTCTCTCTCTCTATGCGCCGACCTCCCTTTTTACCTGATCCAAGAAACGATCCCTCTCTCTCTCTCTCTATTCTGGGTCGGGGCCACGTCGACCTCGTGAGTTCTCTTCGCACTTTGCTGAACCTCCCTCCTGGTCGATGATGGGATTTCGGCTCTCGTGTCGTGGCGACATTTTCCTTTGCTTTGTCGGTGCTTTATTCCTTGATTGACTCGCACTCCTGCAATGTCTTTCGCGCTGTGCGTGTTCGTCATTGACCGCCCGTCTATTCGGCCCCCTCCTTTCTTCCGCTCCCTGTCCCCGTTTCTCTGCATTGAAACCGGAATTCAGTTTCTCCGACGAAGTCTTCGTTTCCGGAGGTTTTTTTTTTTTTTTTTTTTTTTTTTTTAATTGTGTTTACGATGCTCCACTTCGGCGAATTCCACTCTCTCTTCTCTGAGAATTTCGCTTTCCCGTGCTTTATTGGGTTTATCCACTGAGCTCTTCTTTTAATTCGACGCTAATGGATTTGATTCGTGGTCTGGTGGTGCGTGATGATTAGCGGCATTTCTTTTATCTTTTTTCTAATATTATTAGCGTTGACTTCCTTCAGGGGCGGCGCGAATTGTGGGTCTGCGTACCTGGATCGAGTCTGGAAAATCCCTAAGATATCTTCGTTAATGTGTGCAGAGATCGCATCTTCAGCTCGCTTCTTCGTGGGAAACCGGAGTCGAGATCGAGGTGAGTCAATCACCGAGAAGTGAGAATTCGCTCTGTCTGACTCTGCTACATCTTCCTCCCGCGATTTTCTTCTCTGTTTTCTGGCCTTAATTGTATGACTTTGAAGCTGGTATATATGTAATTATTGCTATAGGATTACGATGAATGCGATTTCGCAGCTGCGTTACCGGCTTCTGTTCGTCTGGCTTCAGCCATACAGCGACAATGTCAGTTTTTCCTGAAAAAAAGAAGAAGAGAAATTCCTTGGCTTGCATTCTTACGAATCATGTTGCTTGAGATGCCGGCAAGCTCCTTGATTGTGTTTTGCGATGACCAGTCAAAACAGAACACCGCCTCTTCTTTTCGTTTTTCCGAGTGTCTTAAATGTTTAAATACTCGGCTGAAGCTTGTGCTAGTGATTCAGTCCTTTTTTCGGCGTTTGAAGTTTATGAATGTATGGTGTCACCGTAGTTATGCTCCCTCTATCATGTCTTCCGCGAATAGAACTGATTTTGCAACTTTGATTTTGATTACTGGCTACTGCACAGGAAGGCTCTTTTCATGGATTCACCTGGAAAGATGGAGAAATTCACTAGGAGTAGCGGAAGCTTGTTAATCCACTTCAAATAGGAAGGCGCTCCGGACATTGATATCGGCGAGATCAACCTCTGTTTTGTCATCTGGAGTTATGTTTGGAATGAAAGCCATGAGAAGGGCATCCCCAGTCTTACTCATTCTTTTGGCTGTACTGTTTTGCTTTGCTACATACAACATCCTAACCACGATGCGACACAACAGAGCAATTAGAAATTTTGTGGGTGCTAATACAAGAAGTGTGCTAGAATCGGATCCAATCGTTGAGATGCCGGAGAATGTGAAGAAACCAAAACATGTAAAGTCGCCGTTCCACATCGCCCTTACGGCAACAGCCGCTCCTTACAGCAAATGGCAGTGTCGTATTATGTATTACTGGTATAAGCAGAAAAAGGACTTGCCAGGTTCAGATATGGGAGGATTTACTCGGATTTTGCATTCTGGAAGTCCTGATAACTTGATGGACGAGATTCCTACGATGGTGGTGGATCCTCTTCCAGCAGGCCTGGATAGGGTAAGTCATTTTCTATGTCAATTGTCCAATAGCTCATGCTTGTCTGATAGTGCTAGTTTTTCAATTGAATTGCATTCGAGATACTAAAACTCTAGTTTGTTGGCTCTGTGTTTTGTATACGTCCACACCATATCCACACCATAATTACACACAAAACTTTTGTGCTAACTATGGTGTGCTTTCTCTCAGTATTGTGGACATTCTGAAATGAATTTTAGTTAGCTATACGTTCTTCATAGTCATCTGACCACACAATAAGGAGATATAACCTACCTGTAATCTACCCCCTCAAGGAGTCAGATGCGAGTATTTCTTTGGGTTGCTAAGCATGTTGCAGAAATTTACTTGTATTTTAACTGATAAATATGGAGTGTCATATTCTTGGACCTGCAGCAGTAATATGTGATTTGTATTTTTTTTTGGTAAAGTAATATGTGATTTGTATTGTTAAAAGAATTTTGCTTGATTCAATTTAAATTTTGTAGCATGTACGGAACTTATTTAGAGTTGCATCGCGCTTGAACACAATATAACAATCTTTCAGAAATATACCGGGATGAGTAGTTGTGGTTATTCATTATTACTTTGAGATTGTCTCATGCCATTTGTGTACACTGTAATCAGGGATACGTCGTCTTAAACAGACCATGGGCTTTTGTACAATGGCTGGAGAAGGCGAAAATTGAGGAAGAGTGAGTTTCCATGGATTTTTTTCCTTCCTTGGGCCAGAAAGTTCCCATGGGCATGAAATGAAGTATGTTTTACATTTTAAAGATTTTTTCCCTGTCTTCCCTTCTCGACTGCAGATATATACTTATGGCAGAGCCTGACCATATATTTATTAGACCTTTACCTAATCTGGCTCATGAAAGATATCCTGCTGCCTTCCCCTTTTTCTACATCAAGCCGGAGCAAAATGAGAAAATTGTGAGGAAGTTTTATCCTGAAGAGCATGGACCTGTGACAAATGTTGATCCAATTGGAAACTCACCCGTTATTATTAGGAAAGTAAGAGTTCTTGCTGTTGCTCTACTTATGAGACTTGAATCGAAGTAAATTCATGCTTAGATATTTGAAAATTACTATTGTTGTGCTTGATGTGCTAGAAAGTACTGTTGAAGATTGGATGATTATCTTGATTCATTGCAGTTCCCCTTCACCTGACAGTTTTCAGTATCTATACTTCTACTCATCAGTATACCTGTCTTTCTTGTCAGGATTTACTGGGGAAGATCGCTCCCACATGGATGAATGTCTCTCTAAGAATGAAGCAGGATCCAGAAACTGATAAAACGTTTGGATGGGTGCTAGAAATG
The DNA here is from genome assembly GCA_017140595.1 of Eucalyptus curtisii. Classification (NCBI taxonomy): domain Eukaryota; kingdom Viridiplantae; phylum Streptophyta; class Magnoliopsida; order Myrtales; family Myrtaceae; genus Eucalyptus; species Eucalyptus curtisii. The sequence continues at coordinate 38,987,406 of CM029500.1, read as the reverse complement.
TGAGCAGCGAAAATGAATGCTTGAGTGCACGCACATACACATGAATGTCACCCATATTTAAGTTTGTGTTGTCAATCATCAACTTTATTACTATGTGCTGATGATTCTGCTTTTTGCTTTGAGCTAAGGTATGCTTACGCGGTGGCATCTGCTTTGCATGGCGTGCAGCACATTCTACGTAAAGACTTTATGTTGCAGGTCTGTGCTGCTGCTCTACTCTTACGCTTGCCTGATGATCTCTTTCTCTGTGGTTCCCATATTGACTATATGCTGCACCCTACGAATTTTCTTCTGTAAAGCTCTTCTTTCTTTGTTTTCAGCCTCCATGGGATCTGGAAACTGGAAAGAGGTTCATCATCCATTACACTTATGGATGTGACTACAACTTAAAGGTACTGCCTTTTCTATCTACTTCAGTAGGTAATAAGTATATGCTGCTCCTATTGTAGTTTACAACACATGTTCTTAGGTCATGCTGTCAGTTCTTTGTTAACTTTCTCTGATTTAGGATATTGGAATGTGCACATTGTCAATTTGAACTGAAAAATGAAAACAACTATATATCTCTGACATTTCAAGGCTTCTAGGGTGAGTTAACGTATGGGAAGATAGGCGAATGGCGATTTGATAAGAGATCACATCTTCGAGGACCACCACCAAGAAACCTCTCTCTGCCTCCACCTGGAGTTCCTGAAAGTGTGGTATGTCCTAAAGATAATCCTTAGAATCCTGGGTAATGTCATAATTTGTTTTGTAGGAGACATTTCTTTGCATCACACCTCAAACAATTATGGCTCATGTCACGCATTGCCCTTGTATGCCTTCTTTGCTTGCAATGTCTGTGTCCACAATTTAATGTTATAGGTCATGTCAAATGTTCTTTAACTACCATTTCCACAGAGGCGTGTTTACCTTAAGCTGATGAAATCATGTACTGTTCTCAAGAAATTTGAGATGCTCTAGACGAAATTTACTAACCAAGAAAAAGTGATGTGCACAGTACTACTGCATTATTCTTAGAATCTTAGGCCATTGCTATGACCCTGGCCTTCGTAAAGTGGTATGATCATCCTCCTCCTCGGATATTAACAGAACTTTTGGGAAGTAATAATTGTGTGTCGTGGTTCTTTAAGAACATGTGCCAGGTGGCATCAGTAATGAATTTTGCAAATGGGGGCTTTGAAGAAGAGCTTATTAGTAAGGTTTTGAGGAAAACCTTTTAAGGAAACAGTTTAATTGCCAAGGGCTGATAGATATGCATTGCTAGTTTTGCCAATCATGAGGTAAAATTTGTGGCAATTCGAAACATCGGTTATTACTCCTTTCATTAAGATGCTCTTCATTGCTGGTTTTGCAGGTCACTCTTGTCAAGATGGTGAATGAAGCTACAGCTAATATTCCAAATTGGGATACATCTTAAGGACTGAGTTATGTGCAGATTCGAGCGTAAGTCCTCAAGACTCCTTTTGGAAACACCTCTAAATTTTGATATAAATTGCAGCGTCTGGAAAGGATTCTACACGAAGTGAGGGTTGACTAACCCCGCCTTCCCCAAAAAGAATTGCAGAGTGCAGAGCAGAGCTTGTTCATTCTGTATGCACTATGTTTACATACTCAATACAAGCCGATCACACCATTTAGTTGACCAAATTTTGTAAATCTTCTTGGTATAGGCGACATTTGCTTTTTGGAAACAGCCAACTCCTTGAGACTATCTTTGTTTCGGTATACTGGCTTCTGAATGCGTCTTACAAATAGAATTTGCCTGTCTTTGATACAACTCTGCATCAATATGGGAAAACCTCAATAAACTAAGATTCTTCCCGGCATATGCTTCAAGATATGGCAGTCCGATGATCACTTAAGGATTTTCTCTTTATCAAGGCAAAACGGAACCAGATCGCGACTTAAAAAAATGTTGGAGAGGAGAATATGGAAAATTTGCAAAGTTCTTGAGCTCGGCGAATAACAGTGAACAACATTAGATTCTTGTTCTTCCTACATATATATGGCTGGCGATCCCTTTAAAAGAAGGGAAAATACTAACAACATGCCTCATCTTTTTTACTCATGACTACTCCCATACCTCTATTTTCGCAAATGTCATTCACATATCTTTAGGCAAAATTTCACAATGAAAAAATCAAATTGTCCTTGTGAATTCATTTTAGCATCTTGCTAGGGGCTTGGATGGCTTGTTATTTTGTTGGCTTTGTGCGTTTTGGGCAAGTTGAGAATTTAGGATTCTGGAATGGGCATATTCGGAAAGAAAATGGCGTTTCCATGAGTAGTGACGGAAGGATAATTATGTGGAGGGTGCAAAATAGTCTAAGGCAAAGCTCGGGTACGTACTTGGCAGTTTTAAAAGTAGATATATGTACTTTATTTTCTTAAATGAAGAAAAGAAAAGCTGGGTGTACCAAAATAAGTCCTTGATTCCGTGTTGGCATATATGAGAAATCGGGAATACTAATCACAATTGTCCAACAAAAGTCTGAAATTATTATTAAATGCGTCATGCTTGATCCACCTTGTTGGAAGTGTACAGTAAAATGCTAATACTTTCTTTTAGGGAGATCGTAAAGAGAGAACTCAAATACGAGCTTGTCAATATATCCAGTTAAATTCGCATTCATTTAATAGTTTAAATTAATGGATTATGAGTCAACTAAGATAACACCTTAATTTTTCGATGTGAGATTTATTTAGTATAACTCACTCACACGGGCATCCTAACAATCTCCCTCTCACATATGAGCTCAGTGCTAGGTCTGCTACCCTTTAATTTAGGCATCATTCTGCATTAACTTCCTATGAGCCTGCGTTTTGATGGTTCGTTACACTTATGGTCAAAAGGTGGTGGTGAAGAGCCTGTAGATAATAGTGAAGTTGGATTAGACATTGTGTAAGATATCATAAACCAATTTATCTACTATTTAATGAATATCCATCTAGGTTTCTTTGATAGAAAGGATCTCGGACCTTTTTCTTTTTCTTTTTTGCCGAAGGACAATCATCTTCTTCTTCTAGAGGGGTTGTACAAAATTCACACTAGTAGTCCACATCCCAATGTCCTATAATCGGGTCTTTCAAGTATTAAATAGGATTACCACTTGTATAGAAAGAATGGGCCGAAGGGCCCGTGCGACATTTATGCTGGAAACCATTTTCTTCATCTTCTTGGTGGTCCTGGGTAGGTTGGACCAAAAGAAGAGCGGAGAAAATAGAGTTAGATGCTTCCGTCTTCTGTTCCATGGGGTCAAATTTTATAACCACACTACCAACCATCTTCTTAATGGATTTTGGCTTAGTAAACTGGATTGGACGAACATCTTGTGAAGTTTTTCATAGTTGGTTACATAGGTTTCTAGGAGAAGTTTAGCCAACTCATCTTTGAAAATTTGTCTAGGGACACTATTGTATGTTTATTATCCACGGAGATCATTTGAGCATCTTTTGATACTGGAAGAGAAAGATCTATGGCATGATTATGAACTCTATACACCATTTGATGGTGTAAGGTAGCAATAACAGAATCTGCTACTTGGGGGCTCCGGCATTTATGTTAAAAACCATTTTCTTCATCTTTTTGATGGTCCTAGGCAAGTTGAACCAAAAGAATGGAGAAAATAGAGCTGGATGCTTATGACTCTTCTGTTTAGTGCGATCAAGATTAATAACTATACTATCATCCCTCTTTTTGATGATTTTTGGCTCAGTAAATTGAATTGAACAAACATCCTGAGAAGTTTTTCATAGTTGGTTACACAAGTTTCTAAGAGAAGTTTAACCAACTCATCTTTGGAAATTTGTCTAGGAACATGGACATAAGATATTGTATGGTTATTATCCACGAAGATCATTAGAGCTTCTTCTGATGTCGGGAGAGAAAGATCTATTGCATGATTTTGAACTCTATACACCATCTGATAGTGTAAGGATCAATAACAGAATTTGTTACTTGGGGGCTCCAGCAATTCGAAGTCGGACTTTCAAGGCAGTTAAAAGGTGAGTGTCATAAAGCTCTATATTGAAATTTAGAAATAAGGTGACAAACACCGTTCCAACATTTAGGGTATTATGGATTGTCCCACTACAAGCATGTTGATAGTAAAGAAATCTTGTATCTAGAAGAGCCATACGAACAACAACAAGATGACCTTTTCGACCATGGAATCATAAAGCAAAAAGGATGTAGATGAGTGCATCTTTGCTGAATCTATGTTGAAAGAATTCAGGAGATGGACAGTAACAAACTAAGATAATTCCAACAATCTTGCCTTTACACATCGGATCCTAAGTCAGGGTAGCAACAACTCGTATCTCAAGTAAATATTGTGTCCAGACTTGTTGATAACCTGATTTTGACATGAGTATTGAATGGTCTTTTGTTTCTTTCACCTCAAAAGTTAGTTATACATTTATAAACTAATCATTAGCTTCTTTTACAATTGATATGGGATAAACTCCAACAGGTCGAACTAGGTAGAGAATATATATTCCTTCACCCCTTTTGGCGTATGAAGAATTTTTTAGTCTAATGGAGTAAATAGGTAAAAAAAGGATGTATGTTTGGCAAAAGTAGCATAAGGATTCACAAGAGGAAGAGCAGTTGGGGAGATCTTTTTGGCTTCATTAAAGTAGGATACCTCATAAAGCCAATCAATCTTAGGTACTTTAGATTTTCGAAATGAATTGGATGGAGTTAAGTAGGTTGGACTATCTACTGGTGGTCCAGAAAGTTCTATTTAATTATTGTCCCTCGTGATGAGGTAATGCCTTCCCTTTAATCTCAATAATTCACATGGTAGCCGGGCCTTTCAGTTCAAGAGTGATCACATCTCTTTTTCTGGTCAGAATCGAAGGGTAGAATGGATTGGCTGTTATCTTGGATATTGACCTTCGAACACACTGACCAGTCATAAAACTTGGGGTCATTCACGGGTCATCCAATTGCTGAAGGAGTTTCTTCGACGTGCACTTGCCTCGAAGGCTCCAATATTCAGTGAGTAATAGACTAATATAACACGGTAAAACGTCCGGCATGTCCCGTTGCGTACTTGATGACATCTAGGAAGTTCCCTTTAGGACACCGCCCAACAGGAAAGGCCACACAACCCTTGGAAATAAAAAACAAGCAACGAAAAGACGGGGTAAAAGTTGCGCAGCGTGCTCCCTCTTTCATGATGAAAGAGCCTATGTTGTAAAGGCTCAGTCTTTTTCGTACTAACCCGTGATCCTATGGTGTCCCTCTGACCTAGAAGATGCCGACCCACCATGGACGTCTCTATCTCTCTCTCCCCCAAAGGTCACGGGTTGGCATGACCCGCTACCGACGCCTCTTTATGGAAAACTGGCCAGTCGAGCCTTCTCGTAACGCTAAACCGGAGCACCGACGGATTGATGGGTGCTTCGAGGGGCGCCGGTTTGCGGCTAAAAATAAAAGTAAATTGCGGCACAGAGTGGTGGGAAATCCTTGTTGGGTCCGACCACTTGGGAAAGGAAGGAACGAAAACGCCACTAAAGTCACGGGTGGCGGTCCCCTTCCTTCGGTTCCAAAGAATATGCCGCTCTAGCCCAAATTCACAATGATGAGTGGCCTCCATCCTATCCCTTGAGCTTTTACATTATAGACGTCCTAATCAAATGCCCTTAATTAATCAATGAAATTTAATCAAACAGCAAGTGATCAAGGACCAGCGGAGTATATGCTATCGCACGAGGGGATCGCTCGATGAATTGTTACAACAGCAAATCCCCTCTAAAGCCTAGTCTATTAAGTTACTGAGCAAGACATGCAAAGCTCTCTCGTTGGAAAAAAGGAGGAAATGGAGATGCTGAGATATGACACCCTATGGGGTCAACATGGATATGAGGATGATGATGACTAAAAGTAATGAGAAGGAGCGGTGTGTCCAGACGAGGTGTGTCGGCCAAAGAGAAAAAAAGCAAGCAAGAAGTGCAAGATCATCGCCCGTGACGCCATTCCACTGCAGAGAACGCATCTGAAGCGAAGCTCTTCTGTTGGTGAGAATCAAGTTAGAAGAACAACTCGACAAAACCCTCAGCTTCAAAAGGCTGGACGCTGCATAACTCCCACATGTGCAGCCTTTTCCTTTGTTTTTTTATATGCAAACCCGTACCCACCCATATATTCCCTTCGCCTCCCTCGTTCTTCATTGGACCAACCTTGGCTTATTCTAGTCATTACCTCGAAGAGTTATAATGAATTTAGAGGAAGATTAGTTTCGAGTTCCTCAATACATATGACAGAAGTGCCATCGAGTATCATACGGTTACTTGATTCATGTGTATTGCTAGCATCTCCATCGTATCCGTCTTGGAGGTGACGGTGATCGATATGGTGGTCTAGTGTGTAACGTATTGGAACCCAACATTGGATGAACTGTATGTTCAACCATGCAAACACGTAACATGATGACGGCAATATAACTTGATTCTCTATATGGTACCCGACGGGTTACATTACATCAAGTTTGAGACGCAACTCCAAATGCAAACCCTTCAATGATCTTTTTTGGGTGGTTCAATGCATATGATTTCTGACATCGAGCAGGCTACCGAAAATTGATGACACTCGTTGCAAGCCGAATGACGCAAACAGAAAGTCTCAATGTACATTTGGATTTGAATCTTGTCTTTACATCGGATGCCCTTGGTCGGGTCATCCTTTGATTTGAGTCTACTCGGAAATTTTCACCCTCGCTTCTTGTTGTTAAGGCATCTCTGGCTTGTAGCCATATATAGGAACGATGGAAAAAGGTCACTCTGCCGGTCAACACACGGCGCAATCACGTGAGAGCCCGGTCCTGGACATAATGCGCATGGCTACGAGACAAGATAACCCACCACCTCCTCGCTGTATTTCACAGTTCACCACTGAGCATGAAGCTTAAAAATTGTTTGTTTTCGTAATCCATTGAACAGCAATATATGCTGAAAAGTGAATCTGCTTTTTCCTCCCATTCGGCTGTTGTAATTAATCAATGAAATGAGATCGAGATCTCACTCAGGCGTGAAGAATCAAAGCACAGCAGCAAACATATGAAAGCAGACACTAATAACGTGTGCGCGTTGCTCGTTTAGTGGCCTCTCTCTTTTTATCTTCACTGGCTTGCATAGAGATGCTTCCTGCATGATTGGCAGCTTCTCGTCCCGCATAAAAGATTGTTTAATGGAAAAAGGCATGTTATTGAAAAAGATGAAAGATTTGTGTCTTGATTAATTAATCTTCGTTGGAATCTAATCATTGGAACGACTTGCAGGGTTACTGCACATATGGACCTTGGTTGTATAATGCGATTTTTTTTTAGCATTACCGACAGAAGTACATTCCCATGTGTTCTATACCACGTGACAGGTCAGGTGAAAGATATTTAGTATTGGAGTGTGACCATGTGAGATTCCCATACATGTACTTCCATTCGATGTTTAAATCGTATCAGAGGATATAATCTTTTGGTCCCTGTATAAGCATATTTACTGTGTACAATGAGGAAAAGGAAGGAATCTACACCTGGTTTCTCTCCCCATATGATTAGAACTGGGAAACATGATGCAAATTTTACTTTGTACGCTTTTAAGAAGAACAACGGTTCACTCGTCTCTCTCGTCCTAGAGTTTCATCTGGGATCGACTCTATGCTATATCGAGGCTTGGCTGTATACAGGATGCTTCATACTACTGCTGCAAATTGCCTGTTCTACATTTCACATCTTGAGCAGCAGATGAAATTTTTTTTGGTTACATGTTATGGTGTCACCGCTGAGACAATATTAAATCAATTAAACAGTGCATCAGCTAATAATTCAGCCAAAAAAGGAAAAGGGTAAATGTCATTCTCATCATTAGTGATGAAGCCCAAGGAAGTGGAGACATATCATGTTCCACCACCCTCATACGCACATTACATAGTGACAAAACTGCTCCACCTAAACAAATACAAAAGAATCGCCAGTTCCATTTCCCTAGACCGTGAGAATGACAGGGGACTGCATGCTAGAGAGGACCGATCCAAAAAAGAAGAAGAAAATAAAGATAAAGTACCCTCCATAATCGGTACAAAATTCAAAATGACAACTTAAATATGCTCGATACATAATTCACATTCACATACATGCCCTGCTCGCCATGTCATCTCATAAGTATTTCTATGTATAAATATCAACCCGAAAGCACACTCTCCTCCCACTCTAAACCCCGAAACCTAAAAGCAACCATGGAAACCCTGCAACTCCCTCTCTCCATCCTCCTCTCCTTCCTCCTCCTCCTGCTATCTACGTCCTCAAATGCCCAAAACCCAAAATGCAGCGTCCAAGACCAGGGGTCGACCCTGGAGGTGCTGCACATATACAGCCCATGCTCTCCGTTCAGGCCCCCCACTCCGTCCCTCTCCTGGGAAGAGTCAGTCCTCCAGATGCAGCAGGAGGACCAGGCCAGGCTCCAGTTCCTGTCTAGCCTCGTGGCAGGCAAGTCGGTGGTGCCGGTGGCGTCGGGGAGGCAGATCATCCAGAGCCCCACTTACATCTTAAGGGCCAAGATCGGGACTCCCCCTCAGACCTTGCTCATGGCCATGGACACCAGCAATGACGCCGCCTGGGTCCCCTGCTCCGGCTGCGTCGGCTGCCCGTCGTCCGCCGCGTTCGCTTCCGCCAAGTCCACCACCTACAAGAACCTCCCTTGCAATTCTCCCCAGTGCTCTCAGGTACATTACCTCCCATATCGGTCATGTCTCGTGGCTACTATTGGTATGTACACGTCCAGGACATGAAGTCTCGGTCCCTTGTTTCTTATCAGGACACGCTCCCTTAAATGTCTTCCTTAGAGTGCAGGGAAAGAATTTATTACGTCCCCACAAGGGTTAGGACAAGCTCGCTATGAATTCCGGGGAAAGTAGTAACTCCTCCGTCGTAATAGGATTCGTATCCTAAGCCGGACGAAATCAGAAAACGTCACTTGGACAGTCATTCTTAGACGAGATTATCAATGGAAAACTAAGTGGATTTGCAGTTTAGGGAAAAGACGTTAAATTCACTGCTCATTCAGCAGACTGACGAGACCAGTGTCTTTGGACTAAGACTAGGCATAGCAGAGTGACATCCCGTGATTGGCGCGACAATCTAGGCTCTCTTCTTTTAGGATTTTCTTTGCCCGTAATCCACATCAATGCGGGTGGCACTTCGTATAATTGCGCTGCAGTCACTTCGGACAGTAGAATTTGTAGTCAGAAGTGTGTTTCGCTCGCTCGTCATCTCACCAAAATCGTACTCACGTGAATACATGCGTATCTTCAGGTGTCGAAGCCCACCTGCGGCGGCGGCGCGTGCCTTTTCAACATGACGTACGGTAGCTCCAGCATCGCCGCGAACCTCTCGCAGGACACCTTGACCCTCGCCTCCGACCCGATCCCGAACTACACCTTCGGGTGCATCCAGAAGGCCACCGGCAGCTCGGTGCCGCCGCAGGGCCTACTGGGCCTTGGCCGAGGCCCGCTGTCGCTGCTGTCGCAGACCCAGAACCTCTACAAGTCCACCTTCTCCTACTGCTTGCCCAGCTTTAAGTCCCTCAACTTCTCCGGGTCGCTGCGGCTCGGCCCGGTCGGCCAGCCCCAGCGCATCAAGTTCACTCCTCTGCTCAAGAACCCGAGGCGGTCCTCCCTCTACTACGTCAACCTGATCGCGATCCGGGTCGGCCGGAGGACCGTGGACATTCCGCCCAGCGCGTTCGCTTTCAACCCCACCACCGGCTCAGGGACCATATTCGACTCCGGTACGTGCATTGTCCCGCATTCCCGCATTTCCGATTCCTTAGCTTGTTCATTTTTGTTGGATTCTTGTGATGTTGCTGATCGGATCTGTTGTGTTTCCAACTGGGCATTTGTCTTCTCCTGGAGACAAGCGAAGAGGACATGAAAAAGCGGACATAAAGTCAAAAGAATTTAAGTTTTTGTTTCCAAGTAACCTAGTGGTGGTCCATCCATGTTGGTTCTTTTGCCCTGGCTTGGCCATTGTTATCGACCAACTTTCCATGTACAATATAATTTAGGGGTTAGCGTTTAATTAGGTCTGCATTAGACAAGAGATGATGAGCTACCCTTAAGAAAGATTGATAAAGATTCATGAATCATTTAGGTTGCGCTGTGCTTGTGCAATAAACTATAACTTGTTCTCTGCTCTTATGTCATTTGCCTAACGCTCTTTTCAATGAAGGTACTGTCTTCACTCGGCTAGTGCAGCCGGCCTACATTGCCGTGAGGGATGAGTTCCGCAGACGCGTTGGCCGGAAGCTGACCGTGACCTCCCTCGGAGGCTTCGACACCTGCTACTCCGCCCCCATCGTCGCACCGGCCATGACCTTCATGTTCTCAGGCATGAACGTGACATTCCCCCCGGAAAACCTGCTCATCCACAGCACTGCCAGCAGCATCACGTGCTTGGCCATGGCCGCATCACCTGGCGACCTCAACTCTGTGCTCAACGTGATCGCCAACATGCAGCAGCAGAACCACAGGGTGCTCTATGACGTGCCGAACTCGAGGCTCGGAGTGGCCCGCGAGCTCTGTACCTGATTAGATTTAGTTCCGAAGGTCGCGGGGGCGATATGTGCCTCTATGTGTCGGGGCATGATGATATCGTCTTGTGTAAGGGCGCGTCTTTTGGATGGGTCACCAATTTACTAGGGTTTCATTGATTATTTGTTTTCGGAGAAGGGGTTTCGAATCGGAACATTTTGGTTTCAATTTCATCCCGAGGATTGCTTCCGATTTCATCTTTCTGTACCGCTCCGGGTCATGTGCTGATTTGGAAACAGTGGCGCAGTTGGGGCATTTCTCGGTTCGCACAATTGTTTCGGATCGGATCTGCGACACGCCCTGCTCAATCAACTTCGCTCGTTGATGGATTGGGTCGCCTATTTTTACAGTAAAGAGTAGTCTCCATGAAAATTGCGAGAGATTAGTACGTTCCCTTCTCCCCTTCTGGGTTTTCGAATTGGTTTTTGAGTTTATACTGATATTTGGGTCTGCCAAGCTAGAGCACCAAAAGTACAGTATCCATCAATGCAATTAGGGGTGAGCATTCATCGTTATCCAAATCTGGAAATCGGACGGGACCGGTTAATTCTGGGTTTTTATCATATCGGATCCAGTGGTAGGAAAATCCCCCAATTCGGCCCATTGGCAATGAGCACGGACCAGGCCCATCCGAAGCCACCCTTTGTCAATTGTCACGTTTCTCTTTCGAAACAAAGAAGGGCCTCCCACCATTCTTCCCTGTTTCAATAACTGATGCCGCATGGTTGATAGATAGTTAGATACGACCCATCCCGTTTCAAAGCAATCACTTGATCATTATCCAATTGCTGTTTGATCAGTTACTCGTTCATTCACGCATCATAAAAGGTCGAAAAATCAATCGGCCCAGTCCCCCCTTTCTTTTGGTCGAAAACTGAGAAATTTCATTAATTAAAACCAAGTTTGTTTACATCTAAACATAAAATATCTAACATAGATTTAGAAGGAAGTTCATTTTGCCTTTTAGCCTTCGCCACCGCAAGACAATTTGCTTCTCTTGGACAATATTGTAGCCGACCCAGCAGTGCCTTGCATTCCTCAGCCCAAGCCTTGATATTCCATGAGCTGTTATCTTCGCTCAGCAAACAGTTGATTAACTCTCTGTTATCACTTTCCATCAGTACTTCCGCGGCACGAAAAGCACCATGGTCAATGGCTTCCTCCAAAAGTTGCCGACCACCCATGATAGCTAGTGTTTCACATGCCACCACCGATTCCGTTTGGACTGATCTCACGAACCCTTGAACATCGTTCCCCTACAGTCGTGAATCACTCCAGCTACTGCACAGTCCAGTGAACACTCCTTCCTCGACCCGTCGACGTTGATCTTAAGGGCGCCTTTCGCCGGTGGCTGCCAAATGGAAGGTAAGACATTTTGTTGCTCGACTTTTCTTTTCCGTCCTGAGTTCCACCTCCAGAAGCATGTAGTTTCAGTAATTGCACGGTCAACAATCAAACCTGGGTTTGGCCGGCGTCGTCATTGGAAGATGTAGGTGTTACGCTCCTCTCAAATCAAACCATAAAATGGCCCCGAGAACTTCATTTGACTGTAATTTTGTGACTGAGTCGAAGTGTTGTGACACCCATTTGTCAATTCGAGTGATGGGATGGTCTAAATTTTGCGGACTTGGTCGCGGATCTTCCCAGATGGTTGTTGTCCAATTGTAGATCAAGAGAACATGTTGTCCAACTGTCCTGAGGCGATTGATTGCACAGAGGACATATGGGATCACGTGTGATGTTTCTTTTATAGAGGTTCTCTCTAATGGGTAAAGCATTTTGACAAGCATTCCAAAGAAAATTTTGAATTTAAAAACCCAACTTTCGATCTAATTCTAGCTCAATCCTGATTTTTTTTTTAATTTTTTTATAAAAGCATCAACTTTAATCCTAATCTCAAATCTGCCTCCATAAAAAAAAATCCCTGTTAGTTTTTCCTAATTTTTCTAATTTTTCATATTGAAGAATGGTTTTCATCTGGAAATAATTTTATACGTTGCGTTGTCGATATGTATCGGCCTGAAATATAATGTCAAACAACTATTGGCGATTTTTTGGTGTTGAATCAACATTTGAGGTTAGATTGGCAATTGGTGACTTTTGTTTGAGACACAAAGAAAAAAGTCAAGGTTAATTTGAGACTAAGTTAAAATGAATGATTTTCATATGAAAGAAAGAGTGCATGGCAGATTTGGAAACTGAACATAAAAGTTTGATGTTTTCATGAGGGAAAAAAAAGTCTGGAGTACAATTGAGATTAAATCTAGAATTGATGATTTTTTTTATGAGGGAATTAGGCTCTTATTCATAGACCATTCCTGACCGTTAAACAAAACACGCGGCCAAACGTTTTTACCGAGTCCTCCGTCTTTAATTCCTTTTAGCGGAGTCTAAACGGCTTTATTAACGCGGCGTGAATGATGATGATGATGCTGAATCATGAAATGAGCGGTGAAAACCCCGCAGCACGTGCGCCAAAAGTCAAACCTCCGCGATCACGGAACCAGTAAAAAATGCGGCGGCTCCCCCTGGACCCCACACCCTGCCCCCCCTCCCCCACGTTTCTGTCCTAACCCAATCCGAAACCACCCCCCAAAAAAAAAAAAAACACCGACGAAACAACAGACGAAACGCTCGACAAAAACGAAGGAGAAATGGCGACTTCAACCGCGATACGCTAGAAAGGCCGAGGATTAGGTGGTTATCCCTTTGACTTTCATAGTATTTTCCTTGCCTAGATTCCTCGTCTCCCCCTTTCACACCTCTTATCCTTCCCCTCTTCATCTCCTGCTGGAGTCCTCTCGCTTTCGTCCTCCCCGCCCGCCACCTCTCGCAGAAGAGAGAGAGAGAGAGAGAGAGAGACTGCGTCGCCGGCCGGAGGAGCGCATGGCGGCCGAGTCCCTGGTCAAGCGCCGGACGGCCAAGTCCCTGGTGACGAAGCTCAGCTCCGTCTCCGAGCACACCCGCACCGAGGCCCTCTGCGAGCTCCGCCTCATCTCCAAGCACGACGCCGACGCCCGCCCCCTCATCGCCGACGCCGGCGCCATCCCTTATCTGTCCGAGACCCTCTACTCCTCCTCCCCCGAGGCCCAGGAGAACGCCGCCGCCACCCTCCTCAACCTCTCCATCAACGCCAAGGAGGCCCTCATGTCCACCCGCGGCCTCCTCGACGCCCTCTCCCACGTCCTCCGCCACCACGGCGCGGGCTCCGCCCCCGACGCCGCCGTCCAGGGCGCCGCCGCTACCCTCCACAGCCTCCTCATCGTCGACTCCTACCGCCCCATCATCGGCGCCAAGCGCGACATCATCTACGCCCTGATCGACATCGTCAAGAGCCCCAGGTCGCCCCCCCGCTCCGTCAAGGACGCTCTGAAGGCGCTCTTCGGGGCCTCTCTCTACGCGCTCAACAGATCCACCATGATCCAGCTCGGCATCGCGCCTCCGCTGTTCGGACTGATCCTCAAGGACGGGAGGGTCGGGTTGTTGGAGGACGCGACGGCGGTCGTGGCGCAGATCGCGGGGTGCGAAGAGAGCGAAGAGGCCTTCCGGAGGGTGTCGGGAGTCGGGGTTCTGGTGGATTTGTTGGACGCCGCCACGGGCTCGAGCATCAGAATAAAGGAGAACTCTGTATCGGCTCTGTTGAACTTGGCTAGGTGCGGAGGCGAGGGAGTGGTGGAGGATGTGAGGAGGATGGGTTTGGGTGTGTTTGATGGGATCAACGACGTGGTCGAGAAGGGGAGCGCCAAAGGGAAGAGCAAGGCCGTGGCGCTGTTGAACTTGCTCGATGCTCGAGGTCTTAGCGGCAGCAGCAATGGAAGCAATGAGAATTCGTTTCCAGATTCGCAGTTCGACTATCTACTGCATCATTCTTCCTGATTTGGATTCTTGTGCCATTAAATCGTGATGCCACCATGTGCTTGTGTGTTTTGCCACATGGAGAAAAGAGAATGTACACAGCCCGTGGAGTTCACTGGAAACTCGAGGCTCTTGAGCGGTGTCATTGTTGAACTGTGTTCACCATGATGACTTGGCTTTCGGCTCTGGCTCCGGCTCGTTCTGTAAATAGTTCTGATACTGAATTCATGAAATTCATTTAGTAGTTTTGAGCCAGTTTGCTTTTCTCTGATTTTGAATCCACCTTTGGCTAGGGGGGCTTTCTGTGTTTGTATGGATTAGATACAATGTAGTTATATCTCTTTAAATGAATGGAATTCATTCAAGGTTTTAATAAAGAAACTCGATGTTCCGATTTGAATGTCGCAATGGTGCCGTTAAAATCAACTGTAGACGCTGTTAGGTGTCTAGTAGTGACCGACCACATGCCACCCAAGGCACTAATCTGATTGTGTGAGGCAGTGATGATGGAGCAGACAAGGGGAAGTTTCAACAGCAAAGAAACTGGAAGATCAGCCCCTCCTGAGGTAACGACAGGTCTTTCTGCAGCATGAAGGAATTACATTCATGTAATTCATGCATGCTCGTGGGTGTAGAGTTCGGTTCAATTTGTAAGGTTTTACCACAGGGAAGTCTTCTCGAATCTACTTGAGTGCTGAAAAGCTTGTTTTGTTTTTTTATGGGTGTGATGTTCTCATCCGTTTATTCAATAATCAATTTGCACTATTCTGACTTTGACTTCCTAATGATATCATTCCCAAGTCAAAATCAACTTGCGATGCAATGTCATCTGCAATTGTACGTCTGTTCTTCAAAGCTTATTTTCATACTACAAAAGTCAAATTCTTGATATTATTTGATGAATGTATTAGTTTTCTGCACAGCTGGACAATAGATACGGTGGCTAAATTAATGACATGACAATGATTTCAAGATGACTATGTGCAACTTCCATTTCTCTACGGTAAATTTCATTGTTTAAATATACTGAGCAAGATTTTGCTTGGTTTGGGGGACGGGCCTTGCCGGTCCATTATAGTATTCATTGCCACAGCATAAGTGAATATGGAGCACGAGGCTCCAGAAAGCTCCATTTCCAGAAAGCTCCATTTGCTGAGGCCACTCCCTTCTTGCCATGGTAGTTGCTACTTCAGGTACCTGCTACCCGGGAAAGATTTGCACAGTTAACTACACTTACTACATTTCTGATTATAATTCTAATCGGAGGATCATCAAGCCAGAATACGTCAATGTGATTAAAATGGTAAGGCCATCCTGCCGCCAACCCTCCTCTCCCTTGCAATTTCTGGTTGTTACCATATATAATGTGTCACAGATTCGGTTTGGCAAACCTACTAGTAGAACTTTGCGTGAGTTGTACTTCCTTTGCCATGAACGAAGATGGGGGATACGAATTCTTCGTTTTATTGCCAGATGGAGGGCGGTGCAGTACATTGATATCTCATACTTGACGTGATAAATTGCTCAAAGATTGACCGTGGAACATGCAGCAGGGCTAGAGATTTATCACAGGAACTTTATTCATCACTTGGCAGAGGAATTTCTCATATATATGGATGTCACAAGCTCTAAAATTTTGCAGCTTATCTTGCTTAAGTGTTCCAAAGCTGTTCAAAAGAGAATTTCAGCCTTCATGTATGACCTGTTGCATGAGATAAGATATTCATCAGGCGGGAGCATAAAGTTATGATGTTAAAGTGTTCAGGTTAGTTTCGTCCTTCTTCTCATTGCTGTGGTCAAGGTTAGCATCATTTTGGCATACTTTATGGGTCTCTCATGATCCCTTCGGCAAACCAGATGCCTTTCTGATATATTCTCTGCATTTGCGGTGCAGATGGCATTGCGGTCGCTAACTTTATTCTCAACAAAATAAGATTTTCTAGAGTCAATGGTTTACTTTCTTCGAGTGATGGGCGTTGTTTAAGATGAGAAATCAATAAGTCTAGTAGTGAAAAGAGAGAGGACCCTTGAAATTTTATTCTCCTCCCTTTTCATGGTGATAATAAGCAAAGGACAATGAGGAAAACCACTTTAATTGAGCAGTGGAAAGTAGTTGTCCTATTAATATTTGAAGGTATTGACTAGGAACGGCATCTGAATCGTTTGCGTTGGTCTTGGTTCATGTCTACCAAAAGTAGAATGTCACCAATGGGTCCTCCGTTTTAGTTCTTTTTCTCAATGATGATGCTCTTACTTCTCTGTAGCCTCAAGTGTGCTTGTTCGGGCATCAGCTTTACAAGCCTGGCCGGTGCTTATCATGTTCAGGCTACTGAAGCTGTGTGTCACGAGAAGATCAGTAGCCTATTTATAAGACTATTCAACCCTCTTAGCAGTTTACAGAAGATATCAGAGGAAATTTTCAAGATCATAATGCTTGGACATTGTCTTCTGAAAATCGAACATTTATGTACAGCTAGTCTCCTGCAAATGGACCCATCTAATCTTTGTACGCAACTTATTTGCCCGTCTATTTGGTTCTGCTAACCTAACTTCCAAAAAGAAAAACCAGTGCTGGGAGTTGCGACGTCCTGTCAACTGGGCTGTTCGGGCGGCATGAGTAGACAAGGTTGGGAAGATGATTGCGATATTAATCTACCTATCAATTCTTCCTTCCGTGGCTATTTAAGATGCATATTAACTGAAAGGTGCGCTGAGTCAGGGGAGATTGTTTCCCATCTAGAACTTTATCAGCCTTGACTGCTGGGCACAAAGCAGAAAAAAGAGAACAGGAGCCGAATCCATCAACTTGGCCCAAGTGGAACACTTGCGCCAGATTCAGCAGATCGGCCACCCATTCGGCCGTTTGATCTTTGAGCTGTCCATTTGGGCAGCCACGTTGTTGACTTTGATTATTATGTTCTGGTTCGGGAATTTGAAACCTTCAAACCTAGCGGGCGGTCGATTCTGCCTGGACCCACGGCACGGTAACGAGCGACCGCCAGTCCTCTTTTCTTTACTCGTGTTCTTTACTCTTTCGAGTCGTAACCGAGACGGACTCTTGGAACCTTTGAAGATAGAACTCGGGAGATGGTAGACAAAAATGGTTCTCCCGCAAACGAATTCCTCTTTATGCTGCTGAAGATTACAAGGAAAAGACCTACAGTAGCAGTATACAGTGCGCCTTTGGCCTTGTCAAAACAGCTTGAAAATGTAAACGGGATCTCGATCAATCATTCTCGCAATGAGAGACCCCACGAAGGGGATGCCCCATCATGACCTTTGCTAGTCCTCGTGTTTGTTTGCATTATTGACTATGAAGCAGCATCAAGAGCGCCCCCACAAGGCACTTTTCCTTCTTTTTTTTTCAACAACCTTTCAATGACTTTTCAAGTACCCCCTCGCTTTACCAAGGCCAACATCCTCAATTCCTAATCGCTAAATTCAATTCTCCATCTCCTTTTGTCTGGGAATGGACAGTTGTACTAACTTTATCTTTTTGGCTAATTGCTCGTATTTCACACTTCCAATCACATTCCGAGTCACAGATAGCGTGACTTGTGATATTTCTAGGCAGTGTGCGAAAAGGAACTGTTTGAGAAAAACCTATTCTGCTGCTGCATCAGCGCGACTTTACTTTCTTTTAGCTTTCCACTTCAGAAAATTAACACCAAGAATTAAATAAGTTCTAGTTCAGCATTTGATATATATAATATATATATGACAGTAAGGAAAGCACCAAGCAAATGCTGGAATAGCTCAGTTGGCTAGAGCGTGTGGCTGTTAACCACAAGGTCGGAGGTTCAAGCCCTCCTTCTAGCGTTCTCGCGTCACTATTTCCCTTTTTGTCTGTCCTCCTTCCTTAAACTCCAAGGTTTGTCAGGCAAAAACTTGTTCCCAAAAGAGGGAAAAGTTTTGATGGAAGGTAGAGCTACTACCAAAAGATGTCTAATTTCGTCTCCACGGGGATCCAATTGAACTTAACTTCGTGCGTTTTTCCTGTTGGAAAAGAGAACCTACACTTGTTTCTTTGTTTTTTCCCCTCCTTTTGGGGTCCCAAAGAAAGAGAAATAACACAAAGTTGAGGAAGAACATAAGCAAGCTCGCTATAAAGAATGTAAAGCCGAGATGGCGCTTTCCAATTGGCCGATGAAAGCAACCAGTCCCGGCCCGAGATATTGGCGAGGAGAGGGAGAGCCACCACTCCCACTCCCAAAAACGTCCTGTTAACCTTAGTGGCGATGAATCCACCAAAAGGGCAAAGAGAAGAAAAGCATTCAAAAAGTGCCAAAAAGGCAATCGAAAAAGCAGAAGCGCTTGGAGAGAGAGAGAGAGCAGAAAAAAGAAAAGGGGTGGATGTGGAAAAAGGCAGCGGAGGGAAGAGAGAGAGAGAGAGAGGAAAAGGGCGGCAGTGGCGGCAACGCATTGGCGGATGGTGGTGGTGATATGGACGGACGGAGTGGGTGACACGCCCACGTGAGTGGCCCACCACCACCTCCTCCCTCCACCACCACCACCGCCACCACAACGCTTCTTCCATCCATCCCTCGCTTCATATCGACGCTAACTGCCAAAAACAACTCCAGCCCACCACCACCATTAACACCGTAAAAGTTACTCGGTTTTCTCTAGCAATCCGCGTGCTTATTTTCTCTTTTCTTTCTCGTTTAAATTCCAACACTTTAAATCGTCGCATTTACGTATTCTCTAAAGCCCTCACTAGAGACTTGCATTGGTGAGCTTGGTAGACGAAGAACCATATATTTGAATATATTGAAATACACATATGAGTTGTGTTAGAAAAGTCTAACGTTGAAAAACTAGAAGAGCGTAGAGCAATTGATATGTTTTAATTAGCCCGTATGGTAGACTTACGCTCCTTTAGGGATCTCCTGAAGTTAAGATATTGAACTTTTACTTTGCCCTAACAGGATATTGCTTGATATCTACATATTTTCTCACGGGGTATTAAAAATGAAGCTGTTATTATAAAAATTGCCAAAGAAAATATAGAGAGGCAAAAGTTAAGGATGGCATCTTGCAACAAAAGAAATATGAGCATGCCTTAGAAAAGAATGATTTGATATGGATCTATCGTGATTAAAAGGCAAATGCGTTACATGCCATCACTTTAAGATGATTGACCTGCTCATTTACTTTTCTCATTTTTTTGTTTTTTTGAAAAACATATGTCAGAATTCTCTCTCCACCTCCCCCTCCGCCTCCACCATTGTTATTCGCCTCGTCACTAAGTGCCTTGTCTCTCGCACGCACGCACAGAGAATGAAGATAGAGAGAGGTCACAGCAACCACGACTTCACACTGCAAGCAGTGGCCTAACCTCAAGCGACTCCAACCTGAGGCTTAGGAAGAGAGGGCTGGGGCGGCAAAAGCAACACGGGCCGGTGGCATCGCGTGGGGACAGGTAAGGATAGGAAGGGTAAAAAATGGAAAAGAAAGACAATTGCAATTGAGCCATCTAAAGTGTAAACGTACTTATGTGTTGACATCTCAAGGTAATTATGCAATTACATCCTAATTTTAGATGGTCGTACTTTTGGAATATAAAATGATAAATAGCGTAAAGTTCGACCCTGCGATTTCATTCAATGTGTTTAAAAGGAGTTACTGTTTTTTTTTTCTTTGAAAAAAAATGATTTGGACGAATAATGGACCTTTCTCACCCTGCTGCTAAAATGTTCGGTTTAAAGTGTCAACATAACACTAATTGCCTTACTAAGCAAGTCCGTCATTGTAAGCCTACCACGGGCTCACATACAAGTAGGGAAACACAATATTACGCCAAAGCCAAATATCAGTGATATACCTAAATTCACGATCATTCTTTATAAATTAATTAATGTTTTCTTAGATCAATAATAAACCGTAAATCAAATTTATGATTTTCGAATTACAAACTGAGTCTTTTAATCAGTCGACAAGCAATGATTGTTCAAATAGATCCACTTGCTTGGATATGTTTCCATCTACAATGGACACAATCTTTTTTTTTGTAGGTATCCTTAGATGGGGAAAATGAAGGAGAAAAAGGGAGGGGAAATATGGGGAGAAATCAAAGGCACCCCATAAAGCAAGAAAGAAAAAGTTAAGAGGTTACTATCATTAACTCATTTGACAAAAGTGACCCCCCCTTTCCCTTTGGTTGCCCACTCACACACTAATCTTTTTCTTCCTCTCCCTTCCCCCCCATTCTCTAATGCTAGTGGTTCCTTCTTTCTCTCTCTCTCCTGCTCTGGTTGGCCACTAGGGGTAGCCTCGCTTTTTCCCACTTCTAATAATGCTAGTGGTTCTTGTCTCTCATGTCTCTATTCCCCACTACCATACAAAGCCCCCTCTCTCGAGCTTTTCTGGGGTCGCGGCCTCAGGATGTTAGCAGCTAAGTAAAAGGTCAAAAACACTCGGGAGGAAGAATTTCTAGCATGGGGAGAGACGATGGATAAAGAAGGTAACCAAGAAACCCCATCTCTCCTCCCCAACAACAGCACCATCAAGTTGGAAGAGTCCCCTAGGAAATCAGCCACCGCTAGTGGTGCTCTCGGCGGTGGCGGCGGGGGCGGCGGCGGGGGCGATAGGCTGAAGAGAGATGAGTGGAGCGAAGGCGCGGTCTCGAGCCTCCTCGAGGCCTACGAAACAAAATGGGTGCTCAGGAATAGGGCCAAGCTCAAGGGTCATGATTGGGAGGACGTCGCGCGCCACGTCTCGTCCCGGGCCAATTCCACCAAGTCGCCCAAGACTCAAACGCAATGCAAGAATAA
Organism: Eucalyptus curtisii; assembly: GCA_017140595.1. Lineage (NCBI taxonomy): Eukaryota > Viridiplantae > Streptophyta > Magnoliopsida > Myrtales > Myrtaceae > Eucalyptus > Eucalyptus curtisii. The sequence continues at coordinate 38,966,187 of CM029500.1, read as the reverse complement.
GATCGAGTCCATGAAGAAGAGGTACAGGACGGAGTCCGCCACCGCCGACACGTCCTCCTGGCCGTTGTATCCGCGTCTCGATATGCTCCTGCGGGGTACCGCGCCGCCACAGCTGCCTCTGGCCCCGCCGCCGTTTTCTCAGCCGCTGGCCTCTAATCCACCACCTTTGATATTGTTAGAGCCGTCCTCTGCTGCAGCCGCGCCACAACTGCTGCCGCTTCCAGGCCCTCTGCCGCCGCCTCCGCCTGGTAATGCCCAGAATTCTCATGGATCCAATGGAGTTGACAAGTTGCCCAAGGTAAGAAGAGTGCCAAGCCACTTCATGTTTACATGTGTTCCTTTCATTTTATCATAGCTGAGCGAGTATCGTTTTACCTGTTTTACCCAGGTAACTTGAATATCATTCTGTCTCTGCATGATTTACTATTCTGTAACAACTGATGTGTAGGCCAATAAACAAATAGAACCCAAATTATAATTTCCGGTATATAGTGCTATCTTGATTTGACTTGAGTGTATTCATCACGGGGATCAATGCCCAGCCCAGGAAAACTACAAGATCATTTTCCATGTACACACACAAAAAGGTCTGCAGTAAAAGCATGTACTTATGATAATATTTGGATATATGCAAATTAATGAATTTGTTTATGCCTGAAGTATATAAATTAAGGTACCGGAACGCTAAGAGAGGGCTCTTCTCTTTAGCAGAAACTTGTTCTTAGTACATATGCATTCTGGCATTTGAGTTGATTGAGATCAGCCCAATTGACTCTTATGTTTTCACTAGCAATGTCTCTAATAAAATAGATTCGAGTCATGCTCGTTGATTTTGATATACGACTAATATAATTACTTGTTGAAATGTCTTTTATGTCAATGTAGGAAGATGGAGCCGGAACCAAATTATCGGATCAAGTGTCCGACAAGAATCCAGTGGAGACAGATAGCAGCACGCCGGCCCTTTACAGTGATAAGCAAAAGTCGTCGAGGTCAAAGAAGCATAAGACGATGATGAAGATGGAAAAGAACAAGAAGAGGCGAAAGAGAGAAGAGTATGGGATTGCCGAGAGCATACGGTGGTTAGCAGAAGTCATCGTGAGATCCGAGCAATCGAGGATGGAGACGATGAAGGAGTTGGAGAAAATGAGGATTGAGGCCGAGGCGAGGCGGGGGGAGATGGATCTCAAAAGAACCGAGATCATCGCTAATACCCAGTTGGAAATCGCAAAGCTCTTTGCTGGGAGCAACAAAGGGATTGATTCTTCCCTAAGAATTGGAAGAAACTAAGGTGGACTATTTGAAGCTTATGATTATAATTATGATTGTGTTATGGTAATATGTATGTAAAGATCACCTAGACTTTGTGTACTGACACTGTGAAAATGGCAAGGAGGACCGGAAGATGAGGTGATGACGGGCTAAATCTCAGCATCGTACCTCTCTTTTGGTGTAAGAAAGTCTATGCCTCATCTCCATGTTCTCTTTCAACGACATATTGCAGTGTATATTAGACCCTATGCAAACTGATTTAGAAGCACGCTACATAAGCCAAAAAAAGAAGTAAGAAACTTCATTCCGATACTTTTGCCTGCATCTATGTGAAATCAAGATAGCGCATTTAGCCGGAGGGAGGAAAACGTGGATACGCACGTAAGGTTGAACAAGCTCGATACACAGCGAATTTCCTGAACTAATTGCTATGAAACATATCGCCTCTGTTTCTTCGCTCCTCGTCTTTGCTCTGTTGGTTTTGGATTCTCCTGCTTTTCATAGAGAATCTGCTTGGAGTTGCATGTTCTGGATTGCTCATTAAACCATTGATGGACAGAGATGAGGACTAAAGTACCTAGTTTTTCTCCTATCTGCAATGTAGTTTATAAGAAAGCATCCTAATTGAAAATTGTGATAACACTTTCTAAGTCTGTGACTAGTCATACTGATCAAAATGCATTCTATAAAACAGGGAATTAGGAAGAAAGATACACGGGATGGATTTTAGCAGGGGGATTTTGAGTTCCTTCACCTTTTGATTTGATCACTGCTTCATCATATCTTATGAGTCAATTTCAGTATCACTGCCTCAGATAGAGCAAAGGCCATCCTTTCAGTCTTCTCTCCTTGAAGGAATTGAAGTGCCAAGTGGTTTCTTTGCTTAATCCGGGCACTTGATTGAGGAAGGTGTACTTTTTGGCCAATGCTCTCTGCTTTCTGACTGGGACAACACACAAGTTCCTGTATGATGCAACACTTCTCAAATATATATTAAAGAAAAAGAAAAAAAATAAAGGCGTGCTAGTTTTTGATGAGAAACTGCCGGTACTGTCACTGATCTTGCTCTGAATCTCGCTTCCGGCAAATTAGACTTGTTAATTACCTCAAAACCAATGTCCTAATCAATTTACAATTACCAAAACCAAATGAGTCAAAAATTGCTGAGAATATCATTTTCTCAGCAATTTTTAGATTAAATATTTTTAAATAAAATGCTGGGTCTCTACAGAGAAGTCCGAAAAAAAAAATCTTCGAAATCTTCTGATTCGAAAGAATGAGAAACAGCTTTCGGTTTATTCTATTCAAGTTTTAAACAACCGGTATCAGATTAGCAGCAGTCATTAATCATGATCAGAATTATACTTGTTTGGTCATTCAAGGAACCTCTACAGGTGGACAGGACTTCTCTTTTTCCTGGCGTAGGATAGGCCAGACACCGCAACCAAACACACCCAATTGGATAAACCATGAGAAAACTGAAAACCCCACCAAAACCTCCACCTCTTTCTCTCTCTCTCCAACATAGGAAATGGGTCTTCTCCAAATACACTCTCCAATTGCGGTCCTTCTCAGCAAACCGGTCTCGTCATCCCATTCCAAACCGCCTTGTCTTCCTCCGTTCCAAGATTCCACCCGGAATTTCGGACAAAGTTCGCTTTTTTCGTCTTCTCCAGGAATTAAAGACAGAGTCTTTACGCTATCCACTGCACCCAGGAAGCTGCTCTGCACACCACCTCAAGGGAAGCACGTAAGAGAAGACTATCTTGTGGTAAGTTGCCAAGTTCGATTGTGGGTCTCTTTCGTTCCTACCAGCGCTTGCATGAATCTGTGTAATTTCGAATTTTTCGGTGGCTAAGTGGAAATTCTTGAATGCCGGATTAAGATAATACGAGTAGGTAGGGGAGCTATCTGATTATGGAATTTGGAACTTGGGATTTCTCTCTTGTTAGCCTATGAAAATGGAAAAAATTATTATCTTTAGTGAGCTGATATATAGCGGCGTTTTCATTTAAATTGTATGGTTGGTTTTGCTTGGGCTTGGGGCGAATTACGTCGCTGTTCTTTGGCAGACTGTACAAACTTTTACATTGATGTGCTTCTTCTTTTGGTTTGGAAGAAAAAATTGTCGGCTCAGGAGGTGCAGGAGCTTGTGAGGGGAGAAAGGAATGTGCCCCTCATCATTGATTTCTATGCAACATGGTGTGGACCCTGTATTTTGATGGCGCAAGAACTCGAAATGGTAGGTTCAAATCTGATGTCTTGTTGTGGGTTAATTTCAATCTCGTGTCATCTCTGTTTTTTATTTTGATTAATTACTCTCATTTACGTTCTTTGTGGAGGGAAATATATTGTTCCATTATATCGGAGATCTTGGCTGTAGGTGCTACAAGTATATTGCCTTCTAATTTTTTAGCAAGTTAGTGCCAGCTATTTTCAGAATGGCAATGCTCTTCGATGAATTGGTTACTATTGGGAGTTTCTTTCATTGATATACCACTTCAACAGAAGCAAAGCATTCGTGATAGACCTGAATTGAGAGGCATGCTGATTAAATATCAGTTCATTGGCTTTTATAAATGCTTTTGATCGGTCTCGAGATTGACATCTTCCCTTAGTAAGGCAACATTTTCGATTTCCCTAGTTGCTGAATTGTCTTCCCCATTTTTATCCCCTTGACAGGCTTGGGGACAAGATACTTATTTATGTCCAAGCTACTTCAATTTAGTGAATAGTTTATAAGATGCTCGCTACAAGTTACTTTGAGGTTAGGACCAAATGCTTAGATTGATTTCCTATTGCAGCTTGCAGTGGAGTATGAGAATAATGCCATGATCGTGAAAGTTGATACAGACGATGAGTATGAATTTGCCCGAGACATGCAGGTAATAATTGCCATCAATACTATTCCGATACCTTTTCTTATGATTGTTGCATTCAAACTCTTGGCTTGAGATCTCCATCATCTGGTGATATCATAAGACACTTGATGTTGGTACCCTTCTCTTGGTCTATAAATGTTGTTTAATGACAAGTGGAAACAGCTTTTCATTGAAAACCTTGCTAGGTCGTGAGGCTCCTCTTAAGAAACTGCTCCTTTCTCCCCCTTTTTGCTGTTAAGTCAAAAGAATTAAAAATGATTTGCTAGATTTTTTTCAGAAATGAATATAAATTTTGATGAATCAGGATTCAGGACAAGCTAAAGCCATTTAATCTCCAGGCAAAAGAAAAAATCGGCTGCTTATGAATTTCATTTGAAACTCTTATGTTTCAGGTACGTGGCCTGCCGACTTTGTACTTCATCAGTCCAGATCCCAACAAAGATGCTATTCGAACAGAAGGTCTTATCCCTATTCAGATGATGCGCGATATCCTAGACGATGAAATGTGAAGGCATCAGGAAAATGATTGATAAAATGTCTTCTATGATTTAGAGACAGAGCTGCTCCAGCTGCTCCAGATCCAATGTGCGATTTTGCTCTGTGATATTCTTTTAATATGAAGGTAGGTATAGGCCATTCAATCTGGAGTTGGCCACCTTTTGTTGTTATACTTGATGAACTAGATACTAAACTTAGGAGGTTTGGGCATTCAGCCCAATGGAAGGCATGGCCCCGGAATATCAGTTGGTTGTATTTTGCGTTTGGCCATTACCATCTATATAGTAACTAGGGACGGCGACAATCTTTAAGGTGGTTTAGATAGTTTAATATGCAATTTGAAGATTGCTTTTACATCCCGGCAGATACCGGATAAAGCATGCTCTCTGTTTGCTTGATTTATTCCCGGCAGATACCAAAATATTGCTAATGGCTCTGGGTTAGAGGACCTTACTACTAGATCTGCTTATTTTGCACCTGAAATGAATTTCTGGTTCAAAATGAGTAGAGATGAGTTTCTCAAAATGTTGTTGTTATTAGTGGACGACTGGGGAGATGGAATGCTCATCTAGCTTGAGATCAGTTGTATGCTGAGCAGGGAAATGGCACATGTAGGCAAGTGTACGACCTGATGAAGCTGATGTAGGAACCACTGGTGCTGGATATTAATGGCTTGCTTATCAAAGTGTAAGTGCAATTGAATTGCCATACTTAAGAGTCTGTCGGATGTATGATCTACTTGTACCTTCGGTTCATAGAAATGGGTCCAGTTCTTGGCGATCAGGTAGGGACAGGTAGAAGAAGTTTTCATTCTTTAAGCATGCTGTGCTTCCTTGCAATAGGATGAATGAAGTAAATCGTTGTCGAGATTTTACAAGTCCTCTGCTTTATCCCCAGTGATCTGGAAAATGAAAGAGAGTGGTTGCGAAAGAAAATTGACATGTAAATGATGAAAGAGCGAATCCACAATTAGTGTATTGTTTGCAATTGCTAAAGCTCCACTTATTTCGAGAAAAATGATTTCCAGAAAAAATAAAAAATAAAAAAATAAAAATCCACTTTTTGCTGTGTTTGTTGGCATGGTTAGTCGAGGGTATAGTTTTCTCTCTATGGGAAAACTCAAAGTATAAAGGCAGGAAAATGACTTGAGATTAAAAACCGGAAACATCTTTCCTAGACACGAATGAGTTTGCTTGGTCCTCATCTTCTTTTATTCTCCATCTTAGTGACTACTGCTTCTCCTTCCTTTTCAGTGAATATACACTCTCTCTCTCTCTCCAGTCTCCAATCTGAGTCTTGTCTTTTTGGGGAGATTTTCTGGGTTTGTTCGATGGTGTTAGTCCTAAGACGATAGCTGGAATGGTATTTACGCTAGTCTCATTAAGCACACCAGACGTTTGTGTAAATTACTCATAGAAACTTGACTCCAAATCCCCGTGACCTTGCTAAGGAAATTACATCACGCGAAAGAGAGGAGACATCAATAACAAGCAACAAATTAAAGAGAGGAATATATGTAGATCATTTAATTAAGGTGACAAGATGCTTCTAGATAACTTTGTCAGTATTTTTTAGAGTTGGCGATCCATCGGAAATTGTCGTCCAAATTGAAAGAATATCTAGTCTATAGCTTTAAAACATAGTTTATTTAGTTCTGGCAGAAATAGAAAACGGTTTTCCATTTCAAACGGTAGCATGTTTGTTTGAGTGAAGAAAATTTCGTAAATTAGTTCTTTGAACTTTCACGCACTTAGTTTGCTTCAAATGATCGTCAATGGAAAATCATTTACGGTTAAAGAAAGTATGCTTACTAAAAGATAGAAAAATGAATTTCCTAATCTGAAATGAGAGAAAATTTTCTGAAAAAAATAATTTCTCGGAAGATGTTTTCCATTAATCATGGAATTTTCTTTGAAATAGACACTTCCTAAATTTATTTTAGGATTAAAGTACTGTCATTTTCTTTGAAAATAACTTCTTGAATAATATTTTCAAGACGAAACAGACGTATGCAAAATATCAGCCGATGATCTCATCCAATTCATTGAACAGGAGCTGCATTTTTGCTCGGGAACATGCATGTGGTCATATTCTCTCCCGGAGTCCCCACGTTTCAGAGTGTGAAGGTGACTAATTGAAACGGTGACTAATTGAAACGGTGCGCATTCGGTCTCGATGCAGTGGCTATTCTCCCATTCGGTACCCGAACCTAGAAGCCCCTCGACTTTCTGGTAAAAGACAGATGCTTTTTTATGACCCTTCGCGTTTGCGGAGGGGCTTCAGTCAAGCCTCTCGCATCTGACCAAATACGGAGCGATTCCAACGCACGAACGATGCGAAACCACTCCTTTAAATCGATTGACTGATTGGATAGCCCCTTCCCATTGATGAGTGAGAGAGAGAGATGTCTTTTTTTATGACCCTTCGCGTTTGCGGAGGGGCTTGGAAGCCCCTCGCATCTGACCAAATACGGAGAGATTCCAACGCACGAAGGATGCTAAACCACTCCTTTAAATCGATTGACTGATTGGATAGCCCCGTCCCATTGTTGAGGGAGGGACGAGTTTCCTTTTCCCAGGGCGAAAGCGAGGACCATCTGCCTCTTCTCATAATCGAAAGTCAAAGGGACTTAAATGAGAATATCAAAAGACTAAGCGGGAATGGAGATAAATCTGAAGAAAAAAAAAAAAGAAGAAGAGCAAAGGAAAAATTCTGCCATCTTGGTTCTTTACAAGACGATACAAAACAATCGGTCTCGATAACGAATTGAAATGGAACCGCAGTCGGCAGCCTCTCCGTCATAAATTGTGGAGTCAATCTCGAACAGAGTCGATTCCGAGCGTAATGCTTGCAGAAACGCTGAGGACGTGCTCTCGAATACAAAGCCGTACGCGCGTTCCTAAAAATGGTTGGTTCGTCGGACCGCAGGGTGGACGGCGACGTCGGCTGGGGAGAAGGCCAAGATCATGAGGGCGGCCATGATGCCGACAGGGAAGAGGAGGAGCACCAGCGGCGGAGGAGGGAGGGGCGGCAGCACCAGAGGCAGCACCACCAAGAACGCCGTGAGGGCCGCCAGTACCAGAACAGTCTCCAAGCCTGTCGCGCCCCTTACCATGCTCCTCCGACCACCATGCCCCGTCTCTGGATTTGTCCCTCCTCCTTCCTCCGTCCGCGAAAGACTCGGTTTTCCGGGTCAAATCGTCGATGACGGAGAGAGAGAGATGGAGCAATCAAGAAGAAGAAGAAGAAGAAGAAGAGGAAGAGGAAGCTTCAGAGCAAGCAAGAAAGAGAAGAAGGCGGCCTTTTCTAAAGGTGGGAGTGGGACGGGCTTTGGCTTGGGTATATATAGTTGGTGGCGTGACGCTTTTTTGCATGAAAAGTAAAATGGTTTTTTTCCAATCTTGGAATTTACGTTTCTCTACATATTTTGACTGTCGGTCACCAAAAGAACGTGCGCAAGCAAGTAACCATCGTGCCTCGCTCATTTATGTGATGTTGTTTTTTCAGTTTATATTCTAGAGGATGGGTGCATAATATGTATAATTTTACTCTCGCTTATCAATGAAACTCTCCGATATACGAAATTTTGATCATCATATATTACGACGTGAATGTAAACAAAATAGATTAGTTCAATGCATCATCGATATGTTAATACATTGATAAATAATTGTTTCCTAAAATCGTCTAGCATGATTGATCTCGCAATTCCAATGTTCGTTTGTCCTCAATTAGAACCTAAAGTTCAAGAGTTCAAATTGGATTTTGGTAGTTAGAATGGAACTCCAATAGTCAAGTCGTGGTTGTTAACCTAGGTAGCTCCTCTCCACTTTCTCATTACTTTAAAAAAAAAAAAACAGTGCTTGGGAAACCACATCGTTATTGCCAATTAAACCAAACCTATGGAAAATTCCCTTGGAATTGTATGCGACTTACGCAGCTTGTTCAAGGGAAATTGCCTAACTTTTTTTTTTCCCTGGAAATCCTTTTCCAAGTAAGTCCTCATATACTCTTATCTCCCCTAATATTGCTACACTATGTCGAATCAAAGTGATACTTATTCAACATTCATCAAAACAGAGAGTTTCTATCTTCAGGGAGATAATTAGTGATTACAAATATGGGTTATTATGATTAATATTATAAATAACCTCAAACCGATACATTGTGACAAATATACTTTGCCAAAAACTCTAAACCGGTATAATTGCGACAAATTGTGGACTTATCATTTCAATTAAATTATTGCCATTTATTATCCAACTCCGCATTTTCACTATAAAATTTGACAAAAAAACTGAGGATAGATATGTCATAAGTGTATCAATTTGTGATTTTTGAAATTTAAAAATTAGTTTAAGATAAAATTGTGATGGTATAATAATTTAGTTTTTTTTTTTGTATCACCCCGTTTGTTATTAAAAAGGATGGTCTTTTCGAGAATTATAAGATTATCTATTTGATTGCTTATGAAACATTATTAACAAATCCTGATTAAGAAAATCGGTAGAATGACGCATCAACGGTCAAGGAAAGGGAGAGACGTGGGTCCCGGAGGGAGGAGAGGAGGTTCATCGGTTTGTGTCAATTGCCAGAAAACCCGGCATCGTGCGATGGTCCGAATCGGACAGGATCAGGCTCCACGATCCCTACGGATCCATCTCGATCGCGATCCGTTGCAGAACCTCAACGTATCAACATCAGTTCTCAATAATTTTTATCTGTCAATTCTCTCGTCTTATAAAAATAATATTCCATGGCTTTGTTAATCGATGCATTGGAGAATGTAATCCGCTCTTGCTTGGTACTATCGTTTTGTCTTATTTCTCTGTATGGCATCTCTATATTTTTCTTTTAACGAATAGAATGCGATGACAAGTTGTTCTCCGGCAACATGGTGATAGAAAAAGGAGACCGGTCCTTGTCCCAGTAACGTAAGATGTGACGGAGCTGTTTATGGCGACAAAAAATATTTTTCTATGTTATATGGTATAGAAAAAAAATTACAAAAAACCAGATCAAGGTGATACCGGTCTTTTTTTTTTTTGGGGGGGGGCAGGGACTTAATCGAGGTTATAGAAATGGGAGTAGCCTAGCATTACGTGCAAATATGTACAAGTTGATCACTACTTGTGGAGCATCAGGAAGAATGACAACTTGTGATCTTTCTTGCTTAGGATGCTATTTCCAAAGGAACGGAAAAGGAGCAAGAATGTGCGAAAAAAGATAATGTACAATTCCATGTGCACTCCATCCGTTTATTACTTCCTGTAAAGAGTAGGCAGCCGAACTTTTATAGATCGATTAGATTCAAGTTTTATTCTATCGGACTGACTTGTGTTCCGTGCAATTGTAAACCTTGACAGCGTTACTATGTACAGATGCATTTGATTTCTCCCCTCGTTCTTTCTTTTCTGTTGACTTTCCCAGCATTTTGAGCTTCGGGGTATCTAATCCATTGGTCGGTGGATGAAGTGGGAGCTGGGAAACGCATCTCTCGAGGGTTTAAACTTCAATGTACTTGACCAGAGGGCCGCAACCCTCTCTTGCTAGTCGACCAAAAGGCAGCTATTCAATGGCAAGCGATGTCTTTTCCTTGTCAAATTTCGGAATAAAGAATGAGATTCAAAGACTCTCACTCCCTCCTTGCCTCCCTAATTCCAAGAATCGTAGAGGAGAAGAGGAATAAGAAATCCTCACGGATAGGACGGCGCTCGCGTGGCGTCCCAATTCAGTGAATACGAGCAGCTTGGTACGGCCATATCTGCCAATTTGGTAGCTTTGCTTTAATTGAAGAACATGTGCAAGTTGGCGCGATTGCACTCTCTGCACATACGCGTGCTTTTTCCTGTTCGCTCGGCGTGCAATGTATCTTGATTTTTTTTTCCTCTCTTTTTCATGTGTTCAAAGCTCCTACGCTTCTCTCTTCCCAACGCGCGTCAGACGCCAATCAAATTATCGGTAAGGCTCGATTCTGTTTGGGGGTGGTGGTGGTGGGGGATCGTGTCGAGAAGACCAAACCACATTCTCAGTTCCCTCAAATTCCTCCATTCCGAGATGCGGGTCTCAGTCAATTCACGACCCGCATTGAACTGAGGTTAATTTAGATTTTCATGTGGCCAAGATTCTTGCCGTCTTTGTCGGGCCTCTGTCAATCTCGTTAGGCCTTAGGAAGTGAGAGATCTTGGTAGGAATTCACGTCGAGAAAGGAATAAGGATTACGCAACCAAAAGGAATTCAGGCCAGTGCAGTCGACTCGAGCGAGGGTGACGATCATGGCCGGCCGGGCCGCCATGCACCATGCATTGGAGGGTCGTCCTGAGACCAAGCAGCCTAGGAGATTTTGTTGTTTGTGATGCAATCCATCTCACTGCCAGAGGTTCGAATCGACCCAGGGGGAGCTCGGGAAAACTACGCATCACAAACGCCATTCTTAAACCGCTAAAAACTAGCTCACAGCACTTAACATTGGGAACACTGTAATTATTAGATGAGTTAATCTATCTTTAATGGCTGCCTCTCGTTTGGTAACTTCCATTTTGGTTACCGCTCATTCTTTCTCCATTTAAATGCGACGGCTTTTCATTTTCTTGAACAAAACAAATTTCACAATTAAATGTGCATAACTAATTTGACACCGATACCACGAGCATGTGCATGAGAACTAGAATCACCTAAATTTAAGAAATGATATTGGACCTGGAACAGTAGACCCCCCTTGCTTCATGCTCTATGACTATATGCTTAATAAGCATCCAGTTTATGTTCCGTAACTATTTCTGCGTGATAAAATAACCCAACATTTTCCTCGATGACCTTCATCAATTGGCATTCAAACATTAGTAATGATTTGTTTCTGTAATGTTTATAGTGTGAGTATGCATTTATATGTAAATCCCCATGTGTTTCTTGGATACACACAACTAGATGCTGTCGATGCATTAACATCGGACCTACCCCATCTTTCTCAACTTCTTCTTCTTCTTCTTCTTCTTCTTCTTCTTTTTTTTTTTTTTTTTTTTTTTTTTTTTTTTTTGTGGGGGTGCTTTTGCTTACTCCAAATTTCGAACTTGGCTTATGCGTTACCAAGATTAGTTTTCTGGTTCGTGTTGTTGTTACTTATTAGAATCGAATGTGATTTGACAATAGGACGCCAAGCAGGGGACGAATGCAATGCGGTGTGACAAGAATCAATTGGCTCCAGAGGCAAAACCATCATGTAAACTTCAAATAAACCCGTGGAAAAGATCAAACATGTGAGTAAAAACATCCTTTTCCAGCACTATTTCTTTCACGGTAGCCTTTTCTTCAACGTTTCTCACATGCTCCCTTTGTTTTTCCCTTTGTCATGTTTCTTGCCTAGCATGTGATGTTCGGTGCCATTTATTGTCCACGGCAAGAACTATAAGTACGCTTATTCCTCAACCAACACGGCAAGGACTATAAGTATGCTTTTTCCTCAACCACCTATTCAATTCGAGATTCGAACATATCTAATGCTAAGAGTGAGAACTTTCCACACAAATTATGACCCCAAGCATTAAAGGAATTTGTTCAGAGAAACCCGGCCATAAATATAACTAACTTGAACCCGACATGACACTACACAGTTTTAGTAGTGACTAATTAGTTATTCTATATTTTGCTCATGATACGAAATAATCCAAACAGTTAACTCTATCCCAACGTAATTTCATAGATTTTTTTTTCCACGTAATTGTCAAGGCATCAAACTTGCCTTTCTTTTTGTCAGAAGCATGAAACCTGCTTAAGAATGCATACAAATTCCCCGTTGCTTAAAAACTAGATTGACTCGGGAAAAATGTCCAAAAAGTCCTAAACTCATCGTATAAAAGCTAATTAAATCCTAAACTTTTTTATAATTTGTCAATTTAGTCCGAAACCTTTTAACAATTCGTCAATGTACTCCTTCCGACCAACTATCCATAAGTTTATTACTAAATTAGAGGTGATCGATTCCCGATCTGATCCTTTTCTTGGACAATTCTCTCCAAAATCCTCGTCCAATTGAATGAACTAAACGCTTATAAAGAGTGTGGATTATGTTATGGCGTTGTCTCCATGTGTGTTTGATTCCCATCGATTTGCTTCATTAATGCACTCCTATTTGCTTCACCTTTGCGGACCAAAGAGAGAGAGAGAGAGAGGGCTTTCATTAGTGGCATGGGCTTTCCTTTAGTTGTGGGTTTTTACTCTCTCTAGGGCTCTACTTATTTTTCTTCCGAGTGGGCTATTATTCTTTGAGCTAGCAGGCGACTTTCAATATCGATTTGGTCTAGGCAATCCAGTCAGTCCAGTTCTCACCCTAAAACTAAGAATCGGATTGGCACCCTTTGGAACTGCCCAAAATCTACATGTTCGGTTCAATCCAGGTAATTTTCGTTATAGCCCCTAAATCAAATTGATAAATTTTTAAAAGATTTAAAGGGTTTAAAACTAAATTGGTAACTTGTCAAAATGTTTAGGATTAAAATAATATAATTAAAAGGTTTAGAATTGAATTGATCGAATTTTCTGAACAACTATCTCAGGTCGACTCAATATTCACCCCTCTACAAACTTTAGGCGCCATGGAAGGAAAAAGACGTTCGCCTTTCTTTCTATCTTTCCATGGAGGCCCAATCCACGTTTTGGTAGGGCCTACCTCCAAGTGACAAGGCAAACAAGTGCGGTCCCTCGCACGTGCACGCCCACGCGATATTTTGCCGAGATGAAAGAAACCTCAAGCAGATAACTCTGAAAATCTCATTAGCTAAGTGGGTTGGAACTTGGGAGTTGGAATTCTAAAAGTTAAGTTGGTGTATCCAATTACGACAACAATATTTATTCATATTAACATTAGCAATTATATATATTTTTTTAAAAAGGCATGAATTCGCAATAAAAACATATTGAGCAAAAAACTACTAATAATTTTATTTAAGACTTTAAATTAGTTTAAATTATTAGTCGTGTCTATGCAAATGTCACTCTCATTTCTTATGGAATCAAATGCATGTGAGCATGCACGTTTGTCATGGCGAAAATAAAATAAGAGTTTAATTAAGTAAAGATTAGTTGGCCATTTGGAGTTTCGATTATTAAAAAGGGCCATCCTTTTTTATTGGCCTAATTTTCTTTAAAAAAATTCAACTTTATGTCTAATAATAATGCTCACTCGAACTTTTTTTTTAGGGCATAAGCGAGATTGAATCTAAAATTAGGGGTTTTATTCGGTTATTACACCATTTTCTATCACCTAATATGGAGGATTGTTCCGCTACGAGAGAATCTTGGACTGACCTATCGGATTATAGGGTTGTAGAGCCAAAAAGACGACAGATCCTAGAATTGCACGGAGCTTTTAGCTTTGTAATCATGTCCTCATCATTTTCTTGTTTTCCTTTTCTTTTTTCTTCTTTTTCTATTTTTATTTTGAGGGGGACAAATCTCGTTCGTCTGTAGGCCAGACAAAGGGTGCCTTTTATGAATCTGCATCGCTATTGATTCGCTGCTTCCATGTTTACGGAGCAGCATTCGTCCACCCAATCGAAGCCCTTGGTAAAGGCGACCTTAGTCACCACACGAACGGCTGAGATTGGATCTAAACACATCTGTTTCCCCTCTCCCGGATTGGTTTAATACCAATGCTCGAGTCGACCGAAAGAAGTCCACCCATGATCTATTGGCAGCTAAATTCAGTCCTTGAGATCCCATAACATAACATAAAAAAGTCATGGAGCACATAAAACCCCCCAACAATAGAGAGTCGATTTAAAAGAGTTATCCCTAAAAGAGTTATCCCAATGGGCAATCACTAAACTCTTATCTAAAAGACTTTGCTTTTAAGCTTAAGAGAAGACCCAAAAAAGCCCATTCCTTTCCCGCCTAACCCTAATGCCCTTACTCCAAGAGCAAGTAGCCCTTTATCACTCCGGCAAGAAAAGGGCCTAGCTAGCCGCCAACTCGACGTCGTCGTCACTTGCAAGATAATGCCAAAAACTTGACTTTACTAAACAAGCGAGAAAAGCCATTTCTATTTAGTCAAGTGCGCTAGCTGCAATCAAAGGTTAGTGCACACTAGAAAGCTCTTCGAAAGGCGCCGGCTCCCTTCTGAGTGACAGCACAGCTACGTGCTGGCACTCAATTAGTAGCGCTGGCACGTCACTCAATTGCGATACAGTGATAGAAAGTCCTTCCTTCAGTCCCTCAATCAGGCCTTCATTCAGCATCATTCAGTGCCTTTAGTCAGTCAGTCAAAGAGTACGAATACCAGCTCTAGTAGAATACCAGTAGAACAAGGATATCTCCTCCACACGTCGTGTCAAAAACATGCCTTTTCTATCGATTACTTTCCTTGTCTAAATAGAGGTAAGCATTTCCCCTCAATAGCCAACTTCAAAGAATGAGTAGAATATTTGAAATTTGCATTTCTTCACCGGGCTTGGATCAGGAACATTATCTTTACATCTATTTGTTGGATCCTTCGAAACTGTAATGAAATCATTTTTCATGATAATATATATCCACATTTACGACAATTCATTACATGTATTCCTGATTTATCGAAAAAGTTAAAAGGCTAATTTGATCAATTAAGTTGAAACAAACATCTTTCAAGCCGGAAAAAAAAAAAAAAGAGTCAAAGAAACAACATCACCTAAACTTTCAATTAAAGATACCGTGCTAATTGATCCTATCAAGGATATTGTCTCATTGATTGATCTTAATTGATGTTGACTAATGCACTGATGGAAAATTAAAATATTGTATTTTTAGGGAATCTTTTTTCCTTTATTATATATTTTTCTTTCCCTCGTCATCTAGATCTCATGTGCTATAAATAGGCTGTAATTACATGACATATGTGCAAGAAAACGACACACTTTTTCCCAATTTCTCAGCTAACTTTCTATTCTCTGACACTTTCGGGTCTTCAAAAGTGATCAAGATTATTCCTTAAATACCAAGCAACTAAATCACGAGCAGATTGCTTGCCTTCTTTTCCGAATCTATTTTATTCGTCACGTCGGCCAGCAACAAAGTTTGTCCCTCAAGTTATGTGAATTAAGGGCTCAAGACGGTTTAAGATTTTCTTGCAACCAGAAAAAAAGCTGGAAAACTGAAAACGTGGATCCTCTTTGGCAATCACATTTTCTAAGATTTTCATGTTTCATTGAAAATATGTAATAAAAATAAAACTTGATATACCGAACTTCACAAAGTATTGATAAGAGTCAACGTGGCTTTTCATGAGATCACAAGTTCGAATCGAAACAAAAATTTAAGTCGTATTTTGAATATTTGTGATCTCACAACACGAGAGAGTTCTTTTTGTCTTCGCACACCTCCATATGCATAGCCGCAAGCAAGCAATGCCCCACCGGCTCGAGGGCGAGATTCACCTAATACCCGATACGCCGCGACGGACGAGATTCCCCCTTCGCACAACGGATTCTAAAAAGTCGGGCCCACCTGCCGGGGCCGGGGCCGGGGCCCATCGGTCGCCCCCGACGTGGCCTTTTGACCGTCCCCCCGGGCCCCTCTCACCGTCTGATCTCCGCTCAGCCGCGCTCTTCTCCCCCTCCTCTCCCTCTCGACCAATCCCCACACCCCACCTTCCTTCCTTCTCTCTCTCTCTAACTCGCGCTATCGCCATCGCTCTCGCTGATATTTTCGGCGGTGCGGCGTTCGCAAAAGCAACGAACCCTAGGGAGGGAGGGAATCGACAACAGCCCCAAGCTTCTGGATAATGCTGGTGGCCCGCATTGCGCGAGACCATCGAGGCGGACGCAGGGATCACGTGCTCTCCCCTCGCCGCGAGCATGCGGGCGATTAGACACCGAAATCGGGATCGCTGCTGAAAATCCCATCCCCCCCCCCCGGTCGATCCGACACGACCTTCTCCCCTCCTCCTCCTCCGGTTCGGTTCGTTCGATCCTTAGCATGTGCGATTTGGTGGCGCGGACGGGTCGGCATCAGCAACGGTACGAGGCCGGTTGTCGCCTTGTCGCCGGGTAACGATCGATTCTCGCGCGCGCGCGCTCTCCATTTTCGGTTTTGCCTCCCCGGCCCCTCCCGATGTGCGTGAATCTGGCACGAGGGATGATGCTCTTGCGCGTTCCGTTGGATGACCACGGATGTTTGTTCTTTGCATTGTTTTTATTTTTAATTTTTTTTCGGTTAACTCTTTGCGTTAGGTTCTGCGCTGCGTTGCTTGCGCGGTTTATGTTATTGATATCGTGGTCGTTTTCATTGGGGATGAGTGGGACCTGATTGTGTCGACGACGGTCATTTTCGGTTTTTCCCCTCCCTTTTCTTTTCCCGATCTTTTCCTTGTCGAGATTCAATTCTTTTGATTTGATGCGCCGCGCCCTGCAACGTCTGTTTTTGACTTTCTGATGTTCTTTCCTTTTGATCGATGATTACTTTAATTAATCCCAGACCTACGCTTGACGATGTTGGGTGGTGTTATTGTCCTAAAGTAAAGGTCTTTCGAGCCTTTCTTTAGTTGGAGAAAGGATACTGGCCGGGTTTCTGCGTCCGCGGTTTCGAGGGACGGGTTTCTTTCTTCTGTGCTTTGTATATTTTTTCTTTTCTTCTTTTCTTTTTTTGGGCCGGATTCTTCTTTGTGATTGGATGAGCATTACGGTCGCCGCGGTCACAGATGATGACATTTCTTGTGAGGATCTCTGATGCTTGCTCAATTGAGCTTGTTGGTGAAGAAGTCATGAATTGGATCTTACAATATCCTCGAGTTTAGTAAATTGTGGATTAGAGGATCATCGTGTTTTTGGAGCATCGCGCTTCTTTATTATGCCGTTCCACCTTTATGTAACTTTAACATGTACTTTGACTTTGTAAAGGGAGGTCCAATGAAACATATATTTGTCAAATATTAAACCTTCTTCGGTATTGGAGTGCCAAAGTCCACCCCCAAGGGTTCATCCAGTTGAGAATTCGACACTCTTGGGAAGCCGAAAATCTTAGCTGCGTGAATCTGTACATACCCAAGTCTGTGGACCATCTTAGTGTTTGGTGACACAGTTAAAAGATGGTTATGGTAGGTTTTGTTTCCACTGAATTATGGTGCATATCATGGACAATGGACTGCTTCAAATGTGGTCGTAGGGCTATTGCTTAGATGAAGGATATATTGGGGAACTGGAAAGTGCTACCTCTTTTTCACAGTGAATGTGGCTCTTTCTAGGCATCAAATAGCATCCTAGTGACTGATGCAAAGTGTATTCTTTGTTTGCAAAAGGAGCAAAAAATCTGGGAGGAATGTGGGAAGCTGTAGAAGGTTGGTTAAATGTTACATAATAAGTGTGCTTCAGAGTACTGCTCCATGACTGCATATGAGTTCTTCCATCATGGATGTTTGTTGCTTTGCAAGACCTAAACTCCTCTCTTGCACTTTATAAGACTTCTGTTTTGTCCTTTTTCTTTGCCACTGGGGCTTTTGGCGCTGGAGTTTGGATTGAAGGTGGATAAGTAGCATGAACAGAGAAAAGATGATAATTTTTTTAACTTGCATACATGTGGAATTATACTTGGAAATGTAAGATTGTACTCACTCTGTACCTTTCATAACTTCAATCAAGTAATAATGGTGGGATCGAACTTAGGAGGTTCATTCTTGGGGGGCAGTTGTGGATCCTGCTTTATTGATTATTTTCTTCTTTCCTTTTTGGCGAGGCTATATGTCCATCATACAAAATTGTCATATGCTTACTACAGCATGTCCTTTAATTCTAGGATGACCGCCCTTCATTTTTCTGCATTGTTTTGTTTAGGAAGAAAAGAAAACGCAGAGGAGATTCCTCTTTGATTTTTCCTATTTTATGGGTGCATCAGTCTGAAGGGATAACTAACTCAGTGGCTTCCTTTTCCAGGTGTATTCCTTATAGATATAGAAAATCTATAGACTGTACCAGTGACACCGATGAAAAGATTGTTGAGGTGCTCATGATCAATTCAACTAGTGGATCAGGTCTTCTGTTTCCAAAGGTATACTGCTAATTATACTCTTTTCTGAATACAGTGGTCCTGTGTATTGATCCTGATAAGGGTATCTAGAGCTTTGTATTGGATAGAAAATGTTCAGTCGTCGGTTGTGTAGATGCTTTTGTTGTGTAACATTCCAAGTGAGGAGCTGAGAATATTGCTGACCACATTTTCTCGTTCGAAAGAACAGGTTTTATTTGTTTGACACAATAGGTAGGGAGACACGGCTAAACACACCTTAAAGCCTTCTGGCTTCATTAATGGCTAAGCTCACGCTGAACTGAATATGGTCATCCCACCAAAGTAGTTAAATTTTTTCTTCTCCAATTTCTTTGCTGCACCTGATGTAAACCAAATTGAAAATGATACATAGTCTCATCTTCTTTTGTTTCTGTTGGTACGTACTGTTAATGTGTATGGACTACTCAAGAGGTACACAAGTGTGCTATTTATTGCAAGGAAAAGCACTTCTACTGTTGTACATAGTTACTTTAAGTTGTTCCTTCCGGTTAATATCTGGTTTGATGTATGTCTCCAGAAATTCAGTTGCACAAATCTTGGAATTTGCTGAACAGATCACTTATTGACTTCCTAATCTATTCTGGAAATGCACATTTCTATCACCTTATGTGACTAGTATTATGATGAATTTGATGGGTATGCTGTTGATTCTGACTTATAGCTTTATGTACCACGACTGGTGTGGCGTTCTTGAGTGCATGCCTAATATTTGTGATAAGCCATTTGAACGCAAACACCTTGTTTTGAATTACTTAGAACGAACTATTGTTGCTCCACTCCATAAATGGAGTTACGTCTTAAGCAACGAACTTCTCACACCTTAATGAGATAAATAATCCCATTCTTGGATTATTTGATTGTTTTTTCATAAGCCGTGAATTGTGGATCCACAATAACATCTTTTAGTGAAAAATAAACAGAAGTTCATTTGGAAAAGACTGGACATGGGTTGTGTCACTTGATTTCATCTCGGTTTGGGGGACAACGGACTTTTCTGCAAGCATGTCACAGATTTACTTAGATTTCAGCTCATTCCTTAATTGCTTTATGATTTTGGGGATAAACACTTGCAATTTACATAGTGACTCCAGGTTACTTATATGTAGTTTGGGGCTTTCAGGCCTGGAGACGGAGAACATAGCTTGAACATGCATACTGTTTTCTGGGAAGTCATGTTCTTTAATTCTCTTTGGTTATTGGAATTCTTGCACCATAAGTCATTATAGCTCTCATTTACTCGTGAATCGTGAATTGATGGAAGCTCTGTTGGATTGTGAGTTATTGCTTTATGAAAATAAATATGTTTTAACATCATCCTGCGAAGCTCCATCACTTGTTCACTTGTGTTGGATTTTCGCTCTTTTTCATGAGCTTTTCTTATTTTTATAAGGGAGGCTGGGAGAACGATGAAACTGTAGAGGCAGCTGCTGTGAGGGAAGCAATTGAAGAAGCTGGTGTGAAAGGAGATTTGAAGGTATTAAATTCTATGAACTCTGTTGATCTTTCTTATCTTTGGTTCATTATTTCTTTTATAAGATTTTGCGTGAAAACCAACTTTTTGATCTAATAGTTACCTGAAGATTATGTGACTTTTTGGATTTTTTTTTTTTTTTCTCATTTTGCATTGGTAAGATGTTGTGTAGCAGAATAGGTCGAGGTCACTCATATTGGACTTTTAACTGTAGCTTGAGATAATTTCACTACATATTTGTTGTCTGTTCGACGTTATTTTATTACGATGATAACAATGACTGTTGCAAGGCAGTTATTGGAAAAAATAGAATGAATAAATTTCATATTGCGCACAGTGGATGTTGTCATCCTCAACTGCACATACTCTTCTTGTCCTGGACGGGGAAAAGGAGTGTTCTTGATCTTTTTTAAGCCGAGTTTTGTGGTGTATGTGAACGTGCAAAATAAATGACCATTACAACAATGAAAGTTATCAGTCTCTCTCTCTCTCTCTCTCACAGACACACACACACACACACACACATATGCATGGCAGTGGTCATGCTGTTTCGATGAGAAATACCTCTTTGAGGCCATGTGGTAGCATGTAGGTGCGGGGCACTTCACTCTGCTCCTGTGCATCTTTGGTTCTGTGGATTTCTCTTTGCAAATGGATGTGCACATACATCTGTTGCGAATGAGACTTCATTTTAGGTTAAGCACTTCTAGCCAGCTGCTATGTGTTTGTTTTGTGCTCTGAATCGTCCCTTTTTACAAATGAGAAGGGGATACATATTCACGATCTTTCTTAGATTGTGCAACCAAGTCTTTCTGTTGTTTTCAGGATCTTTTAGGGCATTATGACTTCAAGAGTAAAACTCACCAAGACGAGTTTTGTCCTGAAGGTTTATGTAAGGCAGCAATGTTTGCATTGTTTGTAAGGGAGGAGCTTGAATCATGGCCAGAGCAAAGTATCCGACAGAGGAGCTGGCTGACTATTCCCGAAGCTGTTGAGAGTTGTCGGTATCCATGGATGAGAGATGCACTTGTGGATGGCTTCCTGAAGTGGCATGCTGTGAACAGTGAGGAAGCTTTTGATTGAACCTTTGACTTCTTAACTTACAAAAGTAGAGGCGCATAAAAATCGGCTTCAAACCCGGTGAATCTGTTTGAATTCCTTGGGCAAATCTTTTTGTCGCTGCTGCTGCTGCTTTAGAAGGTCTCTCTATTTTTAGGTCTAATCCATCCCATAGGTCTCTTCATGCTGATGTCTGATTACATTTATTCAGAGTCCATTTAAATATCATATTGATGATCAGGTTGCCCAATCCATTTAGATGGTCATTGCAGTATAGCCACCCAAGTGCAGTTCACTCTTATCTTTGATTTTCTTTTAACTTAGCATCATTTTTTCAGTTGTTGAAAGCTTCACAATGAGAAGCTTCGTCAATTAGATTTTCCGATGTACTCAAATTTTGTGGACTATGGGAGTCAACAACTCTGTACAATTATTATAACTGCTGAGGGGAGATCCTATTTCGCATGTTTCATTTTAGGGACATTTCCAAATAATGACTTAAAGTGCCATTGTTTTCTCAAATAAAGACGAGAAGTGGACTTTATGTTTAATAAGGGCTTGACCTCTTTGGTCATCGGCTGGCTAAATATTTAGACCGGTCAATGGCGTTTTCGTTCTATTATAATTTTAATTTTAAGTTATTTTTTATTCTTTTCTTCTTTTTTGTTGAGTGGGGGAAGGGGGGGAAGGGTTTGACGAGGGCCAGCGGCCGTGAGTGAGGGCTTGGCCACCTAGGCCACCCTCGTTAGATCTAGCTAAGGCGACGTTTGTCAGCCGCTGGCAAAGGTAACTTCCCCTAGGGCAAGGGCAGCCTCCCCTAAAGGGAGGGGAGGGTCGCCTTGCCTAAGCAAGGTTGTTTGCCAGATTTGGGCAAGGGTCACCTTGATTTGGCAAGGGTGGCGCCCCCCAGGGTGAGGTCGTACCTTTCCAGTGGCCAACAAGGGTTGTACTCGCTAGATTGGGCAAATGTGACCTTTGCCTAGCTCTTTCCGGCATCACCATCGGTCGGCCATTGATGAAGAAGAAAGAAAAACCAGAAAAATGAAAGAAAAAATTCAAAAAAAAAAAAAAAAAAGAAAGATAAATGACTAGAATGCCTTTAATTAGTTGAAAAATTAGGCCTTTACTTAAAATAGATAGAGTCACTTTAGGCTCTTATTTAAAATGAAATCTATTTCATATCCTTATTGAAGAATGATGACACTTCAAGTTCTTATTTGAAATTTTTCTTTCATTTTCTAGTTTATATCTCTGTGATTATGGACCATTGTAAAATTTGCAACCATTTTTTGTTAAGGTGAAGCTTGGGCCCCTTAGCCCAGCCCAAGTATTTTAGTCTCTCCCTCTTTGCTTCACTACTATTGTCAGTTAGAATAAGTTTTTCGCTAATTTAACCCTCTTGTTCTTCCCTCCCTTGGTTTCTCTTTTCCTCATTTTAGCTCTCCATTTACAAAGAACAGCCACGGAAGCGACACGGGCTCGAATCCCAATGAATCCGTGGAGTATTACTGTTCGATCTCTACTGTTGAAGACGCCGATTTCGAATTGGACTCCTCGGGCAATCTTCCCCAGCGTCTTCTCAACGGCTACTAAACAAGAAAACAATATGAGAAGAGGAGAGATGACTTTCTGTAAAAGGCAACATGAGCAGGAGAGAAGACAAACAAGAAAGCATAAGCACTCGCCCATCCCGAGTTGGCCTCCTAGAGGGAGTTGCATGCATAGGTGATAATTGTGATTGTTTTATTGGCCATGATAGCCTTTCAAGCAGCCATGAGTCTATCGGGAGGTTTCGCGTAGAAAAATTCAGAAATCAGAAAACATTATATTGCTTATATAGCAGGTATGACCACAATGGCCATTAAACATCCTGACGAATATAAATATTTTATAACATGTAACACCGCTTTATTCATCACGTCACTTACCGTGATTTTAATTAGGATAAGTGGCGTCTCCTTAAAATGGTGACTATTCAAAAATTCGCGATCCTAGTAATGTGGATCGCAATAATATTTGTAGCGGCAACCTACGCCATAGCAATTTTGGTATTGACCTCAAATGATAAAAAGAATCCTATGTATGAAAGAGTCAGGATCACAATTATCGTATGGATCGTAGCAATATTTATTCTTCTGGTGAGCCAACTTATGCATTCTATCTAGGGATTATAAAATGGTACTAATGTCGGGTTATGAATTCTATTACTGTCAAATTGTATCGGTCTAATGCTGAACACTATACATAAATCTTTATTTTGAATATATACGTATTATTCAGATGGAATATGAACCGTTGATCTCGTCATATTTTAGTCTCCCCCTCTTTGCTTTTGCAACTACGGCCAATTTGAATAAGTTTTCCACTTCAACTCTCTTATTCTTCCCTCCCTTGGTTTCTCTTTCCCTAATTTTAGTTCTCCATTCATTATCTCTCCATTTGCTAAGAATGACCACGGAAGCGACACAGACTCGAGTCTCAATGAATTTGTGGAGTATTACCGGCCGATCTCTGCTTTCGACGACACGGAAATCGAATCGGACTCCTTAGCCTATCTTCCCCAACGTCTCCCCAACAACTACTAAACAAGAAAGTAAAATGAGTGGAGGAGAAATGAATTTTCTCAAATTAGACTAACTAGAAAGTAAAATAAGCAGAGATATGAATTTCTTTAAAAGGCAACATGAGTAGTGGAGAGAAAAGAGAAACAAGAAAACATAAGCACTCCATCCTGACTTGGCCTCCTAGAGGGAGTTCATCATAGAAAATGAGGGACTTCATAGGAGAAAATGAGAGGGAGAGGGAGTCATCAGAGAAAATGAGGGGAAGATATACGCATCGTTGATGGTCGTGGCTGTTTTATTGGCCACGATGGCCTTTCAGGCAACCATGAATCCACCAGGAGGCTTTACGAAGAAGATTCAGAAACCAGAAAACATTATACAACTTATACCGCAAGTACCATTAAGTATCCCGACGAATATAAATATTTTATAACATATAACACTATTTCATTTATCATGTTACTTGCCACGGAGGCAATAGGACTCAAATCCCAATGAATCCGTAGAGTGTTACTGACCAATCTCCGTTGTTGATGACGCAAATTTCGTATCGGACTCCCTGGCCAATCTTCTCCAGCGTCTCCCTAATGGCTACTAAACAATAAAGCAAAATGAGCAAAGGAGAAATGAATTTTCTCAAATTAGACTAACAAAAATGTAAAATAAGCAGAGAGATGAATTTATTTAAAAGGCAACATGAGCGGAGGAGAGAAAAGACAAACAAGAAAGCGTAAGCACTTGCCCATCTCAACCTAGCCTTCTAGAGGGAGTTCATCAGAGAAAATGAGGGAGTTCATGGGAGAAAATGAGAGGGAGGGGGAGTTCATTAGAGAAAAATGACAGGGAGATGCGCACATCGGTGATGGCCGTGGCTGTTTTATTAGCCACGATGGCCCTTCAGGCAAGCATGAGTTTACCAAGAGGTTTCGCGCAAGAAGATTCAAAAACCAGAAAATATTATATAGCTTATACTGCAGGTACGATCATAATGGTCATTAAACATCCGGACAAATATAAATATTTTATAACATGTAACCCCATTTCATTCATCACGTCACTTACAGTAATTTTAATCTAGATAAGGAGCATCTCCTTAAATAGCAACTGCTCACAAGATTCGCGATCCTAATAATGTGGATCTCGATAATATTCGCTGCAACAACCCATGCTATACCAATTTTGGTATTACACCTAAATAATAAAAAGAATTTCACGTATGAAACAGTCGCGATCATCGTATAGATCACAGTGATATTTATTCTCCCGGTGAGCCAATTTATGCGCTCTATCTTGAAAATATGAAATGTTATTATTGTACAGTTGGGGGGTTTGTTATCATCAAATAATATTGACCTAACGCCGAGTATTATATGTCAATATTTATTCTAAATAAATATGTATTATTCATATGGAATATGAACCGTTGATCTCATCATAGTTTAGTCAACCCTTTTTGCTTCTGCAACTACAGATGGTTAGAATAAGTTTTTCGCTAATCTAAATTTTATGACGGACAAATCTTTATTTTTTGTTTGCAAATGAGAAACACTTGAAACTTTGAAATGTTAATAAGAAACAAACAAACTGAAAAAGGAAAAAATAATAATTACCGTGGAGACTGTGTCCGGCGGCATCACAAACCCATGTGCGTTCTATTCATCGGACGTAGTGTGATAATAAGTAGAATTTATCGACAATTCCATTTTAGTGACACGGTTCGTGATTCTCCTGTACCCATGAACCCTTGGGAGTGAAGTTTGGGGTTCTCGAGTGAAGAGTGAGGGCGTGGAGAAGATGAACACAATTGGTCCGTGGGAGTGGCGTAAGAACGGTTGGTGTTAGGAGTTCTAGGATAGAAGGATAATATTACTTAGGAGCTCTGAAGGTGGGGTTAGCCTCCTATGCACAAACTGGTCGGGAGCTAATGCCGCTCTCCTGATGAGGCTATGGCAGGCCGAAACCAGTTGTTGAGCCTAAAGAGGGCTGCTGTCTCGCTCGATGGACTAGACGCCAAAGCCAAGCTGGGCGTGGTACGATCTCGTATGAAAAGAGCTATACGCCATATTGTTCATTGGAACAACTATAGAATGAAGGTTGGCTTGGTGAATTCCGTTCGCCAGGCGCTGCATGGGTTAATCTGCGGCCAAGGAAACTATCAACCCGTGACAAATGGTATCAGAGCCGGGATCCCTTCAGTAGGTAGGTGATTCGGGGAAAAGCCTGTGGTCTTCCCGGTCCTATAAGGGCGGAGAGTGATCACCAGGGCCAAAGGGGCTTGGACAATGTGCAGCTCTCGTCTAGCTTTTGGGATGGCAATGGGGGCATATGAATGAATCAAATTGCTCGCTGAATGGGGATAATGTTCCTAGATCAATGGGCGAATCATAAGAAAAGGTCTGCAATCACGTTTCTACCGAGGGGGACCCTCTGTTAGCTTGCAGAGATCAGGAGGAGCTTAGTATGCAAAAGAAGGTGCTGCCATAGGGGTGCAATTGGCTAGAGGTGCCACACTTGTAAGGGAGTACAAGTGACTGGAGATTCACGAACAGCTTTGATTGGGGGAAGCAAGCAATGGAGTGGTGTGACTTGTTCTGTTAGGCGAGGGTTGCCATCTATGTAAGTCCCAAGAAGTGGCACCGATGGTTAGGGAAACACAGGGAAACGATAGAACAGCCCGCAATGAAGGCCTTGCGAAATTAGGTGGGGTAGTTTGACACGGTCCGTGATTCTCCATACCTGTGAACCCTTGGGAGTGAAGTTTGGGGTTATCGAGTGAAGAACGAGGGCACAGAGAGGATGAAAACAATTGGTCCGTGGGAGTGGCGTCAAAACGGTTGGTGCTAGGAGTTCTAGGATAGAAGGATAATATTACTTAGAAGCTCCGAAGGGGGGTTTGGCCTCTCGTGCACAAACTGGTCGGGAGCTTATGCCGCTCTCCTGATGAAGCCATGGCAGGTCGAAACCAGTTATTGAGTCTAAAGATGGCTGCTGTCTCGCTCGATGGATTAAACGCCCAAGCCAAGCTGGGTGTGGTACGATCTCGTATGAAAAGAGCTATATGCCGTATTGTTCATTGGAACAACTATAGAAAGAAGGCTGGCCTGGTGAATTCCGTTCGCCAGGCGCCGCATGGGTTAATCCACGGCCAAGGAAACTATCGACCCGTGACATTAGCATGTATGTTGCGATCATATGTGAGGTTTGCTGATAGGGATGAATGATTAGCTACGTTTGGTTTTTCTTTTTTTCTTTTTTTTTTTTTTTTTTTTTTTTTTTTTTCTGTTTATGGTCCTAGTCGCGATCAAATTGCATATTTGGTGATGGTGACGATCACGCCACAATGAGATCCGATTTGAACATGCGACGAGCAATTGTTCATCTACACTTCACTATCTACCAATGCTAGTTTCGAGATCGAAGTTTGATTCTCGCTCGCCACACACTGAACAATCTGATGGCCACCAGTTGCAATCGCCCAATTGGTCTCACAACAGAAGCGAGCGCGAATAGAGGAATGCAGAGGAAGGAGGAGGAGGTGGAGGATGAGAAGAAGTCGGCTTCAATGTCAAGGTCGTCGCCATCGAAGATGTCATCACCAAGAGATTGTTGTAGCGAGCACTCCCAAGACATCCCAACACTCGGAACATCTTAACTCTAAAGCATCCTATAACGCACTTATAGAGCATCCCGCCATACTCATCCATAATTTATTTATTTTTTGCTTTTCCTTTAAAATGCGAGGTATCTCGATACACGAGGCAATGTTGCTACCCTCATGTGAACGACAACACTTTTCTTTTTCAATTTTCAAAGTTATTATACAAAATTAATGCACATGAAGACGATCAACATCAACATTCAATGCAGCACATCATTTCACTTCATCATCACCGATTGAATATGTTCCACATCAACATTTATGCAAAGTTTCATTTCACATAATCATCATCAATGAATATATTCAACATCAACATTTTATGCATACTTTCCTCAAATATAATGGATATGTATTTATTAAATAATGATGCTAAAAACATGAAGAACTAAAATATCCATAAAATAGAAAGCGTGAGAAAAGAAAAGAACTTTTTTTATTTTTTAATATTATTATTTTTTTATTATCAATAGCTTTCCCAATTCGGTAACTGCCATATTCAGTAAATTGCCATAATCGGTAATCGATATTGCCATATTTGATATCTGCCATCATCGGTAATTGGTAATTAGTACTTTCATTTTTGGTGAGTTGCTGTAGTTGGTAATTGGTAACTATCATATTTAGTAAGCGGCAATCGGTACTACCATATTGGGTAAGCTTTTTTTATTTTTTTTAAAACACTATCTTCACCAAAACACCATCAATCCCCAATGATTTAATTGATGCTTCTTATAAAAATAAAGGGAAAAAGCCACGAAAAACCCTGAACTTTGCCCAAAATGACACATTTACCCCAAACTTTTTTTTGTAACATGAAAAACCCCAAATTTTTCAAACCGTGACACATTTACTCCATCAAGGGCATTTTTAATCGATTTTCCTTTTTCTTGTTTTTTTTTTTTTTCTTTTTTTCTTTTTTTCTTCTTCTTCCCTCCGCCGGCCATGGCGGAGGGAAGCCGGCGTTCGGCGAGGGTCTCCCTTGCCGGCGTCGAGCAAGAGCCTCCCTCGCCAATCGCCAAATCTGGCAAGGGCAGGGACACCCTTGCCCGACGCAGGCGAGGGCCGCCCTTGCTGGCGACCGGCGAGGACGGCCTTCGCCAGATCTGGCGAGGGCAGTACACCCTCGCCGGCGACGGGCGAGGGCAGGTACACTCTCGCCTGCATCGGGCAAGGGCGCGAGGGAGGCCCTCGCCCGACCCCAGCGAGGGCCGTCCTCGCTCGACGCCGGCAAAGGGAAGAGAGAAAAAAAAAATTAAATGAAAATAACAAAATGCCCTATAATTTTGGGGTAAATGTGTCACACGACAAAAGTTCAGGGTTTTTTTTGTCACAAAAAAAAAATTGGGGTAAATATGTCACAGTTGGCAAAGTTTAGGGTTTTTCACGTCACAAAAAAAAGTTTGGGGTACATGTGTCACTTTGAGCAAAGTTCAGGGTTTTTCGTGGCTTTTTCTCTAAATTAAATAAAATCATCAACGTAAACAACATATCATCATGAAGATTCACATAAATGAAGAACCCAACATGTTATCACCAAACTTGTTCACACATGTTCATAAAAATCACTTAAAGTAAACACCCATCAAGCAACCAAGTTATTCATTAGGACGGCCAAAGTTAACGCCTGGCATTTTCATATTCATCTTAAATAACTTGCACAAAAAGACGAAAGTTTTAACTTCCTTCAATGAAAAACGAACAAAATAGAGAATCAATAATTCTAATTTCAAAAACGACAAAACTCCTTTAAGGAAAGTAGTTAGAAATTTAATGGTTATTTAGTCCAAACCCAATAATGAACTCAAGACTTTAATGGAATCTGCACGTGTGATCTTTTGTTTTTACTCTTGGAATTCAAGGTGAAAGTTGAAAGAGAAATGCAGAGTGATTTTTGAAATAAAGAAGTGGGCTTATCTTGGAATCTCTCCCTCTTAAGTTTCATATACAGCCATAACAAAGAGCGAAAGAGAAGATAAATTAGCCATGGTTAAAGAATTTAATGTTCATAGGGTGAAATCATTGATTCAAAGAGTAGATAGGGTAAATGTTCCAATAGAATTTCATGATGTGGCCCCTAAGTAAACAATTTATGCATGCAGCACAATCTCATAAATTAAGAGGAGATATTTATAAAGGATTCATCTCCTTTGGCCAAGTAAGGAAGCAAGTCATGCCTTGCTTTAATGAAGTAGAGGTTAACATAAATGAAGTAGGCATGACATCAACAATGTTATATTCAAAGTCTCAACTTGGTGATGGAAAGGAAACTAAAAGTTTAAAGTTCAAAGTCTCGCTTGCCGAAGAAGAAAATGCTAGAGATTTGAAAGTGAGACTTGTCGATGGAATGAGTCAAAAGAATAACTTTTGAAAGTACCCTTTTTTTGGTTGAAATACTAAAGACTCAAGGAAATCAGTACATAAATAAGAAAACTAGTTTCTATTCTAGATATTGATAAATCCTAAAAGTATTTTGAACTTGTCAAAACATTTAGCAAAACCTTCCAAACATAAGTATATAATTAACTTTTTTAAATTTATAACCCATCGCTTACACATAGCAATCTCATTGATCGACTACATAAAATTTTTAACACCTGAAATCAATCGCAATAAAAATCCTATGTATTAATTAATATAGGAATTTTCCGAATGTCACACAAAAGCCAAGAGAGCAAGCAAGTGCAATGTTGTTTCAAGACTTTTAAGGCTTTGTTGCCTATTCCACTGACATGAGAGAGGGTGAAGATTCTCCAGAATGCACTCCAGGAACCATATACACGAGCGGCTCCGGAAAAGCAATCAGGTCAAACCTATTCACAGCATATATTGCCGAGGCAAGAAATTTCTAAAATACATAACCATGGAATTGAGTTTAGACTAGTGACCATGGTCCTTAATTGGTTTTTTCCTGCTATAGTTTCTCACAAATGTTCAGCAGTTGCGCTATTGCCACCATCAAATTTCGAAACATATATGACGGAAATGCTCACGTTGCCTTTGATAATGCACAGTTTCCCACTAAGTTTGGAATCATAGCCAACTACGGCCCAACCGTGAGCCCAAAAGATCAATGTTGGGCTTAGAATCAACTAACCAAACCAGTGGCCCAAATAGCGCCCCATAAAAGCTTGAACATTCAACCCAACAAAGGTCCTACCTGCCCGAGAAAAGCCAAATCTAGGCCCAGCAAAAACTTGACCTTTTGTCGAACATTTTGGGCTAAAATGGGCACAAAGATGCCCAATTACACGCCCAAATCTGCCCAATCCAGTTCGGGGATTGGGCCCAAGCCCATCTTCAATGCCCAATTTTTTGTCCAAACTACGCTAGAAAGGCCCATGACGAGGCCCAAAAGAAAAACGTCCCTTGGGCTTAAAATGGGCCCACATACCGCAATAAGGGCAACCTTTAGGGCATAAACTTCTGTCCAACCCAGGCCTAGAAAACCCAAACTAAAACCCATATTAGGGGTTATTTTGAGGCCAAGGAAAATTGTACTTCGACCAACAATTTTGGACTTAAAATGTCCCCCAAAGGCCCAAGTACGGATGCACATCGGCTCAAAAAGAGGCCCAACATAAGTGCTCAAATTTTTAGGGAAAATTATCTAAAAAATTCTAAATCTATTGTACTTTTACTTTTTAATTTATTGTCAATTAAGTCCATCCAGTCAATTTTGACCAAAAATTTTGTCATAAATAGCCGACCCTAACATAACATTTTAAAAATAATATTTCTAAATTTTTTTATGGGTTTTCTTATTTTCCTTATTTTTTGTTTATTTTTGTTTTTAGGTCTAAAGCCAACAAGGGTTGCTAACCAACCTTCACTAACCACAGGCGAGGGTCGCCTAAAGTCAGCAAGGAGTACGACGATGAGGGTTAGCTAGCCCTCGCTTGTGGCAAGCAAAGGTTGGCCGCCAACCCTTACTAGCCATAAATCCAAAATCCAAAAAAAAAAAAAAAAAAAAAAAAAAAAAAAAAAGGTACAATAAACCATAAATATTGAAAAAATGCATGTCAGCAATTTCAGGTCAATTTTCTTAAATTATTGGCAATAAGCGAAAAGGTTTAGGACTTCATTAGTAAATTGAAAATTTTATGACTTAATTGATAAAATACAATAAGTTTATGTTTTTTTGAACAATTTTTCCCAAATTTGTCCAACCTGGGCCTAGAAAAGCCCAAATCATGGCAAATGGGCCCCACATAAATACCGGTCTTAGGGCCCAAATTCCATCAACCTGGGCTCAGGAAAGCCCAAACTAAGATTCAGCAAGGCTCAACTATAGGCCCAAATTTTTGGGCTTATTATGGGGGCAAAAGGCCCAAGTACGGGCTGAACCAGCTTAAACCGAGGCCCAGAAAGAGCCATATGAGAAGGCCCAAGTTCGGTACAACTTTGGACCAGAGAAGCCGAAATGCGGCCCATATGATGGCCCATTCGAGGACCAGAACCATTCGACCTTTGGCCCAATTTTTGATATTAAAATGAGCTCATATCAGCCCAAAACTGAGGCCCATGAAGGGCCGATGTAAGGCCAATCGTTTGGCCCATATTTCGTTAGGCCCAGGCAATGACTCAGGCTCGGATAGCCCTGTATTCCCTTCAGCAAAGTCCATAGTTGGGCCGGGATCTGCCCAATGTTAAGCCTGCACTAGCGGAAATAGAACAGACCAACTCGAACCTGACTTGCACCGACTTTGGGCTCATTTAGCCCACAATAAGGCCTTTAAAGGGCCTAATGGACCAAGAACAGTCCAATTCGCTATAGGCTTGGGTCTAAACCAGAAAACTATATACTTAGGACATATTACAGTTGCCGAGCTACCCAACCTTTGGGCACCCTCCAGCCCAAACGCCCCAACCTCAGGGCCAGCAAATCTTTGAGGCCGAGCCGGCAAGCTTTCTTCTTATTAACGTTTTATCTATAAATATAATGAAAATATCACCAATCCAGGCTTCAATTACGAGAGTATTGCGCTCATGGATGAACGACATAAATTCTTTCTACTAGTTGGGAAATGGGAAAACTAGCTGAAGAGTCCTGACTGAAAGACCAAAATTTCATAATTCACAGATATATATATCAGTCCAATTTGTACAAACATGAGTAGAATTATATACCTCAGAGCTCAACAATCGAGAGTCCATAACGTACAAATTTCCAATCACTACCTCCGCTGTCTGGGCTGAACCCGGATCTCCTCCGGCTGTGCCAGTTAAAGACAAATCCCCCCACTCTGATTCGGTACCATCATCATCCGGCTTTGCATCAAGTACTTTCTTTGCGATCACCACACCCAACCCCTCCCCCCACCCAACATCAGTCAAATCAGCCGTTTGCGTGTGCAAGAAAGTATAACGGCGGCGGCAGCGGCGGCTTCATCATGGTAGAGCAGCAGCCAAGAACAGCATTTTGAGTTACAATGATATGCAAGGTCTCATGATGCACAAGTCCCTGCTGGGCATTCGTCCAAAACAACATCCGCAGGGTCTCCAATCCATGGTCTCCCTTCTCTCCACTGAAATCTGATCCTCAACTTTCCATTGGCATCCACCCCCACGATCTCACCTTTACTAGCATGTGTCTCCATTCCCCATCCCCATCGTGGAGAAATCAGTCCTCCTCTGATCCGAATTTTGTCACCAACTTTGAACGGCCTAACCCGTTCCATCTCAAAAGCCTTGCAAAGCCAAAGCCTGTCCATAAAGCAAAATGCAACCCACAAATTTCCATCATCTATTCTGTGCACTACCCCAATGCTTGAGTGACTCACCTCACCCCACTGATGGGTTGGGGTTGATACTGTCGCCTTCACCTTTACCCAATCTCCAATGTGAAGCTCTTCTTCCTCCACAATCTCCACCTCTGACGGGTCTAGCACCCAAGCTTTTGAGCCTGCCGGGGTATATATTCTCAGCTTACCATCACCGTCAATTGCAGAGATGGTTCCGATACTTGAATGGCTATGGGCTGACCATCCAAATCTTGGCTGTTTTACCGAAAGCTTTACCTTTACCTTCTGCCCAACCATCAGCTTTTCAACCCTTTCCAGATGGGAAGTGGACCCCACCCATCTTTCTTGCTCCCCACAAAATGAGATAATCGTGCTCCCATCCCACTCGTCTCCATTATATCCTAATCCTTGTACGACCCCTATACTGCCGGGTCCAATGGATTTCCAGCTATTTGCCTTTTCTTTTAGTCTCACCCACTCCCCCACCTCAAAAGTCTGCACTATCTCAAAATCTGCAGGGTCTCCTCTCCAAAAGCCAGGCAAACCATTAATAGCCACCCTCAATTCTCCATCAGCATGAACACTAGTTATAACACCTTGTGAATCAGGCTGGGCCCCTCTCCATCCCCATCTTGGCTCGCTCAGACCAGCCCGGAATCGAACATGCTGGCCGACTTTGAAGCTAGGAACTTTTTCAACATCTGTATAGTGAGTAATCCACCTCCCCTTGCGAAAACAGCATGCTAATTCTAGGTAACCGGTCTCCTGCACGCTGTGCACAAGAGCAAGACTTTCCTTCCCAATACTGTTCCAGTCATAACTAGGTCTAGTCCCAAGACTGGGTTTTGACCGTACCCAATCACCAACTTCAAATCCAGCAAGCTGTTCCGCATCTCCAGAGGAAACCTTCCACAAACTATGTCGACCAGCCACTTTAACCTATCAACGAGCAATGATTAATATGATGTTCCCAGGTATGAGGAGCCTGAGGCAAAGCAAGTACTATAGTGACAAACAGAAGAATGTGCCACCAAGAAAATACCAAAGACACTAGTCCTAATGGACACAACTGAGGATATACAGTAACTTAACCAGCTGACATAAAAACTATGCTGTTAATCTTAGTGAAAACAAGCGTTCCCAGTTAAATATGCGGTTCTGCCTAAGCCAGTCAAATAATTCCTACATTGTTGTGTCTAGAGGCTGCGTGCATCAATATAGCAAAGGGAATATACTCACATTCAAAGCTCCATCCATGTCTATTCTCACAACTTTTCCAACAGTTGCGGGGGTCTCATTTGACCATCCAAGCCGAGGCTGAGTAACAGACGGCTTCATCCGAATCTCTTGTCCCACTTCAAAAGGAGGAACCTTTTCCATGTCTGTTACTGAGCAACAAAAGGACTTACTGCGGAAGCAGAAGGCAACCCCCATATCGCCGTCTTCTTCCAAGCTATGAACTATGCCAATGCTGTCTCGTGTGATGTCTTCCCATCCATATTTGGGGAATGGAACAGAAGCTTTCACTCGCACCCAATCACCAACCTAGGAAAGAGCAAAGCTTAATTTTGCAAAAGACATTCCAAGGGATAGGATAAAAAATAACATGATGATCATTACCTTAAAATCCTCCAACTTTTCCATGTCAGAAGGATCAGCTCGCCATGGCATATTGCGATTTGGTATCTCGATTAGCAGCAGACCATCATTCTCTATTTCGCATATCCTCCCAACACTGTGATGAGTCTCACGACCCCAAGCATATCTGGGCTCTGCAACAGACCGTTTCACACAAACGCGATCCCCGATCTGTCAAAAGCATAATATAATTTTTCATTCCATGAGTAAACTAAGAAAATGGAACCGTAGAACAACAAAAAAGCACAAAACAAGAAACAAGGCATCATTCTTAAAGAAGAGAAGACTCTTGCTCACCCTAAAAGGGACAACATGCTCAACTTCTTCTGGCTCACAATGCCATCGAGTGCCCAGGTAGCTCAATTCCAGAAAAAGACTACTATCTGGTCCAATACAGTAAAGTATACCGACACTCCCTGGTGTAACAGCGCCTAATTCATGCTTAGCAGTGGTAAGACCAGGACGAATGCGAACCCAATCCCCAACCTTGAATTCTTCAACCCTTTCCATCTCCGCCGGGTCTGCTTTCCATCCTCTGGATGCTCCAGGAAACCCAACACGCAGAATGCCATCATCATCAACACATAAAACAGTGCCAATGCTGTCCCTTGACTGACCACGCCAACCAAACCTGAGCATTGAACCAGATTAAACATGCAAATTCTTAAGGTAACTGCACCTAGATAGACTACTGCAGAGATCAATTCCAGATACCTAGAGTACAATGCTCTAACAAATATTGGGCAAGCCTTGCCAATAAAGAATAATATCAGGCAAGGTCCCATATCCTTTAGACAACACTGGAACAATGAATTTTGCAGAACCAGCCTGAGACAAACCTACACATTTGTTCTAAGCATGAATCTGAAAGTGACAACAATTAATAATCAATGCCAAATTATGTCCATTGTTATTTGCATAGCAATATGCAACATGCTGTACACCATCAGTTGTCCAAATTACTACATGATGTTTGGGAGTGAAATCATAAATCTACCTCATGTAACATAACAATTCTCAAAGCAACATAGCGAATTCTCTCTTCAGATCAAGCCAATCCTACGAGAAATTTCCTGCTCTCCTAATGAAATAACTAATTTCTTATTATAAACCATAATTCTGCATAAAAAGTGGGCAACCGCTGCTTCCTTAGACAAAATAACCAACTTGACTTGAGAGGACAGGAGCAACAGCTCAAGTTGCAATGACCGAACGGATGAAACTTACTAAATTTTTTTTGGATGAATTTAGGGACATCCTGAAGTAGTTTGAGAGTAATTTCTTACTAATGCATGATAAATTCCACGTCTACAAAGAAAGCTCCATCAAGTGATATGATCCATTAATGACATGCATATGGAAGATTAGCAACAATTCAGCTCATACCTGGGTTCTTCAATATCTGCTTTAAGTTTCACATGCTGTCCTCTGTCCAGGGGTATCACTTTTACAACTTCACTTGCCAATACATGAGCCTCTCCAGAACAAAATGAAACAATGAGCTTCTCTTTGTCTGGAACACCTTGAACAAACCCAACACTTTTATGGTTTGCACCTTGCCATCCATGTGTAGGATTTTTAACACTTCGTTTAAACTTTACCCAATCTCCTACTTCATACCTAAACATATAGAAGCAAACAATCAAAATCCCAAGGATAGATAATAATTTCTTGAAAAGGAAGAACCTTTCTACTCACATTGTGGGAGATAGATAAACTCCTCTATTTGCAAGAGCCTCCATGAGATCTTCTGATATCCATTCTCGAGGAAGGGCCTCCAAAAAATCGCGCAATGTCTTACCACTACCAACAAACAGCAAAAACATGTCTATGTTAAGAATAAAGAGAATATATATCATCCTTAGGTCATCAGGTTCAAAATTTCTCACAAATTTAAGTGGAAGATCTTAGAAATGAAAAAATGTATGCAGGCCAATGAATAGCTAAAAATTATCATTAGTTTACAAATATCATCAAATCAAGAGGAAGCAGGTTTATATTGGCACTTGCCTGTGATTTCTTGCTTCAACAGCAGCATCAGGGCTTCTAAGCATTATTATGAGCCACTGAAGATTTTCTCGTATCATTTTTGCAGACTCAGCAGCTATGTGGAAAGCATTGTCACCGTCATCGTCCTGTGAAAGGATAAACAAAGAAATCAGACAAATAGAAAGATTGAGAAGTAGAATTATTCACTCTAGCAAGTAAGAGAGGATAAAAGCCAATGTCCTAGAACACTCAAAAATATGAAATTCATACAATCTGCTAGGTGCTGAGAAGTGGTTATCCAAGGCATGTTAGCAAAGCAAAGGATTAAATTTTAGAACCCCTGAATGAGTACTTCTAGTTATTGGTCCTTTGCTTTTTTTCTTTGTTATTCCCAAGTGGGAGAGGGAGGGGGGGGGCATCACTATCATGCTATTTATGTGTTTTGTGCGCAAAGATGGAATGAAAATGATATTCCAGCTTGATTTTCATTGCCATTCCTGCACTTGGTGACCCTTTAGAAGCTTAAATGGGCATTTCAAGGGGGAAAATCCATTGCAGCTTGTGAAGGAATGGACACTCACAATGCTTGTAGTAGGGAGTACTTTATCAGTGCTAATTAAAGGAAATGCTGCTTGAACATGGTAAGACTTTCAAGCAGTAGCTTAGCTATGGTCATTGAGTATATTTTAGTAAGCATGAAAAATATCGCTCCTAATTTACTTTACACCCTTCCCACTTCTCTTCTAGGAAATACACTAATTATCCAGTGGACAGCACCAATAGGCTGATTGCCTGGTCATCCAACTAACTACTGCACTGGACATGCTTGCAGAGATCAAACCATGCATACACATACAGCTTTAGGTAATGTTAGCATTTAGTGTTCTATAGTTTGCATTCAACCCTCTCTACTTGAATGTTTAATGAGAACGAGTCTCACAGATCCTCTGATATGGAGATCCTGAACTTGGCGGTTGTCAATAGCTAAGAGAAGGAAGTTGGCTGGAAAAAAGAGCATAGTTAAGATCCCCATAACTAAACTAGGTCATAAGATCAAGGTTCAAAGGTCAGACTAGTAGCTAAACTGCAATTTCAAGCCTCTTTTAGGGACAGCACCAAATACAATGTATAGACAAAAATGACGACAAGTCAAACCAGACGTTTAAGCTGGCTATATAAATCATCCTTTGCAATAGTACTTGATTTTGTGTCCAGCCTTCTCTAAGCTATTGTATACGATTCATATTTTTATTTTTCTCCTTCCACATTTTTAAAGTCTTCTCCAGTCCCTGCAACCTTGAGCCCCCAAACCCAATCAGATTAGGCCAGAATCCAAAGGCCTTCATTCAACTTGTTTAACCATCTCAAACGAATTTATCCTATCTTATCCTTGCTCGGAGAGGCACCTACTTTTCCCTGGATAAGTTCATATTCAACTGTGTCTTTTCTCATGTGCTAACACATCCAACTAAGGATATTCAGCATCGTTACATTCAATTCGTGCACATATTTGAGTTTAACTGCCCAACAATCCATGCCATAGAGTATTGTCAGCCTTATTCTCAAGTCAACCAAAACTCCAGAAGCACTGCTCCATTTCATCCACCCTACTTATAGTTTGAGGGAGATCACCATTTACCTCACCATCCTTTTTGAAGATACAAAAGTAAATTGCGTTCACCTTTTGGAACTTCTTGATCTTCGGTTCTTACCAACATGTCTTTGAACTTCAACT
The DNA here is from genome assembly GCA_017140595.1 of Eucalyptus curtisii. Taxonomy (NCBI): domain Eukaryota; kingdom Viridiplantae; phylum Streptophyta; class Magnoliopsida; order Myrtales; family Myrtaceae; genus Eucalyptus; species Eucalyptus curtisii. Next base: position 38,927,652 of record CM029500.1, on the reverse strand, counting down.
GTTACCAAATTTAGACTCCATAGATTCATTCTTTGATCAACCCACATGAAATAAGGCCTTGTTCAGTTCACTGCAGAACTGGATTACTTAAGTAAAGGACTTCCAGTTCCTAAGTCTCTTAAGTTTGGAAAGAGGTAAAAAATTGAATTTGGATTGGCCATGAAATGATTTCTCAAACAATGTGGAATTGGAATACTTAGAAACCTATTATTAAGATTCTACACTTTGGGACTCCAAAAGATAAATTACAAAAGCAAACTGAATAATTTTAACAAATTAAAAAAATGAAAGCCGAAAAATAAAAATAACAGATATCCATTGCCCCTAACCACCACTATCGTTGACACCACCGGTACAGTAATCATTGCCACAGCCTTTGCCACTGCTTTTCCTCTTTGCATAGCTGAGCTAATGGTGCAAAAATCTCATTTAGTCACTCTGAAACTCAAGTCAATGAAGGAGCAAGCACCCCTGCTGCTATGGAGGTTTCCGTCCCAGCGCGACCATAGATCTAGGGTAGCCAAGGCAGCCAATCTCCATTGAAGCAAATCGGCAGAGGTTGCAACCTCCATGGCCGCAGGTCCTTCTCTCTCTATGTGAAATGGCACCACTGTGGCCATGGAGGTTGCCAGCCTCACGCAACCATAGACCTAGGGTTGAGCGAGGTAAACAACCTCTATTGATGCTTGATGGAGGCTGCAACCATCATGCGCAGAGAGAGAGAGAGAGAGAGAGAGAGAGAGAGGTCCAGATGAGTTGAACAAGGGGTGGCCAGTGGAGGTATGGCAGTGAGGGCTCGTGGCAGCAATCATCGGGCAGTGACCGGTGCAAAAGCTTGGCTCTTCGCTTGTCCTCTCATTTTCCTTGAGAGTTGGAGATTTGGGGAAGAAGACAACCAGAGATGTAGAGAGAATGAAAGAATATTTTCAGAATAAAGAATAAGGAAAAAATGGAGAACATATCTCATCCATTGAGTGTTGATTGGTTGAAATGTATTCTCCCCAAAAAAGGCCTAGATTTTGAGAACGTATATCAAGAAAATTTTTAGTCATCAATGCAATTGGTAAAAAAATACTATTTTAAGGAATGTGATTACTTGGAATGAAATTTCACCAATGGATGCCCTGTTAGTGGAGGCAAATGAGGCCTAAGATCTGAACATTCGCGTCAAAATTTTCTTTACTACTAGGTTTCAACTAGTAACCCAATATCTTTTGCAAAAGCATATAGCAAGGGAGTATCACATATGAATAATCGAAACAATTCCACCAATCCTCACCACTAGACGTGTCAAAATTTTCTTGACCCATGTTTGATGGGTTGAGTTGTTAAATGGATTAGGTACTAAATGGGTTTACAACTTACTTAGACTTAACTGACCTCTATGACTCTCTCTCTCCCTCTCGCTCAATCCCGTGCTCATTCACTCCGCGCTCCAATTCAGTTTGGGTACGAGTTTTGCTAGATTTGGTTAAATATGGAAGTTTTTTAGCAATATTGATCAGGTTGAGGTTGGGTTGGGTGTGGGTCACTAGGTTTGTATTACATGGAAATAGGTTAAAACGAATTAAATTAGTCAATTTGCGTCGGACCATTTTCGATTCACCCCCCTGGACCAACCTGTACTCACCACCACTTGATGACCAATGAACTCTAGCAAAAGCAAACATGAGCACCAGATGATATTCGTCTTGAAGAGATCCTTGCAAGAACTAGATGAGTAAATACTTTTGAGCAATATACTATGGATACCCACAAGAGCACTTTTCCAACGCCATCTATGAGATGACATTACCATACAGGATTGCTTGCAGGAAAGAGATCTTATCCGCAAGTTCAAAATCAATCCTTCAAAGGGTAACATATGCTAGAAATAGTAATGAGGCAAAAGCTTCTTATGGATTTGGATACAAATTTATAAAGATCAACAGACTGGAGAGTGAGAAGACATTAAGCAGGGGGGACTGTGACACCTACGAAGAATTTCACCCGATATACGAAACAAAAGCACACTAGTATAAGAGTATATACACTCCAAGCCACAGTTCATTGCTAGGGAAGCATTGACACCGGCAAAGGAAGGAGCAACACTAATGCAGGCACAACACTAGATAAGAAGTGAGAAGAGAAACCTGTAAATTATAATTCGCCCCAGCATATAATAGCAATCCAACACAAGACTTAGCCCCTCTACTCAAGGCTGTATGAAGAGGTATCATGTTGTGCATATCCCGGATATTCACATCTACTCCAGCATCGAGAATAGCCTAAAAAATGTTTACAGGGAAAGAGTAACAAAATAGTTCCTCCAAGTGGCCACAAATCAGGAAGATCTTCAAAATTCCATATTTCAATGAGATTATTAAGCAACAGACAAAAATCAAGTTTATGTATGGAGTAAACATGTAACCTTGACCAATTCAACATCATCAGCCATAGCAGCAGTATGCAAAATTGTTCTCCCATGGGCATCTTGAGCGGTTGGATCTGCTCCAGCAGCAAGCAACACTCGAACGAGCTCCCTCCCTTCTATAGCACAATAACAGCAGAAGAAATTTTCAACACAAGTGGAAAGCTAGCTAATTGTATTAAGAAATCCTAGAGAGATTGTCACAAATTACGTTTCCAAGTGGAACAACAAATATTAATACTGAGGATATCAAACAGAGTAGGCATTGAAAATAAATAAATAAATGAGCTGGGGTACAATCTAGTATACCAAGTTCACGGTCTTTTTTTAAAGCAGCTGCCATACATACTGCAGTGCCAACTGGACTAGGAATGTCTATCGCATTTTCAACATCTTCAGCGCTAGCAACTTCCACCCACCGTCTCACCACAGTGACATTGTGCGTTGCCACACACAAGTGCAATGGTCTGCAACATACAGCAAAGAAGAAACAGTTTTAGACTGACAAATTATGCTGCAATCTTTCCAAGGCCATTGAGAACATATATTGAACAAAAGATACAGAGTTAGGTGATTTCAGATTCAAACAGCATACCATAGAAAAGGAAAAAGGAATCATAACAGAGAGATAAAGAATAGAGATGGTACTCATTGACCACAAATGCAATACACTTTGACACAGTGAAGCAGATAAACAAAAGCAACGAATCCAACATGAGTTCACGCCCTTGATCCTAACTGACAACTTTAAAATCGACAAAGATTTTTCAATAGAGAAGGTTGACTGCTTGTGAGAGGAGAGTCACAAAACTTATTCAATATATGATTCATATGACATTTTAAAGGAAGAACCGTGAAGGTACTAGCATACTGTTCTAACAAAAAGATAGTTGCGCATGCACATTTGCATGAGAATTTGAGGGAGGGAAGGAACAAAAGGTAGGGGGGAGATCTCCACAAATTAGAGCTCCCATTTACTTCTTCTCTTGATTAGATGTGGCTGTTTAAATCCAAGTCACATTCAGTTCACGATATATTGATCATATCCAGAGTTCCCCAATAGTAGCAAAAAGTTCTTCACTCCCAGACAAATTAGACCAGACCCATTAACTGTGGATTTGTTCAGCTCAAATTGTTATTTTCGCTTCGCTATCTTTTTCGCACATATCATTTCAAGTGGTCAAAGAAGAAAAGCAATGTACTCACGTAAGATTTTTAGAGTTCACAATGGACATGGATGGACAGCCCCCACATTCCAAAATGACCACAGCACAATCAGTGTATTTTTTTGCCACAGCCTGGTGTAGAACAGATTCACCTTCATCATCCACAGCATTGGGATCAGCTCCAGCTAATAGCAATTCCTGTATTACGAGAACCATCAGAGCTAGATCTCCAAAGAACCGGAAAGCTATGTGAATATAAAGTTTGCCAACAACAATAACTTACACGCATGCAATCTGGTTGGCCATGGTAAGCACATACATGAGCAACGGAAGGCCCAAAGCCATCCCTCAACCTCGATCTAACATTAGCACCTCTTCTGATGAGGGCATGGACACATTCTGGGGATCCCGCGGCTAAAGCAAAAACAAGAGGAGGGTCGCCATCCTTATCCAAAACATCTACATATGCTTCACGATGCTCTAAAATAGCCTCAACTAATTCTGCACTGCCACGCCTACATGCCAAATGAAGCGCGGTTTGGCCATCAGGATTCTGTGCTTTCAGAAGTGAAGGCATAGAGTTGTTTATCTTTCCTGATGCAGCCTTTGCGAGCAGATCTCTACAGATGACAGAACTCAGAGTCAAAACTCATTCCCATAATTGTCTGACAGAAACCAAAGAAGGTTGTATCTACTAACCTAACTCCATTCACATTGCCCTCTGATACCAGCTTGTGGAGGAGGCCAGTGTTATCCTGTACTAGATCAGAAACAGATCCACGAAGTGGTTCTGTCAAACTTGAACCGGAAGATCTGGTGAAGTCACTGCAAGGGCACATACAGAGTAAAATACATGATAACAGATCAAACCAATCAGAGATGTCGAGATTATGAATTAATTGACAGTGCAGGAAAGACATCCAGTTAAGTGCTAGTAGTAGAAGACCAATCCAGTCATAGCTTATTTATTGATTCTTCATATTAGACAACCATCATGACAAAGGAAGAAATAAGGACAGTCAGAATATGAGAAATCACAAGATGCAAGATGCAAAGATCAAAGCAAAACTTACTTTTCAGGGCTTGCAGGAGGACTACGTGGTATTTCTTGCAAGTGACGTAGGAATATTGCCAACATCGAATTAAAAGATGGTCTTCTTGACGCCTTAAACTGGAGGCAGTCGCCAATCATCTTCCACAAATCCCTCGGTATTCCAACTCCGACGACACTTGCATATTGCGGAGGCAATCTCCCACCCTTGACAACAGCCCGGTATATTTCCTCTGCACTAAGACCAGCCCACCTGCACAGCAAGTGTCATTATCTAGGACTCAGAAAAATTTAAAGTGATCTTTGCACAGGAAGCGATAGGAAATGACACATCGAAATCTACATACGGGGCAGAACCAGTGCACATTTCCACCAACGTGCAACCAAAACTCCATGCATCCGACTCTCCAGAAATACCAATGGCATCATCCCAGAACTTCAGGGACTTCTTCACCGGCTCCCATGCCTCTGGAGCAGCATACTGGGGGCTAAGCATTGTACAATCCATGCAAGAATGGACCCTGGCTGAATCACACTCTGTTCGAGCTTTTCGGCAGGCAGGTTTTTTAAGGATTGAAGCAAGTCCATAGTCAGAAACTAACGCATGGCCATTTGCATCCAAAAGAAGATTGGATGGTTTCAAATTCATGCAAACAACTCCTGCTGCATGGAGTTCAGCCACGCCTCGTGCAATATCCGCGCCATATCTACAAACGCAAATAGCACACCAAGTCACAATGAGGTTCATTGGCAGAAAACATTATGCGATATAGCATTTTTACCGAGAACGAAAAAGTACCACTAAAAGTTGCAGCTTACAGCATTCTTCAATCATAATTCAGTCGTTATGGAGAGCACAGTGATCTAACTTAACAACCATCACATCCTTACTATAGTTCCTGAAATTTACCAAATAGCACACAGTAGAAGGCACCTGATGGTGTGCTTTAACTCTTTAAATTTCAGAATACTATTTCAAATCTGTTGATGCGATATACCTCTCATCCAGTCACTATCTGGAAAATTAACATCCAAGGAGAACAAAATAACCCCAGATAATATTGTCTTCAAACCAAGTCTCTCTATGTTCTCACCCCTTCATTTCTTGTGCCTTGTGCATATGGTTTCACAGGACATGCTACCCCTTGTTTTCAAGTTACACTACGAGCCAAAAGCAAGTTTATTCCAACAATATTGAACCATCTTCAAAAAGATACATCTCCGTATTTTTCACAATTATGATGACTTTTCCAATCTTCTAAGATGTCCTGGCATCATTTGCATCTCAAATAGGGAATGTTATAGTGATAGTGACAGCCATGGAAGCCATCTTCCTTCAGCAAACTACCCTCTCCAATAAGGTGGACTCATCATTTTTCAGCTTTACTCAATTTATTCCACAAAAATTTAGGTACTGAAAGCTTGACTCCTTGAAATCACCAAAGCAAGCTGCACAATTGTCTTTTGGGGATCTCTCTCGCCCTTTTTCCTCTTAATAGTTCCCAGCCATCCCGAATATGTATTATCAGAACCCCTCTACCCAATATCCAGAGATGGAGGAGAACAGCTCGCAAAGTACAAATGGTAAAGATGACAATAATGTTTATCACTGAGATGTAATCAGGAAGCATGGTCAAGTAATGCCCCATCAGCGCATCACTTGTTGACAGAAACTAATCTGAAATTTAATCTGCATTATCGAATAATAACTTGTATTTATAGGTAGCCCTAACTGACATAGCTTGAGATCTATAGGCATACACACAAGCAGGTCTGCACACACAAGTGCATGTTCTATCTTCCCATGGACGATCAACAGGAGCAGAATGACAAGAAAGAACAACGTCACAAACCCATGTTGACGAGTTACCCTGTGAAGCCCAAATCCACAGGGAAAGAAGCATAATGACTAACTTTTCTTCCACAAAGAACCCCATCATATTAAGAGTCTAGAAAGCATCGTAGTACGTTTTTGCTTGACTAAAAAAATCAAGGAGTTGAGTTCCGACGTAAAAGGGGAAAGAAGAATTAATCATGCGAATTCTGTAACCTATTGCATCCAAACGCGCTAACAAAGAACTGCCGAGAAAGATAATACACAAACCAGACATTAGAAGATAGACATCCCCGGATCTCACCTCACCCCATTATAAAGATACCAATTTTGAACCACAAGCATAAGGGTGGAACTATATTTACGCTTTGGCTTAAGTACCAATTCTTTCACGGCATAGAGAAAAATCATATGAAAAAGCTTCTCAACAGAACCTTAAGATTTGCTCCAATGTCAGCCTCCCCTCGTTGCGCAGCATCTCTGACTGCACTGACCCGTGACACCTATCCAAGACAAGGTATAAGCTGCCGTCTTCATTCCTAATGGCCCCGTGAAAAGTGCACACATTCCTACACCACATTGACATCTTCCTCAAGTTCTCGAGCTGCCCCTGCACCCAGTCCATATCCATGGCCGCCGCATCATCCCCAACTACCACCTTCTTGACGGCCACGCGGTGCCTACACCGGCCCCCACTGCTGCTGCCGATCACCGCCTCCCACACCTCCACTCCAGCCCTCCTCCCCTCCCCAATCTTCTTCACCCATTTCAAATCCTGGTGCGTGCCCAGCTCGATCACCGGCCCGCATCCGCCGGAGCTCGAGGCCAGGGCCCCGCGCCGCGGCCGCGCGTCGTCGCCGTCCGCCTCCCCGTCGGCGTCGTCCTCGTCGTCGGTGAAATCGACGTCGAAGTTGGCCGGCATCGTGGAATTGGAGTGGATGAGGGCGAGGACGGCGTAGTTCTTGCGGAGGGAGGAGACGGAGTTGCCGACGGCGGAGACGTGGCGGCAGCGGGGGCAGGGGAGGGTGTTGTCGAGCGACGCGGCGAACATCCTGGACAGGCACTCCTTGCAGAACCCATGGCCGCATTGGAGGAGCAACGGCACCCGGTCCTCCTCGTTGTACCGCGTCTGGCAGACGGAGCAGCACGGCACTTTCATCTCCTCTCCGATTGCTCCCTCTCTCTCTCTAGCCCTTTCTCTCTCTAGAATCTTCCCCCGAGCTGGAAGCGAGCAGGGGAGCCACAAGGCGGCGGAATGGCGCGAGATTAGGGATTAGGGTTCGCGGGTCGAAGCGATCGGGAGAGGAAGCACCGAAGCTGAAGTCGAGGAGCTGGATAGATCCATGGGAGAAGAAAGAGAACGGAGGAGCTGAGGAGGAAGAAGGGATCGATCGAGAGAAAGAGAGAGAAAGAGAGCTCTAGAGAGAGAAGGTGCGAGGGTTTTAGAGAGAGAGAGAGGGAGTTTTTTTCTCTTCTTTTTTTTCTTTCTTCTTTATTTTTATTTTTTTTCCGTTTTTCCGGTGATGTTTGTTCGGAGGATACTTTTTATAATGATTTTGCGGACTTTCTTTCCGCTGGATTTTCAAAGGTAGGCTGGGGAGGAGCTGCTTGTTTCGTTCGTGAGTCCACACTGACCCCCCCAACCTGTCTCCCTCCACCTGCAAAGTACGACTGATTTTCGGGGCTTACTTTAAACATGGATTTAAAATAAAATAAAAACAAATCGCGAGATTTTTGTCGCTCGTTTTCGTATACGCTTTTTGCTGCCGCTGCCAGCAAGAAAAACCACCGTTAAAATTAGAAAGAGAAAATGAATTAAGGAAACGAAAAATTAATCGGGTTCTTTATGAAATGATTGAAACAGTTGGGAGATGGTAAAAAAGTGTGATTTGAGTTACTGTTAGCAAATCAGAAATTCATTCATTTTGAAAAAAGAGAATTTGTTTTGCTTTGCTTTGATTTGTGAAGTGTGTATTTAAGGAGTTATTGCATTTATATACATTTTTTGTGTAGAAATTTTTCATTTAGTTTGGGAAAGTCTTACGTAAGTGCTTGAAATATTATTATTTTCTAAAAAAATGTACCTATTGAAAATAAGTAATCGAGTCAAATTTCAATAAAAGCCTAAGCTCACCGATTTGCCAAATCTCACTGACCAAGGGGCACTTAATTCTTTTTCAGGGCAGCTGGGCATTTTTGTTCAAAACAAAATTTGGACTAAAGATTAGAAATAAAAAAAGAATCAAAGCAGGGGCAAAAATGAAACCAACATCACAAGAACAAAAAGCGCGGATCTTTTATCTCTGAACCAACTTCAGGTACGAGGGAGAGAGTTGTCTTGGAGATCCATGCTCTTTTTCTTTTTCTTTTTTTTTTTCGTAAGAGAAGAAGAGAAACTTGTACGGTGTCTTCAAGATCAATACGTTCAAGAAGCGCGAGTTTTCTGTTGCGCCTCATCCCATTCTTCACTCGTCTTGACCTTCGCCATGGCATCGAGCTCGAAGAGTGCAAAGAGGCCCAGCATTGAGCTCCACCACCTCAAATTTGCGAAAGCTTCATCACGATACTGAGCGTCAGCATCAGCTAACCATGGGCGGGGGCAACGGCACTCATCGGCAAAGTCGGAATGGCGATGCACATGCCCGACCATTTAAGAAAACATGGGATAGTTACAAGCTTTTGCTCTCCCAAAATGTCATATTTAATTCATTCATATTGCTGAGATTGACTTGCGTTTTGAAGACTAAAGATTCATGTTTTTCCTCTTAAAATATAGGTTTTCATTTTCGCCTTGATTTGAATTACTTTCCTTTCTTTGGCCTTTTTAATTTTCCTTTCATTCTTTTTTAATATTTACAAAATTGTCCTACTCTAGCCATCGGAAAAATCAAGTGCTTGCCGTTCAGCAAAAAATTGATTGGCCAACAAAGTCAAGCCATTACTTAAGACCGACCTTACTACTTTATGTCTTTATTTTGAAATAATATTTACTCCGGATCTCTTTCGAGAAAATGACTTCACATTAGGCACTTTTTTTTTGGCGCCTTTCTCTATATAATAAGAGTGCGTTCTGAAGTGTAAAGTGGGAGAGAAGAGCTTTTCAAATGGGTTTTGTTTTGATAGGTGATGTCGGGGTTTCTTTGTGTGAATTTTGTAATCTAAGGATTGTTATATGAGATATATAAAGAAAGAAACCCACTACGAAGGGTACGATACCAACTTAGAATCGTGCATGCGATTGTTTTATTTCAAGAATTTAAACTGTGAAAGATTAGTGCATAATATCTTCCATAGGTCAACCATATCACGAGAGCGTATGAGTCTTGTAACAAGAGCTACTTTTCACGTTTCTCTATGCTTGCTTCACTTTTCATTTCGACTGTAAATTTCTATCCGCAGTGCATTTATTGTAAAACCTTTTCCCAAAATACTTTCACTCGAATCATTGTACTAATTACTTTTTCTGTTTTTCCTTTAGTCTTTCATAAATGCATAGGTATCTCTTAATGGGATTGTGTAGCCATGTTAAGAGACGGCAAATGTAATTTATAGAGAAAAAAGTCACTATAAGCCAGTGAAATTCAAAATCACTAAGCATCCGAATTACAACGCCATCAGTTAAAAAAGACATGGAAAAATGCAAAAAAAAAATGGAAAAAAAAAATGTCCCGGGAAGTAGTTTGACTATTCTGTTCTCTCGGGTACCAGATTTCCAAAATACTTTAGTCGATGTACCGCGGTCAACGACGGCGTTTGATTAAGCGACCCCAATTACTTCTGACCAAGTCCCATTGCTTCAAACACAGTTCATCGCCCTGGCTATGCATAAATGGGCTTGGCCCACAACAAGCCTGTTCTAAGTGGGCCCTGTCCAAAGCTCCACCTCTCATTGGGCCACAATTAAGGCTTTCGCACACGTGGTTAATTCATTTTGCCGAGCGAGTTTAATGGCGTGCTCTCTCACATCCGACTTCCAATAAGATTCGAACTTAAGAAGGGCGGATCCTAATGCTATCTAAGCCAATATCTTGTTTAATGACTATTTTAATTTTTCTCTATTAACTTGCTCATCTCTAAACTAATCCATACATGCGATGCGAATAAGAAAGACCCGAAACGGCTAATAAGTGCACGCGGAATCTTTTCCAGTACTTGGTGTTGCGAAGGTCACATGACCGTCAAAAGACGTCCGAACAAGTACGGGATTTGAGATCTGTCGAGCCATGAGCTAGAACTTCCTATCCGTCCGTTCGCAGGCGCGATGGGTTAGGCCGTTTGCCAGCAATCTCGACCATAAACAACACAGACATGTCCACTGTTCACTCGCATGTCCTGTCCGAGTACATCAGCCAAACCCGTGCATAGCCGCAGAAGCTTTTCTAGCTTATGTTCGCTCTGCTGTGTTCTTGAAGAGACTCGACTTTTACTTCACCATCAGTTAACTGGGTCGGATCTTTTTTAAAAGTTTCGTGCACAGTTTTGGCTGTTGCTACGGCGGGTGGGTGATCACACGAGCTTGTATTCATCGCGATCGATCTCACTGATCATTCCATATAAGTAGATCAAGAAACAGACTGGAAATATTTCTAAAAGTAGCGCCGGTGGTATTATTTATAGATTCCCAAAAATCAAATAATAGGGATACAGGGCATATATGCAGATACGAGTAATTACAAAGGGTGGGGTGGCGGAGGCCGCTGCAATCGCCGACATCAAACTCTTCAACGTACATCCAGAAGAAAAAGAAAGAAAAGAATCAAGCTACAGCATCAAAAAGGGTAAGCACATCTAGAAACGCAGAATCATTGAAATAGCTGGACGGAAACACCATATCTCTCTGGCCGCCGTGCACGGACCCGCCTTTGAAGGGTTCGAACACCGAGTCCGACTCGGTCGGCGAGTCGCAGCTCGAGTTACTATGATTTTGGATCCCGAATCCGCAGTTATTACTACCGATGCCACCATTACCCCCCATGCAATAATCACCAGCCGCCACGAACCCTCTCTCATCGGCGCTCTGACTCCGGGGCTTCTCGCCGCCGCCGCCGTCGGCGTCCATGAACCGAGCGACGTCCGAGTCGCGGCCGGTGAGCCCTTGCACGGTGGCCCTGAATTCGGCGGCGCTCGTCTTGACCTTCATGGGGCTCGATATGTACACGACCTTGATCCCTTTATCGGCGGACGACCTCCTCCGCGCCGCGCCCTCCGGCTTCCGGCTGTTGGCGATCTTCTTGCGGGGGTGGTTGACGCCAAGCATGTCCATCTTCAGCGGCGCAAGATCTCAAACGAATCTCGAAATCTCACGACGAAAGGGAGTTTCACACGAAGGTTTGTAGTTGCTGGGGTCTTTGAGCAAGGAGTAAAACGGGTGGAGGGAGCGCTTTATATAATGATGGCGGGACAGGGGCCTGTGGAGAAAAAAGAGGTTTTTCGGGATGTTTCGGAGAAGGAGATGTAAGAAGAGAGAGAGATGTCAAGTCGAGAGGAGAGGGCAGGAAACAGGAGGAAGCGAGAGTGACGGGATTGGATTAGATGGAAGATTCTATCCGAGAAGAGGGAGATGCTTGGATGACCCGGAATCGCACGGTTCGTTTGGTGACACACCTTAGCTTTCCTCTCTCTACCGTTCCTAGGGCTAGGACCTAGCTAGGGTTTCGTTCGGGCATTATTGGATAACGCACGTGCGCAGCCACACGCGACCCGGCTGGTTGCGAGTCCAAATGCAGCCTTTGAAAAAACCAACACATGCGCATACGTGGCCGGACGGCATTGGCCTGGTGAGTCGCGGTGGGAGGGAGCGGGGAGGGAGTTTCCGGGAAGCTGGTCATCTCTCTCCGCCTTTGAGTCTTCGAAGCTTTTCTTTATTCATTATTGTCAATTTTTGCTTTGATGACGACGACAGGGTGGAGGCGATATCGTCGCACGAGCCGAGTTTTCATATGGGAAAGAGCCCCAGCACGTCGCTTTCGTTTCGAGAAAAGAAGGGCCCGTTCGTACATTGAACTTGTCCCATGTGGGGACGTATCGGGATATTTCTCTAAATCTGAATCTTTTTTTGTCTGCGTGTCCAAGATCATCTCCGTAGGCCGTAAAAATTTATTAGATTAGCGTCGTCCTCGGAAAACAGTGTGCGGAAAGTGTACATCGACGGTTTCGTATTGGACGGGAGCCGAAGCTCTTGTTGTGCTGTTTGATTAACAATATCATGTGATCTAAGCAAGAGTGACCGGCGCATTTAAAAATCATCTCATTTGTAGTTTAATTCATATAAGCTCCAATCCAAGAAAAGGGTGTTTGTCAAGCAAATCTAGTTTAGCAGATAAGGGAATACGAGAAATTTAAAGATAGTTAATTCATTGCTTGTAACTATCTCTGAAGTCATATGTTTATCAGACAAAGCAATCTGATTTTGATGTGTAAATTAAGTAATACGATGATCTGTACGGAGACAAAATCCACGCTCCGAATTCAAGTCAGGCTGGTAAGCAAACGCTGCTGCCCTTCAATACAAATTTCGCGGGGCAAGTTCAGAGAGGAATCGTACTTAATAATTTCGCGAAAGGTGCATTAATCAATGGCGACGTGTCCTAATGCAACCCACGACGTGACGAGGAGGGAGTGCTGGGAAGAGCAAAAGGAGGAAGGAGCCCAGGAAACAACGCCAGCAATCTAGAAGCCGAGAGGTGCCAATGGCGACATCAATCTCCACTGTTTATTAAATGAGACGGGCTCCGTCGAGGAGGACTAGGATATTAATTAGAGAAAGAAAGAGTGGGGGCAAACGAGCGGTTTGACAATCTGGCTCCCTTCCCCCGTCCCTCTAGAACGCCGACTCCCTCCCACAATCGAAAACGTACAAAAATACGAGGTGGGGCCCGCGGGTGGTGGCGTAGTGCGCTGCAGCTTGGAGGATACGCCACCCCGTGACGTCAAGAAAAGCGTCCCTTTCTGTCTCTCTCTGTCCTCGTTTTGATCCAAAAAAAAGGGGAAATTCGGGAAAATGAAATCTCGCTTTGGCGACCCCAGAACGGCGATGGCGCCGATGTCGTTCGAGGGGGTGCGGGCGGGGGGAAGGGTTTCCTTCCTTCCACGCAAGCGGCAACTTTGACCGGAGCCGGATTTACGGACCGCTGGGAACGTGCGGTGCAGGACTCGCCAACGATGCCGGGCATCGCTGGCAAAAACGACGTGCGCAGGCTCGATCCTTGTCGGGCCTGGGTCTTGGAATATGGGCCTCGAACGGATGCAAGTTGGGCTTCGCTTTCGGAGCTCGTGCTTTGCCCCGTTGTCGCTGGGCTCGCGTTTTGAGGTCCAGGCTCGAGCCCCCACCTCTTCCCACTTTTTTCGGGGATTACGACAAAATACGATTTGTTGAAACGTGGAAATCGGCGTCGTCGTCGTCTTCGTCTTCTTCTTCGTCCGTCTTTTGGGGGGTACTTTCCTAGGAAATAGCTTAATTGTTTTGTTTTACCCGTTTCTATTTAGGGTTCGAGAGAGGACAAAGCTCGAGTTGAGACGACGGAATTGACTATTTATGAAGACTGGATTTGTCTGATTAACTATATTGGAAAGTGCCGTATTCACCGGGAAATCTATGTACAGATTCTTCTTTTGCAAAAAAAAAAAAGACCTATAAATCTCGATTGATGTTTAAAGAACTCCGATTCACATTCAAGGCTTTGTTATAAATGATTCAATATTCACGACTGCTTTATATCAATAAGTAAATAGTGACATGAAAAGTTTTAAATCTATATGTATCAACAATATCAATAAAATATGTTGTTCCTCATTCATCTTTTTATCCCTCTACCTCTCTCTCTGGTTTTATTTTCGAGGACAGTAAACTTAAATACTTTATCTTTCTTCGACATTATCCGCTGAATATAGCCATTGGAAAAAATGCAGAACATTGTCTAAACTCAAGTATCCAATTATAATTGCCGATTCAATCATCGTGTCATTATACACCAGATTTTATTGTGTTAATCTACATGAAAAGAAAATGCGCGTGAGGCCACAAACTGTATAAGTACTTAAGAGAAAATTGATTGTGTTAAGTGGTATAAGAACACTCGACCATTTATTCTTTTTCCCCCCCTCAAAATCAAGCATTTGGAAAAATCAACAATGGCTTATAAAAATTCTTACTGGGAATTGTATTCGTAAAAGGGAAGCACCGTATATTATCAACGACGAAAATTAATATCAAGTTACCCCCCTTTCCTTTCCTACTTTGTCGGGATAAGTATTTTTCTTTAAATTTTGTCATCCTCACGTCGTTGCTTCTCGGCAGCAACGTCAAGTGGTGGTTAGACACGTACTAAAATGTGAAACGAGGAAGAGAGAGGAGCAATTTTAGTGGTCGAGAGATGGAAAAATTAACGGTGGATGATGCCGTTTTTTGGATTCTTGCAGATGGCAAGGTTGTCCGAATCCTTTGAATATCTGGCACTGCCAACAAGGAAGGCCATTAAAATAAGCACCCAAGAAAACGACCATGAATTGTCAAAGCACTCAACTCAACAGTGACGAAGAAAAACCGAAGAAAAAAAAAGATGAAAAAGAAAAAATCGCCGGTCTTTGGAAAAAGCAGAGAGAGAGAGAGAGAGAGAGAGGGGCAGAAAACAACGGAACAAAGTGAACGCCTTGAAATCGGGTAAGAGTTGAGCCAAGCGTCACTTTCTCTCCTTCCCTCTCCCCACCCCTTCCTCCAATTTCGCTCGCTCACTTAATCCGACACAAATCATCACTCCCATCTTCTCCCCACATCAATTCCCCATGTGGGTCTTCGTTCAAAATCTCATCTTGTGGAGAGGGAGTTTATAAATAATTTCTTGGCCAAGTCAAAGGGACTTGGACTCTGATCCGACTTTGCTTGCCTCCCTGGTTGATTTTGACTTCGTGGGTTGCTCGAGTATCGAATTCCCGTGAGAGGGTAAGAGCATTCTTGACTCCACGAGTTAAGAGATCTGTTCTTGAGTCTCGCTTCTTTCGTCCCAACTTCGGCTTTTGCTCTTTCAAGAATCTCGTGAAGCACAGCATTAACGTCAATTCGTGGGTACTGGGAAAAGGGATTTTACATCCTCGGAATTGTGTTTTATCTGGGTAATTCGCGGATCTTCTTCTTAGTTCAGTTGTAGTTGCTCCACGTTGGATTAAGGTTTGGTCCATCTTTGCCCATACAGAGGCGTGATCCTCAGAGCTGTGCAACCGGCGAAGCCTGCTTTGTTTTCTTCATGGGTCGTCCTTTGATTTGTCTTCTGCTTCTTGTCGAGCCGCTTCAATTTCCTCTGTATACATGTTCCGATATGCTTTGCGATGGGATTATCGTTTGTTCATATGATGGGGGAGCTTGTGTCCTTAATTCCTTAGCCTTGTCTATGAAGTCCCAACGGTACTCTCTTAAGCCCTAGTGTTATGGGTGCAGCTGTGAGTTGTCTCAGGAAAGGATTTCCGATGAATTACATGTTCATGCTCTTCAATTGTGATGGAAATAGATATCACTCTCGACTTTGTTTCAAGTGTCATGATGTCTATCAAAACAATGGACATGTCAGGACTTCTTGTGCTCTTGTTGTTTATTGACAATTGGATACTGTTGACATGAATAAATCAGGCGCTGCTAAGTTTTGTAAAATAGTTGCTGTTTTATAATGGATGGTTGGTATGTAGGTTTGTTCTCAGAGAATTTTCTCTTAGTATGTGTGCTTATATTGCATCTGCTCTGGTGCTGACCAGTTTGTTATCTATCTTTTCTTTATTGTATCTAATCACGATTGGTTTCTATTGATAAAATGTCCTTTTTTGTTACCCTTCTGATCATTAAATTCTCATTTGCTCGAAGCAGTAGAAGAAGGGGATAACTCCACGGTGAAAGGATCTGCTCATGATTTTTGAATTCTCGTGAGGCAAATTTTGGGTTTTCTCCATAATAAGAATCCTGACATGACATTGAGCTGATAGATTTTACATTCTTCCGAGCAATGCGAAAGTGACACGTAATTTTGGGGTTTTGAAACATCGGAGCACAGTGAAGAGAATAAAAAGGCCTGCAGTCAGTGGGATGCTGACTTTGATCCACAATTAGTGATCTTGAATCTATCTCAGTTCTTGTATTCCTCTTATTGGTGAGTCAGCTGTTCACGTATCGCTGAATTTATGAGCCCATTTTAATATCCTCACTTAGATATCCCTTATATGCCAAATTTCTTGTCTCCTGATCTATTGCGCTGGAACTCTCTCTTTCTCTCTCTCATTTTACCATAAGTGCAATGTGACGCAGCTTTCTTTGAAGTGTAATAAAGGTGATAAGAAAGCATCGCCTTGATTCCTTTTGTTCTCCTAATATATGCTTTTGTGCTGTAAACAGTCAGACATCAATTAATAATAGGCGTGCAACGACTCTGTTTACGTCTCGGAGGACACTGCCAGAAAAGGATTGGCCCCTAAATCTTGCGTTGAGACCTGCATTAATATAGAGTATTCAGAAGAATCGTAGAAATCCAAATGGCCGATGGCAGTCCAAGAACTGACATCTCAACTGATGACACAGATGAGAAGAATCAGAGGGTGACTCTCGTTTCACTTAGTCCATCTTTTCTTATTTCGTACAAGTTTAATTGTACAAAATTGCTTGTTTTGATTGTAAAGAAACTACAGATAGTTCTTATATGTTTCCGGTCTGTGTTTTTGTATATTTAACATAACTCATGAGGAGTGCTCATTTCTTTGGAGATGGTCCTGGTGTCGTCCAGTATATATGGAGATATAACATTTAACTGTCCATAGTGCAGTTCGACAGGGGTAAATCTACAGCTATTGTTGCCTATGATTCGAGTGACAGATCAAAGGACAAGACCGATCAAAAGGTCATACTGCATAATTCTGTTTGAGCATATGAGATTAATTTGTTGTTTTAGCCAGCTGATGAAGTCTTTGATTCTTTTGCCAAATCGACATGCAGACTCTTCGCAGGCTTGCTCAAAACCGTGAGGCAGCAAGAAAAAGCCGATTAAGGAAAAAAGTATGTTTATTGATTGTCATCTGTTATAGTATGTGTCTGTTTACATTCTTCTATTTGTTCACCAAAGGCTTTCCCTTTACCTATCTCTTAGGCATATGTCCAACAACTGGAGAGTAGCCGCTTGAAGCTAACTCAACTAGAGCAGGAACTCCAGCGAGCAAGACAACAGGTAATTTTTGGTTGCTCACCAAGTTAGCAGATATTTACAGTTCATACTCTCTGGTAAAAGTCATCTGTACATTGAAATGTAACTTTATATTTCTTCCTCTAGGGGATATTCATATCAAGCTCAGGAGACCAAGCTCACTCATCTGGTGGAAATGGTATTCTTTTATCTACGTGTCATTTAGATGCAGTTTTTCCATAGCTAGCTTGTGGATACTAGTTAACAATTGCCTCACTACTCTGCAAATTAATTGAGAGAAGTATGCAGATCCAGATACAGTAGGGTTATTCTGAGTTGCTAATGCCGGTAAAACATAATGCTGGTCGATTCCTTTTATGAACTTAAGTGAAAATGGCAGGACCAACAATTTTTTTCCCTTTTTATGAGACTGTTGCCTCTTTCCAACAATTTCAAGGAGTAAACTTATGCATGTAGCAACAGAGGAACAGTGAAGGGATGATGCGAGACAGAAAAGGAGAGCGTGAAGTTGACATATCCTCAGTGGATTAGACTTAGTAGTCATATGGAAAGCTTATGCGCTGTGTCAAATGATTTGTTCAACTGATTTAGTGACACGAGAATTTTAAGGAAAAGTCATGGACAGAGTTCACGAGACCTTAGGCCATTC
Organism: Eucalyptus curtisii; assembly: GCA_017140595.1. NCBI lineage: Eukaryota > Viridiplantae > Streptophyta > Magnoliopsida > Myrtales > Myrtaceae > Eucalyptus > Eucalyptus curtisii. The sequence goes on along the minus strand of CM029500.1, from coordinate 38,909,371 downwards.
CGTTCAGTGGAAAGGGCATGGATCAGTTATTTGCTGGTAATAGTGGGTGGGTGGATGCCGAAGAGATGATTGTCTAGGTATCAGGCTTGCAGTGACAAGGATTTTACTATGCAAACTGGTTGGTAATAGTGATGGGTGGTTGGACGCTGAAGCGGTGATTGTCTAGGTATCAGGTTTGCAGCGAGAAGGATTTTGCATTCATACATGCATCCATGCATGGGTAACGAACAGCTTTGGGAAAATTGGTTGTTAAGCTGTGAGTACTATTGAAGGCTTCTCTTCTGACAAATTAAGGAGAAGGTCGACTTGTTCTACAGAAATTTGAGAAAAATGTACTAACCTTTTCTAGATGATGCATTTTGGTCATTTGCCTGCTTTGTCTCTGTCCCTTGAATTGACATCCTTATTGTGAGTTGTCAAATTGCTCCAGCCGTATAATCAGGATGTTTACTTTAGTGCATGTCACATAAGTTAGAGCTCCAATTGGAATGCTTTCAGTTTGGGTTAGTTCATACCTTTTTCTTAGGTAAGTTCATCTATAATTCTTGATCTCTTTTTTTTTCTGCATTGTTTGCAGGGGCCATGACATTTGATGTAGAATATGCCCGGTGGTTGGAAGAGCAAAACCGGCAAATCAATGAGCTGAGGTCAGCAGTGACTGCCCATGCAGGTGATGGAGAGCTACGTATCATTGTTGATGGCATCATGGCACACTATGATGAAATCTTCAGGCTGAAGAGTAATGCAGCCAAGAACGATGTTTTCCATCTCTTGTCGGGTATGTGGAAAACACCAGCTGAGAGATGTTTTATGTGGCTTGGTGGATTTCGTCCATCAGAGCTCCTCAAGGTAAGGACCTTTTCTTTTCCTCATGGGGGGATTCTAAAATATCTTCTGGGGACTCAGTTAGCAAATGCTCCGAAGTTGTAATGTTTTGAGACATGGCACTCCAGCATAATGCCCATGCATTGCCCTGTTCTGGTCAAATTATGACTTCATTAGTTTCGATGTTGTTGTTTCTCGGGGAAATTAGTTCCCTGCTGATACCGCCGACTCTTCCATTTGACCATCTCACAGCCTTATATACAACTCTTAAGTGAAGAACCATATATAGGAGAGAGTTGAGAGTCATCAAGTAGACAGGAATAAGAGGTCTCACACCTGGCAAATTTTCTGATCGTATTTCACCCGAGATGAAAATAAAGATAGGCAATCTGTTTTAGGTAACTTACATGGTGGGAATTACCACCCTACATTGATTTGTTCACTACTCCACTCACACGACATGACTTGCCCTTGTTCTCACCTTTCCCAGTCTTGGAATATAATAATCACTCATCTGCAAACTTAGTAGACCAGACAATTGTCTACCTGTCGTGTATGAAGTGCATTTGCCAACCACTCCCTTGGATCACTCATCTGCAAACTTGGTTGATGAGACAATTGTGTACTAGTTGTGTATGAAGCACATTTGCCAGCCTCTCCCCTGGCGCTTCATGCACCTATGCATGGTACCCTTTTCTTCCCAAGTGAAAGCAAGCCTAGAACTTAAGCGGCCTTATTTCTACAGTAGCTTTTTTTGTTTCCCTAGTCAGACAGTAGTTTGTTAACTTCCAGCATGTGGGTTGATATGAATAATGTGATTGCATGTTATTGCATAATTATCTTGCAAGTTCAACATCTGATGCGACACCTGCATAATTATCTTGATGGATTTGTTTGAGCAGCTTCTCGTTAATCAGTTGGAGCCGCTGACAGAGCAGCAGCTGACGGGTATCGGAAACTTGCAGCAATCCTCCCAGCAGGCAGAAGACGCGTTGTCTCAGGGGATGGAAGCATTGCAGCAATCTCTTGCTGAGACATTGTGCAGCGGATCTCTGGGCTCTGCAGGTTCATCTGGCAATGTGGCAAATTACATGGGTCAAATGGCCATGGCTATGGGAAAGCTAGGGACACTTGATGGGTTTATCCGCCAGGTAATATAACATCAATCTGCTGACCAAAAAAGAATATAACATCAATCTTCTGATCTCTTTGGATGTTCATATTGAATTCCCACAAACCTGGATTGGGTCATTCTTTTTGGGTGCTAGAGTTGTGTTATAGACTTTCTTTTTGGTGTCACACTCGAGAAGTTTATTTCTGGCCTTTCAAAATGGATTTTCCATTGATTGAAGGAAATAACATATCATCTTTGACTGCATGTCAGTTTTCAATGTCTAGCATTTCTATGTAGCTTGCTGCCGAACTGACGTCCAAGATTTTGGAATGTTCATATAGCTCATTATAGAAAGTCAGACTGAGTTTTCTGGATTTTTCTCTACTATTAGTTTGATTTGATAATGGCAGCATATAATACTAGATCCTGCTGTAGATATTTAGAGGGAATCGATTGTTAACCAAATCTCATGTTTCCTGCATGCAAAGCATGCAAAAATGCTTGTAAGGACAAATCTCATAAACTCGTAGCATAACTTTGCCTTTTTATTGATACATACTATTCAATTCGATTGCAAGCTATTTATGATATTTACAATGAACCAGTGAGAAGGTCTAGGTAAACATCCTAAGAGCCCCTGAGACTGATTCTAGGATCTCGTGCTGCCATGTATTTCCTGCAACTTTTCATTGGGGTATTGTTGTTCTGTGCCTCTGGCTTTATTCTGAATTGGATTTTAACTATTTCCGATTGCCGCCACCAGGCTGACAACCTCCGGCAACAGACTCTACAACAAATGAATCGCTTATTAACGACTCGTCAGTCAGCTCGTGCACTCCTTGCAATTCATGATTATTTCTCCCGACTTCGGGCCCTTAGTTCCCTTTGGCTTGCCCGTCCAAGAGAATGAAGAGGTCATGGTCTATGCAGGCTGACATGTACATTGGTGATTATTAGGAAGCTATCAGTTTTGAAGTAGTTTCGGACCTAGAACTGGTTTATTTCTAGTTTTCTTCAGTTTTTTTTTTTTTTTTTTTTTTCTCTTTTGGCTATAATTATTTTTTCTTTCTTAGACACGAAGTCACAGAGAATTGATTGATGGTATGTTAAGCTATCATAGGTTGGGATTGCATTGTTCTCATTGAAGATACTGCTAATTGTGTAGGCACTCTTGTTCATTAGTCATTTAATAATTAGTGCAACTATCATTGCAGTTTCTGGAATGATGTGGTAAGATTGTTAAAGGAAGCACTTCGAATCATTCTGATAATCCAAAATTACTTTCTAATCATCACAAATTTGTTAATGAAAACTTGGTGGTGGCCCGTGGCAATGCACGAGTTGTATAGTATATTCCTTCCGACAGATCAGTGTGGCTCACGGAACATAAAGTAAAGGAGCAACTCTTCCTGACGTGTCGACTATAGCCTGGTTTCATCCGGGCCACCTTTCTAGTGCGTCTGGGAAATTTAGAAAAACTACAAATATCCTCTTTAATTTCTGACCTGTTACCTGTAAAACACTCGACGTGTAATTGGATTCTTTCAAATTGCCAATTTTCTTTTGGAATGCTGTCGCCGCTATTCTACCCTGTGAGATGCGAACGAGGGTAATATTTATGTAAAGAGTTCGAGGACCAATTATGAACATAAACTGATTTGTGAGTGAAACGCGAGGGGAATACTGGGAATTCTTCCTAAACCATTTGAACAAGACATTTTACTTGTAATTTGCAAATTTTTAGCTTCGTACTTCACCAAATATAAGTAAAGACTAAAATATATGCAGCTCCTACATTTCGCGACTATTCTCATCATATTCCATATGTCAGCTCAAAAAAGCCAAAAGACCTACATAATTTAGAGAGGAGCTAACTTTTACTTTCCGGTCACGCAATGCCAAATTGAAGACGAAAATAGGGACATGACTGTTAGTAATGAGTCCATGCTACATTAAAATAGGAGAAGATTTAGTAAGCAATCGCTCAAAGATATCGAGTTTTCATTAATAATAATCAATATGCTCGTTACTTTTTGCCACTTTGAAAATTGAAACGAAGGGTATTCTCGTCATATCAAGGGTGGATACCGAACTTGAAAATTGTCTTTATAAAATATATAGAAAGACAAGATTATGTCGTAAGGTTTTGATGCTAAAGGGCAATTATCAATGAGAATTCATCTGAGAAGTAGACGCCGTGGGAGATGGGCTCTTGGACTCCAGCTCTAAGATCCTTCAATGCTCAAGACAATTACTTGATCTGTTCATTTCTATGTGTTAAACCAATGCATTAACAGTCCCGCTCCCAGGGACTTAAAGCAGAATTGCCTCGTTTCCCTGAATTTCCTCCTATTTCAAGACTAAGAAAACAATTTTAATGGGTAATATTGAGCTCTCATTGACAAGCTTCTCCAAGCAAAACTGCAACACATAAATATGCTTGAATGCCCTACTCAGTTCTAATCCAGCATGTCTGGAGCTGACATAATTCACATATGCAAGCAACTGACTGAGAATAGAACCGAAAGAATATAGTACACATAAAGTCAAACGAATTCTCAACTGAAAAGGGTGATTACCCCCAAGGTAGAAGAGCAATTGCAAGTACAAAGTTTTATTCCAGAAGTTTGCACCCGAAATCACAATCTTTAGCGAGACATACCACTGATGAAAGCTCAAAAGTAGTTGCTTTTATAAAAACTTTTCAGGAAATCGGACATGCCCTTCTCCTTTGCGCCTAAATCCTGCACAAGCCCGTGATTTCCCACCACATATTGGCCAATGATGTGGTGCCTCTGCTTAGCATGCTCTGTAATATTATTGAGTTCTTCCATCCCCTTGAAGAGAAGCATATCAATCACCTGCAGCTTATTACTATCAGAAAGCTGGCGACTCTATCACCACTGTGCAATATGAAATATTCGATATGCAACAGCTCAACCAGAAGCTCATATCCAACTTTGATTATGCTATTTTAAAACATCCTCCATTTTTCTTAGCCAACTGTCATAGCTAAATTGGAAGCAATAGGTAACAATGATTTGACTTTTATATCAACAGTTAAACAGTTGACATGATACCCACTGGGCATGGCCCAGTGGTAAGGGAATTGGAGGGGTGGGGACACTAGTATCATAGGTGTGGCGTTTGACTCCCGTGCTCTGCAAAAGGCAGAGCAAAAGTCTGAGAATAGAGAGAAGAGAGAAAAAGAAGGGGGGGGGGATTGAGTCAACATGATTGATCATCTTTTCAATTGACTGTCTTATTGCCAACACTGTTTCTGTAAGTGATAAAATCCATTCATGATCTTTTCTCAAAAAGACAATACTTTTGTTTTGTTTTTTTTAAATTGCAGCCTAAGCCCTGACGAAATAAAACCGGTTATCCAAATCATTTGATGCACATAAGAAAGGTGAGCATTGACAGCATCATCCAAGATAAAAAATCAGAACAAACATTTGAGTAAATAGCCAACTATATGACTACTCAACAAGCAGCACTTAATATGCACACAACCTTAATTTAAAGCATCATTCACTTCCTGTCTCGATGGAGTTTTTTGAAGTTAGTGCCATGAACAAGTACTCTTTGTGTTAAAAGTATTGAAGACTGAGAATTCCCCTCCTCTCTATAACTTTATTAGATATCAGAAAAGGACTGAATACACTTCGTAATATAATTTCTAAGAGTAATTTCACCACATGCTTCACATCAACAGGCACCAAAGTAATCAGCTGAAAAGACTTATCCATGACAGCCATTTTCTGGAAATTCGACACTGTGGCTTCAACATTCACCATTAAACCTGATACGTGCTCCTAATTGACACTTCAAAATCAATTTCGACGTTTATCCAATCAGGAATGACCAGAACCACACAAAGAGATACCATTGCTTGCTTCACACAGCCTGCGCATCCATGCATAATTGTTGAGCATACCAGCTAATTAGATACATACACCTGACCAATTATACAACGCCATTCCATAAACACTAAGACGAATGAAATACTTGCAGGGTGTGGGATTCTGCAACAGCATTTAGGCTGAAATTGGATCAATTTTCACATATCTAGAATGATATCATATACCGAGAAAATCCCTGTCAGCTGCAGACTCTATATGCCTTTACAGGAGAGAATCGATAAAGGCTTACAGAACCACTCGCAACTCGAATTCCAATATAATGGTGCTCGAAAAAACACGGGATCCATGAGCAATTGAACTGGCGGCAGAGAGCCGAAACGCAACAGGACACCGGTGCCAAATGATAAAGGTAGGCACGAAACTGACGCCTCCAAAAACAATTACGAATGCCAATTTCAACGGGTTCCAGAACGCCGCCCCTAACTCTATCCTCCGCCGCAAATCTAAGCCCCGATCGACCAAACCACACATTTCGATTCGCTGCCATTCACCGCCCCGACCTAGCGAGCGAAAACGCAAATGGGAGCCACGTACCGAGAGCGACGAGAGGGCGATGAAAATTCACGATCGGAGAAAGAGAGGGAGAGAGGAGGACCTTAGGGTTAGTGACGTGAAGGTTCTTGCGGATCTCGGCGGAGATGGCGGAGCGGAGGTGGGACTTGGTGACGACGTCGTCGAGGTTGTAGATATCCATGATGGTCGGGATGGACCGGCAGGCCGCCCGGAAGAAATCGAACACCCGGTGCCTCGCCTCCTCCAGGCTCGCCGAGTTCGGCGGCACCTTCACGCTCCTCAACGTAAACGCCATGGCTGGCTCAGTTGCGACCTCCCCTCCCCCCCCGAATCGCTCTTTAACCTGAGCTTCAGTTTCTTCACCAGCAGAGCAGAAGACGACCACAGACGGAGGCTACCCCCACGCTCTCCCGACTTCTCATGGCTTAATGCTCGGACCGGACCGGGTTTTGGGCCAGTGTTGATGGCCTGGCCTTTTGAACCGGATGATTTCGGTTCGACCGAAATCGGACTTCAATGAGAGGGAGTTTTACTGTTTTATCCATGTCTGCCCATTTCATAGTCTTAAAATCTACGCTCTCTTAATCATCGGGATTACTCCGGTGGCCATCATTTTCACATGAGAAGAGGAAGGTGGGGGTTCTCAGAAAGATTGGAATGGGAAAGATTTAGTTTCAGGCGTGAGTTTTGACTCTCACGCCCTGTAAAAATGATACATGACAAAAGTATAAAAATGAGAGTAAAACATATATAAAGTAAAACCGATAAAAAAAATAATCCATTCTCTCTCAAAAGTAAAAAAAAAAAAAAAAAAAATTAAACTATGTACCTATACCTTTTTTTGTACATATTTACCCTTTGTCAATAAGGGTTATTAACCAACCATAATAATAATAATAATAATAATAATAATAATAATAATAATAATAATAATAAGGATTCTTAAAAATCTACCTACATTGTCACCGGAAAATAAACATTGTTGACATGGCGCTCATATGACTTAAATACAAGTTTGGTGTTTTTAAAGTCTCAAGAAAGTATAATTTAAGATTTTTGATGTCACCAAAAGAAAAATTAGAGCAACAATACCATAAAAGGTAAAAGTTTGGGCGTTGTTTGGATTTTTCATGATTTTTTCTCCCTTTTTTACACCATCTAATTTCAAAGGTAAATCACATCTTACACTATCCACTAAATTCAAATTCTTTTCATGCTATCCCGGACTCCAAAGTGTATAGTTTCAACCATTGATCTTTGAGAGTTTTAAGACTCCATTTTTTCTCCCTTTTTTCGTTTGTCCACTTTGCATACGATACACACAATAATTATTAGAAAAATATTTTCCAATTATTTATTTTTTGTAAAATAAATGGAGCAAATGGTAGAATAAGAGAAAACATTAACACTTTTACTATTTGATAGCGAAAATTGAAAACTCCAATTGTATTTGACGCGGTCAAAATTTTTCACTTCCAATCAGGGGGTCAAGCCTGAAGCTCCAGTTAGATATCGACCCCCACAAGACCCAGGCATAAGTCTAAAGACATACATGAGACCCTGTCTTGAAAGCCTCGGAACAGGGGCAGACCGCCGCTCGGCGTACATGAGTCGGCTCAATCCGCCCATTGAGGACACTTCAACTGAATAGTGGAAGACAAATCCTCCGTCCATACTGTCCTTTAAGGAGGGTTCTTTCTCCTTCAGTCTCCTTCTTTTACTTACCTCCTGCTTCCCTCTCCATTCATCTTCCGCCGATTCAAGCATATCAGGACTTCATGCTGCTAAGCCTAAGAAAAGAGGCTTCCTTTGCTTTGTTAGTATGCAGCTAGACATGATCCTTCAAAGGTTCGAGCTAGTCCAAAGGGACCCAAAACACTGCCCATCAATGGCATTACGTTCCAAATATTTCTTATTAACTCCAAAAGCAAACAGAGAGAGAGAGAGAGAGAGAGAGAGATTGGTAAGGATGAAATCTTCCGTCCATTTTTATATCCATCAGGATTGCAGGAATATTACATAGGAAAACAAGCATTCTGCTCCAAAGGTAAGTGCCTCAATATGATAAAGAGACCCTTCTTTTGATTAGATGATAATGCACAATGGACCAAACTGAATCTGGAGATTTACATTTCCCCACATTCACCAATGACACATGCCAGTTTAGGCCTGTTGTTGGGTCCTGTAGCTACATTCTCAATCTTCCTCAAAACCAAAAGACCATCGCCAAGCACTCTCTACACGAGCAAAAACATTAATGATTCAGAATCCTTTCAACAGAGGTATGTTCTTTGGATAACTTAAAATTCAGTAAGGAAAAGAAATAAAGACATTTAAGGCTGGTTTTCGTGGTCATACCCCGAAGACGACGTGCTTGTTATCGAGCCAATCACACTTTGCACAGGTCATGAAAAACTGCAGCAAGATGTACATGTCAAAGATGATATCCAGTGTCCACAAAAAGCTAAGATAAGCTGAAATTGCTATCACAAATTATCTAGTGCCCTAATAACCGTTGAAAACAAGTGCAAATTGATATGATACATGGACCAGTAATATAGACTACCATCACAATTACTTCTCTTATGAAGAGATTGTGCAAGTTGGTGCGAGAACACAAGAGAGAGAGAGAGAGAGAGAGAGAGAGAGAGAGAGAGATTTACCTGACATCCATTAGTGTTGGGTCCGCTGTTGGCCTGAGAAAGAAGTAAATTTGCTGTTACCACTATCCAAAAGGAAAACCGAATTTACTGACACAGTACTTGAGAACCTAATGTATGGATTACAAAAGAGACTCCAATTGAAAGAAGATCCATGCGACTGAAAGAGACACCACAACAATTTTCTAAATGCTAGATCCAGATGTTAAAGCTGTAACAGATAATTAACTCACGACTTGATGAGTTGAACTTCTCAGATTAGGCAGCAGAATAAAAAGTTTCCAGGATATGCAACAAGATTCAGACTCCAAACATATAATTTGCTCAAAATGGCAAAACCCTAAAACTAAATAGAATTGCATGAGATCTTCTATAAAAGAAAACAAGTTAATAATACAACATGACAAGAGCTAGAGCCACGGATATACCATTGATAATAAACCAGGACCGGTGTGCTTGGCGACAAAATTTTCATCATCAAACTTGTGCCCATATATGGAAATACATCCGCTTCCATCACCCTGCGAAGCAAAACATTGGCTTTCAAAGAATTACACAGGAAAGCAAATTTCCACTCTCATTGCAAATGGTAAAGTGGTTTATATTTCAGTATCCCGCGATAGAAAAAATAAGTTCAAATATAACAAGGATCCTCTGAAGCTCAAAATGGCAGTAAGGGACTACTCCAAAGCGATAACTAATATAAATTTAAACAATGTTCTATATGTAGCAATTACAGGAATATATCAAAACAAGAATTTGAGGATACTATCTCTTTTGCCATCTCTTTTATGCTCAGAGTAATATGCGTATGCATGTCCACACACACGAATGCACGCCATACCATGCCGCTTTATTAGTGACCGTCAGCTGGGAATATAAAAAGGAAGCAAAGGAAAAATGGCCATCCAGGAACCAGTTCCATTAATCTTGGCTAAGCAGTTCCATCGGTCAAACTGAAAGTTGAAGATCAAAACATAATTTCAGGAGTTATCAGGTCTACCTTCAAAAAGTCACCGGCTTGAATCATGAAATCCTTGATAACCCTATGGAATTGGCACCCCTTATACCCAACGGGAAGACCAGCTTTTCTGCCAATTTTAGTCCAAAAGACACGGAGATAACCAATAAGTAAGAAGAAAATTCCACAAATTTACGATCCATCCATCAGCAAATAAATGGACCACCAACAAACTGTACATGTGTCCTAAAGATAGCACTTTCAAGTTTGCCCATCCAAATAAATACAAAGATGATTCGCAAAATTTTTTGAGCCAGTGCTAGGGAAGTTGATCATTGCATGAAAATATTGAACTAGCAGTCGGATAATATAAAATTATAAGACAAACATGGTCTGGCAAGTGGCAACAACAAAGTCATATTGGGAAGACGATAATTGCCCGACCCGTATGATCAAAACAATGCATCTCAACCCAACTAAAACCGGATGATGGTGGTGCCTACCACAGCAATCATCGAAGCAAATGAGTCACTAGGATTAAGCTTGACCTGGCCAAGCCACCAAGTTCATAAGGCATTTGAGCCAATAAAAAAACGTGCGCCAGGAAATAAGGGGCTAATTTGCGAAAGGAGCTCATTCACTCTGACTCACGGGTCACAACCGAGAAGAATGAAAAACCCATGACAAGTTACCGACCTCCCAATCTAGGAAGCCAACCGAGGACAAGCATAATATGCAAGAAGACTTTTTTAAGAGCGGGAGACTACTAAAGTCTCAAAAAACTAGCACACTCCGGCTCTCATGTCGGATCAAAATGGATAACCCAAAACTCTTCTGAGGCGGATTCGATATAAGGATTGCTAATTACGTAGAAAGCTAAGTAAACTAGATGATGAACGAGTTCGAGTATGTCGAATTACCTGTACTCCCCGGTGCAGAACTGCCTGGAAAATTCACAAAATAAACTCATTTAATCAGAACCACTCGGAGGTTTTCGCGGGGAAAGGAAAGGAGAGGAAAAAGAAGAAGCATAAAAAACGACTCTACATAGAGAGAGAGAGAGAGAGAGAGAGAGAGAGGGGGGGGGGACCTGAAGTTTTCGGCAGTTTTGGGGGCGATGTCGGCGAAGAGCTCCATCTTGATACGACCGGCGGGGATGGTGCCGATGGTGACGTCGAAGAAGACGACCGGATTCTTCGGGTTCGGAGGCCGCAAGTGCCACTCCACTCCCCCTCCGTTCCCTCCCGTCGCCATTCTCTCTCTCTCTTTCCCTTCTGCGTTCCAGTCTCTTCGCACGAGCAGATTCCCTCCTCTCTCTTTCTTCCTCTCTCTTCGTTTTTGTTTAAATAGCGAATGCAATCAGGCAAAAATGGACCCTCGGGAGATGTTGGCTGACCGGCCCATCATCATGAACCGGGGACTGAACCGCCAAACCGGTCTGTGCTTCTTTTCAGAAATATAAGGTGCGAACCGGGAATTTTGGAATAATCATAATGAAAGTTGGATAAGTCGCTAAAAGTCCTGAAATTGATCACAAAAGAGAAGTAATTTTTAGCTTTTTTTTTTAAAAAAAAAACTAATTTAAATAATAATATCTGAATAAAATAAAAATAAAAAATGAGAGAAGTTTCAATGACTTGATTGCATCAATGTGATAAATTTTGACTCAATCGATTATCTTTTTTTCGACAAGTTTCATGACTTCTAATGAACTTATCGCATGAAAGTTAGAAGGTGATATAATCATGAGTTTAAATCAACTATGTTGTTTAATCAGATAAACTTATATACCAACATTAAATCAAAATATTTCATGAAACAAAGTTTCCAGCTTACTCTTAGATTAATCAACATCTGTTTTATCGGCAATTTGACAAATAACTATCCAAAGCCATTAGGATTGTTGATATCAACTATCGAGCCACGACAACAAATATCTATGGAATCATAAAATTACATACTATTTGCAATTGCGCAATTGATTGGTAAGTTATTGACTTGTATTTATGGTTAAGCAATCGATATTTACAGGAATGATCAACATCGAGTCAATATAGAGCTGGTAAAATTCAAATTTCATATTGACAAAGGTCTTATATGCCCGTGAATAGAAAGGCATTCACATTTTCCCAATAAACAACTCTCTTTTCGGGCAATTAGCAGAAAAACTAAAATGATCCAAGTTGCTTCGTACTATGAAGACAAAATTGCAAGCCTTCCAGGCTTCAAGAAGAGAGAACAAGGCTAGTGAATCTTGGAGGAAATCAGCAAATTCAACTGCTAACATAGATTGAATATTTGCACTGGCCAATTTCTCTTCCTACCATCCAGGTCAACACCAACAGCCTCCAGGGATATGTCGATGCTGCGATGCTCAGGAGCACGTGCTATGCTTATTCTTAAGCGAATTTTCTCGGCAGGACAGGCATCAGTACCAACTGGAGCAAGCCTGTCAGCACAGGGCCTCCTCGATGACATAGCAATAGGTTCACGAAACGTCAAGATTGTCTGTGTCCAATGAGTTTTAGGGATAGCTGGGGAAGTGGATAATACGGTTGGAAAATCCTTGCAAAACCTGCTGGTAAACCCAGTCTCAAACCACAATACAACTCCATAGCACCAGGTCGGTTTGCCATCTTTGTCTACTAGACCAGCCATGGGAACTATCTCGATATTTGACGTAAAATCCACTTCATCAGGCTTCATTGTAACAAGGTCGAAAGCCTGAAGCAAAATAAAAACCACCATTGCAAAGCCATAGATCAATAATAAGTTGAGAGAGAGAGAGAGAGAGAGAGAGAGCAAATAAAAGATATCCGATCCCAGCCCAGATAGCAGCATCGCTGCAACTCGTGAGATAAGAAGACTATTTAGCTTTGTTGGACGGGCTAAATGGAACATGAACAGAATATGAGGATAGCTAACTTCATCAGCATGCTCATCAAACAATTGCAGTTGGATTAGTGAGACAGACTAGGAAGAAATAGATGCAAAACAAGCAGACGGACAAAAATATGGACCCCACTTTCCCTCCATGCAATAAATTATAATGAACTAGGAAACTACTCTTCATATCCTTAAAAATAAACATGAGGAATTCCCCACTAACCTGAAGAACAACTGCATCAGTGACTAGATCACCATCATTCACAACATCAACTATAGGATATCGAGCAGCATCTTCGACAATTTCCTTGCCAATGCAAGACATATTGAAACTGTAGACATCTTCCCAAAAAGGAATACTCGTCGCACCTTTTCCGAATCCAGCAGCAAACTGGAAAGAAACCAGAGATAATTACATAACCCTCTGTAGCAGCAAACAGCAGCGTACGGATTTAAGATGGAAAAAATAAAACAACTTACTATAGTTGCAGTGTCAGGGAGTATGGCACCTCCTGGTTTCAGCCATCGATCCCGTGCATAAAGGACTGAGTTTAACATGGACTCATATAGCAAGCAATATCCCATCCACTCACTGACTAGCACATCCACAGAATGAGGTTGGATTTGTATGGATTTATCAAGCTCTTCAACCATGCTATGAACAACTTCCATGACGCCTTTGCGACTATCATTACATCCATCTGGTCTTCCACTCCGCCAGAGGCCATTGTCTCTTGCAATCTGCAATGATCAAGCAGAATGGAAAAAGTGGAGAATTCAACAAGGGAGATAAAAAAAGTGTTCTGCAAAAACTAATAGGTGCGGCACAAAAATTAACAAGAGATCCACTGAAAGGTGAAAGTTTACCTGAGTAGCTACACCAGCCATCTTCTCACTGGCTTCAATTGCAATCACTCTTGAGGCCCCAGCTTGAGCAGCAAATAAGCTAACAATGAAGAAAAATTTGAAAGTAAGCATGGCGGTGCTCATTTACTAATATGAGGTCATCAAAAGTGAGGGATAAAGTGAACACCCACAACTTGAATTTATCAAACTTAGGGCACTTGAAATTAACCATTTGAATAGATAAAACAATTCGGCAAGCAACACCAGGTGGCTTATAGATGGTAAAAACTCAGGCATTTTAATGGCTTGCTAGAAGATGGAATCCAATCAAAAGTATTGGGAGAGGGGACCTGAGAGATCAAAACCGATTGCAAACAGCAGTGGAAGCAGAAAACTTTTTTGTAAAATAAACTGAGTGAGCTGTGCACGCAATTGCTAGACATTAATCAAGAGAAAACATGACCAAGGTCCCAGCACAGCTCATCCCGCAATGAGAATACGCTGGTTGAGGATTATATAACCCAAGAGAGCCAATCTAACCACAACAAAGATATTGAGATACGTATTCTTATACTGAACATAACGGTGCTTAAAATAAATAATGAACAACTAATAATGCAGCGTGACCTATACAAGTAAGGACTATTCTGCCCAAGCCTTCTATGTAAGATCATCACAATATAGCTGAAGAAGGTATTGACATCCATACAAGGATGCAGGAGAACAGCTTTTCTTTTCTTTTGGTTTTTATGTTTGTTTGTTTGTTTTTTTTTTTTTTTTTGGGGGGGGGGGGGTGGGGGGAGTTGTTGGTGGTGGTTTGGGAGGAAGTACCAAACAATAAGAGGAATCATAATTAATTTAAGCAGACAGAAGAAATGAAGAGCAAAGAGCAACACGTGAATTTTGCTAATAGAACAAAGTTCATTTATGACCATGACTTATATCATACATGATAGTGAAGATAATTTTTTATAGATAAATGCATATCTATAGAGAGCCAACATCTGATAAAAAGATATTTAGACTAACCTTAGAATACCAGTTCCACATCCTACATCCATTACAACAGCATTACTGAAGAGAGAAGGATTCCTCAGGATAGCTTGGCTATATGCGTCCATTCTCACCTGCATATGCAGAGAACATCAAGTTAAACTCTCAGAGCAGAAACACTAATCCTGGCTTACCGGGAAAAAAAAATGGCACAAAAAGAAAGAAATATCTGTTTCCCAACGAAACCTTTTTCTGGAAAAACAAGCCAGAATAAATATTTTTTAAATTTTTTGACAGACTATTAAGCTTTACCAGCCAGAGATTAAGAAAAAAATCGATATTACCTTGTCACTTATCATCTCCCTGTGGATGCCATATGAACTGTAAGCCCCAAAATAGTTCTCGTTCACAGTCCTGACATTGTTTGCAGTGAGCCTTTTCAAACAATTTCCTCCTTTCCCATTTTCATAAATACCACTGGAAGATCCGACTTCTGCCCTTAAATTTAGATCACTTCCTGTTTCCTTCTGCGGAAAAGCTGCCCCGCTCAAGGGGTTACAGGAATTCATAGAACCAGCTGTGTCTGTTTTACCGTTGGAAGTTGATGCAACATCTGGACGTCCACCTTCCTTTGTAGGTTCAGAAGATAATGCAGCCATGTCAACAGGCAACTCAAAGTTCAAGGAGATACCCAGTTCCCTCAACTCCTTCACAATTTCTTCTTTGTCGACTAACATAGAAGAAGGGTCATCTTCACCCACTTCGTCTTCATCGAAGCTGTACAAGAGTGGATCCTCTTGAAGGAAAGGATTGAGATATTCATCGTTGTCTACATGAAGTTTGACATCTTCCAAAGAATTTGCTTCATGTAAATGATTCAGTAAATCTTGATTTGAGACGCATTCCAACCCACAGCTCCAACACCGATTTTTAGCCACCTAGCAGGAAAGAAAATAGAGAAAAGGAAGCCTCAGACCTCAAACTTATCCGCCAAGCCATCTAAAATCAGTAATTGGAACTAGAAACTCGCAATTATCAAAGATGAAGGGAAGCAAGCTGAAGCTTCCCTCAAGAATCGTCAAACTGAAACACCACACAACATGAACCACACCCAAATTCAATACAAGCTAACATACAAACAAAAGTATACGACAAGATTGCGACTTTCCTTAAATGACAGAAGAGACACTCGAAAAGGGAATTCTTTGGCTATTTCTCAACCTTCGCCAGGACAATTCCCAGGCGAACAATCTAAACTGACCTGCGAGCGAACATAGTTGACGAGCTTGACCGAGCCATAGAAGTCCAGACCCAAGGCCTTCCTTATGCCGTCGAAATCGAAGCGGTGGGACGACGAGCAGTGCTCGAACAGGGAAGCGCACGAGCTGTGCACGGCGTCGCAGAACAAGCAGAGGAAGCTCGGGCTGGACTCCTCGTCTTCGTCCTCGTCCTCGTCCTCGACATCGAACCTCCAATCATCTCCTTCCTCGTCCTCCTCCGAATCTTCCGAGGATTCATGTCGCTCCAGGTTCGTGGGTTCCTGGTCGGGGCTTGTGGCCATGTCGTTGCGGTGGAACGAGAAGGGAAAGTGGTCTGAACTCTAAAACCCTCTCTGTTCTGATGTAAAACCCTACTGTACTGTTACAAATATTTAAAATATTCTGAATGTCTTCCGAATGAATTGTTATTGATATTGTAATACTCTGTTATACCCTAATTCATTAAAAAATATCCAAACTTCAGGTCTAATTACAATTCTATCCCAAATTTGCCCCAAACTCTTCTTTGTCTTAAAAAACCACAACAGGCTATCATAAATCTACCTCAAACTTTTTTTTTTTTTGGTTTAAGAGAAAAATTATCAATTTTTATCCTAGTCTTAAATCTGCTTCCATTAACCATCTATTTAAATATCGCCGTTAATCGTCTCTAGTTTTCATATTTTATAATAGTTTCATTTTGGAGATAATTTCCTATATCACACGGCTGATGTGGATTTGTTATTTACGTGGGATTGCCGCATCAAGTTGGGACTGGATTACGAGGTAAGTTTAAAAATAGATTGAAAGTTGATGTTTTTCTTAGACAAAAAAAAAAAATTGAGGCAAATTTGAGACTAGACCTAAACTTTGAAATCTTTTATGAGAAAAAAAAAATCATATAGATTTGAGACTAAATTTAATGTTAGGACTCCCTTAGGAAATTAGGTAGTTACTTTTGATTAAAAAAAAGTCTAAATCTTTGGATAGATTCAAGTCCTTTTGGACTAAAGTCAAGAAATAGTTGAAATGAGTCTTAAAGATTGTCAAATATGACCGTAGTGATAAGAATTTTGACTTGTATGGCAATATTTATTAGCTTGAAGGGCCATTTGTCAAATACATGAAAGATTTTGGGATGGTAACTTAATTTACTATGCCTGAAAATCTTAAACAAATTGGTGTGGCCAAAAGGCATAATTACACCATAATGGACATGATAGTGAGTATGATTATTAGGATTAATTTATCAGTTTTTTGTGGGGCGAAACAACCCTATATGCATTAAATTGAATTTCTACCAAAAATGTTACGTTAACTTGTTTTGAGTTGTAGGCCGAATGTAAACCTAACTTAAACCATCTTAAGGTTTGGAGTCTCCTGCAAAAGTAATGTTATATGATCCAACATTAAGTAAGTTGAACTGCAGAATCACTTGATATTATTTTGTATCTTACCCAAGTCATTTGAAAGAATATCAGTTTATGATCCCAATAGAGGTATAAGAATTGTGGAATCATATACAACAAAATTTCTGGAATTCGACGTAGCTACAGAGGATAGTTACTCTTAAACCATTAAAGATAATAGTATACTGGAGAGCTCTGTGTCTTTATTTTTGTCTATATAGACAATTGTGGAATATTCTATGCTACAGACTAAACTTGTTGACATTCAGGATATTGTTATTAATACAATTCCTGATGAAATTTGTCAAGCCTCTCAAGTGCATGATGAAGTGATTGCAGTAGTTCCACTTAAGAGATCTACTAGGGAAAGACGCTCAATTATACCACAAGATTATATAATCTATCTGTGAGAGCATGACTACAATATATATTACATGGTCGATCTAATGACTTATATAAATGTTGTTTTTTGTCCTCAATCAGGTCTATGATTAGATGCGATGAAAGACGAGATGCAATCTGTGAAATATGATAGTGTTTGGGAGCTTGTTGAATTGACTAAAGGTCACAAGCCCATCCGCTGCAAATGGGTGTACAAGATTAAAAGAAATTCCAAATGAAATATTGAGAAGTTTAAACTCAGACTAGTAGTGAAAGGTTTCACTTAGAGAGAAGCTTGGTCTTTTCTAAAGAGTATTTCAAAGTGAATATGGTATCAGTAGCTCATTTTTTGTATAGAGTTACGTTAGATAAATATTAAAACTATGTTTCTCAATAGATACCTTGATAAAGAAGTATGTATCGTATAACTCGAAAATTTTGTAGTAAATGATTTAGGTGAGCTTGTGTGCAAATTGGAAAGTCTTATTTATGGTCTTAAGCAAGCTTGTAAACAATGGTGCTTGAAGTTTCATAGTGTTATTACTTCATTTAGTGTTGTTGAGAATAAAATAGTTCGATATATATACTGTAAGGTTAGTGAGAGAAAATTTAGTTTTCTCACATTCTATATAAATGATATCTTGCTTGCAAATAGTGACATCGGATTACTGCATAAGATAAAGCATATATTGTTAAGAAATTTTGACTTGAAAAACTTTAGTGAGGTATCTTTTATTCTTGACATTGAGATCCATAGAAAATATTCTCGTCGTATGTCAGATTTTTCTTAGATTATAAGTGTTCATTGCATTTTGAAAAGATTCAACAAGTCGGGAGTTGCTTCTGTCGTTAGGGCTAATGGATTGAATCTCTGACATTGTCCTGATTCAAATTTTGGGAAAACCCAAATGAATGATATATTTTATACTAGTGCACTTAGAAGTGTCATGTATGCTCAAGTTTGCAGTAAACTGGATATTCCTTTTGCGACAATACTTCTAAGCAAATATTAGTCAAGTTTAGGACATGATCACTAAATTACTGCCAATAAGATTTTGAGATATTGAAAGGGATAAGAAAACTATATGTTGACAAACATGTTCAAGACTTGGAGCTAGTAGGATATTCAAATGCAGATTTTACTAGCTGTAAGGATGACAAGAAGTCGACAATAAAATATATCTTTCAATCAGCAAAATGTATTGTATTATGACAAAACGATAAACGAAAATCTATCTTATCCTCTATCGTATAAACGGAGTCTGTAGCATGATTTTCAACTGTTATTCAGGATATTTGACTTCAGAATCTCATTATGGAGTTGAGCATATTTGATTTTATAAATAAACTCATACAGTTGTATTGAGACAATAACTCTTCAGTATTATTTATCAACAACAATAAATGTTTCGAGGGGTCTAGATATGTGGCGGTCAACTTTTTGACCATAAAGATACAATACAGAATGATGACATATTTTCACAGATGATGTGGTTGTAGACTCACTAATTAAAGACTTTTGCTCGTGTACTTGAATGACATGTCATAAACATGGGTTGAGAAGCATTATCAGATGTTGTTGTTTAGTATGAGCTATTTTGATTTTACTATAATAGAACTTATATATGTATTACACATTCAATAAAGTGTTCCTGAATGTGTGATCACCATATTGAGTCGATTATATGTAATGAAAATCTCGAGGTAATTGGATTTGAATAAGATTTCGGGATCCATCTATATTTATTGACCGTCTCCATTATGTTGTTGCTAGCAATTTATTACTATTTTTGGTTTTGGATCTTTCAAATCATTCTCGCGTTTTAGTAAGATTTGTAATATGAATATCTTTATGCTGGCAAAAAATTAAGGAATCGGATTTGAACTTGTGACATGATGATTTTCAGCCCTTTGCTCTATCAGAGCTATCTTAAGAATTGACTTAATGAAATTCCCCATTTTGTATCTCATAAAAAGGAATGATCCCTCAAGCTCAGGCCTTGAAAGGAGAAGGAAGGCTGGAATGCCAATAGACGTCTAGTATTGAATTCACCCAATGCGATGATACCAATTTTGGAAACGTCCAGTACCAAAATCACCGAATGGGTAAGTCGCCAATCAACGTGGACACAGGTGGTGCATGGTTGTCGTCAACTCGTGCTGTAAGGTGTTGGGTTAATCCCGCAATGAGCGCAACCCTCATGTTTAGTTGCCACCGTTGAGTTTGGAACCCTAATTTATTTCACAGGCAAGGTCTCTAGTTCAAGTCCAGGATGACCTAGCTACGCCAAAGGAAAAGAAAAGAATAGAAGACGCATTTGACTCCACAAATTCCAAACCTAATCTTTTTAAAAAGTGCGTACAATCTTTTTGTGTTTACGAGCCAAAGTTTTAACACAAGAAGGTCGAAGTATATATATTACTCGATATAAACTCTTTTTTTATAGAGAATATAGATCATAGATATTTGTAATCAATCATTTCTCACTTGAGGAGGAACAATAGTATTTCATTGCTACAAGTATGGATTATTGTAAAGAATAAGACATGTATTTGGATATTTCCCTTCAACTATACAATTTAGATAGGCATCATATAAATTATATAAAAAATTCTTCAATTTACTACTTTGCATTATTTTTAGGAAAATTCTCAAATAAGGACTCAAAATTGAGCTATTTCCTCAAATAAGAATCTAAAGTGGACGTTGTCTCAAATAAGGACCCGAAGTGGTTAGATTTGTCTCAAATAAAGACCTCAGCTCGCCGGCTGGCCAAATGTTCTCCGGCCAGCGAGCAAGTGACATTTCCAACGACTAGAATGGGGACATTTTTGTCCAAAAAATTACAATTCCTAAGAACTTATTAAAAATAACCAAGGCTTCATTCTTAAGAACGAACATCATTCTTTTTCCTCTCCAGCTTCTTCGTTTTCCCAGAATTTGAGCACAAGCTCTCTAGCCTCAAGTCCCATGCCGCCCAGCAATTTTGACGGATGAATTGCTGCCTTGGTCGCCATGCTGTCACTGTGACTATTCCTCATAAGCCCCATGCCTTCCTGTCCTCATCCCATTCATTTCCTCAGGAGCCCTGTGCCTTCACCTTCCTCATTTCGTGTCAAGCGATCGATTAAGTGTAAGTCAATTTCTTCACTTGAAACTTATCTAATGTTTGTTTCTTAAGAATTTGAAAAACAAATGTTAGATAAGTTCCAAGCAAAGAAATTGACTTACACTTAATCGATCGCTTGACACGAGACAAGGAAGGTGAAGGCGCGGAGCTCCTAAGGAAGTGAACAGGATGAGGACGAGAAGGCATGGGGCTTCTAAGGAAGAGTCGCAACAACAGCATGGCCACCAAGGCGGACATGACTCGAAATTGCTGGGCGGCATGGAATTTGAGGCTCTTTTGTTCTAAGGAATGAAGCCTTGGTTTTTTTCTTTTTAAGTTTTTAGGAATTTTAATTTTTTGGACAAAAATGTCCCCATTCCGGTTGCCGGAAACGTCACTTGCTCATCGGCCGGCCGATGAACTGAGATCCTTATTTAAGATAAATCTAGACGACATCTACTTCGGGTCCTTATACTTCGGGTCCTTATTTGAGAAAGTAACTCCACTTTGAGTCTTTATTTGAAATTTTCCCTCGAACTTCGGCTCAATGACTTTCAATTTATTCAACATAATCCCTCAATTATTAGTAATATTCAATATACCCCTTCCTTTTGCATCATTTTCACTTAGTTTAGTGACTAAATTCTAAAATCTATCAAATCTTTTCACAATTAGCAATCAAGAACACCGTTAGACCAGGCATTATCCTTTTTCACAAGTGAACCCATTTCATGATAACTGTTTCTTAAGAGCTGATATCATCAACCTAGAGTTTCCCTACAGTGTTCAAATATTTATGAAATGATTTTTCGCGTAGAAATGCTGATTTCTCGTTTGTAGTTTTGGTTGAGTCACACCCAACATTTTACGCAAACTTTGGTTGTTCGCAACGCATAATAGGCGACAATTATGAACATGCTAAATTGGATAGCGAAATTCTATTGCCAAAACCCAACTCCTCTGTCAGAAATTACAAGAACGCAAACCTTAAAAAGAAAACTTGCCTTGAGAAGATTGCTCGTGAATGTTTTTCTCTATGAAACCGGCTTCTACACAAAATGGTTCTCCGTGGAGGCTGTTGCGCTGATAGATTCAGGCTCGCTGTGCTTCTGTTGCTGGGGAGAGAGATTATATTGTCTGTCGATCAAATGGATGCGAATGGAACCCGCTCAACGATCATGGCACCAGCCTCCCTATGATATACACGATATGCACCCTTCACCCTCTCTCGGCAGTACGAAAAATGGGTGAACGCCTGGAAAAGACAGCAGCAAGAATCAGGCTCCGGCTCCATTGCTTAAATGCAAGGTCATTTTGATGTTCATCGCCGCTAGCTCAGCAGCCAAGTATCTGAAAACATAAGGCATTGCGATGGTTTCCATCCCTCTGCTCGTCTGGCACGCGTGGCAGGTGACCTTTTTAGGAGCCCTAATAGGTGGGAGCCCTCCAATCTCCCGGCCCGGACGCCTTTGAGGCTGGACAAACTCCGTAGTGAGGATGCTCCCGCAAAGGGAGCATACGTCAGCAATATGGTAATCAGAACACGTGTGTAGCCTATCGTGCAATAAATACGCTGCCCCGTGTGCAACCATGGAATCTCGTTCCATCTCCCCAAATCGGATGCCTCCACCTCGTTTTCTTCCTTTGATGGGCTGGCGTGTGACCTGGTCTACCGTTCCAGTGGAGCGAACCTGCAAATTATTAAGAGTACAAATCCCTTTCGTTTAGCCCCAAAAAGGAAAAAAAAGAAACATTAGTAGTAGTCCTTGCTATCACAGTTATGCATGGATATGATGGCAGCCCTAGATGACAAATATGACAATGGGAATAAAATGCCAATTTAGTAACTCTTTCAAACAGATTTGTGCTCCATATAAGCACACCTATGGATCAAGAGTTGCATTTTCATGGATCTGAAGTACAAAGTTTTGGTACTCAGTGCACACTATTTCATCTCATGGTCAACAACACCATTATCTTAACATATCAAAAAGGCAGTGAGTACAGATTGGTAATGCCTTGCACATTTAAAATTATAGATTTCACGTGCGTAGGCCAATACAGAATTGAATAACTTATTCTGTAACACACCTTTGTGATCCCCTGCCCCCCTCTCTCCCTCTCTTCCCTCCGGAAACCCTACTCTCCTCCAAAAAATAAAAAGGGAAAGGAAAAGAAAGGCTTTGGGCGGAAATTGACAGGTTTTCATGTCAGCCCATCCTTCAATTAAGTAATGGTGCCATGAAATCACCCATGTGCATGGAGGGAACAGAAAGAGACACTTGCCTGAAACTTGTCCGAGACCATGTGCCTTAGTCGTTGATAATACACAGGCCCAATAAAGATCTCACATGTGAGTTCTGTTCCATAGACACCACTGTACAGCACTTCCACCCCATGGTGATTGAACCCTTTCTTCCTTAACTTGGCCCCAATTTGATCCACAAGCAATTCGGACTCAGATTTCTCTTCCCCGTTAGCTTTTTTAGTGGAGCTAGCAAATGGAGTTGCATCGACAAATTCACCATCTAAGCTGCCAACCTGCAAGGCAAATTACTGAATTCTCTAAGTTCTACATGTATATTTATGTATATCTCAAACCTCACCTATACTAAGCAATAAAATATAGCAACACAGCGACAACTTCAGTTCAACCAAGTGTTGTATTCATAATAAAGTCCAACTAAGCTATTCTACTGTTAGAGGTACCTTAGCAGCAATGGACTCCAGAAGCATAGCAATTGTCATCCTGGAAGGAAATGCATGGGGATTAATTATCAAGTCTGGACGCATTCCTGTTATTCCTGAAAAAGGCATATCTACATCTGGCCACAACTGTGAGCAAACACCTTTCTGCCCATGCCTACTGCTAAATTTGTCACCAATTACAGGATTCCTTGGATGCCGAAAACGTATATTTGCCTGCTCAAAAGGGAATAATAAGAAAAGGTCCATCCCATGCTCCACATGCGAAAGTTTGTTGAGGAGAAGGAAAAAGGGGAGAAAGAAAGATAACATGCGATTAGAATTTATGTTGCATTGCAAAAGCATTATCAGTGGATGCAGCTAAATCTAAAGATGACGATGCACAAAGAAGAACCTTCGAAAGGACTAGCTAATTGACAACAAGCCTATTTGCTGACATACACCATATGCGTGTGAAATTCTACACTGCAAAAAGACCAATTCGACTCCAAATATTAAATGGGATTAAACAAGCATTTTAAAATCCAAGTAGGCCTGAATATCCACGAAATACCAACATAAACATGAGAGCCCGAAACAATAGAAAACAGTTAAAACTCCTGGACGCCCTATCTCTAATTGAAATGTAAGGTACACTACTCAGTACTCAGTCAGCCATCTTTCACAATATAATACAATATTACATTAAAAGTCCTCTTTTTCCTTTGTTTAATGTGAAGTCCTTTTTCTTTATCTCGAATGACCTGTAATGTTTAAAAACAATACGTATTCTCCAATTCTACCCCCAATTTTGCATCAAGTCAGATCCTGCCACAGACCAAAGTATAACCAGAACTAGTGTGTGTCTGTTTTGACATTCGGGGCATTAATGGTCATGACTCCTCCAAGTCAGTCAGCAAGCAAAAGACACAGTTATGAGTATTCAGGTAGGTAGAGAGATTATGCACACTGCTACACCAAGATAACTACACATGGCAGTTATAGTAAGAACCACTGATTTCCCCAGATAGGGCTCTCTCTCCAGATAGAGACTGAATTCCCAGACCAACCAGGTTGGGAGAGAGAGACAAGGAAATTAACATTCTAATATCTTGGGCACCTCTCACGGGATCTCTGCCACTATCTCCAGCACCTTCCAAAAGATCAACTCCAAGAGAAAGTATGAGAGTTCATCAGTTTAGCTGGCGAAAGAACATTATCTGGAGGAATTTGCTCCAGTACCCCATACATTATTATTATTTCAAGAAATTCTAATGCTGAAATTAGAAGAAATCAATGGAGAAGAAAAGACTCAAAAAAGTTCATCATGTTCACTGACCTTTTGAAGACCTTTCTTGGTTTTTGTATCAACAGCCACATAATCAACTATCGCAGATTCCGACCCCTTTCGTAGATGGTTTTTGGTAGTAGTTGTCACCTCATTATATACACTGCAATACGGCTCGTTTGGATGTATCATCTAAAAGAGAAATGTCAAGGAGTTCATCAATTTCTAAGAAAAGGATTCAGTGGACGAAAAGAGTGATGACAGAATTATATAGATTGTTGACCTGACCAACATATGGAAGTCCATCAGAATCAATCCAAGGGTGAGCTGATTTATCAGTGTTACTTCTCCGAAACATCCTCTGTTCTCGATCAGATTTGCTACTTTGCTCAGATAAGTCAATGGTCTCTGTCTGTAGCAAAATTACAATCAGTTCAAACAACAACCCAGCCCATAAAGTTCTTCCCCCAACCCCCCTCCCCCCCCAAAAAAAAAAAAAAAAAAAAAAAGGCACAGGAGGTTGTAACAAATTGCATGCATAAACAAACAAACCCGTATCCTATGCATAAATTCCATAAGTGCAGGCTCTGCTGCTTATGGTTTATGGATTTAGCAAATGTCTCAAACAAGACCACCATCCACAAAAAGGAAGAAACCAATTCATGGGATCAGATCCACCATATACAGAAGTAGAGAAAAAGACCAAAACCCAGCATGTTTATAAGACTATATCCAGCTAGCACCAGCAAAAGTAAAACACTTTAAAAGGCTTTGAAATACTTTAAAATAACCAAGTGCTTTATCAACTTTACTTTAAACGTAAGTAATTACACGCAATCCTACCAATAACCTGATATTAAAGATGGAAAGGGCATCCAAGAACTGTTTATGTTACCAGATTATAGGTGACCATGTCTTACTTGTTACTCTACCATGACTTCAAATTCGCTAGGATGGGAACAAATGCAATGGCGATGGTTGTCAAAGGTTTGATATTGCTCTTTTACAAGAAACCATGGAATTGCTTTTGACATCTTCTAAATGTTGTGAAAGAGCAGTACAGCATTTCAGGGGATTGAGTCAGTTGATGCCAGCGGCAAGCTAACAATTTAGTCAACTTTTAGATGAGTTTACTCTTTGGATTTTTAGCATCAACGGTTGACACAAATCGAGAAATTTTTGCTTAATTTGATAGACATGTTGATGAGCTTTTGTAGACGTGTTTCCTTCACAGGTCATACCAACAAAAAACTTGCCCACTTTCACTTGCTAGACATATAGAAAAGGTTAAATGTATCCACTCCACATGGAAAAGCTAAGCTCATAAAGAAAGAGTGTTTGACAAGTGTTACGCAGGGTAATACATGTGCTCACTTGCTAAAGAGGCAGGAAGTAGGAAAAGCAATCGCAGGAGTTTGCTCTTTTAAAAATGGCTTAAGCAGAAAGAGAAAAACCTGGTATATCTGTCCATGGAACATTCCACGTTCTACAGATGACTTATTCAGAATCATAGCATCCTCCATATCATACCTAATAGCATCATATGGTTGATATTCAAGGACAAAAAATAAAGTAGCAAATATATCCATCACCTTGAATTTTAGAGTTAGTTCCAAGTATTACCCTGAATAAGCCAGCACAGCAACAATTGCATTTGTCCCGGTTGGATACTCGTCTATGCAATACTTTGTGTATGCACCTGTTCTTACTATGGGAGTTTGAGGAGTCTGCAAAGCCCCATGGTACTGGTTCAGAGAAACAATACTAAGAGAAATAACACCAGCAGCACCCACAGATGCAAACTAAAAATTCATTGATTGATTATAACAACAACAAAGCGCCGACTTCCGGATCAGACTTGAACAAGTTCATGCACTCAATAAGTTCCAAAAGGCAATGCCTGTTAGTCATGGATGCCAATTAACAACTCAGCATGCATAAATTCCGAACAGATGAGCCATTTACCAACTGAATTACAAACAACCGTTGCAAAATTTTGAATAATTAGATATATACCTGAAGATGATACAGTTTTTGGTCTGCACGGAAGTGAATGGCTTGTGAAGAGAAAGCCATTGTTTGTTTTGCCATCTGAAATTACAATCAACAGAGACAACAATAGAATATTAGCCAGATTTACTTAAGGATCCCACTGACCATCTTCGAGCCTCAGGAGAATTATAAGAAACTTCTGATAATAAGTGAAGAAAAATGATGAAAACCTGACACTGGTACATGTTTCGTGGGCTCTGATTATGATCTGACCATGGTGTGAGGTTAGCAACCACACTGAGCATTCCAGTTGGATGGATCTCTTCATGAGTTGCAGGAAATTCATTTCTTCTTCCCCCATCTCCACCATCAGGGCATCTAATTTCCATAAACACCTGAAAATTGCATAAACTGTTTAAATACCACCACCTAAGAATATCCAGCAAAAAAACTCATCCTGAATAACCTGCTCAAATGGACCAATGAGTTCAATGTTTTGGCTTCCATCTACGGGTGCAGATATATTTTTAACTGGGCGCGCAAATCTTGAAGGGTTTGTAAATAGATAAAGGCCAGGATATGCCCCACCAAAGCTCAAAGGAACATATCCCACCTCCAGATCATCGGGAATCTGCAATTGGATGTACCGCAATGAGAACAAATAAAAAATTGAAGCAGTGATCGGGCCAGTTGGAAACTACAAAAGCAGAAGGATTTGATGAAACACGGACCCCTGAAGTAGTTGACAGCTTTAATCTACGCAAATAAGAAACAGCCTTATCAACTTCAGCAGAGGGAATAGAACCCACAACACGCCCATCTAGAAGGACCGAGAGAACATCAGGAGGGCCAGCTTGGACGATTTTGGGGAGTGAAGGTGTCATTCCGATTCCAATCAGAACATTTAGAATTGAAGTTCTTATCTTGACAAAATCTCGAAAGTTTCCTTTTGAATCAAAAAAGGATGTGATCCCTGAAAAAAAAGAAAATACACATCTCTGATGCTTGTTGCCATCATATGATAAATAAATTAGACAAAGAAAACAAGCTACAGAAATATATGGAATGTCAGGGACCTTTATATGCTAGTTGGAAGCATACAAAATCACTTCTTTTGTTTTAAAAGCCAAAAAAAGTGTTGGCTCTCAGCAACTTATATTTTCTTTTTTAAATTTGACAAGTAAGATGGAGAAGGAGGAAGAATAAAATAAAATCCAAGACGTCTTGGAAATTGGTCCTTGGTGATGACTATGGTTGCTAAAGGCAGTCATTTTAAAAACTTGTTATTGTCAATTTGTTAAGAAGACCAAATATTATTAACTTGTTCCGAAAATACTCTTCCAGACACTATAACAGTTTCCAAAACACAATGGCCAGAAAATTTTGTCATAAGATATGATAATATGCAAACTGTCTCATGGAATAAGAGAATTCTTGATAGCAATCTGAAAAGATATGTTAACTTACTACAGGTGCAAGTCATATGATTCAGCAAACCACAAGGTTCCCCATCTGGAGTGTGTACAGGGCAAAGAAAACCCCAAGATCTGCAAAATGCAAAAAGACAAAGAGGGGGAAAAAGGAGAAAGGGCAAGGCAAGAGCAATCAGAATTGGGAAGAAGTGCGCAAAGTTAAGACACGTTCAAACTGATTACCAAACAACACATACTCGGGTAACAATTTTCGAACACTCGTTGTCCGCAACCCTGCAAAGGATGCACCCCTATGTACAGCCCGAAAATGTGAGAGAAAACGCAGGAAGTTTAACCTCTCTGCTTGAACTGTATAGCCTGCCCTCTATTAAAGCAGATCCAGGATACAAGCATTAGTCAAGCTAGACTAGAACATAACTAAAACCTCACAAAAATATTAGACAAGATTAAATAAATTAACGTTGGAAATAAAGTGATAAGGTTAGTAACAAGATGGCACTCAAGGAGAAATCCTTCAGTCATTTCTTACCTATTTTCACATTTTATAACCTTAAAATGATAACAAATTGCCACATGTTAGAAATTTCTGCAGAAGGTAATCACCTTCACAATTCTCAGACTGGTAAAAAAGCCACAGACAACTCTACATGAAAGCTAGAAAAATATGTAAACATCTAGAAAGACATTACTTTTTAAGGACTAAAAAGGAAGTGAAAATTAATCCCCCAAGTACAGAAAAAGGAAATGTATGTTAGTTGGATGCATTTGTGAGATGTTGGGATAGTCTCTTACATCAGATGATTAGTATAAACATATATGCTTATTTGGCCTAGAACTCATTACTTGAGCTTTTGGTCGAATCAAAATCAACTAAGTACGTTGACAGGGTTGGTTTTGGGCACTCTCTAGTGTTGCCAACAAAGTGCTGAGTTAAAAATGATATCAAAGGTAGTAGTTTGACTAAACAGCCCCCAGCACTTATCATCATTTGAAGAAACCTAAGCAAGAGTCGCACGAATCCTCACAGTTCCTTTTCAGAGGAAGAGAAATTTAAGCAAGACATGCACTGCAATGTGCAACAGATTCCTAGATTTGGTGTGCAGTCACGAAGCCTGTGTTGGATTATAGTTGAAGGCAGTTTCCTTGATTGGTATAGCAGCCCCTAGCAATGGCTGGAAGATTTAGGTAGGTTGGCAAGCGCAGAAACAAAAGAAGAAAAATCGTTGTCAAGTAGAAGTAATAATAGCTGGCTTTTGAGAAGGAAAGGTTTATTGCTTAATTCCCCCCCCCCCCCCCAAAAAAAAAAAACCGAGTGACAGATCCTTTACAAAGATGGTATATATGTTCTTGGGATAAAAAGATGCTTTGGTGTGTGCTAGAGTGTGGTCCTTTCAGGTATTAAAAGTGGAACAGAAAACATTTTCCAAAATAAATATATTCTTTCTTTAATGATGAGGTCGCCAGCTTTACTTCTGGAAACCTAAGAAGAATGAAGTCTATCAAATCTAATAGGTTAGGAGGCACAAGCTGAAGCAGCCCCCTATCACGCTTTTCCTGCTTAACACATTGAATTGGATGCTCTTCCTTCTTACACCTTCTTCACTTCGGCTCGCTTCCAACTGGTTTGCTTGCCCAAGTACAAAGGGTACAGTACCCTCATGGTAAGGGTAGATCTATTTTCAAATAATGGGGGTCTTCATGCCAAAGCTTACTTCCCTTTCTGAATAATCGTTAAGATAGAACTCGGGAGTAAGCTTTCCTATTTCTAATCCGCCATAGTGAACCTATTATGCTTCTAGTGTATTCACGGGATTTATCATAGAACTCTAGAAGCAGTAGAATCCTTCCTTAAAAACAACAAGAAACGCACAATGAGTTCTCACTCTAGTTGAAAGACAACTATACAGAAAAACACCACGAAATTACTGCTGTTCCATCTCAACCAACAGTAAGAAGCACAAAATTATGAACGCAAAGACACCCATTTAAAGAGCAGAAAGAAGCTGCAAGTCTCATGTAGCTTGCAATTGATTCAAGTCCATACCAAGATACAAGTCATAAAAAGTGCTTCAACAACTACACCCCAAAGTTTGATAAGATGATACACTTCACCACCCTCAGTATCTTGCTTGCAGGAAATACCATAAAAGAGATAAGGCACCGACAAGAGAACTGTGAGCTCATTTGTATCAAAAGAATGCGGTGTAGTGCTAGAAGTTATACACACCTGCTGCAAATCCAGACCCGATTGTGTAACGAGCCTTCCAGTTTTTAACATATTTTCTATGGCTGAACCAATCTGCCTTCCGGGATTTTTGTCCATGACCTTCTTAACATGTGCCACTACATAATCACACGTCAAGAAAGCGCTAGTCAAGAACTCTGAAAGAAACCAAAAGGTAGGACAAACGAGCCAGACATATCTTTAACATATTGGCAATAATTGGACACAAAATAACAGCATTTATGAACCAGACAGATCCCTCTCTTTCTCAGATACTGATGCCAGAAAAAAAACAACCAACACATGATTCCATCAGTCATCAGAATAATAACTCCAACCCAGTTGAATCGCAGGGGGAGGGGGCTACATCTGAGAGAAGTTAAAAGTAACAACTGAAGGTAATCGTCACTTTTTCAACAATTAGCACAATTAATAGCGCATGAACAGAATATTCCCTAGGAAAATTGGTTCATTCCAACAATAGTCAAGGGCCTTAGAAGAAACACAAAATTATGTGTGTGTGCGCGCGCGTGCGCGCGCGTGAGAGAGAGAGAGAGAGAGAGAGAGTGCTATAACACTATAACATACAGCTAGAGAAATCAAAGTTTTTAGCTTTGTTCTTCAACTCGTCTTGAAGAAGCTTTTTTGCCTTTTGTAGCCAATCTTCTAGTTTGTCCTGGAGAAGTAACAAACAAGCAATGAAATATATTGAGCTTCAGCTGCATTGAGAAAGCACATTAAGTACCAAGATATTATTATCTGTTCAATCAGATATCCATAATGTTTCTATTTGCCTGCTTTAAGTCATCATTTTGCATCTATAAGGTAAAATGTGCAGAAATTAATTTCAACCATGCATTTTTGGTTCCTAAAGAATTTAGGCTAGAAACACTCCACATTTAGCAGGACTTTAAGCGGATCAGGGGGCTAAATTGCAGATCAATATTTCGACCACTAGAATGTTACAGAGCGCCTTGCTTTTGTTAAAAATTTAAAATAATAATAATAATAATAATAATAATAATAATAAATAAATAAATAAATAAATCCGTTGCTTTCTTGCTTGGCATACACACTAAAGACCAAAAGGCCAAAATTTCAAAACCTACTAGCAGCAAGCTAACTAATCTTTTTTGTTCATGAAATAGCAAACACAACCTGGGTCACTGTAAAGTGGCACTGGGACCAAACCCTGAAAGCAGGGGACATCTTGGGCCAAAGACAGTCGGAACCCTTACCTGAGCTGAGAGTCCACAGGTCTACCCATGGTCAAAACCTATTGAAAGTGGGTTCTGACCAAGGTGATCTGCATTAATGACCAGGCTGATATTAAGCTGGCTTATGGCAGAAACCAGTATCCACAATCCCAGTTAATAAAAAGTTAAAATTGAGTAAAGCGTAAGTACATGTAATTTTGCATTTATATAGTTCAAGTTTTAGGCCCTGTTTGTTTAAAATTGTTTCTGTTCCCCGGAACAAAAATTTATGTTCTTTTGTTTCGGGGAACAAAAAAAGAACAGAAACATGTTTGGTAAAATTTTTGTTCCCAGGAATAGATTTGGAACAAAAACAAGAAGTAGAAAAAAGTTACTTCTTGTTCCTAGGAACAATTTCGAGAAACACTTCTTTTTTCTTCTCTTTTTTCTTCTTTTTTCTTTCTTTCTTCTTCCTCTTGGCCGGTCGTCGGCCTCGGCCATGGCCGGCAACCGGCTGACGAGGGCCGGTGACCTCATCGGAGCATCACTGGCCCCCGGCGAGGCCGAGCCTCGCCGGTGGGTGGGCGAGTTCGCAGAGCCAAGGCGAGGCTGAGCCTCGCCGGCCAACGCGAGGCTCGACCTCGCCCGGCCAGGGCGAGGCCGAGCCTCGCGGGGGGCCGGCAACGCTCCAGCGATCGGCCAAAAGGAAGAAAAAAAAAAAGGAAAATTATAATAAAAATATTGAAAAATTAAAAGAAATAACAAAATTATACAAGTTTACCAAACGCATTTCTATTACTGG
The DNA here is from genome assembly GCA_017140595.1 of Eucalyptus curtisii. Taxonomy (NCBI): domain Eukaryota; kingdom Viridiplantae; phylum Streptophyta; class Magnoliopsida; order Myrtales; family Myrtaceae; genus Eucalyptus; species Eucalyptus curtisii. The sequence goes on along the minus strand of CM029500.1, from coordinate 38,876,868 downwards.
AATAGAAATTTTTTGGAGTTACCAAGCGCGTTATTATGCTCAGAAATTGTTCCCGGGAACAGAAATAGAAAAAACTATTTTTGTTCAAAAATTGTTCCCCATAACAGAAACGTTACCAATCGTGCCCTTAATCGCCTTCAGTACTGTGTATAAGTAAGACAAGAAAAAAGAAAAGAAGATACAAAGCCTAAACCTTCAAATAAATTGTAATCAGGTGACCAGGCAGTAAAACTTCCTGATTTTGCAAAGAATCTGGGTTATCTGGACTTGAAGTCTGGTCAATAAGAGAAAAAAGCTTCTGCACCATAAAGCTGGATGAAGAATAAAGACAATCAGAAACATATTAAGAATAATGAAAAGTGGAGCTATTAGAGTGAAAATCATGCTGCCACTTAGTGAGGCAAGTTGGAAAGAAGCTAACATGAGAAGATTGAACTTGTCATAGTTGTTATTAAGGTGGACAAAAATGTAGTCCTGAAGAACAGCATTTGCAACCTGTGAAGGAAGAGAGAAATGAAGGTGAGAACTACGCCATTGAAGAGACGAATCATAAACAATTTAATGAAGCCATGCATGTGATACAACTTACGGAGATATAACTTTCGTTTTCTAGACCATCCATAACAGGTTGGAAATGTTCTCCTATATAGGGCAAAAACTTTGTTAGTCATACAACAGATACCTAAGCAAAAGGAACAGTGAAAAATGTCAAGAGTACCGATATGTTGCAGGCATTGGCGTCGTGTAAAAAGAGTCAGATCTCGAAGTTCATCAAGTATAATCTTAGCCCTTTCACTCACAAGTTGAGTACCCACAACACCCTTCCCTCTCCCATATTTCTCACTATAGCAACTTGTCAAACTAGCATAAATTTCATGATCATTGGTGTCAATAAGTGCCTGTTGATGAAAGTCAAGATCTCCATTAGCAACAACATGAAGAGAAGTACAGCAAAGATAGAGGAAAGGACATAGACAAACAAATCTAGCAGGCCAGCCAAGAGTGGAAGCAAAAGCATTAATGTGCATACACCTTCTCAAACTCTAAAGAGTAAAAATGACCTCCACTACAGCATTGTCCTACAGTCTCCAAACCCTTGTTCCACAACCATCAAATAAGGTCAAGGTGAAATGGGTGAATAAAAACTTGATGGCAGAAGAAACCATTCCTGGCTCTGATCCAAGACTCAATGATTCATGAAACGGGAAATTTCCAGCAACAAGTGATCACAAGTTCATAGCAGATACAGGTATTCAAAAAGAATTTGAGGCGTCTAAATAAGATCTGTTATAAGTAATTGGAACGATCTAGAAAGTAAACAGTAGGAACTGTAAAAATAATAATAATAATAATCTTCCATCAAAATTCAAACAGAAGTTGAGGCATTGAACAAGATTTGCTCTAATTAAATGAAAGGCGATAAAGTAAACAGAAGGAAGTATATAAAAAATCCTTTCATAAATTAGATAGATGAAGGAAGGAAGCAAGCTGAGCACCTGAGTGCCATCTAACTAAGAACCTAAAAGTGAAAGGCTATCAACTAAGTAGTAAGGTCCATACGAATGACCATCCTTCTTCTTGCGGCAGGTAAGGAGGAAAAGCTTCTAACGTCTGGAATGCAGAGGGATTGCACTCATTGGAATACCTACACACAAGAGATGCACACAACGATTGTACAACAGGTACCACTTTCGTCTTCAGATGCATCAAGATTGCAGAATTTCCAAAGAAGGTGCCAACGCTCATAAACAAGATGAAAGGTCTAGGACAAAGTTTGACAGGTCAATTCACCATTAAACAACATATGACATGATATTGCCACTGTATATATAAGTCAATTGAACTAGCAACAAAGAGACAAATTTCATGAACCAACAAAGAAGTAACGAAGCATCAGCTATCCATTTCCAACATCCCACAAACAACCAAGATGATAGAAAGGGAAAAAAACATTCTTATTGGAAGTTTAGAATTACAGCACCTTCAAAACAACGCCAACAGGAAGCAAATACTCTCTAGCCTGAATCCTGCAAAAAACCATTTAGAGCAAAAAGTTAAAATCCCATTTCAAGAGAAAAAGGTTTAATTCACCAGTTAAAGAGTCAGAATAGCTTACCAAAATCCAAGTCTTGCGCTACCATTTTGAAGGTAATATAGTTTAACTGTCACAGAAGACTGGTCTTCTCTGACACACCTGAAAGGGGATTAAATCAGAATTCAAACCACCACAATGACCTGGAAGTGTTAATCCTTGAAAGCTGCAGGGTCATAATAGTAGGCAGAATTTACAAACGCAAACCCACTTTCGACTACACAGATTTTGCTAATAATTAAACAAAAGACTTAATTTTCTCGAATCGCAGCTGGGCATAAATTCAACAGCCAAAAAAATTGAGCTAAGTAGTTATTCACACTATACTCCTCTAAAATCACTATTCCACGATAGTCCCAATCATATGGATATTTCCAGAATAGCTGCCATATTTGAGAGAGTGGCCATATAAAGTGGTAAGGTATTTGCTCACACCACAGTGGCCAATATAACAAACAAAGTTACAGTTCAAATCACCACATGAAAGGCCACACTCGATCGATGGGACACGAGAACCAGGCCTTCTTACAACAGGAGTAGTCAGAACTGATGGCATCTTCAATTTCATAGGAATAACAATAAGAATCTTGACTTGCCAACACGAGTTAAAGGCATGATTTAAACAACACTTAATCGGCAAAATGGTTAATCATTGCCTAAAAACCTGTGAAGGCATTTAACAGCGATTCTCTGACACAACGGCCTTTTGCATTGATAGTTACCAATTAACACACAATGCCGTGTTTTGTGAACCCCTCACTTTTAGGGTCAAACAGCAGAAAATTTGTACGCAATTCTGTACAAATAGATGAACTACTTTAATGATTAAAAGCAACTTCATGCACAGAGTATAAAAATGAAACCTTATTACTACTGCTTTGTCGGTATATCCTTCACGTCGTTCACGAAATGAATTCCGCACCATGCTCATTGGCTGAAATATAGATTGGACTCAGATATTTTCACAATAAAATAAACAGCTGAATGAAAATGAAAAGTATGTGTTTATAAATAGACAGCAAAGCTGATGGATACAACAAACTTTGCCCAAAAAAAAGATAAATAATGAAAGCTTGCAGAGTTCCATTTGTGTCCAATCCCCTACCAAAGTATAGTTCGTAAGGAGCACTAGTGCAGATGAATAAAAATTGGCAAAGGAATGTGCTTACATAGTTCCGCTTAGGCAATATCAGAAGACGAACCACCCTCTCTAGCCCATTCAAGATGAAATAGCTTCAAAAGAATGAATCAGTCAAATTTTGATAGAATGACTAAACAAAGGCATCTCTACAGTATTTGCCGCTTTCAACAAGGACAATTTGTTATTTCAGTGTGTAATAAGTTCGTACTTCAATAAGGAATCTAAATGTTTCCACTCGAGATGACCATGGAAAATCAAAAGGACGACATAAGAGCAATGGCGGCACAACCACCATACAAAACAACTAAAGAAATGTGCAAACAGTCACCCTAAATAACAGCATTCACTTCGTGTGCATGTGTGCTGTGTTCTTTCTTTTTTTTTTCTTTTTTTTTTTTTTTTTTTTTTTTTTTTGGGGGGGGGGGGGGGGGGTCGTTTACAAAGAGACTCCTTTTCCAATAAGGCAAAAGAAGAGCTTGTCAACAAATGATAATTACTCTCCATTTTAAATAAAACAAAAGCCAATAGCATAAACTAATTAATCTCCATTTTCAATAAAGCAAAAGACAAAGCACATAGTCTATCCAGTGGGTATGCAATGCTCCAAACTTATACAGCAAATACTCGATGCTCCGAATCATTAGTTAAACATGCAGAAAGAAAATAACTTACCCACCCATCTCAGAAGATTCTTCTTTCCAAGAAACTAACTTTTGCGGATCAGCGCCATTCAAGTAGCAAAGCTTTGACTGCAGCAAAATTGAAGAATGAATCTTCAACCATTACATAACAACCATGGCAATATGGATCTTTCACAATCATCTCCAAATCAAGAATCACTTCAATTAACTCAAAGAAAGGCAGATTAATTCAATCACCAGCTACCATTCCCGATCTTCTTCATCTCCATTAATATGTATATAATCTGTTTTTTTTTAGTATGGAAAGGATGCACCTATTTATCCATAATCCAAAGCATTCTAACTACAATGGAAAAAAATAGCAAAAATGTACAAACTAGATTAAGAACAACACGTTGGCACAATAGCTATAAGACATATTTAAAGAGATTGCAGAGTCATTATCACACGGAATAGCATTCACCATATGCTGGTATATCCCAGATTACATTGCATAGTAAGGCAGATAAGTTGAAACATCACAAAAGCAGGGTGAAAGACCCGAAAATTAGGATATTTTCCCATGGTTGTTGGGTTTTCTCATCAATGTCGTCTATGGAGCTTAGCATGAAGTAGGTTTAGCAAAATGCTGGTTCAACAAATTATAAGACAGAATTCTACAAGGAGAAAAATGCAGGAAAGCCACCTCACAATTTAGAGAGGAGAAAATTATCAATCGCTTGATCTCAGTATTAAGGACACCTATTGAAAGAATCTCGATTGTGCAAGAAAAGTAAGTGCAAGCCCAAATAAGCAAAAAAGCCAATTTAGACTTTGCTGATGCATTAGCTTTAATCATCTAGCTGCGAAACCGCCATTCACATAGAAGGAAACTTAACTTTGGGAGATTTAATCTGTATGGTGAAGGAAACAAAGTGCTACTGGATGTGTAAAATCCCAACATTACGGCAGAAGGTGGCATAATTGCCACTTAGTTTATTATGTTGGAAACCTCATTTTAGCAAAGTAGCACCAGGAAGAGATTAAGAGAGGAAAGCCGTTTTGAAATCATGTTTCCTTTAGGGAACTATTGATGGCTTTGAAACATTGTTGGGAGTATCAAAAAAGGACTGCACTCGGTAGGGATAAGAAGAATCTTGATTGGACCAGGGATGACAAACCGACGCAACAGAAAACCAAGAAAAGCCCCACTACTAACAAGAGACAAAAAAGGTTCACTCTGCAAAGGTCAATCGAAATATGCAAGGTAGACAGCTCGTGAACATAAAGGAAAAGACGTATAGTGGACCGACAACCAAATAATGGTATCGGGAACGAAAGAAAGACTAACCTTTAACATTATTGGAAGATGCCCGAAATTAAATTTCTCGTGTACAGCAACCTTATCATCGTATTGAAAATAGAGGTGCACCACGAACTTCCCGGAGTAGGAAGTTTTAGCTTGCCTGCACTATTTAAAAAGCGAAATGAAGAGGCGAAAGTCAGCCCGACTATCGGCACGAGGAGAAAATCAAATCGAGCGGGACTCGAATCAACTGCAGCGGTCTTACTTCGAATGGTAACAGAGCATCGTGACTCGTCTTCGAACTGCCCTCCTTTTGAGGCTGATATACCTCGGGTTTTGCGAACCAGAGTGATCAAATCGTCAAGGACGAAACTTGCATGCTTTGTCAACATAATCGACTTGAAAATTCGCACCGAGCGCGGAAGAGAACACGGAGCTCGAACTAGAATATCAATTCCATGCAGCCAGAGCGATAATTCTAAACTAACAACGACAATACACGGGAGATTTAAAAAAAAAAAAGAAACGAGGAGTTCCGATTTCTATTGCGATTTCGCAAGAACTGGTGCGGCAAAAAAGGATATTCTTGAGCGTCTTGTTGGAGAAGGGATCGAAAATCTGGACGGGCTTGATCTTGTCGAGCATGGTCTCCAGACCGCGGTCGACGAGGTGGTCGAAGGACTCTATGTGGTGCCGGAACAGCTCCCGCAGCGCCCCGTAGTTGGCCGCATCGGCCTTCGTCGCTCCCATGCTCGCTCGCTCTGTCACTGTGCGTTCCGCCTGTGATGTTGGATTGTAGGGTTTATGGGAGGTTTTTGGCAGGAGGATGTCCGAAGCGCGTCGTTTTGCTGGATGGGCTTTTTGGGCCTCCTTCCGAGGATTGAGGCTGGGCCCGGACTGCTGTGTCGGGTCGGTTTGGGGTCCGAAATAGGTGGGCTAAACAAATATTGATGAATTCACGATGATATTTGCTAAATACAAAACGTGTCGTCCCTTTGGTAAACCAGGAGATTGTAAATTGTAGACCATCGTTTATTCTTAGCCGAGCTCGTGCTTATTTTAATCACTAATTCTACATATATATATATATATCATTGTACCATATATATTTTTCCAAATAAATATATTATTGTTCATATTCCCGAGAGATTATAGGAAATAACTAGTACAAAATATTTCAATAGAAAAGAGATCATAAAAATAAGATTTGAAAAATATACTTTTATTCTTTTTCTACTTTAATAATTTAGCTAACAAGTTCTTCTGTCGAGTTTATCTTTTGTAAGCACTGTTCAATTCGGGAAAAGTGAGGTGAGAATTATCATTGATTGATTCATATTCCTTTTATCTCTTTTGAGTTATGTCTCTCTATATTATTAGGTAAATGGAATTGCGTTTTAACCTCAGACTTTGACATACACTAATAAATTTTAATTGTTGGATAATTATGGACCAAATCAAACAACTATTTCCATTTTAAAATCTGGTCAAGAATATTTTAAAAATACCCATAGCCCGTATTTGAGGGATATTAATTTTACTTATTTTTTTTAAGTGTCGATATTCTGCACATACGCAACTCAAGCTTAGTGGTAATATTTTTCAATGAAGAACAAACTTGCAACTAAAAGGTAAACTAAATCCTTCTTAAATCTCAATTCATTGAATCTTTGATGCATGTTTAAACTTTAATAGACCGGCTTTTCTTGGTAAGCTAAATCCATCTCATATTACACAGAATTAGGATGCATTTAGCAAGAAAACAAATTTTAATCAGAAATGTGTTTTTAATTTTGTTCCCAGTAACAATTGTTATATATTTTAAGGGGTTTAGTGACTATCTAAAATTTATATTATAAGAATAGAATTGTGCTTAATACCATTCTCAAAATTTATAATCTAAGTCATTTTCAAAATTTTTAATAATTTTATTATTTTTTATTTTCTTTCTCTTTTTCTTTTTCAAGCTATGCCTAGTCATCGGCCTTAGGATGACCGGCGATCGGCCGACGAGGGCGACTCACCGACCCTCAGTGAGGCCATACCTCGTCAGCCTAGCCTTGTTGGCAGTTGGGCGAGGCTCGCTGGTGGCTGGATGAGCCTTGCTTGGCTAGGTGAGGCTTGCCAATGGCCAAGGGAGACCCAAGCAAGGCTCACTTGGCCACCTCCGAGCTCACCGAATCTCGCCCTGTCCTAACAAGCCTTTGGCAAACTTGCACGAACCTAACTCATTTGGTCACCAACAACCGGCGGCGGTAGATGGCGGCAACAATGGCACAATTGATAGCAACGATAGTGGAAGAAGAAGAGAGAAGGAAAAAAGAACAAGAAGAGAAAATAGAAAAAATGGGTTGGTTTAATTCTTAAATTTTTATCGAAACTAAAGGATCAAATTTCTATTTTTATTTTTCGATACTACTCTAAATCTATTCCCCGGAGCAAATTTATTCTAGAAAATAAAAAAATTTACCAAATAGATGTCTATTCCATTTCGAAACAAAATAATAGAAATTTTTACTATTTGACAAGTTGCCAAATGCACCCGTATTTTCCCCTTACTGTCAACGTATAAAAACTTATCTTTTTCAGTTTATCTTATCTACCCCATCATCACACGACAAGTCATTAATACTTGAGAAATTCTAAATAAAAAATCTAATTATTTTCTCAGAAAGGGATTTAAAAAATGATGCATAGAAGTTATACATTAGATTAGTTTTTATCTCGTCGGAAAACCTGAATGATCGAGTGATAGCGCCTCAAAAGTATGAACTTATTTATTCATGAACAAATTAAGCCTCGTTTTTTCAAGGAAAAGGAACGAAATCCATCAGAAGATCACGCTATACGATTTATTTCCTATTTCGCCGTCTTCAAAGATAGTAAAATCGCAAGAAGTACTTCAAAAGATAATACAAAGAAAAACAAACAAACAAACAAAGAGCAAGCAAGCGTCAACGTCACCACCGATAAAACAAGAAAAACAAAATATCTGGGACCGGCGGTTACATTGACCAGCCAAGGACCACCGCACGTTACCCGAACATCAGCAAACAACAACCGGAGAGAGCCACTCCGCGTCGAACACGTGTCCACCAAGACCTCAAAAGAAACCAGACATCTCTCTTTCTCTCTCTCTCGCTCTCGCTCTATAGCTTGCCGTGGGCCCCAATCTTTCTCTCACTACTTTCCTATCTCGCGACACCAACAAAAGCCGAAAAGCGAAACGAGATTTCCTCTTTCCTCGTTCTATTCTCTGCGAGCGGGTCGCTGCTCCTGCCTGCGTATCAACGATGTAATCAGCTACGTATAAAAATCCCACTTCCCCTCTCTCGTTCGCTCGCCTTCTCCGTCCTCGAATCGCAGTCGCGCCAGGTGAAAGTTCCAAGCTTTCTTCTCCCAATCATCAAGTGGAATTGACGCGCGAGCGAGGGAGAGGAAGAGGGCGATTCGAGCAGAGACCGTTCGGTTTTCGCGCGCGGGTCGGAACGGACGTCGGTGGAAGATCGAATGTATTTGGCTGTGGATCACAACAACCGAGCACGAGGCCGCGATGGACTTTGATTGCAGAGGTGCGCGCGCGCGCGCAAGATCCTTAATTTTTCTGCTCGGTCCTTTGAGCGACGCGATGATCGAAAGGCATTGTCTTTTATCCGGCGCGAGTCGGCGTTCACGTGCCGACTGGAGGAATGTGATTAATTTTGAGTCTGTCCTGGTTGGCTTGTGGTGATGATGCGTGTCCGTTGTTGTGCTGGGGAACTGTTTTATTCAGTCAGACTTAGCGCTTTGCTGGTAAGCAAAGTTGGGATTGATGTGGATAAGTCCGACGAGTAGATGAGGTGTTTACTGGGACGGGGTAATAATATAAGTGTGGAATTGCTTGGTTTGGTGCTGTCTTTTCTGGAACTGCGAAATTCATCAACAGCGCTTGAATTATCACCTGGTCCAAGAAGAGTAGCGCAACTGTTGCTTACAGTTACGAAAGAGCAGTGACAAACGGGATGTGCCTGTTTTTGTTCTATTAGACATCTTAGGGAGTACACCACTAAGTTTTCTGCGCTTTAGGAGGTTTCCTTATATTCTTCCGCTTAATTATTCCTTTCTTCACGTAACATCATTTGGCACATCTCTTTTGTGACTGCATACATTTGGATATGTTTTGTTGTTAAGTAAAAAGGAACCATGTGCGATTCTCTGATTCTTTTTTGTCTATTCATCTGGGTTTACAGAAGATACTCGAAGGAATTTCGCAGCATTATCTGGAAGTTATTCCAGCAATGGAATCCTTTACAACCTTCAGGAAAATAGCAACGCACTCTCCGGGTTATCCAAGCTTAAGGATGGAACTAGTGGTCAGTCCGATGGGGATGTTGCGAAGAAAGTTTTGTCAATTAGTAGAGGTGAACATCCCAATGGACCTAATTATCCTCTCTTCTATGGCTGGCGGTATCCCTACTCTCATCAGATGCAGCCGTACCAAATGAATTCTTTTAAGGGTCAGTTTTTCTCTTTCCATGGGGGAAACGGCTTTCATGGTTATCCGCCAGATATGCTCTCTCAAGATTACCTCCCCGAGTGCCAGTTCCAAGACTTTCAGTATTTTGTAGTCATAGACTTCGAGGCGACCTGTGACAAGGAAAAGAATCCCCATCCTCAAGAGATAATTGAATTCCCATCTGTTATAGTGAGTAGCATGACCGGCAAATTGGAAGCATGCTTCCAAACCTATGTTCGACCAACATGCAATCAGCATCTGAGTGACTTTTGCAAAGATTTGACTGGTATCCAGCAATCTCAGGTTTGTGTCGATCTAGATTTTGTTTTCCAATTAGTTTAAGCCCATTCTCTTGTCAATAATCACATATTAGTTGACATTGTAAGGATGCTGGCCTGTGAAAGTCTTAGTACAGTGTTAAGGGTTGAGACTTGCACTCTTGTTTTACTTTCTCCAGCGGCTTTCAAAATATAGATGGGGACATGGATTATTATTCCATTGCTACAGACCAAACTTTTTTCAATTCCGTGTTCGATTTTCGTTCTCTTTCTTTCTTTGTATGGGAAAGATGGATTTTCTGCTGTTCCTTGTTCATATTTTCTACCACGTTGGCCTGTTTGCGAGTGTGAAGAATTTCTAACCCCCTGATTACCTAGCAAAAGATAAAAGGCTGTTCTAATTTCTTCTGTAGCTTCCTATTATTAGTCTTAAAGATGGACAAGGAAAGGTCATCGTTCTCTTATGCATTACTTGTGAAATTGAAGCTGGCAAAATTTCGGAGAGCTGTGAGGATTGATGTTTAGTATTAAATAACTTAGCTTGTGGATACTGTCTTAGTGCGAGATATGGATTCAGCTCTTTCCTCCACTCGCAGTGCAGGCTTCTCATCTCTTGTTTGCATTGAATATTTTTTCCTTGGCATGGAAGAAATTTTCTTTGTCTTGATTATGCGACAGTTTGTCTGGTGAAAGTATTTTCTAGTGTGGCTAGACGGGACCATGAGGGGCGTCGTCTTTTTCTACATAGCCTGGCCTTTTCGTCCTGATTCAGTAGGGAGGCTTCTGTTGATTGATCTTGGAACCTGTCAAGAGTGACAGCGTTTTCACTCTACCCAGTAGATGAATGGCTTACCGTGAGTTGCTTATTTTTTACGAGCCTCTAATTTTTCCGTTAGGAGAATCATTTATAGTTTTTATCTTTAGTTGGCTATAGATGGCTTTTTATGCACTTTCAAATCTACTGGCAATTAAGAGGAAGGTTACGATGTGTGCCTTATACGATGCATTGGATTATGATGTGATAGACAAATTGCTGTAATCATGGATGAAATTGTGTTGCCTTTCTCCATGTCTATTTGTACCAATGTTCTAAGAGCTTGGAGTTAGTTTTGCTACTTAGTGAAGAATTGGGTTCGCCACTTCGTCTTCTGTTTGTCTCCCCCTTGATATATCGAAAGCATGTAGAATTTCTGCTGGTGCATATAGGAAAGAGGACATAGAGTTTTCTATCTGCTATAACCTTGGCTGCTTAGTGCTTGGATGTTCTGCAAATTACACATCTGAAAAGAGCATCTAGCAGGTGGTATCTGATGATTGGCACGTAATGTGTTGGAGCATGTGCATTTGCATGTCGAGGGAAGCAAGATTGATCTATTCAGTATGAACTGGTTATGGGAGATGCCGCCAGTTCTGGATTCTTGTGCAAGTTGATGATTGTTGTCTGATGTGGCATAGATTTAGTTCATTTATTGGTCTCATGAAGTGGATTGATCCGTAAAGGAGCACATTAGATGAAATTAATACTTGACAGTGGAGCTGAAAGTGTTAAGGGCTAACAGTGCACGTCTGTCTGTCATATCTTATGCTATAAGAAGTTGGAAAAAGGGTAAAGATGGCTATGTATGATGCTGAAGAATTACAAGTTACTAGAATGATTTGTAGATAATTAGATAAAGCTAAAATTCAATAGGCAGTGCAGAACCTTACGTATAGTTTCGATGATACATCAAAACCATGCCAAAGTGGCGAGTCAATTGTCTTTTGGTGCTTGCCATGCACAAATACTGGAACGGCCCATGCCTGCATAGGGAGTTCCCTCATTCCAGTCATGCTTATGGATTATGGCATCTTCTTTCTCATATCAATTTTCTGTTCATTATTATGGCCTTTAAATCCTTTTTTTTTTTTGGGGGTGAGTCTAGGTAGATCGAGGTGTTACTCTGAGTGAGGCTCTTCTTAGTCATGACAAATGGCTTGAAAAGAAGGGCATAAAGAACACAAATTTCGCTGTTGTTACCTGGTCCAACTGGGATTGCCGGGTGATGTTGGAATCCGAGTGTCGATATAAGAAAATTCGAAAGCCTTCTTACTTCAACAGGTGAGTTGATGATATGTAACTAGCATGCAGACTTAGATTCTTTGATGCTTAATTCTGACTTTTTCTCTCTCTTCCTTTCACTAGATGGATTAACCTAAAAGTCCCATTCCAGGAAGTTTTCGGAGGTCTAAGATGTAATCTTAAGGAGGCGGTTGAGATGGCTGGCTTGACCTGGCTCGGTCGTGCTCATTGTGGTTTAGATGATGCAAAAAACACAGCTCGCTTGCTTATGGTTCTTTTGCGCAGGGGAATCAGATTTTCCATCACCAACTCTCTGACGTTGTATGACAATGACCATACTCTGATATCACAGCACTCGCCTCCCCATCAGCCACACACACAGAAGGATTTGCGGGGTCCTCAATCACAGTATAATCCTTATTGTTTCTGTGGCATCAAGAGCAGCGTAGGCTTTGTTCGGAACCCAAGTACAAAGCAAGGTAACTTATTCTTTTGGTGTGGCAATTGGGCTGCTGCTAGAGGTTGCGGATGCCGTTATTTTCAGTGGGCGGCTTCTTTGACTGGACGTAACTTTCCTGGTTGACATCTTCGGCTTTCTTAGGTGCTCCCTATCACATTAAGTAGGAACTGCATCGGGAGCTTCCATTTAAATTAGTTGAATGACTTTATGCTAGTTTTTTTAACTTGATTGAAAGAAAAACAAATTGAGTTGGCACACTGCAGTTGTAAGATTACGATACTGATACATAAGAAAACTGTCATCTATTGTTGAAGAACTCTTATCTGTAAAGCTGACATCTTGTTGACTTGTGAAATTCATTAAGGAGTTGGTAGAGCTGGTATGATTTTTTTGGTAACTAGCATGATGAAGAATAGAAATCTATTGCTGTCCTCTTGGCTCCTGTTACGTTGCTTGGTAGGCATCTATAGCTAAGTATGTAGGTGAGGGCTACGCTGATGCTAGCTAATGCATAAGCTAAAACACGAGGTGAACCTGTTAACTTTGTTTTGTGGAGGCTTTTTAAATCAAGATCTGTCAGATACATCTTCACTTTGAATGTGCCAATCACAATCACAACCTCACGAAGCCCCCATAATAACCAACGCATTAATGACAACAGATCGCATCAAATCTGAAGACACCAAGCTTGCACGCCATTAAGTTAACCAAACTATATCTTAATAGGTGTCTGAAACTGTCCAAATTAATTTCTCTTTCCAGCATTGTTTGTAGCAGCCGCCATCAAGGGGGCAGACGGTTGGTTGTCCCAGTTGTGTTTGTACTGCGCAGATTACAGTACTTACTAGCCACCTTTGGCAAACAGATCACTTAATGATAGCAAGACTAGAAACGAAGTGATCTCCAGGGACTTCAAATTTAATGAAAATTATCTTGCATCACCGAGTGCAGAGCTAGTAAATCCGCAGGCTTTTCAGCCTCAGGATCGTTGACTTCTATGTCCACAAAACAAGCCCTTGCTCCTCAAAGACAATTAATTCAGTGGCAAGTTTTAAATGATAAAAACTGCACCATCTTCCTAATCAGCCCATCCAAGTTTAAAATGCCATATTCTACTTCAAATCATGAACGCATCAAACACCATAGCAGTGATATTAGCAAGAAATGGTACCATGGGGAAATTGATCTATTGTGAGTAAGAAAATAATAGGCTATAATTTTCACCCTGTGAAGGTGATTGGATTTATTAAACTAAACTGCTAAAGTAACTTGCTTGCAGCAGTCTCATGGACAGAAGCTAAGGAAAGGGCAGCTATTATACAAATAACTCACTGCACGCTTCCACTGCCTGATTTAGCCAGTTGAGGGGAACAAGAAAACTGGAATTTACATGCATGGGAATGGGACTGGGGATCATTTAACTTTAGGATTCTGGTTTCTCAGATGATTTAGCAGTTGATGAAGACATACTGCTCCCATTCTGAAGGTAGAGGCTGTTGGCCACCATAGAGTCACTGACGAGGCCAGCGTCAACATCATCGAAATTAAGAGTGCCTCTCACCTTTCGGTTACTGCAATAGGATGGAAAATAAGCAAGTTACACACTTAAAACAAATATACCAAAACTCACAATCTAATCGGAACCTACCCATTCAGGTGACTGTTGATGGCAACAAGGTCTTTGGAAGGGCTTTGATAGGCATGGGTGCTCTCTCCTACACAAGCATAATAGCTTTTCGAGCTATGAGAGATTGAAGCATCCATCTGCACACAATCAAGACAAAGCAGAACAATTAAAAGAAAGAAGATACAACCATAGTACCTCGTGCGTGTTGCTTGTATCCTAGTGACATTCCATTTCAAGTACTTCCATCTTAAATCAAATCTTGCATAACAATGTCAGCAATGATGATAAATGAAAGGAATTTCATGATACAACATTTAGAAAAGAAGAGCTGTGTAAAAGAAGAAAAAGAAACTGCAAGAGAGAAGAAGAGCACCTTAGATGATCTCAGTGGAGATACGTAGACATTGTGGGATGCAGATACTTTCTTAGGGGACATATCCGGGAGAGTTGGAAAAGAAGATATCTTAGGTGACCCAGGGCATTGAGCTGGTTAGTAAGAGCATTAACAACAGAGAATCAGACTAAGGCTTGTGTGAAGACTGATTTACAAGTAATATAAGTCAAAAGCATACCATCATTTTTATTGCCAACTTCAGAAGTCCGGTTTGTTCTAGTAGTTGCTCCCGTGGGCCCAAGTTCAACGAGCAGCGGTTTCACAGAAGGAATGAATATTTCATTGTAGAAAGAGATAATATCCACATGCTCATTCCCCGCTTTCTGTTGCCAAAATAATCAATGAGTTAAGGCAATGTCTAGAAAACTGATGCCTAAGAGAGTAAGATTACTCAACATACCCCATTCCGCCGGGCTGACCAATCAACAAAAACATTGCGGAACACTTGTGGCTTGCACTGGGGTTGCTTCCTATAGTTGTAAATGATCTCCCTAAAGGTCAGGTTTATTTGATTGATCTTCAGGCCCAAAAGGGAAAGAGAAACAAACCGACATGAGTTAGTAACAAGGAAGAGAAATACTAAATGCTCTCAAATGTCGCAGGAAACTATACAAAATTCCTGAGTCCAAACCTTCGCGACACCGTAGAAACAGCAGAGTATTATTTGATCAATATGGCGATTAAAGAAGAGATTAGTTCGCTGACTGAGTATTTGCTGAAATAGGCAGTAAACGCCTTCCTTTATCTGCTGAGAGAGTTGTAGCCTTTCAAGCATGGCATTAATTCTGACGGCTGCCAGCTTAGTAATCTGGACAATCCCACAAGTATGCAAAAAAAATAAATTAAGAGACGGAATAATTCACAGTAATCATAAAAGCCAAACTAGGATATTTCTTTATTATTGCAAAGCAACCAGACATGGAACTAACTAACTAAGATGAGATCCCTCAGTATAGTCTTCGTGTTCGGAATTAGGATGACTGGAAGGATGTTATCACGTTGCATTGCTTAAATAATATTTCACATGACATAAAAACTCTTAATGAAGCCCCAATATGCAATGTGTCGCTAGAAAATATAAATCCAAGCAGAGAAGGGACAGGTAGGAAAGAGAAGAAACAAGGATGCAGGATCCATTATATTCACTCATAAAAAAGTTTTCCTTTTTATGCAGAAGGATAGTTGCAGTGCATTTTCAGACTCTCTTGGAGCCACTTGGCAAGTAGGTCCATTCTAGATGCTTTCCAGTACCTTGCTAAAGAATATATGTATTGCGGTTTCTGCACATGTTTCCCCTCCACCTCCTGGATGTGGTCGAGTTGGACTGCAATATAGAGAAACAAAGAGAACTTGGAGAACAGAAAAGAAGTAATGTGGTGCAAAACCAAGCTTTAACTATGTACTACCCCATGATCCTACATTGAGAGTACCTGGCAAATGCAGACTGAAGTGGAGGTGGCGGTAACTTTGACTTGATATTGCTCAAGGCTAACAGTCGATCTTTTACTGGTGAAGTGAAGTTTCTTTCAACTAATACGCTCCGGTATTCCGTACTAATTCTCTTGGGAGACCTGATATCCCCATTCTGACCTGAACAACAAGGCGAGATATTGAGTTGGGCGAATCATGAACATCATTGCATCTAAACATTCAAAGTGAAGCAAATAGGAAGCATCCATATATCGTATCGTCGACAATTGGTGGATTCTCATACACCCACAAAATCAGGGAAAGTTCATACAAACTGATACTTAAAAGGCAAGTCTAGAATTCAAAAAGGTAAGGGGACCCTAAAAAGAAAGACTTACCAGGAGAAGCCTCATGCTTTTGCACCGGTGACTGGGGCAATCCACTGGAAGAAAAATTAATAAGCAAGGCAATGGCATCCAAGGACGGCATTGGTTCTGGTAATAGGCCTAGCCGATTTATCTCTGGAGCAAGAGCTGGTCTTGCCACTACCAAGGAATTGTACATTGAAGAACCTCTCTCCCACACCATGTTCTCTAGAAGTCGCTCTTCTAATGTATTCAGATGCCTTCTTAATTCTCTGGGAAGAGTTTCCTCATGTCTAACAAAACTCTCTATCACCTTACTAAGGTCAAAAGCTGTAATACCTGTTCGCTCTAGCACTGCGGGAAACAACATCGTCACAGTCTTATGCGTTGCAAGAACCAACTCAGCCGAACACGCAAGCATACACCTATGAAACCTCTCATTTGTTAACAAAGAGGTCAAATTATTCGAATGTAAAATTTGTGCCTCTGCTCTGCACATAGCTTCTAAAACCCGATAGTAAAGCTTAAGGGCTTCCAGCCTTCGTTGCTCAGCCCACATGTTGTCCATGAGATTAGCATTTTGCAAGCCTCCAGATATAGCACGCTCACCGGTAGGACTGTTCGGAAAGATGGCCTCCAAAATTATATTGGCCCTACGTATCACATCACTGGTCACATCCCTATCGCACGACACTAGAAATCCCTGTAGGTCAGTCGAAGGTTTTGATGGGAGTGGGGACACGAACGTCCGAAGCCACTTGGCAGTTGTCATAGCGGTGGCCACAGGAGTAGCGGTGATCCTCAAATTAGTGCCACCAATTATACCGTTGATGTGAGATGCCGGAGAGCGGCTGGGAGAGAGTGGTCTTGTGATAGTCTTTGCAGGGGAGGCAAATGAGTCATATTTCCTCTACACGAAAATAGACAACATGATTACACGATTTATAGAAGTGTTAATCAACTGGATAGAATGAATAGGCATACCTTGACACCAGTTAAATTAATGGCGGCCCCAGACAAGCTACCCGATACAAGCAAGCTGTCATCGTCATTTATAAAGACCCTCTCATCGAATTCACTGTCATTACGAGTTGCATCTTCATAAATTTTTTCTAAAGTACTTAAAATGGATGACAAAGATGTTTCCTCCATGAGATTTCCAAAGTAGATCAAACCATCTGCATTTAAGAGGAAGAGAATTTCAAAAATCGATGCACATGCGCTGTCACATTTAAACATGCATTTACAGTGCCTTCAGCATTTATATATGAGATATCATTCCACCTGTATCAACATTCTCCAGATTCTCCGCTTTGCACTCTGAAGCTGGGGGAGGAGTTATCCCCAAAATTTCTGCTATCATGTTATTGGCTTTTTCCAATGTTCTCTTGATCTCATCTTCTGAGGTATCGTAACGATAAGCAAGTGATCCAACAAGGTCAACCCCCTTCTCACTTCTCTTACCTGAATGACAGTGAAATTGATCAATCATGGAAAGAGCCAGGTTCAAGTTAATAGGGAAGAGAAGGACCAACTGAAGAAGAAATATGAGGATATACAATCTCAAAGTCTGACTGTGGATGAGTTTTCAATAACTGATAATCAAAAGAGCAAGATGATTACCAAGTTGTGATGAGTCAGAAATGCTGAATTTTCTGAAGCGGATTGGAAGATGAATTATTAGAATAGCCTGTCAAAAAAAAAAAAAAATTCATTTGAAAACAGATCATCATGTACTCAGTACCAAAAATTAGTCTTAAAAACCAACGCGACACGTCAAATGTGCATATCTGTTCTTTTTGTCCTTTTAATAGCCATGTTTCAGAGGAGAAAACTGCATGTTTGACATGGTTATTGGGTGAATGCAAACACCTTAGAAAAATTGTTAAGTTTGACGAAGTAGTCCAGGAATGTAACTGACCAGTATAGAGACCAAAGCATTTGTGCTAGAAACCAGGTCCTTAAATTGGCTCAAGGCAAGTATTCTAAGCGCCAAAAACAGCAACCATCCGAAACGTTGGTACATAATCATGGGGTCAGAAGTGCTTGAATCAGCGGACTTCGTATCATCTTTTGCATCGTTTAGAATGAAGAATTCACCGCATATACGTTTATAATACCTTGCAAAACAAAGACGAAGAAAACGACATCTATAAAACATGTCCACCAATAGATAAGGAGATGAGCAAAAGCATAATTTAGAAAACACAAGGCAACTGCCAATGCATTTTGGCATTTGCACACTCGACACCTGTAATTATTTATGGAAAAAGTATATCAGATACACAAATGCTATAAACAATCTTAATATGAGAACACGACCAGAAGTGGAGGTGGGTTTACATCAGACTATTCCTGTTCGATTGATTGAAGTGAACAGAAGAGAAGGGATTAGCGGGGATATTTCTTATCTTTGTACTTCTACTACCTAGAATATCATGCGAATCCCACTTTATAAATGAAACATTTACCAAGGTTCAGTCAATTTCCCTTCATTTATTCTTGACAAACAAACAACAAAGTAAGTTTAATATGCTCCTCTCGCTTTATTTCTTTGCTAGTCTTTAGCAAAATGAGCGATACTCTCTTTTCCAATCTCTCGTGACGTAAAAGATACTCACTTGCACAAAATGCATAAATGCACGTAGTTTGTCTGCATCTCTCTGGCCTGTTCGAAGAAAAAAAAGAATCAGAAAGTGAAGCTTAGTCCATCAAGGAGGCTTGAGTAAAATAAAGACGAAAAAAACTCCAACCCGGTGCTAACTCTTAGAGAAACCTTTCTATCCAAGCAATGCCATAAACATTAATCAATACCTCTAGCCTGCTGTCCCAATTAGCACCGTATATGCTGCTTACAATTGCCCCAGCCTTGATAACAAATTGCGGAATCTCTTTGAAAAAGTCGATGAGGCTGGTAAAACCACAGGTTAATCAGGCGAGACAAAAAGGTGCACCACACAAGAAAATGTCATAACAAACTGTTTCGACCAGCCAAAATAAATATTCCGCATATAACATACTTTAGAACTGAAGCTTTCAATATCCGGGACAAAGGGACCTCAGTCTCGTCCGACCCATTTTGCTCATCCTCGGCTTTTCTCTCGCCTACCCTTCTAACAGTGTACAACACAAAAGCGAACCAGTAGCGTTCCGCTTCTTCAGCCTGACAACAAGATCACACATCACCACAAGCCTGGGCTTTGAACAACACAAAGAAACTCAAGTGATCTCGGAAATGGCAACACATACCGTTCCAGTACCAATTACAGTCCCACTCGCCCGCATCACATGCGCGGTTTTCCTCAGCAGCGTCGAAGACTGCACGCAATCTCCCTCGGCCAAGCCCAATATACTCTGCCAACAAAAATCACGGGTCGGTCACCCCCACAGAACAATTCCGAACAGCACCCGTAAAATTCTACCGAAAGGCGGGGAGAAGGAGGCCGGATAAAACGACTAGAGTTCCGTGGCGCGAGAAAAAACCTTGCAGAATCCCAAGAAGCGCGACACGGCGGCGTCGGTGTCGGCGTCGTCCTTGCTGGGAGTGACGGGAGCTGGGACCTCGGGTTCCGCCGTCTCCTCCATGGCGTTCGAAGCGACCGGGCTCATCCAAACCCTAAGGAGATCACACACGGGAGGCCGGCGTTACTCCTGCAAATCGAGCTCAGGAAATGCAATCTTAGCCAAAAAAAAAAACAAACAAACAAACAAACCGCACGCGCACTCACCGGAGGAAGGAGAGATCCGCCCGCGGATCTGGCCGGCCGAAACCCTAACGGAGCCGACCTCCGCCCCAACCCGAAGCGAAGCGATGAAGAGGATTTTCGCGAAGGAGCTGCTCTATCGCCTTCCCTCTTCTTATCCGCGCCTCCTGCCCTCTGCCAAAACCAGCAATCTCTTCTCTTTTTTCCTTTTCCAGCTGACTTCCCTTTAGCGGAAGCAACAACCCCTTCCTTCTTAGAAAAAATAAAGAAGAAAAAAAAAAAAAAAGCCCCCTCTTTTGGCGTCCTTGTGCGCGGGAAAAAAAGAAACAGCGGGCAGCGCATGGACGCATGCCCATCCATGGATTGCCATGCCCACATCCCCCATACATCCCCCGGCCAATGCGCGCGCGACGCGTCATCGGGGCGAGGTTGATTTGCCGCCAAAATCCCTCGCCGTTACGGGATCCGCTTCGGAGGGGGAATCTGCCGTTACGGCGGCTTGACGGGCGTCGGCCCTCGTGCGGATGTAGGGGCCCGGGACAGCGGCGTTTTTCCGGGCCGTGGGAGTGCGGCCCGTTTTTAGCTAGGGTTGCGCCGCTTGGGGGCAGCGAGAGTGATGTGATACTGTACACATGCCGCCTTAATTACAGATAGTCATGTATGTTCATTGACTGCTTAAATATACAAATTACTATGGTATAAATATTTTGTGTGAATGACACATCAAGCCCCGAGCTCAATTCTTGAGATTCATGAACCGTCCGACGGTCTTCTTTATATGACTGGACAGAATGATTACATTATTTGGCTTACTAAAATGTCTAAGATCCCATTTTGACATCGACTAATTATCACTCGACTCTTGTCCAGAATCAAGTACAATTTCCTGCTGACAAACAATATAAAAAGAAAGGTACTCCAGGAGTTTTGTCATGGGAAATATGTTGGAATAGGAATCTATTCTAATTAGGGTTTGCAATAATGAAAATTCATGTTGAGGTACCTTGCGATTGACAAGTTGCATGTGCATGTCATATTGTATACGATATTTTACCGCCCATTCATCTATAACGGTCTTAACGACTTTGTTGTATATTTTACCATAATCGATAATGTTGTACATTTTATCGTCATCAATGTATGACCATTTTTATCCCCTATTCGTATCTAACGATTTTGTAATGATCTTGATTGCTATCAATTTGCAACGAATTTATAAAGTTTTTCAATTAAATGCAAAAATTGATGATGAAAAACGATTCCCTCTTTCTTTTACCTACAAATTGTTACTTCGAACGTAATTCAACATGATCAAAACAAGAACATTCCTTTTGTTTTCTAGTTATATATCTTTCCTTTCTTTATTGGGTCATACACCTACATCATTCCTATACCTTCTATTATTCCGTGCAAAATAAGGGAAAAAAAAAACGGTTGTATCTAGAGAAGATAGCCACTAAAGACTATCACACCGAATTTCGTACTTTGAAAGGTCAAACCATCTCTAAACACGATGCTTGCAAGTCTCAGACAATTGATAACAAATTTTCAAGAATTCTTATTTTTAATATTATTTAATATTTTTCCAACAGAGCATGCTGACGTGATATTAGCAAACCATTCACCTAATCAAAGACTTCTCACTTTCAAGAAATTAGCAGAGCAAACCGATCACTTGGGTCCCTAAGGGGCAACCCATCGTAGCAGCATATTTAAAGTCCTATATCAACAATAACAGGCCTCTCGACGCGTGACTAAACACACAAAGCGGCATGATGCCTGAAGAAAACTACAAGATTTAAGAGCACAGGCCAGAGAGTCTGGTAGCAGTACCCTAAATTATCTTCAAGATATAGATGCCAATGGGTCGACATGACTGGACGAGTCTCGCTCATTGTCTTAAGTAATTGATCTGGAACTTTCTCCCGAAGTTCCTAACTTTTCTGCAACAGGAAAGAGTACTGAAAGTTAGCTGTCGAGGTGTAGCATGGAAGGAGAAGGCATTCAAATTATTGGGTATGTTAGAAGAAGCAATCTTACCTGCATGGGGAGATAGAGTTTAAATTCCGGTGGAAGTTCCTCTTCTGAGTATAGGCGGTCCGAGAAATAGATTCTCCGTATACGGCAGTTTGCATGTACCTGCACTCTCAGTGTCTCGACATAGTTGGTTCCATATGCTCTTCTGGTGAGGTCGGCGAGATTCAACTGGATCTGATTCCATCCTTCATCCATCTTCAGTGGCATGGTGCAAATATATGGCTTTACTCGAGTCACAGCCTACAATTCAGGAACGAAAGGTTACACGCATCGCCAAGCCTCTGGTGCACATGACTGATATGAAACTCAATGGAGGAGAGCAGATTATCAGATGCAATGTCAATTCTTCCAGTGCATATGACTCCTAATACTCGATGGAGGAAAGAGGTTTTTTTTTTTTTTTTTTTTTAATTGAGCAGCGACAAATTATCAGGTATGGTTTTAATAAAAGATTACATACTGCAACCATCAATAACTGCATTTATAAAATAAGTACATTAACATCAATAGAAAGATACCATTATAGTAAAGATACGGTGCACCTAGAATATATTAAGGGGAAAAAAATCTGCATCTATCTATATAAATGACTACTGACTAGTGTCTGGTTGCTTAACGATTTTCCATTCATGGGGGGAGGCCACAACAGCTCAGTCAGCCACTTCTTGTCCAGCTGATTCAGTATATAAATGCATATCAAATCAACCTTCCAAACTCGACTGATAATATATCACAAAATCCCTCCATTTCAGAGATCAAAAGACACCATGCCAGCACTGGTTCTAGAGCTCATATGAAACGCGATCCTTGAATAGGCAGCTCAAAAGTATTGAGAACTGAGAGATCCCTCACCATTCGATTAACAACACAAACATGAGATTCTGAGGATTCGTGATTATGTTTTTGCAAGACTCTTTTCCTCGAGTATTGTCATTAGAACATTACGAAACCAATTCAAACAGCAGAACCATCAATTTCTAAATGCCAGATATGGAATCTCTCTCCAAACTAAAGGACCGCTGTACCACATCACATGACGTGCCCAACTATTCCACTTATAGGATACGTGATTATGTTTTTGCAAGACTCTTTTCCTCGAGTATTGTGATTAGAACATTGCCAAACCAATTCAAAAAGCAGAACCATCAATTTCTACTAAATGCCAGATATGGAATCTCTCTGCACACCAAAGGACCACTATGGCCATATCCTAAAATCAATCAACTACTTGTCCAAACCAAAATATCAGCCTAGCAATATGGGCAAACTTACACACTTGAAAATTAGAAGCACGGAAGCGCCGCCTCACGTTCTTGTCGTCCAGCACTTGAATCTCAAAGGTAAAGAACTTCTTCAGATTCTTCACAATCACAACCAAGAACGGCAGTTTAATACCCAGCGTTGCAGCCGGATCCGGAGGGCATGTGATGTATGCGGATTGAACATTCGAGCCGACAATCTCGAGGACATTCGACTGAATGTCTTCATCTTGCAGCCGTTTTACGTGACCATTGACAACTGCGAAATTGGCATAAATAGTATCATCCGTGACCTACCCAAGTAAAGGACACGCTAAGGCACAAACTGAACATGGCAAGCAGCATCAACGCACCATCCGCCTTTCAAAGCAGAAACCACTTACCTTCTTTATCCCAAATCTGCAAGGGCTTGCTCCTGCAGAAACCAAAAGATTGGGAACAGCTTCAGCACAGGAGCCAAAAAAAAAGATTGAACAAAAAAGACCGAGAAATCAAGATGCGAGAGCCGAGAGAAAGTACCCGAGGCTGTATAGAATGGACAAAAACCCGGATTGGAAAGTGTTCTTGAACATTTCGCAAGTGTAAATTGTCAATCTGCAGGTTGCAAGAACGGGCAAACACACAAAACAAGCACGACGCAATCAGAAGAACACAACTCCGAAATTCAAGATGGCGGCGTCGCCTTCTGATCTCAACGAAGCATTAACCGGAGAATCAACGGCCTTCTCACCAGAAAACTGGTTCGTCAAAGGAAAAAATTGCAAGCTCTGCCGCGGGATTCGCCAGCACAGATCGCTGTCAAATCGGAATATCCGGTCGAACGGTAAGGTGATTCGGGCAAAATCGCTTCGGTACGAGCACCGACGAAGGAACCGAATCGCACTCCAGCTTCGAGTTCGGATCGCTCGTTCCTGTTCCTGTTTCTTCTTCCCCTGTCCGGAAATCTCGCGAGTTCGCCGGCGGAAGTGACGCGGGAGCTCGCGGGCTACATTGGGCCGGGTTCGATGGAAGTTCAGCCCAAAAATGACTGGACAAAATGCTCGTGTGGACCCGTCCAATGGAGGAATTCGCAGGCCCAAAACTCCTTCTTCTTCTCCTCCTTCCTCTGCAACAACTAGTTTTTCCATCTTGTTCCGACCTCCTCCGTGAATTCCATGTGAATTAACCGCGCTCAGCAAAGGCGGCGACCTTCATTGATGCAATGACCACATCGCTTTCTACTTCTCCGCTCAGACTCGGCCGCCAATCCGAGCTCGCGCGCGTCTGTCGGAGGCTCTTCTCGGCGGCGCCGGCGCCGGCGCCGATTGCTCCTCAAACCGACATAGAGCCTCAATTGAGATCGCTCTGCGAGAAGCCCAATGCGCGATTCGCGGAGGCCGCCTCGCGCTCCTCCTCCTCGCCATCGATTCAGGTTCGTCCCCTTCCAGCGCGACCTGCAGCTACCTCGTCGATGCGCTGGTGAAGTCCAAGAACTACGATTTGGTGTTGGCGGTGTACGCGAAGATGGCGAGTTCTGGTATTCCTCCGTACTTTAAGACGCTGAGAGGTGTGGTGGAGTCTTTTGTAGATGCGGGTAGGGTGGGGCATGCGTGCGGGGTGGTGGGGTTGATTCTGAAGCGTGGGTATGACCTGAATGCGTTTGTTATGAATGTTATATTGAATGGACTGTGTAGAAAAGGCGAGGTCGAGGGTGCAGTTGATTTGTTTCGCAATATGGAAAGGAATGGTGTGAAGCCGGATGCATATAGTTATAATACACTGGTGAATGGACTGTGCAAGGCCAAGAAAGTTAAAGAAGCTCGGTCTTTGTTAGTTGAGATGAAGAGGTTGAGCTGTTGCCCGAATTCGGTCACATACACCACTCTGATGGATGGTCTTTGTAAGGAAGGCAGACCGGAAGAGGCATTGGAGATAATGGTGGATATGAGGGAGAACGGTCTGGATGCGGATGTTTTTGTATACGGAGCTCTTATGAATGGATTCATTCGAGTGGGGAAGTTTGACAGAGGAAGAGAACTTTTCTACGAGATGTTGGAAAAAGGGATTTCTCCAAATGTGGTCACTTTCGGTTGCTTAGTGCATGGTCTTTCTAAGATGGGTAAGTGGGAGGAAGCCATAGACGTATTAGATGCTATGGCAGAACGTGGGAGTTTTCCTGATGTTTTTGTTTACACGAGTTTGATTGATGGTCTTTTCAAAGAGGGGAAAGTGAAAAAGGCCTTGGAGATGTTTGATTTAATGGTTAAAAAAGGTCAACAACCAAGTTCCGTTACATATAATGTAGTAATTTATGGAATGTGCAAGGAAGGTCTGATGAGAGATGCTTTTGAAGTTTTTGAAACTATGAGAATGAAAGGTGAAAAGCCTGATGTGCATACCTATAATTCGCTGCTGATGGGACTTTGCAATAAGGGCAGGGTTGATGAGGCATTGCATCTTTTTAATCTTATGGTGAAAGACAAGGATTATGCCGAGCCGGATATCATGACATTTAACATGATAATGCATGGACTTTGCAAAGTAGGACGTGTAGCTGAGGCTGAGAACATATATAAGAAGATGGTTGCAAGGGGGAGTTTTGGTAATATAGTTACTCTTAACACTTTGCTAGGTGGGTATCTAAGTAAAGGAAATATAAAGCATGCTATGGAAGTTTGGAAAAGAGTCATTGAGTTGGGACTTGTGCCAAATTCAAGCACTTATAGCATCATGATAAATGCATTTTGCAAAACAGGCATGGTGAGCATGGCAAAGGGACTATTCAACAAAATGAGAGCTTGCAAGCCTGGTCCTACCTTGTCCGATTGTAATACATTGCTGGGCCTTCTTTGCAAAGAGGATCAGTTGGATCAAGCAAGGGCATTATTTAAAGAAATAAGAGATAGTCGTGAACCAGATCTAATCACATTCAATACTATGATCGATGGAACCTTCAAAGCAAGAGACTTTCAAGCTGCCAAAGATTTACTCAAAGAAATGCTTAACCGGGGCTTGGCTCCTGATATCTTCACCTTTTCTACACTGATAAACAGGTTGTCGAAAGCTGGACTGTTGGATGAAGCAAAAGAAATCTATGATAGGATGATCTCTGTAGGCTATGCACCTGACTGTATTGTGTTGGATTCCTTGTTGAAAGGCTTTAGTTCAAAGGGTGATGCCAAAGGAGTCATGAGTTTGCTGCATCAGATGTCTGATTTGGATGTTATTCTAGACAAAAAAATTATAGCTACCATTGTTTCTTGCCTGTGTCGGAATTCAAGTAACCTTGACGTCAATGATCTACCAAAATTTTCTGAATCAAAATCAGGTGTGGGCATGAGATGCACGGAACTTTTGTCCAAACTCGGCAAGTCTGACCCTAATCTTCAAATAAGCATTGTGTAACTCTCTGGCTCACTCATTCCGTACGTTGCTCCCATATTCTCTCCTACGTAAGTAGTTTTTTTTGGAGATTCTTCTCAGCTTATTTATGCATTATAGTTATTCTAATATCGAGGGGAGTGCCTCTTTGGTCTCGCACCTCTTTTGTTAGGATAAAGAATTTCTTACTCTAAATTTCAAGGCAGTCATCAAATTAACTTTTTATCGGAGATCAATGATTTGAATTTAGTTCCACATACTCATATGTTTGTCAGTTATCAAATGTCATTGCATCTCACATTAATGCAAAGTGTTTTTTTTCTTCTTTTCTGAGAGCAGTTTTATTTTTTCAATAGTTGAGAAAGAAAAGGCGATGCCATGTATCCCACATGTCCATCATTGTGGGCTCACAAGCTAGTATGTGTTGTGTCTCTGTCTACACAGTCACATGCCTGGAGCACTCACACATGTAGGTCTGTCTATGTGTATATGCATGAACATATGACAATTGCTTTTAGCATGTGTGATTTATGAGGTGATGACAGTAGTTTCTGGAATTTTTTAAAGGGCATTTGTTTTCAAATCTTCAGGAGATCAATGAAATGGTTTACTTCAGCCTAGTGCCATGAGAAGTCTCTTTTTAATGAAGAAGAGAAGATTTGACTGCTCCTCTTAATCTTTCTTCTGTAATGAGGTTTTTCTTTATTGTCGCATGCCTGATGGCATAGGGATGAGATGGTCATTCTGATCTCTAAACTTTTCTTTTCAGTCAGAAGATCTCTAAACTTAACTGTTGCTAATAACTCGATTTTTACCTTGCTCTGCATGCCTCTCAAGCAATGTGACTTTCCATACATCTCTATGAGCTAATAGCATGTTTTATATTTGGCCAGGAGAATCTTTGTTGCTAATGAAGAGGAGGCGTAAAGCACATATGGGTTGATAAATCTTGATATGATGGGGGATGCAGGTGAGGTTCTGGTTGGGATCTTCAGACTAAGGTCATGTGGGTATTTAGGACATTCTCCACTCTACCATGATCAAATGAATTGGAGCCATGGCAAAATAATAATAATAATAATAAAGAAAATGAATTGGTGCTTGCCTTTTTATTCTTTAACTTTTGCTAAAAGTCAATAGGAGTTAATGCCATCGTTGAGTGTGAAGAACGGTATCTACTTTCAATAGGAGTTAATGCCATCGTTGAGTGTGAAGAACGGTATCTACTTTTATTGGCCCAGGCTGTTGTGTCGAAATATTGTGTCTTCGTTTGAACGAGAAGAAGATTCCCACTGGCAATTATAAAATACTTATTTCAAGAGAGTTTAGTGAGATTGTGGCAGATTTATATTGCATTGTGAGGTATCTAAATGAAATGTGTTGTATGCTTCTGGCGTTATTCTAACTAACGGTGGGCAATGTCTTCTGCAGAGCTGTTTTGAGAATAGCTTTCATCTTGCTGCATCTTCTGCAAAATTCTTCTGGAGAGATTCTAATGGGCCATGGTATCCTTATATATTGAAGAGGTCCCAGTCTTTGGTTGTATTATCAGTGGGGGCCGCATGGGGACTGTTGAAAGGCTTCTTCATATTAGTTGGATGAGTGTCAGATTGTATAGCCATGAATCCCACACACGCTTCAAGATTGGTCCTTTAGATTGTTCCTGATAAATGTTATAAAACTTAGTACACCCCGCAGAAAGTCCCAACTGGGATGAGATTGACATCATCCTCATCTATTCGCATGCCTATGTGCCAATGCGCTAATTCACCGACTTAAGCTAAACGGCCCGCATGCAAGCTCCGGGGTTCTGGAAACCTGCTCGTATCAGTTCTTTTAGTAGAACCGGAACGTATCAGAAAGCCAGCTCGCATTGTGGCAGGTATGTTGTGAGCTTAGAATGATGAATAATAGGAAGTTGTACTTTGTTATCTGTTTATGTGGGATTTCTCCTGTTTGATGTTTGGATAGTCCCATATCCCATAAGTCTACAGCACGAACAAAAGTCCAAGTATAAGTGATGTGCTTTTATATTTTCTGTATACTTTCAAATTGACCTGGTTGAGACAGAGGCTTCATTGATGCAGCTGGTAAAGCTGAAATCACCAGACATTAATCAGTGCGCAAGCAGGTCCCAGAATGAAAAGATTTAGGGGGATCCAACTGCTTCATCTCCAGGGTTTCATGTGCTTTCTCCTGCTGGATCAATCTCTCTCTGTCTCTCTCTCTCTCTCTCTGAGGTCATGTGCTAAGGATTTGCTCATTTTCATTGCGGTAGGAGGATAATCTGGCAAGTTGTCAACAGACGAATTTTAGTCAGAGGCTTATTGTATAGAACGAAACTCCCAGATATCTTTGTCCTTCTTGTCGAGAATGTAGGGCCCACTGGAGAGTAGAGCTAGGTTGACGACATGAACCTGAAGAGGAAGAGCAAATTTGAGAAAGCAAAACAAGCACCTCCTCATGTATAAATTTCTCTCTTGAACGGTCATCACTCATAACTTCTGTCTGCTTCTTTCTGTGATGTTAAATGCCCAGAATTATTCTTCAGATTCATTGCACCGGATGTTCACCTACCTATGCTACTCTCTCTCTCTCTCTCTCTTCATCACGGATGCTGCACGGTTTATCCGGGGCAGAGCAAACGGTGTTAAACCCTGTTATCTTTGTCTATTAGAGATCCAAGGAATCAAAATGATAACAATAAATACTCTTTAGGCGATATTTTTTTTGTTTTTCTGGTCAAACTTTAGGCGATATCTGAGTGCCCAAAGGTGTCAGCAACTAAAGCCTTGGCGACAGGTCAACGGTGAACAACTTACTGACATCCCCTCCATGAAGCCAAGAAACGCATCTTCCCAAGTTCAAACGTGCATCCCACGCTCCTCACTCTTCATATATACTCCCTCCAACCAACTCATGCCAACCTCCAAGAGCCTCAATGGCAATCGGAACCCCCCGCTCCTCTTCCCTAGCCCCTAATACAAGTAATCCCTTTATTGAATCACCGCTGCCACGGTCCCCTGGCCCATCATCTATGCCATCGCCGTCACCGACTCGCTCACCGCGAATAGTCTCTGCCACACCTCGAATAGTCTCACCCTCATCCGGAAACATTT
The DNA here is from genome assembly GCA_017140595.1 of Eucalyptus curtisii. Taxonomy (NCBI): domain Eukaryota; kingdom Viridiplantae; phylum Streptophyta; class Magnoliopsida; order Myrtales; family Myrtaceae; genus Eucalyptus; species Eucalyptus curtisii. The sequence continues at coordinate 38,847,142 of CM029500.1, read as the reverse complement.
CACCCATGAGATCACCTCCTATATCCCTCGAGCAACCATCGAACAAGAAAAGCCGCTCAAAATCTTCCAAGATCTTCCGCCGTTTCCGTTCGGTATTCAAGTCGTTTCCAATCATCAACCCCACGTGTAAAATCCCAGTTTCTCTTCACGGAAGCCGGGCAGCCGAGGGGCACATCCACGGAGGGACGCGCATGACCGGTACACTTTTTGGGCACCGTAAGACACGGATTAATCTTGCCATTCAACAAAACCCACGGAGCATTCCAAACCTCGTACTCGAGCTTGCAGTACAGACGGGGAAGCTTCTTCAAGATATGGGAACCGGGCTCACGAGGATAGCATTAGAGTGCGAAAAACAACCATCTGACAAGACGAAGCTCATCGACGAGCCAATATGGACTATGTATTGCAACGGCCGGAAGGTAGGTTATGCTGTGAAGAGGGAGCCGACCGAAGATGATCTAAGCATCATGCAGACATTGCATGCGGTTTCGATGGGAGCTGGGGTGATTCCGACTGAGGTTGTAGATCCACCAGATGGCGAGCTGACTTACATGAGAGCACAATTTGAGCGGGTGGTCGGCTCTAAGGATTCCGAAACGTTTTACATGATGAACCCAGACGGCAATAACGGACCAGAACTTAGCATCTTCTTTGTCAGGATATAAGTACTTGCGAGTCTTTTGGACCTCGAAGTAGATGGAAAGTGTCTTTCTTTTCTTTCTTTTTGGTCAGTTTGGTGTAAGTTGTGATATAGATACATGGCCAACATTAGTTGTATAGAGCAAAGGGGAGGCAGAAGTAACTGCAAAGCATCGTGTCGTTTTTTTACTGCTCAATCATCTCCAGTCCAATGCGTCGCTTGTATCGCTGGCTTCCTTCGGACAAAATTTCAGACTTACAAAGCCGAGATGGGCCAAGTGGAAAAATGAACATTTTCCAATTACTTGTCTTATCCCCGAAACCTACGTTGGATATTTTAGTTTTTGATGTAAACAAACTTGCTTCAAATTCATGAAATCTTCAGCTTTCTCGACCCCATATATATGAGATTTGAACCAGTCTTCACATTCTGAAGCCTGAATAGCCATTGCAACGAAATGAAAAATTTCTGTAAATATACATGACCTTTTTTTTAGCATATAATATACATTACTTGACTAGTAGGTAGCTCAGTAATTGCCTCCCATTTATTATCAACTCCACTATTAGGTAGCTCATTCCCTGTAATTGCCTCCCATTTTTCCTCAATTCTCTTTCATAATTATCATATTAGAAGTAACTCATTTACATGAGAGGCGTGTCACCTACTGCTAGCGATGCAAAGGCAAACAAAGAGTTAGTTTGGCTCATCGTCCAGAATTACGAGCAGCTGAGTATGCGAGTTCTTCTAATTCAGACTCAGAGTAGTGATCCTGTGAACACACCTTAGCCGTTTCGTTTCAGAAGGTGCTTGATCAAGCGGAAAAGCATTGCTGTGAAAAAGGACCTGCAATCATTCCTCTTTGTCAAACATGCACAGGAGTCCAACCCTGCTAATGCTTAGAAATGTGAATGGCTGAACCTCTCGTCAATAGAAAGTGATCTGCGCCATCTGGTAGACTACGTGTACGATCTGCAGTATCTGCGCTGCACCGAAGAGCAATTAGCAGCAAAACACCAACTTATGCCGATGTCAGTCACAACCATGTTTTTAGATTGCACATCTGACTAAGTCGCTAATAATGAAGTACCCAGTGCTCTACTGGATTCACATATAGCTCAATTCAAGGATTCAAAGGAATTGGCATAGGGAAAAAGTTAAGAGCCAGTTCATATTTCAGAGCGGTTTGAAGAGTAATCCTACCAAGAAAGTTGAAGTCACCGGGCTGGAGGGAAATACCATGTAAAGCACGAAGGGAACTTTCTAAAATCTGGATCAGTGTTGTGCAGGTATGCAATCCATCTGCAAATGAGTCAATAACATATAAAGATGCCTTCAAATGGAATTGAAAAATAAACAGGACATAGATAATGGCGCCTCAACAGAAAATGATCTTTAGCTCCAGAATATTGTATCAAATTTTCTTTTCCAAGATAAAGCACACTGGCAACTCTGACTTGAGCGTTTCATTTATAACTGTCCCAGATTGCAATCATAGATGCCACTAGCTTCTCTTAGAAGCTAATTATATGAAAAATCATGACATTTATTAACTTCACACAAAACTCCCTCTCGTATTTAGATTACACTTCAAATAACTGAAAGAAGCAAGAGATTAATAACTTTAAGTAATAAAAGATTAGGACGTAAATGTACTAAATTACCTCATTGTCTGCCAAAGATGACAAACATCATTTTCCTTGGCCCACTCAATTAAATAAGTAGTTACCTCCAAAACCTAGGTTTGGTTTTGTTCTAAGACAGAAAGCAGCTTCCCTGCATATAAACTCTCTATTATCCAGCTCAATGTCTGCATTAAGAGCAGGTGTCAATGTGAGAACCCGAAACGGGAAAAAATAAAAATAAACAATGAAATATCCAGTATACTAGTCTTGCCATAGTGTAATTACTGGATGTCCAGTATGGAGCATTGTTTCAAATAAGAACTCAGCATCGTAGTATGTAGCCATACACCCGTATGAGGAGGCTATCTTTACTTTTAGATACGGGAAGTGAGAATGATTCACCTTTAAGCACCCTAAGGATATGCACAAGAAATCAGAATCCAATAACTGATTGCAAAGAGAATGCTAACCATTATTGGTATCTTTCTCTCCAAAGCGCACTGCCTCAAGTGACGAGATGGCCTACTCTCATATTCTGTCACGATAATTCCCATGGATACCTTCCTATTATGAAGACTATGGACCAACCGTTGAAGGGTCCTGTATGCCACCCCACCTCCATGCTGTGCAACACAAAAGGGCACAGTCAAACTCACAATTCATCATTCAAAACACGAGGAATCAGAGTATCTGACCAAGCATTAAGGAAGATCATGCAGCAACACTACACGAAGTCAGTTGCTATTTAGGAAAAGCGCACCTATCACTTGCAAATGTGCCAATGCTGGCATCCTAATTATCTCATACCACAAAAAGAGAGGAGGAGGAAACCTCTTGGAAGGAAGGTGCCATCTTTATATGAGTACGCTTTGAAAGCCCTTGTTAGCTTCCCAGTTACAAATACATAAGTTACCCTCAGGAGGGCTATAGGGATGCAGCATCTTAACTGTATGGGACTTGGTAAAGTAGGTTAGAATTCATATTTAACAGGCTCGCTGAAATTTTATGATACTTTAGAATTGTAGTCTCCCATAGTCATCTAATGCATCTTGGCTAATAGTACCAGTAAAGTGACAGGATACATGACAGGACCACTCATGGTGTGAAAGATATTAGTTTATCTGTCTATCTTCAGAAGCTAAGGACACTTCGGCACACGAGTACCCAGAGGCTGGTGACCTGTCCAACCCCAGAAAATTCCATCTCTCTTAGTGAGTTTCTTTGCCACTTTAAAGCTAGGAACAAGCCAAAATACATGTCTTTTCTCGTCTCTTATTAAAGAGAGGGATATAAAATGTTGTTATATAACAACCCATAATATCTGAGCTTTTAACATTACTTGCAAACCAGAGGAGTACATTACCTTGATTACTTCAGAAAATTTGTTACAGAAACTTTTCTTTCCGTGTAACATTATCCCTACTTGCCCAAAGATAGATGTGCTGTTAGAGTGTGGCAATGACTTTCCAATATGGATAAACATCGCATCAGCTTGATTTGAGATGATCATATATCTGTAGAAAAAAGAGTTGAGGAGATGTCTCCAATTCAATCAGTCAGACTAAGATAATTAATGAGCTAATTGGGGAAAAAAAAAAAAAAAGCCACACTAAAGAAGGTAGGGAGAAGGCAACTGTGGATAAGGAATTCTTTTTGGTTGAACTATCCTGCGGCTCTCTTAATCCAGATTAATTCTATTTAGTAAAGGACACGACATTTTCTATATTAGTTTAGGGGTTGAAGAAATACAAAAAGGTTGCCACTCATGCAAGTCATAACATAGATGAACAAAGTTTTCAAAATTGTTCATGGAAAAGAATTGAGCAGATTTGGCAACGTATAAGACTTAAAATTTTCAGTCAAAGATGACGATCTACAAAGACAGAGTAAAGTTGATGTAATCTCCAAAACTGAAAGGAGCAGCTGATCTTAATCATTTATAACAAATGAGAGAGATTTCGATAGAGCATTACAGTTTCCTCATCTACAGTAGACAGGGCCTAAAAAGACGCGCGCTTGTTTTAAGAAAGATTGAGCACTTAAATATTGTGAAATTCTCCTTCAGGAAAAAGGGTAATGACTTAAAAGATCCACGCAGCCAACTAGGTTCAGTGGGAAAATGCTTGGTCATTGCTGTTGTGCTAGCAAGCACATAAAAATGTGTACTGTTACTCTAATTCTCACACAAACACAGAGAATAGAGAAAGGTGAATTAGTGCCATTCACTGTGCTAAATGAGCAACTTACTTATCAGGTAACATGAGAGAACCCGCACTGATTGATTCGGTAATCCAAGTAACTTTAAGAATAAAGGCACGGATTGCGCATCCATATAAGAACTTGGCGGTCTTCAACTGAGAAAAACAAGAATTTGTTGAAGTGTTAAAATGCCATGTCATACGTACTTTCACCAAACCAGAGCTCTGCTTAAATTCTCAGCATCAAAAGGCATCATCTAGTTTCAGACTGTATAGCAAGCACATCAACTTGTATAGGGATAGGGATAGGGATGAATTGAATAGAGAATCGGGTCAGGGAATGTACTTGATCTAAAATTAGTGCGTGTTAAACTTATATCAACAAAATTGCAGACAGAAATATAATTTGTCACAAAATAATTCGCAATGATGAATCAACATCCTAGTCTTGTAAATTAAGTGTCCTTCAAGAAAATAATGAGAATGTATGCTTCCTGTGTGCTTCGGCTTATCTTTAAGTGAGATGTAGCTTGGCATTTTAAGAGCAACATCGACATAGATTCAAAATCTACAACTCAAATCAAATTAACTAACAAAATGCAAAATACACACACAAATGACACTTGGCAAGAAATTTTTTTGCAAACTTAGAAATAATTTTTCCATGGAAGCACCCAAATAATCATATTAAATGGCTGTTTAACAGCCTTTGTGCCACATCAGCAATTTCCCTCATCAAATTTAAAGAGGTATATTTTGTACTAAATTGAAAAATGAGCAAAAGTTCAGACAATTGCAACGTGATTACCCATTTAAAATATAAAGAATTAGATTTAGCCACGTTGATTCTTAGAGAAAGGACCTTTCTCGGAGATATGACAAAAGGTCGCTGCTTGGAAAGAACTTTTGAACTTCCCTTCCCCCTTAAATTCACGGGTGGAATATCCAGGAGAACCTCGCCTCCATGTTTTTGAATTAACTTTTCGATTTCCTTTTCTTTGCTGGTTGAAAACCCAGTGAGCAAGAATCCCATATTGTGAAAAATTAGTGGCTGCTCAGCCATGAAACTAGTGCGATGTTTTGCGCCTTGACTTTGACATTCTAACTGAGTGTTGCAGTATCTCAACCTTTTCCACGATCCTGTGGTTGACCCTGTTGGTGCCAACGAACATATACTCATTAGATGGCCCAAAGATTAATTAAAGCAGTGGATAAAAAGAACTTAAAATGCTGATCAAAGAAGGTCTTACAATTTTGGTGCAAGGATCTGCGTGTACTCTTATCCACCTCAAGCTGGAAATCAATTTCTGATGAGAAACTTACACGTTTTCTGCCAGGTACGTGAGTTTTTTTACGCTGGCGAATGTTAGCTGCATTTAGTGGTAATGTGATCCGTTTGAGATTGCTTTTTTGACAACAATCCCCTGCAAGTTGCTGGGAATCCATATTATGTCGCCAATTTCTATCATCTGATATCAAAGGCAACTTTCTTTTCCCTGGCAAATGAACCTGTGATGCTGCTGCATCCTTTGCTGGTTGAGCAGAAATACTCCTATGGATTTCCACCTTTTCAGCTGGAGGTTTAGTGACTGGATCCTGTTCCTCACCACAACCCATAGCAGGGGTATCATGCCTGAATTTTGGTGATTTCAGTCCTACAGAATTTCGCCAGCCATATTTTTGAGTGAAATTAGTATCAGGATATGAGAATTTGATTTACCTGTTGCATTTCGAGAACAACAATAAATTAGAGCGTCCATGTCCATTCTGCAACTTGCCGTCATTGCTTGATAAGATAACACTGTAAGTCTTTAAAGAGGATAGCTGTCTTCTTGCTGACTTCTGAAAACCTTCGTTAGGTTCAGAGCTGACAACTGCATTATGATTTTCAGCCTTACATTTTGGGTTGGAGGTTTTATTAGGGCTTGCCAACCCCAGTGCTGAATCCGGGTCATTGAATTTCTCACCATCAATATCAATGCAATTCTGACTAGGTTCATGATGTAATCCATGGTTTTCTGCGGAAATACTGCAAGGAACAAAAGAACAAAGAGGATCGGCTGAAGATAAACTTGAAGACTTCACAATTTCTTGAGAGAAAGATATGCCCTCATTATATTCGTCACATGAACCTTCACAAGCCATCTTTAACTGTGAAGCTTCCTGGGTACTGATTCCAATCTGCACAACAGAATTTTCATCGGGCGCGATATCTGCCGATTCTGAGAGAAAGCTTGTCTCATGAACAAAAAATTTCGCAATGCTTCTAGTTCTCATGCTTTTCTCTTTCAACTCCACAGGAGGTTCTATGTCCTTATAAAGTTTTTTTGGACGAGACAACAAAAAAAAGAAGAAAAGGCACCATGTCAGTAAGCAGACTGGAAAATTTTACAGAACCAAGAACTAGTATGATAAGAACAACAAAGAAAAAAGATAATATCACATGGGGAAGGAAACAAAGGTTAATATCTGTTGAAAACTTCCAAAGTAGATGAGTGAATATGGACATCATCATTAGAGAGTTACAGAAGAACTGGAAGCTAAGAGTGAATGAAAGGCTTATGAAGCACTGGTGAGAAAGGCAAAATATGTTTCTTCAAATCAGTAAGGTTACAAAGGAGCGCAAACACCACAATTCCTGTTGTGGCAATGAAAATTGACACAACCATCGGTCATTTTGGAGGTGATGAAGCAGTGACAAAGTACAGACTGCATGGATCTCCTATTGAAAGCTCAGTGAACAGGAAAGATTTATACTACCTTTGCGGACCAACCACCTAACCAACGGCTCTGGAATCTTTCTTCAGTTAGATATACTTGTCTATATTCTCCTGCAGGTACAGTACAGCAACATAAGTGAGTTAATTTGAGATGAGGCTAGAGGGTCATGGAAAGAGAAGATACGAGCTCACCAGTATTACCAGTACATTGAGAGATGTTGTTAAAAAATGATTCCTCTTGTCGTTCACACAAGGCATTCTCCACCATGCCAGAACCAACCTTCCACATAGCATAGCATTTTGGTCATCGAGCAACGCCAATTAGAAGGTTGAACCTTCTTTAAAGGAGATAATTGAAGGTTTCAGAAGTTATCGTGAATAAAACAGAGGGAGAAAAACGACACCCTTACCTTTTCCACAGCTAAAACAAATGATTCTTTCAGAGCTGACTGATGCAGCATAGTGTCAACATGACTTGCCACATCGAAGGTGGGTGAACCCTGATCTTTATCACCAAAAGTGCTTTTTCTGCACTCATATTGGGAGTACTCTAATAAAGAGTCACTTTCTGGTTGTTTATCAAGAGCTGAAACATCATGAGCATGATTCGGTGCATTCATCTTATTGAAATCAATTCTTGTCTCCTCTCTTGGGGAACCATTCTCACAATGAATTTGAGATGATGGAGTTTCTTTGACTTGAGAAATGTCAAAATCACTCACGCCTCGCTCATTATAGTCAATGAAAGACAGCCCTACATCTTTAAAAGCATCTAACATAGCAATATCATCCAAGTCTATATCCTCTTCAGTCCTCTTGATCACACAATTGGACACCTCTTCCAATTCCTTTAAGCGTGCTTCCTTCACCCGAAGTGCAACCTCCACAACAGCTGCTGCAGGTAGAGATTTTAAAGCTGAATCATTCTCTACCAATTCATGTATAGCCATAGCTTCAGATGCAGCAATCGAGAGTTCAACTGCCGCATCAAGATCTGCATCCTTGAGATGTCTTCTTAAGTCCTCTCGATGCACCCTTCCTCTAACCTTCTCAACAGGTTGAGATGCATTTTCAACTTGTTGAATCTGGGTACTTTTTGAAGACTGAATCCCTGCCAGAGATGCGTTAGATTCTTGGCTTTTGGTACACTGTGACTGTGAGCCACTGTTGTACGAGAATCGTAGGTGAAAATGAAGCACCTGCAAGGTAAAGAACATTCTTTATCCTTTAGAATGAACTATGCCCCCAATTTGTGCTCTAAACTTTCCGAAATACTAATGGAATCAAAATGATCGCAATTATCAGTAAATTAGATAATTTGGTAGCTCCAAAAACCATGAGATCAAGCATATGATCCAAAAGGAACCAAACTTTCTTAGAATGGGAAGTTCTTTTAGAAACCAGCATAATTGGTGAAATTGATTAATGCAAATTGGAGACATCTGCATGAGTAGCGCAGCAGAAACCTTTGCTCTCTATGTCTATCTGTCCACGACCCGTACATACAACTAAGAACCCTCCATCTGTGTGACTGTCTAAACCCATACTCCTCTTAAACTGAAAAAATAGACTAATCGTATACAGAATAAGTTCTTGTTTCCCAGCCCAAACAATCTGTGAACCAGAAACTCACGTACAACAAGTGTCGCGTTGTGGCATGATTACAGACTTGCACACAAACTCAGTGAAATTCCATGCCTGAGCAACATAATTGGTCGATGACACAGCGAAATTCTTCCCTCTCGTGCGTAGACACAGGTAGCTAGGTCAGACTACCGATTAGAAAGGAAAGGAAAAAAAAGTTTGGAGTCTTCGTCGTAGACAAAGCTCTACTTCCAAATAGTCAAAGAACGAGCGAACTTACTTTTCCAGGAGACTGAGCATAGCTCCCTGGCGAACCATCTTCTCCCCCTGACAAGAACGGCGAACCATCTTCCCCGGACAAGAACAGACGGCAACCGGCGTATCCACCTTCATCCTCTGACGATAATCCCGACCACCTCTCTTTACCGACATTCTCTCGAAAGAGCGCCGCGTCCTGTTTCAAAAAGAGCGATTCGACTTATATTCTGAGCGATCGATCGAGGGAACTAGCGGAAACGGAAAAAAAAACTAGGGGGCGCTCTAATCATCAAACAGACCTCGAACGGCTGCTCCGCAGGAAATTCCGATTGATTTTGCTGCAGCCAATCCGGTAACCAAGCAAGATCCTGCGAATCGAGACCAAAGTAACGATCCCGCCGATCCGATCCAATCAAAATCGATGAATCGGCACGAAAAAAAGACGGATTCGGAGGAGAGAAAAGCTACCTCGGAGAACTGAGGGTGGCGAAACCCTAGACTCGCCATCGAGCTGCGGCAAGCTGCTCTGCAGAGACGAGCAGGAGCAGAAGCAGTGGAGAACGAGAGAGATTTGGCGCCAAACAGGCTCGTTCCCTCCACCGTTTTGCACAAAATAAAGTATTTATTTTTCTCTTTTTTTATTTTCCTTCGGTAATTTAAAAAAAATTACAGCTTGATTATGATAAGCGATGATTAACGTGCTGTTTCGATTCGACCTACAAAACATTTGATCCAGCGTAGTACGGACGGGATCGAATGTTTGGATTTGGTCTGGACAATACAACATTTGATTTCACAGTGACGAATTAGCAAGGTAATTAAAAAATTATATAACTTTGTAACCGATCTTTTAATAAGGCCTATATGGAATGATTTTCTATTTGTTTGGACTTTTGTTGTGACTTTTATGTTTTAATTTCTATATGATCAAAATAATTGCGAGCCACGCACTTTAATTTTATTTTAAGACGAATAATCCAAAACTTTTACAGTATATAAATACTGACGTTTGAAACTACACACATATATTTTGGAAATTCAAACTAAACTTATAAAATATTAATAGGGAAAGCACAACGTGAAAGAGTACTTATTACTATTGTTTAATGCCAAACAAACAGGCCTAATTAAAAGTAAGAGTACTTTATTCATTTTTCTTTTCACCTGTCCATCAAAATTTAGAATACCATATAAATTTTTAAAAAAATTAATAAATTTATATGTGAATTCACATGGTAGTATTTATATGTCCTGGAAATTTCAGGTAAAAAAAATGTAAAAAAAAAAAAAAAATTAAAATGTCTGGTCATAAAATGTGAAAAATGCAAAAGGGAAATGTATCCTACCGTTAAGAAACAAATTTTCTACTTTCAATTATTCATTTCTGTCCTAAATGTTTGAGAGCATCCGATACATCTATAATATCACATTGATCTCACCCGAGCCGACATGGTTTGAGAATGAAGATCGACAGTAATTACATGCACCAGGTGAATGTAAGAACAGGGCCGATTGGTTTCCACTATGCATCAAATGAGTAGAATATTTGCAGTAACAAAACATTCCTTGCTCTTTCCTTTTAGACTAAACCGAACATCACAAACCATATCACAGAGATTATATTCTACATTTACAGTACAGAAGAAGAGCCCTCAACAAAACAGAGCCCGAATTCCCCACAAGAAACTCCAATTTTCACATTCACGACGATGCCTCGGGCTGACCACTAGAAGCAGCTTGAATCTGTGAAACTTCTGGGGCAGACACTTCTGGCTGTGCCACTACTGCAGATTCGATTTGGCTTGGCACCGACGCCTGGATAATTTCTGGCGGTCCGAATTTGTCGATGTAGTAACTTAGAGATGGCCCAGAGTATGGGGCCCTCTGCACCTGGGGTTCATTCTTGCTGACCTGGAGGAGTACTGATGAAGCAGCGGCGATGGAAATAAGAGCGAGACCGGCAGCAATCGCTGCCGTGTTTTCAGCTCCATCAGCAGATGAACCCGCGGTTCCCGAGCTTATAGCACTTTCCGCTATGTAAATTGTAGGCTGATGCATTACGAAGACACGCATTGAGAAAAGTTAATTATTCACCTAAACAGGCCACGTAAAATGGAGAGAAAGGTAAGAAACAAAGAAGCAAAGAAACAGAAAGAATAGGCATATTATGAATTGAAGTTGAAGTAGGTGCCAATAAGAGAATAGATGGGGCTCTAGCTTATGATGCTAATAATCCTTTTGCATAATTCAAAACTTGGAGAATAACCTACATCTATACTAATGGTCCAAGAAACTAGACATAAAGAATAATCCCAAGGAAACACTGCTGGTTGTGTCCATCCGGTTCTTATCACTTTAAATTTGCTCTGCAAAAGAAATGGAACAAGCTTTTTTTCGTAAGGTTTAATTTTAAAACCGGTTGAAACAGGAGAAGTAGAGTACCAGTGACCCGATGGATGTTACCCAAAGTATCATGTTTCAGAGACTTCCGATTTAGCTTCATAGTGTTGTGGGAGTACCCCAAAGGCAAAGAGCCTCTGGAAAAGCCTCTTGAATTCTTACTATTCATGGCACTTACACGGCGGGAAGTTGGTAAGAGAGAGAAAGCTGAATTTGTGAATTCGGACTCCTTTCAAGAATTCTAATGCTATCACTTTAAATTCTAAAATGATAATGCCCCATCAGAAATTAAGAACTGATACAATTGAGAAAAAATGAGAAGCATGGACAGATCATAGATTGAAATCCCATTGACCAATTTAACTAGGTTTTGGGCTTAGCATAATCTAATTCCTGCATCATGCCAGAGGAACATAACTGCTGAAAGAGGAGAGACAAAGTGCAGAATTAGTAAACCAATAGATCATTCACAAACCTCAACAGAGTATATGTTGGTTTGACCAGCAGTGTCCTTCTCAACATATCCACTCCAATCTTTCGTCTTTGGGGGAAAAGTGCCCACCACTTTGGTCTTCTCTCCTGCTAACCATTCCATGCTCACTTTTCCTACCTGTTCATTTCCAACCAGTAGACTTATTCCCATTCTCCATCTATATAAAACCATAAACAGTCGAAACTTCCTCTTATATGAATTACAGCGAGACCCATATGCCGCAGACATCAAAGTATCTTAAAGCGAACTCATATTCTTCAGCTTGACACAATCATAAAAAGCCGAAAGCATTTATGTACATCGATAATCATTTCATTAACAAGAAATTTCCTTATTCAGCTTTAGATGACCACGAAAAGCAAAAATAGCACCTTATATCCAAAACAATCAAGTATAAAAGAAAAGAAACCACGCCATGAACATCAAAGCTCATCTCTTTGGCTTAAAATTAGGCAGTTCAGCTTTAATAACCATAACCAAACAAGCTTCTCATGTCCACAAATCAAGCTATGGAACTAATACCAAAAAAAGCTGTGTTTTCTGAGCATGAAATGTCCACAGGAGGTGCACCGTCTCAAAAGGAACTGGACTACACCAAGAAGTCCATTCCCCATCATCATCGAAATTCACATACTCAAAGTTGAGAAATAGTTCTTCAGCTACATCAAACCCAGAACACCGACCGATACTAGCATACAATGTAACCAATTCAAGCCCAAATGCAAGACCCACGTAGCATAAACAACGAAATTTCACGTTCAGACACGAAATCATTGCGCCCATGCCGTAAAACACCAAAAGTCGTTCCCTTTTCCTTTCGTTCCCTCCAAATCAAGCACGAGAATAACAGAGAGCCAGAGAAACCAAGGGGACACTTGCCTCCTTGTCGGGAGCACACTCTTCCACATTGCAGTCGGCATCATCGGCGGAGGCCCGGACGGCGAAGGGCTTGGGCACCTGCCTCTTCATGGGTCGGTGCCTCCCGGAGAAGAACCTCCGCGACGGGTTGAACGTGCAGCCGTTCGCGGATATCAGCGTGTTCATCAGAGCCTGCGATGCGCACGCCATGACTTCGCGGTTCCCCACCCACGAATCCCGCACGGAAACGCTCGTGAGATTTCTCGTGGGGGCTGAGCTCAGTTCGAGAGTCGCAAGATTCGATTTTTTCGGTTGTTGCTTCTTCGTTTTCTTAAAGCTCGACCGATGATTTTTCGCCAGAGGCGGAGCAGCATTTGCTGTGGTCTGCGGTTCGCTCGACGTTCGAGTGGATATTGCGCGGGTTACGTGTCGACATCTGCGTTGCCGGAATCTGCAGATTTTTATTTTTTTTTAGTAAATAAAATGGGAAATGATAAAATAAAATAAAAAGAGTCGAGAAATTAGATTAAACCAAAATAAATGTTGATAAATAATTTATATGGAAGGTGGTAATCCAAAATCACTGGGTGATTTAATTGGGAAAAAAATTGATAAGTCATTCACGTAACAATCACGAAGATTATCAAACTAACTCCTAAACTTATTACAATTTTATCAATTCAATTCTAAAACTTTTAATTATGCTAGTTGAATTTTAATTCACGTTTTGTCAATTGAGTTTATCTGGTAAATTTTGACTAGACACCGCGGATGTGAATATGGATGGTTCTACATGACATTGACGCCGACGTTAATAATTTTTTATAATATTTTGACTTTTTTGAATTTATTTATTTTTACTTTCTTTCTTCTTTTTCCTTTTTCCTTTTTCCTTTTTAACTAGAAAATTGACCTGTGATGTAATTCAGGAGAAACGAAAATAGAATTTGCAACAGGTATGCTATCCCACATGCATAGCCCTTTCTCAACCTCAGAATAGGGACTACTAGTTAACCACTGAATTTCTTATTATTTTTTTATTCATATTATAGGGTGGTAGAATTCCGTGGATCATGGCAAGTGTAGAGCATACTACCAAGACTGATAAGAACATCTCAAGTTTTAAAGAATCATATCAGATAAAAAGGAAAAAAAGAAAGTTTTTAGGGATTCATAACAAACAACACAATATTATTTCTAGGGAGAAGGGTGAGTTCTTTTTCTCTTTTCATGTACACGCCTTCTTATATAGGCGGACACTAAAGACATACATGTGATTTTTGGTGATAGTTCGAAATCACTAATAATTCTATGGACTCTTACAGACAGCTTTTGGCCGATAATGGCCAATAATTTAACCCTTATACTGACGAGCTAAAATTTTGCTCCTGATAGACCCTTATCCTTTTTTCTTTTTTTTTTTCGCTTCTGTTACAATGCGCTACAATGTTATGAACAGTGCCAAACAGTATATGAATAGTACTTTTGCTACAGTACTTTGAATAAATTTTCTTCTCCTTCACATGGCATATTAGACTTTCTTTTGGGTTGCATTTGGCTTCTTCCTCTTCTTCATTTTCTTCCTCACGTGAAGATACTTTAGATTTCTTCACAAATCATACTTGCAATTTGGCTCACCATCGTCCAAACTATCTAAGCTATGTCCATCCTTCTGCCTTCTGTATTCCCTAATAAGTCTTTTGACTTTTAGAGCTTTGAAATGTTCGGTACCTGTATCATCCAAGGGCTGATAAGAACTAGATGGGTTGTCGAAAGGATTAAGAGTGCTTCTCTCTAGATACTGTTATTTAAGTGCTTCGAGGAGCTTTTCTACCTCTTCAATTACTGAAGCAACTTTCACATTTAATTCGAACAACCTTTGTCTGTTGAATAACTGATGAGAGCTTGTCAAAACACCAGTGGAACATATTAGAATGCAAGGTTGAGATAAATTCTGAAGCTGGAGTGATGGACTTTCTCTATCAAGGTCTAGACTGAGTACAATATTATTTCTAAGGGTGCGTTCCCCTCCTCTTTTCATGTACGAGCTTTCTTACATAGGCTGACACTGAAGACATACATATGACTATTGGTGATAGTTCGAAATCACCAATAGTTCTACAGACTCTTACAGGCACCTTTTGGCAGACAATGGCCAGTTATTTGACCCTTATATTGACAAGCTAAATTTTGCTCTTGACAGACCCTTATCCCTTATTTTTCACTTTTGCTATAGTGTGCTGCGGTGCTATGAACAATGCCAAAAAGTACATGAACAATACTTGTGCTATAGTACTTTGAGTAAATTTTCTTCTCCTTCGTGTGGCTTATGAGACTTTCTTTTGAGTTGCTTTTGACTTCTTTCCTCTTATTCACTTTCTTCTTCACGTGAAGATACTTCAGATTTCTTTATAGGTTGTACTTGCGAATTGGCTCGTTATTGTCTGAAGTGTTTGAGTTATGTCCATCCTTTTGCCTCATGTATTCTCTTATAAGTCTTTAGACTTCTAGAGCTTCAAGATGTTCAGTACCTATATCATCTAGGGGCTGATAAGATGGGATGTTGGGAAGATTAAGAGTGGTTCTCTTCGGATACTGTTGTCTAAGTGCTTTAAGGAGCTTTTCTACCTTTTCAATTGCTGGAGTAACTTCCTCATTTAATTCAGATAACCTTTGTCTTTTGGATGACTGATGAGAGCTTGTTGAAACATTAGTGGAACATGCTGGAATGCTGGCTTTGGTTAGATTCCCAAGCTGGAGTGATGGACTTTCTCTGTCAAAGCTTAGACTGTAAGCGATACTTTACTATGATCAAAATGATCTTGTGATAGTGGTTCGCCTCATAAATCTTGCGATAAAGAAGTTGGATATTGTGAAGATGTTTGTAACTCAGAAGTGTATGGCATGTCCATTCCATAGTATCATCTTAGGCAAACATCGATTGTTGGTCGGGTTGCGTGATAGTCATCACAATGATCCTAAGAACCATTATCAGCTTTTGTTGGCCATGCTTCCGGTGGAATGACTTGATTTTGCTAGCAAAATATCCTCTTGATACCGTCAATGATAAGCTGAGATTCTACAAAGAAGAGTTGCAAAAATTTTATTTGGAATAGGTTGGTGCTTATATGTTGATACTCTAACATCTTGCACTTAGAGGTGCCAACTTTGGAAATGATTAAAAAAAGAAAAGTTGTCAAATAAGATTAAACAAAATAAATGTTGATAAATAATTTAAATGAGACGTGCTAATCCAAAATCGCTTTGTAATTCAATTGGAAAAAAATTGGTATAATTAGGAAAATTATCAAAAAGAACATAAACCTATGGCACTTTTACCACTTCAATTTCAAAACTTTTAATTGAGGCAATTGAATTTTAAATTTTTTCATGTTTTGTCAATTGAGTCAATTTAGCCAATTTTGACTGGAAATCACTGAAATAGACACTGGTTATGTGGCAAGGTTGATGTTGGCGTAAGTAATTTTTAATATTATTTTGATATTTTTTTGAAATTTTGATATTGTTACTTTCTTTTTTCTTTTTGTTTTCTTTTCATTCTTTACTCTTTTATTTATTTATTTATTTATTGTTAGATTGGTGGGGGTTGCGACTGAGGATCTGCAACCCTCGCCGGGCATTGACGAGGGCTCACAGGCCGTGGTGGAGTAAACTTTTCACTATAATTAACGACACGTGTACCGATTTACAGTTTTCGATGACTCAAAGATTATTTTTGGATAATTTAATCACGTGTATATCACTTTAAGTTTTTTTTTATATGGTATGTAATCGTTAATTGATCCGCTTGGATTTGCTACATAGGCATCCGAGTGAGCAATTTAATAGCAATATTCAAAGGAAAATAAATATGTTACATGTGTATTAATTTAAGATTTTTGGTGATTAAAAAAATTATTTTATGATAAATTCGCCATCTAGTTTGAAGGTTTTTGTGACATAAATTAAAAATTAAAAATTTAGAAAATATTTTTTAATCACTTAAAAAATATTTTTTATTATCGACAATTCAAGCATTTATCGAAAAGGGCTTCGAATTTGATCAATACAATTGAGGTATTTGGAAAATATTTTTTAATCACTTATCGACAACAATTTATATCTAAACATCTCCGTACATTATGAAACAATTTTTCGTTCACTCATTTGTATGAGAGACACGAGTAAATATTTTTAGGAAAATGTATTCCAAATCGATTATATATTTGTTCTGATTAGAAACTTGACGTTAAACCCGGCAAACTTTTCTTATAAAAAATGTTTAGCAAGCACATGACGGCTGCTGAACAAAATCTCTTCTGAAATTTAACGTGAGAACAAGCGTGCTCAGTCAAACCATTGCTTCGTTTCGTTCTAATTCTGCAGAGACTCGTCTCAGCAAAGACGACGAAGCACGCATAGCCCAGAGGCAACAGAGATAACACTAACTACTAAAACTACAGATCTCCATGGCCCAAAAAGACCTGAATGTGTGGAGGTAGAAGGGCAAGGCACCCAAGAAGATAAGACATCAAATGCCCAAACGTTTAACGATAAGACTTTTCCCAAAGTAAAAACCAAAAGAGAGATACTAACACCAAAACTGCAAAACAACTACAAAAATACACAATCGATAGATAATGCCTACATTATTAGTTCAAAGGTAATGCTACCCAAGAGATTGGCATTTTCATTACAAGCAAAATCCTCACCTCACCATGTCTTTTTTATTTTCTTGTTTCCTAATAAATCTCATCTAACCATGCATCATGTGCCAAAAAACCTGGGGTAGTGTACTTCTACACGGTTTCGTATGTACATCACTGCAAATAAAATTAACAAATTTTTCATAATTTGAGGCTACGTTTAGCTGTCTGTCGCACCATCAGAGGGAGAAGTTCCATGTGAGCTCAACAAAATGGGTCTGGTCGACCAGTACTGTTCAAACCTCTGCCTTGCATATCCGATATAGTCAAAGTCAATTTCATTCACATGCTCCTGAAAACCAAAGAGGAGGGCCAGGAAATAATTGTAATTAGAAAGAAGAGCACCACATGCATATTGAATAAGCTTTAAGGGCAGCCATCAACAGTCAAAACTCTAGTTATCACGTGTCGATAAAAGGGCTTTTACATTAATAAGGAATATGCTTGGTCTCGCTGGCACAGCCATTCCCACCAGTGAGCCACAAATTTCGTTTTATAATCAGGGCTAACATTAAAGTACCTACCGATATTATTCCCCACAGGCCCCAAAATAGATGACTCGCCAGTGTATACTTCTCGACATCTTGGACCAGCTGCTCTACCTCAGCCTCACTTGGCACATGACCTGGACAAAGTTTTAACACTTTCAGGTCACACATTGAAGTCTAAAAGATTAAGTCAGCATGTTCAAATAGAGAACATGATAAATATTTACTCCAGATGATGAAAAGATTCATACTTTGCATCTTGTCCCATACAAGCAGGAAGAGATTATACATCAATTAAGTTTTTTTAACCAAATGTTGAAAAGCTAGTTCAGTGTGCCCTAAAAGTACAATGCTTCAATAGGTTTAGCAATAAATCGGTGCTCAATCTTGCTCTGCGAAAATGATTCAACAAGGCATGCACAGAAAATAAAATGGAGGAAAAAACAAAAAGTGCAATGCAACTTAACATACTTTTTCCTAGACTACAAGCCTAGCAACAAACCACGAAGAGACATATAAAGAATCATACCTGAATGACTCAAATATATTCGTATAAATCTTCGGCGCTCCTCTAAACCTGTTAGCAGTCATAGTTTTAGAAAAAGCACTTCTATTTGAGATAGATAATGACCAAGGAAGCAACAGCAGAGAACCCAAAAACAAAAACTGCTCACCGGGATATTTTCCAAAGTCCAAAATATGAGGAGTCTCGGTATGATAGTCAGCAGTCATCTCACAGAAATGATTTGCAATATCAAAGGCAATGGGATTATAACTGGAATATTCATAGTCCTGATGAGGTGAAAGAGATGGAGAAAATCGGAATCATAATCTTATCAGAGGTTTCTTATCTGTTCAGCTTCAACATGGGAAATGAAGAAGGGGAGCTCATTTTAAGGAAATTTCTTTATTGTAAGAAAAAGGGCAATGTTGTAGTGGAGCAGAAAACATAAAGATGTGGTAAAAAACATTTTTTTTTCTCTGTATAATCTGCACTAGTGTCACGACTATTCGTTGGCATTGACACTTCATTATTCACAATGCAATCTTATATACCAGCATCAAAATGAATAAAAAAAAAGGATGCAGCAAAATATCTTACAATAATGGTTATTGCTTTAGTGTCTTCCTCCATCATTACGTTACCATACTGTAAATCGTTGTGGCAGAATCCGATATGTTCCTTCCCCGCCAGCTCCCTTTGCAGCAAAACAATTTCATCCTCAATGGCATCCAAGTTTACAGCCTTTGCTTCTTCCGAAGTAGCCATATCCTTGGCCGCCTGCAGCCACTTTCTGGAACATTAACAAGGGCATGGATGATCACTTTCTTTCCACTGACATTCTTGATATCAAAGTTAGAATTTATTCTAGCTAGGTCTTGAGATAGAAATTACATATGAGTGAGACACATAAAGCAGTCACACTTCCTCTTCCCCAAAGGCATGAGTTACAAGAAAAGAATGGAACACCTCCTTTAGGCAACGAGAGAAATGAATACCTTAGTCTATCCCAGAGAACAGCATTCTTTGGACCGGGCATATCCAGAGTATGGAATTCCCTCATTTTAGCCGCTATATGAGCAGAAATTTCAGAGTCACGCAGATCAGGAGCTGAAAGTGTCTGTAATCCACAGATTTAGATAAGCTTAGTTTTCAATTCTTGTTGCTATGTACAAATAATAAGATCAACAAATTTAAAAGAAGCTTATTCTGCCCACATTCTCTTGATTTCAAGTTGGCAAAGAGTACTAATTACAAACCTCTGATGTAGGTGATAAATAATATGCACCTGATTTCCCAAAAAGCGACATCATACCAACTACCAAGTGACGCAAGAAAAACTTTTGTCGAGCCATGAATGACATGAAACTAAGCAGATCTGTCCTTATGATTTTACGAATGATTTTATTCGAGAATCATTCATCAACATGATGATAAAAGAGAAGTGATGCCCAAGCAGAGCACGACTGTAATCAAATTCTGCCCATGACATGTCCTTTGAGGAATAAAGGTACTTCGTGTTTTGCACGCAACCCCAAGTATCTTAATTTGTGTAACAATCCAAATAATTTTCAATAATTATGATACTGAAACACCAGTGAAGACTCTAAAAGCTAACAGAAATATCTGACCTTGGCATATATCTGACAAATTGATTCTCAAACAACAGTTTAAGCACTTCTTATATCCATCTATAAAAAATCCCATCAGCGCATCAAAACTCCAAATCCCCCTAAATCCTATAACTAGCAACATCAACATCATCTTAAATCCCTGAGGACCATGATAATGCGTTCCTTCCTAAGTTGAATGCCCAAGAATCTACCTAGATAGGGAAGAGAATTACCCGTGCATGGATGAACTCTTCAATTCGCCCATTAGAGAACCTACCCAACAGACGAGGCCCCTGCCCATGCTTAGACATAAACTCAAAAGTCCGGATCTCATTGTCCCTGTCGAAGAACACATCCACACCCTCACCATAAATCCTAACTAGGACCTTTCGTGGCACTCCATCCTTTCTGGTGGGCCACTTTATTTCGAAGACTTGATTGGTCATGGCACCCTTAAGTCGGATCACCTGTAATGCATTCAAATCGAGCACATCATCCCACTCGGAAGCCAACGACTGCAACATTTTCTTTGCTTCCACAGGGAGGTGATCTTTGCTGTCCATGGGATATTCAGAAGGAACCATGGGACAATTGTTTCCCCACAAGATGACCAATTGAGCTAATTGCAATCCGCGAATTGATCGCCGAGGACACTACAAATCAAGCATATCGCCAACCCTATGAGACGAAGGCTGTCGAAAGCAAGATGATCGGTACGAAATCCGACAATATCAAAAGCGCATTCCTTTTGGGCCAGTACTTTAGTTCCACACAGATGACAAACATGCACGAAACGATATCATGGAAGAGTGATCCTAGAGCAAACTTCCGACACCATAATTCGCGAGACAGAGGAGGGGTGGGCAACCACCTGAGATCAAGGGCTTTGGGCTTGCCATGCCTGTTGCCAGAGTCGACCTCGATCGGAGATGGAAGATCTCAGTGACGGCGATTAGGGCTTTCGTGCAATCGGAGCAGAGAAAAAAAGCAGGGAGGAGCAACAGCGAAGATGCTCACCGGAACGACGGTCGGAATTAGCGAAGAAGGCAGGAGAGGCGTCTTCCAGAAACGGAAGCAACCGCGACGATTTGGGGGGAAGATTTAACGAAGATCGGCACGAGACGTGGACGGCGGCGGCGGAAATGGCGGCGCGACAAGCGACGGACGAGAACGATGGAGAGAGAAACAGGGGAACGCTGAGTAAAGCGACGCTACCCGACCCGACCCGACCCGACCCGCACAGGGGGGGCGGAGAGAGGATCGTACACGTGGGAGGCATGCACAAAAACGGCAGTGGCACGCGCAGGCCTACATGTCAAAAGCCAAGACGCGTTCCATCACGATGTCAAGATTTCGTCGGATCGGGTCAGCGAATCGCGAAAAGCTGCGACGAATTAAAACCCGAATAGTTCTTTTCAATTCCAATTTCCCTTAAGCGGCCACGACCAAGAGCAGGAGCAGCCCCCGTCCTGTCCGCTCCGCCTGGAAATAATTCGAGCAACTAACAGCGTACGATTCATTCATTGCCTTCCATCAAAAATGCCGGTGGGGGAGATAAGATGAAGAGATCAGCCTCTCGACAAGACCTCGTTTTCCTGACATGATCGAGAGTGGAGTGTCCGAGCGGACGAAAAGACAGCGCCTCGATCACGCCAGACGCGTCCGCTCTGAAACTGGACCGCTCCCTATCATTATGATGGCTCCCGCAATTCTCGGTTCAGGGTCCCATCAATATCATCATATTTTACCCCCGGGTTGGAGTGGAAGTGCTGCTTTTCATGCGCAAGACCCATCTTTTTCTTACTACTTTGGGTTGAAAATATCAACATATAGTCGGTGAAATTTGATAAACAGATGACTGTATCGATTGAAGCAGCAATCTGATTTTTAATATCACGGTTAGAATGTTTAAACCGACGATTCGAAGCTTCAGACAAAAGACCAAAAACAGTTTGGCGGCTTTCGATTCGTGGTGGGAACAGAAACGACAAGGCGTTGCCAGAACACGATCACATCGGTAAATCTTTACTACTAGTCGACGAAAAGTCTTACACTGCACCGTGACTGCCCACTCGTTTAGAAGACGATAATGCACTCCCGGCGAACATAAACCTTATTATTATTATATTTTTTTTTTTGGTCTTTTTATCTTCTTTGCATTGCAGCAAACAGACAACGGGAAAATTTAAAAGAAAAAAGAAATCACTGGACGACATGAAGACAACCCCAAGAACGTATCTTTTCTATATATATTCCACGCCGTTTTTTATTCGTCGGGTTTTTGATTCCGCTCAGTGCTTCTTGATGAACTCGTTGACGCACGCAAAGAGCCGGTCGGTCTCGGCGGCCGTGGCGGGGTCCGCGTCGATGGCCATCTTGTTCAGGTAGAAGCTGTGCGTCATCCCGCGGCTCACCAGCAGCTCCACCTCCTTGTTCGCCGCCTTCATCGCCTCGTAGAACTCCATCTCGGTGTCCACCACCAGGTCCTTCTCCGCCACGCAGAACAGCACCGGCGGCAACCTCAGCCCCTCCAACGCCGGCGCCGCCCGCCCCATCGGGCACGTCATCGGGTGGTCCTTGGTCGCGCCCTCGGGCAGCCCCAAGCTGAGGAACTTGTCCATCATGACCCGAGTCAGGAACGGCGTCTCGGGCTGCTCCAGCTCGGACCGGCTCCGCTCCGCCCGGACGAACCCCGGGTGGATCGGGATCGCCCCGGCCAACCTCACCGGCCCCAAGTCCTCCGCCTCCCCGGCCCTGCGAGCCACCTCGTGCACCACGTTGCCTCCCGAACTGTCTCCAATGAGGAAAACCCTACTGAAATCCGCGTGCTCCTCGAGCCACGGCTCCCGGGACTCGCCCCGAGCCACCGAAATGAGCCACTCGAGGGCCGCGTAGGCGTCTTCCATGGCCGCGGGCAGCCGGTTCTCCGGGGCCAGCCTCAGGTAGGCCGAGACGCATATGGCCCGGGCCGAGGCGGCCAGCTTGGTGTAGGCGTTGTAGTACATGAACCAGTCGGCCTGGCTGATGCAGAAGCCGCCGCCGTGGAAGTGGAGGATGACGGGGAGCTTGGCTGAGTCGGCCTCCGGGATGTCCTCCGGGAGGTAGATGCGGACGCGGCGGCCGGACTTACTGTCGGTCACGACGTCCCGGACGGCGACCCCGTCGATGAATTTTTCGTGGGGGGCCACGGGCTCGGCCATGAACTTGGCCTCCGGCGGCCCGGTCCACGTCCGGTCGACGGAGCCGTCCTCGTAGACACGGAGCCAGCCGGGGACCTCGTCCACCATCTTCATTTGACGAACCATAGTGCAGAATTATAGAGAATTGGAGCGGTGTTAGCTAGGAATCGCTAGGGGATGTATGTAGTAGGGTGCTCGTTTCAGTGAGTATATCCGGGGCCATTTATAATAGCGGTTTCGGAAGGGACATAGGAGGGGAAAGTTCGTGATCTTTTCCATTTTTTATAACAAATTCATTGCGAAGTTGAAAGTTAATATTCATTTCTTGATAGGAAGTCGTCTCTGAGTTGTTGGAAGACTTTGAATAAAACAAATTAGAGCTCTATCTGGTGAAATGGTCTTGAAGTTACCTGATAAGAATCTTTCTCGCAAATAAGCTAATCGGTTTTTTGAAATTGTTAATAATCTTAAGAGATTTCGTAGTTGAACGCTATATCTCCACCCATATTATGAATCCATCAATAAGTGGGGGAATCTTTTAGACTTCACTTTACTATTTTAATAAAGTTATAGAACTTCTTGTATTATTGGTCTGTACCGAATCTCTTCAACTTTTTGTCAGTTTGATAGGTCTGTAATCGTCCCTGCTAGTTTGTGATATGCTTTGTAGGCCATACTAGTTATGAAATATTATCTGCATTACCCTCAACCTCGGCTTTATAAGGCGAGATGAAATTGGAATAAAAACCAAGAGTCGGGAGAAGAGTAAAAATTTCCAACTTCCATTGTGTCCTCTCAGTTATTCTTCTAAACCTTTCTCCTCTGGGACTTGGTAATATCTAAAGGATTGTATTACAACATTGATCCGACGAGATGAGCCAGTTCACCAAGTATACTCTTAACTTGTTCATAATAGATTTTGTGGAGATAGAGATTAGTGATATTTGAAAACTACTAAATAGTCATATAATGTTGGAGAGAAAAGTTGTCCAAAAAGTCATAGACCTATTGCAAACCATTCAAATGTGCTAACTGAGTTCGAAATATTTTTACATTTTATTACCAATTGAGTCAATTCGACCAATTATAATCAGAAATTGTTGACATGGACGCTAGCAGCGTCACGTAGGACAACCGGCATTAATGTGAAATTTTTTTATAATTTTTCTTTTCTTTCTCTTTTTTCCTTTTTATTCTACCATCATTAGCAAGGTCAAGGGCCACAACTCTCATCAGTAATCACAACCCTCACCTAGTGGCCGATAAGGGTTGGCCAACCCTCATTGGGTTTGGAAGAAAGAAAAAAGACAAAGAAAGAAAAGAAAAAAAGATGAACAAAATTTTAAAATATAAAAATTGTCCGCATCTATACCAATCAACACTAACGTTAGTAATTTCAAACTAAAATTAGCTAGATGGATTCAATTGGCAAAACGTAAAAATGTTCAGGACTTAATTAGCAAAATTAAAAAATTTAAAACTTAATTGACAAAAAGACAATAAATTTAGAATTATTTGAAAAATTTTCCCAATGTTCGAGAGGAAGGACCCATATGTTTTTTTTTTTTTTTGAGCAAGGAAGGACCCATATGTTGGGAAAAATATACTCGTCTCAAGACTCTAATAGTCTCTTAATCCCTTCGTCTATTATCCCAGTCGCCCAGCGTGAAACTAGCCCTACCGTTTTCTTTATGATGACACATTATAATAAACCAGTCGTCGCGAGTTCCCCAAGCAATGTGGAAAAGGCCAATAAGTCTTGCAAGTTTGGTGAATGAATCGCATATCTATCAGAACGAAGGCATCCAACCCATGCTTATTTTATACAGTTCTAAGGACGGTCGGAGATGGGAATTAAATTATTTAACTTGAATTTTATATTCCCCCTAATGGGAATGCGATCTCGACGAAAAGGAGAGATGGATTAGTACTCGTCTAATCAACCTACTGATGATGTAATAATACTGCTTTGCTAACCTGTCCTCACTGTCGAGCAATCAATCAATCATTTTCTCTTCGAGCGGGTCTTCTGTCTAAGTCAACATTCAAATAAGACGTAACCCGCCCGACTAGTTTCAACGTATATAACCTTTTTTTTCCCTCTCTATCTTAGGTTTCTTGGAAAGTTCAGTTCAAGTACGAGGCAATGTCGGAGAAAATTCACGGTGACTAGCGAAGTCACTAGTCAAGTTGTGGAGCACGAGTCTTCCACCTCATTTTTTTCTAGTTCTTGTGGAAGATAGACAAGCATATGACTTTGATAAAAGCCCCATCACACCTAAGATGGACCCGTCAAATTGATGGATCGAATCAGATCAAAAAATCAATAGACTTAAATAAATCCATTTAATTTGTTTTGACCGTTGTCCATGCATTACAAATCTGAAAGCTTATATCCAACCCGACTCGTATCACAAAAACACTCTCATATCTAACTCAATTTACGAAAAATCATACCTAAATTGATATGAGAGTGTGGAATAAGCGAGCGTGAGATCAAGTGAGGGAGATAAATAATGAAAAACTTGGGAAAATTTACACGATACATCCGTTGCTTTCGAATATATTTCTACAACAGGAGAAAAAACGTGAATTTCACTCCAATCATAAAATAAATGATGCACTGCAGAGTCTGCCAAAGCATGCATCGCATGGGCGCGCCCTGTGGATTTAATGATATCTTATTTGTCACTTGCAATCAACATTAATCTGACAGCGTTGATGATTGAGGTAATAAATATTATGTTGCGTGGGGCTCGACGTGGATGGAATGATATCTTATTTGTTGCTTGCGAGGACATGAATCTGACGGCATTGACGATTGAGGCGACACATCCTGTGTTGCATGCTTACAAACGAGCTCGGCTGAATTCTAGGTAATTTGGAACTTTATAACAATACGAGAGAGGAGCAAGGAGGAAGGAAGGAAGCAAAGGGAACAAAAGTCAAGAGTAGGAAAAGGGCGAGGGGCGACTGGCGAGCGAGGAAAGTGGCGGAACAGGTGGAGGCGGCTTCAACCTCCGCGATTGATATTTCAAACATCGTTAAAGTAATGCGGCTTTCCAATTACGGAAACGGGATGAGGACGACGACCCCCCATCCTTTCGCGGTCGTTGCACTGTCTGATTTTGTACGCTGGCGTTTGCATTTTCAAATCGAGTAAGGGAGGTAAATAATGAAAAACTTGAGAAAATTTATATGATACATCCGTTACTTTCGAATACATTTCTATGACAGAAGAAAAAACGCGGATGTCACTCTTATTATAAAAATAAATGATGCGCCATAGAGAATGCTGGAACATGCATCGCATTGGGCTCAACGTGGATTGAATGGTACCCTTTTTTTTTTTTTTTTTTTTTTTTTTTTTGTCGGTACTATTCTATTCCTACTCTAACTCTCACTCTCAGACTTTTGCCCTGCTTCCTTACAGGGCGTGAGAGTCGAAACCCATACTTGAAACGAAAATCATCCTCACCCCAAACTCCTCTGAGAAGATAGGGATTTGAACCCTCCACCTCCCCCTTCCATGTCGGAAGGGTGGCCACTGGGGCAAACCCCAGTGGTTGAATCGTACCTTATTTGTTGCTTTCGGCAGACATGAACCTAATAGCATTGATGACCGAGTCAATAAATACTGCGTTGCATGCATACAAACGAGTACGATTGAATTATAGGTTGGTTTGAACCTTATAATAAATTCGAGAGAGGAGCAAAGGAGGAAGAAAGGAAGCGAAGGGAACAAAAGTCAAAAGTAGGAAAAGGCCTCATTGATGGCCCACGAAAGTCACCGGCTTCAGGTGAGGGCCGGCCTCTCCAAGCTAGGCAGGCCCTTGACAAGGCTCGGTAATGGCGGGCGGAGGGAAAAAGGGGAAAAAAAATAGTAAAGTAGGAAAATAGAAGAAAAGAAAAGGTAAAAGAAAAGAAAAATAAAAAGTTAACAAAAAATTTGAAGAATATTAAAATTGTCTGGGTCATTACTGATCGTGTCACATAGGACAATTAGCATCCACGTTAGCGATTTCTCAGCAAAAATTGGTCGGATGAACTTAATTGGCAAAACATGAAAAAATCATGTCTCAATCGGCATAATTAAAAGAATTATAACTGAATTAGCAAAAGTATAATGAGTTTAAGATTTTCTGAATAATTTTACTATCGTTTTTAGCTATGTGATCAGCCAAACAACGCATGAATGGAAAGTCCGCAAAAACAATGATGATGGTGGCGGGCTAATTTCCGAGGGCAGCCGTGGGGTTAACCTTCCATGTAATTTAAGTGGGGCGTCACGCTTTCGTGGAAGATGACTTCGTTCCGGCGTCGTCAAGCCTTTGCATCTTCAGACCTGACGAAGCAAAAGAGACGTCATCATCGTGCGAAACGCCGGTGTCGAATACTGGACCTGCTCGCGTCGTGTCCGATGGAATCACGAACTTTCTCGAGGGAGTAGGGAATGCGTGATGGGCGAGGGCCGTTGAGATGACATTTGTTCCCAAAATCAGTGATCGGGGTTCGTCGCGAAGGTGCGGCTCGCCACCAATCACCAGTTTTGTCCCTACAGCTGGCTTCCGAACGTGCACGTGAAGGTCGTTTGGGATGCTAAAGGTACCACCGTAGGTCCATGTACCGCCCCGCATGAAGCGAGAGGAACGAGGGCTCATATGGCAACAAGGGTTGCAGAAGTCATGCCGAGCAACGTTCACCTAAATTGAAACATGTGTTTTTGATTAAAAGTCGGTTTGTAAGAGTTTTTTTTATATGAGCTCTAGACCCATGCTCTTAATCTAGCAATTGATGAATTGTATATTGTAAACTTTGGAATTTTAAATTGATGACAAACCGGTGGCGACTGTTGGCCACTAGCGATGGCGAGGCCCACCCCCACTTAGCCTCACCCAAACAACAAGGTCAGCCTTGCCATGGCTAGGTGAGGCTCGTCCCTGCTAGTGATCAGCAAGGCTGACCTCGTTAGCCCTTGGCTCTAGCCGATGGCGAGCGGCCAAAGGAAGAAAGAGTGGAAAAAAGAAAAAAGAAAAAAGAAATATATATATATTAATAAAAAAAATTCAAAAAACAAAATACTATTAAAAAAATTATTCACGCTAGCATTTGGTTGGCCAAAATTATTTTGGATATACTAAATTGGTAAAAATGCAAAAAAATGTAGGATGAATTGGTCAAAAAAAGTTTATAACTCGAATTGACACAATTACAATAGGTTTAGAACTTTTTTGGTAATTCTCCCATTGTTTATCTATCTAAAAAATGGAGTTGGTTAATTTACTGGAAAATCTTATGATGGAATGTGTATCTTTTAGACATTAGAACACGCGAGTTATGTGCCTCCAAACTAGATCATAGAAAGTGCAATAAATAAAATAAAAATTGACAGCTTGCTTTGTGTGTGATACGGTGATACCTAAACGCGAAGATTCATTTGAAGAGATTACATGGCCTAAGGACTTTGGTCTCCGCTTTTGATAAGTTGTGTTTAGGAGGATGGAGAGTTGACAATCGCAAATCTCCAAATATACTCCTTCATCGACATAGTGTTTGATAAAAGTGATTGGAATGGAAAAAATAATTCAAAAAATTACAAGAGAAGAGAGGAGAACCAATTTGAAAAAATTGAGCTATAATGTCAATTGTAATGCATTTAGAAATAAATGTAAATTAAGATATAAGTG
Organism: Eucalyptus curtisii; assembly: GCA_017140595.1. NCBI lineage: Eukaryota > Viridiplantae > Streptophyta > Magnoliopsida > Myrtales > Myrtaceae > Eucalyptus > Eucalyptus curtisii. The sequence goes on along the minus strand of CM029500.1, from coordinate 38,818,188 downwards.
AGAAAGAACAAACAAGTCTCTTCGTCTTCCTTTTTATAGTAATGATTGTTCAATACTCTTCGAACCCTCAAGAAATCTACACTAGGTAATCGTTGCGGGCACATAGTCCTATGCCACTGGAGGTGGCCTCGAGAATGTGTAAGCGTGGTTATTCGAACCCAAGCCTCAAGTTGCCTTGAGTGAGAAGGATGAACGCGCTTACGACTTGAGCAAACTCCTTTGAAATTGTGAAAAAGGTTGGTATATTTATACACAAATCCCTGCATTCAAATTTACCAATCTCTCCTAAGTAATCTTACTTCCTCCTAATCTTTTTTCTCATTCTCTTTCCCTTCATCCAACACAAGATCGTCTCTTCTCTCCTAAGTCCTCCCACCAAACCATGTGCTGGGAACTTGATAGGAGTGGATCCATTTTAGGAAACTTACGCGGGATTTAGAAGAAAGTGAACCTTACATTGTCGGTCCCAACTGGACCCCCAACGCTAGAGCCCAAGCAGATGCAAGACAAAAATCTATCTAATAATAAGTGCTTTGAATCCAAACAAGTAGGGCCCTAATGGGATTGTCTCATTCTCAATGACAAATATGGTAAAGTCCATTTGCTTAATAGGCCTAGTATGAAAAAGCCTGAATTTTTGGAAATGCAGAAAAAAAAAAAAAGGAAGAAGATTTTTTCAATTGAGCGGAGACGAGGTTAGTGAATTGGTGATTCTAATGACTGGACCCAAATGAGTTCTAAAGTAATTTTGTCAATTTGGTTTATCCTTTTAGGCCCTTTCTTACACCGAAAGAAACGGAAAAGAACGATCATCGTTATGTCCATCACCTTCCTTGGAAAAGTTATTTACACGTTTATCGTTAGATGAATGTTATTGTCATGTGTGTTTGGAGTAGGTTTTGTACCACGAGTCAAGAGTCAAATGATGAACTAGTCACTTCTTATATTCGTGATGGAGATAAAAGAGAAAATATTCCAATCGGAAAATGGAAAGGAATAGGAATTGTCGAATAATGTTTGTTTTCGGACATCACATGGATTATCGAATCAATAGTGTCCCACCTAATGAAAAGAATCGATGGATAAAAGGAAAATAAAGGAAGTAAAACGGTCATGTCCTTTTCTGGGGAAGGAAGAAGCTGAAGATCTTCAGATTTCATGGTTTCCACTCTTCGCGCTTATATTCCCGCAAAAGTGAAGATATGTGTCCATTACTACTGCCAAGAACCCTTTTGCAACTTTCACTTGTATACGTGTCCGTTGGGATAATTGTCTAAAAAATTCTAAAATTATTGTACGGCAATTAATTCAACTTTAAACCTTTTAATTATGTCAATTTATTCCTAAACTTTTTAATACTTTGTCAATGTAGTTCATTTAACCCATTTTAACTAGAAATCATTGACGTGGATTCCGATTGTCTCACGTGGCACGCTGACGAAGTGAACAATTTTTTTTGTATTTTTTTAAAATTTTCAGATTTTTTTATCTTTTTCTTTACCTCCTTTTCCTTCTTTTCTTTTCTTTCTTTTTCTTTTTCCTATTTTCCTTTGTTGGCCTTTGCCAGTCAGACTGGAGAGGGGAAATAGGAAAAGAAGAAAAAAGGAAAAATAAGAAAAGGAAAATATTTCAAAAAATTTAAAAAAAATTATAAAAATTGTTCATATTAATGCCATCTATGTTATATGGGGAGGCTAATATCTATGTAAGCGATTTCCAATTAAAATGGGCCGAGAGCACTATAATGACAAATCTTCAAAAATTTTAGAACTAAATTGACGAAATTGAAAAGTTTATAACTGAATTGGTTGCTGTACAATAGTTTTAGAGTTTTTTAGAAAAATTTTCCCGTGTCTGTTGCTAGCTCCATTGGTCCCGTTCCATGGTGGATTATCATCAATTAAATGCTATGAGAGAAAGAAATTAATCAAGTACTTAGACGACTATAAATTTCAAAGGAGATAATGAGATATTGACTCAATCAACTCCATAAGCATGTCCCGTACACCAAAAAATCTAATAAGGCGTGATAATTTGTAAAGAGTCCGCGCCAAGCAAGGCGAAGAGGACGAAAATGAGGCATCGACGTTCGGTGTCGGGTAAGAGTCCACTCCCCTCTCGTTCTCTCGAGTCATTACAAGACTTCTTTATCGTGTGCAAATTACAAGGGCTTCCATACAACTTTGGGGCACGCAAATCAACCAGATAGAATTCATTCTTGTAGATTACCCATGAGCGGCCAATGGAGAAGACAGACGATGTCGATGGGGCAACGTGTCGTGACTACTAAAAGAGAGTGCAAAACCATGATGCACACGTTCAGTTGCCGCATATGCGTCGTGATGATCGTCTATCCGATTTCATTTTTCGGTTAGAGGGTTGGTCAGCTGCCGCCCGTTTCTCCACAAGCCACCCTCGTTCATTGGCGATCCCATCTTTTTGAGTTAAAAGGTCAGCAAATAAAGTAGCTTTTCTCGTGGATCATCATCCGAAACCCTAATTATCACGCCTGATGAGACCGACATCAGTTGCGTATGTGTTTTCAACTCAACCCATATCGTAAAAACACTCCCATATCTAATCAAATTTATGGAAAATCATACCTAAACTAAGATGAAAGTATGAAGCAAACGAGTATGAAATCGAGTAAAAGAGATAAATAATGACAAACTTGGGAAAATTTACACGATACATCCGTTTCTTTCGAATATAGATGACAGGAGAATAAATGTGGATGTCACCCCTATTATAGAAAATAAATAATGCGCCACAGAATACGCTGGAGCATGCATCGCATGGGGCTCGATGTGGACTGAATGATACATTATTCGTTGCTTGCGAGTACGGCTGAATTCTAGGCTAGTTTAGAACCTTTATAATAATTCGAGAGAGGAGCAGAGGAGGAAGGAAGGAAGCGAAGGGAGCAAAAGTCAAAAGTAGGAAAAGGGCGAGTGGCGAGCGAGGAAAGTGGCGGAACAGGTGGAGGCGGCTTCAGCCTCCGCGATTGATATTTCAAACATACTTAAAGTAATACGGCTTTCCAATTACGGAAACAGGAGGAGGACGACGACCTCCCGTTCTTTGGCGGTGGTTGCACTGCCTGATTTTTTACACTGGCGTTTGCATTTTCAGATGATGGTGGCGGGCTAATTTCTGAGTGCAGCCGTGGGGTCAACCTTCTACGTGATTTAAGTGGGATGCCACGCTTTCGTGGAAGATGACTTCGTTCCGGCGTCGTCAAGCCTTTGCATTTTCAGACCCGACGAAGCGTCGCGATGTCCTAGAACGGGCAAAAGAGACATCATCATCGCGCGAAACGCCAGCGTAAAAAATCAGACCAACTCGTGTTGTGTCCGATAGAATCACATACTTTCTCGGGGGCGAGGGGAATGCGTGATGGGCGGGGACCTCGAGATGACATTTGGTCCCAAAATCAGTGATTGAGGTTCGACGTCCCGGTGGTGCGGCTCGCCACCAACCACTGGTTTTGTCCCTACAGCCAGCTGACGAACGTGCACGTGAAAGTCGTTTGGGATGCTAAAGTTACCATCGTAGGTCCATGTACCGCCCCGCATGATGCGAGAGGAACAGCAGGGGCTCATATGGCAGTAAAAGTTGCAGGAGTCACGCCGACCAACGTACACCTAAATTGTAACGTGTTTTTTTTTATTAAAGGCCAGTTTGTAAAAGAGCTTTTCATACGAGGTCTAGACCCATGCTCCTAATCTAGCAATTGATGAATTGTACACTGTAAACTCTCAAATTTCAAATCGATGGCAAACCAGTGGTGACTGCCCATACCCGCTTGGGTGAGGCTGAGCCTCGCCAAATCTAGTGAAGCCTCACCTAGCAACGGCAAGGCCGGCCTTTCCATGGCTAGGTGAGGCTCGTCCTTGTTAGTGGCTAGTTGGGGCAAGCCTCCCCATTGGCCAGCGAGGTTGACCTTGCCAACCCTCGCCTTTGGCCGGTGGCGACCGGCCAAAAGAAGAAAGAGGGAAAAAAAGAGAAAGAAAAGATTAATAAAAAATTCAAAACATAAGTTATTATTAAAAAAATTGTCCACATTAATGCTAAATTGGCCAAATATATTGAATGGGCATGTAAAAGGTTTAGAATTTAATTGGTTTTAAAAAAAAAATCAGGACTAAATTGACATAATTACAATAAATTTTAGACTTTTTTTTTGGTAATTCTCCCATTGTTTATCTATGTAAAAATGGAGTTGGTTATTTTACTAGAAAATCTTATGATGGAATGTGTATGTTTTAGATATTAGAACACGAGAGTCATGTGTGTCGAAACTAGATCATAGAAAGTGCAATAGATAAAAGGAAAAGTCGACAGTGTGCTTTGTGTTGTGATACCAAAATCGAAGATTCATTTGAAGAGAGTACATGACCAAAGGACTTTGGTCTTCGCTTTTGATAAGTCGTATTTAGGAAGATGGGGAGTCGACAATCGCAAATCTCTAGAGATACTCGTTCACCGACATAATGCTTGGTAGGAGTGACGAGAAGGGAAAAAAATAATTCAAATAATTACGAGAAAAAAGAGGAGAACCGGTTTGAAAATTTGAGTTATAATGTCAATTGGAATGCATTTAGAAAAAAATAAAAATTAAGACATAAGTGAGAAAGAAGGAATTTTTTTTTTGTCTTCCTTTTATAGTAATGAGTGTTTAATGCTCTTTGAACACCTGATTAATTTACACTGAGTAATTATTGCGGGCACATAGCCCTGTGCTACTGGAAGTGGCCCCGAGATTGTGCAAGTGGAGTTATTCAAACCCAAGCCTCGGGTTGCCTCGAGTGAGCAGGATGAATGCCGTTGTGACTCAAGCAAACCCCCTTGAAATTGTGAAAAAAGTTTGTATATTTGTACTCAAATCCCTCCATTCAAATTTACCAATCCCTCCTAATTTATCTTTACTTCCTCCTGATCTATTTTTCTCATTCTCTATCCCTTCATCCGACACAATATTGCGCTTTTCAAAAGCATTTCTCTTCCCTCCTAATTCCTCAACCAAACTATATGTGTTAGGAACTTGATAGGAGTGGATCCATTTTAGGAACCTTGCATGGGATTTAGAAGAGAATGAACCTTACATCATCGGTCCCAATTGGACCCCCAACGGTAGAGCCCAAGAAAATGCAAGACAAAAACCCATCCGTTAATAAGTGCTTTGGATCCAAACAAGTAGGGCCCTTATGGGATTGTCTCATTCTCAATGACAATAATGGTACATATTTGCTGAATGGGCCTAGAATGAAGAAGTCTGAATTTTTGGAAATGCAAAAAAAAAAAAAAAAAAAGATTTTTCCAATTGAGCGGAAACGAGCCTAGCGAATTGGTGACTCTAATGACTGGACCCAAATGAGTTCTCAAGTAATTTTGTCCATTTGGCTTAGCCTCTTAGGCCCTTTCTTACGCCAAAGGCAACGGAAAAGAATAATCACCGTTTTGTCCATCACATTTCTTTAGAAAGTTATTTGCACGTTTATCGTTGGATGAATATTATTGTCATGTGTATCTAGAGTTAGTTTTGTATTGCATCTCAATATTCAAATTGTGTGAGCAAGTCGCTTTTTACATTGGCAATGGAGGTAAAGAGAAAATATTCCAATTGGAAGATGGAAAGGAATAAGAATTCTGGAAAGTAATGTTTTTTTTCAAACGTCGCATAGATTATCGAATCGATAGTGACCCATTAATGAAAAGAATCGATGAATAAAAGGAAAATAAAGGAAGAAAAACGGTCATGTCATTTTTTGAGGAAGAAGCTAAAGATCTTTAGGTTTCATGGTTTCCACTCTCCACGGCTATATTCTCGCAAAAATCAAGATATGTGTCCATTACTATTGTCAAGTACCCTTTTCCGACTTTCACTTGTATATGTATTCATTGGGATAATTGTCTAAAAAATTCTAAATTTATTATATGACACTTAATTCAATTTTAAATATTTTAAGTGTGTCAATTTATTCCTAAACCTTTTCACACTTTGCCAACATGGTTCATTTGACCAATTTTGACATGAAATTATTGAGGTAAACTTCGGTTGTCCCACGTGGCATGACCAGCAATGTGAATAATTTTTTGCTTTTTTAAAACTTTTCAGAATTTTTTGTCTTTTTCTTTATCTTCTTTTCCTTCTTTTCTTTTCTTTTTTTTTCCTATTTTCCCTTGTCGGCCTCCACCAATTAGGCTGGTGAAGGGAAAGAGGGAAAAAAGAAAAGGAAAATATTTCAAGAGTTTAAAAAATTACAAGAATTGTTCATGTCAGTTGTGTAATGTAGAAAAGTTAACATTCATATCAGCAATTTCCAACCAAAATTGGCTGAAAGAACTAAATTGACAAATCATCAAAATATTTAAAATTAAATTGACGAAATTGAAAAATTTATAATTAAATTGGTCGCTATACAATAGTTTTAAGGTTTTTTGGACAATTTTTACCATGTCTGTTTTTAGCTCAATTGGTCCCATTCCATGGTGGTTTATCATTAGTTAAATGCTATTAGAGAAAGAAATTAATCAAGTACTTAGACGACTATAAGTTTCAAAGGAGATATTGACTCAATCAACACCATAAGCATGTCCCGCACACAAAAAAGAAATTAATCAAGTACTTAGACGACTATCAGTTTCAAAGGAGATATTGACTCAATCAACACCATAATCATGTCCCGCACACAAAAAAATCTAATAAGGGGTGATAATTTGTAAAGAGTCCGCGCCGAGCAAGACGAAGAAGATGAAAACGAGGCATCGACGTTCGGTGTTGGGTAGAAGTCCACTCCCCTCTCGTTCTCTCGATTCATTACAAGACAACTTTATCTTGTGCAAATTACAAGGACTTCCATGCAACTTCGGTGTACGCAAGTCAACCAGATAGAATTCATCCTTGTAGATTACTGATCAGCGGCCAATGGAGAAAACAGACGATGTCGATGGGGCTTCGTGTCGTGACCGCTAAAAGAGAGTGCAAAACCATGATGCACACGTTCAGTTGCCGCATATGCATCGTGATGATCGTCTTTCCGATTTTATTTTTCAGTTAAAGGGTTGGTCAGCTGCCGCCCATTTTCCACAGGCCACCCTCGTTCATTGGCGATCCCATCTTTTTGAGTTAAAGGTCAAAAAATAAAGTAGTTTTTCTCGTGGGTGATCATCCGAAACCCTGATTATCACGCCTATGAGACCGACCTCAATTGCGTAAGTGTTTTCACTCGATCCCACTGGGGATTAGTTTGTGGAGGAGGACTTTTTCCTGTATGTTGTTCATTGGCCAAACGTGGGAATACAGTAGCATCTCAAGGTTGTTGCTTGCAGAGAACAAGAAAAGAGAAGGGTCAGGCTGTTGCCGACAGCGAAGGAGTTTAACCCAATAGAAGCTGGAGATTCTAATCACCAGCATTTTCTACTCCGTCATTGAATTTCTAAGTAGCAATATAAGAGAGAGAGAGAGAGAGAGAGAGAGAGAGAAAGAGACATATACAGTTGGTGCTTCTGACTGTCAAAATTTCAACCAAGTTATTGGTCTAGTTTAGGATAGGGTTGCGATTACTTTATTGTAATATCAAAGAGACTTGAGTGTTATGTCCCGTTTAGAGATACAAGAAGGTTGACAAATTAATCCGCTCTCAACTCTCTCTCTCTCTCTCTCTCTCTCTCTCTCTCTCTCTCTCTCCCTCCTCCTCCTCTTACCCATTATAAAACTTGTGGTGGTAAGTTAAGCATCAATTAACAAGTCTGACTGTTTACACACTTCGTCTGTGCATTCGTGAGTAAATATATTAATTTCCTGCTTGATTAGCAGTCAAATCACTAGCTTATGGAATAAGTTTGAGGCGCATTATCCTCCCAATACGCGATCCACGAAAATGTTTGGATGACATTTAATCTGTAAAAATCGCCAAAGACGAAAGCTCCTCAGTGCGGGTATCACCTCTTTTGATGTTGTCTCATTAATCCTAAAGTTGATGGTGGGGGCTCCATCTACGTCGTCTTAAATTTTAAGTATATTATCGCGGATTTACCAGCTTGGTCCAAAGATCACAGTGTGGGAAGCCTGAAAAGCTAATCTAAAGTGAAATGGTCAAGCAAAGACTGAGCCTTTCCTGATCTGATGGGTGTGATAAGCATATGTTAATTCAACCTGTCCACAAAGTTTGAAGCTTTTAGGTTCTTGGACATGTAAAGAAAGAAGTGGACAAGAAGTGCCGCTACTGTGGTGTCTCAATGTAACCAAATAACAACATCGATGGGTCTCACAGATTAACAATCTGACCCAACTTTGATTGAAGCAAAGCTTAATCATGTAATAGGTTAGTGCCCCAGCTGTTGATTCTGAAAACTTCAGCTGTTAGGGAATGCAATGGGACTTATACTTTTTCTTGACTTGAAATGATCTGAAGGTTGTAATTTATAGGGAAGTTGCATAAACTAATTCGAGAGAAGCTATATCTGCAGATAGATTAAACACTTCTGCCACTCTATCATTGCCGATTTTCAGAAACAAGCAAGCCTACTTTGGGAGACCGAAACATATCAAAATATCCCCAAATAGCATCAAACTAAAGAAAACTGAATTGCTCCAATCACTGTCGACGTCATGTCCGGCCTACCCTGAGATATTTGCATAGCTTTCTATAAGTTGATACATTAGTCAAAAACTGCAAATGCGGCCAAGTGCCTCCGGGTACGCACACTTGCCTTGTTATATTGATATAAAGCAGCATTTTTCTTGGATATTTAGTGTAATACCTCAGTAAGGGTGTCAATTGGCAATCATGGTGTCGAGCTTTAGACCACGAATCCCCTTCTAAAGACAAAAGTTGGTCCTTTATGACCATTAGTTTGTCCGGCTTGACATGAAACTTGTTATGTGATGGGAAGATTAGTCAATAAGGAGAGAACAATTATTGCACACTGAAAGAGATATAGATCCCAATGACCTTGCATGCAATATTTCGGTGGTCTTCTCCACTAGCTAGTACTGACCAATTTGCAAACCTGAATTTCTTTAATAAGCAAAAGAGGGTACAGAGGAAAAGCTCTAAAGCGAGGGAACGGAGAGCCACTGATTGCACGAAAAGATCCATGTGTTGGAGTAGCAGAGAAACTGAATCTTTGACCAGAAACTTTTGCATGAAGGTGATGTGCGTGAAGAGATTCAATAATAGAACAACACTTTCTGGTCAAGAAAAGGGGTTAAGACAAAGCACAACACAAATTGTTTTGTGCTCTTGCTTTGCTTAAAGGAATGACACCGAAGGGCACAAAAGATTTGTCTTCTCTCTCTCTCTGGCACAAAAGATTTGTCTTCTCTCTCTCTCTCTCTCTCTCTCTCTCTCTCTCTCTCACGGAGGATGAAAGGCCAGTGTAGGAGATGAAGTAAACGTGAGGATTGAAACTGCCTTTTTCTAGCTAGTTAGCTAGGAGATGGTGATCTTTTAGATAGGGCACAAGCTTTTGTGCGGTTTTGAGCGAAAAGAAAATGGCGGTTTTCCTTTTAGGGCTCTCACGAATGGCTTAGAGAGAAGTGGCGAGAGACTAAAGTTGATGGAATGGATACGACAATCTGGTTAGTAATTTTATAATTATCTTAGGGAAAAGGAAAAAGGGAAGAAAAAGATTGTTTAATGGAATGTCATTCGTATGCTGTGATTGCCATCGTTTCTCTTTTCTTTGATTGCGGTTTTTTTCTTCTTCTTTTTAATTATTATTGTTATCACATATAAATGAAGTGGACGTTTTCATGCATGAACCCATGCAGACCGATAGGGTGGGCATAAAGCATGATGCTGATGTTTCTAATTATTGACCATTTTCTAATTGACCAAACCCCTTGTAAATGGAAGGGTGTTGATTCGAGGGCCCGAATTCTAGGCTGGTTGAGTAGTAAAACTAGAAGACATGGACTTCGGTGTTGTATTGCCTAAACAATCACGACTAGGAAATTCAAATGAGTAAGATGCAGTTGATGCATTGTAGTGTCAATGAATCGATTTACATAATGTCATGAAATTCTTTTTTATAATCACGGGAAACCCCAGCTAAAATATTGGAAGAATTTATAAGAATCACCAATATCGGTTCGGACCAAAATGGATCTAAGGGTATACTTTTTTCATACATTTCATGTAGGGATCATCTTTGCTCTTAATCACCAAAGGGCACCTGCAAAAGTATGAGTCGATACAAGCCACTCAATGACCTTTTCTTGTAATTCACCTCCTGCGTTTCTGCTGCAACATCTCATTCTGTTTCCACTAATTTGGGGAAAGAACATTCTATCACAGAATGCAACTCTTTTCCTCATCGAATGGCTTATTCAGAAGAAGATATTTCGGAATATATATATATATATATATATATATTTTTTTTTTTTGCCCTAATTTAGACAATAGAGCGATATTACTTGGTGGGGGCTGAATATATTATGATGAGAAACCTATTGCCTAGGCACGATGAAAAACACACCTCGACTAGATCTCTCTGCATTCATTCTCTAGGGTTTCCTCCTTTTTGAGTTTTTGGGGACCCTAAAATGTATAAGACATCATCCGTCATCGCAAAGGGCAAGGCATCAGCTCAGTGGAAAATGGGTTGGACAATAGAGAAGTTGGTGCTGGATGATATGATGCGCGATATTAATTAGTTTATTCACCACTCGAGATTATTGATATCTTCATTTTTTGTCTCCATGCTCCATATTTTGCACCCAAATTGCTGTCAGAAAGAAATGTCTCTTTCACAAACCTTAGCATGGAAACTGCAACTGTCCATAATGAAGTAGTATAGCCTTTTTTCGATAAATATTCCGGAAAAGCAAAAGGGTCGATGGTCGGGTTTTGCTACAATTATCTCCACCCTAAAAATCCCGGGCGGAAAAGTTCTGTAACTAAAAAAGCAAGTATAACTTCATTAGCTGAAAAATCCTCACAAGTAATAATTAGAAACATAGTAGGTAACTAAGATTTTTTTTTTATTTTATAATTTTAATCAAGAAACGAGGATACTTTTTTAAATAGGGAAAATTGGGTGTTGTTCAATACCATGCATAAGAGTTTGTTTATTCTATTGGATTGGTCGGAAATAACTGTGGTTAGACCTTGGATGATAAATCAAGTCAAGCAGTAGAAATTTACAAGGAAACAGTCGAAAAGTAAAACGATTGAAAGATGAAAAATAAGAAAAAAATGAGAAAGAAAAGGGAGAGAGTGGAAACAAACAAAGAACAGACATGAAGGAAGCAGAACCGCTTTTTACATGAGAGTTGCCTTGCGGGGTTCCAACATGGCCATACCATGCGTGTGGGTCATTTCTACATGCTCTTTTCTCCTCATTTTTTACTTTCAGTCCCATCACCTTTTTTTTTTCTTTTCCCCCCTTTTGAATTTTTTAACCACAGGAAAAAAAAATCACAAAACTAATTAGCTATCTTATTCGCAAATGCTACAATAATTCAGGAGCTTTTGCCGACTAAACTTGGAAAAAAAATATGCCAATTATTGACTCTTACCTAATCTATTTTTTTAAATAATGATCGACTTGAAATGTTTCATAAGATCACTATTAACTGCCATTAAAGCTTGAATTGTTAAATGAATACTTTGGTTTAAGCATAAAAAAATTGAAAAGATATAATAGGGAAGGCGAATTAGAGTCCAAAGAGATTTAAACCCCGACGGCATAAAAGATCTAATGGGACTTCCACCCACTATTCTAAAAGTCCAAACTATAGAAAAAGATGTGATTTTAATATTTGATTGATTTAACTCAACCCATTAAAGTGTCACTAACTTAACATGAGGAACTCTCGAGTTTATATTACTAGGGTTTAATTTTTCTTGGTCCGGCCAAAACTTAGATTACCCCCTACTTAGCTAATCATTTGAGGTTGCTCATTCTTTTTTTTTTTTTTCCCTTGGCTAGTAAAGTTGTTTACGATTGAATTTATTTAGCTAAAACATTCGATGCGAAATTGTTCCCAACTTTTTGTCTCCTCGCACGGCTCATTTGGAATTCGACATGGAAAGCGCAAGGTAAAAGGAAAGTTAGCTGAAGCAAGATGGCAAACTTCCATCCACGTTCGGCACGTTGTGGTGTCGTGGGGGTCTAGCTTTTCCCTCATCATTCAAGTGAAATTCAGCTAAAATAGTCACATGTAACACATCCAAGGAAACGCACGCCAAACCGTATTATCATCGATCACCCTTATAATTAGCAAATCCTCACATCGCACGGTCATGTCTCCATTCAAGATTGTCATGACATAATCGAGTCAGCCTCGCATGGCTGGCGGTTGATTCCATGTCCGATAGATCGACATCTTCCACGAAGCTGTCGCGAAGACAAGAGTGGTACACGCCAGAAGTCATGGTCTGATCAAAGTGTCTTTTCTGAATTTTCCCTCTCTTTCCTTCTTTTTCTTAATTTTCTTTCAATTTTTTTGATTTTTTTTGTAATTTTTATTTTTGGGATTGAAGAGATTGGAAGAGCTGGGGAACCCCCTCGCTCTGTTGTGCGATTTTTGCATTATGAAGTGACGGCTCGTGTGAGGTAATTTGGAGTTGCGTGTGATTAGCATTAAGGACTCACCCCCGCCCTGTTTGATTCGTTTTTGGTGACTCCACTTTTGGAAAAGGCCTTTCTGTACCAATTTTTTATAAAAAAAAAAAAGAAAACCACACTAAAACTTTCGGAGGAAAATAATTAAACAATATCAATCAAACTTAACCAAAAAATGAATAAGATATTGAAAACGGATACGATATTTTAAGTTTTGAAAAAGCAAACGTGATTTTACATATCGATAGTATTTTTTTAATACAATTTGAAAGATCTGGGTATCTTATATTAAATAAAATTTAAATCATATGAGTTTTGCACTTTTGAAGAGAACGTTATAAGAATTTGAAGGAGGAAAAAGGTCCAAACAACCTCTATTGGAATTATTTGAATGAGGGGATACCTATTTTGAGAAGGTTATTGAGGTTGACATTTACCGATTACAATTAAGGAGCCTCTTGGAAATCTCTGATCCTAACAATCACACAAGCAAGTCAACAACAACGCACCTGATTAGCACTAACTCAGATTACACCTGAATAATGCTTACTGATTAATGTGATATCATCACTGTCGCGACGCGGCAAGCCACCTTATCGCAAGCGTCTACTCTTTCCGTCGCGAGTAAAATAAGTTCCGACTTCGATTTCGGGCGATGCTCGTGCGTTCCTTTCAAACCATAATCATCTTGAAGAATAGGCATGTCCTTCTGTGGAAAGATTGAAATGCATTATGATGGCATGTGAGATTAAACTTGCTAATTATAAACTAATTATAAATGAGCGCACTGAGTACTTGAATGGCTCTTTCTCTCGAAGTGGAATATTCTAGCTGTCCGAAGGCTAACATCTAACACATGCACGATGCGTTCTAGCCCAGGTAGGTGCACGTTTGTTTTTACAACTTTTTTTTTCCTTCTCCACACGGCAATGGAAACTCATTAGGAATATTCTCACATTAACTTTAAACCCTTTCTGCATGAAATGTCAGCTCTCTCGAGGGAGCACCAAGTAAAGTAATCGACACATGCGTGCAATAAACTTATAATCCTAAAAAAATCGCTGCCTGACTAAGAAAAATATATCAGGAATTTTATATTTAGGCATATGTATTTGGTTAGAGTACTCTTACATCTTGAACATAACAACTTTATCATTCTACCAACTCAATGAACCAGAAGCTAAATCTAAATCGGATTCATTGGTAAATGAGAGTTTTCTTATCACGTAATAGGTGTTATAATTTGTAAGGTACGTGTAGAGCGAGTGTCCAATCCAGAAACTCGAACTTGTAGGTGGAGGGAGACTCTTTCACCAAAACTAACTAGAATAAATTGTTAGTGACAACGTCACGGGGGACCAAAACCAGGAGACGTCGAGCTCGCAATTGCAAATGTCGAGAGAGAGAGAGAGAGAGAGAGAGGTGGACTACGCGTGGAGGAATCGAGATGTTGAAGATCTGAGTCACCGAGCAAATGGAGAGTGGCGTAAGCTGAATCCCACTAACCTTATAAGCTCCTTCTTTCTTTAGCCATGCAATTATACATCTCTCTCTCTCTCTCTCTCTCTCTCTCTCTCTCTCTCTCTCTCTCTTTCTCTCCTCCCCCCCCCTCTTTCCCCCTCTCTTCTAAATGGATAACAAGAATTTCTTTTCACTTTTTCTTTTTCCCCCCTCGCTTTTTTTTTTTTTTTGTTGAAAAAAAGGAAAGAAAAATTTGTAAATATTCCATCAGATTCCACAAATACAAGTCTGTCTCAGCACCACCCTTCCCTATATAATGACACATCTCGTCCTTCCTTCTTCCTTAGGAAACAACTCAGATCGCCTTCTCTCGCATCACTACATCCCTCTCTCCCTCTCGGCCCCCTTCACACTTCACTACTCTCTCTCTCTCTCTTCATATTCTCGTATCTATACTTTCCCAAGAGAAGGGGAAAGGAAGAAAAGAGAGGCTCCACAATGGACAAGCTGAAGGGCTGCAACAAGTTCCTGGAGACCTCCAAACCCTACTTCGCCATGATCTCCTTGCAATTCGGATACGCCGGCATGAACATCATCACTAAAGTCTCCCTCAACCATGGCATGAGCCACTACGTGCTCGTCGTCTACCGCCATGCCTTCGCCACCGCCGTGATCGCCCCTTTTGCCCTCATCTTCGAGAGGTTGACACATTGATCCCGACTGTCCCATTTAGTCGACATGCACGCGATGATTCGTCCTTCTTCTCTCTTTCTCTAAATGCCTAAGATTTTCGACATTACGTGTTGCAGGAAGAAGCAACCCAAGATCACATTCCCTGTTTTCATGCAAATATTTGTCCTGGCACTACTTGGGTAAGGCCCCTTTCTTTTCATATAATGAAGTAAGATAAAATGATGCATAAAAACTAAGTTATAAACTTATCATGGTTTAATTTTAATTAACAGACCGGTGATTGATCAAAACTTCTACTACGCTGGGCTGAAGCTCACTTCTCCAACTTTCTCATGCGCAATGAGCAACATGCTTCCCGCCATGACATTCGTGATGGCTGTCATTTTCAGGTAATTGATAGTTACAAGCGATGATGTTTTCATTAACTTTAGAAGGAAAAAGAAAAACGTACGTACATAGCTTTCTGAAGTAACACAAAGCTTTTTTGTTCTTCTTTAATTTGACATTAATTAGGATGGAAAAAGTCGATATTAAAAAAGTGAAGTGCCAAGCGAAGGTCATAGGAACAGTGGTGACCGTGGCCGGGGCCATGCTGATGACGCTGTACAAGGGTCCTATCATGGAAATGGTGTGGCCGCATGCCCACCCCCGGCAATCTGGCACCTCTGGCACCGGCACCTCCAACAAGGACTGGTTCCTCGGCTGCATCCTCCTCATCATCGCCACTCTAGCATGGGCTTCTCTCTTCGTCCTCCAAGTAAGTCGACGAACTCCTTCCAATAAATAAATAAAAGACAAAGTCATTTAACATGTAGCAAACTTAGCAAGTCACCTTTCTGGACCATGTCAATCACACGTCAAGAAATGCTTAGACTCACCCTGAAGGAAGAACACAACTTCTATGTGTACAATAGTCTTTTTTGGTTAAGTATATCATCAAGTTGGTACTATAAACATGAGCCAAGCAAATGTGTAATCTCCGACATCTAGATAAGGAAAGTGGGGAATAATTCGTCATCTCAACGTGAAACTTACCTGTTCTTTTCGAATGTGATCCGCTGAATCTATCAAAGTAATCTGGACAATTATCTCCCCATAGAATCCACATGAAAGTCGTTGCCCTAACTAATGATTTTTTATATGATCATTGGCTATCCACTAGATAGTTTTGTTACATGCTTCGCACAGCAGGAATAACAATTTTCTTTAACCATTTATTATCCACAGACCAAAGCCTTGGAGACATACAGGAACCACCAGCTCTCGCTCACGTCGCTGGTGTGCTTCGTGGGAACTGTACAAGCGATCGCAGTGACGTTTGTCATGGAGCACCGAAGTGGTGTCTGGAAGGTCGGCTGGGACATGAACCTCCTTGCCGCCGCCTATGCTGTAATAACCCTCTCTCTCTAAATCAAGTGCTTATGAGTGGGTCCCGTAAGGAAAACGAAATGACTAACTTTAATTTTGGATTTTGTCCATTCAGGGAATTGTGACCTCAAGCATTTCATACTATGTGCAAGGCCTGGTGATCAAGAAAAGAGGGCCGGTCTTCGCAACTGCTTTTAGTCCCTTGATGATGATCATAGTCGCCATCTTGGGCTCTTTCATCCTTGCAGAGAAGATTTACCTTGGAGGGTAATTAGCTCTTAAATCTTAATCACTTCAAAACCTTGTTATTTGTGAGAACAGACAATTAGCTGATTTTAGTATTTCTCTTTTAAGTTTTTCCATCCACGATACTCTTAATTCAATATTAAAGAAGGAACGATTTGCGCACGAACTCTCTTTTGCAATTTGTCTGGAAAGGAAATAACTTTGTCGGTTACAAGAACAATAATTGATAATTGACGTCACATTAAAATATGATAAATACAACCCACTAAACTTTCTTTTATATTTTGTATTGCTGCAGGGTGCTTGGTGCAGTTCTGATAGTGATCGGGCTCTACTCGGTCCTGTGGGGCAAACACAAGGAGAAGCAAGAGGACGATAGGTTGAAGCGACTGGAGATTATACCGGAAGCTGTGAAGGGTGTCCAAGAGAACGGGAATAATGTCACCATCGGAGTCTCGAAAGACAACCTTGAAGACGACATCGAAATGAATGGTGTCGAGCCGCAGAAGGCAGAGGCCAACAAGCTCCCCGCCGTTGTCATCACCATGCCCATGAAAGCTCCCCAAATGATGCCCAAGGAATAGTAGTGGCCTTCTTGGGAGGGAGATGGGCTTTTTGGTCCTTTCGACCCCCATTTTCTCCCCTTCTTTTGCCCCCCTTTTTTATTCTCCTTACTTTTTCTTTTTCCCCCTTGTTCCTTTTTAATTTTCTGATGCTGAATGTGATGATGTTCCAAGAGTACTTGTACTAATGAAGATTTGAGAGAATCCCAAAATCTCTTTTCCCCCCATTTGGCCTCGGCATGTCTGCGTCCTCGTCACTCAAAACCGTAACTGGTTTCTTTGGTATTTCACATCTCGGACGTGCCAGGTTTCCTGACGTCTGATTCAGATTCCCAACAAGGGAGTAACATGTGCTAGTGGTTGACTTTCCGTCAGCAAATATGTTCGTGCAACCATAGTCCTTTGTTGTCAGAATAGAATCTAAAAATTGCATCTGATGCCTCTCCAACAATATTTACCCCACCCCTTAAATAGCAGCAGAGGACAGGGATCTCTCTCTCTCTCTCTTTCTCTCTCTCTCAGCAGCTAAAGAGACAGCGATTGAGGAGATAGAGACGTGATGTGAGGAGATACCATTTGGATTCCACTAGCAAACCTCGGTTGAGAGCATTTTGCCCTTTACATCTCTCCTCAGCGTGGTGTTTGAGGGTACTCTAATGCAGTGGAAACGAAGTGGATGCTGATGAGTGAATCACTCTCGCTTGTCCTGTTGTCAGGGGATGCAGATTTCACACTGCTGATTGGTCTTTCTTAGTGACATATCCAAGCTGAGAAAGGTGATGCTTTGGGAAGAGAGATCTGATAAAAATCAATCTAAGCACAAACGATGACTCAAGACTCAAGTTCGGACGTGCTTGATCTCTATTCGCTTTATTAGATTCAAAGTCTTTTGAGAGTTTAAAGTTCAAGTGATAATGAGAAGCATAATAATGGCAAAATGGTAAAATAGATCTCGAATTAGTTGCTATTTGGACTTTGTGCCTTCATGCCAAGGGATGTTTCGCATAAATAGGACAGATATTTGTTTAAGGAGAATGGACCCGCTATAATCAACCCTAGAAGCTAGAACTAGGGATATATAGTAATCATCAGTCATAAGCACCTAAAGTTGTTGCATGATAATCGACCACATGTAATTTGTTATAATCAAATCTCTCTCTCTCTCTCTGAGAAAGGAAAAATGAGTATATAGATGAGTTTTATTTGTTTTGCGGAAAATTTCTATCATAACATATTTCAATCATTTTCAATATTTGGATTGCTTAAAAAAAATGAGTTAACAAAAAATTTATGCTAAACTCAAGAAAGTGATTTTTGTTCTTTTAAAAATTAGAAATCATTTTCCGAAATACGATTAACTATCGAAGGACTAGAGACCTAGGCGCTTGACGACGGGAAACAAGACGTTTGTGCTTGGGTCCTCAGCAATCATGCTTGAGTCTCTCGAGGTCAAGCTTGAATCCATCTAGACCGAGCCAAGTCCTTGGTACCTATGCTTAGATTCCTAATGGATGGGCTGAAGATACCCCAACTCTTATGATCGAGACTGTGGTGGCTAAGCTCAAGTCCCTCAAGGTCGAGACCTTCTTCCCTACCAAGCCAAGTTCCTTAACACTCAAGTCCGAGACCATGGCAACAGAGCCTAAGTCCCTTGGGACCCGGCCCAAGACCTGCACACCTGTGTAGGGGTCTTTGACCATTATGCCAAGTCCCATGGAACTTGACAATTGAGCCTAGGTCCCCACAATTGAGTTTAGGACCCCGGCACTAGAACTTGAGTACCCTAAGGTTGAGCCTAGGACCTTAGCCCTTGAGCCTGAGTTCCATAAGAAGAAAAAAAAAATCTTTAAAAGTATTAATGTTATGAAAAAAATTCAATTTGATAAAAATTTATTGGAAAATTTCATGATAAAGTATCACAAAAATAATACATGTCTCTTCGCAAAAATAAAAGTAATTTTCCTTTTCAACAACAAAAAATCATTTTCAGCTCATTTTTAAATTTCAGTCAAATACAGAAAAATATAAAAAAAAATAGAAATATCAAATTTGATGTAAAATATACAGAGCACTAATAATCGCTTCTTCTTTTTTACTTCAAGTGTGAGGAAACCTTGGCTAACTACCTGGAATAATTTGAGCAATAGCCATTGGAAAGGGATTTAAGATATTTATTTATCCTGAAATTATAGGGAATCTCGATCTTTGTCAAAAAGGGTTGTTCAATAACGAATGAAGGTTCATGAAGACCTTTAAGTCAAGTTGCAAGTTTCCGACGATTATTTGCGATGAACGGGCAAGCATAATTCTGTCTAAAAGATCCAGGAGCGCAACATGAGGAGATACAAACAAATATGTCTTCTTCTTCTTTTATGAGTTCAATCAAGAGAGAATGTCAAAAAAAAAAACATTATATATTCGCCAATCTGAAGTTTCCTAGAACTTATACATAAGGAAAAAGATCCCTATACAATCGAAAATAACAATGAAATCGTAAGTGTCAATTTTTTTATGAGACACTCACTTGGATGATTACCACTTTGGTAAAAAGTCACTTCAATGCCATCAGAAAAGCGAAGTTGGCAAAATTAGTACCAAACGAAGTCAGGTATCACAATTGTTTGGCCCAAATTAACAAATCGGGCATGAATTTGTCGTGTTCTCCAAGCCCTAATCTCACAATTGAGGAATAGGTGCTGAAATTTGCAATGGAGAGCCAGAGCAAGACAAGCGCCTCACAATCATGTCAATTTGGTCAAGATGAAGGTGAATATTATTGCTATTGTGAATTTAGAAGTTCAACAAGAACAACATGGACAAGATTGAATTTCGAGAGATGATTTTATGGATATTCGATGATTGAAGATGTTGCAATGATCCATGGTGTTCAGATCACAGTGATTGAAGTTGGCGCATGAAAGAGGGACCAAGGTAAAGTTACATAAGCAATTGAGTTCCGCCAATCATATAAGCAAGTTATATTGTACATGTGGATGATATGGACTTTGACAAATGTCCCGTATTTTCTTTGTAGATTTTCCTTTTATTCCTTCTTATTTTGTAAGAGATCCTACCCATTGGTCTTATCACACATCGAGGCGAATATCTTTATTCAAATCATATCTGACCTATATTGAAATGCATCCCCTCCGACGATATTGCCAAACGCCAAATAAGA
Source organism: Eucalyptus curtisii (assembly GCA_017140595.1). NCBI lineage: Eukaryota > Viridiplantae > Streptophyta > Magnoliopsida > Myrtales > Myrtaceae > Eucalyptus > Eucalyptus curtisii. Next base: position 38,798,103 of record CM029500.1, on the reverse strand, counting down.
CAAATAAATGAATTCTCAGCTCCAAGTACAATCTGTCAAACTAAGGCCAATATCATTTATTTGCGATTGCCAAACTTTAGGGAAAGGAATGTGAATGCTCCAAATTCTCATATATTCTCATTCCCGAATGGCCTAACATTCGTATCAGCCGGCCAAGAATTTCATACCCCAATTTGTCAACTGTTATTTCTATATGCAAATGTTTGTATGACGTCGTATAATCGGAGAGTGGCCAAGTTGGGTTTGTCTCGTTCATACAAGGCTTATCTACACCTTTGTCGTTGTTGGTTCCGGAGAGATGTCTGTCAATTGTCAAATGGGTTTTTCAGACTTCAGAGATCCAAGAAAATGCAACATAATAAAATAATTTTTTTTTATAAAATTTCGGAACGTTTTAATAAACTTTTGAAAAAGTGAAAAACCTCGAATCTAAATCTTTTAAAAAATACTGGGGAAAATGGGAAAATGAGTGCAGTTAAGAATAAAAGATAAGGAAGAGAGAGATTCTTGGAGGGAACCTTAACAAGGTTCAGACAGGATGAATCAGAATGATTACGTGATCATTGTTAAAATATAAAATCCCAATCAGAAAAATGGACCCTCCATTGTCCGCATCTTCAAGGTTGCCCTTGACAATATGGAACTTCATTAATTGGGGCAAAGTTTTTATTGTTATTTTTTCATAAACAGTGTATAAGTAAATATCTATTTGCAAATATCAATAAGGAAATCCACACTATCCTGTAAAGCATGCGTGGCATGTTTGATAAGTAGGAGTAATTAAAATTCCTTTCCTTTGTTCTATTGGAAAAATTGAAAAGAAGAATAACGAAAATGGTTAATAACTAACCTGTAAAAAAAAAAAAAAATGGTTAATAACTTGAAAAACTTTAAACTGGAATACCCATGATAAATTTACTCATAATTAATTTTTTAACACAAAAAATCCTAAAACAGTATACTTGTGATAAAAACCTCAAACTGGTATACTTATGACAAATTTACCCTAAATTAATTTTTTAACCACAAAAAATCCCAAAGCGGTACATGTGACAAATTTACCCCAAATGACTACAAAAAAAAAAAACCTAAACTGATACACTTGTGACAAATTTATCCAAATCTAATTTGTTCAACTGCCAAAACCCAAAATTAGTATATTTGTGACAAATACACCATCTATTAAATTGAATTAATACGACAAAAAATCACAAAAAGTTATAATTATGACAAATTGAGAGTAAAATCTCAAACCGGTACATTAATAAACCGTTATGTGTTATCCAACTCAGTAATTTGACAGTAAATTTAAATAAAACTGATATAAGGTAAATTCACCACAAGTGCACCAAATTTGGATAAATTTATCAGATGTGTACCAATTTGGGATTTTTTGTGGTAAAAAAAGTAGTTTGAGGTAAATTTATCAAAAGTGTACCAATTTGGAATTTTTCAGGATATTAACTTTAACAAAAATAATTGTCGTCGAATTGGAGATGATTCATCAATGCTAAATTAGTCGAACCAAGTATGGTGATATTTTCGCATCAGTTGATGTTTCTCGATCATACCTCAAATCTTTTATTTCATAAAAAAAAAAAGTTCGATGTGAATTCACTGAATTGACTCTTCCAATAAATCCAATTGGGCCAAGTAGGAATGTCAATTTCTATGGTGGCCTGTCTCATTCATGTAAGTCATTATCATCATCATCATCACCATCATCGTCGCCACATATAATTCATGAATTGGGGGAGGAGAGTGCGACTTGTCGTGTGATTGTATGCTGCATAATCGCAGCATATTAAGCCCACTTGAAGAAACAAGTTCAGATCTGCATGGACACCACTATACAAATTGATCGCCAATCATGCCGTATATTATATAAATATGTATTGGGAGTGTTATCTAGCTAGACTCTGCAACAACGATTCCCCACATTGTCGTTACTTTCCCCCACTTTGCCTCTTTTCCCAGCACTTGTCACATCTCCAGGAGACATTTATATACTCACCAAACTAAGGATAGATGTTCTTGAGCATTCAGTGATTTCCCATATATGTGACAACTAAGATGCTTGATTATCTCGTCACCATCCAGCTATCGCCGGTTGTCCAACGCAGCACACCTCCACATCAACGATTTTCAGCAAAATTAACCGGAAGGACTACATTATGATTTTGTGCAAAAAGTTTGGAACTAAATCAGCAAAGTTTTATAATTCATAACTGAATCGGCATCTCTACAATATGTTTAGGACTGATTTAAAAAATTTCCCCTCTCTTATCTAGTAAGGAGTTGGCAAAGATTCCAGAATCATAACCCATGATTTGTTTGATGGAAGTCTAGTCAATAATTAGGATTGTGATATGTTGACATGGGCTGATTCATGTGTATTTTACTTCCTTTCTATAGGTCTAAACTTTTCGACAAAATCCTTGTGTGAATGTATAAAAGAATCAGTTATCTAATGAACAACTATCTTTCTACAAGAGTTCCAATTGATTAGCATAATCAACAGCTTCTTTGGTTTAGAATCTCTCCTCCACCAAAAATGTGGATAAGCTAAAGTGACCACAGAAAATAAATTATTGAGTAAAGCTCTCACACAAGCGCGTTGCACGAGATTAGCGTGTTGTGTGACTCAATCTCGTGTGAGCTTTTAGCGACGAGTGTATAGAGAGAGATGAGGGTCTTTACTTAAAGGATAAGCGAAATGCAATGTGGCGCAACATCTAAATAAGGCAAGACGACTTCCACTATACATCCATGCCCTTTATTCTATTCACATGACAGTTGCATATATCCCACAAAAGAGCATCTATATTTATACCCCCTGCTTATAAAAATGTCTAGCAGAGGATTCTCTGATAATGGAGATTCACCCAACATTGCAAATATGCCCAACTTTAGTGACGAAACGTGAAATTGCAATGTTTAAAACAAGATTATGCCTCAGGTTAATATCTAATTGTGCTGGATTAGCAATATGTTCTTATTTAAATGACACTGAAATGATTTGAAAGCTTGAGGTGTATATCCAATAGTGCTTTCGTATAATGGCCTCTGACCAGGCACACTAAAGACCTGACCCCCCCCCCCACAAAAAAAAAAAGAGAGGAAAGAAGCACAAAATTTTAAAACAAATCTGTGAAAATTCTCTCCTTAATTTAATTAGAGAGAGTTTGGTACTCATTGATCATGCATGACGATGACTTGCGAACGTCATGATCAAATAAAATTATATTCTCCTTCCCAAGAGATACTTTGCCTTTAATCGAGGCTGCATGCATTTACTAAATGATTCTCCAGAAGTATCTTTAATTTGCTATATGCTCCGTGCACTAACAAAAGTTAATTCACTCACCTCCACATCCACAATGAGAACATAAAATGTAAAATAAAAAATTCGAATTTGTAGAACTAGATAGCAATGCCCTTTACCTTCGAATGTAAGCAAGCTTTATCTAGCAAAAACATTGGAATTGCACAAACATGTGGGCGGTGTTTCGAATCTTGGTTTGGCAGAAGACAAATTTATATCATATCGTGTCTGTGGGATTGGATCTGCTATTGTTAATATAAGGGGAATAAAGAAGTGGGGAATGAAATTAAAGGTACTTTGAAGATAGAAAGTAAAGAAATTCCTCGTATTCTTCCCCATTTCAGAAGCTCCTATGATGTCCAAGTTCATGCTTCCTCAATTGGCGGAGAAGGGTCAAAGCCAGATCTAAGAGAACTATGTAATTATCTGGAAGTATGTCTAGATGTGCAGCTTCATAAAACCCTAATTCCACCGAAATCTCTCTCCATGGAAAATGAAGTTTGTATCCAAGTCTTGGCCCAACTAATTCGCATGCATGCTTGTAAATTGCCAATTAAGTTCTCAACGTATTATTTGGATATTTGGCCAAAAGGATTACATTGACCAATCGTCAAAAGGCTAAGAACTAAATTGGCAAATCATCTTATTAAGACTAAATTGGCACAATTGAAAGATTTAGAACTGTATTGGCCTTTGTACAATAAATTTATGACTTTTTATACAATTTTCCCCGTCTCTCCACATTCGTTGAGTAAGACTCGAACAATAGGAATGCCGACATGGCTCCTAACATTACCTTAAGCAAGGATTGCCGAGTTTTCCATTATTGAATAAGTGGATCCAAATATCACTAACCCGAGTTGTTTGAACCATCAAGTGCTTTCTGATGACTCGGCTTCTGCAGGAACTACAGGAGAAAAACCGCATCTTCTTCATGAGACAGACAAAAGGAAGATTCGCGGGGTCCCATTTCGCACTGTAAATGGGCCGAAATTGATTGGGCCCAATTTATACAGGCCAAAGTGACGGGCCGGACTATGTCCGACAAAGTCTCATCGGGCCCAGTTAAGGACAGTCCCGATTCATTAGAAAGGGAAAGTGTCCTAATCATTATTTGACTTGGGTTGGAGCAATCGTGATTATTAATTACGAGATTTCAACTAATCCGAATGAAGGAATCAAACCGGGGCAAACCGTGGGTGTCAAACCCGTGGGAAAGACCACGAAAACGGTGGGTGTCATGATCCGTTTTCTAAGCCAAGTTTGTCAAGGTCAAACCCAGGGTTGTTGGGTGGTGGAGATAGAGTTTGAACACCAAATTTGTTTTCAATGTCATTCCCTATATTTGAAAAATCGCCATCTAAATATGCGGAAATCATTTTCCTTAAAAAGAGGAAAAAAAAAATACATAAGTCAAAATATTATGTTACGAATTGCTCTTCTTCTGACCCTTATTAATTAGGATGTCGTTTCGCCGGAACTAGTTTGTATCTATTCAAATAACGGGAACATAAAAATCTGATTCTTTCGTTGTTTTGTGTCTTTTTTCTGTCTCTTGAGTAATTTCTTTTTCCTTAGTATCTTGCGTGCTCGACCTAACATGACAACTATCACATTCTAAGGTCATCAGAGAACGAAATTCTTTTGCAGTCTTATAATAATGTCCTTCACCAACCTTGGTAGAAATATACCGTCTCGCCATTTTACAAAGAAAGAAAACTTCCCCTTCTTTTCAATTTCCCACCTATATATATAGTCATATTTTCAGTACGTTCAATTGTCCCAAATCCACAAACACCTCTCTTCTCTCTCTCTCTCTCTGTGCATGGCTGTTCTTATATCCTTATTCACCTTCACTTTATTATACCTCTCTTACAAATTATACAAACGCCTCACGCTAAACCTCCCGCCAGGCCCACGACCATGGCCCGTCGTCGGAAACCTCTACGGCGTTAAGCCGGTACGCTTCCGTTGCTTCTCCGAGTGGTCGCGAGCTTATGGGCCCATCATCTCGGTTTGGTTCGGGTCGACACTGAACGTCATCGTCTCGAGTGCGGAGCTGGCGAAGGAAGTGCTCAAGGACAACGATCAGCAATTAGCGAATAGGCACAGGAGCAGATCGGCTGCGAAGTTCAGCAGAGATGGGAAGGACCTTATCTGGGCCGATTACGGGCCTCATTACGTTAAGGTCCGAAGGCTTTGCACGCTCGAGCTGTTCTCGCCGAGGCGGCTCGAGGCCCTTCGGCCCATTAGGGAAGATGAGGTCACTGCCATGGTCGAGTCTCTTTACAGAGACTGCACTAGCCTTGGTATATATATGATACTATTTCTATAATTCTAGTATTTTGGGTCGAAATCTCGTTTATGAACTGAATTATCGACAAATCGAATGCTAAGTAGGAACATAATCTTCTGTAATTAACACTAAATGCAGAACATAAAGGGAAGGGCTTGATGGTGAAGAAGTACTTGGGGGCTGTGGCATTCAACAACATCACAAGGATAGTGTTTGGGAAGAGGTTCGTGAATGATGAGGGGGTGATGGACGAGCAGGGACGAGAGTTCAAGGCGATCGTGGCCAACGGTTTGAAGCTCGGGGCATCCCTCGCGATGGCCGAGCACGTCCCATGGCTCCGCTGGCTCTTCCCGCTGGAGGAGGAGGCGTTCGCCAGGCACTGCGCGCGGCGTGACCGCCTCACCCGGGCCATCATGGAGGAGCATGCGCTCGCGCGGCGAAAGCCCGGTGGAGCCAAGCAGCACTTCGTGGATGCGTTGCTTACTTTCCAAGGAAGTTATGACCTGAGCGAGGACACCATTATTGGCCTCCTTTGGGTACGTTCAAAACCTTACATTTACCATTTGTCGAGCTCGAACCCGTGCAATTTGATAAGCAAATGATCCCATTGGAGCAGGACATGATCACTGGCGGCATGGACACCACGGCAATATCGGTCGAGTGGGCCATGGCCGAGCTCATTAGGAACCCGAGAGCCCAACGAAAGGCCCAGGAAGAATTGGACCGCGTGGTTGGACCCTCCCGCGTCATGACGGAACCCGACATCCCAAACCTACCGTATCTTCATTGCGTCGCCAAAGAGGCCCTCCGGCTACACCCGCCGACACCGCTGATGCTGCCCCACCGGACCAATGTAGATGTGAAGATCGGCGGCCACGACATTCCAAAGGGCTCAAATGTGCACGTAAACGTATGGGCCATAGCCCGCGACCCAACCGTCTGGGAAAGGCCGCTGGAGTTCCGGCCAGAGAGGTTCATGGAGGAGGATGTGGACATGAAGGGCCATGACTTTCGGCTTTTACCATTCGGAGCGGGGAGACGGGTTTGCCCCGGAGCTCAATTGGGAATAAGCTTGGTGATGTCGATGTTGGGCCATCTCCTGCACCACTTTTCTTGGGCTCCGGCCATTGGGGCGAGGCCCGAGGAGATCGACATGGGCGAGAACCCGGGATTGGTTGCATTCATGAGGACTCCTCTTGAAGCCGTTCCTACTCCAAGGTTGGCTGCAGAGTTGTACAAGCGTGTACCTGTGGACACATAAATTTCACTGCTCTTTTCTATCTTTTTTTTTTGCGGGTTATGATGCAATCTATGAGTCAATCATATCTAAGTTTGCTTTTGCATGGTGAATTTCTAAGTTTTATTGCGCTTGACATAAAAGAAAAGTTGGTTCAAACGATGTATGGGCTTTGACTAGAAAGGTCCTCACATGGAATCATGTTCTCTTCAAGCAGGATTTCCGTTCTAGGAATCATGTTAATTGTTTCGCCTCACTGATCAAGCAGACATCGTCTTTCAACGCTGTTCTCTCCGTTCTTTTCTGTCCGGACGGGACGACTTCCGAACCCCGAGAGCACATCAAAGGCTCAACAAGCTCGCAGGAGACCTCGAACCGAGTCCAATCCATAAATAAAGAGAAACCGAGGAACATGCATAGAGAAGCCTTCCTAACCCTTGCTTCATTAAGATAACCAAATTTTTACTACAATAATGGATGACTAAAAGAGCAGAACCTGGCTCTTCTAACATTCTCTTAAGACTACATTCCCTGAGAAAATCTAACAGCAAAGGACTACATTCTTGGAGAATGATGATGTTAGCTTACAATATGGTAAAATTCAGATGCAATATCAAACCAAATGCAGAGAGGAACTAAACTCTTGCCAAGGAGCACCAAACAGGGTACAATCTTCCACATGCATATACCGCTTGTCTGGTGACAATTTGGACCTCTTCTGCTGCTCATGTACTCTCCCCATGATTTCCCAGTTATCCGACCCATCTAGAGTTCCTACATGAAGCTCCTGGTTTCAGCCCTCCTCATCGTAGTCTTCATCATCCTCATCAATGCGGGTACCCAGATTTGCTAATTGAAGAGGGTCAATGGACATCTTGTCAACCTCGGACAGTGACCATCCTGGATATTCTTCGTGTTTGGCCTCATCAACATTAGGTTCCTCAGATGAAACACCAGCTGCTGGGACTTTCGCTGGGGTGCCCTCATTCTCAGTAACTTGAGCGTTCAGATCAAAACCATGCGCCCCAAGCTTGGAACCATCAGTGGCTGTGATAGTTTCCTCAGCAGTTGTCTTTGGCTCAGAGCTGTGATCTGAAATTGTTCCTTGATTGATAATGTTCTTGTTGACAGGTTGCAGAGATGTGGTCGGCTCAGATGATTCAGTTTCATGGTGCGTAGTCTCCCTCTCAGTGGCTCGGCCACCACGCCCGCGGCCTCTTCCTCGGCCACGGCCTCTTCCTCTGCCACTGCTGCCAGTATGGGCCATCTCAAGCTGCATTTAGAAGGGTAGAAATAGCTCTCCTTTTCAGACCATATCCAAATTATCCAAAAAGTGAGAGGTAGAGCAATCACAATGAAAGAAAAAGTCATTACCGTCCTGCTCTTCTTGGATTCTTCATCAGTGTCATTACCATCATCGATGGTAGCCTTCCTGGGTTACCAAAATAATAGAGTACATTCTATTATTATTAGCTTAACCTATACATATGCTCAATAAGAAAAATGGAGGGAAACGATATTCCAACCTTCTCCTGGACACTGTTCTATCCTCAGAAACAGCATCTGAATGACCATGACCATGACCATAGTCAGGAACCCTGCTGACAATGTCCCTCAGGAAATCAAACACATTATAGCTTTGCACACAATGCTTTCTGCAGAAAATAGGATTTCGTTGCATCAGATCTAGCTCTGCTTTAAAAGTACCAAGAAATTATATTTTTCAGGGGAAAGCTAAGAGCGGATGATTTGGTCACTTATTTAAGAGGGAAATCAAAAGCAAATCATCAGTACCAATACCAGGGAAGAGATGAAATGTATTATCTAGAAGATGCAATGATCATCTAATCTGATGGTCTTCGCACTTCTAAGTGCACATGATAAATGTATTTCAGGATGCATTTGGTTGATTGATGATCTTCACTCAAATAAATCACCTTTAGTTTACCAACTTGCCTTAACCCATCCATAGAAGAGTTGCACAGAACAGGAAACCTCTATAATCGAAAAAGCTGCTTTATCTCACAAAAACCAAAGATCATGGTGGCAAAGAAAACAATAGAACAAGATTGAGAGTAAAACATCTGTAAGGTCAAAGTTTGATACGAAAAGGGAAAATCATTAACCCTCACTAGCATTTACAACGTAATGCACAACTTACTGCCATGTGTGCACATCAGATACGCATGAATGCATCACAAGGACAAGCATCCACAATGAAACGTAATGAATTAAAGCTGACAAAAATTTTAGTACAAGATGAGAGATTGTGTTTCGAAAAAATGAAAAGAAGGAAACAGTTGCAAAATTACAATTACTTGCACAAGGGTCCAAAAGCAACATAAAATATCCAAGGAAAATATTAAGTCTAGTCTAACTTACAAATGCAGCGAATTCATAGTCTTTGCTCCCCTTTGAAGTGTTATCTCGTATGTACGGTCACAAAGGTCTTGCAAAAATAATTCTAATGCCTTAGCTGTAACAACATCAAGGATAATTGTAAGCACCACAACAATCTTAGAAAGACAGCAGAGTGAATAGCATGTGTCCTCCTGTACTTACAGACTAGAACAGGAACTGCTAACGCAATTTTCCCTACATCTTCATCTGCTTGCATTATCTTCTTGATCCTTGCCTGCAACATTTTAATTAAGAAAAACTCAAACCACAATGAGGATATATTGACCGAAAAAGGCATAATTCATCATTTTCATATCATCTTCCTGCACATGATGACCTCCGGTTATCAAGGCTAGAAATACTCTCTTTTCAAAAACTCGAACATGGTCAGAAACTGATCCCTAAATAGAGTACACTGAACCAAATTTAACATGATTTAAAACATGTCACTTAAACATCTGGCTCTTTTTTCCACCGACACTTGACCTGATCACCTGATCACCTGATCACACTCTCCTATAACATACTAATGCAATTATGTTGAAGAGCTCCAGACTTTTCAATGCTTGTGCCAAGCTCATATGGTTAAAAGTTAAGTATTACGACAACAAGAAAGCATTTCAGCCTCAGAACTCCAATTGAGGCCCCAAGTTCCTTAGGAAAAAGCAAGAGATCAAAAGGGATTATTTTACTGAGAAAAACTTGCTTTCTCCTTTTATTTCCTTTGACTTTTCATATTCCACATAAATAATAAAACTAAAAATACAGCTGTTCCATCTGCACTAATGTACCATACCTTAACATTAGACGCAAGAAGAAACAAATCACATGGAAGGTTAATGGCCAATTGATCCTTAAGTAAAGTAGGAACCGGCAGTCATAAGGCTCCAAATTAAAAAAAGAAAGAAGGAACAAGGACCGTGTAAAGCGATTTAAAGAAGAAGACAAACATATCACCAATTATGAGCACCTCCAGGCTCCGGCCACAAATGCGCTAGTTAGGAAACTAAATGAATCAGATAACTTGCATGCTGGTCAAGCTCAGCCAGGAGTAGGACTACGCAAGCCCAGTCATCCATATCAAAGCCAACGCTCCAATGCTTACCATGATTTTTCTTATCCATGGGCCTTATAATCTTGCAAATCAATGTCGCAAATAGTATGCTTTAATCGTGATCTCTGGAACTTCACATTCTCCTTCTGGATTATCTTAAAAGCCATAATCTTGGAAAATTATTGATCTCGGAGATTAATGACCAACTATTGCTGCCCAAAGATGGCTTGCCTCCTCCTTTCACATTTTCCTTCCAGTTTTATGATTTCTCCCTCAGTTCCTTCTCAAGTTTTAACGCAGAACGTTAGCAAGGCTAGCTGCCATGGTTAAAAAGCCACTGAAGTATAAAACTTCGGCGCTCGAGATTTGAATTTTAAGCTCAAATCTTGGCGATTCAAGTACACGCAATGTCCCAATATTGTGAACTCCCAATTTCAGCATTTGCACTATAAAGGGAGGGACAAGTTCGTGGATTGTCCTGAGCACCACCAAAATTAGCTGTGGATCAGAACTGCTAGGGTAAAACCTTCAGATAAAGAAAAGAGAGGATCTGCCAAAAACAGCAACAGGTTTTTACCACTCTAGCCAGGAATCAAGGAATAGGCACATGAGCCCCCCTCCCAATTGAAGCTCTAAATCCCGACCCCATCCCTGAAATTGCCCTAAAAGGGAATGTTCACGACAGAATTGACATCTAATGGCAGTAGCCCCCGCGATTTAGAGGAAGAACGAATCTCGAAAATCAACGGCGGATGGGTTTCGGATCATCGATCTAGGGAACTGCGAACTCCTGCAACTAATTTGACCTAGCTCCCGCATATTCACAAAAAAAGATAAAAGCCATCACCCCAAGACCCAATCCCCCATCGGATTTTCAGACAGATCGCGTCTCCCCACGAATTTCAGCACGAAATCCTCTGATTCAGTCGCGCAAACCAGATCAAAATGTTACACAGAGAGAGAGAGAGAGAGAGAGAGATCGAAAGGGGAACTTACAGCCGGAAATCGCGTGTCGAGCTTCTTCCTCATGGCGTCAGGACCGCAGCAGCATCAAACGAAACCTCCCCCCCTTTCCTCCCTTCCTCCCCTTTCTCTTTTTCCCCTCTCAGAAGGGGGGAAAAGGCCAAAAAAAAAAGAAGAAAAAAAAAAGAAAGGCAGCAGCACCACCAACCAAATCTAGAGAGAGAAATCAGATCGAGCTCCCGAACGCGAAGCGTCGCGACAATCGCGAGACCGCCGTGTTTCCATGCACAATCGACGGGCGCGAATCCCAGATCCGGAAGCGAAAACGACCGCAACCAGCAGGAAGGAGGAGGAGGAGGAGAAGAAGGTGAAAAGCTTCCCCGAAATCGCGAAACGAAGATCGAACCTGAGACGTGCCTCCACGGGATATCCGTCCGTACGAGATTGACAAAAAGGGCTTTTTTTACAGAAATTAAGCGATGAGGTGAAAAAAAAAGAAAAAAAGAAAAAAGAGGAAATGGGAAAACGCAGGGGGGGTTGGTGATTCCCTGACGTGCCGTGATACGGCGAGCGCGCCCGGGATAGCGAAACGCTCGCGGTGAGCGTGAGCGTGACAGGCACCGGGGGAAATGTCCACGCGGTGCTCTCTGATTGGGTGGTCTTCTCTGTATTCTCAAGGACATTGCGTCTTAACTCGGTAAAATACATTATGATGCTTCGAACGTGATTTCTTTTTTTTTTTTTTTTTTTGCCAGGAATAAAATTTTCATTTCAAAACAAAACACAACAGAATGGATGTTGTACCTACGTTAGAACGATAAATAAAAGGAGACTCGATCAATCCAATATTTTTAATTATAGACGAAAGATCACGAAAGAAAATAGAAGGATGCAGTGTCTATTTGATTAAAAGCCTAATTTGCAAGTGTATAAGCAGCTTCATTCTTGGATTTATGAGTCGAGGCCAAGGTATAACTTGGATTTTGCTGCAGTAAGAAACGAGGATATGCAACGAAAGGTTGAATAATTTCGTTTTGAATGGCATCAATTAAGACTTTGCAATCACTTTTAAAAATCACTTTTTGAAAGTCGACAAACTGAGCATGATTGTAGGGGAGAACGAGAGCTACTGCTTCCACTTCCACTAGTGAGTTCCAATGTCCTTTCCTTGTCCAAGCTTGGACAACTAAGCCGCTAGCCAATCATGCCATGATACCAGTGCCTCCTTTATTATTTTTCCATACCGCATCTGTATTAAATTTCAATTCTTAATCTAACGATGGGAGTCGGGAGTCTGTACCTTCCCCAATAGGATCGAATCCTCACTTGTTGCAACTGTGTTCTCTTCCCCGAACTTGTTTGAAAATTCCGTGAACTCGTATGAAACCAACTTCATTGCTTGGGAAGAAGCGAGAATAACTTGATCATGTTATATGACATTCTAATAGCACCACGTTTTAATTCATAGAATCGCTACAAAGAGGGTGAAGAGTTTGCAATCAAAACCTATTCTCTGAGCAATCCACCCCGAGTCAAGAAAATGGTTCATCATTTCCTTTGGTGCTTCGACTCTAATTGTTTAGAAGGAAATTAATAATTTTAAAAAGAATTCTAAATATAATAACTTATATCATTTAAAAAATAAATGAGAAATAAATATTTCCATCATCTGAAAAAACATTTTGATATACATTATTGTCAATAATTAAAATATTTTTATTCAATGAATTATTTCAAGTGAATACTCTTAATATAATATTTTCATATTATGTATTTTTACCAAGACCAAACCGAGCATTCTTTTATTTTATTTTTTATTTTTTGTAACCTAGGAACCCCGATCGCTACTTGATCGTGGATTCATTTCTCGCAACTTGTCACCGCCACTCTTGCCTACCTTAGGGTAAGTCGTGGGTTCCTTTCTCCATGAGGTAGCGACACACGAGAATCGAACACCTGGATCTCTTGTGAAAGGAACTAGTGCCCAACCAACTACGCCGCCACCACGGGTGATAAACCGAGCATTATTTTTCTTCTCTCTTTTCCCGGCCAAAATTCTTCTGTCTGGCCCAAAATTGTCTATAATAATTTGTATTATTACATGTCACTTAATTTAATATCTATTTCTCTGAAGAGATAGGAAAATGCTCGTGTTGCGTATGCATTCTATGAATTATGCTACGGATTGTCTAGGTCCATGCAAATAATTTAATGTCCAACTGTTTTAATTAGTTATGTTTAAAATTCTGATATTTTAAGTAACTCCGTATTTTGTCCCTTTTTCATGAAAGAATATCCTTTTTCGAGATTATAAGAACCCTAGAAATCTCATAAAAAAATGATGGAGACTCTAAAACTGCTCAACAAACCTAAAGATCTTTCTTTATCTTTGTTAATTTTTCCACCTTTTCAAAAGATTAATTGACAAAATAAAACAAAAGTTGCACGTGTGTTTTTGTTATTGCTAATACATTGAAAAAAAATCAATATAAAAAATAAAAATAGAGAAAAAAAAATATCATGTAGCATAAATTGCGAGGAATTGGGCAAAAAATAAGGAATCTGATGGTTCTTCGCAAATGCATTAATATATGTCGGATGCTCAATGGAGCACCGATACGTGAAAAGTATAATGATATTTATTTTGGGTATTGGTTTATTGTCAAATACTAATTACTTGCGTAAAAATGCTACAGTCTAGTAGATATATAAATTATTCATGTAATTTTAAAAAATATAAATAAAAGATGAGTTTATTTTGTCTGAACATAAGATAAGATTAGACAAGTTAAGACAATTAAATAAAATTTTAAAAAATAAAGAGAAGCCAAAAGAGTCGAATCTAGCCACCACCTTCCCCTTTGCTCCATTTACGAACGCTGGCCCACCCATCAAGAAATGACAAGTGGCTCGCTCGCTCTCGGGGAAGCTTAACCAGCAAAATGTCATGGACAAAGATGTATATATAAAACAGGATTGTACTACAACAATCTTGTTTATTATATACATCTTTGTCCACGACATTTTATTTTTAATAAATGACAGTAGTAACATATTGAAAACGATAAGTCAACTATCTAAAAAATCAGAAATCTCACATCACTTTTATAGGATCGGTCTAAATTAACTTTTCATTACTTTTTTATTTATTCAAAATTAATTGCCCACGGCATTCTAACTTTTCTTAAATTCAAAATTTATGAAATTTTCGCACATGAAAAATGTAGATACAAAAATTAACGTACCTTTTTTTTACAATATAAGGGAATTTAAATAATGTTTTAAATTTTCTGGCTGGCTTCTCGTTTATTTCAAATGTTGAGGACTTGCTCCTTAATGTGTGCACGCACTCCTTCTTCTAATGTTTTACCTCATGGAAAAATGCATAATTTCTTGCGCATTAAACAGCAATGTATTTATATATTCAATTAAAACTTTCTTAGTTCAATATGTTTGGAAAGCAAAAATAAGGGATTACTTTGTTTATTTTTCATTATTCAGAAATCCACAATTCCAAAAAATATAATGATTAAAGAATTACTTTAAGAATTATTTTTAAGTTTTACAGCACATTATGTTCTTTTCCCTTTTTTCTATAATGGGAAATACTACAAAAACTCCAAACATTTTTTTTTTCGTGTCACAAAAAATTCAAACTTATACATGCGTGATACATGTAATCTTTGTCTTTGTTTCATTTAGGGCATATTTTTCGCTATTATAAGTTTGGGGTTCTTTGTAACATAACATTTTGAGAAAAATCCAAAAAATAGTCTGAAGTGCTTTCATTTTCTTAAATAAGGGCATAGAGTGGACCTTATTTTAAATAAGAGCTTGAAGTGGCCTTGGTTGTTTCAAATAAGGGCCTGAAGTGACCATGATTATTTCAAATAAGAGCTTGACCTCACTAGTCGCCGCCCGGCTAAATTTTTCGATCGGTTAAGGGCTATTTCATCCAATTTTTTTTTCTTCTTTTTTCTTTGGCTGACGAGGGCCTGCAAGCCCTAGCCTGCCCTTACTAGTGGCTAGCATGGGTGGCCCTCATCGAATCGCCCTCGCCCAGCCCTCTGTGGGCATCACCGGTGGCCAATCGGCCACCAACAAAGATGAAGAAAAAAAAAGGAAAAAAAAAAGAAGAAAAAAGGGAAAATGATAATTGACGAAAATACCCTTGATCGCAAGAAAGTTAGGCCATTGTTTAAAACAAACATAACCACTTTAAAGTCCTTATTTAAAATAGATATAACCACTTCAGACTCTTATTTGAAATAATATTCACTTTACGTTTTTATTTGAGAAAGTGATGCTTTTCAAGCCCTTATTTGAAACAAATTCCACTTCAAGCCATTTTTTGAAATTTTCCCTAAAATTTTTCAAGGTACTTGTATCAAATGGGCGGATTTAGGGTTTTTAGTAACAAAAAAGGTTTAGGTTATTTGTGTCACAATGAGCATAATTTATGTTTTTTTTATGGTATTAACCAAAAACATTTTTATGATTTTCCAATATAATTATTCCAATCAATTTTGCCTGAAAATCATTGATGTATATTCTAGTCATTCTATATGATACGGGCAACACTAACGTGGGCAACTTTTTCAAATTTTTTATTTTATTTTCCTTTATTTATTTTATTCTATTTTTATTTTTTCACTATGGTCATACGAGGGTCGTTAGAGCTCTTAATCGCTAGGGCCTTAACTTCACTAGCCTTAGTGAAAAAGAAAAGAAGAAGAAGAAATAAATAAATGATTTGAAGTCAAGTTTAAAAAAAAATGAAAAAAAATCTATGTGAATATTGATTGTGCCACGTAGGATATTAATGTCTATGCTAGTGATTTTAAGCTAAAATTAGCTGAATGACTAAATTGGTGAATCGTCAAAAGTTTAGAACTAAATTAATAAAATTGATAGGTTTGTAACTGAATTGGCATCCGTATAATATATTGGGAAAATTTCAAATAAGGACTAAAAGTGCCATCATTTTCTCAAAAGAAGACCTGAAGTGAAGTTTGTCTCAAATAAGGACCCAAAGTGCCTTCATTTTCTCAAAAGAGGATCTGGAGTGGAGTCTGTCTCAAATAAGGACTCAAAGTGATTATTTAGTCTCAAAGAAGGACCTCATTTGCTAGCCGGTGAATAGATGCATCTCCAATGCATATTTCGGTAGCCTAATCGAGGGTATTTTTGTCCAAATTTTTTAAAAATTTTCGATTGTCTTGTTCTTTATTATTATTATTATTTTGGGTCAATGGTGGCACTGTTCATCATCTTCTTCGTCCCATGTTTGTCTTCTTCTCAAGAACATCTGACTTGGGAAGGGCTAGCGAGCGCTGGCCGTTGGTGAAGGCCGGCGAGGGTTAGACGCCCATCGTCGACAGTAGGCGAGGGCCACTAAGCCCTCGCCAGCCGTGGGCGAGGGCTTGCAGGCCGACCCTCCCCAGATTTGGCGAGGGTGACCTCGGTTGTGGCCGGCGAGGGCCGTTGAGCCCTTGCTAGCTGCGGGCGAGGGATTGCAGGCCCTCGCCGGCCCTTATCAATGGCTAGTGAGGTGGGTGAGCCCTCGCAATAGGCTGGCGAGGGGCGACCTTATTGATGGCCGTGAGGAGCGACCTCCCCCACCTCCGCCCTCCGCTCCACCGACGACCTCGTCTTTTGTTAGGACTACGACTGGGACGCTCGCGTCGCTTTCTTCATCACTTCCTCCCACCACCTCTCCTAGATCGACGACTTCTTCAGCTACCCCTTTTGCCCTTGAGGACCATCTTGTAGGGCCAGATTTGGACGGCCCCCCTCCCCCATGGCCAGCGAGGGCTCGATGGCCCTCGCCCGTTGTCAGTGATGGGCATCGAGCCCTTGTCGACCCTTACTAGCGATCGGCGCTCGCTGGCCTTTCCCCAAGTCCGATGTTCTTGATCTGGGCAAGAAGAAGTGAACAGAAGACGAAGAAGACAATGAACAGGGCAACCAAAAATGAAAAAAAGAAGAAGAAGATGAAAATACCCTAATCAGGGCACCGAAATATACATCGGAGATGCATCGATTCACTAGCCGACGAGTGAGGTCTTTCTTTGAGACTAAATGACTACTTTTGGTTCTTCTTTGAGACAAGTTTCATTTTAGGCCCTCTTTTGAGAAAATGATGGCACTTTGAGTCCTTATTTGAGACAAACTTCACTTCAGGTCTTATTTTGAGAAAATGATGGCACTTTGGGTCATTATGTGAAATTTTCCCTAATATATTTATGACTTTATTTAGGAGTTTCCCAATTTGAAGATGTATACATCCCTGACTATGGTAGATTGAACTTTTGTTCTATACAATATACAATTGGCAATCGCAGTTGTTACCCTTACCGTAATTAATAACACGTTGGTCGACAGCTCACAAAGGTCACAAATTGGAATTGAGATAAAAAAATCCAACGTGGAATTCTAATCTTCTCATTTCTTTCTAGGATAATTTTCAGGGGTAGTTCAAGAAAATTATGAAGGGATTTTTAAGTGAATTTAAAATAAGGATCTTCTCACGAAGACCCGAGCCAGCATGCTTAACGAGGAGATATTCGATTTTTCAAAAATATCGTTTATACATAATCCTTATTTAGAATTTTATTTACCGGGGATATGTATATATACAATTTTTGTTTTGCAAAACAGGATCCTTTAAATAGACGGGGGCAGGATCGGAAAATCCTGCGAAGCACGTAAACGAACGCACAACCTTTGGAGAGTTTAAACACGACGATCGGTACGATCGCTTTCAGCCTTTCACCGACCAACGCCTGGTGAAGCTTTGCTCCCTCCCATCCCATGTGCTGGAGCAATTCCTTGTTCCCCAAGCAATCCATGATCAGGGGACTCCTAGAGAGCCTTAGCTTCTCCACCGCACGTTCCTCTCCCTCTCTCTCTCTCTCTAGCGATCGTCCTTACTTACGTGTGCATCTCCGAAGAGCGCCGGCATCGTCGTCGTCGTCGTCGTCGTCGTCGGAATTCTCTCTCGGCCTGATCGTCGCTGATCATCGGGGGAACGTTAATGGATTGGTGAGGACGAGGATCGGGTAATCGATGGAAGGCCATAACAATCCGGTGGGTAACGCGCAGGGCGGCGCTCCCGCCGTCGAAGGCGGCGACTGGAGGCGGATCTTGACGCCGGAATCCCGCAGACGGGTCGTCGGCAGCATGTGAGTTCTCTTTTCATCGCGTCTTTTCTTTTTCCTTTTTGGGCGGGGGCGGGGGGGGGGGAATTCCGACGTCTGCTTTCTTCACCAAGAACGTCGAAAGCAGAGGCGCATCGAGATTAAACTAACGAATCGCGGCATTCGTGGGGAGTTTGATTTATCTGTGGGTGTTCTGGCTCTGTTTCCTTTAGGAAAAAGAATTGCTTTTGCGATTTCTCGCGTGCCATCCTTCAAGGCCCGCCAGATTTTTCTTCATGTCGATTGCTGTGGGTCGTGATTTACGTCCCCAGCCTTCAATCTCTCACGAATATGTGGTTTTGACGTGAAGCATGGAGAACCTGATGAAGTTTCTTCCTCATCGCGGGCAAGACGATCTTCCCGAAGTGCAGAACCTCGCAATGCAGTTGGAGGAAAGGCTTTACGCGGTCGCCTCGAGTCAGGTATATGAATAGTCTTTTCTTTCGCCAGGTTGACGGTCATGCTGGTCCCACAAGATTGCACGATATAGATGTAATTTCAACACGAGAACATACTCCCTTGGCTGACGCATGTGTATAGTTATGCAGTCTGGTCACTGCATGTAGGCTGCTGGATTTTACAGGCTTTGTTTCATGTACATCCGCCCTATGGATTAGAGGAAGTCATGCATTTGAGTAATTATGCATCGGTGGTATTGGGTGGAAATAAGGAAATTTTCTTGCAAAGGTATAGCATTGTTTAAGTCTTTGGCTATCAGTCACGTTGAGCATCTCCTTCATTTTCCTTTCAGGAAGATTATATAAAGAGGATATCTCTAAAGATGCTACAAATTGAGAGATGTCAGCAAAAAAGGGGAGCCGATTTATTGCTGGCCAACACCAGTGGGGCAAACAATAAGCCTTCAGATCCAGGTACACATTTGAGGATGTTGACAATCATGTGATGCAACAAGTTTGTGTGAGCAGGTACCGTAGAATTGTTGAGAACATAAATTTCAGCGGAGTACTACTCTCAGTAGACCTCTTTCACTGCATGCTCAGTCTCTGTGTTGGTTCTGCCTTGAGGTGGACAAAGAAGGTGAATATACAATGAAGATGTATTTGACATCTCGAAACTAGCCAAGGCAGTCTGTTCTAATTATTCTTTTGCCAGCATGTGATGAAATCAAGATGCTTGATTTTTACCTACTTGGTATTTCATGTTTTTCTACGTTTTGATTTTCTTTTTGACACTGTGCAAGATTTTTATGCTAGATGCTTTCATGGTTTTTGTCAGTTCATCAATTTCATGGCCTTTGTAGGTACCTGGCCCCAAATTCAAAATCAAAGCCAATCAAATCCTAATCGAGCAGCAGTTAATCAGTCTCAAGCACACCATGCGGTTTTATCAACAATTACAACTGCCAGAACGCAATGTCCTCCCAATTTATCATCCGTGCACCCTCCTGGCAACTCGAACTGGAATTCCACGCCAAGTGCGGGTGGACCGAACTCCACAATGCAGCACATTCCGGGTATGAAGGGAAGAGATGTCTCCTCAAGCATGTTTTGTAATCCTCAGAGGCAGATTCATGGACCTGAACAGCAGCTGAAGCAGCAGCAATCTCAAAATCCACAGCAGCATCTTTACAACCAGCAGTTGCCGCATCCGGCCATGAAGCAAAACTTTCATAATTCGTTGCCGGCCACTCGATCTCAACCTCCTCAGCAATCTGTTCTGCAGGCGGGCCCTGTCACACAGCAAATTGTCATGCAGTCATCTCCTCTGTCTAGCCTTCATCAAAGTCAACTGTCCTGTACTCAGCAATCAAGACAACCGATGCTTCAGCAACATCAAGAACCAGTTGTCAGGCTCCAACATCAAACACAACATACAAGTGCCTACCCAGTGCCTTCACAACAGCAGAATATAGGACAACAGGCCAGTGTATTGAATACGCCACGAAATAACTACATCAATCAGCATAGCAGCCTGATGAATATGCAGCAGCAACTGCAGAATGACATTCCAAACCAGGTGAGGCAGCAATATTCTTTAGTAGTGTAAGAAAACGTTCTCTCCAATGAAAATAGGCTGAAGCTGGGTGCTCAAGTTGATGTCTCTGAATTGCAGCAGCAGCAAGTGCAGCAACCATTCGTGCGGACTCAATATGTTTGCTCAAGCAAACAGGGGGCTATGCAAGACCCTTCTAATTCTTTGCCATCTGGTTCCTACCATTCTGGAATGCAGAGAAGTCTACAAACGTCAAGATCATCCATGCAGCACCAGGGTATGACAAATCAACAAAAGCACTCATTCCCATCACAGATGCCCCTTCCAGGAACATCGAGTATGTTATTTACCATTCTGTGAATCATCCTAGCCTTGTTTGTAGTGCACCTGTTGTAAAAGAATATCTACATCCTCTAGTTTGGATCGTAGATGAAGAGTTTTGCTTTCAATTTTGCAGAATCTCTTGATTCTATCTCTCAAACAGATACTGCTTGTACGGACGATTGGCAAGAGGAAGTTTTTCGAAAGGTAGTTCAATGTGATTTGATCTGTTGAGCATAATTTGACCAAATTAGATGGCTGCAGTCATGCCCTTGGGCCTTCACCGTGTTTCTAAGCTATGCAATGGAGGAGTTTTCTAGTATGATAAACAGTGGTGATGGACTATTGTGAATTGCGAAAAAATGAGTAGATTATGCGGGTTTGTATGATGTCACCCTGAAAACCAGGACGACCAAACGACTGATGGTTTTTCTGATCATTCATGATGTCATAGGATCTGATGAGGTCACATGTAGAGGGCTAATTAGAGAGATTGCTGTTTCCTGCAATTTTTCTTGTTTTAATTCCATAGAACACTGTTAAATATGTCTTCTACTTATTACTGTAAAATAGCGATGCAACTTGTATGTGCACCACTTATCCCACTTATCAAATCTGAATGACGAACTTTCAGTATTTTGGCTTCTTAGAACAGACAGACTTAAATGAGAAGAAAGTACTCTCATGAGCGTGTCTTAGAAACTGCCTTGATTATATTGACTAGCTTCTTCTGGATTGCAGATTATTGACATGAAGAGGCTGTATTTATCTGAATTAGAGGAAATACACAGCAGACTTTCTATGAGACTGCATCAGGTGTGTGCGCTCAGTATTTAAGTATAGGAACAAACTATTTGTCATATTTGGAGTACTCATTTTAAGAAAACATGCAAGTACAAAGTTAAGCCTGTGTAGTTCTTCTCTTTACCAGCTGTATTTATGTCTTTTCAGATTGTTTCAATTCCCCAGTCACCCAACTCAGGGCAATATCAAAAACTGCAAGAATTTAAGAAAGGGGTGGGTCGACTCATTTCTTTTCTGGGAGTTCCCAAAAGCAAAATCTCACCCAGTATCAAGGATAACTTGAGTTCATTCGAGAAGAACATTGTGCATGTCATCAATGTAAATAGAGCCAGGGGGCTAAGTCTACCGCAGCAACCACATGTCCCCCCACCCCCACCTCATATGCAGTTCATGCCACCTGAACAATCCCCAGCTCAGTTTCCTTCTGTCCCATCGCCTGGGATAGATATGTCAGAAACCACTGTTAATTTTCAGTGCAACCCAAACATGCTTCAGTTTAATCATCTGAATCAACGGCGGGAATGGATGCTGCAAAATCAGCAACTTAATCAACAATTTCAAGAATGTCTGGCGCAGCCGCAGCTGATGCAGAAACAACAGATTTCACAGCAGCTACCTGCATGCTTGCAGACTTATCAGATGTCACTGCCTGATCAAATGGGAAATTCAAATGACTTAAAGACGAGACTGGGAACAGGCGTCAGACCAGGATCTGTCTCTCAGCATCCTCGTTTATCTGGATACCGGCCTTCTCATTTAGATCAACATTTGAAACCAGGAACTTCATTGCCTAAATCTTCACAACAGCTTCTCCCAGTGGCTTCCATTCAAATCTCAGAACACCCTTCTCCAGAGATTGATAAGCATAAGCTGTTGACGGCATCCACAAAAACTGGAATGTTTTTACAATCTGCAAACTCACCTTTTATGGTTCCATCCCCTGCTTCTCCTTTGGGCTTGTCGCCAATGCCAGTGGATGCCGAGAAATCTATTTCGGGTCTCTCATCACTATCCAATGGTGGAAATACTGGACAGCTGCAAACAGACGACGCACTGGCATCAACGCCACCAGTTTCTACTGGGACTCCAGGAATTTCAATCTCGCCACTGCTTGCTGAATTAAGTAGTCCAGATGGGGCTCCGTGGAAATCGGCAAAAACTGCTTCTGGAAAATCAAGTGTTACTGAGCAGCCTGTTGAGCGTTTAATTAGAGCGGTTGGTCTGATTTCTTTCAAATGCTTTTACTAAAAACTACACTATATCGGGATGGACATTTCCCCCTTGAATAAATTGTAAGTGTAAGTTGGTTTTGCTGTCTTTGGTTCAGGTGAAATCAGCTTCACATCAAGCTTTGGAATCTGCCGTAGGTGACATCATATCATTAGTCAGAGGAAATGATTGTCTAGCTGGGACTGCACAAGGAAGTGGTTCAAGGACTGCAGTTGGTGAAGATTTGGCTGCAACATTGAAGTGCCATTTGCCATCACAAAACTCCAATTTGCAAGATGAAATAAGTGGGACAAGGAAATTGAAACGCTATGTTAGTGCGATGCCTGCGAACCTGGCGCCATCTCCAGGAAGTATGAATGATAGTTTTGCGCAAAGGACTGCTTCAGAAATTTCTGACATAGAGTCGACAGCATCATCTAGTATCAAAAGGCCGAAATATGAGGTTCTGATCTTTCTTTGACATATGAGCCAAAACTTTTTGGTGCATTGTAGTCACTTCTCTAAGCTAAGCATAGTTTTGGCGTGTACCAAAAGCTGTTGGTATTTGGTTTTGCTGTTTACTGGCTCTCTTTCTTTGCAAGAACTTACATTTCTTGAGTGCACTCGGTAGATACTAATTTTTCAGTTATCCAGGATACTATTTTCTCAAAATGCCAAAAACAGTTCTTATCTCAAAGTCGTCTGGTAGTGTTGCTTGGACCAATTCATGTCTCTTCATTATGAAAGATTGGATTTATTGGAAATTGTGATTGATACTTGAACCGTTGGGTTTCTAAGTTGAACGTCTTACTCCATTCCTCTGGGTGTTTAGTCTACCCCTTCTTTTGTTTCTCTCTGTTTGTTGCCGTCTCCATGTGACAGGTCCAGGGTCGATAATCTTGACAGTACTGACGTTTGAAAGGGCACTTATGTACTGGGCTAGCGACCTTCATATGTCTATCCTTCTCTAACTTTTCTTGCCTGCTGCCTTTCTATGCCTCTCAGAGTGCCCTTCCTTTTCTTGTATTTGGTTTGCTTATATGAATACTAGTGATGGACAAAGCAAGTTCTTTATTTATTTATTTATTTATTTTTTTTGGGATAAAAAGCAAACATAGCAAGTGTTAAGTAAGCAGGTGCAGTCATCTCCCAGATAGCCACACTTCTGAACACTTCAGCCACTTGGACCTTTTCCAGTAAATGGGATTAGGGAGTGGATTTCTTAGTGATTATTTTTTTCCATAATCTAGAAAGATTTGTTATGTCCATATTGAGCTAGTTTGCTTCAGAGTATTACATGATGCTAGTCTACTGAGCAGAATGATACACATTTTTGTAGGCTAATTATAATCTCTGGGGAGAAATAAAGCAGATCAACCGGCAACTAATACTCACGGTGGTTGATATCAGTGATGAAGAAGTTGATTCTCATGCAGCTTCTGCATTCACTAAAGTGGGTGAGGGAACTATTGTCAAGTGCTCTTTTACCGGTGTGGGTATCAGTCCAAATCTAAGATCAGAGACCACCTCCTCGAAGATGGTATGATGTTTGTATGAGATTTGTTGAACATACCTGGTTTTCTGAAGTTCTTATCCAATTTTTCTTTCTGATTGTTGTGCAGTCACTGATTCAGCCTTTGTGGTTGCTTCTGCCTATGAACTATCCAAACTGCTCTCCCATTCTGTTGGACAAGCTTCCGGTTGATGTCAGGTGAGAATTTATCTAGCATTCTCATTAGCTTTTGTAGGAATCAATACTAACGTCCTTTTTTGGACTAAAAAAGAAAACATTTAGATTCGTATCTGATTTTCCTTTCTTGTCTATGCTCTTGATTTTTTCTCATTTGACTGTTTAGTGGGAAATCTCTGCCTTATTTGTGTTTAAGAGATATCAAATTAAATGGCTGTGTTTTTACAACCCACCTTTGGTTCTTCGTTTCTTCCCTGTTAATGTAATATGGTGACATCAACCCAAGAGCCTGGAAGAACCGTACGAGATGTGGAAGGATATGACATGGTGTGGATATACCATTTGCATATGGTTCTTGTTAAATTTTGCAAATTTGTAGCGTCGATAGTTGTAGTTAACGATCTCATTCTATTGAATTTTAAAAAATCGCCAGTTCAAGTTGGATATTATACATCTCGTCGCTGGTTGTTGGTCTTTTTAGTACTTA
The DNA here is from genome assembly GCA_017140595.1 of Eucalyptus curtisii. Classification (NCBI taxonomy): domain Eukaryota; kingdom Viridiplantae; phylum Streptophyta; class Magnoliopsida; order Myrtales; family Myrtaceae; genus Eucalyptus; species Eucalyptus curtisii. The sequence goes on along the minus strand of CM029500.1, from coordinate 38,773,165 downwards.
CTATAACCTCTGCTTCATGTCTGAATTTGTTCTTGCAATTATTCCTTTTGCAGTAGAGAGGCTGAAGATCTGTCAGCTAAGGCAAAATCAAGGCTCGGCCGCACACTTAGAATGCTTCCACAACCCCTGTCGCTAGGAGGGATAGCGCTGAGTTGGGAAGAGAGTGTCCGAGCTGTCATTTTGGATTTTGCGCGGCAAAGCGGTGGGGGCAACTTCAGCTCCAAATATGGAGCTTGGGAACAATGCAGCTAGTTTTGAGCCTAGTGCTATATAATAGCGTTCTTATCTCTAATCGATCCGACAAGCACAGTTTTTCTTCAATTAACACCATTGAGTTATGCCGACTCAGCTTGGGTTTTTGATCGTCCACTGAGCATTTGGAATGTTTACCATTTTCTCTTTAGTAGCATGGATACTGATACTTATCATCAATAATCTCTCTGTACTTCCTGCACTTCTGCTCTGGATTTTGCTTTTGAATTGCATATTCCGGGGATTTGCTTGGCGTGAGTGTTCAAGGTGTTGGTTTTGGCCGTGGAACTTGAAGTTGAAGCGGGTCTCAGTTAAGATTACTTGACTATAGTAGAAACCAGTGATGATTACGTGGGAAGCATGTTCTGTAATCGTGTTGTTAATCCTGTTTTTTTTTTTTTTTTTTTTTAATCTATTGATTCCTTAGGGAATGTTTAATGATGTCATTTAACTCAGCTCAACTAATCTCCCAACCTACTTGAGGTTGCATTTCTTTAGCTTTTTAAAGCAATTCCAAGCTTATTAAAATTCTGCCAGGAACAAGATAAGATGGGAAGTATTATGAGTTTTGATTTATTTAATTAAAAACAAATATCTGCCTGTTCATGTTTAAAGTAATTATTATTAGCGTCCCCATATACGGATGTATACACGAAAGACGCCATGAAAGAATTTCACGAAGTGAAATCGATAAAATTATATTTACTTTGAATTGGCCAATAAAGAAGTAAATAATGGATTTATGCAAATTACAAACACCGCTTGTGAAAAAACCATATTTTATAGTATCTTAAAAGACTGAAAATGTAAGAAGGTGGAATATATATATTTATTATATAAGCAGAAAAAATCTGGCTATTTGGATATGGCCGTTTTGAGCGCGAGCTACTGCTTGTGGCGAAGACCGCCTTTAATCTCGCCGGCGCCACCGCCACCGCCACCGCCGACGCCTCCCCCTCCTTCCCGACGACGCCGGCTTCGTGCCTGCATCACTCGATCGTCTCTATCTCCCGTTCAACGAACCATTTCGCACATCGAGAACTCTGGCATCATCGCTTGCCTTCGCGCCAATAGGTCTCTCTCTCTCTCTCGATCGACATGATTTTTGCTCGATGTGTTTGAATCTCATTCGGAAACGGTGTAATTGATAGTCCGGAGCTGGCATTTGAAGCTGCCCGCGCTGCGCTTGGAGCTGGCATTACGGTCGTGAGTTCTCTTCCCGTCACCTTTCCTGAGCTTGAGCGGAGGAGTTGTTACTTGTTAGAGTCTCTCGTATGCTTGCTCGCGTTACTTTTAAGCCTTTTATTATGAATTTTCCGTACCTTGTTCTTTTTTCTTCTGTTGCTGATAGACAGAGGTCTCCTCTGCTACGACTTGTGAACTGAATCCTCTAAATTGCATCGTGACTCGTGTGAATCGCGTGGTTCGGTCGACATCACTAGGCGTTGCTACATTTTTAGGGACTCTTATATACGGAGGCATGGGTAGAGTTAGAGAGAGCGATCCATGCCTCGTGTGTGGATGGAATGATTTCTCTTGATTGGAGTTATGCTGAAGTGATTACTGTCAGTAGAGAGGAACGGGTATGTTTTCTCTTGCTCCATTTGCTAGTTTTTGCATAATATTGGCAAAGGATTGCTCATTGGAGAGTTGAGTTTTTGTTTAGGCTTGATACTGTTTGAGAGGAGTTGAGTGGGGTTGAATCCTCCCAAATTTGAAATTTTGAGCTATAAAATTAACACCTCATGAAATAAATGAAAGTGCTCGTTGGAGAACAGGTAGACATTGTCTGCTTGTAGTCATGGCACATGACTCATGCTCGTGGTTTTTATTGTGCTTTCGTTGTATTTTGCAGCTGGAGATAGTCAGGTCCACCCCAGGCGTGTTTGAGGTCATCTGGATTCTCTTCTCAATTTTTCGCAAGATCTCAGTTTTCCTGGATGACTTACTGGAGAGCCAAAATTCTATTTTGCATGGTGCGCAGGTTTTGCATCAGCTGATCAAAGATCACCCGACGGCAACCCTTGGAGTAACTCACCTACCTTTACTAGACTTTGCGTGCATTTGCTTCTGTTCTTTGTGACATTCAAGCATCACATGTGAAAAGTTGGTTTGGACATGCAGGCGTAGCTTTTGATAAAGAGTACCTGACATAGCTTTTACAGTCATCGGGCTTCTCTAACTCTTTGTTTTTTTTTTTTTTATTTTTAAAATTCTCTAGTTGACAGTCACTGTCACAATGGAATTTGTGGTTGGTTAAGTTAACATGTGGGTTTTCTGGACAACTCTCCTGATTTATGAGTGTTGCTTATACATGGCTGCAACAATTGATGCTTCGTATCAGATACTTTCTTGGGTATTCTAAATCTGATAATTTTGGTCAGGTTGGGACTATTTTGAATGCTGAGGATGCTCAAAATGCAATAGTCGCTGGAGCCAAGTTCCTGATGAGTCCTGCAATGGTTAAGGTATCCACTACAGTTCTGGAGGTATATTGTAATATTTTAACCAGTGTGATGGTATACAAGGTGTTGAAGCCTATTTCAAGTTTGGGCTCACTGAGAGAAAATTTCTATAGTACTGCCTTCCAGCATTGCTTCTATGTTTACTCTGATCCTTTTTCTGGTTGCAAGGACATTTTGTCTGACTCACAAGATTGTGGAGTCCTATACATTCCTGGAGTGATGACCCCCACAGAAGTAGGTGCATTTTTTTTTCTTCAAGTGGAACATTCCTTTTAATGCCATTCGACTGGCTAATGATATGGCATAAAGCTAATGATATGGCATAAAGCTTGTTTCTGCAACCATCAATGCTTAGTTTCTCTTGTCTGAGTATTATAGCATTGCTTTTGGTGAAAGTTCTCAACATTTTTATCAACATCAAGTGTCGTTAGTTACATTATACATCATTTGCAGATATTATCTGCATATGATGCTGGTGCCAAGATCGTGAAGGTACGCATGCTTTGAAACCATTTTCATTACTTCTTAAGTAATTGCATATTTCCTTCAACTGAGTCTCTCTTTGTGCCCTTGATGAGTAGAGTTTGGCCAAAAATCTGTTGCATCTTACACTTAGTTGTGAAACTCTCCAATCATCATGTAATAGGGAAGCCCCTTCTGCATGCATCACAGGATATTTGTTCTCAATAACCTGTGTCATTCCCTGCCTATAGGGAAGACTCAAATAATGGGGTTTCAATCTGTTTTGTCAAGGAGCCGTGTTTTCTTCAGCACTTCTTTTCATTATTATTTTCAGACAAATTATCTTGCTTTGTTTATGTAAATCCTGAACATGTTTCTGGAATCAAGCTGTGATTCATATATTCTCTTGAATTATGTTTTTCTATAGGTCTACCCTGTTTCAACATTAGGTGGAACTCACTACATATCAGCCCTTAAGAAGCCTTTTCCTCACATTCGCATGGTTGCTTCTCAAGGCGTTCCAATAGGTTTGTTTCTTGAACTAAGTCGTTTGGTTATAAACTGTTAATGATTTGCATAAGGTGCGTGAACTTGAAGATCATATGTCATTATTTATGGAGGCCATTGATGACCATTATTCCTGTGTAGTTAACTTTTGTTTTTTCATGTATGAAATATTTTCAAATAGCCGCTGCATTTCTTGAATGATTCTCATTTTATTCCTAACCATCATTATGAGAAACAGATGCCAACCATTAACATCTGAAATCTATGGTCTCTCTTTCTCTCATGAATCTTTTGCATAACCTTATGTGGATCTGCTGAGTTACTGTCGTAACATTCAGTCTGACGTAGGCCAAAAGGAAAAAAAAAACTTTCAAAGTTACATTCTCAGCTTCTAGCGAGAATCTTTTATTCAATCTTTGAAGCAGCGTCTAGTAGTCCACTTTTCACTGATGGAATAATTAATTCCTTGGTTCAGATTTAGCTGGAGAATACATTGCTAAAGGAGCATCTGCTGTTGTCCTCTCAGATTCCATATTCACTAAAGGAGCAATGGCTCAATGCAATATCAGTGAAATATCTAAATTTGCTCACATTGCAGCCTTGCAGGGCAGGGAAGCTGTCGATCGGTGAGTTGCTTTCATTGATAAGTTTGGTGGTTCAATCTGGAAGATTAACTAGAAAGTGGTTGGAGACTCTGCTTTGAACAACATATTGAAACCTTTCATCATGCTATAGTTGATGTGGTGTACCAATGTAGTCGTTGGATCTGCACATTTGAAATGTTTTTATCTCTCTTTTTTTCATCTGGTGTCTTCTAACCGATTGGATTTCATACAGGAGGAAAAGATGCTTGGAATAGGAAGTTGTTGAACGGCTATTTGCTTTTGCATCACCTTCAGAGGTATGGAGGACTTGAGGAATGTTCATATGCCTGATGGGCACTGAAATTTCAGGTACAGCTGCCTTGTCGTTTTTCACTAAAAATGAACCTTGGACTCGTTAGTTATTTGATTGTGTGCTTTTTTAGATTTCTACAGGTCTACTGATTTCCATGACATTGTTTTTCTGGAAATTGACACTTTCTTTTGGTCCCTGAAATCGCTGCATTCTGACCTTTAACCTTCTGGTGTTTATCTTGGATGCAGTTTTTCTATTTACATATTCTAGGGTGTAAGATTTGTGCCCATGCAAGTGGATTGTTCCTTTTCTAGCGAGATTGAAATGCTCAGGAACCTTCTTGCATTTGCAGGTGCTCTTTGCGTTGGAGTGCATTTTCTTGCTGATATCTCGTGTGTCTGTGATGCAATTTTTTGGAGTCACTCGTTTCCCGTACGATCGATCGATGGTCGTCCCTGTGGAAGACTCGAGTGGCATTTGAAATGCTTTCCCAGTTGACCACTCTTTAAGAAATGCTTAGTCTCGGGCAAGTTCAATTTGTGGTACTCTCGATGCTTGAGTGATCGTCCTTGCTGGAGCTCTGGGTTCATCTCATGAAGACGTCGTCTCCCCAATGTGGAGGTGTACACATTCAGTCTGTAGTTTATACAAGAGTCACAGAATCGGGCGTCAGATCCCTGATGATATCGACGACCGAGTACTTTTAGCACTCGTTGGAGAACCTATAGCTAGTCATGAATAACCTTTACCCTTTCCAGATTACTCCTTGTGTATTAATTGCTCTATATGGATGTAAACGAAATACTATACGTGCATATATGGGTGTTTACTGACGTACGTAACGGGGAAACCTGTAACTGACGGTGTAATCGAGCGACTTCCGTGTTTTCGGGTGCTCGATGGCGACGTCTCTCCGTCAACTGACGTATCGGTACCACTCCCGGACCCGGTAGGTCCAAAACATGGGCTGGACTTGGAGCAAGGCCCTTCACAACTCTCATGAAGCGGGCCCACCGACGAGCCCAGGGCTCGGCCCATGTTAATCGAATCGCAATTAAATATAATTAAAAAAGCAATTAATTAGTCCAAGGGCGGTGAGTCTCGGGTGCCGACGCGTCCCAACGACCTCTGGATCCGCTCAAATCCTCGTCGTTTTCGGCACGCCCAACTTAAAACGAAAATCATCTCTCTCTCTCTCTCCATTCTCTAGAGGGCCGGATCCTAAATTTAGGCGAATTGCAAAACAAACCAACGGACCCAAAGAAAACGGGCGGATCCCCAAACCCCACAATTAAATCCAACCTAATTATGACCTCACGTCCGCTAGGCTATTACGGTTAAATTAAGTGAATTATTAATTAAACTTGGGCTTAATTAAACGCACACACACACACATACACAAAAGAGAGAAGACTAAAAATATTAATAAGAAAAAAACAAATAAGTTAAGACGAAAATGGGGAGGGAAGAAATTTGCGCGTCAACGTAATTTAGCCACCAAAAATCGAAAAAAAAAAAAAAAAAAAAAAAAAAAGAAAAACCCCACCACCAGCGAGGAGGAGAGAACAATAAAATACGGTAAACAGCACAAGCGAGAGAGCACAGCCCCACGAGCGATCGAGCGAGAGAGAGAGAGAGAGAGAGAGAGGACCAGCGCTGCGCCCCGTCCATCGTCCATCGTCCATCGATCTTTCCGTTTTTCAGGTCAGCGTCTGATCTTGCGGCCGCATCTGTTTGATTCCCGTCGCTCTCTTTCGATTTCGTCGTCGGATCTTTGTCGGGGGCGATTGGGTTTTTCTGGGTCCCTGCTCTTTTGTTTTCTTCTTGGGGTCGAATTTCCCCCTTTTTTGGGTGGAGGAGTGAGGAGGGCGGGCGAGGAGCTCCGCGAGATCGCAGTTGCGGCGGAGCTGCTGTTTTTATTTTGTATCCGTGCGTGGCGGGTTCTGATCTGTGGTGTTTGGGGGATGTCTCGATTTCGTTCTTTGTTTTTTTCTTGTTTCTTTTTCTTTTTTTCTTTTTTGTAGGGTGGATTATCTCGATTTGATTCGCAGTCTGGGAGTTGTCTCTCTTTCGGTGAATGGTTTTTCTGGGATTTGATCGTTTGTCGGTGATTTTGTTTTCTTGATGTTGTTTCTGGAAGTTTCTGGTTTGAGGGTTCCAATGGCTTAAAGGGTCAGCTTGTTGATGCAGTCTCTCGCTACGGTTTTTATTTTTTATTTATATCTTGCATCGAGAAATTTTGCTGTTTGGATGAATTCATTTGTGTCCATTTTCAATGGGTGATCCATTCTCTCATATCATTGTCTTATCAAGCATGGAGGGTTTCTGTGTTGTTTCGGAGGTGTCTTACCTGTACTTGGGGGGCATCCCCATTTACAGGACATTCTAGTGCTTGTTCATTGTTTTTGTCTCTGTTTTCTTCGAAAGTACGATGGATGCGATCTGCTAAATAACTTTTTTTTTTGACAATTGTGTTCTAGCCTTTGTCGGTATATTTCCGTGTGTCTGCTCTTATTTCTTTCGTCCTTTTCTTTTTCAAGTATTGTAGCATTCGATAAAGGTGCTGCTGTGTATTTTTGCAGGAAGAACGACGCATTGTATATCTGCAAATATGTCTCCGGCGAAGTCCAAGTCGAAGTCCAAGAATAAGTCCTCTGCAAAGGCTGCAAATGAACAAAAGGTTGCTTCTAAGACTCCTGGGTCTTCGAATGGAGGGAATGGCAGTTCTGCGAGTGCTTACAATCCAGTCTCTGGAACATTCCATTTACTGGAGACCTCGCCATCTGATTCTTCACCACCTTCGCAGAGTAATGGTCGATTTCAAACTATAGATGACACAGATGAGCACTCAAGCAGCCCGCATGGAACTGTCTCGGAGTACGATTCAGTTTCCAACAACGGTAGCTGGTCTGGTGAGTCAGAAGATCTCAAAGATAAGGGAGGTTCCACTCCTCAACGGGAAATGGTGCCTGGTCCTGACAATGAAAGGCGAGAGAAGATTCGCTTGAAGAACGAAAAGAAGCACCAGCGGCAGAGAGAGAGGAGAGCACAAGAATTGCATGAGCGTTGCCGTGGCTACTTAATGTCAAGAAAATTGGAAGCACTTTCTCAGCAACTTGTTAACATGGGGTTCCCTTCGGAGCGGGCAACCTTAGCTCTTATGATGAACGAAGGCAGGCTGGAGGATTCAATATCCTGGCTATTTGATCGAAACGAAGAGGAAGCTTGTGACAAGGGTAATGACAGTGGAAGCAGAGGTAACTTGAAGATTGACATAAGTGAAGAGATTGCTCGGATTACAGAACTGGAGGTGAAATACAAGTGCTCTAAGCAGGAGGTGGAAAGAGCAGCAGTTGCTTGTGAAGGTGATCTGGTGAAGGCAGAAGAGTCTTTGAGGGCACAGAAACAGGATTCACAAGTTACACCAACAACGTCAGAAGCTATGCCTTCCCCACAGACCCTTGTCAGACCACGGGAGAAGATCATAGCTACTACGACGACATTGCAGGGGAAGAATGAACGAGATTTAAACTGTAGTAAGGCAGTTCCCATCACACCAACAGACCTAGAGCTTGGCACTTCCAAGTTGCAATCGTCAAAGATAAACCAGCAAACATCACTAGTGGAGAAGAGATGGCCTCCTTCAGGATTAAGCTTTTCACCTTCATCAAGTATCGGAATGCGGACACAGGTCCCACCTGCAGTAACGAAGCCTGATATTCGTCATGGTGTTGCTGAAGAGAAATTAATTCAAAATGCAGCATATAGGGAACCTATAATAGTGATGCAGCGTCCCCAGTCCACGATACCCAGGTCAACCGTCATCTCGAGCGTAGGTTCCTCACCTTCAGTATCAACTGGTTACCATCCAAATGATGTTTCTCGTGCTGAGATCTTAAGGTCAAACATGAAGTTGCTCCATGCTCAGAGATTGGGAAGCCTTGGCCTAGAAAATCAGGGGTTGGAACAATTCTACCATCAGCCCATGTACAAGGAGAGTCCATCAATGCTTGGTGCATTGGATACAATGGCTGAGTTTGGTGGCTCATGGAATGCAATGGGCAGATCTCCTCCTAATGCTGTTCCATCTAACCCTGCAGCTTCTTGGAACAAAATTGGCACCTCTGTAGCTTCACACACGATTCCTTCATCATCTCTTGGACTATTTTCTACTTGGAGGTCGACAGGAACATTGGGCCCATCCTCTCAGGTGGATTGGAATGTCGGCAGTGCAATGCCGGAGTTTGATTATACCAGAATAGATTGGACCCTGGATGCCAATTTGGCAAATTCCAAGTCGAGTGGAGTGTGGCTACACCTCTCATCAATGTTGAGGAACAATTCCACGATGATGCTTGGAGCTGCCAACAGAGTCCACACTACAGATGCATCACCAGGTGGTTCATGTGAGTGGACTTCTCCATTTGCTGGCAAAGACATCTTTAGCTTGCCCAGGCAATTTGTAACTTCTCCATCTCCCTAGGCCTTGGTCTAGGAGATGAGAGAAGAAAAAATAGAATAGCGGAACAACAAAAGCCCTGGTGTTGGGTTGGATGGATGTGATGGTGTGTTTGTTTCTGGTTTCCCTATTAAAGTTGCCGCTAGTGATATCTGGCCTTAGTATTTATTTCCTCTTGCGTCTATTAGCTTCGTAAATTTGATGGTGGCGGTGATGATCGTGGTTGGTGGCTTGAGGTTGGGTAGGGCTGTTGATGCATCTTGATCAATTTGACTAACCTGCATGATGAGTAATGAGTATTTCGCTGGGTGTATAGTCAGAATTGAGTGAGGTGACTGATGCTCCATTTGATCCAATGCTTTAGATGAGTGCAACCCAGTTTAACTATTTGCATATGCACGAATGCCATGCCTAAACCAACTGACGGCATTGGATTTACATATTGCAATGATCAGAAAACTTTCCAAGCCATGCACTACACGAACAACGGCATACAATGAAATGAATATGGAAGAATCTCCACAGGACACTGTAATATGCTTAACTCGTTTGTCGAGGAATATATATTCTTTCGAGTTCAATTATTTGATTTGAAAATTTAAAGTAATTTTTTTAACTGTCGACACGAAGTACCATTATATTATAAGATATGAGTGGCTGTTGCTCGTGGCTAATGGGTCAGTGTCATAGGTTCCAATGGCCGTTTCATCTGTCATATTTTTTGGGTAAGAAAAGGGGCAAAGCCCGAGTATTACATCAACACTTCTTAACAAAACTTTTTTCCTATCAATAGAGGAATAAACCTATTTGGGGGCCTATCTAATATCGGAGTGGCGTTTTCATCACATGACTGAATGGTCCAATTTGCTAACTAGTCTACACACAAATTTGCTAACCAAATCGAACAGGTTTTATGCTTTAGTGGCTACGCATTGTTTGTCATTTTACCTATGTTTTCTGCCTCCAAAATCATGTCCGGAGAAAACAATTAAGAATCGGTGGCTCAAATTACTTGTTTTATAGCTAGAAGCTAGTAGTTATTGGCTCAATAGTCAATAGAAAAGAATTAATATCTATGTAAAAATCGCAAATTATAAATATATCAATATTCACTTTATTGTGGAGAAATCACTCTTCATACATGAAAATTAGCAATGACTCGACTTCTCATAAAAGGAAAACTTGCTGTGCCCTATCAACGACCGAGTAAATTTGATGGCAAAGGGCGCTCGTTCATGTAACGATTAATTTCAAATCTTATTGGTGCAACGAAGAGTGCTCCCATGAAAAAGGTAGGCCAATATCCACTTAGATAAGTGTAACTCGCCTTATAAACCTAAACCTAAATCAAATTATATACGGGTTCATACGTAGAAAGCACATACATGTAGGAATTGCTTCATGCGGTCATGCGAGAGGTCAGAGGAAGCAAGATTTTTGTCAAGTTTTGATTTTCAGTCCACAAGTCTATCCGTGCTCTGCTCGCGCGACGAGAAGAACGCAAGCAAGAAATGGCAATCGCTGTCGGTGATTGTCAAGAATCTAGACGAGTTTTTCTTCGTCTCCAGTCTCTCCAGAGCATTTCAGGAATGTAGAGATAGAGAGAGAGAGAGAGAGAGAGAGAGAGAGAGATGAGCTCCCTGCTCACGCCCACCATCTCCTTCGCCAACGCTAGTGCCGCCCATGTCTCGCAGAAGCCATCGCCACCTCCTCCTATCCACCACACGTTGTCTCAAAGAATCCACATTCCTTCCCATGTCTACAAGCACCCGGCAGCCATCCTCCTCGAGCTCTGCACTTCCATGAAGGAGCTCCGCCAAATCGTCCCCCTCGTCATCAAGAACGGCCTCTGTGACGAGCACCTCTTCCAGACCAAGCTCGTCAGCTTGTTCTGCAACTACGGCAGCGTCGCCGACGCGGCCCGCGTCTTCGAGCCCATCGAGGACAAGCTCGACGCGCTCTACCATACCCTGCTCAAAGGGTACGCAAAGAACTCGTCTTTAGACGAGGCGCTGTCTTTCTTTTGTAGGATGAGGCGTGATGAGGTGAAGCCCATCGTGTATAACTTCACTTACCTGTTGAAAGTCTGCGGCGACAATGCGGACCTCAGGAGAGGAAAGGAGATTCATGGGCAGCTGGTGGCTAATGGGTTCGCGTCCAATGTGTTTGCCATGACTGGGGTTGTGAATATGTATGCGAAGTGTAGGCAGATTGGGGAAGCGTACAAGATGTTTGACAGATTGCCTCACAGAGACTTGGTCTCCTGGAATACGATAATTTCTGGCTATGCTCAAAATTGCTGGGCGGCTCCAGCGGTAAAGTTGGTTTTACAGATGCAGGAGGAAGGACAGAGGCCTGACTCCATCACCTTGGTCACGGTTTTGCCCGCTGTTGCTGATGTTGGGTCCTTGAGAATCGGCAAGTCTATACATGGTTATGCTGTGAGAGCTGGATTTGATAGTCTGGTGAATGTTTCGACTGCTTTGTTGGACATGTACTCGAAGTGCAAGTCAGTGAAGACCGCTCGGGTAATTTTCGATAGGATTGAGAAGAGGAGTGTGGTTACTTGGAATTCTATGATTGATGGTTATGTAGAAAATGAAAATTCAAAGGAAGCAGTTGCGATTTTTAAAATGATGTTGGATGAACAGGTGGAGCCAACAAATGTAACTGTAATGGGGGCACTCCATGCTTGTGCTGATTTGGGTGATCTTGAGCGAGGGATGTTTGTTCACAAGTTGTTGACTAGGCTGAAACTCGACTCTAGTGTTTCGGTGATGAATTCTTTAATTTCCATGTATTCCAAATGTAAGAGAGTAGATCTTGCTGCAGAAATATTTAATGACTTACGGGAGAAAACCCTTGTCTCCTGGAATGCAATGATATTAGGTTTCGCACAGAACAGGTGTGTGAGTGAGGCTCTGAATCACTTTTGCCAGATGCATTCTCAGAATGTAAAACCAGATACATTCACCATGGTGAGTGTAATTCCTGCTCTTGCGGAATTATCCGTGACCCGGCAAGCAAAGTGGATTCATGTACTGGTCATAAGATCTTGCATGGATAAGAACGTTTATGTGATGACTGCTCTTGTTGACATGTATGCAAAATGTGGAGCTGTTGACACTGCCAGAAAGCTCTTTGACATGATGGAAGACCGGCATGTCATAACCTGGAATGCTATGATAGACGGATATGGTACACATGGGCTTGGGCGGTCTGCTGTGGAGCTGTTCAAAGCAATGCAGAAGGGGACAGTCAGGCCAAATGATATAACTTTTCTTTGCATCCTTTCTGCTTGCAGCCATTCGGGTTTGGTCGATGAGGGTCTCCGTTACTTCGACAGCATGAAGCAAGACTATGGCATAGAACCTACAATGGATCACTATGGCTCTGTGGTTGACCTTCTTGGTCGAGCTGGTCGTCTCAAACAAGCTTGGGATTTTATTCAAAAGATGCCTATTGAACCTGGAATTACCGTCTTTGGGGCAATGTTGGGTGCCTGCAAGATTCATAAAAATGTTGAACTGGGAGAGATGGCAGCAAATAAGCTGTTTGAATTGAACCCACAGGAGGGCGGATACCATGTCCTGCTTGCTAATATATATGCCACAGCCTCAATGTGGAGTAAAGTGGCAGAGGTGAGAAAAATCATGGAGAAGGAAGGGCTTCAAAAGACTCCTGGTTGTAGTTTAGTGGAGTTGAGAAATGAGGTCCATAGTTTCTATTCTGGAAGCACAGATCATCCTCAGTCTAAAAGGATTTATGCATTTCTTGAAACTCTTGTTGATGAGATTAAAGCTGCTGGTTATGTGCCTGACACCCATTCTATCCACGATGTGGAAGATGATGTGAAGGAGCAGCTGTTCAACAGCCATAGTGAGAGGCTGGCTATTGCATTCGGGCTTCTGAATACCAGCCCTGGCACGACGATACACATCCGCAAGAACTTGAGAGTTTGTGGGGATTGCCACGATGCAACAAAGTACATTTCCCTTGTGACAGGACGAGAAATAATCGTACGTGATATGCAACGGTTTCACCACTTCAAGAATGGAACATGCTCTTGTGGAGATTACTGGTGAAACCTGTAGTTGGGATGAGTCCATAATTGGGAATCCCTGGGAGTGTCACTGCAAGTTAGTGAGGAAGTCTTGCAATTTTTATGCTGATACATTAGGTTGCACCGAAATGTCGGTGGACCTTGCAGAGTTGGAGAGTAAAGGAAAACAGCAGTGAGTATCCCTATTTTGTAGTTTGTACAATCACTCAAATGGATATAGCCCTGATCACAGTCATTGACTGACTCATACTGTGTTCTTTTCCCTTTTGGTCACATTTGTAAGAATATGTATATTTCTCAATATAGTTGTATCTCAATAAACTCATATTAAGGTTTATTCTACATGCACTTTATAATTTCACTCATTGCTTCCTATTTCCTCGGTTAAAACTACTGCAAAAAAAAAAAAAAAAAAAAAAAAAAAAAAAAAAAAAAAAAAAAAAAAAAAAAAAAAAAAAAAAAAAACACCAATCTCTTTTCTTTCTAAAGGGGTGCATTATTGTCATCGATGTAATTTAGGTACAAAATCAATAGTGCAAAAAGCTTTAAATTTGGAAGCACCCTGGAGCAGATAAATCTGAAATCCATTTTATTATAAGGAACAGGCTTACTCAAATCTGGACCGTTGAAGTGATAAATGTACTGGACGGCGTGAAGAAAGTGCAAAAAGAGATGTGGTATTTGGAAGGAGGAGCAGAAAACCACATACAAACTTGTAAAGAAAACACAAAGGATCTCTACACCTACTGCAACCTTCACAAAGAAAATAGGCTGCAGAGGCAAGCAAAATGTGCATTTTTTACACATGTTCACCCACTAGTTAACCTAATTACTATACAATCTGCACCAAGCACGCCAAATTCAGATTCATGAAATTGCAGTAGGCTTTCAGCCTCCAAGAAAAAGAAAATCCAATAGGCTTCATCGTCCCATGAACTCTGAACCAAGGCAAGGGTAATGGTCGGGTATCATTTCCAACACCAAAATTGTCTGTATAAATAGATCTTCCGCATACGAGCATTATATGCCATGAAGGCTCTAGCTTTGATAGGATCGGCATTTAAATGCTCAAAGGCGTACATTTGTTTCCCTTCGTCCAACCCATCAATCTCCATCACAGCCTGCAACAGTTCTGAGGCATCAATTGCATTTTTGTTTCGATCCATTGCATCGGCTAAGCGCTGAATGCTTGACGCAACTGTCAGCAATGCCTCTTCAACTGTCTCTGAGCTCCGAGCTCGTTTTGGATGCTTTCTGAGTGGCTGCGCAAAAGGAGGAGGGTCGGGATTCCCATCTTGCACATATGCCGGAGATTCTGTGTATGACTCTGTTCCATCTGTCTCGCTAGGTTCTTCTGAACTTGGTGAAAGAAATGAGGGAGAATTTTCTTCACAATTCTTCAAATCACTCGCATAGCTTTCTTCCTTCATCTTAGCCCAACGACTAGGAGCTTGATAGTTCCCACAAACAATTTTTAGTTCATCATACATCTCAATCTGCTTTCCTCGAAATACTCTTCCATCCGGGTGTGCCTAGTCAATTCACTGAGGTATATCATCAACTAATAAACAAAAGCAGAAGTCAATCAGGAGAAATGAAAATTCATTGCCTGTTAAAAAACAACTTACTGCAATATATCTTTTCCAAAGATCATCATCTTCACACTCAATCATCTTTGTGTTGGGATTCCATATGAACCCATCTTGGCTAAGCAAATCTCTCATCACTTTATACCTTTTCTTAATTGTCTTGAGGCGATTAATTACTTTTTGGTTATTCAAGTTCAAATTAAAACGAGAGTTCACAGCAATGCAAGCAGCTGTATAGGCGTTCTCATTGAAGCATTTGTCTATTTTATTCCCATTTCTTGCCTGAATAGCAAGAGATTCAATTAGACATTTGTCCATTGCAATGGACCATACAACATTTCTTCCTTTGTGCTTCATTTCCCTTCTCTGAGCATGTAAGTCATATTGGTCCATACCTGCCAACACCGAAGGACCAGGATTAGAACTTCAAGTATCTCTCCCTAGGTGAAGCAGCAGTTATTAAAAGAACAGAACACGCCAAACACAACATCATTTATAGTGATTAATAGACTAGTACGACCTTTCATCACACATAACACCACATGTAGCACAAGGTTCATGCTCTGCTGTTCAGCAAGGCTTTGAACATACCAGGCTATTCAAGAGACACAATGATGAACGGCAACCAACACACAAGAAGTTCGATGACTATAATCAGAAATCAATTCAGCATTATTGCAAGCATCTTGGATACTAATTTCCAGCACCTCTACTAAATGCATCTCCGCATTGAGTTCATTAATGCCGAGAACATTCAAATGACTGCAAAGACAGCTTAACCGGATGCACTTATGAGATCATAACATAAATTAGTTCAGTGAAACAGAATCTGTCAGCAGCAGCTACTGACATGGTGATCTCAATCCATTCATCATGAAACCGAAATGCACTATCTCGACCCTCCAATGAGCAGGCTTCGTAAAAACTAGAAATTTGCAACGACCATTTCAAGACATTGTACCAATGCACGAGATACGAATCCCCCCAATGGACCTCAACTTCGTATGAAATGCAAAAAGCTACGTATCAAAAGCAAAAGAAGGTACAAAGGATCGAAACGAGTACGAAAAGGGACAACAGAAAGAGGTCAATGCCTGTGATGATCACTATCGAATGTCCGATTCAATGCCGCCTGAAATCTCCCGCCGGTCGGGTCGCCGCTGGAGAATGCGCCGGATCTCGGCGAAACGAAGCGGCAGCGTCAGGACGGACGTAGAAGGAGGAAGCCAAGAAGGTTCATTGCGTTTCTGAAATTAGGGTTTCCTGTTTTTCTCGGGAAAATGAAACGTGAAATTTTCTCGCCGCACACTTTCTCGAAGACGAAAAGCGAAGAGGGAGAGAAAAAAAGAGAGACCGCTAGCGTGAGCCGGGCGGTCACCAGATCTCGCGTGACGGCCTATCAGGAGTCGCCACGTAACAGCGGAATTCCACTTCATGGGCCGGGCTGAGCCTTGTGGATGGGCTCTATCCATGAGCAGGCCCAGGCCCAGGACCAGGCCCAGGCCCAGGCCCAATGGAGCGCGTAGGACCGGCGACTGCTGTCTTGCTGCTTAAAAAGATTGCTTCCTGCCGTCTCCATCTTCGTCTTCGTCGAGGGGTTTTAGGGTTTTTACGAGCACTTTTCTCTCTCTCTCTCTCTCTCTCTCAAGCTCTCGGCTGAAATCATGACTGCTCAGACGCAGGAGGAGCTCCTGGCGGCTCATCTGGAGCAGCAAAAGATCGATGTGAGTTCCTCCGTCTGCTTCTCATCTCGGTCTGCTACTCTTTGTGCGGTTGGGGTCTAGCTGGAGATGCGTGCGAGTTGTCGTGGTTTTCCATTAGATCAGTTGGATTCGTGCCATCTTATTAGTCTCGCCCTTAAGCAACGGTTTGCGTTTGCCATCAATTTATCTTTTTTTTTTTTTTTGGTTGATTTGACCGTTCAAGCTTCAATTTTTTTTTTTTTTAATGGGAACTGGAGCACCTCTGTCGTGAATCGGGGCAGCAAACGCCAAACTTTATACTCCGTGTGTTGTTGCTGCTGAATTTTTATTTATATCAGGGTTTTTTTTTCCCCGTAAATTGAAGTGATTACCTGGAATGCGTCTGATCCACTGGCAGGCAGTCTGGGAAATGCTTTATTTGCACTAACATTATCGCGATCGTATATGCTGGGCTTCTCTAACTTAAATCTGTTGGTGTGTGTCAGTTGGTCGAGTTAGTGGTACATGTTTATCTCAATCCTGGTAAATATATGCGATTGTCTGATTTGTCATGCAATTAGTTGTAGTTTCAGAGTAGGGTCGAGGAACAATTATGGAATGCATTATTGGGTCGTCAGTATGGTGTCCTGGACATTTGTTATCTAGAGGAATGCGGTCATGGGGATTTCAATTCACTGGATTCAATAGTAATAAAGGTTCAAGAAGATTCGCCTTGGATGGTTTCATGAGCTCCAATTTGCATGCTGGAAGTTCTAATTACAAATACTAGCGTTGATCCAAAAATCTCAAGTCAACCCCACAGATAATGAATAATATCTCGAGAGAAATCTGCTCTGCGATAGTCAGATGACCATTTTATCCTCTTGAACATGTTATTATAAGGAATATGATCATGTACAGATCAACCAGAAAACCAAGCTGAGGATAACAATGCATATTTTGATCCAACTATGTATAGAAATGTAACCCATTTTTTAAATTGCCCATTGTTTATTTATATCCATCCTCGCAGCCCCCACACACAAAAGTTACTTTGTCATTCTTAGACAAGATGCAGTTGCTGTTTCCTTATTGCATGTTTTAATTACACACTTCATGGAAAGGCTCTAGCTGGTTCCAATATGGTTCTGTAGCTGTTTAATACCTTATTTTGAATACTGTGTTCTCCGAATGATCTCGTTGCATCGTTTTCCTCTTGAAGTCTGATGAACCTGTGCTTGAAGATGAGGATGATGATGAGGATGACGATGAGGATGATGATAGAGATGAGGATGACATAGAGGGTATGTTCATTACAGAAATTTTAAGCAAAGCACTGTTCGCTTTCCTTGATTGGCTTTCCCTTATTTCTTTTCTCTGTTTCCTGTAAACTTTGTTTTCAGTTTCTTGTCCACCATTCTTCCTCTCTTTCTTGCAGTATATTGGTGATTCATTGGTTTGGTAGTTTTCTGAACTGTAGATGATAGTGATGTGGTTGCTTTTTCTTGATATATTTGGTTTCCATTGTTAACTATGGATGTGAGAATCTGAGCAACATGGTTTCAGGCCAAAGACATAATTTAATTTTTCTTCCAGAAATTTATGGTGTATGTTTGGTTTATGAGTTCAATACTCAGTGTTGGCAATGCAAGCGCCTGTCCAGGTGTCCTCAGAAAGGACCCTCAAGTCTCTGGATGTTGCTGTTTTTCTTTTATTGCCCTGTGGAAACTATAGGGTTTCAGAAACACTTGTAGTTTTACTATGTGTTCTAGCATAATTTTTCCTGAGATAATGGCCATATTGGATATGGCTGGGTCACCGCAGTCATTCATGCAATATGTTCAGTGACATGGTAAAGTTTCTATTAGGAAATTTTAGATTCACCACATAGTTATTTGTTGTGTCCTTTGTGCTTCAGGGGAATCCACAGTAATACATCACTAGGGGTTTGCAACTCTAATAATAATGAACAGGATAAATTCATATTAGCTATCATTCTGATTACAGAAGATTTCAAGATGGTTTAGTCCTGCTGCAATGTAAATTTGCGTTATTTTCCTCAGGACAAGGAGATGGTACGGGTAGGTCAAAACAAAGCAGAAGTGAGAAAAAGAGTCGAAAAGCTATGCTGAAGCTTGGAATGAAACCCATTACTGGTGTTAGTCGTGTCACCGTAAAAAAGAGCAAGAATGTGAGCGGCCTTTCCCTTTTCATGGTTTTATGAATCTTCACTGCCTTTTAAGAATTTTGCTTGCTGAACTCCTCTGTGTTGCTAGATCTTGTTTGTCATCTCCAAGCCAGATGTTTTCAAGAGCCCGACATCAGACACGTATGTCATTTTTGGGGAAGCAAAGATTGAGGACTTGAGCTCACAGTTGCAGTCTCAGGCGGCTGAGCAGTTCAAGGCCCCTGATCTCAGTCATGTCATCTCCAAGCCCGAGTCATCAACAGTGGCTCAGGATGATGAAGAAGTGGATGAGACAGGTGTGGAGCCCAAGGACATTGAGTTAGTGATGACACAGGCTGGAGTCTCTAGGTCGAGGGCCGTAAAGGCACTAAAAACTGCAAATGGGGATATCGTTACCGCCATAATGGATCTCACCAACTGAGAATAAGTTTTGTTTGGTCAAGTTGGATTTAGCAGCCTCTACGTTTCTTCATGGGTTTTCAGATTTTGTGTTCTCAAGCCATCCTTTTTTTCTCAACCAATCATATAAGTTTCCTCCATCTGTTGTAACAATCTTATATATGGATGTTTTGATCCAAAGGTTAATGGTGTCTGTGACTTTGATCAACTCGCTTCGACCTAAAAAAATTTGTTTGTTTGGGTCTTGCTTCAGTCATTCTTTCATTCCTTTGGTTAGCCGTGTCTTTCTTGACTTGATCTTCCAAAAACTCTTGCTTGAGGAACAAGAGAATTGTTTTCATCACGTTGGATGAAATCCGTCTATCCTCCTCAGAAGACCATTTTGAGCTCTCTCACAATCGATACTCACTAATTGAAGGCTGAAGCAATGACCTGAGTATAGTGCCCAAACATCAAGCTCTATAGTTCCATTGCGCTCCTTAAACTTGATATGCAGTTAACGCCAAGAACCGACCGCGTGGTTGCTTCCGGTTGCTATTCTTAAGATTACGAAAGGAACGCAATTAAAGCAAGTAAAATGAAAATAGAAGTACTTGCATTTAACACTGACTAATCGGTGGGATTGCAACCCGCCTCGACTAGAAGCTAGAGATGAGCCCTTGCTGAGTCCTTTTCCCTTGTCACATCAATTAACGAACCTATCCCGAATCACGAAGGTGTCACAAGCCTCATAACTAATGACATCCCATTTGTCTTCCAAATGAGATGCAATCAGACACCTTGTTCTGACTGATGAGATAGGTTACACACGTCGAGAAATCTTCCAAAAATTTGTCAGGAGAAATGCTCTATATACAAAGAAATCTAACCTAAAGCTGAGATTTCCTAGTATACTTTTGTTATTGATATCTCATCGTGTTCGTGCATTAACTAGCCAAAAGAAGAAGATGCAAATGGAAACGCGGACTGCAGGCCACCGATAATTTGTTTCCTCCCCAACCGAACAACTGAACCGCTGCAATCCCAGATCTTTTGCTAAACAATCCGCAAGCCAAAATTGGGCATAGAGTTTTGCACATCCAGGTTTAACAAAATAACCTTCGACCTTTCAACTTCGCCCTTAGAGATTCCTGATGCAGAATCACATGATGGAAACATCGATTCTTAGTTGTCCATTCGACTAGATTTCATAACATGACTTGCTCCTTCTAATATTGCGCCAGAGGAGCAAGATGGAGGCGATGGATGCTGAGAACTGTCCTCAAAGTGTGGCCCACAGCTCATGCCAGATCCACGCATCTTCTAATTCAATCTCTATCACAAAAACTTCAATACAAGTGCACCAGGAGTTTCGAGTTGCCTCCGGCTTTGATGGGAGTTTTCACTCAGGCATCCAATAAAATAGACAGGAACGAACATGACAATAAGCTTGTGTAGAAAAGATCAACTGATTTGCATTAGATACTAACTTGTGCAGTGGCGGAGCCCTTATATATCTCCATCAGATGCGGAACTTGCTCCGCATGCTTCATCACGTATCTCTTCACAAACAACTCCTTGGTTAGTCTAAATGGCGTTACAACGGGTTTGTCCCTTTTAAGAAGGCCCATGGATGACAAAAATGTAATCACATTATGCCTTGGCCGAAGCCTTTTGTCGACTGAAAACTGAAGAAGTAGAGGCTGGCTGACTATAACCTCTCGAGCTATAGATGCTGTGTTCAGATAAAAATCCACTGTCCTCCTAATCTTCTTTTCGGAAATAGTCAAACAGAGCGGGCAACGAGCAAACATGGACCGGCACTCCTCTTGAGACCAACCCAAGCTCTTGAAATTCTCTACCTTCTTATTCCGAGTCGACTCCTTCATCGACGACATCACCCTGAGACCATGTATGAAATTCGAAGAGGACGCTTCCATCCCGAAACTTTTGAGTGCCTCGACAGATGAAGCCATCTTCTCGACATTCATCACCAGTGTACTAGGTTGACACACCATCAGATGCGACACATCCTCCGATCTCACTCCCTCCCTTATCAAAAGATCGATGTTAGGCTCCAAAACATACTTGTGACTACTAGTCAAAAGCCACGAACAGCGCTTAATCGCGATATCCAACCCGTCAGAGGTCCTGAGATACTTCTTGAGGAAATCAATCTGCGGCTTATAGTACGAATCCAAGCTTCTACTAAAGAACCTACTGTTCCCAGCAATCGTTTTGATCAAGATCGAATCCGATAATCCGACCCCACGGATATACTCCAATTTCGGCTTGAGGGTCGATTCCACGTTCGACATGAGGAGCGACGGGCCATTAGTGACCAATTTCGCGATCTGCGCTTTACCGAATCCGAAGGAACGCAGGAACCCAATCACGGAATCGGCTCTTTCGACGCCATTTCGGTGGGCACCGAGTTTCTGAGAGATCGAAACGGCGGATTCCAAAGGAAGATCGAGCGATTTCACGAGACAATCAATCAGCGGCGATGTCGAGCGCGAAGACGAGGACGATTTCAGGGGTTTGAGGAGCGCGGCCGAGGTTGCCAGAGAGCGTTCTTGGGCGAACAAGATGAGATTTTTAACCCAAAGGTTGAACATTTCGAGGAGCAGGAACCGTTCGCGGGTTCAAGCGGAATGGAAGTCGAGCTTACCTCGGTCGGCGACAGTGAGAAGCAATCGTTCCTCTGCTGTGCGATTCCGACATTTGATGTTTCATGGTCGCTGCTAACTCTTCTTCTGCTCTGTGGAAAAGGAGAAGGCGCGATTGGGTTCTGTTTTTACATTTTAGGGTTTTGCCTTGCGTAGCCGTTGAAGGTCCCCCAATCCTTTTTTTCAAGGTTGTGTAAAATGTACCGCCCAAACTGAAAATCGATTGGACCAATTGGTTTGATCGGGTTCTGAAGAGTGTTGATCTGATTTTCGATTTCAATTGAGATTTGGATCAACTGGACCGGACCAATAAATATGTTTTTTATTTTATTATTTCTTCAAAAAAAATTAGTAAAATATGAATTAAAAATCGAAAATCCCAAATAGAGACCAAAGTGAGTTCATTTTCTCAAAAGAGAAGTGGAGTGACTCAAAGTAGTCCTTTAGTCTCAAAGAAGGACCTTATTCGCCCACCGTCGAACATATGCATTTTCGATGCATATTCCGGTGGCCTGATCATGCGTATTTTTGTCCAAAAAAAAATATATATTTTTAAATTTTTATTTTTGATTGTCCTTTTTTTTAAAGTCAATGGTTAAGTTGTTCATCATCTTCTTTGGCCCCCGTATGTCTTCTTCTTGCCCAAATCAAGAATATCGGACTTGGGAAGAGCCGGCGAAGGCTAGACACCCATCGCTAATAGTGGGCAAGGGCCGCTGAGCCCTCATTGGCCGCGGGCGAGGGCTTTCAACCCTTGCTAGGTCTGGTGAGGGTGGCCTCGGTCGTTGCTAGCGAGGCCGTCGAGCCCTCGCCGGCTATGGGTGAGGGCTTGTAGGAACTCGTCGGCCCTTAGTAGTGGCTGGTGTGGTGGGCGAGCCCTCGTTGGCTCCAAGCGACCTCATTGATGGCCGCAAGGGGCGACCTCCCCCGCCTCCGCCCGCCGCTCCACTGACAACCTCCTCTTCTGCTAGGACTACGACTACAACACCCACATCACCTTCTTCGTCCCTTCCTCCCACCATCGCTCCCAAATCGATGCCTTCTCCGCTACCCCTTTTGCCCTCAAGCACCTCCTTGTAGGGCCTCGATTTGGACAGCCCCCCTCTCCCACAGCCCGCGAGGGCTCGATAGCCCTCGCCAGAGGAGGGCCATCAAGCCCTCGCTCGCCCTAGGCGAGGCCAACCCTTGCTAGCTAGCGAGGGTCGGCCTGCAGGCCCTCGCTTGGCCCTCACTCGCTGCCGATGATGGGCGTCGAGCCCTCGCTTGCTGCCAATGATGGGCGTCGAGCCCTCACCGGCGCTCATCGGCCTTTCCCCAAGTCCAGTGTTCTTGATCTGGGCAAGAAGAAGATGACAAAGGACGAAGAAGATGATGAACATGACAACAAAAAATGAAAAAAAAAAAAATGGATGAAAATACCTTAATCAAGCCATCGGAATATTCACTGGCTAGCGAGTGAGGTCTTTTTTTTAGACTAAATGATCACTTTGGGTCCTTATTTAAGACATACTTCACTTCAGGTCTTTTTTTGAGAAAATGAGGGTACTTTGGGTCCCTTTTTGAGATTTTCCTTAAATACTATTTCAATTTGGTTTCAAGTAGTAGAAAAAAAAAGTGATTGGTTTTATTAAATCGAACCAGAACGATAGGCCAGTCCAGCTCTCAATCCTTGGACCGACCGATCTGGTCCTCAATTTTGAATTTTGGGAATCAGTCCTCCAGTTCCAATTTCTGCTTCCACCTTGGAACGAATTGGAAACTGATCATCCATACTTTTTCTTATCTTTTTTTTAATAAAAGAAAATCCCAAAACCTTTGTTTTATGCCTATTATGATATATTTAAAAATCCAAAATTTTGTACATGTGTAACACATTTAACATCGGTCTAGATTCCATTATTGACCACTATAGGGACGTGTTTAGTAATCATTTTGTTTCAAGAATAAATTTTACTCAAAAATGATTTTTTTATTCTATTCCCAGGAGCAATTTATGAGTTTTTGAAGATGCTTGATAACTGTCTAAAATTTCTATTCCCGGAATACAAATGTGATTGGTAAGATTCTTTGTTTCTTTTAATTTTTCAACAATTTTATTATTTTTTTCCTTTTCTTTTCTTCTTCCTCCTTCTTTGTGATTGGCGATCGACTGGGCAAGGTCCGGCAAGCTCGCCTGGCCACTGGCAAGGCTCAACCTCACCCAGGCGGTGCAAGTTTAGCCTCACCTTGGCTTGGCGAGGCCCAACCTCAATTTAGTGAGGAGAGCCTCACCCAGCCATCAGCGAGGCTCGGCCTTGCCCAAATTTGGCAAGGCAGAGGCTCGCCGTGGTTAGGCGAGCCTCTAGCGAGCTCATTGGACCTCGCCCAATTGGTCACCGGCCACCATCAGCGGTGACAATGGCCGGCGGCAATACCCGGTGATTGATTTGAAGGAAGAAGAGAGAAGGAGAAAATTTCTACTTCTTGATTATGTTACAAATTTTTTCTCGAGATTTAAAAAAAAAAGATTTTTGTTCCCGATAACAAAAAATTAACCAAATGGATTTTTTTTTTTCTTCGGAGAACAAAAGAATAGAATTAGTTGTTTCGAGGAGTGTTACTAAACAAGACCTAGATCTCTTTTGAAATTTGTTATAATTGTATCGGTTTAGGGTTTTTTGTAGTCAAAAAATTAATTTATGGTACATTTGTCAAATATGTATCGGTTTGGAGTTTTCCGTGATATTAATCCATTTTTAATAGAAGAAAATCCCAATTTTTTTTTGCCTATTATGATACATTTAGCCTAAATATTTTTCAAATTAAAAATTCCAAAATTTTATACATGTGTAACACATTTAACATAGCACTCTTAAAAATCTAGGTATGGACGATAGAAGGAATGATGTTGACAAGACTCCCACATGATTTAAGCGGAGTAAAAACAATATAATTTTTGCTGGAAAATCATCTGACATAATCTTATTGGAAAGTAAGCATGTGTCACAAGGTACGAGTGTGGATTTTTGGGAAAATTTAAGTGTGTCACAAGGTACAAGTGCAGATTTTTGGGAAAATTCCGAAAAAGAATTTAAATTGCTCTCATTTTCTCAAATAAGGCCTCCAACTTATTTCAAATAAGAACTTAAAGTGCCATTGCTTTCTCAAATAAAGACCTAAAGTGAATTTTATTTCAAATAAGGGCCTGAAGTGATTATGTTGTTTCAAATAAGAGCTTGACTTTTTGATGGTTAATGATATTTTCGTCATTTACCATTTTTCTCCTTTTTCTTCATTTTTTCTTTTTTCTTTCCTTTTTTTTTGGGTTCTTCTTCTTCCTCTTCGGCGATGTCTAGCCAACCACTGGCAATGCCCATAGAGAGCTAGGCGAGGCCAACTCTTGCCAAATCTAGTGAGGATGGCCTTGTTCGCAGTTGACGAGGGCTCAACGACCTTGCTTGCCATTGTTAAGGGTCGGAAAGGCGAGGGTCGGCCTCGCTAGCGACCAATGTGGGTCATTGAGCCCTCGCTGGTCCTTCCCAATGGCGAGTGAGCGTTGCCAAGCCCTCATCGATCTTTGCTAGTGGCCGTTAGTTGACACTGGAAAAGAAAAAAAAAAAGAAAAAAAGAAAAAGAATATAAAATTTGGACGAAAACGCCATTGATCGATCGGAAAATCAGGCTAATGATTGGCGAGGTTAGACTCTTATTTGAAATAATCATGGTTACTTCAGGCCCTTATTTGAAACAATCAATGCCACTTCAAGTCTTTATTTGAAATAAGATCCACTTCGAACTCTTATTTAAGAAAATAAAAGTATTTCAAGCCCCTTTTAGGAATTTTCCTGGGATTTTTTATGTCAGAATAAAAAAATTTAGGATTTTTATGTGAAAAAAAAAATTCCAGTAAATTGATTAATGTTAACATAGTTTTGAAATTTTTGTGTCTTTTTCACTTTAACAAAAAGTACACCCTATATACATAGCATTCGCCAACATCACTTCTTTATGGACCCATACTATTACTTCCTATGACATATTGAATTTGATGAATTCTTTAATTTGTCACATAATTTGAAAAAATCGAGCTTACTGATCTGAGGAAAACTTTCGATGAAGGAAAGATTCAGTTTCATGCGACTTCATTCTAACTTCTATTCTACTCCTAGTAACTTTAACCCGAATAATTGATTAATTCATTGATACGCAATTAAAGCAAGTAAAATGAAAATAGAAGTATTTGCATTTAACATTGACTAACCGGTGGGCTTGCAAACCGACTCGACTAGAAACTAAAGATGAGATGAATTCTTGCTGAGCTCATTTTCTCTCGTCACATCAATTAACAAACCTATCTCAACTCATGAAGGTGTCATAAGCTTCATAACTAATAACATCCTATTTGTCTTCCAAATGAGATGCAATCAGACATCTTGTTCTGACTGATGAGAAATGTTACATACGTTGAGAAATATTCTAAAAACTTGTCAGGAGAAATGCTCTGAATACAAAGAAATCTAAGCCAAAAATGAGATTTCCTAGTGTACTTCTGTTATTGACATCTCATCGTGTTCGTGCATTGTCTAGCCAAAAGAAGAAGATGGAAAAGCGGACTGCAGGCCTCTGCTAATTTGTTTCTTCCCCAACTAAACAACAGAACCGGCGCACATCCCAGATCTTTTGCTAAACAATCCTCAAGCCAAAATTGGGCATAGAGTTCTGCACATCCAGAGTTGATAATATAACCTTCAACCTTTGCGACTTCGCCCTTAGAGATTCCTGATGCAGAATCACATGATGGACACATCGATCTTTAGTTGTCCATTCGACTAGATTGCACAACATGACATGTTTTGCTACCTCTAATATAGCAATGTAGCACCATAGGAGCAAGATGGAGGCGATGGATGCTCAGAACTGTCCTCAAATTCTGGCCTACAGCTCACGCCAGACCCACGCATTTTCTAATTCAATCTCTATTACGAGAAATTGGATACAAGTGGACGGGGAGTTCCGAGTTGCCTCTGGCTTTGATGGGAGCTTTCGCTCAGGCATCCAATTAGATAGACAGGAACGAACATGACAATAAGCTTGTGTAGAAAAGATCAATTTAAGACCCCTGATTTACTATTAGATACTAATTTCTGCGGTGGCAGAGCCCTTATAAATCTCCATCAGATGCGGAACTTGCTCCGCATGCTTCATCACGTATCTCTTCATGAACAACTCCTCGGTTAGTTTAAATGGCGTTACAACGGGTTTGTCCCTTTTAAGAAGGCCCATGGATGACAAAAACGTAATCACATTATGCCTCGGTCGAAGCCTTTTGTCGACTGAAAACTGAAGAAGTAGAGGCTGCCTGACTATAATCTCTAGGGCTATAGTTGCTGTGTTCAGATAAAAATCCAATGTAGTCTTGATCTTCTTTTCGGAAAGAGCCAAACAGTGTGGGTGGCGTACGAACATGGACAAGAAATCCTCTTGAGACCAACCCAAGCTCTTGAAATTCTCCACCTTTTTATTCCAAGTCGATTCATTCATGGACGACATCACCCTGAGACCATGTATGAAATTCGGAGAGGACGGTTCCATCCCAAGACCTTTAACGGATTCAACAAAAGCAGCCATCTTCTCAACCTTCATCACTAATGTCCTAGGTTGATACAGCATCAGAAGCACTACATCATCGAATCTCACTCCCTCCCTCATCAAGAGATCGATATTAGGTTCCAAAAAATACCTGCGGTCGACAGTCAAAAGCCAAGAACAGCGCTTGATCGCAATATCCAACGCACTGGAGGTCCTCAGATACTTCTTGAGGAAATCAATCTGCGGCTTATAGTACGAATCCAAGCTTCTACCAAAGAACCTACTGTTCCCAGCTATGGTACCGAGCAAGACCGATTCCGATAACCCGATCTCGCGGAAATACTCCAACTTGGGCTTGAGATTCGATTCCACATCCGACAAGAGGAGCGCCGGTCCATTGGTGACCAATTTGGCCATCTGTGCTTTGCCGAATCCTTGGGAACGCAAGAACCTGAGCACGGCGTCGGCCTTCTCAACGCCATTCCGGTGGGCACCGACTTTCTGAGAGACGGAAACGGCGAACTCCACAGGAAGATCCAGCGATTTCACGAGACACTCAACCGACGGCGGCGGCGGCGATTTCGGAGGTTTAGGGAGTGCGGCGGACGTTTCAAGAAAGCGCTTTTGGGCGAACAAGAAGAGATTTTTAGCTGAAACTCTGAACATTTGTGGGATCGGAATGGATCGAAGCGCGGTGACGGGTGCAATGCGAAAAGGGTTCTGGGATTCGAGCGGACGGAGATCGAAATCACCTCGGCCGGAGACCGGGAAGACGAGATTACCTCCTCCGCTTTTCGAGCCTCTTCTTGCTTTGTGGAAGGAGGAGGGTCGGGTGCGATTGGGTTTTTTGTTTTAGGGTTTTGCTGAAAACGTGAAACATTTATTAAGGCGAGAGCCGTTGAGGGACTTTTCAAATATTATACCATGTGCCGATTTTTTTCCCCTTTTTTTTTTTTTTTTTGAGCCAATGTGTCGATTTTACTTGCTACAATTTGCTTATGAGATGGTGATTCGTGTAGGGCCATTGCCGTGTGAATCGCATTGTATTTTTGCTTTTTAATTTGTTTTTTGATTTAATTAAATTTTATTAAATTAGCTCTAAGCTATAATTCGTCATGAATTGATCGATTTGTAAGGAACCGGAGCGAAAAGTGAATTGCCTCTTTTTCCGTTTCGCTAACCCCCACCAGCTGCGTCTTGGGGCCGAAGAACCTCCGATCCTAGACTCTGCAACTTGTGCAATATCTAAGATCAGATCGTCGAAATTGCTTGGAAGATAGAGTAGCACAGGGAAGTCGGAACCGAGTATCTTGGCATGAGGTGAGTAATGGCAGAAGGGCACAGCAGCGGCCCTGAGTATCGTCCTTCCTATGGCGTTATCTCGGGTGGCTAATTGAACTTTGAAAGGAAAAAATCGACACGGGATGGATCTCTTCTTCTGCCGTGGACAGCGACAGTGAAAGGTTTTGGTGGATTGTGAATTTGTGACCGCAGAGAATGTTGGCAATGTTCTAAAAAAGCATGATTTTGCAAGAAGATTAACCATTGTTGAACGTTAATCATGCACGAAACACAACAATGCGGGGAACACCGCAATGGGTTTCCCCTTTCGAGGGCGAGTCGACCGCATTGCAAGAAACCTCGTAATGACACAGTGCCTCCTTGAATCAACCAAAGTAAATGGAGTTCTTACATCTTGTCCTTCAACAGGACATCGTCTGGAGACTGCCGTGACTCTCATTCACAAGCATGCCCGCACGACCGGAGTGTCCTGAGCATGATGTTAGCAGATTCAGATGCAGTGCATTTCTTCGACAGCAGGGAGCAGTTGATCAGACCGCCTTTCTTGAAACCCTGTTCTTACGTGCAAAACTGATGTTTGCAAGGGGTTTACCATCATCTGATTGTGCCAACTTATCGCGATTCAACAGGCAGGGGAATCACCCAATAGATGCCGCAAGTAAATCAGAAGTCTCAATTACCCTCCTGCTTTGATGTGAACATTCAACCAAGCTTCTGATCAAGATACACAATACTGATAATCCGACAATCAACTTGTGGGCAAGCGATAAATTGAAGTCACTGATTTTCTACCAGATAACTCTTCACGTGGCAGCAGATGCCCTGTATATTTCCTTCAGATGCGGAACTTGTTCCAGGTGCTTCATCACATACTTCTCCAAGAACGACTTCTCGGATAGCGTAAATGGTATTACAATGGGATTCTGCTTTTTAAGGAGACCCTTGGACCGCAGGACCATAATCACACTGTGCCTTGGCCGAAGCCTCTTCTCGACTGAATACTCAAGAAGCAAAGGCTGACTGACAATAACCTCCCGAGCTATCGACGCAGTGTTTAGATAAAAATCCACTGTCCTCCTAATATTCTCTCCGGAAAGAGACAAACAGAGTGGGCGACGCACGAACATGGACTGGAACTCCTCTTCAGACCAACCCAAACTCTTGAAATTCTCTACCTTGTCACACCAAGTCGACTCCTTCAATGACGACATCACCCTGAGACCGTGTATGAATTTTGGAGAGGACGGTTCCATTCCAAGACCTTTAAGGGATTCAACAAAAGCAGCCATCTTCTCAACCTTCATCACTAATGTCTTAGGTTGATAGAGCATCAGAATCACTACATCATCGAATCTCACTCCCTCCCTCATCAAGAGATCGATATTAGGTTCCAAAACATACCTGCGGTCGACAGTCAAAAGCCAAGAACAGCGCTTGATCGCAATATCCAGCGCGCTGGAGGTCCTCAGATATTTCTTGAGGAAATCAATCTGCGGCTTATAGTACGAATTCAAGCTTCTACCAAAGAACTTACTGTTCCCAGCTATGGTAGCGAGCAAGACCGATTGTGATAACCCGATCTCGCGGAAATACTCCAACTTGGGCTTGAGATTCGATTCCACATTCGACAGGAGGAGCGCCGGTCCATTGGTGACCAATTTCGCGATCTGCGCTTTGCCGAATCCGGAGGAACGCAGGAACCCAATCACGGAATCGGCTCTTTCGACGCCATTTCGGTGGGCACGGAGTCTCTGGGAGATCGAAACAGCAGATTCCAAAGGAAGATCGAGCGATTTCACGAGACAACCAATCAACGGCGACGAATAGCGCGAAGACGAAGACGATTTCGGAGGTTCAAGGAGCGTGGCCAAGGTTGCCAGAGAGCGTTTTTGGGCGAACAAGAAGAGATTTTTAACCGAAACGTTGAACATTTCGGGGAGCCGAAATCGCTCGCGGGTTCGAGCGAATGGCAGTCGAATTTACCTCGGTCGGCGACAGTGAGAAGTTACTGTTCCTCCGCTCTGCGATTCGAACATTTGATGTTTCGTCGTCGCTAGCTCTTCCTCTGCTTTGTGGAAAAGGCGCGACTTGGGTTCTGTTTTAGGGTTTTACCAATGCGGAGCCGTTGAAGGTGGCGCTCTCTCTCACTCTCTCTTCCTTTCTTTGAAAATCACCAAATATTCCCAATTATGCCGATACATTTCACCTATAATTTTTTACGAAAATTTCAAATAAAAGTTTGAAATTCCCTTATTTTTTCAAATAAAGATTTGGAGTAGACTTATTTCAAATAAAAACTTGAATTGGCTATATCAATATCAAATAAGTGCTTCAAATGGTTATGTTTGTTTTAAATAATGACCCAATCTCACCGACTCGTCGGTCAACAAACAATTTCGACTAATAAGGGATGTTTATGTCCAAAAACAATTTAAATTTAATTATATTAGAACTTAAAAAATATTTTTTTTTTTTTTTTTTAAAAATAAAGGGAACACACAAGTGGGATGGGTTGCCGCCCCATTGCCAATGGGGCAACAAAGATAACCGACGATCCTGTTCACCAAAGGCAAGGGCTCACTGGCCCTTGCCAAGGACGAGAAAGGGTGGCGACCCTCTCTCAAATCTAGGTGAAGGTCGCTGGTCCTTGCCCAGCGCCCCTCAGACTTGGGCGACGAGGTCTAGAGGCCTTGGGCAAGGGTCGCCAGCGGATGAGGGCGAGGGCAAGCGACCCTTGTCCGCATTTGGGAGAGAGTTACCGTC
Source organism: Eucalyptus curtisii (assembly GCA_017140595.1). NCBI lineage: Eukaryota > Viridiplantae > Streptophyta > Magnoliopsida > Myrtales > Myrtaceae > Eucalyptus > Eucalyptus curtisii. The sequence continues at coordinate 38,741,921 of CM029500.1, read as the reverse complement.
CTCTCTTGTCCCTGGCGAGGGCTTGTTGGCCCTTGCATCTGGTCAGGAGGGGTCACTAGCCCTTGCCCCAAGCATCGACAACCCCATTAGCCCTTGCCTAGGCGTCAACAACTTCGCTGGCAGTCACTGTTGCCCCTTCAGCGGTAGGGCAGTGACCACCGGTGGGAGGGAGCTCTCCCGCCTGTGATTTCCTTTTCCTTTTTTTTTTCTTTTTAATTTTGTTTAGTTTTGTTTAGTTTGCTTTTTTGTGAAAAAATTTAAAAAATACTTGAAATCCTTATTTGAGAAAATAAGAACACTTCAGGCTCTTATTTGAAATTTTCTCTAATTTTTTAATGATACCAAAAATCCCAAAATTTTGTAATCGTGTGGCACGTTTACCGTCCATCTAAATTCTATTAATGAACACCGTTAAAAATGTGTTTACATGTGGACAACGGAAGAATAACGGTGTTAACATGGCATGCACATGACTTAAGTAAAATAAAAATGAAATCGTTTTAGCTAAAAAAATCATTTGACGAAGGATAAATATGTCGCATGGTATAGTTTGGATTTTTTATGTCAAAATAAAAATTTTAAGCTAAATATGTCACAATAGACATAATTTGCCATTTTTGATGCTATAAAAAAAGTTCAAAGTAAATTTATCATAATCAACACAGTTTATATTTATTGTTTTTTTTTTTGTGTGTGATTATTTTAACAAAAATAAACCTTGCACACATAGCATTCACCAACGTTTCTTGTTACTTCTTCATAGGCCCATGCTGTTGCTACAACCCATGCTGTTGCTACAACATATTACATTTGATAGCTTATTAGTTTAATTAATAAAGCCCCGTCATTGTAGAGTAAGCCTTTGAAATTAAAAAGGGGTCGATCAAAGTTCAGACAAAGTCAGTACATCTATACACCCATAAGCAAATCCCCATTTCTTATAGTTCGCGTAAGATTTATCTCTTAATAGTAAATTTATCTCAACCGATAGAGGTGATCTTTCATGAGTCATGCTAGAAGTTAGTATGCCACAATTGTTGAGAAGTTAGTGAGAAGCAAACAAGCAACTGGTTCACAAATCAAAACAACCTTTGTTAATCAGTTTATCTCCCATCTTTATCTCCCTTACATTTACTGCCGCTGGCTTGGGAAAATGATCTGCTTAATGCTAACTAGGCTAGGTTGGGCCGTGTTCTTTTCAGTCTGCAACTTCCAAGAAGCTGTAACAATGATGGATTTGAACTTTCGACGTAAACTCAACCGTGCAGCCTCAGAGCATGTCATGAGCATAGCTTTCATGCATCAATCTATTCTATGGAGGCAAGTACATGACCGTGTTCGTGATCAGTGATCAGTATACTCAATAGAACGTAGAAGCTGATCATTTCACTACAAAAGAAAATGTCATGCAGAATACCGAGTCTCCATAACACGTGCACCAGTACCCTCAATGTTCAATCATGGATCCTGCAACAAGAAATACAATCCTTCTTCTCGGTTACAAGAGCAATCTACATCGAGTCTCCAAAGGCAGACATGTACATAAAACTCGCGATACACGAGGAGGTGTGGTTTAGCAAAACAAGCATTACAACAAGGCCGCAGTAATATTTCCTTCATGTGTTTAGACTTGAGTATTTCAGGAGAAACCCTTCTCAGTTCATGCATTTTAGGCATCCCAGAAAACTTCTTTGCAATTCTCAAGGGGCTTCTCCAATGCTGAAGCCCAAAGGAACGTATCAACCGTGAACTTAGAGAACTTGGCATTGCCCATGATAACTTCTCTTGGATCTCTTCACTTACCACCTTTTCCCCCATAAAAATGCCAGAAAAGAGCAAGCATCCAGAAATTTCCAAATTCCAATTACCACAGCCAACTGGAGCGACTTACACCATCATTAGCATACTGCCCCACGCCTCATTCATAGACAACACCGCCGCATGTGAGAGAGAAGGAAAACTGTGAAGCTTCTCGAGACAGAGAGGCAATCCCAATGCCAGGAGATATGGACTGACCTTGCCCGAGTACAGTAAATTGAGAGATAGGAAATGACTAGCATAGTATCAGCCAATAAGGCACAGATTCAACAAAGTCCAGTTTCCCAATCTTACCACACCATTTCAAGTTGCATCCAAGATTGGCATGACGGTCATTCATTAAGCCGCCATCGAACTGACAGGATCCCCAACTTGGCAATCAGCTCAGGTAGACGCGAACAAACGTCCCCCGATTTTCGGTTCTCCTACAGGGTCACGGAGCCTCTGAATATGTCCATCAGATGGGGAACCTGGTCCAAGTGCCTCATCACATAATTCTGCAGGAACAGCTCATCAGATAGTTTAAACAGATTAATAATTCTTCTATCCTTTTTGAGCAAGCCCTCAGACAACAACACTTTAATCACGTCATGCCTAGGCCGAAGCCTTTTGTCTATCGAATACGTAAGAGACAATGGATGAAACACTATGTCCTCCCGCGATATCAATTCCACTACTCTCCTGACCTTGTCCTCCGAAACAGTCAAGAAACGGGGATACCGCATAAACATAGACACGACATCCTCCTGACACCAGCCCAAGCTCTTGAAAAATTCCACCTTGCCATGCCAAGTCGACTCGTTCATCGACGACATCACTCTAACGGCCTTCACAAACTTCATCGACCCCGGCTCGAACCCCAACCTTTTAACAGATTCGACAATGGAAGCTATCCTATCCACCTTGAGCATCAGAGCTCTCGGCTGCCGAATCATCAACAGCGAAATGTCGTCGACGCTCACTCCTTCGCTCATCAAGAGCTCGATATTGGGGCCCAGATTACGCCTGTGGTTCGCAGTCAAGAGCCACAAATTGCGCCTGATGGCGGTATCGAACGCGTCCGCGCTCCTGAGATACTTCTTGAGGAAATCAATCTGCGGTCCCAAGAACGAATCCACGCTCTTGTTGAAGACCGCGGGGTTCACGGCCATGGCGCTGAGCAAGACCGAATCCGACACCCCGCTCTCGCGGAGGAACCGCATCTGCGGCCCGAGGGTCGACTCCACGTCGGACAGGAGGAGCGACGGCCGCTTCGCGATCAATTTCGCGAGACGGGCCTCGTCGTAGCCGCATGACTTCAGGAACCCGAGCACGGAGCCGGCTCGCTCGACGTCGCCGGGGACCTTCCCGTCGGTCCCGAGCTTCTCGCAGATCGAAGCGGCGGATTCTAAGGGGAGGCCGAGCGATTCCACGAGGAGGCGATCGAGCAGCAACGACGGCGGCGGCGGCGGCGGCGGCGGCGAGGAGTATGGAGCTTTGAGGAGCGGAGTAGACCACGTGGCCAAGAGGCGTTTGGGGAAGAGGGAGCGGAGATTTCCATAGAAGAAGGTGAACATTTCTGGGAATGGAGATCGAGATTCAAATGGGTTTTGCTGCAGGATTCGATTTACTGGGCATTGGCATTTCCTGGAGGAAGAAGATGAAGGTGGTGACGATGCGATTCGTCTGATTTTCCATGTCGCTGCTGGGGCTTCTTTCCTTGTTAGTTCTAATCACTTAATCTCGTTACTCAGTTCAGACAAGTACTAAGCCGAGTAGAATTTGGGGGATCGGCTCCTGGGTTCCGTTCCCATCCTTGAATCGGATCGGGCCAGGATCAATTCCGAAATCGATTATTTTTTCTTCTGTTCTTTATAAGTGGGAGCTTTCCAATATGAAAAAAAAAATAAAAGTTTGCTAATTGGGATTTTACAAAAAAATTAAGAAATTTTGGTCGATCCATCGATTCGATCCGATTCCTTACGGGAACCGGACCGGTTCCTTAGGAACAATTCAAAATAAGTCAAAGAAGTCTGTTTCTCGAATTGAACCAGGACTGATGCTCACCCTCAAATAAAATTACATTGGTTCAATTTTGTGAAATCAAATGCTCTGCATGAATTTTATTTATTTATTTTTTTAATGCTCTACATTAATTTTTTGTTTTGTCTAAGCTCCACGTGAAGTTCAGGCAACCTTCTTTTCACATTTTGTTTGGTAAGGGACAAATTTTAGGAGTTTTGTCCACGGAAAAGGGAGAAATTTTAGAGCTTATTTATAGATGATATCATTTGGATGTTTAATAAAGAAGAAATGAAAGGATTGAAAGGCTTTCCATTGCAAGTGGACTTGAATCTATGAGAGTAGATCATCAAGTCCATCTTGATCATAAGGGCTTGCTTGAGAAAGTGAGATTCAATCATTCTCTAAAGATCATCTGGATCGAGCACGATCTTGAGCTAACCCCATCAGTGATGACTAGTATAATCTCCTCCGTCTTTCAAATGAATCTTTCAAAACCAATATTATTGCTCCGATGGCTACACTGACAAAAGATGGAGTCCAATGTTATTACTTAAATTTCACGATTTAAGTAAAATTCCATTTTTGGTCCCTAAATTAGCACATTTTCTTCAATAAAAAATTTCTAAACCTTTTATTTATTTAAGCAAATTCCTTGAACTTGCATGACTTCTTTCCACTCCGGTTGACTGGAAATTACATAACCATAAGGGAGGGAAAGAGTATGGACATGAAAAGATCAAATTGCTATCTCAGGGTTGAGAAATTTCATTCCTCCGGTTCTCTCCCGGACTTGTAGTCTCACTCTCATGCGTTACTCAATTCTCCTTATTAGTAAAGAAAAAAAAAAAATAAAAGAGGGGGAAAATTCATTTCATAATCTTGCTGGCTCCGATTAATCAGGTTTAGAAATGAATAATCTTGATTAGAAAAGTTAATTACGAAGTGCGATGTCCAAAGTGGACATCTTCTTCTCGCAAACGTTTCGATTCAGTACCAGTCGAGGCGAGCCGGTCCGGCAGACCAACCATGGAGAGAAGGCAGAACCACCAGCAGCAACCGCAGAACCCTCGCCGGAACCCTTCTTCTTCTTCTTCTTCTTCGAGCCACTCGTCCAACCACCGGCCGCGATATCGACCTCCCAACCGGGCCGGCGGCGATGCTCGAGCCCATCCCCGCGAAGATCCGTACCTCGATTCCGGGGACGCGGCGGCCGGCGGCCGGCCTCGGAGCCTCGCGCGACCGATGCGCGCGCATGCCTCCGAGGCCGCCGCCGGGAGCTCGATCGGCGTTCGGGAGCGGCAAGAACAGCACCGGCGTGATCAAGATCGAGAGGACGACCGAGATTGTCGCGAACTCGCGTCCGTCGTCGGGACCTGCCCTCACATGTGCCCCGGTAGTTGTAAAATCTCTGCTTTTGGTGATTTCCGATTGCTTTGTTTCCCTCTCCTTGGTAATTGCGTGATGGGGTTGGGCTAAATCAGTGGTGCGATCCCTTAGCATCAAAGTCGTCAGATGAGTTATGAAATTTAGGATCGGAAGTCAATGACTTGGCCAGCGAAACACTTGGTTGCAGTTTTCAGAGTGTGTTTAGTCCAATTTAAGTTCCTCGAGTCGAGCTTTGAGGTGCCGTTGGAACGGTTCCAGCCAGTCATGGAATCTCTTGCACAAGTGCAGGGGAGCTGAGGATGGCTGCGTGAATGCTTCACCCTTTTTCTGGGGTTCAAATTGTTATGTTTTTTGTATGGCTGTTCAGCAATGTGTTATATTTCGTGCGATTTGTCTGGCACATATTGCAGTGGGGGAGATGGCCCAGCGTGAACGGTTACGCGATTTAGCTGTGTTTGAGAGGTTGCATGGTAATCCGGCTAAAACATCTCCTGAACTTGCTGTCAAAAAGGTAAACTTTGCTTCGCTTTTACTTCAGCAAAGCTGTGTAACTTCTTCTTTGAAAAATGTAAATGAACTGTTCTGGGAATTTCCCTGGAAACAAAGCTTATGCGACTTAAAATGGTGAAATTGCCTTGCATCAATGTCTCTAGTTTTGCAGGACAATATCCACGAAGGATGTGCAGTTATCGGATATGCGACCTTTCTCAGTGTTGGGAAGCACTCTAGACTACCTTATGAGCTTGATGAATTCTACGCCAGAGCCTTTTGAAACAGTTCATGACTTCATATTTGACAGAACGCGTTCCATAAGACAAGACCTGAGCATGCAGAATATAGTTGACAAAAGAGTGATTCATATGTATGAGAAAATGGTATGGTCCTCTTGGTGAGACTTCTGCACATTTCTCTGATTCTTCATCTGGCTGAGCCTGTGAACCATCCAATTAACTCATGTTTCAAGCATTTACTTATAGAAAATGGAAGTTGAACAAAAATAAACTTTTAAACTCATAAAAGTTTATACTAGGCACAGTGAAGATGCTGTTATTTAATCCAATGGAAGGACAACGTGGCGACATGTCTCCTCTTGCAATTGACAATCTAAAGCTTTCCGGGTTGTGCTGTAGAATGACATGGTTCCCTGTCTGTCTGTCTTTATGTTCTTGCAGGTTAATTTTCATGTCATTTCTCACCACAAGCTTAGACTTAGAAGCAGTGGACCTGACAGTTTCAATATCTCTTCAATGCATCACCTTAATATGGAGCAGTTAGCGAAGGTGTTGACATCTTTATACAATCTTTATGATCTGAATCGAGATCATAACTCTATGCACAAGAACGAACCAGAGTATCGCTCACTTTATGTGCTGCTCTGTCTCAATTCTGAAAGCCTCCCAGAGGTTTGAATATTAAGTTAATCGTGTCTTATACAGTTAATTCCTCGTATTTTTGGGCCCTAGATGAGTAAGAGCCACTTCCTCTTCACTGACAGGGTGAGAGACTTTCTTTGTGGTTCAGTCGTGTGCCTACTCCTGTTATCAAGTCTAAAGAAATGTCTTTCGCCAGAAGAATTTTGAGGTGCATTTATAACCTATCTATCTTGGGAACTTAATATTTTGTGGACCCTGTTATTATGATGACTTTTAGTGTTAATTGCATAAGTTGAGCTTTCAGAAATTATTTCTACTTGGCAGGTATTTCAGGACGGGCAATTATAACCGTTTCTTTAGTACCATAGCAGCTGAGGCCTCCTATCTCCAGTATTGTGCCCTCGAACCTTATATTGATAAGGTTGTTCAATTATACTGTTTCTCCTATGGCCTCTTCTTTTGGCGTTGTAGTCATATAAACTTTTACTGTAACCAGCCTAGGATGCACTTCATCCATTCCCTTCTTGGACCCAGGGAGAGATGATGGGCATCACCTTTTCTTACTCACCATATAATTTTTCAAATTGACCTGTTTTGCAAAGCAGTTCTCTCCATGAGTGAATAGATTGCATTACGATTATGATCTTTAAAGTAAATATATATTTTTTTGTCACTTAACCCTATTTGAATGTTTTGTTGGTAATTAAATTTGCTTTACTGTGAAAGGTTCGAGCTCTAGCTGTTTTATGCATTAACAATGGTGGCTACAAGCTTCATCCATACCCGATAGCACATCTGTCTAATCTACTGATGATGGAGGTATGGCCTCTTCATTTAAGAATAACTAATGTGCTCATGTCATGTTCCCTGAGTATTTTTATCTGTTTTTTTTTTTTTTACGCTGTTAATTTATTGAAGAATTTTTGCTCCCAGGAATCAGAAGTGGAGTCGTTCTGCAATGCATGTGGCCTCGAGACCTCCTTCGACGAACAGGGAAATAAGGTTTTACCCACCAAACAACCGGCCTTCGAACATCCAAAGGCAGGATACGGGAAGTATGGCTTTTCAGGTTTTGAAAATATTTGCAGGTAAATTTGTTAAATCTTGGAATTTGACAAGTTTTTGGGTTCATATCCTTCTTGCTATGGAGCTTTCATCAGTAGATTGCTGTGTCTTAGTTTCGATATAGTATAAATCCCGCTGCTAATCATCACATTGGGGTCTATCTTATTTTAGGGGGAGAGAAGCTGAAGAGAATGTCTGAACATTGATCATTCATCTAGGGCTCACTTGCTCTTTCAGGACAGTTGGAATTGCCGGCAAGTAATGACAATCTCAGAAGCATAGGATCTTCTATGACCAATTGACATGTTCAGGTCACAAGATCCAACCCGAGGGGCAAAAGTGGATAGGACACCCTTCTCACATGTTCTCATCGCTCGCCGATCCCAAAGAGCTCCTAAAACCGAATCAGCTCAAAGGTCTACTCCAGGCTACCCTTTGGCTTACTGACAATCCTCAGTTCATCTCCGAGTCAAGCAATGAAGAAATAAGCTCCCTACCTTTGAAATTCTTGCTATAATTATGGGCTCTTAAAATGGTTTTGATCTGAATCAATATGTTGTGTCACATCTTTTAGCTGTACGTCTGGAATTACGTAACTGCCCCAAGAGTTCGACTATGTATCTCCGTACTGTGCTAGTAACAAATTGGTCTTCCTTGTTCTGATAGTCGTGGGAATTAACCAAAGGTTCCTATGCATAAGTCGGCTTATGATGCAAACCAAAGTCGGTACTAGATGACATCTTCACAACATCTTCACAAAGGAAAAATCAAAGAGCTGAGGGCACAATTTTGAGCTTCAACATTCGCAAAAGAAGCCAAATACGTGTCTCAATTTCAAGAGGACCCATGTCTCAGTCTGGCTGTATACAATCAAAATCAATGAATTGCATCATCTATGAGGGGCTATCTTATAGCTGCAATTTAAAACTATGGACCATCATGGGATAAAGTTACTGTACAAACATGAGATCGGGATGATTGGCAACGCATCCCCCACAACAAAAAACTCTGACCACAAAACTACTATGTTCCCCAACAAATAGAATGCATTATCACGCTGAGATCAGTGTCACAGCCAAAAATAGCAAGATGGCCAGGCCAAAGCAAAAACCCACGATTGCCAAGAATGCCTGTAAACATTGAACACAAACAGGTGCATAATTATAGAACAATTGAGGTAAAATTCGATTGAACCAGGAGAATTGTAAAGACAAATGGCCAGAGATCAAAGAATACGAGTTTCAGCTACCTTCTCCTGAGATTCAAATTTGTATCTTGTAGTAAACCAGGACAATCCTCTGTCTACAAAAGGCGCAAGAGCGAGGGCCCTGCATGAGAAGCAACTCAACAAAGTTCACTAATATCTTGCAGGTGTGAATGAGAACGGACAATGCCTATAGATGACCGCTCATAGAATCATTAAGCTTAGCAACAATCCCAGGAAATCATCATTTGCAAAGTTGATTTCTCTTGCTGAGATCAATTGTACCCGGTTAGCCAGTATATAAAGATATTTACATAAAAGAAGATTCTAATATAGCATCTCACCCTCCAGCTCGTATAAGCTTTGTGACTTGGCTTCCAGCCCAAACCATGGCCATTACCTTGATGAATCTGCAAGTTCCTTAAATGATGTCATCCCATATTAATCCTCACCAAATGATCAAAAGAATGCATACCTTTCAACCGCTGCAAGGTAGCCCATTCTTCCTGGTGCCGGTGCAAAGTAAAACCTTAAGAACTGTTTAGATTAGCATATGATGTCTATTATGTATTAATGATCATCAAAAAATGGATTTTCTCAATTTTGTCATGAGTGTGTGATAAATATTAATTTGATAAGCTCATTCTCCACCGAGGGAAGATGAATAGCAAGATAGATACAATGCACTAGCGGAAGTTATTACAGTAGATGATTAGGTGTCAACCCATGCACAGCACCCAACAAGGATCCGCAGGATTAAATCTGTACTGATATGCAACAACCTTAACAAATTATTTTGCCTTTTTCTTCTCATTTAGTATAAATGCTTTTCCCATTAAATTAAATCTAGATAAGATTTGATGCTTGTAAAGCTGCTAACAGTTCTCATATGTAATGGAAAAAATCAACGGACATTGGAGAAGTCAAAGTAGAGTGAACCTGCAGCTATAATGTTTCATCTATGAAAGCATATGCAGGAATTTAAAAGCCAGATGATCAAACAAACTGACTTGCTTTACACCACTGACTATATGTCTGCAATTACACTCCCATAAATGTAGATCTTCATGTTTAAAGATTTAATATCTAGAAGTGCTGATCCCAGTGCTGATTAAAAGACAAAAGCAATTATGCCATATGTAAGACCATCACTCACCAGACCAGAAGATATGTTGTAAGGTAGTAAGCAGTGTTCAACAACCCATAGGACAATATTCCAGCTATTCCATATCTCTTCAATTTCTTCAGTGTCCTACCCAAAAAAGAAAGAAGATTAAACAATGCACTCAAGATAATACTAGGAACATTTTTAAAAAAAAGGTAAAACTATACGAATAACAGAATATTGATGATTTCCAAGAAAACCAACATTTTAGAAAGGTGAAATTAGTGAAGACTACAAGAAAAAAGAGACCAAACTGCAAGCACGACTTGTTGAGAGACTTGAAGAAGGAAACATAAAGCTTAAGGAGTAGTGTTCGAAAGAACAGTCCTCAATTAACCTAATAGATCATTACCATCATTTCTTTTCTTTTTCTTTTTTGTTTGACCATTGTCACCATCGTTGCTTGAGCAAGAAAAGCCTAAAACAAAAGGATACAGACAATCCAGGCTTGCAGAAATCCGGCACATTCCACTTTTTACACATCCAGCTCAAACGGTGTAGAACTCTTAAAACATCATTGTCACGATATGCTTTTATGTTTACAGAAGTGCATTGAAACTAGATAAAGACATCAATAGCACTAGCACTGTCAAGTGTAATAAGATTCTCATGCAAGCCACCAACGGCATGCTGAGAAAATCCCGTCCCATTAAAACAAATATAATGTATTCAATTCACAGTGCTGTCCTTCGTGCTAACCATGCTCTGCTCCCTCTCTCTGACCCACCCATTGGTGGGATAAGATAGCCATAGCATCTGGAAGCCAGGTGCATTAAGAGAAACTCTCAAACTTATTCTCATCCTTAGAAGAGCAAACCCATATAGAGCAGTGCAAAGAAACTCATCGAACCTCGTGTTTTCAGTGCTCATATTGATATCTATTTGTTCCATCGTATCTGAAGAGGTCCAACATCTTTGATGCTAAAAACAAACAACCTCATGTGAACTATGAAAGAACTAGTACGGTGTCCAGATCACATGAGACGAGAGGTCATTTTTGGCCTGCAGCATCGACTAATGAGATGAAATCAGTACAAGTAATTGATTGAACTACCTTACAGGGCATCCCAAGGATGGGAGGAAGTTTCATCCCTTTCAGTTGAATTGACCAACTAATGCATTGTCTCTATTAAACCCGAGCGCAATTTTGATTACTAGTGCTCATCAGTATAAAAATTGCAAGGTCGCGAACCTATAGTTCCCGTTCCTCCTCGAATAAAACGGTTAATTAGTAGCTCTTACATAGCCAGTCACTGATAGACTTATATTTTGTTTATAATAGAGCAAATCAACGTGATAGACTCATATTTCCAGAATCATAAGGCTGGCAGTAAGTACTCATTCGACGCCAGTGGTCCTCCCTCACGTCTTCCACCGTGATCAATGCCTTCCTCACTGGGGCAGCTACTTTCTGCATCTGACGGACTGTAAGCCTGAAACGAGGTACAAAATCTGAGAAACAGAAGAATAGAGAGACTGTGTGGTGTGCGATAAGAAATCTTTTCCAGATAACCACTCAAAGAAGGGCAAACAACATCAGCTAAAAGCTAATAGATTACATCTCATCAGTTAACAACAAACAGTGTTTCGATAATGACAGGTGCAGCTTTCCCACTCAGAGACTGTTCTCTATTCCTTCAAATTCAAACCTATGCCTCAACAGGAAAATCCAGCAGTCTCCTTATCCTGCACATCTTTCACCTGCTCCTCTATCGACGCAAGTCCTCTTACCTTTCCATGCCATAATAACGTGCGGGCACGACAGATGATATAACATTTCTGTGCAAAGTCAATAAAAAATGTACAGACTGCAGAAACACAATCCCCCTAGTGCCACGGATGTCCTGACGGAAAATTGACCTCAAAGACAGCCAAAACAAAGCCTCGCTAATCATCATTTCATCGGCGAACCACAACGTCTGTCACGACTCACGCTCATCTCCACTCGCAGGACCGAAAAACAAAAGCAAAGCAGGAACTCACATTGCCGTCGCCGCCGACCGAGCAGAGCCGTCCGTACCGGCGGCGATCGACGGGGAGGAGAATCTTCACGCTATCCGAGCGAGCGCTTGCGGGAGCCCTTGGAGCGCTCGAGAAGATTAACTGAGCGAGATATCACCATCATCATCGAGTTACGTCCGGCGACGGAGGATGATTCCGGCGATGCAGAGAGGGGGGAGGAGAGAGAAAGTACCTGAGGTTTGGGATGGCGGAGGCAGAGGAAGGAGGAGGCTCTGTGCAGGAGAAGCATTTGACTCGATTAGAGAGAGGGAGGGGAGGGTGGGCCTTAGCTATTGAAGAATCGATAGATATGTAATTACGTAAATTCAAAGGAGATTCATTTATTTATATTTTTTTCCCGCAACGCATAATAATTACCTTCGATTAAATTAAGATTCCTTTTTTTTTTCTTGAAAAATGAATAATTTATAAAACATTTTCTCGAAAATAATCACTTCAAATAATTAGTTGATGAAAATTGTTTTGATTATCGACAGCAATTTATGTGTTGGTATTTTTCGGACAGTGAAATATTTTCAAAAAATTATATTACAACTCCTTCATTTTTCATTGAAAACACACATCTTACAATTGACTTATTCTTTTAGTTTGACGAGTCTAATCACTTTTTTTTTTTTTGTCTGTTTAAGGATCGGTGTGATGTGTTCTTTAATTGGGTCGCCATCGAGGCAGTATGTTTTCATTTTTTGCTCTATGGTGGATTCCATGAAATTGAAAGGAGTTCAAAAACAATCCTAGGCTCCACTAATCAATATTGAAATGATTATTTAAAATATATAGAAGAAAAAAACAGAGCGACAATACGGATTACGGGGATCCACAGTCAATGGGCTTGTTTTTTTGGGGGGAATGGGCTGGGCCCAAATCCTATTTTCACGGAAATGGCAATTCGGTCCTTCTTCGGCCCCGTCTAGAGTCGACAAAAGGCAAAGCGGAGCCACCGCAACGCAGAGAGAACCAGCCTCTTACGAAATCGCAAAACCCTCGGCCCTCTCTCTCTCTCTCTCCCTCTTCGCCGTATAAATTTCGGGGGACTGAATCCGACCTCTTACGAAATCAAAGCGAAGAAGAAGAAGAAGAAGAAGAAGGCAGGCAGGCAGGCAGCTGAAACCACGCCGGAAATCGAATCGCCCGCCTCCCTCCCCCTTCGCTTCGCTTCCTCGCTTGTCAAAACCCTAGCCGAAGGTACGCCGCTGCGCCTTGCTTGCTTTCGCTGGCGCCGCTCTTGTACGGACGCGTCGCTTCTCGATTGATTGATTGTTGTTCCGGTTCGCGTTCGCTTTCTCTGTCGCGTGCGGCGGCGGCCTCGCGTCGTGTTGTTGGAGCCGCGCCGCCGCCGCCGCCGCCGGTCGTCGCCGTCGTCCGTCCGTCCAGTGGGAGGGTTTGGATGTGATGAGACGGCGCTCGTCCGGCGGGCGGGCGGGGTTTTGTTTTGCCGCTAGGTCGTGTTCGGCGCGGTGATTTTTGAAGGTAGCTCGGTGGCCGTGCCGTTCCAGTTTCGTGCTCTGGCTGCTGATTGGGGATTCTCCCGATAGTTGTTCTTGGTGCGTTTGAATGTGGATTTGCCTTTGGAGGCTTGGTCTGTTGCATGTACAGTGCCGCGTGCATGTGTCGATTTTTGGGGATTTGGGCTCTGCGGTTTTCTTTGGCCCTGACTTTACTTTCTTTGTTCTTATTGGTCTTTCCTGCAATTTCGCCCGTTCGATTCCTTAACTATCACTGTTGAGATGGCGTATCATTAGGGGTTACCCTTGCGAGTTTGCACAATCCTGTGGACTTGCTTCTAGACTCGCCGAGTAGCTGCTCAGAGTAGGACCGATGCAATTAGCATCGGCCAGCTGGCCTAACAATATAGTGCAACTCGCAATGGGTAATTTCGAGTGAAGCGTGACGGGAATACTTATTCCGCCTTGCGATTAGCAAAATGACGATCCTATTTCCTTTTGTGGACATAATGATTAGATTGCTATTTAAACCTAGCTTCTGAAATGAATTCCATTTATATATTGAGGGCCTACATTAAGTTTGCGTTTCTACATCCTCTTTGGATTCTTTAAAGCTAGTTGTGTACTTTTCAGTTTTGGTGTAGCCAGAAAGCTTAATTTCATACATCTAGTTTGGTGGAAATGTTACAAACAGGCTTTTGTGCATAATTTTCTATATGTTGGCTTCTGCCCAATACGGACACTACCCTCCCGGTGCCTTCTTAATGAAATCTCACTACTTGTTTAAAAAGAAATAGTGTTTGCATTTCATGGGTGTGTTGGCTTAGCCTCTCCAAGATTTGTAAACTTGGTTTTATTTCTTTTTTATTTAATGCTTCTATCTGAACAATATTGATGTAGTTTTGATGGCAAGTGCAGTTGGAATTGTTGGATGACCAGAGCAATACACCTGAACAGATCTGCTTGTGCATATTGACCCTTGGAGCTTCTTTCCACAGTTTTCGTCATCTCATTTCTGGCGAAATGGCGATTCAAACGAACAGGCTAATTTCCTACTCAGACGAGATTGTTGATGGACAGCCAATTTATGTGGCTTCAAATTGCCTTCCTGTGAAGGCTTTAAAATATGAACCTGCTGGACATGCCTTCCATGCTGCTGCTATGAAGCTCCTTGGCTGTGAGGAGGAAGATGTGGATGGTTCTGATCAGACTGTTGTCGGGGATAAAGAGCAGACGAGCATGCCATCATTTGATTCATATAGCAGCAAAGGTAAAAAGAAAGCTGGTTCGGGGAGCAAGCAGCAAGATCATTATGCTTTGTTGGGTTTGAGTCATCTGAGGTATCTTGCAACAGAAGATCAAATTAAGAAAAGTTACAGAGAGACGGCCCTGAAGTATCACCCTGACAAACAGGCCGCACTGCTTCTAGCTGAGGAAACTGAAGCTGCAAAACAAGCTAAGAAGGATGAAATTGAAAACCACTTCAAGGCCATCCAAGAATCGTATGAGGTTTTGATCGATCCTTTGAAGAGGAGAATCTATGATTCCACTGATGAGTTTGACGATGAAATACCTACTGATTGTGCACCGCAGGACTTCTATAAGGTCTTTGCTCCTGCTTTCATGAGGAATGGTCGATGGTCTGTTAACCAGCCAGTCCCATCGTTAGGTGATGAAAGTACAACAATTAAGGAGGTGGACAATTTCTACAACTTTTGGTACTCTTTTAAAAGCTGGAGAGAGTTTCCCCATGCCGATGAGTTCGATCTTGAGCAAGCTGAATCTCGTGACCACAAGAGGTGGATGGAGAGGCAGAATGCAAAGCTCACAGAAAAAGCTAGAAAGGAAGAATATGCACGGGTACGCACTCTTGTTGGTAATGCCTACAAGAGAGATCCAAGGATACTGAGGAGAAAGGAGGAGGAGAAAGCAGAGAGGCAGAGGAAAAAGGCAGCCAAGTATCTGGCAAAGAAGTTGCAGGAGGAAGAAGCTGCCAGAATTGCTGAAGAAGAGAAACGCCGGAAAGAGGAGGATGAAAAGCGGGCTGCTGAAGCTGCGTTGCAGCAGAAGAAGGTGAAAGAGAGAGAAAAGAAGCTCTTACGCAAAGAGAGGACGCGCCTTCGCACAGTTTCGGCTCCTATCATCTCCCAGCATTTGCTTGATCTCTCTGAAGATGATGTGGAAACACTCTGTATGTCTCTTGATATCGAGGCGCTGAGGAGCTTATGTGATCAGATGGAAGGCAGAGAAGGCTTAGAACGTGCAGAAATTCTCAGAAATGCACGAGGGGGCAAACCTGAGTCGGAGGATAAAAAACAAGGTGATAAGAAGAATGAGCAACCGAATAGTTCTGTGGAGGCAAATGGCAGTGTCCCATTAAGCAACTTTGAGAAGCAGGAGAAACCTTGGGGAAAAGAAGAGATTGAGCTCTTGAGGAAAGGAATGACGAAGTATCCCAAAGGAACATCTCATAGGTGGGAGGTCATATCGGAGTACATAGGTACTGGAAGATCAGTGGAAGAAATTCTGAAGGCAACTAAAACAGTGCTTCTTCAAAAGCCGGATGCTTCCAAAGCTTTCGATTCATTTCTTGAGAAAAGGAAACCAGCAGTGTCAATTGCATCTCCACTTACAACTAGAGAAGAAGTCGGAGAAACAGTTATCCCCACAGCTGAAAGTACTGCTGTCAAGACGGATAATGGAGAAGCATCTTCAAGAAAAGTCGTGAATAACCAGGATCCCAATGATTTGGTTACTGAAAATGGCAGTTCGTCAAGCTCGGAGCAAGATGTTTGGTCTGCTGTTCAAGAGAGGGCGCTAGTACAAGCACTAAAGACTTTCCCTAAGGATACCAATCAGAGGTGGGAGAGAGTGGCAGCTGCAGTTCCTGGGAAGACTGTGAACCAATGCAAGAAAAAATTTGCATTGCTGAAGGAGAGCTTCAGAAACAAGAAAAGCTTGGTATAATGTGCTGCACCCCCTTGCCGACTTATAAAAGCGCATGTGGAGATTGGCCGTCTCTGGATGTACCCTTGAGGTCATATTCTTCTCTTCTCATGGCAGGACTTCAATTTTTGAAATCCATGTCACACGTGAGAAAGAGCATTTTTTCCCGAGGACTCATTTTTGACATACCTTATAGGCAATATCTCAGTACAGAGGGGCTCTGTGCGTGGAAGTTTTCCATTGCCCCAGTTTATAGAAGCTTCTTGATAATTATGTACTTCCATCAGTCAATTAGCATACACTTTGAAGAGAGACTCCAAGCCAAGTTAGTTGGCATGCTATGAGCATTATGGAATTATTTGATCTACTGCGAGATTATGAGGCAGATGCAGATGCCTTTTGAGTTTATAGCAATATTGGCTTCTTCTTTTGCTCGTCTGGTGAATTTTTGTACCGTCATTTTATAGTTTACCGTTTCCATTTTAATGCTGTGAAACACCGATCCTATGGTGATGTTCTGGTCCGATGTAAGTTATGTCTCCTAGATTAGAGATGCTGCATTTCATTTTTTGTTGGAGCAAGGGCTAGCTGCTAATCTGTGCGTGGAAGTGGAGTTATTTGACCAATGCTCTGCAGTCATTTGCAGGGGGATAGGGCTTAGGCAGTAATTCTTCTTGCTTGATCCTTACTGCGTGAATGAAAAGCAATAATGTTGGATTCATGTGAACCTCGCATAGCTTGGGCACTCTCTAGTGCCCGTGCTCAAAGTGGCAAATTTTCTTATGAAGTCTAGAGAAAATCATGCGCTCGATTCTTCTTGAAGGTCAAAATACTTCTTTCCATGGTTTTTGACATTTAGTCAAAGTAATTTGGCTTGTAGCGGCGTTCGCAGGTTAAAACTAACCTTGGACTGACACTGGACCGGCCCAACCTTGGCAGTCCTGGTCTAGTTCTCAGGAAGACTACCTTGGCGGTCCTGGTCTGATTCTCAGGAAGACTGGGACGGTTATTGGTCCTGGAATTCTAGGATTAGCACTATGTGGGTTACTCCTGGCCCCGAGTGTTTGGTCGGTCAATCCGGACAAACTCTAACTACATATATATTGTTCTCGATCCTGAGAGTTTCGGGTCGGTCCAATCCGGACAAACTCTGACTATATATATAAAATATTATTTATATTTTTTTATATAGAGAAAATTTTAAAATAAACAGCTTAAATTAAAACGGCCGTTTAGTGAGGAGTTCAAGTAATTTTATATTATTCGTTAATAACTTTTTATTTGTCCTCTTAGTCTTCAATTTGCTAAAATTGAAAAAAAAACTTCTCCGCTCGCCAATCGACACTCGTCTCGCTCACTTTGGGTCGCTTGTGCCGATCATCGCTTGATGCTTGTTTGGCTTGTTGCTCCTCGCTCGACATTTGATGCTCATTTTGTTCGACGCCCATCCTATTTGACCCTTGCTGCTTGCCTTTCTTAAGTGATCTTGCTCATCATCAAATCCATTGGGTCGGTATGGTCCTCGGTTGCCATTTCAAAGAGTATAAAAAATGAAATAAAAAATTATTGATTAGTCTTTGGTTGACCTTGAAATCGGACTGAACCCATTGGGTCAGTTCAGTCCTCAATTGCTTTTCTAAGGAGTACAAAAAATGAAAAAAAAAAATTATCCGTTGGTCCCGGATTGACTCTGGAATCGGATCAAACCCATTGGGTCAATCCGGTACTCGATTCCAAGCCCAATAGGGTTGGTCATCAATCCCAAAATCAATAAGGTCAGTCCTCGGTCTCAAAAATTGAGGACTAGCATTGTGCGGGTTGGTCCTAGGATTAGGGTGGACTGGCCTAACTCGGATGATGCTCACCCCTAGTTAAAACCTCAACTCTTTCTAGAGGTGATCGGTTTGATGGTGAGTCAATTTCATAGCTAGAACGTACTCAATTATAATCGATTCTCAATTTTCAAATCTATAGTCTACTCAGTTTGTTTGGAACCGATTCTGAAATTTATAGTGTTTTTCGAGTCTGGTTTCAGGGCTTACTCAAGAATCTTTTTTTTTTTTTGTTCTTTTTTTGTTTATTTTTTCTATAGCAAAATTATATGAGGTTATGAGTAACAAAACAGTTCAAAGTAAAAGATGAACGACAGAAATCCCTATTTGCCAAAAACAACAATTTATAAGTTGAACATGTAGTCATGTACTAAGTTCAAACACGTAACATACAACATAAATTATAAAACTTCATTCCCTAATCCTCCATAAAAAAATTAGGGCAAAAGGAAAGACTTCGCAAGGAGTTTCAATGAAGAACGAAAGAGTGCTGAGGTTAGTATTTAAGGAAAAAAGAAATCACGGGTTTGGCTTAGTAGCTTATAAAATCGGTTCCAAGCAGTCCGGTCTGATTTCCGGGTGGATAAATCAGAACTTGTTCCCGGTCTGCTTTTAACTGGTTCCAAATTTTTGGAACCTGTTCCCATATGTTATTTAGGTGATCCGGTCCAATTTTCAGATAGAACCGGTTTGGTTGCACACCTCACTCTTTCTGTGAAAAGGAAAAGAGTTAGATATGAACATCGGACGCATCTCTTTACCAAAACATAAAGAGCATCGAACCACAGGAATCTAAGAATGAATGAGCCGCATTGTCTGCTCTAGGCCGAACATTTCGTAATGGTGCATCAGATGTGGCTCTCCGAATCCGCGGATCACAATTGCTACTGAACAAATAGTTAAGACAGAGAAAGAATTGCTGGTGCAATTAAATGAAATGATTGACAGATAATAGATGCCGTCGTGTCTTGTCCTTCTTAAACCAGTCGTTTCTTGTAGAAAGAGTCCCATTAGCGTTTCTTTCCAGCCAGTCACAAATTTGTCAGGATCCTTAATGGGGTCCATGCGATGGCAACCAACATGAATAAACATTCCTAGCAAAACGGGTCATGGTAATGAATTGGAAGTGTCAAAACATAGAGATTGCCAATGGCGATGTCTTCAAAGCGATAATGTCTTTGATGATTCAAGGACTGGTTGTTCCGTGCACGTACCACCGAGTGAAAGTCGAAACAGCACCTTCAAGCCCCTGGTGCTGGACCTACCCTGCTATGAGGAAATAATGTAGGAAAACCAAGTCTAATGAAAATTCCTGCTCAGTTAGGATTACAAGAAATATTCATCCGCGTCTTTTACCTTGGAGGTAACGGGTTGAAACGTCGAGCGGCTGTGTTCCTTTAAGGATGCGAGAGGGTATACAGCCTTTCGGCAGTTGTTGGTGCATATTCCTTTAATGTGAACAGACTGAAGATGTCGATAGACAAAGAAGGTGTTCGACGCCGCTTTGAAACAAGATGCGGGGAAAATTGGCAGATTGGTCATATTTCTGGAGAGACGAAAACGCTCATAAGCATTTCAGGATGCCACTTCACAGTTTCAAACCATTGAAAACAACTTGTTACTCGAAATATCTTATCCTGGCATCCTCTGACAGTGAAAAGGAAGCCATTTTGAAGTTGTGGTCCTTGGGCGCATCAATCTCCAAGATTGGATGTATCTGAACGAGATTTCAGAATTAGTTCTCCAACAGATTAAACAAATTCATTGAAAAACGTCTTTATAAGGATACCATCCTCATGTAAAACATATGATAAGGACAAAAGATCACGGACCAATCAAACCTCGAAACAGCTCAATATTTGCTTTACTTAATTCAATTGTCATGGTCATCCACCCTTAACAGCAAGCAATTAAGTGATAATATATGGTTGAGTTGCCCACGGAGAAAAACTTGTCAGCTTCGTAGTTATCAAAAAATGTTTACCTGTGACGAGGCCACCGATCTGTCTAAAAAAATAATAATAATAAGATACTCATTCAATCCTAGGAATTATCAACATAAGGAAAGTGTACTTATATTCCGTCCTGCAATATAGAGAAACTCCCAGGGCCATTCCTAGAATATCCGAATATGCACTCAGGCCATCCCTAGAGATCCTGCTCAGAATACCACCATTTTATACCTCAACTGCTTTCAAAGTTCCGCAGCCAAGGTCTGCACAACATTGACAAGGAACCTGCTTTTGAGATCCTTGTGAATATGCCAATTTCAGTCTTCTGTGCCCATCTTCTCATTGAATCTAGTCTCCTGCAACAAAAGTTTGAGCCAACCATGCAAGAATTCAAATATGACTGTTTTTAAAAATTTCTGCCATAGGATGGTTGCAGATGTCTGAAAGGTCGTCTTACACAAACTTTAAAGCAGTTTTTGAAAACAACTAATTGGAAAACTATTGATTTTGAGCTTTCTACCCATTTGTGTTCTTTTTTGTTGGCAATATTCACTTCTGGTTCAGTGAAAGTAGCAACACAAAAAAAACAAATGTCCTTTGAAGTTCAAAGAGTGGTGGTGATCGTGGATGCCTCGAAAGATGTTAGCCTGAGTGCAATCAAATGGGCCCTGAAAGGCTTACCACGTAAGCCTGGACATAAGCTCCTGCTTCTAGGAGTTCTCCACCAGGTTATTAATCCTAGTACGTTTTCAAAGGCTGGAAAACTGCGTAAGATTTCGTACTTTTGTTCTCACTTAGGAAACGGGTACGGGGAAGAGAATGACAGCCTAATTCACCACTAAACCAGTTTTTGTTCGCTAACTTCTTCTCTCTCTTGCACACTCTTCTCTTCGTATATCCAGTGGGCTACAAGAGCAAAGTGGATTCAGCATCCATACTTGGAGCAAATCAGAAGACTGTACGGGAAGAAGTTGCACGAAAGAAGGAAGAGTACATGAATAATGAGGAACTTAAGGAGATATATCAAGAGTGCAAGAAAGCAGAGGTAATATACCAAAAGTCTGACTTTACACACGCTGCTTCTCTTAAGATCTTTTTACATGGCAAGAATTAACCACTCAAAAACTGTAATAAAGAGGAACAGAAAGAGATCTAGAGATAAGTACTAGAGAATAATGCTGCTAACTGTGCTTCCACGACAACAATATACCTTTACCATTCTGATCTTCTAATATGAGGCTTTCCACTTATTTTTCAACCTTTATCTGTTATACGTAGATAGCTTCCTTTCATAGGAATTATTCTTCTATCCAACAAATAAGCAGTTTATGCACTTCAATCCAGGAAATAGCACATCTCATCTTTGAGATTAAGATGATCATGCTGACAGTTTAGATAACTTTTCAGCCGTAACTATGCTGTTAAGATGCAACCAATTTTCCTTGAAATTAGGAAGTGTACTAAAAGCTGCCAATCAAATGCCCAGTGCAGTGTATAGGAGACATTTGTTTACAAACATAAGTTTTCACCACACGATATACTAATTTATTAATTATTTATTCTTGCGATTAACTGTTACATATGTAGCTTGATAGTTTAAAAATATCATATGGATGGGACACAATCCCCTTGATGAAAGTGTTTTGGCGAGTTAAACCAAAATTTTCTGAGAATGCTATTACAAAAAACATGCAATAAACAGAAGTTGCATGGCTGGATTGTGTAATAAAATGATCTATTTTTTACATGCCAATTAGCGACACTTACATAAAGTAGCAGTAAGCTTACCATTCCTGTAGCTTCTCAATTATATACTATAAGTACAACAAATTTAATTTAGACGCATCCACAAGCTACTTGGCTATAGACTTTTATTCAGATTATACTAATCACTTCATAAATCAGTTTTAATTAGGTCCTCAATGGTACTGAATATGAATTTGACTGACTTGCCTCTCATTCTCAGATTTGGAATAATTTGACAATTTAAATGAGCACACCCCTGGAAGCAGCTCTTTTCACTTTGTACATTAATCTCTGTAGACCTGGCCATAGATATCTGGCTGATGACATTAAGGAAATAGCTTATTGCTAGATTAGTTGCACAATGATGTTCACAAGTTCTTCTATATGAATCTGAATTCTTCTTTTGTAGCATAAAGATGAACTATTTACTTAGCTGCTAGGTAAAGTACTGGGAAAAATTGACGCCATCATTTTATCCTTGTAACCTATAGTGTAACGAAACAAACTTTTGTTTATGAAATCTCAGATTCATTTCCTAATAGATGTGAAAGCTGGAGCTTCGCCTAAAGTTGTTGCTGTAAAGGCTGCCAAGAGTTTTGAGGCAACATGGGTGATACTTGACAGGTTAGCCAAACTACCATGTTGTAAGACCTCCATTTCTATGCAGTAAAAGCAAAACATGCCGCTCAAGTGACGGTTTTGTCTATATGCATTTTAATGTCCATAATGCGAACAAGTGATTTTTCTTCCTGTTTTAGACCAGTAAGAGGGAAAATTGAGCATCGAAAACACAACAGCCCAAAAAAAAAAATTTAGACTTCTATATATTTTGTCACATCCTTGATGCAGGCAGATGAAGAAGGATGAGAAGTACCTCATGGAAAATCTTTCATGTGGGATAGCAAGGGTAAAAAGTAATAACCGCATTGAAAGGTTGAAAGGGCAAAAAGCCAGTGTACACAGTAAAACGTCCACCAGGAAAAGCACTGGTGAGAATAGAAGCTCTGCAGGTCATGTCACATATTTTGAAATGCTACCCAGTGGCACAGAGGACGAATTGTCTCCCAGGAGTAAGTAATCTATTGGCTTCTTGTATCTTGTGCAAACACCTTTGAACTCCTATTACAACACATGCACTTCTTTGAACATTCAAATCTGAGCCTCGTAGAAGCTTCAAACTGCTTCATTGGTTAAATTTGCATTCAAGTGATGAGCTGCCGTCTAATATAATATGCTCACTTTCTCTTTTAGAACTAGGTAAGACAGTTGCATAGATCGATCCTACAGACATGAAAGACAAAGTCCATACTGTGGGATGGTTTAATGAATAATAGTCAGAAGTCTTCCAAGTTCAAGGAGTGTGAATGCAACATCTGATTGGTAGCTGAAAATTGGGTAGAGAAATGCCTTTTTCTTCCTTTTTTCCTCCCAACTAATCCGTACAACAACTCCTGAAAGAAGAAAGTAGAATCACATTATAGTGTTGGAGACTTCCTATATTTAAGACTTTTACCCCATAAGAATGAGATATAGGCATGCTGAATGTGCTCACACACAGGGAGGCATCGCAGCATCATATCTATGAAATACTGTTCAAGCAAACACGATATCAAAATTTATTCTGCAATGAAGACTGCATCTCAATCTATAATATGTTATTTTAGGCTCTACCGGTCTTCAGAAAAATGACAAAACAAAAGGCGATGGTGCTGGTGCAGAACCCACAATGCATCCTCCCAGAACATCTGCATTCTATAAATCTTCATCAAGTGAGCAGCTTATCACAACCACGGTTTCAACTTCAAGCCTGGGCAACACTGAAGCCTCGAGTTCTAGCTTTACTGAGGACCAGGGCTCCCCTCTGTACTTTCGCGATGAGGAGACTACCACAAACACAGAACATGAAACTGCCGGAGAGCAATCCCCATTACTCGCCGCAGACGTGCAAGAGGAAGATAAAACAAATCCAGATAGTGGATTCAGTCTGGAAGACCCACAGGTACATCCCAGCAACAACAACAGTGATTGCATGGAAGATCGTCAACACAATGAGCAGTTTAAAAACCCTATATGCTCCATTTGCAAGAATAGACGTCCAAAAGTTGGATGGAAAAGAGACTTCACTTATGCAGAGCTCCAAGCTGCCACAGAAGGATTCTCTCCAAAGAACTTTCTATCAGAAGGTGGCTTTGGTTCTGTCTATAGAGGAAAGCTGAAAGGGCTGAAAATTGCTGTTAAGCAACATAAAAGTGCCAGTTTTCAAGGAGAGAAGGAATTCAAATCTGAAGTTAATGTACTCAGTACAGCCAGGCATGAGAATTTGGTCATGCTGTTAGGATCATGTTCAGAAAGAAATCACCGGTTGCTGGTATATGAGTATGTGTGCAATGGTTCTCTGGATCAGCATCTGTCCAGTAAGTATCTAAGGCGTTGAAGGCGCATGATTGTTCTAATTGTTGCACTATTCTAGTTCCAAGTCGCGTGATAATTTTCTTCACACAAAGTGTGGAACAGGATTTTTCCTGAATATGATATGCAGATAAAACTAATCACGGAGATATGTTTTCATGGTGCAGAACACTCTCGCAGAACCCTTACTTGGGAAAAAAGGATGAGAATAGCCTTGGGAACCGCAAAAGGTTTACAGTATCTTCATGAGAAGAACATCGTCCACAGAGATATGAGACCTAACAACATCCTAGTGACGCATGATTTTGAATCACTGGTAAATCCTACAGGACATCCTTGGATCTTCAAATATTCACTTGAATACTTTTTCAATGAAAAATTAACAAAATTGTGAGATCCGACAAGTCTTTTGTCTTCCTAAACAATTATAACTCGTCCTTCTAAGTCATCCTCAAGCTCTTCAAAAGTAAGAAATTAGTTCCCAAAAAAATTATGATACTGTGACAAACTAATTGGAAATTTTATAATCGGAAATGGACATAAAAGTATCCTTTATCTGGGATATGTAAAACCTATATTTTGTCATTAAAAATGTTCTTTACAAGTTTTAGCATCTAATTTAAACTTTCATGAAAGGCGCTATAACAAATCTGGCTAGACTAATACTACATTTAACTCAATCTATTAACCCGGTACAAAACCTATTCTGCCAAACTGAAGTTTGACTAACGAATTGTATATGTATTAGCTAGGAGATTTTGGTCTTGCCAAAACTCAACGTGAAGACTTGGAATACAGCTCTGAGACGAGACTTGTTGGAACTCTAGGATACTTAGCCCCCGAATATGCAGAATATGGGAAAGTTTCTACCAAGACGGACGTGTACTCCTTTGGGGTCGTTCTGTTGCAGCTGATAACAGGACGGAAGACCACAGATAGATCTCTTGAAGGAAAAAGTCTTGTAGGATGGGTACTGGCTTCATTATGTGCTTCAATATAAAATTTCCTGTTGGCTATATTTACTTCAATATCTGTCTGCAAAAGTGTGGTGCTTAAGTTCTCCAGGTAAGGCAGTCCGAAAACAATTTCTTTAAAAAATTTTCCTTCGATGTATTTTTTTGATAAAACATCAAAGAAAGAAGGCCCCCTATCAAGCATTAAGGAACGGAGCTGCTAGAGGGTGATTTGTTTTCATAAAAGAACAAAAGTTTACTTCCTGTTTTGGTTCATTTGTTTCAGACTGCAAACAGTGGCATGTTGCCAAAAAGATCAGGCAGTCTAACTTGCTCTCCATTTAATTCCCCTGCTTGTGCAACTTAATCCTTTCTTCTGTATACAAGGTTCCTCTACTGACAGCTTATAACGTTTTGCAGGCACGACCACTATTGAAAGAACGAAATTATCCAGATCTGATTGATCGCAGGATCGGGGAGTCCCATGACGTCTACCAACTGTTTTGGATGGTTCGAGTAGCAGAAAAATGTCTCAGCAAGGATCCTCAAAAGAGGATGACTATGGATGTGGTCAGTCTTTCAATTTCACTAATATCTTGCAAGATTAGCAACAACGAAAATCAAAACACACAAAATTGCATGCTGTCTGCCCCTTAAAAATTGGACGCAGATGGCATTGCACTTTCACATTCCTAACCATCTGTAGTTCTTTGCCATACATCTCCCAAGATAAAAGAACGCATACTGACAAAACTAAGACATGGATCTGTAGAATGTGCAGTGTTGTAGGTAAATAAATTACTTTTCTGTTTAAACTAATAGCGGAACAACTCCTTATTCATAGTTAGTTTCTATTAAATTTATCCTGTATCTCTTACTTACGGGATTATCTGGCTTTAGATACATGTAGCTTCACTCCAATTATCAGTTTAAACATTCGGGTTGGACTTGTTATTATAGTATTAGAGCTAGTTTTCAATTCTTCACGTCCCATTTCATATTTCAACTTTGGATTCTTGGTCATCTTATTGCTCCATTATTTCACTCCAAGTCCATTTTTCCATTCAGTTTCATTCGAGTTTGCACATGAGAGGGGCACTAATGTTATCCCACGCTGCTTCCTTACGAGGTTTATCGTAGGCACATGTAACCCGCTTGCTTATGAGGTCCATCGTAGCCACATGTAACTTAAGTAGTTAGGGTTGGACTTTAGCGAAGGAACGGGCATCTAAGCTTGATCAAGAATCTGTTCCTTGCTGATTTATTAAGAATATCTGGCCATTATAAGGGTTTCCTCAGTCTCCCTCCAAAACAAATGCAGGTAGTTGATGTATTAACTTACATAATGGAAGGAAAGGGCGGTTGCTCCATTAGAGACTTCTCCCCAGCAAGATCAGATTCAGCCGGTAGCATGCCAGACTCCACCGAATCTCAATACGATGACAGAAGCTTCAATGCGGACACAGCACTGATGCATGGCACGGGTTATGCGAGCGGAAGGCTCCCACCATCGCCTCCAATGAAACCCTCTTCTTCTGGGACTTCCTTAAGCGATGCACAGAGCACGGCTAGCGGCGAAACGACCAGCACAAAGGGCGGAGAAACATTGGGGGACGCCAATGCAGAATCTTTTAAGGATTAGTCATGGCTATAAGATATTAGCTATAGCTACCTTCATCCGGCTTGATGCCACCTGTAACCTTTTTACCAAACTGTGTTCCTTCAATTGTGCAAGACCGAAACGGTGAGCCGATGTAACATGATTCCCGAGGACGATCTTCGGAGGAAAATTACACCAGAGTGGACAAAAAGCGTGCTTTGCAGCTTCATCATTCATTGCACGTCCAAAGGCGATAAACCCAGTAAAGCAGACAGCAATGTGCGCATGAAGTTGGCAACAACTTCTTTCCTTAGGGATGCCAGCCTAGCAGTCATCATCGAGTTAACTGAGGAAAAAGGAAATGCATTTCATGTGCAATGTGAAAAACCGAAAGTTCCGTGGCTGTTCTTGTCGTTCTTCATCAACATAAAGATTCCGCCACTCAAAGCTCATACGGGGTCATCTTTCCCGCACGTTCTGGGGATCTTGAACGGCAAAAGGTGTAGCATATTAGGCCAGTGAGAACTCGATCGAGCGGAAGGACGATTTTTTTTTTATTTTCTCTCTCGTCAAAAGAGAAAGATCAAACTAGTCTTGCAGTGGGGAAAACACGTCGATGCCTTCGACCCGGAAAGTGCTTCCCTTCCCCATTGACTATCTCATTCAAACAGCATCGTGCTCTGCTCGCAAGATTTCTCGACCACTTTCATGATGATGCAGTTCAAGCCCAACAGGAGATTGATAACAGTCATAGGCAGAGAGAAAATCGAAGACGATGATCATGTATTCCACTGAAATCTCTCCCTCTCTCTCGCCGACGAACTAGGGAAGGTTGTTCCCTCGAACAGAGCTTGCGGGAAGTAGGCGAGGGCCGAGGGAACTCAAATGGTCATTTCGCGCGAAAAAATAAAAAAAAATGAAGTTCCTAATTTCGGAAGAGGGGCTAATAGTATTTCACAAAAAAGAAAAAGGAAAAAAAGGAGTCTAATTGATTTTTTCATCGCAAACAGGAGTGATCAGTTCCAGGTGGCTGGTTTCTACCCTAGAAGGGCCGATTCCTAGTCCTGGACCCATCTGGGACTGTATATAATTTCTCTTTTTTCTACTCTCCGAAAAGTGTTATTGCATAGTCTAAATTATTACACGTTGATAAGACAAGCTCGGGATAAACTAAACACGATATTCATCTCCACGAACAACACTCTAATGATCATAAAAACCTAAGCTTGAGAGGCGTCGAGGTGAGAACGCTATGTGATGTGACCGAGAGACTAAGAGAAATAAGAGAGGCATAAACAATGAGCATACATGACTGAATATGAGCCAAAAAATAATATGAATTAGGGTTTTGGAAATTTGAAATAACAAGAATTTAAAAAAAAAAAAAATCTATCCCAATAGTTCGAGTAGATAGATCTCAATTTTAGGAATCAGGAATCGGTTCCCAATTTGATACAAATCTTCTGCTCACCCCTAATTGTAAATGGTGATTAGATTGCAAAAGGACGAGATAAAAATTTTAAGCTTAAAATTGTTGTTGATATTCTTCTTCTTTTTCTTTTTCTTTTTTGCCGTTTTCTTTTCTCTGATTAATTTTTCTTACGCGATATAAATAATTATGCTGAGAAATATTTTTTACAGTTATCCAATTTTCGGGAAACACTAAATTCAAGGCCACAATAATATATCTAAATTGAAGGTTTGAAAAACGATGGATAAAATGTTGGGGATATCACAGCAGAATTGCCGGACACTTTTGAAGGTTTTTTTTTTAGAAAAAAAAAAAACGGGGGATACCGATTAATTATACAAACAGAAAACCCGAAAGAAAATAATGTGAACAATCTTAGACTGCGTCAAGCATTCAATACAGGATATTCGGTTATTCAAACAATTATAGAGGAACAAGGTCAACATACACCTAAATGCCTCTGTAGTTCAAAGTTTCACACGGCAAATTCCAAATACCAGATGTCTTAAGAGCAAGAGAACTAAGAAAATTACAGCCAGAATAGCATCATGGTGACCTTTGTGTGTTCTGTGCGCAACTAGGATTGACAAGACAGATTATCGACAGGAACAGAAGTCGGTTCAGACCTTGGGGAATTCCGGCCTAGCGAATTCTACGGGAGTTCAGGCATTTGACATGCAGAAGGCATGTTGTTCCAGGCACACGAATTAAGTCTCCATCCTTGATCTGAAGTACAAGTTCCGATGCTTTGTTTGTAGTCGTTGCAAAGATCATCTCCGAGAAGCGACACCATGGAATCAGAAATGGAGGATTGATCCTTCAGAGATCCAGAACCGAGTCCAAACCAATCTGAAGCAAGCAAAGCATCAGGCCGCATCAAGTCGCAATGGGCAGGGATTTCATGCTTGCTCTCAGGAGACTGAACCTGGTTGAAAGGTTCCGGTTTAACATTGTATGCTGCGGAACAACCAAAACAATTGTTAAATGCTTAACCCATGATCCATATGTATCCAGCCTGAAGGAAGGAAAATTTAGGAGACCAGAGAAACTATGTCGAAGGCACAAACTACAGCAAAGAATGAAAAAGGAATTGAAGATATTGGCAGCCTGCTTTAATCAGGAGCCATTAAACTCGAGGATGTTTTAAGTAATGGAGCTTGACTAAGTTGCTACAACCATTGTGTCAAATTCCTAAAAGAACAAAAACAACATTTGCAACCAGAAGAAAAAAAAAAAAAAAAAAAAAAAAATCATTCCAAGACATTCTCACCAGTGAAGGAATCGGGATGTGGTTGTTCATCCAGTGAGCTTCCACTAGTGCTCAAAGGAGTACAACCATTGAAAACTGAAGTTGCAGAATGGCCCAGTGGAGAGATGGGGTCACCATACTCTTCCCATTCAGACTTGCAAATATCCAAGGTGGAACTGCTTATATCACCAGGTGTCAGAGCAGATGAATTTGAACTTTTTTCAGGTGAATTATTTTTGGCACTGCTCATAGTCTTTGACTCGTGAACTAAAGCATCCAGTAGCCCACTATTACGGGGAGAAAGACACTCTGATTCAGCCTTTCCAGTTCTATCCGGAGACAGGATAAAATTGTCGACCGATTCAAGTAAAGTAGGAGGGGAACAAGAAGTGTCCCAGCTACCCAAATCGGGTTCAGAATATTGGAGTGAAGGGAGCTCCAACTTCAAAGCCTCATAAGAGGGCTCAGAAGTAGAGGAATTGCCATTTGAAAAGGAATGACTACCTTGAACCACACCAAAGGGCAGTGGGTTCTTATCTCGATCATGATCAATCGGAAAAGGAAGGACGATAGCTCGAGAAAGTTTCTCGTGGGAATCATCCTCAAATTGATGCATCGAGGGAAACGCATCTTTGAAAATACCAGCATAGCCAGGATAAAAGGACGCTGATTGACGAAGACGTTTGTGACGAGGCATCGTTGGCTGCACCAAACCACCACATTGAGAAGAAGCAAGACCTTTCATCAGCAAGCCGGTCGCAGAAATGTCAGAAATTTCAGGAGTATAAGGTAAGACACTGTGGTTGGCCTTGAAACTGTCAAATACAATATCTGGAATCTCATAACCACTGCCCTGCAAGATCTCATGATGACCTTTATTCCCATTGGTCATTCTGCAAAATGTCTGACCTTGTTGACCGTCCTGCAATGCTTGCATGCGCAACTCAGCAGGATAAAGAGGTAAGCCAGCACGTTGACGTCTCTTGATTCGCGTGTTCCAATAGTTCTTTATCTCGTTATCTGTACGACCCGGCAGCTAAAAGATCCCAAGAGCAATTGAAAAAGTGAAGAACGTCAGTATGTTGAACTATCCACATAGAAAATAAGTGTAGTAGGACAATGTCGGTGGAAAGAACAGGAACTGATGAATCTAACTATTAACAAGTGCAAGAAGGAAAAGGAATTGAAGGTAATGTGCAGTCATGCACAATCAAAGAAAATCATCGAAGTTATCCAACATTCCGTCAGTTGTTTAGTAAATGACCATTTTCATATTCTAAGTCATGAAAGAAAAAATGAAGAGAAAGAAAAGTTTTGCAAATCCTTAATGAACCCTAGGTCCACACAAGGCTGAAGGCCAGTAGAGTAATTGTCCTCAAAAGGTACTCTTTTGCTGTCGAGTGTACATATAAAGGTGCCCTCTGCATCGCCTTGTTGTTTTTTCAAAGCATGCATAAGGAGTTAGATCACTCGCGTCTCTTTTGTGAATTCTTCTTTTCTTAGAACGCACTCATCCAGCCAAACAAAACAGAAAAAGACATGATTGGGGCAAAATGCGTCCTGGCATGGATAGATATATACAATAATGCTGCTCATAGTGCAAGAATGCCATCTGTAATTAGCAGCAGAAAGTAACAGGAGAGCTGCCAATTATTTTCTAATTCAAAACAACAATTTCAACAAAGCATACTTGGATTAGTGAATTCCAAATGCTAAATTGACTTTCATGTACAGCCGAATGATCCGAAGGTCTTGCAACGTGAAAGCTCACCAGTCATTTATAGCAAAGTGCAACTGACCAAGACATACTCATCTGACACGATACCATCTCCATAAATGAAATAGTTAGAATTCTGATGGTTGCAAATTAACTGTCCCGAGCCTCTCGGGACTATGATAGTTTTTTAAAGGGCAGACTAGTTCTTTCAGGCACTGCAGAATCTTCACATCAAGGAGTAGAGTTCCAAATGACTGTTTCATAGCTTTCAAAAACCTCAAGTAATATATATACAACGGACTTCAAACATGGTAGAAAACCGACCAATTTCAGAAATTCAGTATAAACTTTTTCAGACTGGAAGCAAATTATTACTCTCCAGTGGTCCGCCTTATTAAACATGCCTATATTCAAACAACTTCTGAATTCATTGCATGCCAACACCAGCAATTTTAACCATGCAAGAAGCTATACTGGATACTTTTCATCTAAACCAAAGGAACATTAAACTAAGGGACATGCATCAGATGCAATCTAATCCACTAACTAAACAATAGATCACATATCTCGTGCAATGCAGGTACGACAGTTAATCCTTATATTTTAATTTTACTACATGAACTGTGCAGGAAGCAAACAAGAATGATAAGAAAACTAGAGAAAGCTCCTACTTCAACATCCAGATAAGGAAGTCGAGCAATTACATGTGCAGCCATGCGGGCCCATTTGTTTCCCATTTTTGCATGGAGTTCCACAATGAGTCTTTCTTCCTCTGCAGAAAATGCTCCTTTCTTCAAGTTTGGCCGCAAGTGATTTGCCCACCGCAACCGGCAACTCTTGCCACAACGAGAAAGCCCTGAGAACTTTTGAACAGCATTCCAATTTCCCTCCCCATGCTTCTTGACATAGTCCACCAAAATGGCATCTTCAGCAGATGTCCATGGACCTTTCTTCAGAACTAATCCGCCATCCGCACTTCCTCCACTCTTACCTTTATCCATCAAAGGGGAGCCAATCTGATCCTGGGAGAGTACCCCATCATCACACTCAAATGTAGCGTGGCTCATATCTTTCAATTGTATTTGCACAGAAGACCTTTCCAGAAGTGCAACAGGGCGGTGACAATTCAACTGCCAGAAAACGAATTTGCGACAGAGCATGTTAGATGCAACATGGTAGCTAGGGAGACATTCTCAATCTTCCAAGAAAACCATTCAAACTGATGACAATATTTAAAAGTTTCCCTCTTGGCAAAACAAGATACAAAAGCCCACAAAGAGAAAAGACGCCAATCAAAATTGGAGAAGGCCCAAAAACCAAAGCGTATAAACATCTAACAGAAAAAACAATTATAAAGAAATGGTAGAATCGAGCTTTCATAAGATGCTAATTAAACACGTGTTATTAGACAAGTCATCTTCTGAGACTGAAGTCCAACGAGAAGATTGGGGTAAAGAGGATTTAATAATCACTATGTTCAAAAGAGTCTCATCCAACTTGGCATATCAATAAAGCAAGGCAAAAGCATGGAAGTATAAATAAACCCAGTCCAGTGCTTTGAGATACACTTAAAGCAGAATTCATTTAGCTCACCAACCTTAGAACCACAACGCCATCTACTGCAGAGGATCCCCAACAATTATTACACAACAAAACTGCACAAACTTCAATCAAGACATTACTAGATATAACAGGGTCTTTCTTAACAAGACTAAACAATCTCAACAGACGACAATTCAAGCAAACTTTAACCGTTTTCTACAAATCAGATCCAAAGGTCGCAAAAGAGAGATTCCCCCACCCCATCACGAAGGAATTGCACACCTGAATCTGACCGCGACAGAGCAGACACAAGATTCCCGAATCGCCAAAAAGGAAACTGCTTTCTCCGACCAATCAATCCACCGCCAATTGGGAACTTCCCAGGTCCAAGGGCCTCGAATTGAGCTAGGCCGGCCAGGAATAGCTAGCTACGCACGGAACACCTGAAACCCGAAAAAAGGAAAAATCATCAAAACAACGGAGAACTCCAAGAAGCTCCGCAGCTGGAAAACTCGGTTCCGAACCATCAACTCTCTGTCGCGGATTACCGCGAAAGGGGATGGCTCCAATCATTAAACAACAACGCGATCGCAGCAAAAATGCTCTCCGCAGATCCGGAAAACGCAGAAAATCCCCGCCACCCCAAAACAAGAAACGCGGAGGAAACCCTAAGCCTGACCTCGACACGAGAGAGAGAGCCTAGGAAGCCGCGGACCCTCGCGCAGAAAGTACACGAACGTCGAGATCCCAACGCACACAGACATTCACCATAACAGAGAGAGAGAGAGAGAGAGAGAGAGAGAGAGCGAGCGACTTTTTGCTCTCTAGAGAGAGAAAGGAAGAGAGAGAGAGAGGGGGTGGGGGAAGGAGAGGGGAAGATTTTTCAGGGAAAGAGGAGGAGGAGGAGGGAAGGAAATCGATTGAGTGGAGAAATGGCAAAACCGGAGAGAATTCAGGGGAGACAAAAACGGAGGAGGCAACAGCTTTCCCCCCACCCTCATTTTTCTCTTTTTCTTTGTTTCTTTAATTATTTCCCCCAATTTTCCCCCTCCTTTTCTCTCCCCTTTCCTTTCCTTTATTTCCTCTTTTCCTTTCCGATCAAACATCGTCGTCGCGTTCATGCAAAATCGCCATCGTCGTCGCACGTCGTCGTCGCCGCCGCCGTGGACGGGCGGAAAAGGAGGAGGACCCGGGAGCTTACTCTATCATTTTCCGCCTTCGCTAATCCAGAGATTTCCTCACCTCGCGGACGCCATGATCGATCGCAGAAGAGATAGAGAGATAGAGAGAGAGACGGAATGGTATCCTCCACTTTCGCGGACCTTTAAAAGAGGCATGAGCAGGAGCAGGAACACCTCTCTCTCTCTCTCTCTCTTTCATTCACACTCGCATTCGCGCATTCGAATGGGGAAGAAGAAATTATTATTTAAAAAAATAAAAATAATTAAAAAATGAAAGTCGTTCTGACCAAAGTCAAATTATACCAGAGTCGCGCGGTGCGTACTTTTGAGATTCGGCCCGGGGGCGTGGAGCTCACGCGCGGGACGGCGCGTGGGGATGGGGGCCTTAATGTGCATGCGGCCGCGATGATGATTGGGCACGCGGGATCTGCACATGGAGAGGGAGGAGGACGGAGAGAGAGGATCTCCCTGGTTTTGATGGAATGAACGGGGGTGATTATTCCTTTATTATTTTATTTGGTTTCTTTTTTTTTAAGTTATCTAAATCTTTCCGTAAGATCAATGAATGAGATCGCTTAATATAAATAGCCAAGCCGAACGTGCCGCCTTTTCCTAATGATAATCTAGTGTTACTTTTAAATAATTTCCAAATTAAAAACACGAGCTAAAAAATAAATCTCAATGAGAATCGGCTCGAAACATATTGTTATCACGTGCACCAACATTGCAATTTATATTTTAAAGATTTTGCTCGTTCAAAATAAAGAGTTTTCCGTTTTTAGAAACATGACCATTTTTAAAATCACTTTGTCATCGAATTTGACCGATTACTCGTTATAACCAAATATTTATTCGGATCTCATTTAAAGTGTGCTGAATTCCTTAGTTATACAGGAAAAAAAAAATCTATATTTGTGATATTGGAAGTGCCCCCCGGTCTCTACCCAACATGACCGTGACAATTCGGGAGCTTATTTCTTATGGACTCATGCCCTAGTAAGACACCCCAAAAAGCACGAATTCATCGAGACCGTCCCAATTTTAGCAAAAGCCACCAAAACCATGTGGCGCAGTACCATCACCTTTCTCCATCTCCCTCTCTCGGTCAGACAAAAGGCATCGCGAATCATCCCCCTCTTTTCTCCTCGAGTTGAGCAGCGCGTGAGGTCATCGCTTATCCCGGAAAATAATTGCCCCTTTCTCGGAAAATTCATATTCCCCTTCATCGATTTTCCACATTCGTCCCCTTATCCGGGCTCTGCTCATCCATTGGATCGCGGCCTTAGATCCCGCTTCACTAATGCCCGCGTTTCGGACGACTCGAGAGGCGTGAAGACGGAAGAGAAGATGGCGGAATCTTTTGCCAAGATGGGGTGGGGGGGGATGATGGGTCATGCAAGTGATGAGGAGAACCCTTTGACCGCGTCGGGTCGAGCATTTTTAGGAAAGGGAACGAAGGTCGTCTCTCTCCACACGATCCAAAGCGGACCGAACTCCGAAAGGGGGACGAAGAAAAGGGGAAACGGGAGCGACCCAGTTGTCTTTTGTGTCCTCTCGAGTTTCGTATCGAGAAAGGCAGGTCTCCCGATTGGGTAGTCGGAGGAGCTTCAGAGATTTTCCACCGCCCGTTCTTTACCTTTCCGAGCAAGTCCCCCTTGGATAGGCACAGATCAGTGATCACCACCGCCCCCACATTGTTACTTCCCTTTCGTCAGGCAGCGACAACCAGGGAAATAACCCCAAAGCTGACATATCGCCGATGCTGCTCGTATATTATGTTATTTTCCCGGAAAACGACAGGCTTGCGGCCAGAAAAAGGAGGCTGCCTAACCTCACAGAGACGGGAAAGCGGGTTAGAAAAGGGACAGATTCGTGGAACGTGTGTGTGAAAATCGTGACAAAAAAAGACAAAAGTATCAAAGCGAGGTTTGGACTTGGAGGGAAGGGAGGCTATGGGAATCGAAAGCCCATACGTATCGTTTTCTTTTTTAATAAATTCCGAGTGGAGAGAATAGGAGACCCCAATCGGGGGCGAACGCCGCCAAATGCATGACGCCGGCGTCAAGGCTTACGTGATCCGCCGTCTTCTTCTTTCTCCGTTCTTGATTGGAGGAATTATCTTTCGGCGGTGACGCATTTCGTTTGGTTTTTTGTCCTAGGGGCTTTGTTCTTTGATCGAGAAAGAGACGAATGGAAAATCAAATATAGAGCTGTGGAGGCGCGAAAGGATGAGGGAAACTATAGCTCGTGGTTTGAATGGGCCCTCTTTGTTAGCGACGGACTCGACAAGTTCGGGCCCAACTGGACAAGAAACAGCGAACATGCTTTGCATTAAAAAAAAGAAAAAAAAAAGGACTTCGTCGGTGATAGGTGACATGAAGAAGTGTTTGAACTCCACTTCACGCCGCTTCTAATTCCTTGGTCAATATATCAGAAACTCGAATGTCCTGCTCACGTTAAAATGAAAGGAAGATGTAGTTTCAAGATGGTACCGGATCACGGAATCTTGCATCATAAGTTATAGAAGGCGCCAAGGGCCGATGAGAGATTTTCGTTGGTGCTTGCCCAAAACGAGAAGCCTCGGCCATCCGGGCAGACTTGGATGAGACGAAGGCAAGGGAGGTCGGGTACTCCTTTAGGGCAATCGCCCTAGCTTTATACATCTGAGGATAGTAATTAATTTAAAACTCGGGCAATTGTTAACTGTGCATCGCATGAAATATCCCGACATCACAAGTAAAACAAAAGGAGAGACAGTGTTGCCAAAACTCATTGTGTGCACGTGAAGAAGCTTGCCTTGATTAGATTGTTCTCTGTTGTAGATAATCTACTTTGAACATGCAGTTTCATGTGAGCCCAGGTTTTCCTTTTCTTAGAACCAGACAACGCAAAAAGATGGTAGAAACAAAGAATTGTATCGGAGATGTCAACCACAGTTTCAGGGCTAGAAATTAGGTAAAATGGGAGGCCAATCACTTTAATAATGGTGTAAACCAACGTGGTCCTGCTGCAATCCAGTGGTTCGACCATCGGAATCCCGAACATGGGTCTAATCCCGAGCAAACTCAGGGTGCATTTAGTTCAAAGATTCACAACGCCACTCTAAAACCTCTTGGGGAAATCTTTGGGCCATTTTCAAGAACTTTCAGTGAAAGTCAACATTAGGAAATTTGTAAGCCAATTCTAGTAGAAACTAATTTTAAACTTTCAAAGCATTTGACCAAATGCTGAAACATATTTTTTTTTTCCAAAACTATCATTACTCATTCTTCAAATTTCTTATTTTGCCCTCGTTATTATCTTTTTAAATGCCAAAAATAATGCTAAAAAAATCAAATTTATATAAATGCTAAAAAAATTCAATATATTTTGGTCTTTTTAAAAAGAAATTATTTATATATTTGATTTTTTTAGCATCATTGTCAAAATTTATATTAAAAAAGTTGCATACATTATTTTTTTTTTCAATTTTAAACAAATAAAAATAAAAAAATTCCGACGAAGGGTTTAGTCATTTTAAAAAAAATTATATATATGTATTTGATTTTTTAGCATTATTTTCAAATTTATATTTAAAAATTTACATATATTATTTTTTCAATTTTAAACAATTAAAAATTTAAAAAATTTCGATGAAGGATTTGGTCTTTTTAAAAGAAAAATATATATATAAAGGGGTTGTGATCGGAGTACTATAACAAGAGAATAAGAGAGTGTATAAGAATAACAGATCTATATGAAAGCGATCTATATGAAAGCAGTAAATGATGTATAATAACAAGGAATTAAATAATTTAAATAAAATCGCGAGAATTAAGGATAATGTAAAGAGCAAAGGCAATATATAAAATATAAAATAAGAGTATGCATAAATAAAAACCAACCAATAAAGGGGTTGGGATCGGAGTACTATAACAAGAGAATAAGAGAGTGTATAAGATTAACAGATCTATATGAAAGCGATCTATATGAAAGCAGTAAATGATGTATAATAACAAGGAATTAAATAATTTAAATAAAATCGCGAGAATTAAGGATAATGTAAAGAGCAAAGGCAATATATAAAATATAAAATAAGAGTATGCATAAATAAAAACCAACCATGAAGGTGGTATGAACTTGTATTAAATAAAGCTGAAAAGCTGAAATTACATGTATTGAAAGATGCGAAACTAAAGCATTAAGTCATCCACTAGGGCGGTAATCCGCACTCCGGAGAGTATTGATGTTTGTATTACAAGAAATGGTTAACCAACTATCATGTAAGTTGGTAACCCAAAGTATAAAACTATGTATGTGAAAAACTAACTTACTTTGAAACCAGGGGAAACAAGGTAAGAGAGCTTGGAGATGGAAGGGATGATGGGTTACAAGTGAGAGAGGGAGAGGAAGAAGAGAGAAATCTGGAAAATTTCGAGTCCCCTTCTTCTATGTCGAGAATGTGTATTTATAAGGGTGCTACAGTAAAAGTGCTACAGTGCTGAACAGTGTAAAGTGAACAGTATTGAGTGAACAGTGTAAAGTAAATAGTGAATAGTGAACAGTGAATAGTGAACAGTGTATGCTACGATGTATAGCCTTTGCGCCGCTCGTAACAGTGTCAGCATGTGATGTCTTGAATTTAATCTCTGTCTAGGTTGATCCGTAGCTTGAGTCATCTTCATTGGTGTTTCCACCGTGATGTGACCGTGAGGATTCATCTGTATTGTCTTGAGATTTGAAAGATCCACATTGTGATTCTTCCGCTTCCAATAGCATTGTCCGAGGATGTTACGGTATTCCTCTCTCGCTTCGGGACTGCAGCAAGTCCGCACTTGCCATGGATTTCTCCGTAAGAATGATGTATTTGACGGATTTGTGGTTATCATGTTTTTCTATTTGTTTAGCCATGCTCTAACCGCGACTTCGGATCCTTGTTCATGGTGTTTGAATCCATCCCACCATTTTGTTTTGTATTTTCGGACAAGGACTGGTACTCCAGGTTTGTGGATGTATTGTATTCAAATTCCCAGGCTGTTACCCAAGAAATTCTGAATATTATAAAGAAATGCATAAGGCATGGGAACCTTATATCATGTGGTGTTGGTACGAAGTATTTGCTGAAAATCTCATAACCTTGTTTGACCGTGGGGTGTAAAATTATGTCTAAAGGACCAAAGAGATCCCACCAAGAGTCAAACCAATTTGGTAGGCTTTGTCTTGGGAAGTTATTTTTGAAGAATAACAACCAGGAGTGTTGGAAATTTGTATTTTGTCGAAGAAAACATTCCACCAAGCTTGTTGGTAGTCCCGTAGGTGTATGAGGAAGAATATGGTAGGCTTTGGGTAAGTCGGTTTAGAATTTTCTGGGTGTATGAGGTGAAGCTCCCAAAGTGTGAGGGGTGTATGACTTTGCGATGGAAGTAGTGGAGTATAGAATGTTTTCTCGTATTGTTTTTGTCAAAGCAAAATGGGTAAATCTTGCGATTCTGTCTCCACTAGAATGTGCTCATAATAAGCAAGGGTTTTGTTTGTATTGTGTGGTTTGAATAACCAGTTTTTGGAAAGATGTTTTTTGCAAATTTGATTGGATCTTCATCGAAGAATCCGTCTTCTACAGTTAATATTTTTTGAAATGATGTTTTGGGGAAAATTTTTGATTTTTGAGATTGAGGGGTTGCCTGTGGCCTAATAACCACCTCATTTGAAATTCTTTTGTATTATGCTGGTTTTTGTATAACCAACGGGGAAGGATTGTTACTTACCTCGATGGCATTGGATGGCTCTTTCTTTGTCTTGTTTTGTATAGATTTGTGCAAGTAATAAAATGGTTTCTTTTGGTATCATGTCGGCTAGGCGATTAAAGGCTAACATGGGATCGGGTGATATGTGTTCTATTTTCAAAGGTGTTTGGTGTAGGAATGTCTGGTTGTTTTCGTCATTTCAAGCCATGTTTTTGACAGATGTTAAGCCTTTCGGCTTTGATGGTGTATTGGAGGGTTCGGCAGTGGCTTTGCCTTTGCCTTTGTCTTTGTCTTTTTTGGATCTTGGCATATTGGTATCCCCTGTAAAAATTCTCTTGTGAGAAAATCAGGCAATGAATTTGAAGAACCATTTATAAATTCAATGTCAAAATCGAATATTGAAAGTATGGCTTGCCATCTGGCAAAAATTTGTTTTGATGCAATATTTAAAACGTCTTTTTGTAAAATGTCTTTGGCTGATTTGCAATCAATTCTCAAGAGAAATTTTTGATTTAATAAATCTCCTTGGAATTTTGAAATAGATAAAACTATAGCAAGTATTTCTTTTTTGATTGTCGAATAATTTTGTTGAGTGGAATTCCAATGTTTTGATATAAACTGAATAACTTGTTCTTTGTTGTTATTGACTTGTTTGAGAATGCCACCGTATCCTAATTCTCGACGCGTCTGTTTCTACTATTTTGAAAGTGGAAGGGTCGGCAAGATGTAAGCATGGTATATCTTTCACATGCATTTTTATTTGTTTGACAATGTCAGTATGGACGGAGGTCCATGATGGAGGATCCTTTCGTAACCTTTGATGTAGAGGTTTACAAAGGATATTTATATTGGGAAAGAAATCTAAAATATAATTAAGACTACCCAAAAACCTTTGTAATTGAGTTTTGTCTTTAATCTCATCCGGGAATTTATCGTAAAAGAGATTGATCTTTCTATGGGAGTGATGGTGCTTAAATGGATGTAATGACCTAAGAATCTAACCTTGGTCTTGAAGAGTGCAATTTTAGTAGGAGAGACTACGAGACCGTTTTGTATGATTATTTTTATGAAAGTAGATAAATGTTTGAAATGTTTGTTCTATATTGGAAGAGAATACTAGAACATCATCTATATAAACTATGATGTATTCGAATAGGGATTGAAAATCTCGTTCATAATTCTTTGGAATTACGAAGGGGCATTTTTAGGCCGAATGGCATAACATTCCATTCATATTGGCCAAAAGGTACGGTAAAGGCTGTCTTGTATTTATCTTTTTCATCGACTTGTATTTGCCAAAATCCCGATTTCATGTCAAATTTAGAAAATATTTTTGATCTACAAAGTCTGTTTAGTAAATCTTTTTTATTAGGTATAGGGTATCTTATCCACCTAAGGGCTGTATTAAGAGGTTTATAATTAATAACTAACCTAGGAACTCCTCTTTCTAGTTCAAGCATTTTTATTGACATAGAAAGCAGAACAACTCCAAGGTGATTGACTTTTTCTTATGAGTTTTTTTATTTAAAAGATCTTGTATTTCTTCTTGACAAAATTTTAAAACTTCTTGGTTCATTTGTGTTGGGCGGGCTTTGGTAGGAATTTTGTTTTCAGAAAAATTATGTTCATAAGGCAGGTCTACAATATGTTTTTTTCTTTCCCAAAAGGCATTGGGTAAGGTAGAGCATATGGTTTTCTCTATGTATTTATGTAAGGAAGCAATCTTTTCTACAATTTTAGGTTTCAAAAGATTTTCTTCTATCCTTTTGAAATCTAAATCTTCTTTTAAAAATTCAAGCTAGTTTTCTTTGTCTTTTATAAGGCAATTTATTTCTGAAATGGAATGTTCTTGTAAAATATTAATACTTCTTTTCTGTGGTTTTGTTATGAAATTGAAGGTGATTTTTTTGTTTAAAGCATGAGTTTCTATACCTTCGTTAGTAACAGTAAAGGGTTGGATTAATTGTATAAAATGTGTTCCAAGGATAACTTTGTTGCCTCATGTTTTTAACTAAAAGAAAAGATGTTTTGTAAGACATTTGGTCT
This sequence comes from Eucalyptus curtisii, assembly GCA_017140595.1. Classification (NCBI taxonomy): domain Eukaryota; kingdom Viridiplantae; phylum Streptophyta; class Magnoliopsida; order Myrtales; family Myrtaceae; genus Eucalyptus; species Eucalyptus curtisii. The sequence continues at coordinate 38,700,072 of CM029500.1, read as the reverse complement.
TTTATTATTAGGGCTTCGGGTAACTTGTATTGTATATTCGTTTGTCTCCGAGGCTGATTTTAAGGATTCGAAGTTTTGTCAAAGTATCTTGTTGGAACCAGGCCTTCCTTGATACAATTGAGGTCGGCTCCTGTATTAAAGAGTGCTGTTGTTTCAATAATATACTCATTATTGATTTTTATCTTAATATTTATTATCCATTTTCTAGATGTTATTTCTGTTAACAACATAAGAAAGGCTGGATCGAGGTGTCTCGGGGTACTAGTGATTTCATTTTGGTCATCAAGTTTTGTTTTTCCTTTTATGACAAGAGACTTTATATCGAAATTTCCTGTTTAATTTCTAATTGAGTTTCTTTCAAGGCTTGTATTTCTATCTTTTGTTGTTTTATTTCGTTTTGGAGGTCATTAATATTTATAGGTCTAGACTGTGGTTTTTTGTTTCTATTCAAAATGTCTTTAAGATTGTAGGAAGTATTAGGCTTGGAAGTAATATTCATAGAAGAGTGTAGTCTATCTAAGTATTCTTTTTTGGCTTCGGGGTCAAGTATTTTGTCGCAGTCTTTGAGAAGGAATTCTTCTTCTTTTGTTAAGACGTTTACTTCGGGAATGGGTTTTTACGGGAGAAGCGTCTTCATAATCGGAATCGAAGAGGAATCTATTTCATTGATCGAAGACCTTCTTCCTCAAGAAATTCATCGAAGAAGTATCATCATTTTCTATGAAGATGTTATTTAACTGGTTAAGAGTATTGTCATCTAAAGAAAGCTCATTTAATTTTTTATTAATCCTACAATATTTTGAAATATGACCTTTTCTACCGCAAGAGTAGCACTTAATGTCTTTAAAATTTTTCTTATCGTGTGAGTCCTATTTTGGTTATTACGGGTGTCTTTGGTTATTCCTACGGGGTTGAGGTTTGTTGCGATGTTTTTTTGTTTCTTTCTCGGGAGGACAAGTTCCCCTACATTTTGTTTTTGTTTTTTCATTATAAGAGGGGTCATATTGGGCACAAAAATCTCCTAGACTCCTATTGGTGAGGGATTGTTCTTCCTTGAGTTGTCTTTGTAATTTGATAGTATTACACATTTGTGTTCCTTGTCTATAAACACAAGAGACTATTTCTCCATAAGAAAGGATATCATAAGGAATTTGACCGCTGTATTCTTCTATAATTTTATCTCTAACTTGGTCTCCTATAATCTGAGGTAAACTCGCTAAGAATTTTTCTTTCCAAAAGGGTTGATTGCGATCGGGTCTAATAAGAACCCTTTGAAAGAAAAGCTCTTTGTATTCTCTAAATCTTCCTAAGGATTTGCAACGCATATTGGAAAGAAGATCTTGGTTTCTATCTCTAATATGTGAAGGATCTCCTACGAAGTGTTGTGAAATGGAATAGATAAGGGTATTGACAAAAGCATCTTGGATGAGATGTCCTTGATCATCATCCATGCGTTGACCAAAATCATCTACCTTATAAGCGAGTTAAAATTTGTGTTTTTTGTTCATCGTCGGGTAATTATCCCACCAACCTTTTAGTTGTCCAAGAATCCGGCTACTAGAAGATTAGCAACAAAGCATGGTCGAAACATCTTGCTGGGTTTTGTAGGCATTAGCAAGCATAACCATGTTGTTAAGAAGGTTCATAATATTGGTTTCAAAGCAACACCATCAATATTCCATTCATAGATGGCGTCGGGAGAGTATTTATTCTGTATTTTTGCGATGATTCTTCTTGGGCAATGTCGGTGGGGTAGCTCGCTATAATAAAGCTTCGAGGTTGTCTCCAATTGAGTCTACGTTAATCTCGTGACCGACTCGCATCGAATTACTAGAGTGTTTGGTCGGGGTGCTAATAGTGGGTTGGTGCTGGAGTGTCTCTAATGATAAGACTCGGAATTTAGGAGTGTCTGCGGTATAGGATCGGGTTCTAACTTTGATTTTCCTAAGAGTTTTTTCTTTTGTTCTATAGCTTTGGCAAACTCTGAGCTAAGGTTTTTTGGAAATTCAAAGGCTTTAAAAATGGGTTTTTTGAGAGTGTCAATTTGTGGCGTAATAAGCTGAGTAGGATTCTGGATGGTGGATTCTATCCTATTCAATTGTTTTCCTAAGGTTACTAAATGTTGATTAGTAAAATTGTTTTGTTCAATAACTTTGTGGGTGTATAGAGAGTCTCCTTTGTCGGAAGCCTAAATGGAGTGGTCTGTAACCTCGCTATCTCCATGCTGAATTTTTATTCTCCTAAGGGGTGGATGATTGGATTCTATGGTTTCGCCATTATCAAGTTTCCACTTGTAATGATGATCTAAAACAATTATTTCTTTTGGTTCGAGAAATTGTTCTTCTAACCAATCAAAGAAAAATATATGGACTTCATATTCATATATGTAGTCGTAATATTTTTGTTTGATGTCTTTTGCTTTATCAGCAAAGGTTTTGAAGAACCATTCCCGATTTGTTTGTTGTTTTCAGAATTAAATTCTTTATTAAGAAAAGCTTTGTTTGGCTCAAAATGTTTTTCTAAAACATTAAGCTCGGCATCTATCATTTGCGAATAAGTAGGAGAATGATGAGGAAAATCTGTATTTTCTAGAACTAGTTCAGGCTGGTTTTGTTGTGTGTGTGTGTGTGTGTGTGTATTTCATTTTTTTAGCATTATTGTCAAAATTTATATCTAAAAAGTTGCATACATTATTTTTTTTTCAATTTTAAACAAATAAAAATTAAAAAAGTTTAATGAAGGGTTTGGTCTATATATATATGTGTGTGTGTGTGTGTGTGTGTGTGTGTGTGTGTGTGTGTGTGTGTGTGTGTGTGTGTATGTATGTATGTATTTGATTTTTTAGAATTATTTTCAAATTTATATTTAAAATGTTGCATACATTATTTTTCCAATTTTAAACAAATAAAAATTAAAAAATTTCAACGAAGGATTTGGTCTTTTTAAAATATATACATGTGTGTGTGTGTGTTTGATTTTTTTAGCATTATTTTCAAAATTTATATTTAAAAAGTTACATACATTATTTTTTTTCAATTTTAAGCAAATAAAAATTAAAAAATTCCGATGAAGGGTTTCGTCTTTAAAAAAAATTATATATGTATTTGATTTTTTTAGCATTATTGTCAAAATTTTATATTTAAAAAGTTGTATACATTATTTTTTTCAAATTTAAACAAGTGAAATTAAAAAAAAAAAACTACTATTAATCACACAAATGGCTTTTGAAATGCGTTTTCTACCAAATAACATTTCTCTCAAAGTTACTTTTCAAAGTATAGTTTATCAAACGGCATTTGCATTTGCTTAAAGTTCTTTAAGCTAAACTATTTTGCATTTTCCTAATGAACTTTCAAAAATGCCGAACCAAACGCACACTCAATACTGCGGGCATCACGCTGTGGAAGCACCTCATTGTTCAACACCTCCTTAGTTCCCCCTAAATCCTAAAACCTTGGCCCTTCGTCCCACCTTTGTTGCCATGCCATCGATCCAAGTCGAACCCAAACCCTTCATCATGTCGTCAACTCTCTGGGGCCCTCTTGTTCCTTGTGTCACAATCACAAGGTTGCCACGATCAAGAGATCGTGCATGATCAAAAAAGACTCCCAAGATCACTTAAGGTTTTCCTTAGAACTTTTGAAACTTTCTCAGGGATGGGCGAGAAGGTAATTGAGCCAATGGTCTAGAACTTTCTCGGCATAAATGGGAGTAGGTGGTAGATTAGATAGTACGATATTGTCCACCGGATCAAAAGGCGATCGATGATTATAAATCTGAAAACCTCAAGTATAAAAAGAGTGCCTTCCTCTCATTATATCTATCTAATCATTTATAATCAAAATTCCATTCTTTTGTTCATAGTTTATTTCTTTAGAAATTTTATCTCTTTACGATTCGAGTAAGCTTGTGTGGTCGATTGATCCAACGAATGCTTGGTTTAGGTGCTCCAACGATCCCACACAATCCAAGAAAGCCTAAGTCATCGCACATCTCGATCCCAAATAATTTGTGTGACACTTGCCCCTACCTAAATATTCTTCTTGAGCTCGTGAGGTTGAGGGTCACCGTAGCTCGCTCGCGGCATTGACTTCATCGAGTCAAACTTTGGCTCCACGTTTCGCTTATCAATCGCATCTTCGCGGTCGATTATTCCACAATCGCCTCCTCTCCAACCTCTTCCTCGAGGAACTGGATCTCTTGCTCCGTTTGTCCCTGCTCCATTCGTCCTAGTAACGTAGATCCAGTCTTTCTTCCCTTTTGCTATAATTTCCTCATCTTACGGACAATTTGGGGACGGTGGTCGCAACTCGATACCGTCGTGGCAAGGTCTTCCGCGGTCGAGCCATCGTGCTTGGACGACTCCAACCAACGGCCGAGAAGGCGCTTGCTCACGGCCGATGGACATTTGCACCGCCTGCGAGAACGGCATCACTGATCCCTATAAACTGAAATGATGGTCTCCCATAGTGCAAATGATTGCTTGTGCGGAAAGTTGGTAAAATAAGCCGCTAAAATATATTTTTAAGTAAAATTTCCCACTAAAATTGAAAAATTATATGCCAAATGCATTTATTTTTTATGATTTCATTTAAAAAATTACAGTCTTTCGAATTAAAAGAAAAAAGAGAGATATATGATTAGTGAAATTTGTATTTAAAGGTTGAGGAGTGCGGGACAATTTATTCAAATCCATCTTAACAAAACATTATGATAAATATTGTGCAATTTCTTGCTCAAAGGGCATTTAGATGGCAAATTTGAACAGCAGATAAAATCCAGATTTAAACACTGGGAAATGCACAATCCAATCGAAATTCATCTAATCTTGTAGTAACTCATCATATATCAAATTTGCAATTATTATTTAATTATTGTGCACTTAAAGCGTCTTTTTTGTTTTGTTTTTCACTTTCATCACGTGACTACAAAAGACACTTAACACACTCGCTTGATCAATGGGCAGGCTTTGGTAGGGTTGGGTCTAGTACCGGACCCAACAGCTCTTGCCTAATACTACCCAGGATATATCTTTATATAATGACCTCATAATCGAGCCATAGTGTGCAAGCATGAGTCCGAGAAAATGAATGACTTGCCTAGACCATTCGAGACATGCTTCAAGTTTGGCGAGCTGAGCACGTCAATAGGCCGATGGTCGAAATTCTTTTATAGTACCATGACTTTTTTTTTTAATTATTTGATTACGATAGGCTCGATATCGAATTTTAAAAAGTTTGCCGTGTGTTTGAAGATAGATAAGAAATCGTTCAGATTGCCATCACTGTAGAATACAGAACATGATAAGGATAGTTTTAGAAATTTGAAAGCGAGACGGAGGAATCAAGCTCTTCCTTAATGCCGACAAGGACTACTATAGATCCGGGTCATGCAGAAGAAGTTTGACAACTCTGATGGGCAATAAATTTTTCTCAAATAATTTGAAATTAGCGAAAGGATAAGTTTAAGACGGTGAATTATCTTGTACTGGCTTTCGAAACAAGCAATTCTACTCTTACTTATCAAAATATATATTTTTAATTTTTTAAAAAACCCTTAGTTGTTTTTTTTAAAGCTAATTAAAAACCCATCTATGTGAGATTTCACTTTTAAAACCACAGCTAAAAGCATATCTCTGGTTATCTCTTTATCAGTTAATCTATCTATCCACGGGTATTAAATCAATTTACTTTCATCTTTGAAATTCCATTTGATTACCCTTTGAGCCAATTTGATTTGTGTATATTTTTTTTTTTGTAGAAATTTTATTATAGTAGTCCAAAAAGGATATTGTGGTAATTGAAAGTCCATTATCCTTAACCAAAGGATACATATGTTAACTAAGGAAAAGGTAAAATACGTAGATTTGGTGGATTAGAAAATGGACTAGATGCTTTTAGGATAAGAAATATATCCAAGTTTAAAGAATTGTTCATGATATTTTCAACTGCTTTTTAAACACAACATGATAACCTTTTTTTATTTTATTATCCTCTTACAACTCATCTAATGAAATTTATTAGTAAAATTTCAAGGTCAAAATTATCTCTAAGCTCGATTCATGTATGGAAGAGACTCAAAATACATTTCGAAAGAAGATTAAACTTGGAGCTAATCTCATGATCTTATTTCACGAAAGATGTTTCTGCTCAATCAATGTATATAATTTTAATGCGCGCAAAGAAGTATATAATTTATAGGCTAACGTAGGTTGAAAGTATAAAAAACAAATTATCGAAAAAAAAAAACGGGAAGCGTGTACGGAAACAGTTCCGCCCTCGGATGACCAAAACGATCCGATTGGGCCGAAGCAAATTTGGACCGTCCGATGTGCATTGGACCCGACGACTGATTAAACAAGGAGTAGCAGTTAATAATATCAGCCGCGAAGCGAAACAACGGTACGCAACAAAAGGAAGCGTGAGCGTGACAAACAACGAAGAGATTCTCTGAAAACAACTCCGCCAACGCATGCCCTAGATTCCCTCGACGCCCCCCCCCCCCCCCGTCCCTCATCGGACGGTCACCACGCGACGCAGACAAATTCCCCCCCGAACGCTACACCACACCCCAAAATTCACCGTCGCATAAAAGCGCTCCCCCTCTCCTCTTTCTCTCTCCATTGCAAGCAGCCGAGACAAACTCCGACCATCCACTCTCTCTCTTTCTCTCTCTAACCCCCTCGCCGCTCGCCGCGAGACTTTCGCGTTCCGTGTTCAGTTTCTCCGCTTCGACCGCGCTCGCGCCCCCAATCGACGGCCGCCACGACTCTCGCCGGATCTCAGATCCGCCGCCCGGCGCCCCGTGATCGGAGGGAGGGAAATGATCCCGGACTGCTACTGATAAATCCTCGATCACCGATAGCGGTATTTGTCTCTGCGCCTCTCTGGGATTTGGCTTGATTCTGTGCCGTCGTCGGTCTGTCGTCGTCGCTTCGCGTGACTCGATGACCGGACCGCCGCCCCCGGCGCCGCCTCTCCGGAATCGTCCGTCCGTCCGTCGCGATGTGCATTGCGGCCGATGCTGCGCGCGATCGGTGGTCGCGTCGTCGGTCTCGGGAGTGAGCCTCGCGCATTCGGCGGCCTGGTGGCGGATGATCACTGCGGTGTTGGTTTGGGGGATTGCGGTTTGAGCGCGAAATCCTTGGGCAAGCGTCGGGGGAGTTGTGTGCCGGCGGCTGATCGCTGATCGATGCGTTTACCTGGTTTAATTAAGTTCATCTGGACCGAATATTGACATTATTGATTAAATACGGCTTTCGGCGACAATGTTCGCCGGAGAGCTTTGACCTCATTCCAGTTAAACAAAGCTTAAAACTCTGCTAAACTCCTGATTGGTCCTCTAATGTGGAAATGGATGTCCTAGTTTTGGTAGGGACAAATTAACTTAAGAAGCAAACTGGTTTCGCCGTCTTTTCCGTTTTTGAAAGGAAGGGTAATTAGTGAAGTCTTTGCTGGAATTCCGTGACTTTCAAGCCGGTTGCTTGTGCGTGGATTTCGGTCCTCCGTTTATCGTGGACAGATTGGCTGTCTTCTAATAACTTGGCATTTGGTTTTTTGTGGTGTCAGATTTAATAATCATGGAGAGCTTGGCACAACTAGAGGCGCTGTGCGAGAGGTTGTACAATTCGCAGGACTCAGCTGAACGGGCGCACGCCGAGAACACTCTGAAATGCTTCTCGGTTAACACAGATTACATCTCGCAGTGCCAGTATATCCTTGACAATGCTTTGACCCCTTACGCGTTGATGCTCGCTAGTTCGAGCTTATTAAAGCAAGTCACCGAGCATACCCTTGCTCTACAGCTGCGTCTTGATATCCGTAATCTTCTAGACTCCAACAGTCTATTAACATACTCATTTGGTTATTATGTCTGCATTCTTTTATTTTCTTTTTTTGGATTTGTCTCGTTGACTAAATCTGTCGGTTTTATTTATAGGAAACTACCTGATTAACTATCTCGCAACCAGAGGACCGAAACTACAGCCTTTTGTAACGGCATCATTGATTCAACTTCTGTGCCGTATAACGAAGTTCGGGTGGTTTGATGATGACAGATTTCGTGACGTGGTGAAAGAAGCGACGGACTTTTTGAGCCAGGTCTATATTACTATTCATTGAGCACTCTCAGTTGTTATTCATGTACAAATTCACACTTTTGTACTTTGCTGCCTGTTGTGCATGCACATTTATCGATCCATTTTACGTGTAATCCACCTTGCGTCTCTAATGTTAAATTAGTTTCCATGAACTAATCTATTGTACAAAGGAAGGATAATTAAACCAACGTCAGATTTGATGTGGATGTCTAACTTGGGAAAATGTCATGTCACCTAGATATCGCGATTATCTTGTGATTCTCCTCTGGTTATGGTCCTGCAACCTTTCAATCCCTATTAATTGTTGATGCTGCCCTATTGGAAACTGGTGCTTATTATTCTATAGTGGAGGAATCACCTAATTGCATTTAAAGACATGTTCTTCTCCTTCTTTTAATTAGTGAAAAAAATTACCTAATTGCATTTATCACCATATCATTCTTTAGGACTAGTTTCACCTCGTCATTGATGGTAGACTCATTTATTATGCGATTCCTCTTTTCAAATCGTTACCTTTGTTTATAAAGGAAAGTTGCTCCACTGTTTCCTTCTACAGCTGAGAGTTGATATACACGTTGCATGAGATATGTAGGAACTTTTCTAAAACACATAATCCCATTTGTAATGTGTGCACTTTCTTATAGAAACACCAGCGAGATAGGTGCGATTTTCACCTTGATGGGTCTTGCTCTAGGCATAGTTCTCGGGATTGGATGGAGCCGCCTCCACTTTCTTGTTATTGTGACTGCTAAGTATATTCTGTCATGATGGTATTCCTTTTTGATGTTCTATTTGTCCACAGGCAACATCTGATCATTATGCCATTGGTTTGAAGATATTGAATCAGCTTGTTTCAGAAATGAACCAGGTCGGGATTTTTTCTACCTTCTCTTTATTTTTCTTGAACACTAATTTAATATTTGATACAAGAATTATTTCTTATTCTATGACAATTTGACAGTGTTTAATTACATAAGCATCCGATATTATGTTCATCTTAAGTATGAGTCAACAGAAGTACGAGTTTTGACTACCTTCACTGAATTTTCTGAGTGAGATATGAGATATTGTGTTTGGCTCTAAGGTTCTTTGTGGAGGAGAAAAAGTGATGAATATTTTTTTAAGATTGTTTTCGTTACTTCTCTTGTAGGAAATATAGTGATGATTACTGTTTGGACTATTCTTCCTTTTGTTTCCTTGGAATTTCTTAGAGATTTCTTCATTTCGTGGTCATGCAGTCTAACGTAGGCCTGCCATCAACACACCACAGAAGGGTTGCTTGCTCCTTTAGGGATCAATCACTTTCCCAGATATTCCAGATATCCTTGACATCTCTGCATCAACTGAAAAATGATGGTAAGTGGACAAAGGAAATAATCATAAACAACTTTTTTAACCTTTTAGTGATGTATCCTGCTTAATAATCTGTTTGCTTCAATGCTCTATGTGCAGTAGCAAGTCGTCTACAGGAGCTAGCACTCTCGCTCACTCTTAAGTGTTTGTCATTTGATTTTGTGGGGACCTCTATTGATGAAAGTTCAGAAGAGTTTGGTACGGTTCAGGTATGTTTCTTTTTATTTTTTATTATTTATTTATAATCAAATACTTGTGTTGAAATGACTTAATTGATATTATGACTATAGATTCCATCATCTTGGAGGATGGTTTTGGAGGACCCTTCTACTCTCCAGATCTTTTTTGATTATTATGCTATTGGAAATGCTCCTCTTTCAAAAGAGGTATGGTTTTCCATTTATTTTTCATATTGCTTGGCATGCCACTACTATCTTGCCTGCTAGCTTGAAATTTAGTTGCTTCTTTTTCGGTAGCGTTCATAGATGTAGATTAAGTTAGCTATTAGCCATAAATGCATTGATTGTCCCATCACACTCTCTATCTTGGGAAATATTGTCTGTTCCGATAAGTTGCGCTAGGAAAGGTAAGGATTTTTTTTGGAGCGTTCTCTTTTAAATAATTAATTAATCGGTCTATTAATCACCATATTTTGCTTGACAATAGAGACTCAGTTAAGTCAATATTTCTCTAAAATTTTGCATTCGGACAGTTATCAACTGTAGCAGTTTACGACTCTTTCAGATTTAATGCCTAGGGATACAGACTTTGTGATGGTTTGCTTGAACTTAAATTTTGTTGTTGCATATTTTCAAGGGTAGTATCTACCGTATTTTACTCCTTAAGCAGATTTTATCTGATGAATTTGTGCAAATCGACGCATCAGATAGTCTTGGACTTGATACTCGCCGTTTACTTGATGTACTCTTAGGATCTATCCTATTGCAATGTGAAACAGATTCACCCTTAATTACATCTTAATCATGAGAAGGATGCATGGATTTTAGGTTTAAGTTGAGATGCTTGTCTTTGCAACCGATAGAGTCCTTGTTTTTCAGATTAGTCTAGCTTGATGAGGTATCTCGCTTTTTCTTATGTTTTTTGAACTTAGAAGTTGTGTTGGTAGTTGAATCATAATTGGTAGGTTTAAGAAGGGGTTGTTGATAATGACTTTATACTGTGTCAGGGTGAGTGGTTCTGTGTTTTGCAGCGTATCGGGTTTATTTATCTGTGTTTTCTCCATGACCGGCATTGAAAGTACCCTGTCATTTCTGTCATTTATTTATATTTTGGTTACATTTTTAGGAAGAGACTCGATGGTTGATTTCTTCCCTGTCTATGTAGTATAGTTCTTTATCAATGGGCTCGCTGGAAATTTCTAATTGATCAGAAGTTTCTACTTCTGTTCTTCAGGCACTTGAATGCTTGGTGCGCTTAGCTTCAGTAAGACGTTCTCTGTTTACGAATGATGCCGCTCGTTCCAAGTTCTTGGCACATTTGATGACAGGAACTAAAGAAATTTTGCAAACAGGACAAGGTAGAATTTGCTTACTTGGGTTGATAATTTGTCTGAATATTGCATTGTGCATGATGAAGTTTATTACAATGGTAATTGCTAACTATTATGGAGAAATTTTTTGCTGCATGCTGCATGACGTGCTATGCTTTTATGACTTCTCTCCTCCACTTCTGGTTTAAAAAATTTGTTGATCTGGTGTTAGGTCTTGCTGATCATGACAATTACCATGAGTTTTGTCGACTTCTCGGGCGCTTTAGAGTAAATTATCAGGTATTGTACTTATTGGCTGCTTCTTTACTGTGGTGCTATCCACACTTCACCTTTTCAAGTTTTAGTATGAACATGTGCTATAGGCGTGTCGGCACTTGATAGGCGTATGGATTTATGCACTTAGCATCGACATATTTGCTTGTATATTTGTTGTTATTTCTTTGTTTCTTTTCCATGTACACTTGGTAGTTGGACAATGAATCAACCTTTTTAGACTTAACTGACTGGAACTTAAAATGAATGAAGCTAAGTAAACCCAGATAATGCTAACTGGACCTAAGGTGACTGGAGTATGAAGGGTCCCAACCGGAAAAACAGAACCCAGAACAACCGAGGCTTCATGCTGTTTGTTTCCCTTTATTGTAGTTTATTAATTATTTGATACAATTTTGAATCTACCCTAATTATAAGGTCATTTTAAAGTGTGAATTATATAATATTGATTTTTGGTTATGTAATGAGTAAGCGCCCTTTTCCTATGATCTCGTGTGTCTGCACTTGATAGGCATATGGATTTTTGCACTTAGCATCAACATATTTGCTTGTATATTTGTTGCCATTTCTTTGTTTCTTTTCCATATACACTTGGTAATTGGACAGTGAATCAACCTTTTGGGACTTAACTAACTGGAACTTAAAATGAATGAAGCTAAGTAAGACCCAGATAATGCTAACTGGACCTAAGGTGACTGGAGTATGAAGGGTCCCGACCAGAAAAACAGAACCCAAAACAACCAAGCTTCATGCTGTTTGTTTCCCTTTATTGTAGTTTATTAATTATTTGATACAATTTTGAATCTACCCTAATTATAAGGTCATTTTAAAGTGCGAATTATATAATATTGATTTTTGGTTATGTAATGAGTAAGCGCCCTTTTCCTGTGCTCTCGCATATACTTGGAGTGCTTGTGTTTCTTTCCAACTCATTATCTAATTCAAAATTTGTCACTGTTAAGCATTTGGAACAATTGGTCGTGTTCATTTGAGTTCTTGAAAATCTAATGTAGTTGTCAGAACTTGTCAATGTGGAAGGCTACGGTGACTGGATACGGTTGGTAGCGGCGTTCACTTTAAAGTCCTTGCAATCTTGGCAGGTTTGTTGATGCCTTGTTAAATTTTTCATGTCATGATCCCCATTGTGTACATACTAATAATTGCCTTTTCATCAGTGGGCTAGCAGCAGTGTATACTACCTTCTGGGATTGTGGTCAAGATTGGTGACATCTGTACCCTACTTGAAGGGTGATGCACCAAGCTTGCTGGAGGAGTTTGTGCCTAAGATCACTGAAGGATTTATTACTTCACGGTTTGATTCCATACAGGTTGCTTATTGTTGCAGTGACTGTGTTGCTTTTGTTGCTTTTCAAAAGGTATTTTTTATTGACTTCTAAATGTGCTGCACAGGCTGGATTTCCAGATGATCCCTCAGAGAACCCATTGGACAATGTTGAACTTCTTCAGGATCAGCTTGACTGCTTCCCTTATCTCTGTAGATTTCAGGTTCTGATATCTTTCTCATTGTTTATTTATTTCTATGTGTTTTCAATTATATTATTGCTGGTTGTTTTTGGTTAAAAAAATTGAAAAGAGCCATAATGTATTTTTGGTCGAATTGCCTAGATGTCTTATGGAATCTCTCTTTTATTTTGTGTTGCAGTATGAGAGCAGTAGTTTGTACATAATACAAATGATGGAGCCTATTTTGCAAACATACACGGTATATCTCTATTGCGTTGGCGTATTTTTCCTGAATTTGATGAGATGGGACCAATATGCAATCAATTGCTTTTCTGTAGGAGAGAGCACGATTATCAGTAGGTGACAGTAGTGATCTGTCGATCATTGAAGCTAAACTGGCTTGGATTGTCCATATAATTGCCGCTATAGTCAAAATGAAGCAATGCGTTGGTTGCAGGTAACATTTCTGTACATATCTTCCTATTGCTATCAATGAATAGACCCATAATGTTTTATTTGGAGGCAACATACGAGGACAGATCCATTCATGAAAGTTAGGCGCATTTAGATGTTAAATGTTGCTATAATTTACTTTTGACATCATTTGGTGCAGTATGGAGTCACAAGAAGTGCTTGATGCAGAACTTTCTGCTCGTGTTTTGCAGTTAATTAATGTGACAGACACTGGGTTGCACAGTCAGGTAACTTGGCAATCATACATATCCAATTTAGAAATTTATTCTAAAATGAGACATTGAGGTTCATTTGGCTATGGATGAACTTTCATTTTTCATCTTACCTAGTACATTTTGGACTCTTTAACTGTGTGTTTTGGTTTATGAAGTTGAATGGTCAAGATATCCTTGTGAGAAATGCTGTGGCTTTGCCTCCTTCCCCTTTTCCTCACATCTATAAGCTAGATTCTTAAAGGTCTTCAGTTATATAGATGGGATCATGGCAAAAATTGGTCCTATTCCTTTTGCTCCTCTTATTGGATCAGTTTCTCTCTTGAGTTACTGAGTTCTGGTCTTTTATATTCCCCTTCCGGGTATATTTTTCGCATATATGGCTGTTTTTGTTTAAGGTGTAAGATTGTTATGTCAGGTAGTCTTTGCCAATACAAATTTTTTTACTAAGTGAAGTGTTTGACACATTCTTTGATCATTAAATTAGCTGTTGCTAATTGGTGGAGATTGTCTTAGTCAGATTCCACTCCTTCCTTTTTCTATCACTCCGTTTGTAGATATTGCTTGTTGGTTGATAAGCAATTCTGCAGGTCTCTATTGCATTAATAACATCTTTGTCATTACTTGTCACAGAGATATGGTGAACTGAGCAAGCAAAGGCTTGATCGAGCATTACTTACCTTCTTTCAGCACTTCAGAAAGTCTTATGTTGGTGATCAGGCAATGCATTCCTCAAAAGTAATTATGCTGATGCTATTTTTATGAGATTTCTTCATCTAGTCTCATGTATATCCTTACAATTTCTTGTTGTTCTGTTGCAGCAGTTATACGCCCGGTTGTCCGAGCTTCTCGGAATTCATGATCATTTGTTACTTTTGAATGTGATTATGAGCAAGATTGCTACCAATCTTAAATGCTACACTGAGGTAAAATTTTATTTATCTTGTCTTTTTGCAATATTTATGGTTATTGTTTCTCTCTTGATTCTTTATTTCTATTTCCATTTTAGAGTGAAGAAGTCATCGATCACACCTTAAGTTTGTTTTTGGAGCTGGCTTCGGGGTTAGTCATTAAATAAGTCTCTTCAACTATTGAGCAGTTCGGTTGTTTTTGTGTCCTTTACAATTGTAACATATTTTTTGTTTCCTTCTAATTTCTATAGTTACATGACTGGAAAGCTCCTTTTGAAGTTGGACTCTGTTAAATTCATAATTGCAAATCACACGGTAATTCTAGCTTTATAATTTTTCTGCTTCTTTATTTTCCCTACCCTTGCAGGTGATTTGCAATATTTAATCTGCTTTTTTTGCCCCATGCTTATGAATGCAGAGGGAGCACTTTCCATTTTTGGAGGAATACAGATGCTCGCGCAGCAGGACGACATTCTATTATATTATTGGCTGGCTAATTTTCCTGGAGGATAGCCCCTTGAAATTTAAATCATCGATGGAGCCCCTATTGCAAGTAAGCTTTCTTTTACTGTGATTCATTTGGCAACATTCGAAGTGCCTTACTAATTAATTTAATTTTTCTTTTCCATTCTCATGGTTTTTTTTCTTTTGTTCCTGATTTGGGATGCATTTGCTCCCGTCAATGTCAACACATTTTGATAGGATTTTTCAATGAGTGCCCATGGACACTAGTTAAGGTTCAAATTAAGGAAATTTTGCAGTTTGCAATGTACCTGGTTGACATTAATTGGTGCCTCAGCTTTGTTTTTTTCCTCATGATATGAACGTTCCCATACTGCAAGTCGGGTTTAGGTGGAGGGGGTGGAATGTCATAAACCTTAATGGCCTTTCCTTTGTCCTGCGATGGGGGTCAGCTTCTCAGTTTAATCTGAGAGGAAAGCTAATGCAGTCTCAGTTCTACTTCCCTTACAATTCTCCAGAACAACAGAGAAATTGTTTTGATCTGAGATGGATACCTTTTTTGTTTGCTCAATATCCTGTTATGTGTAGTCACTGTTTCAAAAATGGAATAATATTAAAATAAGTATACTAGAAGTGCACTTGTTATCTTTTTGACCAGACTCGGGGCACTTGTTTACTTTACCCTTTCTATTAAATGATAAATGAGCGATAAGATTGATGTTTTAGTCACTCTTGCATCTGAAGGTTTCATTCTGTGATAACGATGCACCTTACATGCCTCTAGTCAGCTTTATCATGGCATATGGTGTAGTGTTTCAATCTGATTTTCATTCCAAGTTGTTTTTCTTTCCGTTTCAGGTTTTCATAAGCTTGGAATCAACACCTGACTCAATGTTCCGTACAGATGCTGTAAAGTATGCATTGATTGGGTTAATGAGGGATCTGAGAGGAATTGCAATGGCTACAAATAGGCACGTGTTCTAATGTTATGTTTGAACGTGCTTGACAGTGTTAAAGTATAAGCTGTGATAATGAATATCTTTGGTCTTGCAGTCGGAGAACGTATGGGCTTCTTTTCGATTGGCTATATCCAGCTCATATGCCACTTCTTTTGAAAGGCATCTCTCATTGGTCTGATACGCCAGAGGTATGCTTTAGGTGGTTAATTATGTTTCATGCAGAGAACTGGACACGTGCACATATTCGCTTTCTTACAGTTGAGTACTTGAGGCATTTGACCTTATGTTTATAAGTTTTTGAAATGTTCCTTCCCTAAATGATATATAGTGCACTTCAAGTATTTTGTCCTTGGATTTTTCCCAGTTTGCCTGTGGTCGTTTTTTTTATTCTCATTGCTCAGGCTAGGATGTGAATGCTGGACTGGTAACCCATGCCTCAGCCCCCCAAACTTATGCCTATTGACCAGTGTTTGTCCTTTCTGGATGCAGTCCTATGATCATTACTTTTTGAAGCAAAGATTATTTTTTTTGTCCTGATTACTGTTGGTTAATCATGTCTTATTTGTGTGTGTAGCGCATATGCTCTGGCTGACACTCATTGATTATTGCCTTGAATATTTTGCAATTGATAAGTCGTTTTATGGTTGAAAAATGCAGGTTACTACCCCAATGTTGAAATTCATGGCTGAGTTTGTGTTGAACAAAGCCCAGCGTCTTACTTTTGATTCATCTTCGCCCAACGGAATACTTCTTTTCCGTGAAGTCAGTAAATTGATTGTAGCCTATGGGTCAAGAATATTGTCCCTCCCAAATGCTGCTGATATATATGCTTTCAAGTACAAGGGGATCTGGATTTCTTTCACTATTCTGTCTAGAGGTAAGAGCACAAAAAAAGCAGCCATAGGTTGGCAATTTAATGAGATGCATGCTTGATTGGGTGCTGTTGTGAATCTACTCACCATTTTTCCATTGATTATAAGTATGTTCTTCCTGTTTCTCTTTCTGAATGGATAATTTTAAATGGCCCATTCAGTTCAGCACATTTTTTCTTCGTATTTGCAGCACTGATATAAACTAATAATGGAAGAATTAGGAGAGTATGTGTATATATATATATATATATATGTATAGAGGAGGAAAAGATGGTTTGTTAGCCAGAATAGAATGGTCCTGACTCTACCCACTTTTAGCCTTGTGAGAGGGCCCTTGTCCTCCATATTTTGTTGGCAGCTTGGTATAATGAGCAAAAGTGGTGACAAAAATTCTACCTTTGTTGTCTACTTCCACTCAATTTAGTGAGTTGAGTAGTAGACTTTTGGGTCATTGTCAGGTTTCTGTTCTACCAAGCAGCTGATAGTGCCCACTCCATTAAGGAAAAAGCAAACGACCAATATTTTGATGTGGGTACGAATGAATTTTTCTCACAACAGAGTGTTTTGATATTTTCGATAAAGTTTGTTGTTTTAATGCACACCTAATTTCAAAAAATATATTATCATTAAGCAAATCTTTCACTTAATTTATGCCGACAGCTTCACCTGAGTCACCATATGGGCAATGGGAAAAAATCTGTTTGAGTCAATGTAGTAATTTATTTGTTGCTCGTTCACTGCCTCTAAAGTCGCTCTATGTTGGCACCTTTCTTGTGGGTGTAGCTCTTGCTTACCTGTGTGAGTGTTGAAATGGTTTAACTCCCTCCTTTATTTGCTGTTACATCCATTTTGCTTTGCTATTCTGCAATTTGATGTAGTTTTATAGTCTATCGGCAATATTCAGAATCATTGATTACTTGTCAGTCACTTCCTCGACACGTTAGAATTGCCTCTTAATATGCTTGTTGACTGCAGCTCTAGCGGGCAATTATGTCAACTTTGGTGTGTTCGAGCTTTATGGTGATAGGGCACTTTCAGATGCACTTGATATAGCCTTGAAGATGACACTTTCAATTCCTCTTGCTGATATCTTAGCATATAGGAAGGTATGTGAGACATGGGTTCCTATGATATGGACAGCTTTGCTAAGTAAAGCAATTCAATCAATATATCTTTCTACACCAGACTGTAATAGAAATTTCTTTTGCAATCTCTCTGGTATTTTACCAAACCACCACATTGATATTACCTATTGATCACCTATTGTTTCTGGCCTGGGATGATGTAGTTGTGCTAGGAATATGTTTCTGTAATTTTAGAATATTTATCCAGAAAAAGAAATAGCATCATATTATTATGTCCATGGTGCAGAATTGATGACAATTCTAATTAAGATGTAATTTGCATTTAATCTATAGTGGTCGATTGTTCATTAAGCCACCACACATTGAACTCATATCTTTTTCTCATTTGCAGTTAACAAGAGCCTACTTTGCATTCCTAGAGGTCTTATTCAGCAGCCACATTGTTTTTATTCTGAATCTCGACACAAGTACCTTCATGCATATTGTTGGTTCACTTGAATCGGGTCTTAAAGGTTTGGATACAAATATCTCATCTCAGGTGAGTATTTAGTTGATCCTCTCTTCTATCTAATGGGGTCTATATCAAGATGTTAAATTAAAAAGTGAGAATGCTTAAAATTATGCTTTGGAACTGTGAGTTGTCTTGGCCGGTTGGATAAGGAAGATCTCAGAACATGATATATACTTACCTCCATTGTGGATGTATATCTTTCAGACGGTAGCGTTATGGAGCTTTCATGAAGAAGCTCCATCATAAGCTTCTGCATTACCAGAAAAAGTTACTTGACGCCTGTGTCATTTTGGTTCAAGTGCCATAACATTTTCTGAATTTTACAGGCAACATGTTAATTTTGTTTTCCATTTCAGTGTGCATCTGCTGTTGATAATTTGGCAGCATTCTACTTCAATAACATCACGATGGGTGAAGCTCCCAATTCAGCTGCTGCAATAAATCTTGCTCGACATATTGCAGATTGCCCAACCTTGTTTCCAGAAGTAAGAAAGCAGTCCATTTTTTCAATATTTTATTTTGCTAAGTATCCCCAGTGCGGTAACTTCTTGGTAATGACTTCTGCGGAGTAAGAATGACAATGACATAAACTAGAAAAACTAGGAATTTTTTCCTGCAATTAAAATTCAAGGGCTATGACATGCATTAAAGTTGGATTTTTTATAAATGTCTTTTGTTTAAATTTTAGTGCAAGGAAAATGTAATTCTCGTTTAATCATGTGCTCAAATTGAAAATGTGCACTCAGACTTTTATGTTTTCCTGTATAGATATTAAAGACTTTGTTTGAGATCGTTTTATTCGAGGACTGTGGAAACCAATGGAGTCTTAGCAGACCAATGCTCAGCTTGATCCTCATCAGTGAGCAAGTAAGGTTTTATTAGCTTTTCCTATTGGTTTACAGTTGCTTTTCTTTCCTAAACTTGTTCATTAATGATGAATTTTTCCTTGGTATTATAATGTATGCGATGCAATGTATTACACCTGCATGATTAGTGCAAATCAATACCGTGTCATTGCGTATTTAGAGTTAGATGCTATGGGTTCTTATCTTTTTTCATGTTGATAAGTATTGTCATTTCCATTTGGAATTCATTTATGCAAGTTTGATATGTTCTTCTTGGCACTGACGTTTAGCTGAGACTTTTCACATCTTTTGCAGATATTCTCGGATTTGAAGGCTCAGATTTTGGCATCACAAGTAAGTTGAACTTTTGTTATGATATGTGGATATTTGTATGCAAGTAGGAAGGTCAAAGTTTAGTTATTTAAAAGGAAAGCGGACAGTATCTACAATCAGACTGTATATTGGGATAATGTCTGCTCATCATTAGCCTGAAGTAGTAAACCTGGATAACTGGCTTTATGTATATGATTGGATTGGTGGATTGTGAGTCTCCTCTGTTGCCTGCAAGATGATAAAAAATGGAGTATTGGAGCAATAGTTGTCGGTGGGATGCTGGGTAATGGAGACAACATTTAGTTGAATTGAAAGCACAAATGAAAAGGAATAATTTGGTTTCTACAACTACAAAACCCCTTTTCATTGATGTATCTATAGTGATGATCCCATTTTGTAACAAACGACATTTGGTTTTCCAGTTCAAACGGTTGATGTTTTCCTTTATAGTTCCTCTTTCCTGTTTGACTACTATTATGCCAATTGTCAGTATGTGTTTTGTAGCTAAAGGAGTGATTCATTGGTAAGCATGCTTGATATCTGGCATAAAATCTTGCACCTAGGATTCACAAGCATTCATGTATACATACAAAACTTGAGAAGAAATCTTCTTAAAGTTGTAGTTGACTTGGTAATTAGATGAAGCCTTGCTGAAGGTCGGTCAGATTTTCACCCAATGAAAGTCCCATCTCTGCATGTGCTTGTCAGTTTCAACTGATGAGCTTTGAAATTCCGTTTTCATGTTTTCTGATGGTTACGTGTTTGTGTGGTGTGAACAGCCGGTGGATCAGCATCAAAGGCTTTCGCTGTGTTTCGACAAACTGATGGCCGATGTCACTCGAAGCCTAGATTCAAAGAACAGGGATAAGTTCACTCAGAACCTAACTGTTTTCAGGCACGAATTTCGGGTCAAGTAATGTGGTATGTTCTTGTGATGAAGACTCCAGCGGTGCTCCGTTGGTCATGCACATGGATTTTTTGGTGTGGTCCTTAGACCTTGTTGGCAGACACAAAGGATCAGATATTGCAAAAGCTTGGCAAAAAGGGGGAGGGATTCCTCTATGGATGGATTGTGGGTTTCTCTGTACAGTAGTTTGTGTTCCTTTTGTTTGGAGATGGATGCTTTGCTGGGTTTCAGGAGGACTTTTTTTCTATTAGATCTTAAGTGGTGGTGGGTTTGGTATAGCTGCTTAGAATTCCCTTGGGAGACCTATTCTTTTAGAATTGAAGGTGTAAATTTTGTCCACCTGTGATTCATAGATTTTTAAGGTTTTTGTAAAATAACCTGAATATTCTTTGTACTTGTGTATAAAAGAAGGGGGGAAAAGGAAGGAAAGGGGAAAAAAGAAAGTATTACTTCATTTAGTTTTTTCGCTCTGTCCATCATCCACAGGCCGTACTTAACCACATTTGCTCAGTCTCATTCCAGGATTTTGACGAATGCCGATTGTCACACCATGACACAGAGATCTCCCCTTGCCTTTTGAGCCTGTGCAATCGCTGTTGTCCCCTCTGCCTTAATATTTGACAAGGCGAAGAACTGGAAACCGACAAGTCGGTTCACTCCGCATCAGTCAGTAATAAATTAGGTAGGTTCTGGGTAGAATGCAATTCCTAACCTGACCAAATATCGTGGATGAATTCCTCGTGTGCAAGTGCAAACTTTCCAACCGGTCAGGCTATATGATCAGTTAATTTTTCCACGGTGATGCTGGATCTAGCTAGTGGAAAGTATTAGACGTTACCACCATTCATCGAGACCTTAGATATCAAGAAATGACCTCATGTACATCCACGACCGGTCGAAATGAAGTAATTGGATAGGGAGTAAGCTAATTATTTTGAGAATGGTAGGGAAAACGTGTATTCATCCAATGAAAATGTAATCATTGTAATCATCGCTAATTACAGAAGAATGTGCAAACCATACGAGAAGTCGCTCATAGCATAAGAATGCCTCGCTTACGTGCGAACTTAGCATAGAGAAAAGAGGGAATGACTAGCAAGCGAAACAAAATCCATGCAACTGGAAGCCACTCCTAACAACTTCTGGATCCATCATTTTCCCCAGGTCCGCCCACCTCTTTTAAAGCATACAGACTGAAGGTTCCAAAGGATTACGGCCATCCCCTCAAATTTGGTTACCCATGAAAAACTCACGGACAGTAGGTCCATAGCAGCTTCCATGTAAGGGGACCTGCAAGTCATGGAAAAGGAAACTCACAAAAAAGAAAATTGTTATGTTGATGAAATTTAATGGAATCCTTCGTCGTAGGTGGTGAACTAGAGAACCCTGTCTTATCTGGCTGCGATCGCATACCACCGATGACACAACAAAGCTCGCGTGTATAATCAAGCATCCAGAAGAATGCTCTTACCTTCATTTCCATGCAAATTTGGCATAAGAAGAGGACTTCGGACGACCAGCGGACTTTTTCTTTACCCCATCAATGGACATTTACCATTAAGACAAGAAAACACCTCTGCCAGCCAGCATTCAGAATTGCGGCAGCTCAATCTCCTGAGGAGAGCAAAATTAGATGTTTTACTAGTCTTTTGTCGAAAGGCCTGTTTATCAGGTGTAATATGAACTTTATTCTGCGAAAATATCTATACTCATTTACCTTGGAAGTTAATGCGACTGACTTCACTGATTCTGTGAGACGCCCATCTCCAAGCTCAGGCTGATCTACGTAGAGTTACGTAATGGACCATCTTGAGTTGTCAGGTCTTCAAGTACATACATCTGAAATGAGAAAATAACACTTAGATACTTGAGTAACTCCAATAAGGCCACATGGACCAAGTGACCAACAAGCCTAAAATTTAATGATATTTTCTCTCAGAAGGTAAACATATGACGAGTTTTTAAATGGCACAATTAAAATGCAAAAGAACTTACACAATATGGTAGGGCATCTCCAAGGCCACTGTAGCGTGTGCAATTAGAAGTCAAGCAGTCAGACACATGCCAGGGCATCTCCGAAGCAATTACAGTGCCTCAATTGCGAGGTCCATTTACCATAGATAAGTATGCATCAACACCCAAGTAAATGCCATTTTTCACTAGCATTTCTTGCAGCTTAGAGTGTGCAGTTTCTGCAGGATTTCTGACCCGCTTCTTTTCAAAGCCAAGGACAAGTGCCCTGTAAGTAGAATTGTTTGGATAAATATCACCCTGCACCATCATATTGACCAAGCAGCATGCATCTTCCACACATCCAATCTTACAAAATCCATGAATGAGAGTATTGTACAGAATCAGGTCAGGCCTCAGTCCAGCGTCAAGCATCTTGCGGAATAGTGCGTTTGCTTCTTCAATTCTATTTGCCCTACAATAGCCACTGAGAAGAGCACTACAAGTTATAATGTCAGGCTGCACTGGTACTTTCATGGAGGACCACACGAGAAAAGCTTCCTCAAAATTCCCGCTTTTTGCGAATCCATCTATCACACTAGTGAACGTCACAACATCAGGAGAGAAGCCCCTTTGGACTAGTTCATCTAAAATATCTCTTGCCTGAGTCATAAACCCATTCCTCATTAGGCTGTGAATGATAGTGTTGTACGTGATTATATCAGGAGAAATATTAACAGTTGTCATCAAGCCCAAAAGCTTAAAAATCTTATGCAAGCAGCCCTTCTTCCCATATAGATGCATTAAAGTGTTGCAAACAACAACATCTGGCACTAAACCATCTTTTATCATTATTTGTAACATGTGCTCTGCCTTTCCCATGTCCTCTATTTGGCAATTCACATCAATGAGCACTGCATATGTAGTCGTGGATGGTCTATTACCACTTTTCAACATTTTCCCAAAGTAGTGTAAAGCTCTCTTTGTATCTCCGGCTTTACAGTAGCCTCTGATCATGGTAGTATAATTATAACAATCTGGATGTAAGCCTACTTCGGGCATCTCAAGAAAAAGTTTTGAAGCATCCGACATGTCATGATCTCTGCATAACTTTGTGAGAAGACTATTATACAAGAAATTGTCAAGGGGAAGGTTGCACATGCTTAAAATATGGATTGCTTTTCCTAGATTTCCCACCTTACAATAGCCATCAATTACTGAACTAATCACAACAGAATCCAAAAAGAAGCCCATCTGCAATATCTTAAAGAATAAACATGTTGCTTCCTTTAACCAGGACATCCTGCAGAGATGGTGAACTATGATAGAATATGCAACCATATCAGCTTTGATCCCAAAATTTTTCATTTCTGTGACCAACTTCCAAGCACTTCTTATGTCACCCTTGATACAATAGTCACTGATAAACAAACTGATAATAGAGGCATTCATACCTATTCCTTGACTTTGCATTTCCTCCAAAAAATCCCAAGCCAGGTCTGATTGGTTGGATCGTAATAGTGCCTGCAATAAGGAATTACAGACGGCTGCTGAAGGAAAAATTTTAAGCAATCTTCCTTTAAATGATGCTTCAAGGGCAATCTTCAACATGTCTTCCTTGATATAAGAATTGATGAGCATACTATATACAGTTTTAAGTACTCTTCTTTCTGTACAGGTATCAAGAAAAGTATCTAACAATAGAGTGAATGAGTCCTTCTGACCATGATATGTTCGTACAAGATACAAGACAAGACAAGCTGCCATATGATTCATGTTCCGCGAGGCAAAAATATGAATCATTTTGCAAGTAGCTCGGATCCCATTTTTTAATGCTAG
Source organism: Eucalyptus curtisii (assembly GCA_017140595.1). NCBI lineage: Eukaryota > Viridiplantae > Streptophyta > Magnoliopsida > Myrtales > Myrtaceae > Eucalyptus > Eucalyptus curtisii. The sequence goes on along the minus strand of CM029500.1, from coordinate 38,676,014 downwards.
AGCAAGTGCAGCTTCTGAATTCTGATCAAAGAGCTTGTCCAAGCCCCGGACCATATTAATCTGATTCAATTTAGCCCAGTACAACCTTTCACAACCTCGAATCCATTCGCAGTTTGTGTCTGACATTTTCATGCTTTCCATCTCAACTTCCTCTGACTTCTGATATTCACAAAACCAGGAAATCTCCTCAGCAGAACAATGATCACCATGATGAGACTCCAATTCATCAACATTTACAGCTGAGATGCACCCTCTTTTTGGTATAACTTCTCCATCATAAGAAATGGAGGGCTCATCATCGAGCATGCTATAGCACATAGCTGCTGAATTCCCAGATGAAAAAGGTCTAGAAATCTCATTACTTCGGAGTATCAGCTTGAGTTTGGCAGAGCAGTGATGAATGAGAGAAATAGAACCCCTCATAACCAATAGAATAATACTAGGAAAATGAACTTGTACAACAAAGCCATCGCCTTCTTTGCAGGAAACTGCTACCATATCTTCTCATTCTACCTATGGATATGACATGGCTCCAAACATTGCAATTTCCATGGCAATTAATTCTCGCACAACCCTCCACGTTTGAAGCTATAAGTACTACTCCAAAAAGCAAGGAAATTTACCCATTTATATTCCTAGTAAACCAAAACCCTTATTAAGCACACCTACAAACTACTCGATTCAGAATCCAGAAAACCTCAATCTCCACGATGGCCACATACAAACCGCCTGGCGTGCCGGCTTCATGAACTTATGGAATCCCGCGAAATCCTACACAAAACCAAGAGACGAAAAGTCACTAAGCGCTTGCGACTTATGTTTATCCGAATATAAGCGCCGATATCGCGACAAGGTACAGCCTTTTCCAATCCAAACCACGGGACACCACCAAAAAACATCACTGTACATAACAAAGTTTCCACCTATAACCTCCTCGACCCCCTTCTCGCATCGCGGACGCGCGGAAACGAGCAGGGAAAAAGGGAGCACGAAGAGCACATAGATTGAAATACTCCGAAATAACGAACGAACCAAGAGAAACGAAAGAGAAGACCAAAAATTGAAGCAGAAAAAGAAAAGAAAAACGCACAGAGATCGAACTCTTTACCACCCGCGCAACATGCCGAAGCAGTCGGTGCATCCGCTAGGGCTTCGAGAGGCACTCAAGCTCCGCTCAAGCTGAAGCTCGACTACAGAAGAGCGCCGACGAGCTCCTGGAAGAGAGAGAGAAAGTTAACGGCTTCTCTCCTGTCAAACTGTACAAAAATGGAGGCGCCCCCCGACGGGTCTGCAAAGCGGGTCGATCCTGGGCCGGGCCGACGTCCAAACGAGCCGGGCCTCATTTCGCGGCGGCCCGTTTTCGATCAGCGACCGCGGAAATTGACAGGAGTCAAAGTAATATAAATAATCTCGTCTTAAAGTACGAAAGAAAAGATGTCTTTGAGACTTTCTGTCATATTTATTTATTTATTTTCTCAAAAGCACAAAGGAATTGCATCTTTCAACGTCCAACTGTAAACAATTGTCGCCTTGTCGCTCTCATGTCTCAAATCACAATAATGGAAAGCATACCCCACCTTTTTTTTTTCCAAAAATCACTTTAAATAAAAACGCTCCCAACAGATGAATAAATATCACTACCTACCATCAGAAAAAAATCACCAAAAATTATAAATTTTATATATTGTGATATTTAATTTAATTTTTTTATGACACAAAAAACTCAAAATTTATATTTATATGACATAATTATCCAAAATTTATATCGATATGATATATTTATTCCAAATCCTAATGTTGAAAATCATAAACTTATATTCATGCATCTATCTTCAAAATAAATCTTTCAGCTTTAAGATCAAACTTGAAGTACACTTTCGTTTGAATAAGACCGGAGAATAGAAGAAATGGACTTCTTCCCTCATTTCAAATTCCTTCCACAGGAATTTTTTTTGTAAACAAATGCCATGGATGAATATTTGATTGTGCAAGTAATAATTATAGGTAAATGTATATGTGTCTCACAAGTATAAGTTTTAGATTTTTTATGTGATAAAAAAATTGGATAAATGTGTTAAAATGGTCATAGCATAGGATTTGTAGTGGCTTTTCTCCATTTAATATTTTCCTGAAAAATTCAAAAATCATACAGGTCGGGAATATTATTAGGTGAGGTAATTTACTAAAAATAATATATATCCTAAAACGAAGTCAAATAAATAGTTAACGCGATAATAGAAAATCGAATCGAGGAAGGGGAAAAAAATAACAGGTGGTGCGACTGGGGGCAACTGAGCTTTTCCGCCATTCGTAATCCAGACGAAGAAGAAGAAGAAGAAGAAGACGAAGAAGAAGCAGAAGCAGCAAAAGCTTCATCGGCTCCGCAACCTCTCTCCTAGGTCTCTCTCTCTCTCTCTCTCTCTCTCTCTCTATATATATATATATATATATATATATATAATGACCGCTGAAATCGTTGCATCTATCCGATTCGATTGATCTCCGGTTGAGGCCCGATGTCCCCGGCCTCGAATTGCCGATCGATTTCGCGATCCGTTTCGTTCGATTGTCGCTGACGGATCGTTGTCGGCCCCTCGCGGGGGGTGGGTTAGTTGCAGGTCCGCGTCGGTAATCGCTGTTGGGAAGCCTCCAGATGAAACCGGTCTGCCCCTTCGTGAAAGCGTCGCGTCCCGAGGACGCGCCGCCGCCGTCGTCCCGGAAGCACCAGAAGGAGGCCGGCGCGGATCCCGCGGGCGTCTCCCCCAAGTGCCCCTTCGGATACGACGCGCGGCCGGATTCGGGGGCCATCTCCCCCAAGTGCCCCCTTGGCTACGACTCGCAGACGTTCAAGCTCGGCCCTCTCAGCTGCATGATCTGTCAGGCCCTTCTGTTCGATTGCACCAAATGCGCGCCCTGCTCTCACGTCTTCTGCAAGTGAGGAACTTTAAATATCGTTCCTTTCGTGTTATTTCGGTGTTATTAATTGTTTCTCTAGTAGTCCGTTAAAGGAAGTTCGCATTGGAATTATTGCTTGGGTGACGTGGGGAGATTGGGTTAGGTTAGTTCAGTCAAATGCATATCTTTTATTTGTCCAGTGGTGCTTGTCTGAATTTTCCTCTTTAAGCTTTGTGGACCTTACGATCATTTCGCTTGGGTTGTTGAATGTAGAGCATGTATATTGCGATTTAAGGACTGCCCACTCTGTGGAGCTGATATTGAGGGCACGGAAGCCGACTCAAATCTTCAGAGCACAGTTGATCGGTTTATCGAAGGCCATGGTAGAATTAAGAGGTCCCATGTTGAGAATGTTGATAAAGAGGAAGTTAGCGCGAAGGAGACGGTGATATATGAGGATGTGTCTTTGGAAAGAGGTGCTTTCTTGGTTCAACAAGCCATGCGGGTGGGTTTATAGAATCACATTTCTGAATCATTGGGACTTTATGCTTTGTGGTACCACGTGTTCTGTTTGACAATCTATGCTCTTAAGTTATTTTCCCACTTGTGTAGGCTTTTCGTGCTCAAAATGTGGAAAGTGCCAAATCAAGACTCAGTCTCTGTGCTGAGGATATCAGAGATCAGATAGCAAGAACCGGCAGCACGTCAGAATTGTGTTCTCAGCTGGGTGCTGTCCTCGGCATGCTTGGTGACTGCTGGTTCTCTCTCTCTCTCTCTCTCTCTCTCATCAACCAGATATCCCCACGTTTAAACTTTAAGTTTTATATTAGCAATTGGACTTCTGCTAGAAATTGCAAAATCTGATGTATAGATAGCTTAACTTAAAAGATTTCAGAAATGCATGCCTTTAGCCAGCAGTAAATGGGGTATATTTTCTGTCGCCTCATACCTGTGCGTAGCCAGGAAAAGGCTTCTCTCGTTATGGCTGGAGTTCTTATGCACAAAAGATAGCTCAATTGAGATAATTTCTCTGGTTCGGGAATTAGTTATGGTTTTGGTCATAGATCTTTGTTGCATTGTATGCTAGAGTTAGTGTTGAGTTGTAAGGTGGTCAAGACTTGAGGCTGTGGCCTGTGGTTCCAAGGTTTGTAGTTTCTGGCTGCTTTTGAATAGATATTGATGCATTGCTGTCAAAGATACAGATATAAAATTTTATAAAATGGAAAGTTGATTAAAGTTTCTTTGCATTTTACAAAATTCCTTTTGCGTTGTGAAATTGAAATACTTTAATTATTGAGACATATTAGATGATAGTAATTGACTGTCAATGTTGCATGTCTGTTGCAGTCGAGCAATAGGAGATGCTGCGTCTGCAGTCACATATTTTGAGGAAAGTGTTGGGTTTTTAGAAAAATTGCCAGCAGATGATATGGAGGTAATTGCATGGTATTTAGTTGATATTGTGCTGACATTATACTCAATAACTCTCTCTCTCTCTCTCTCTCTCTCTCTCTCTCTGTCTCTCTCTGCATGTCAAACTTGCTTCCATGCAGATCACACATACGCTGTCTGTTTCCCTCAACAAAATTGGCGATCTTAAATATTATGATGGAGACCTGCAAGCTGCAAGATCTTATTATGACCGATCCTTGAATGTCCGTCGAGATGCTGCAAAGAATAGTCCAGATGTTCCTTCACAGGTTCGTTCTTTTTGCCACTTGTGTGTGCAGTTCTTATCCTTCATCATGAAGTTCTAGTATATCTTCGATTTGCAGCAATGCCTTCATGATGAAGTTGTAGGATATCTTCTTTATGTTGCAATGTATCCATTAGCACTTGTTGTGAATATTTATTTTTTTGCTATCCATATGATTTCTCCTCTTTTATCCATGTTCACTGAACAATAGTGGGGAAGAGGATGGACTAGCACATAATTTAGAAAACAGAATACAATATAAATCACGCTTGAACTAAAAAAAATTGTTTAGATGATACGCATTGTCTCACAATGATGTGGTCAACAAGTATTCTTGGTGTTGCAAGTTAGTTGTAGTGGCAATGTTATTTAAATAGGAAACTTGGTTGGATAAACTGACTTCCCCATTGCAATGAGGTTCACTGCATGAACCAAAGCACATCAGAAGATGTTTACTTAATTATGAGTTATTATTCACGCAAGCATCGTAAACTCTGTCCGTACGAAGTACGCATGCTGCAACATTAAAGCATATCGGGTAATACTGGCACACAGAACGTTAGTTGCTTATACAGAATGTGTCCTTGCATGATTTTTATGCAGGTTCTTTCGGTCTCTCTTCCTCCCTCAGTTTGGCCTTTTCTTTTGTCGTGCTCCTTTCAGTTTGACTTGTGTTTTGGGAGCACTGACTTACTACTTTAGTTAGATGGGTGTTATCAAGAATTATTTTGAATTGGGCCTTTCTGAATTTTCGTGGTTTTCAACATTGCTCTCAATTTGTTGTAACCTACTCTTGACTGAGAAGAACATCTACAGATGACTGGCTCAAATTACTAGAATGCGACATGTCAATTCAAACTCTATTTGTCATTTACCGTAGATTGTTAGTGGGTGAGCTAGGTTTGGGTTTTCTAACTGTGGTTACACCTGTGAATGTATGTAAATCAGATTGAGTCCACATTCAGGTATTTCTCCCAATGTCAATATAACCCTGTTTGAGCAAGTCTGACATTTGGTCAATCTTTAGGGTGGTATGGCAGTCTTAATATTGCTATTATTTTCTGCAACCATGGATAGTAAATACTTTGCCATTCTCTTCTGGACAGACTCTCAAAAGAGCGAACCTTGAACGATACTTTTGTTTAGTGTGAATGGAACACTAGTCAATTGATAAATTTGATTTTTTCATGTCAAGCAAATTCACGTTGGCAATTGGTCATCCTTGTCGAATTTCTTTAATTGTTATTAATAGTCGGCAACGGTCAATGGCGGGACCTTTATGTACATGTATATCCGTCTGTCAACAGATTCTGGATGTGGCTGTTTCTCTGGTGAAAGTGGCGGATGTCGACAGGAGCCTTGGAAATGAAAATAATGCCATTCAAGGATTTCAAGAAGGCATAAAGCTGCTGGAATCATTGACACTGAAATCTGAAGATATTGGTCTCGAACAGCGTGTAAGATGAATTTTCTTGGCTTGATTTCTACTTTTGCTACTAAAGCTCGTTTTGACATTTTTAGCACCCTATACAGCGGCGATCGGTGCTGGAGTTTCTGAAAACCCAGCTGGTGGAGAAAGAACCTAAATAAAACTTGCTCAGGTCAGGCTTCAGATGTTTGTCTACCTTCCTCTGCTACTGTATATTCCTGACCTTCCGTCTCGAATAATAAAATCAGTTTCATGAGAAACTGCAAGAGTTGAAAGTGCATCTCTAATACAACCCAAGAAGATAGTCCTGCAGGATTAAGTGATGGGTATTGTCGGCAGCAGAAAGGCATTGACATGCTTTGTAATCTGCGAGTGACCACCGAATGAAGCTGTGGTGGCTAATCTGTTTCCCTCTTGTTCTAGTATCGGTTTGTTCTCATGGTTTGGTAGCTTTCTACCTTGAAGTCCCAATATGTAATGCTCTTGTAGCCTCTCTCTTCTGTCAATAAATGGTTCCTGGGATTTTTGCACCTGAAGCTATAAGGTGGATGTTGCGACGTCAAGCGACATAAGTTCAATGTAGAGTTATGTTCTTCTCGATTGCGAGCCTTTCTCTTTTGGGTTCTCTAATCTGAAGGTAAGAGGACGTTGTAGATATTTCAGTGAAGTTGAACATGTGGGGGCACTTTTAGATAGAATTTGGTTCTACGTAAAGGAAACAATGTCTTAAATGACTCTCGTAAGTGATTGTTTTGGTTGGAACATTGCTAGAGGTCGTTAAACTAGTCAATTTTGTAATCCAGCCTCATTCTCAGTAGCATGTCTGCAAATGCACCGTCCATCTGCTGTCTTGATCGAATCTGTCTCAGTGAGAAAGAAGGCGAGGAAGTAAAATGAACGAGTCTGCAGAACATCATGGCAGCATATAAAGAGCTGTTATAATGAAAACCAAGTTCAAGCAACATTCGATCTGATGGCCAAGAAAAAGCAATCTTTAATTTGGGGCGTTGTGGGTAAAAAGATCTGATGTGAGATTTCACTATCTTACCCCTATTTTAGGACTGAGTATAATGATGTGACAAACCGGAGTGAGCTAAAGCATAAACCAAAAGTTCTTGGCGGTACAGCAAATGAAGGTAGAATAGTCTTATCAAGGCGTAGTGTCATTGCTTGACCTGTACAAATGAAAATGAAGCTTAAAACACACCGATAAGTCGATGACCACGAGCATAAGAGAGATGAAGTTGACACCGGATCGATAACAAAGCTACTGAGTGTTGTGTGCTCCACGGTGGACAAGAGAGAATATGGAAAAAGACCCAAGGGAAGAGACGAGAGGCAAAAGAAAGTAAAAGCATTCAACTGTATAGGTAGGAAAATCAAGAACGTGAAGGAGAAGAGAATGTTCTCTCGTGTTTGTCATCTGGGATTTAGACTCCAGGATAAAAGGAGAGAATTTTGCACCTTTTGCCTAGTGAAGCTTCCCGTCATCTTATCTCCCTCGTCTTTTGCAAAAGAAGCACTACCGCATGCCCATTGCTGACGCTGCAAGTAATGTATATCCCTTTTGTTTGTGCCATGAACGATACACCACTTCATGTATCATCGCTTTTCGACTTCATTTGGAGGGCTTGTCACACCTAGCATTTCATGTGGCATAGCTTTTCCACTTTTTTACTTGTGTCCGCGTCAAATGCATCTATCTATAAATATTGTCGCACCTAGAATTTCATGCGACATAGCTTTTCCACTTTTTTAGTTGTGTCCGCCTCAAATGCATCTATCTATAAATAAGATACTATTGGCCAATCGTTTCTCTTAAAAATTCAAAGAGAGTTTAGGAAAATCTCTATCGAAACTCCCGATTTTCTCGAGCCTAAGCAAAAGGCTAAAGCCACAACACACCACTTCTCACATGGCTTATCTTCTACAGCTGCAACTACTTCAACTAAGGAAAAACATGCAAGTGCAATCTCAATGTGGTAGTCTCAAGATTAGACCGAATAAGAAGAGGTTGCTCTTGATTTTTTTCTATTCTGCCTGTCGGACACATGGGGGGAGAGAGAGAGAGAGAGAGAGAGAGAGAGAGCCCACATGCCTAAACAAAAGCAATCCAGTTTTCGCTTTGTTTCTCTCTTGCAGAAGCCTATTCTGTGATGGTATTGCATTAATGCACCAACGAACACACTATAAAAAATAGTATTGTTTGTTGAAATTAAAAAAAAAAATTAGTCATTTTCAATGTCTCGAAAAATGTGAAGTGTTGTTATATTCAGTGTTAGGCTTGATTGATCATGGCCGACCCTACATCATATTTTAGTTGCGGTTCCACTCACGCAAAAGAAAATAAAAAAATGTACCTTCGAAATTCAAAAAATTATAAAGCTGGAGAAATGATATCCAATACATTCAATAAGCACACAATTGCTACTTGGTAGAAATATGACATCTACAGTGGGACTTTTCAGTGCATGCATCGTATGTAGTTTCTCTTAAAACGGTTATTTTAGTTAGTGTACTATGGAATTGAGTCATGCAGTATGTTCTCAGGAGGGGCAGGCTTCATCTTTTCCGTTTTCCCCAAAAGAGAGACAACTTGCCTCCCCCAGTTTCCTCCAGGCTCTAAAAAATCAGGTGTTATCATCTCAATCCTTGGTTCACATGGAATTAAGTCTTTATTACGCCTCAATGAAGAGCATCAACCGACAAACACAACTGGCCAAACAAAAATTATGTCTTGGTGGGTCACACAAAGATAATTGTTTGCCAGCACAGGGGGACGAGGAGGATGAGAGAGAGCTTAATGTGACCAAAATCAGTCAAAAAATGACAGAGTCATCACACATGTTCTTCCAAATCTTGCACTTTGGATCAGAACAGAGAGTTTGAGAGATAGGGAGAGTCTAATGATGGAATTTAATCACCCAAGTTTTGTGGCTTTTTACACTTCCTTATCATATTCAGTGTCATGGCTGTACTTTTTTGAGGTAGGCAACTTAGCTCACACTCAACCATATATTCTTTTAACTGATTATGTTATATTGCCCATGATCCAATGCAGGTGTATTTAAATGCATGGTCTCTCATGGAGTTCTTGCCTTCTTCTTCACTTTCACTCCTTGTGGAACCAAACTCTGATCTCTCTCACCAATGGCCTCTCCTCTCCTTCTTCTTCAATCCCTCCTTTTTCTTTCTCTTCCCTGGTTCTTCATCTCTTCCGCCACATCTTCAAACCCAATTCCACAGGTAAGTGCAAGTGCTTGCATATATACAATATGCTCTGCATAATTATAAGAATTTGTCTAAAAGAATCCTCATTGCTGGAACTAACTCCTCCTTGTTGCATACAAAAATGAAAGCTCTAACTTTCTTTTCCTTTCTTTTTTCCATTTGGTAAACTTGAAGCTTTATGTTGTGTACATGGGAAGTTCATCAAATGGAGACAGAGAAGACGTTGAAGCTGCAGAGTTATCTCACCTGCAACTTCTATCCTCCATTAGCTCAAGGTTTGTATAATTTGATCATCGTTGTCTCAACTTATTACTCCTCATTTGATATTCTTTCTAATTGTTGTAATTTATCTCCTTTTTTCTTTAATTTGGTCAGGCAAAAGAACCAGAAAGTGTCTCTACTCCACCATTATTACCATGCATTTAGAGGTTTCTCGGCCATACTCACAGAAAGTGAAGCTTCTAAATTATCTGGTAATGAGTGTTTGGTTCATGAATACTTGGTCATGCTACTGTTACCACTTAGTGCATAACATTTATTCTACGCATGCTGGGTGTGGAGTGTCTGTGGATGGTGGGTGGACCAATTTCTGTAAGCATATTGTCGTCAATCACTCTTAAATGCGCGTTTATGGGATAATCATCAACTTTCACGTGCACTTAATGGCTATTCATTTACGTCATTTTTAGACAGAAATTACAACAGCAAGCTGTGGAATGATCCTTGAACTGTGCCTTCACTGTTCTTCGTGGGACTAGCCCTCGTATTGTTTTCAAACGGTTTGATTTTTTTCTTTTTTTCGTTTTATCATTTTTTGTTGCTACAGCCGAAAAATGGGTAAAATAGTCTATTGTTAGATTTTTTTTTTTTTGTTTTTGCTAACATTTGTTGTCCAAGCCTGTCAATATCTGCTTTTGTTCTTATCACCAAAACCATGGAGAGCCGAAGAGCACATATGTCATCACATACCACCAGCTAATTTTAGCCATGTTTGCAGCTTTATTAGTTAAGATTATAAATATGGAGAAGCTGATATAGCTTTTGTTTTCTTGCTTTATGGAAAAATAAAGCAGTCGTTTTTGTTTCTCCTCTTGTTAAGGTGTTTTGATGATGCAGACATGTCACACGTTGAAAAAAAAAAACAGTACACTACAATCTCTAATGAAAGTGTCGGACTGTAAAACCAGGCCATGAGAAGGTGCTATCAGTGTTTCCTGATCCTCTGCTTCAACTTCATACAACACGCTCTTGGGATTTCTTGGAAGTGGGGTCAAGTGAACAAGCAAGAAGCCAAAATCAGCATCCATCCAATGATGTCATAATTGGAGTTATTGATACGGGTAATTAATCTTTCTCAAGTATCCTATGCTAAATTAATGCTATGGATTGCTTTTGTAGCAGAGCATAAATAATAAAACCTTTGAGCATTAAGGATAAGACTTTAGTTTAGGGATCAATCAAGGCAATGCGTGCAATGTTTTTGAAAAATTCAACTTTCCAAAGAGGTATCTCATCTCTGAGTTCAATTTCTACGATGAAAGACCAATGACAAATAACTCCCAGTGCTTCTTGGAGAACACATGGACAGTTCCTACCATGTTTTCAGAAGAAAACCAGAGGCTGGTTACATGACATAAGTTGACCCATACAAGGAAAAATTTGTAGTTGCATTCATATCAAGACAGCCCCCCATAGGGACAACTCTATTTATTTACAAGCTGACAATTAGTCGAATGACTGTCATCTCGCAAAACCTTATCTTTCATTCCCATGCCTATGTATGGATGCTGTTGTAATGAACCCAACATGTCATATGTTGCTGCAGGAATATGGCCAGAGTCTCCGAGCTTCAGTGATGAGGGAGTTAATGAAGTCCCTGCAAGATGGAAGGGAACTTGCATGGAAGCATCAGATTTCAAGAAACCTAATTGCAACAGGTAATTAATCATCCTTGTCCCAACTTTTCTTCATAAGAAATACACCAAAAGAAAAGTTTATAAGTTTAGCGGGTGAGAAGGACTATTAAATTCCACAAAGCCTTCAACCCCTCAGTTGTTCAGTCATTGCTGCATTTGGGTTTGTTTTGATTGATGGAAGTTTGTCATTGTGAGAACAAGTGCAGAAAGCTAATAGGTGCAAGATACTATGGCATCCGATCAAGCAGCTCTAATGGCACTGGCACCGAATCAACTAAAGCCTCCGGGTCGCCAAGGGACTCGGTTGGCCACGGAACACACACAGCCTCCACAGCAGGCGGTGCACTGGTAGCCAATGCAAGTTATTATGGCTTAGCCAAAGGAACGGCAAAGGGCGGTTTGCCATCCACTAGGATCGCGACCTACAAGACCTGCACCGAAGAGGGTTGCTCTGGCTCGCTCATCCTCAAGGCCATCGATGATGCAATAAGAGACGGAGTCGATATCATCTCTATTTCGATTGGGTCGAGCTCAACATTTCAGGCTGATTATCTGCATGATCCTATTGCTATTGGTGCATTTCATGCGGAACAGATGGAAGTTTTGGTGGTTTGCTCTGGTGGGAATGATGGGCCTGACCCTTACACTGTTGTGAATACAGCTCCTTGGATTTTCACGGCTGCAGCTTCTAGCATCGATAGGGAATTTCAATCCGCAGTGGTTCTTGGCAACGGGAGAATATTTAAGGTAATTTGCCCAACCGAAATCTCTAGCGTTTTTAAGCAATGTGGGAGTTTCTTTTTTGAACTTTTGAGCTCATCGTTGTGGCACAGATTAGTCATTTTCTGAAAATTTGTCTTGTAGGGATCTGCTATCAATTTTTCAAACCTCACTGACTCAAAGAAGTATCCACTTGTGTATGCTAAGAATGCCGCGGCTAATTTTGCCCCTGCAGATGAAGCAAGGTAGTGATTCCTCATACTTGCAACTTTAGCATGTAGATATGTGATGGCCGCTTATGTGATCCACTCCAAAGATTTTAATGAGTGTCTGCCTTACAGACATATTGCTCTTTTAGCTTTAGACAAGCTGTAAAATTCCCCCTTTTGTCTCTTTTCTTGTTGGTAAGCTCCCTCTAGTCATATGGCAGTATCTTGTTCTTTAAGTACGCATCTATTTTAACTATATTTGGGTGCCAAATATTGTAGCTATTGTCTAGCACCTCAACACAAAGAAAATATAACATAATGTTGAATCGATTATGACCAAAGAGAGTCCATGATATTTATGTATTGATGTTTTGCTGATTGCTTCACATACATTATGGCATCGTTTGTTTTTATATCAGCGGTAGAGGTTCATAAATATTTCTTAAATTGCAATATGAAAGAAAATACCTACCTGACATTTTTATGAAATGCATAATTTTATGTGAGTGATTTCCAGGGATAATGTCATTTCGCTTTTACCATTGTGCAGGAACTGCATACCGGGATCAATAGATTGGACGAAAGTTGCTGGAAAAATTGTCGTTTGCGTTGACACTGATCCCAGGGGGTCTAGAAAAATCAAAAAGCTTGTTGTGGAAGATGCCAAAGCCAAAGGGATGATTCTGATCGGTGAGAATCAAGTTGGAGATCCTCTCGATTCTGGTGTTTTTCCATTCACACAGGTTGACAATGTTGCTGGGTACAAGATTCTAAAGTACATCAGTTCTGCCAAGTGAGCATATCTTACAATGTCCTTGCAATAATATGCTGTGGATAATGCCAAAAAAAAAGCGACCCATTATCTTCGATCAGCTTACTCTCTATGCGAAGCTTATGACAAAATGAACGGGCAATAATCCACATGATCTAAATGTCACTGTCCATAGCAGGGATTTATTGTCTGATGAAGTCTTCATTCTTTATGTCATGGGGTAATATAATTGAAATGAGTACCGACGCTGCTGTTATGCGCCATTTCATGTTTGAATTCCTGAAATGATTATTTAGTTTAATTCACGTACCTCTTCTTAGTGTTTGACATTATTCAGTCACTCATCCTTATTTTCCACTAACACAGATCAACCTATTGCACTGTACTGACTCTCCATCCTTATCAAAAGTGAAAATTAGAATGATCGAAAGACTCCGATTGATTGAAGAGTTCCCGTTATTTTTTTTTTCTCAGCAATTGATGGAAGAGCTCATCAGTTGGTTGTTTTTGTCCCCATCCTTGAGCGAATATGTTATAACTGACATCGAGAACTGTGGTCCTCTGGTTTTGTTCCTTTACTACAGATATCCTACTGCAACCATTCTTAAGGCTACCGCAGTTTCTGGCCAAAGACCAGCACCAACTGTTGCACTTTTCTCATCAAGAGGTCCTGGAGAGTTAACAGAGAACATCCTTAAGGTTATTTCTTTTTCTGATATGCACATCAAATATCCGAAATGATATGGGTATACACACATATTCATGAAGTTGCATGACATTTTCTCTCAACTGTCACGTTTGCAGCCTGATATAATGGCGCCGGGAGTTGCCATTTTAGCAGCAGACATTCCGAAGAATGATCCCGGGAGTGTTCCATTTGGCGAGGAGCCATCTAAATTTAGCATAAAATCCGGTACTTCAATGTCTTGTCCTCACGTCTCAGGAGCGGCTGCGATAATCAAGTCAGTTCACAGGACATGGAGCTCTTCAATGATCAAATCCGCACTTATGACAACAGGTATGCCATTGATAAATAGTTTGAAGATCCTCGTAATCGAAATACATCACGATTCATCCTACACGGGATGCAATTTGGTTTAGAAGTGGAATATCAACTCATTTGAGTAATTAGATTGTCCATATCATGACAAGTATGATTATGCAGTTGTCATTTACGCGTCGCCATTGCTTGATGTCTTCAGCGACCTTTGTCAACAATGAGGGCAAGCCATTGATGAACAGTTCAAGGAGCCTCGCAAACCCACATGAAATCGGAGTCGGAGAAATCAGTCCTTACCGAGCTCTTCACCCGGGATTAGTATTCGAGACCACCAGAAAAGACTACCTCAAGTTCCTCTGCTACATGGGCTACTCACAAAAGAACATCAACTCTATGGCCGGTTCCGAATTCCACTGCCCCGAAAACTCCGGCGACGAGCTCGTATCCGACGTCAACTATCCGTCCATCTCCATAGGCAGCCTCAACCGGCATGGATTGGCAAGAGTGGTCACGAGAACAGTCACGAACGTGGGACCCGCGAATTCGACATACGTCGCTAGTGTGGACAGTCCCATGGGACTGATAGTAGAAGTCTCCCCAAGTAAGATTGATTTCAGGCCAAATGCGAGGAGGGTCTCGTACAATGTCTCCTTCCAAGGGAAAGAGGCTCCCGGTGGCTACAATTTCGGGTCTCTAACTTGGTCCGACGGCGGACATTCCGTCCGTACAGTTTTTGCCGTTAATGTCGAGTGATGTCATGAGTTTGAGGTGGCTGCTGTGACCAGAGAACAGGGTGACGGATGCAATATAATTCTCTTGATGATAAGGCATTTTTTATTTGTTCATCAAGAAAATTAACCAGTAAGAGTTGTCGTTATTTGTAAGCTGACTTTCCTTATGAATAGATTAGAAATCCTGATATTCATTATTCATGACGAGGACTCCACATGCCATAATTTCATTTATGATATCTGCTGATTTTGCATCTAATGATTAGGATCAGATATCATTAATCAATGCTAATTAATGCCAAAAAGCTACTATATTCCAGACTTGAACCCATCTGGGCATTAACCAATTGCCATCGACCCATATTCGAAAGATTAAACCTTTTTTATTACAGAATATAGGAGAGTAATTTTAGTGGGTTAATTTTACGAATCAGTACCCATCAATGTGAGTAATCAGGAATAGTCATTTAATATTCTCTGAAGCGCCGCGTATTGAGAAGAACTCAAGTATAGATTCTCCTTGAGAAAGAAATGTAACTTTCTGGTATAAAATGTAATTCCGTCAAAACATATTACCGAAAAAGATGAGGGAAAACAAGACCGTTTGCTTATGTCCTAAAGAGAGTCCCACTTTTTGGACAAAGCAAAGCAAAACAAAACAGGGGGAGAGAGAGAGAGAGAGAGAGAGAGAGAGAGAGAGCGTGTGGATAGATGGCAGGTATAAAAGCGGCTTACGATCTTCTTCACGCAAGCAAGAACTAAACCCAGATAGAGAGTCCCACAGGGAAAATGACATGAGGGTTTGAATTTTTTGAAGTCGCTCGTTGTGGAGATAACTGGGTTCTGGATGTTTTGCCGGTTTGGACCATCGATCCTTGGCTGTTCTAGCCTTCGAAGCCCTAGCATGATGTAAACCGACCGGAAAGGTGAGACTTTTATCTTTATCGCTCTCGTCCCTCTTCTTTCCCCCGATGGAATGCGTAATTATGATGTCCTGCTAGAAAAAGATGAGGTATTTTTTTGGGTGTAGATCTGGATATTCTTTCTGGGCTTCAAAGTTCGAAGCTTTGGGTTTTTAGAATCCTCATTTCCTTCAAAGATCGTTGCTTGATCGGAAACTTAGGCTTGAGGTTATGCTGCATGTGTTTTCAAGCGATTAAAGAATTCGTGTGGACGAACTTCTTTAAGCTTTTTTTTATTTGTTATTTTTTCTCAGGTATGGTTTCTGGGTGACCCTTTGACTTTGCCCTGGTTAAGAAGGTTGTGTTTGTCAGATTTACAATATTCTCCTGTAAGTTGCCGTGTTCCTGAGTTTCAGGGAAGGAGAATGTCTCGTATCATGAATAAAGGTCATCGAGGCGGATTCCGGGAGTTGTTATGAGCGAAACTACTTGTTCCGAAGAGCTCTTCAGGCGGCGTGTTGTTGTTGCAGTGGTAACACATCAGGTTTCTTTAAAGTGTTAATCTCCCCGGAGTTTGTAAATGCAAGGAGGTTCAGGTTTCAATGCTGTTCCTCCAGCTTTCGATAAGTCAAGGGTTTTGGATGTCAAGCCTCTGCGGAGTCTGAGGCCTATCTTCCCGAATGCCAATGAAGCTCCACCCTTTTTGTGTCCATCTCCCAGCGGTCCCTTTCCTCCGGGTTATTCCCCATTTTACCCTTTTAGCATGCCACCGCCTTCTGAGACACCTGAAGTCAACCAGCCTGAGGAACCCCCGACGTGGACTCCTCCGGCTGCTCCGGCGCCGATTCGTGCTTTTAGAACCCCTGAGATGGCAAATGGAGATGTAGATCAATCGGGAAAAGAAGCTGGGTCTTCCAGTAGTAAAAAGCGTAAGTCTTCTCGGACACGTGGGTCGACTTCTTCCCAGAAGAAGGAAAAGGGGAGAAAATTATATCTTAATCCGGCTATCACTGCAAATTATGTTGTTCCAATCAGTCAAGCACGACGAGAAGATGGGAGCAGGGACGTGGTTGATTGTGTACTAATCACATTTGATGGGCTTCGTAGGAGGCTGAGCCAATTGGAGGATGCCAAGGAAGTTCCTAGTGGATTAGCAAGGAGGTCGGACTTGAGGGCTGCCAATATTTTGATGACCAAAGGATTTAGGACAAACATGAGGAAAAGAATTGGAATTGTCCCTGGGGTTGAAGTTGGTGACATTTTCTTTTTTCGGATGGAGTTGTGTATGGTGGGTCTTCATTCTCAGTCTATGGGAGGAATTGACTGGATAGGTGGCAAAGGTTCTTTGGATGAAGAACCCCTAGCTGTAAGCATTGTATCATCTGGATATTACGATGATGATGCAGAAGACAAGGATATTTTGATCTACAGTGGCCAAGGTGGGGCCATGACCCGAGATAAGCCTGTTGGTGACCAGAAACTTGAAAGGGGTAATCTTGCTTTGGAAAGAAGCATGCGTCGAGCCAATGAGGTCCGAGTTATTCGAGGTATCAGAGATGTAGCCAATCCGAACGCAAAGATCTATGTATATGATGGCCTTTATATTATACAAGAATCATGGGTGGAGAAAGGCAAATCTGGTGCAAATACTTTTAAATACAAGTTTGTGAGAGTACCAGGGCAGCCTGAAGCCTTTGCTGTTTGGAAATCAATTGAAAAGTGGAAGGAAAATGTCTCATCCCGTCCTGGACTTATACTTCCGGACTTGACTTCTGGGGCCGAGACAATTGCTGTTTCCCTTGTTAACGATTTTGACGATGAGAAAGGACCTGCTTACTTTACTTATTGTTCCACTCCAAAGTACTCGAAAACATTTGCAATAGTGCAGTCCTCTTATGGATGCGGCTGTCGTAAAGGATGTGCTGCTGGTGATCTCAACTGTGCTTGCATCAGGAAAAATAGTGGTGATCTTCCATATACTACCAGCGGGGTTCTGGTGAGCCGAAAGCCGCTCGTGTATGAATGTGGCCCTTCCTGTCCATGCGGGCCTAACTGCAAAATTCGAGTCTCACAGAGTGGTTTGAAAGTCCATCTGGAGGTGTTCAAGACAAAGGATAGGGGTTGGGGCCTACGTTCATATGATCCTATTCGAGCTGGAGCTTTTATATGTGAATATGCTGGTGAAGTCATCGACAAAGACAGACTAAAGAAGAAGCTGCAGGAAGGTGATAATGATGAATATATCTTTGACTCAAGCCGTAGCTACGAGCCGTTCAAGTGGAATTATGAACCTGGATTGCTAGGAGAAGAGGGGACAAATGGGGCTTCAGAGGATTCTGATATTCCTTCTCCAGTAATTATGACTGCCAAAGACTTCGGAAATGTGGCTCGCTTCATGAATCATAGTTGCAACCCAAATGTCTTTTGGCAACCAGTTATTTATGAAGAAAACAATGAGTCTTTTGTTCACATTGCCTTTTTTGCAGTTAGACATATTCCTCTGATGACGGAGTTGACTTATGATTATGGAACTCTGCCTCAAGAAGGTGATAATGGCTTTAACTTAAGGAAAAAGAAGTGCCTCTGTGGAACATCAGAATGCCGTGATTACTTTGTGTTATAGTTCTCTATACTGGAAAGCGGATGAGCATGATGCAGCGTTGCATGGTCTAAGCTATATGGTTGGTATTCTTTTCGCACTATAACTGCAAGATTTTTGTGAAGATGCAACTACTACTTTGTTGTCTCTGTTCATGGCATGTGGTGTTCAATAAGATACCCATATGTTTAGGATCTTGTGGCTTACTCATCAAAAACCCTCTTGTTATGCGACTTAAGTGGTTTGTCGGAGACAATACTAGAAAACATGAGATATCTTCTTTTCCTTTATAGCAGCACATGGTCTACCCCAAATTTTTTGGAGTGTTTCTTAGACAAGCAAAATTGCTGAATGATGTTCACTCTCTTGTTCTTAAGTACTAAATGGAGACGTACGCTTCAGTCTCATGTGGCCAATGTTAATCAACCTATGCTTTTTGGGACAAAATTTGGCTGAATAAAAGAATGGAGGATTTGAAGTTTCAGTTTCATTGCATTGGAATGTGGTTTTAACTTTTTAGCTTCTCTTATGTTTTTGTGGCTTTGTCCTGCATTTTCTTTGTTGTGCTTCCTGTATATTTGGATAATGTACTCCCCTGTTTCTCGATAGGTTTTGTCTTTAAGGAAAAAAGGGTATGGAATGAGTTTCATTTTTTAGCTTCTCTTTTGTGTTTTCTGGCTTTGTGCATTTTCTTTGTTGGCCTTCCTGCATATTTGAGTAATCCTCTTTTCCTCAAAAAATTGTGTTCCTTAGATAAAAGGGTCGCAATAACTCTCTCTCTCTCTCTCTCTCTCTCTCTCTCTCTCTCTCTCTCTCTCTCTCTGTGCACTTGTGTGTTTTGGATTTAGATCTTTTATTCTAGATGTTTTGAATTATGAGTATAGTCCTCTTCTTTATTAGTGTGGAATTTAATTAAAATCTTTTAGGAACCTATTGTATTTTCCTCTTTTATCAATTTAAATCTTTAAAGATGGATCTCAGGTTAACTTTGTTTATTGGGGAAGAGAAGTTTATAACATCATATCAATATGCCTATAATTTATGTCGTGTAGAAGTGTGCATGCTTCAGTTTCTTCTTGTTGTCTGATTCTGTTAAACTCTCATTGATGCATGATACAAGATGTCCACATGCATCCATTTTGGTGCGTCTTTCCATCTTTTGGTGTGCAAATCACTCATTTGAACCTTTCTTATTCAAGATAATCCTTTTACAGGCATTTTCAATAATGTACATTTCTCTGCTTGGAGGTATTTACATAGGAGTGAACACGTGTAATTGGATTTTCCTTGAACATTAGCTGCAATTTTTTGTCTTTTGGGACCGGGAGTAATATTTTCAACGTGATAGAATGATGATGCTACTTGAACATAGTTATTATAGTGGTTCTGAAAACTCTTCTTGTGTTATTGACTTAGCCGAAAGTGCTAAACCCTGGGTGGGGTGTGGTTCTCCTACTAAGCAATTTTCCAAGAATCTGGTTTACCATGATTCTTCAGAAAGGAAAGAAAATCTGGAAATCAAGATCGTTACCTTGCTCTTGGTGTATTTTCCTCCTCTCGATATTCCATCTCAATTGTTCACATTGTTGAGCTTTTCATATTGACTTTCTTTTGATGTTTCTGTTTTCAGTATGTAATAGCAATTTTGAGTCAGAACTCCCGTCGGGGACTGGTTGCTCTGCATGGTACCTTTTGGAAGGGACAGATGGTATGTCGATCAAGCATCATTTTGTGGCATCTGCCCGTTGATACCTCATCACAGACTGGACTTGAAGGAATCCTTTAGGAAGTACCCTTTTGCTTTTTGAATTTGTAGATGAGGGTATTGATTTAGGTATTGTATATGTCCTATGGCCTTTTGTACAACTAGCTCGGTTCCCCTTGTAGCTTCCACCTCCGAAATTTTGCGTTCGATGAAGGCTTCCGGAGCTAGTTGACGTTTGTAATGAATAACAGAGTCTTAGTATTTGGATGTGGAATGAAATAGATGGGGGTGAAATTTTCCGGTTCATGCCGGGTTATACTGTTGATTTAAGCTTTACTATTAGAAGATAAGCACTGACTATCAAGCATGAAAACAACACATTAGGGACCAAAATGTTGAAATTTGAACTTGGAGGACCAAACACGCCAGACTCCTGAAACTTTCTTCCGAAGTGTCAATTGGCTAGAAGATACGATGATTTTTATTTTAGATATCTTTTCATCAAATTAAGACAACTACTGCCTCTGATAGCTAAGGATAACAGCCCCTGACAATGAGTCAATAAGCATGGCTCATACGGGAGATTATGCAGAATGGGGATTTAAGGGCATGTTTGTTTTAATGAAAGAACTATCTGCAAGTTAGTTTTACGGACCGTCACTTGTTTGATTCACTGAATATGGTTATTTCGTGGAAAAGTAGTTAAGGTCAAACAAAAGTAGGAGAAACGAATTCCCATTTCTAAACAGAGGGATTCCCAAGCATGATAAATCTCTTAACAAAAGCTCATTTCTCCATCTTCAAAGCTCGTTATTTCAAATGAGGTCCAAACAATCGAAAACATTTTCAATTGCAATTTTTACAGCATATCACCAAATAAATAAGAATTATTTTAAAAAAAAAAATTGATATGAAAACAGTTTTTTAGTATGTAGTTTTACTGGAAACAGACACATCCATGTGAACTTCTATGAAACTCGATTTGCCCGGGACAGTTTGTAGGACTCGTTCTTTTTGCATAAGAGAAAGTTCCACGAGTAAACCGACATCAAGCCGATAAAAAAACGCCCAGTTTGAGAAATATCTACAATTCCGAACGCCATCTCTTCCATGTTAGTTTTTGCTGCATGGTTAGGACACAGATGAAAGTGGAGGGTCCATGTAAGATACAAGTTACACCATCAGAACTCGCAAAGTAGATGTAGCAGCAAACATTGGAAGAGAAACTCAGAATTTGAATAAGATACACTATCATGATGATTCAACATAGTTTCTAGAATGAATAGATGTCTGACATTCTAAGGTTTAGTTGTTGATAATTGTAACCAGTCTCTCTTTTTTCATTTTTGGTTGAATTTACACAAAACCTTCACCGACAAAACACGCCTGCCTGGATGGATGTGAGGAGGCGGGGCTCAAATCTATTGAAAACAAGAGTCAGAAGCAAGTGAAAACCAAGATATCACATGGATTATACAACTCTAGACCTATACTGTGTGCCTTGGGGTTGAAAGAGGATGCAACTGTTCAAGGAGCCGAGGTTTAGCTATCCTCAGAGGTTACCGGAACTTGGTCTCGCTTGGTTTGCTGCCCCTAAATGCTGAAAGAGAGAAGAATGACCTCGACGCTGAAAAAGAGAAGAACGCAATTAACTAGGGTCTACACTGGGCCAATTCCTGACTTCAGAAGAAGTGGATAGGTTAATATCAAATAGAAAGATCTACAACAAAGATATCAAGAAACTCGCCAAGCACCCACCTTTCGTTGTAGAAGCTCCAGCTGAAACAAGACTGTCGTGAAACTTATGACCACCCAAATGAGCTGTGTCAAAAGAATTCCAGAAATGAGGACTACAAGATTGCGATAACACACTATGCAGTAATTGGGCTGATAAAATCAAGTAAAGCAAGTAAAAAGCATTTTCAGGAAGAATAAGAGCAGGGATACAAGTTCTGCTCAACACAACGACTAAAACCGTTTCAAAAATTTTAAATATGATGAAGAAAGGACCAGAAAAAACTTAAATCTAACTGGCAGAAAAGAAGCGAAGTAGTAAAGTCAAGAGGCAATTCACCAGAAAGTTGCTCATTAGCTACAAGATTCTTTGCATGAAGTGCCTTCAATAGATTTTCAGTGCTCCTCTTGCTAGAAACTTTAGGGTCATCCATATCATCCTCTCCCTCCGAATACACAGATGGGCTAGACCAACCAGATGTGTTTCCATCCCCCTTGCTCTTTCGAGCAAATTTCAATAGTCTCTTCAATCCTTTAGGGGCATCTTTCTGGTATATCATTGAAGGAGGATTTTCGGCATTACCCCACTCACAAATGTCAGGTTCACTACTTTCTTCTTGCAACATCTGTGATAAAGAATGGCGTACCCGTGGACTTGATGATCCAATTGGTACAACATTGGCATGAGATAGTACTTCAGAGGCAGGGTCATCACATACATTTGGTGGATCCTGATGCTCTTCAATTTCTACCCAGGCCATGGGAGAGATGGTCGACTCTTCTTCAGTTCGGACTTCTAAAGGCTCTGTAGTATTATTTGGACCTAAATCACCCTCGTGAACAACTTGATCCATGTTCTCAGCTTCATTACACTCCTGAGTGCTACTTTCATGTGTTTCTGGCTCCACTGCAGCATCAACTATAACCACTGATGTGCCATCTTCCACTTCATGCTGACTTATCAGGTCAGAAACAACACCAATTTGCTCATTCTTTTGTTCTTCGCTTGAATTTCCACACCTAGTCACTGGTTCCTCCAGCTCAGTAGGTTTTTTCTTTGCAGAAGCAGCAACACCAGGACCTGTTCCAGAGCTCTTACGGAGAGGTTTTGATTCCAAGGGCACCACACTGCTTTTCTTGGTTACCTTGTTATAGAAACTAGGCTTAGCCGAAACTGCACCAGAGCCATCTAAAGAAGCGGTCACAGCTTTACTTTTCCCAGTTCTGGTAGTTTTAGTCACTGGTTGCAGCTTCTTATCATCCACAGTCTTTGAGATCCTCTGCTTATTTGATTGGGCTTCTCTGACATTCTTTTGTTGTGTGAGTGGTTTTTCTGACTTGGGTTTTGGGCGAGAGAGAGTTGGCGTAGGACCCGCTGGCTGAGGTTTTCGACGTGTTGGTGTAGTGCCTGTAGAAGATAAGGCACTGGAAGTCTTAGCTGGTGATGTTCCCGTGGTTCTCATTGTTGGAGTTGATGGCCACGATTTACGTGTCGCAGGTACAAGGGATGTTTTCGGGGAAGTCTTCTTGGTTATGGAAGGAGTTGGGGTTTCTTTCTTAACTTTTGCAGGTTGAGATGCTGTACTGAGTGGCTTCTGGGGCTTCTTTGAGGAAGTCTTTTTGCCAGTATCATTTATATTAGTGGAGGCCATTTCAGCTTTCCTCTCATTTAGAGTCCGTTGCATGGCTCTAAATTGTGCTTGTTTTTCTGCTCGTTTTCCAGCATTCTCTCCTCTAAGCCTCTCATCCCTCTTCTGTTTATATCGATCATAAAACCCACCTCTCTGCTCAACAGGAAGTTCTTGACTTCCACTGATTTCGGTTTTATTAGAAGCATTCTTACTTTCCTTCATTTTTAGCATCATCCGGTTCAACTCCTCTTCTTTCTGCCGATTCCATTCAGCTGAGGATATTGACCTATCATTATTTTCTTCTCCTTGGATCACTCTACTGTCTGAGACATTGCCTACCAGAGGAGAGCCCCCCCTTTCCCATTCTTCCAATCTTACATCTTCATCAGTCTCAACTATATGTTGACTTTCAGACATGACATTCACTTCTGCAGTCACTTTTGTTGAATCCTTCGGGACCTCTTCCACGGTATCACCTGAACATACTGGAGTACTATCTGGATTATTCTCTGACTCATGTTGGAACGAGGAAGAGCCTCCCATACCAGCACTCCATCGCCTCAAAACAGATTTATTTGCACCCATAGACATGTTAGCTAATGACCTCCTTTTCTCAATCTCAGCAGCCTGATCCCTCTGCTTACTTTCGAAAAGATTGATTCGATCCTGAACACTCATCCGTAGATCATTTTCTGGTTTCTTATTAGGTTGCTCAGATCCCTCTTCATCAATGTCATTAGCAACAGTCCTTTCTCTAGCAGGAAAATAATTGAGGCTCTTGATTGTTAGGGAAGCAGCTCTACGGGACCCACCTCTCCCTATTTGAACCCTGCGCATTGGAGATGCGGACCTTCTACGTGATGCAGGTCTTAAAATACTTCGACTTCTTTCCGCAGATGTTTGATCTTCATCATTAGAGTCTGAAGAATCCTCACTTCCTGTTGAGCTCTCTCGCTCAACCTGTGCAACTTTAGCCGGAGAAACATTGTACTGTACTGGTATTACTGTGTTTGCTGCCTTTGACATCAAATTACTCTTCTCCTTCCTAGCAAAATCCACATCCTTCGAATCGCATTTGATTGAGGATTTCTCCTCGGAATCGACAAACTGGTTGTTTTTGCTTGTTTCTAGAACCCTATGCAAAGCATTCCTGCAATGAACATCCACTTGTTTTACTATCACGAAATCATCCAGAGGAAAGAGAAACCTAGAAAGATATAAGCCCCCTGAATTGCATGGCTAACTTACTCCAATTCTGCTGCTCCAAGAAGTTGAGAGAAATCTGCTATATTGTTCATCTCTTCAACAGAGTAGGTGTCACCTGCAACTTGGCCAAAAGCTGTAGCTAACTCCCCTCTCAACACCACAAGCCTCAAATCCATAGCTCGTAACAGTTCATTCCTGATTTCAATACAACAAAAATGAGCAAGATACAGTAGACATGATGAGCAGAAAAATAACATTGAAACCCAATGATGCCAGAGAAGAGAACAAGAGTCAACCTTGAAGCATCCGCTGATTCAGCGTCTGTTCCAGGCTGGTAGGAGGAAAAACATGTTAGTTTTTCGTTCAAAGAGTAAACTTGTATATTAAAAGGGGTATTGAAGGACACTGAGACACATGATATTTACCTGGGGGAACAAAGAAACTTGAAACTTTCTAGCTTCCTCCAATTGAGACATCTCATCTCTTATCGGTTTAGTTATGGTCGCAAGGCTTCGTGAACCGACAATACGCAGAAAACTGGGACAGAAATCGAATTTTTTGTATGTTAAGATTCTAAGAAATCATAACCTTGTCTCAACCAAGGTTAATACCAAAAAAATCAAAGTAATCAAAAGGTATATACTTGTCAAAGGTAGATTTTGTGAACCATCTTGACCCAGAAAGATTGTCGGGAAGCTGTATTTTAAAGTTACAGTTGGAGCCTTCCGTGTACAAGTCTCTCAGAGCAGGTATGTAGGGAAGTAATTGATCCAATCCTCCAGTTGACAACTTTTCCACCTTGTTATCAACACAACCGTATGCTTCAAACCTGGTAATCCCCAAAACATTTTCAGGGAAGTATATAAAGTAACAAGAAATTTCTCAAGAAGCACCCAAAAAAAAAAAAAAAAAAAAAAAAAAAAAATTCAGATGCCAAGAAGTCAAATAATAACAACACCAGCAAGATGGAAAGCAAGCAAGTGAGTAAAAAGAGAATCAAAAAACAGGATTAGAGAACTTCTGGCTGCAAGAGAGTTGCTCCTAGATTTGAATAAAGAGACAATTTAAACATTTCAATGCACCCATCAATAAAGCTAACAGTGAAATTCTGTTAACCTTTACATGAAAAGAGATTCAGCAATATGCCAGCAATTAGCCAAGTTCTTAACCAGAAGAAGGAAGTAGCAGGTACTTATTAGAGAACATAAGAACAGTAGTAAGCATCCCCATTAGCCACATCCCAATTTTATTTAACCAACCTAAAGGTCAGAAAATTCTAAGCTCGAAATTTTGCAGTTGAGGTTCTTAGTTCCATACTTAAAAACTTCTCAGATGAAAATTCTCTGCAAGATTTTCAGGATGGTCATTGTTGACAGATGAAAAGAGGAGGCCAAATAGTAACAAAGGGAACTCGAGTTAAGGAACTTATCATCATCAATGATTGAAACTAATTCATTCTCGTATATGAATTCCAGATTTATCACATAAAACAGTCACACAAGTAGAGAACTCTAGTTCTACATTGTGACTAGGGTGGGTAACTCTGCCACACCTCCCCAGTGTAAATCTTGCAAAAAGAAGCTAGACGAACCTCTCCTGCCCGGATGAAATCTGAAATGAAGCATATTCCAAAATGGCATCTGAGTCTATATCACCCCCCATCTCAGAAACTTAGGCACCTGAAATGCAGGAAAATAATATCAAGGAGTGGAAAACTGTAC
The DNA here is from genome assembly GCA_017140595.1 of Eucalyptus curtisii. Classification (NCBI taxonomy): domain Eukaryota; kingdom Viridiplantae; phylum Streptophyta; class Magnoliopsida; order Myrtales; family Myrtaceae; genus Eucalyptus; species Eucalyptus curtisii. The sequence continues at coordinate 38,649,917 of CM029500.1, read as the reverse complement.
AAATACATCCAACACTGTCATATATGATATAACTAAGGAAAGTGCAAGCACACAGAGAACATGGAAAGCCCAAAACCTTGATGATAAATCCTAATGGTTCCAAAAGGGTAATTTGTATGGACTTAAGTCAACCACCTGCAGTTGAGATGAATCGGAAACTTCAAGTGTTAAATCGAATGAGAAAAGCAAGGCCCGGTGCCAAGTATGCAACAATCAAGCAAAACCAGGATACTGCTTAAGGCAAATCCAGGAGACTTTCTATTCTATAAATCCATGTTTGGTGCAGCAACTTACGCGTTATACCCTCCAAACATTGACATGTGCTTGTGGATATCACTTAATGACTCGTAATTGAATTAAAAGTACTTGCAGTTCAATGACAACTTTGCAGCCAGCAAATCCAATCGGGAAAAAAGAATTCAGAAACCCTTTTTGCCCAAATGCCTATGGCTTAAGCTTTTGGACAAGGCACGACCAAGAGAGAAACTGAATGAACCCCAAGCAAAATTCAGTACAGCAAGCTCATTTCCACTGGAGCTCGCAAGCAGATGCACTCATTTCAAGCACTGCAACCGTAAACTCACAACCGATCATTCTCAATAGCAACTGAGACGAACTGGATTCAATTCAGATCTAGCAAATCAAGAAGGAAAAAAACAACCTGCACCGACACCACTCGTGAGCAACAAACTACAGTGACCCAACTCATCAAAAGGACTTCAAATCCGGAAAAGACGCAATCGCAAGCTCTTTGCAAAGAAAATGCCAGTGCCCTCTCGAGCACACATGACCAAGAACCCGAAATGCAGGGTCTTGCAAAGCTCACTCAAAGACCCACAACGCAAGGACCACCGTAGAATAAAGGGAAAAAGGAAAAATTCAAACTTGAACCTTAAACCATAAATCCAAGGACAGAAAAAAGAAGAGATGATGATGGGATTTGTGCGAGGACGAGAATGCACTGTACCTGAACGGATTTAATAATGCCGATCAAATCTGAGATGGAGAGCGGGGTGGGGGGGCGAGGCTAAGACAAGAACGAAAGCAGAACAAGCACCAGGTAAGCAGGGAGCTAAATACGCTCGGATTTTTCAAAATGGAAAAATGGAAAAAGGGAGTAAAAAAAAAAAACGAAAAACAAAATATTAAAGCGGACAATAACGCGATGATTGCGTTCCCAACTTACCATGATGTCTTTATAGGAGAATTGCGGAAGGGGAACACGTTGCACGCGCCGGCTTGGGCGCGTGCGTTTCACGCGATTCCTCCTCTGATGTTGATGTACCAAATGCTCTTGCGCTCCTCCACATGTGGTCCTCCCCTCCTTTTTTTTTTTTTTTTTATAATTGGACTTGTCCTTTTTTGCCTTTTAGTTTCATTACTTTTTTCATTATTTTCCCATTTGATTATTTATTACATTGAAAAGGCCACATGCTTGGGCTCTTATTAGGAGGGCTTAATCTGAAGCGACTGTTGTGCGCAGCTTCTTCCATAATAAATTATTGCCTTGAGAGACCCATCTCCATCTAATGCCATAGGATTCAAATTCTTTGGAACTTCGGAGGGGGGAGGGAATTGAATATTGTGAAAAAAAATCTATTTTCTTGATTATGATATTTGATTTGACTGACAATATAAATCTCCAATAATGGAATCTTGAGCTTTCTGCCACTGATTTGAAGGAAGTATGTCCCCACATAGCTTAAAAAAATTAATGAGTGAATCTGTCTTTTCTTGAGTGCTTTACTAGAAGTTAAAATTCTCCTCCTTAATCACCCCCCGCCTTTCAAAAATGCCAATGTCTCTATATTGACCACCCTTATAAATATAATTTCTAAAAATCAAAATCCAGCTTGTTCTTTTCAATTTGTTTTTTTCTGTCCTTGTCGGTAAGACAATTCAAACGCAAACTCAATCAGGACGTTAATTCATAAACGTCGAAAGACAAAATAGTTAAACTACATTTTCAGACTTTTCCGATACATCATGTACTAAATTTTAGTCTAAGCATATACCCAATTCTTGCAAAGGTAAACCAAGACTCACAATTCTTTCACAATTTATACATCAATGTTTTTTACTAATTCACATAATGTCTGTTTAGCAATAAACTCTGTTTGCACAGTTCTTTAGCGATTAAAAATGCATCAAGAGATTGATCCAAAATAAACAAATCATAATTCCCCGGGGGGACTTAAGCGGAGCAGCCCCCTAGGAAATTACCCCCGAGGAACAAGACACGCAAAAATATGATGAAACTTATAGCTAACCTTCCGGCAAAGATTAATTATTCTAGGACCCCACGCCTTTCGTTTGACTTTGATCCTGTCATGTTCGTATCTGTGTCGCATCAAAGCAGGGACGCTGCGGTAATATTTCTCCCCTAAAAATCCGCCACGTTAATTTCTTCTGGGCTTGGCTTCCAAAGGGCCTATGGAAAACAGAGAAGACTAGTACTATTTCTTCATCTAATCTTTGCTTTACCCGGAAACTTCCGTTTGCATCTTTCTTGGCTGGAAGCTTTTACATGGTTTTTAATCTGCCTAGTGAAGGGACCTGCAAAGTTTGGATTACCATTTTAAATGGGAATTTGCAGTTGATAAGTATTTCACAAACGCTTGGACATCAATATTCTTGTCATTAGATTGAAAGGCCTCTGAAAATCCCACTACATGTTAAAGGGTATGAAGAAGATAAGGATTTGGCAAGTGCTCAAAGGCATATATGTCAGCTTTGGACCCCAAATGCAAACTGGCAAGCAGACCCTAACACGCACGCACTCTCTCTCTCTTCCTCTCTCCAAATGACTTTTTACACCTTTTTGTTTCCCGAGAGAAAGAGGGTATTGGAAAACCGTAAAGCATCACACAGTGTGATGGTTCCATCATCACGCTTTGCGAGCCTTGCAATGCATGTGAAAAGCCATGGATCTCTTTTTCCTTCCGCCTCCCACACGCTAAGTGGGGTACGAATAAACAACAGTTGGCGATCCCAAATTCCTTCAAATTTGCCGACCAAACATTCTCCTCCACCCCCAGCATCAGAACTCTTCACTTAAAGCAGAACAACACCTCAATGGCCAATATAATATGGCATCGACTGATTGAAGTCGATCCAGGAAAACATAAGATATGATCGTGTAAAAGCTCGTCACATGACCTACCATGTGGACCAAGAAAGCAGTCGGTCAGTCCCAATTTAATTGAACCGGGCCCCAAAAAGTGAGTTGAAAATTAAGCCTGGACAACATGGCAAATCCTTTACCTGCCAATCTCCTCCGTAAGGAGCGTCTTAATTTGAAAGTGATGACCACGTTTCACAGCTATTCACAGCTATTAACAGCTTCTACTACTCCTGCTTAAACGAAGTCATCCCACAGGAAGAAGCTTCCCCTAGTTCGCACGTTTCGATATGAAAAGAGACAATTATAAATCCAACAAGTAGGACAAAATTGAACAACCACGACAGAGAAGGAAGACAAATTCTGAAACAGACAAAGGCAAATTAGATAAGAGGTACCAGTCACTACATCAGCACTCTAAAATACAGCTTATGAAGCTCAAATCTAACCGATACAAGAACTAATGATACACTTAAAAAAGGTTATCGTGCGAAGGCAGCACAATCATTATAAACATCCGGGAGGATTATAATGAATCCTCGAGAAATTAAATCTAAAAACTTGAGAACAATCAGTTAGACCATACATGTACAAGGCCATGCCTATTGCCCGTATAGATTTCGTTTCGCTCTTCATCGTAGAAGAGTGCAGTGATGTCTTCCAAGGCTTCTGCAACTGTGCTCCTGATTGTGGAGGCACGGGCACGTTTCTTGGAACGGCAATCACCACTACATTCACCGCTACAACTACATTCATCCTCGACAGGGACACTGTTGCTTGCTTTTACTTTAGCAAGGCATTTCCCTGTCAATATGTTGCTTACATTTATGGATCCTGCTGCAAAAACCAGTGGCACTGTCAATGGTACACAGACATCTGCAAGAACATGCTTTAACCAAAAAATATAGCCAGAGAATAAACATCTGAATATGATAATTCTAGATATGATCCAGCTATCCTTTGGCCTCCTACAAAAGAGCAAAGAATTAGATGATGCAGCCTGCTTATATCGTCAAATACAAGAGGCAGGTGCACCTATACATAGAAAAAAGACACTTCCACCTCCAATGGGTTCAATTCCGACAAAGAAAAAAAGTTACTACTGACATACCATGCAAAAGAACTCCATCAGATGAAACTTCCCATTCTTTTAATAGCTGTTTTTATTACTTCTTTTAAGGACTAGTATGGTGACAGAGTTCTTGGAATTGGAAAGACAATAATGACTACTTATGTCAGGGCCAACATCCATACCAAGGCCGCTGGCACATAAAACAGTGGAAAAAAGAAATGATTACCATGTAAACTAATCGACCCAAAGAAAGCAAAGTGATGGGAGTTACCATTTCCTTCAGATAAGGGGTCTTCAGCATCAGCCTTGCAGTAAGAAATGATAAGGTCTTGATCACTTGTGATGTATATGTTGTTGGTATTGCAATCTGGATGCCACAAGAGGTGATCTTCAAATGATGTTACAAGCTCTCCACGGAAGTTCCACACAGCAACAGTTCGATTTCTAAAAGTGAGGAATAACTGATTTTCGTAGAGGAAAATAAATGCCGAGGGTGTCATGAACTCAGATCTGCTAACTTCTGTTAACTCAAAGTTGCGAACCTGCAACGTTATCACAGTCAGCAGCTGGACTTCATAAGTCCATATCAAAATATGCCTCAACAGAATATCAAGAGGAATACTTACATCAAGAATCTGGAGATTCTCGTTTTCTTGCTTGACTAAAAGCTTTTCATTGAATTGTTCGATAAAATCAACCTTCTTACTCCGATGCAGGAGATGATTGAATGACTTGAGAACAGTACCATCCTCTATGGAAAGAATCTTAAGAGGAACATGACCGCTAGCTTTTGTAAATATCAACAACATGATTCCCGGGCTATTAAAGAAAAAAAAACAGACAATTTTAAATAAGAGCGTGATCATATGAGGCAACAAGACGAGAGAGGAGTTCTTAAGTAACAGATTTCAATTAGGATAAAAAGGTGAAGATACATCGCCCAGATGAAAAAGAAAGTACCTTATCTTGATTTCTTTAACATTTTTATCCGATATGGAGTACAACATCGTGTAATTCTTTAGGTCAAATACCTTGTATATACTGCAGGACAGAAGAGGAGGTCATAATAAGATGGAGAAAATTATTGAACTTGGTAAGTCCATAACCATAGCGCAAATAACTCCAACCATGGGCCTGATCTTGTTTTTTACCTGTCTTGGGCAGAGTACGTAAGTACTTTCCCATTCACATCATCAAACTCCACAAAACCAGGCCATTTCAGCGATTCAGATTCAAAAAGCGCAAAGCCAGCATCGGGTTTACCCCTCCTTATGTACCTAGACATCAAGAAGCAGAATAGATAACAACGCAGTTGTGGGGGATGAAGATACTGCATAAGGTGTCCTTCCTTTCTAAAACTGAGAATATGTTTCTCTCTAGCCTTGCATCCTCTTCATTACAGCTTTTATGTGCTTCTGTAAATTTTTAGGTTCTACAAGAAAAGGGTGGTGTTGTATAAAAATTTGGCGATGGAGAAATTGACTTACTCAATCCTCGTGCTTCTGCATTTTAGGGAGCTGAAATTGTCAGATGCATAAACTGAAACTGTGATAAGTGAGTCATTGTTCTTGTTATAGAACAGACTTCGAATAACTTCACCATGACTGACATTTAAAAAGCAGATCCTTTGATTTGTCTCTGCATTCCAATAAAGAGTCATAAATCACAAAACTGGTACCGATATCAATGATTTTGGTAAAGAAAGCAAGAAAACCAAGATTCCCACCTCGACTAAAGGCTGCACAAACACCAGATTGAGCAAGGGCAAAGATAATGTCACGTGCTGCTACAATCTCAATAATCTTGGACCTCTTTCTCAAAAAAGTCAAGACCATGGCACAATGACCCTTTGGGTCATGGGTATCATATTCCTCCTGTGAACAAGTCCCACGATCATCCAAACCAGAAAACCACAATCAGCATATGCAAACTACCCCCATAAAAAGGCTTTCATCGATCTCATAAAATGGAACATTTGTCATCTTTGAGTTGAAATCCCACATCCTAGATTTTAACAAGAAAAGAAGCTCTCTTGACTGACTGATGAAGATGTGGCAAGACACCTGCATACGCAACTCAAGTAATGCCAGTAGATACATTTTTTAACATTTGGCGTAACTTTCATTCAGAAACTAAATTTTCATCTCCTAATCATATCAATGATCAGATAAATGATACAAGCATTACATGAAAAGCCTGAATGAGGCAAAAGCGCCCATCCAAAGGTCAATCCCACATATAAAGCATTAGATGAAAAGCCTGAATGAGGCACAAGCGCCCATCCTAGGGTCAATCCCATACATTAAACTGAATATTTTGCACGTATAATATCTATATCTCCCAAAAAATTGCCTTTTATCGACTAAGGATCAAAGGCATTGTGGTTTCACACCAGCCGCGATTTCAAATTTTTGGCATTCACCATAAAAATCTTCACTGCCTTCCCCTACCCTCAACAAAACCCAAGTTATGTCGACGTTCACTCTCGTCCAGAAACCAAATTTCCGATTGATATCCACATAATTCCACAAGTTTACTCTAGTTCATACCAACACCACCGGATCAAGCCCAAATGTTAACGTAACTCACAGTCCACCTTGAAATCAAAACAAGCACGGACAGCCTCTCCAAATCCTCATTCAGACAGACACCCCCACTAAATAAAGACCTAGCAAGTCAAACAAAAAAAAACTGAAAATAACAAGAACCCTCGACGCTATACCTGCAACCGAATGTTTCTGAACCGCTCCTGGGCGTCGGTCATCGAGAAAGCGCGGTCGCGCTTGGAACTGATCTCGCGTCTCTGGAGCTTCTTGACGCTGTTCACGAGCCCATCCCCGCCGCACCACCACCGCGGCCTCTTCTTCGAAGCCAGCACCCTCCTCCCGCTGCAGGGCCTCGGACTCGCAGATACCCGCTTCCCCTCCATACTTCCCCCCTCTCCCTCTCCCTCTCCCTCTCACGCACGCACGCACGCACGAGCGCAAATGCTTCACACTTCTAAACCGCGGAGATCGGCATGACCATCGACTCCGCTCTCTCCCCCCTCCTCTTCTCGATTCCCCCGCGCGCTCCACTGAAGCCCTATTCCGCCCTCACCCCGCGACCAACGAACCCACCAGACGCCGCCGGGATGGGGACGAAGAGCGGGGTTTCCGACCGGGGGGGGGGGAGTGAGCTCGAGTTGTTCCGCCGCCGCGCACCCTCCGTCGTGCGCGGACGCGAGCGAGACGACGGGAGTGGAGAGGTGGAATGGACACCGTGCGCTGTGGGGTCGCTCTGTCTCTCTCTCTCTCTCTCTCTCTGTGCAAGAGAGAGCGTATGTTTCGTTTCGTTTCAGTCTCGTCTCCGATCTGATTTCAAAATCTGCCGTCTCGACGAAAGCTGGAGGAAGACGCAGTGGATCCGATGTAGAGACCGGAAGCTTCTGGGCTTTCTGCGGCTTCCCAAGCGGAGCCCAGAGCCCGGCCCGTGTCTCGACCCAGCTCTTCGTGAGAATCCGAAATCGGCCCAAGACCGATGAACCGAATTTTTTTTTTTTTTTTTTTTTTTTTTTTTTTGAGATTCATGCACCGGAAGTCCTAAAATTTATTACGAAAGTGTAATTGAATTTTAAAACTTATAAAAAATGTACTCAAGTTTTAAAACTTATCAAATTGATTTAATCAAATCCTAAAGCTAACACCGTCAATTTGACTAACGGAAAATGCTAACGTGGTTTTTTTTTTAATATGTTCTCTCTCCTATGTGGCAATGATGTGGCTTAAATTCTAATTTATTTGACCAAAATATTAATTAAATTAAATAAAAAAGTATTTCAAAAAACAAAAACAAAAAAAATGAAACTATGGGCAAGGAAATTATTTTGCGTTTTTATGGCCCAATGCCTTATGCTATATGAGCCGAGAGTCATTAGACAAGATGCTCACGACTTTTCATTATCAGATGTTGTCAAATTGGCGTGCTCTTTCATGGCAATTGATAGTGATCATTTGAAAATGCTTTTCCTCGAGTTTGAGAGAGAGTGCGTGATGTGTCGAGGTCCTATATGGCCTGAGGCACCTATCTGTTTGGGTTGTTATGGCCCAAGGTCTTATGCTATATGGGCCGAGAGTCATTGGACAAGATGCTTCTGACTTTTTATAATTGGATATTGTCGAATCGGCAACGTCATCTTGTGCTCTTTTGTGGCAATTGGTAATGTTTATATGAAAATGCTTTTCCTCAAGTCTTAGAGAGAGATTGACGCGTTGAACCATTGGATGATTCTTGAGGTGTGGGATTGAGAGAATCATTGGACATACTTGAGGGGTGGGTTTAGCAAGGCAATGTTTGAGAGAGAGCAACTGATGTGTCGAGCCGTTAGACGATACTTGAGGTGTAGGATCGAGAGAGAGAGAGAGCTTGAGAGATTGAAGCGTTAGAACCAGGGGCGTAAAGGAGTGGCCACTTGCAGCATGCAGCGAAATAGCAATTAGGAGTGGCCACTTGTAGCATGCAGTGATTAGGAGTGGTCTCTTACGGCGTGTAGTGATTAGAGTGCAACGATTGGGCATTATATAGTTGCCCTGTATGGACCGAGGCACCTATTTATGTTGTTTTTTATGGCTCTAGGCCTTATGCTATATGGGCTGAGAGTCATTAGACAAGATGTTCACAACTTTTCATTATCAAGTATTGTCGAATCGACAAAGTCATCTCGTGCTCTTTCATATCAATTGATAGTGATCATTTGAAAATATTTTTCCCCAAGTCTGAGAGAGAGAGTGATTGATGCATCTAGTTGTTGGACGATGCTTGAGGTGTGGGATTGAGAGAGCCGTTGGACCATACTTGTGGTATGGGTTGAGCGAAAGAGTGTCTGAGAGAGAGTGATTGATGCGTCAAGCCGCTAGATGATGCTTGAGGCATGGGATTGATAGAGTGAGAGAGCCTGAGAGACTGAAGCGTTGGCGACAGAGGTGTGAGGGAGTGGTCACTTGCAGCATGCAGCAAAACAGCAATTAAGAGTGGCCGCTTGTGGCATGCAACGATTATGGCATTATCTAGTTATTCTGTATGGGTTGAGGCACCTATTTGTTTTGTGTTTTTATGGCCGAAGGCCTTATGCTATATGAGCCTAGAGCCATTGGACAAGATGCTTACGACTTTTCATTATCATATGTTATCAAATCAGCAATGTCATCTCGCACTCTTTCATGGCAATTAATAGTGATCATTTGAAAATGTTTTTCCTCGAGTCTGAGAGAGAGCGATTGACACGTCGAGCCGTTGAATGATGCTTGAGAGGCGTGAGATTGAAAGAGCCATTAGACCATGCTTGAGGGGTGGGTTGAGCAAGAGAGTGTTTGAGAGAGAGTGACTGACGCATCAAGCCATTGGACAATGCTTGAGGCTTGGGATTAAGAGAGAGAGCCTAAGAGATTGGAGCGTTAGTGCCTAAGGTGTGAGGGAGTGGCCACTTGCAACATGCAGTGAAGCAGTGATTGGGAGCGATTGCTTGTGGTGAGCAGCGATTAAGATATAGTTGTCCTGTACGGGTCGAGGCACCTATCCGCTTTTTCTTTTTATGGCCAAAGGGCTTATGCTCTATGAGCCAAGAGTCATTGGACAAGATGCTTATGACTTTTCATTATAGATGTTATCGAATCGACAACGTCATCTTGTGCTCTTTTATGGCAATTGATAATGATCATTTGAAAATGCTTTTCCTCGAGTCTGAGAGAGAGAGAGTCTGAGAAGCTAAAGCGTTAGTGCCTAAGTAATGAGGGAGTGGCCGCTTGTAGCGTGCAATGATTAGGACATTGTATAATTATCCTGTATGGGCCAATGCATCTATCTATTTCATGTTTTTATGAACCAAGGCCTTATGTTATATGGCCGAGAGCCATTGCACAAGATGCCCTAATCGTTGTAATCGTTGCACGCTGCAAGGTAAAAAAAGTATTTGAATAATAATTTTCTATTTTTTTAAAAAGAAATTATTTTCCTGAATTTAAACATAAATTTTCTATAGACTATCAAAACATTTCAATAAACTCATTTTCCTAAACAAACTGTAATGAAAAATATTTTTTGCAAAACAAACGAAACCTTTTGAGAAATGTTGTTCGGTAGAAAACATATTTAAAAAAACCTTTTAAGTGATTAATATTTTTAATTTTTATTTCTTTAAAATTTAAAAAAATAATGTATATAACTTTTTAAACTTGAATTTTAATAATAATGCTAAAAAAATCAAATATATATATATAATTTTTTTTTAAAAAAATAGACCAAACTCTTAGCCAGTCCAGCGAAGGGCTACGATCATCAATGAGACGGCCGTCGGTCGAGGTCACCCAAGGTTGAGCGACCTCCGGCAAGGGGCGTCAGCGATCGTGGCCCTTCATCGGACAGACGAAGGGTTTGGTCTTTTTTGACAAAAAAAAATAACGATGGAGAAAATAAAAAATTTGAAGAACTGATGAGAGTGGTTTTTAAAAAAAAAAAAGAATGAATTTCAGTGACGTCCACGCTTTAATCACCACTAATATTGAGCTTTTAGTCTTCTTAATGTTGGCTTTCACCTCCTTCAAAATAGTTGTCAACCGTATTTTCTTCCGCTTTGGAACCAAAATCCTATTAAAAACCCTCAATATTTTTATACACCTTTAATTCTTTTCAACACACGGCTCTTTCGGTAGTCCTCATAATTTTATCAATAAATTTCACGTAAAATTCATGTATGTTACAAACTTAACCGTCGCGATTTTATTTTTCGTTTTTGTCATCATTTGATTTCATCGGTATTTCCTTCCTTTTTTTTTTTTTTTTTTTTTCTTTTCCCCAGTGCCATTGCAGAAGGCGCCGCCATTTGCTTGGCCACGATTCACCGAGAGATCCGATACAACGCTCGGATTCGATCCACGAACAGCGACGGCCGGCGATGGCGAACGCATTCGCCGTGTAAATGCGGCGGAGGGAAGAGGAGATTCGCGTCGGAAAAAATGGCGTCGGCGGCCTTTCCGAAGCAGACGATCCATCGCCGCCCCATCTTCTCCACGACCATGGAGCTGAGGTGGGCGAAGCGACCCGTCACCCGCAAGCCGCACGTGCTGCAGCTCCCGCCGTCGGCCGGCCCGTCGTCCGTCCCAATCTACATCTCCACGAGGCCCGGCCACGTCGACCCCGGCGCCCTCGGGGACCTCTACGCCTCCTGCAACCTCTCGTGCCGCCGGTTCCCCGACGTAGGTCCCGGCCGGCGAGTCCCGGAGGAGGAGGGCGGCGGCGGCGGCGGCGGCGGCGTCCCGCTCGACAAGCTCCGCGTCGCGCTCGCTCACAGCGCCGTCGTCGTGTCCGTCTTCTGCAGGGACGAGGACTTGTCGCCGGACGCGGAGCAGAGTGCGGTGGTGGGGATAGGAGGTTTGGTGAGTAAGGTGTTGCCGAGAGTCGATCCGTCGGATGGCCGGTTGGTGGGATTTGGCCGGGCTGTTTCGGATTTGGGGTTGACTGCTTCCATTTACGATGTCATGGTATGATGTGAATTCTCTGTTCTTCTGCATTTGTTTTTCGTGCGAGATATGCATGTTAAGCTTTTTGTTTTTACTCTGGAAGAATGTATGCGACGCTTAATGTCTATGGAAGTCGTGATTTTGTGACACTGTTAGAAACCAACTCCATCTTTTCTCGAGTGTTCTCCGGTGGGAGAAACGATGGTAACCAGGAAAGATGACATGGGTAGAAAGTTTCGGGGGAAACGATTGGGTAAAACAAGTATCGAAGCTAAATGGTTTTTGGAAAAGAGATGAAGAAGATTGGTTTTGAAGGATCAGAGATCATGTTGAAGAAGTATTCACCTTTGGGTTTGACTGTTTCCAACTGGAGAGAACGATGCAGGAGCATAATCCTAGTTCTAGTTTTAGTCTTTACCCAGGCTATTAGGATTAATAAGTGGTCATGCGGTAGTCATTTGACTCTTTTATGAGCTCCGGTGGTTGAGATCACATTAGTTCTTGCTGATTTAATAAGTGCAGTTGGTTTAATAAGCTTCAATTTATCTCTATTTTAGCCTTGTTTTCTGTTCTTTTTGCCATCTTTTGCTCCTCCGACCACACCAAGTTGGTATCAGAGTTCTCGTTAGCGTTTTGCCTATATCATTCGTGCCGGGTGCACTGCTTAAAGCTAACGCAAATCACTTTACATGCTGGGCTGTCAGTGAAATTCCTAGTCGAAAATTTTGGTGAAGGCAATGATTCAATCTGATGTAAAAATAACTCGATTGTACGTTGAACTTGCACATGGAAGCAAGAAGATTGTAGAATTACTGGGGCTTCATTTAAGATGTCGTGCTTATATGCCAGTGGTATTTTGTTACCTTTGAGTCTATCTCGTTGGATATTCACATGATGGATATTGCTTTTAGTTTGTTTGAAATGACTATTGATGGTTTATATGCATATAGTCATGTAATCGTGCCTCAGTGCCTCCCAGGTTATTCCTTCGCTTCGAGGAATGGGAATTGGCCGGATGATTGTCAAAAGAATTGTAAGGTCTGTCGGTTGATTGAGTTCTGATCATTGCCGTATAAGATGGTTCGCAAATCCCTTTCCACATCCACTTTGGCAATTCTCAGTTAACTTTAATACCGCAACTTCCTTGATTGATTCGGTTGGCTTTGTTCTTCCTGATCCATTACAGTTATTACTCCTCTGACTGTTGGGGTAAAAAAAAAATATTTATGGATTTTCCCCCTAATAGAAGAAACAATCTATACTTTCCCTTGGTAGAAATATGTCTATGGCCACCTTTATCAAGTACATGAACATCTTCCTCTGTTCTCTTAATAAAAATTCCTGGTATTCCAATAGAACCCTCATCCTTGCAGGATCCTCACAAGTAGAGATATATATGACATAGCAGCTCTTTGTTCAGAAAATGAGAGGTAAATTCACTGTCCCTGAAATTTAAATGTAAATTCTCTAATTGCTTTTACCAGAAACTTACAGGAAAATTTTCTGATACTTTTTGGATGGTGCTGACTGTTGAGTTCCTTGCTTGCTTATGTCCTCAAATGTTTGAGTAACTTGCATGACTCATGTTAGGTCTCCTCTCTGTAACGCTTGCTTATATGATGATATAATGACTTTCACATGATGCATGATATCACTAGCTAGCATAACATTCAAAGTTCCCATTATTATCCCTCTTCTGTGCATATATGAAATAGCAAGATTATCTGGAGTTAATTACTGGGGTTTCCATGTCATTGCAAAGTCAATTGGTTTGCTCATTTCTTAGCTGAAAGAGAAGTGTTGCACTCAGCACTCTCCATGGGTATGTACTAATACATTACAAGGGAGCCAGTCAAATTTTTATCATGTACTTTTTGTTCAAGGCCACTTTTTGAAGCATGTGGATTTGGAGATGACATTTTGGGCTCCACGACAATGATGTATACAAGGACTGCATCCAATGGCCATGGAGTGTGCTGGTCGAAACCTTTTGCTGGTCCCAACACCTAAAGATCGCGCTGCTTCCTCAACATCTACCAACTCATTGAACTGACAAACTCACAGTTGTATGAAGCGACGGCAACTTTTGGAGTTCTTTGTCAACTCTTTCGAAGCAGACGTGAGATTCTATTGCCTAAGTCAAAATGGATGTTTATTTCGGTTAAGCTGTTGCACAGTGAAGGAGATACATGTGCATACTTGAATTCTAGAGGCAAAGATTATGTAAAGCCAATACATCCGGACCAGGGTTCTTTTGTTCTGTTTATAAAATGAGCTCAAGTTAATAGGGATGATGTGTTTATTACATTTCCTTTTCTAAGGATGTTTTAGTATTGTTTTTGGCTGATCAAATGAGCCTTTGCTCACAAGCTATGCTCGTGTTTGGACTTAAAAATTGCGGAGGCAGCATCTGAAAGATCTCCTCTCATGATGTTATGTACGCGTTAAGAATTCCCTGATATTCTGAAGCCAAGTATTCTTGCATCCGATGCAAAACATCCTCTACCTTTCTTTTCTCACTGTCAACTTTATTCCTAAAGCCTTCCACAAGACAAGGTAATATCACTCTTACCACCTCGTATTCCTACCCAAACTTAGCATGGGGAAGATCTGGATGGAAATAGGGTTACTTTCTGCTCGAGGGCTCAAACAATCATCGCTCTTGAAGCTCCAGTGGTTTGCTGTTGGTTGGATCGATCCGAAGAACAAGTATTGCACCAACATTAACAGCTCTGGAAATGCGAATCCCATTTGGAAGACAAAGTTTGCTACATTGGTCGACGTCTCTAACTCGGAATTCCAAGACCTGGCACTCCATGTAGAAGTTTATAGCAGGGAGCCTATTTTCCTTCGGGAAAGGCTCCAGGGAACTGCTACTATTGTCCTGAGAGAGTTTCTGGCAAAGCGTGCAAAGAATTCTGATGTTTCCAGGGCAACCATTGAAGAAGTGGGGAGCTATCAGCTAAGAAAGGGAAATTCCAGCACACCCCAGGGATTTATCGATATTTCTGTTCGCATATCAGAAGAAGGGGCTGAGTCACGTAATCACATAGGTTCTTCACATATTTCCTCATTAAAAATATTGCCAAAATAAGTGTTTTCTTAATTTTGATCATTCTAAGTTAACATGCTTTGAAGTCTTGCAAAGAATATTGTTTTTTCTGGTGGGAATCAACCAAATTCTGTTACTTCATCAGTGTGATTTTGTAGGCAACGGAGGACTCATGCTTACGGACCATGGGAATAACATAACCCGGGCACCAGAAGATAAGTCAGCTCAAGCCTACCCAACGCGACTGCCTATAGTTCGACAAAGTCGAGAAAACAATCCACAGACAAACGTCCCAGTATATCATTCAACGCCAATACAGGGCAACTATCACAACCCACCCGTAGGAGGACCAAGCAATTATCCAATTAGAACAACTCCACCACCACCACCTCCACCGCCATCTTCAAACGTTGGTTTCATACCCACCTTTCTTCCGAGGACGGAAAATCTGCCAGGGCCCCATATGAACATGGCTCCATCTGGAGCAGAAGGTGGACAAGGCAGAGGACCGGGGTTTGCAATGGGATTAGGGGCAGGAGCACTCGCAGCTGGTGCTGCCATTTTTGGGGAAGACTTCATGTCAGGAGTTGATGCTCCTAGAGGCTTACAGGATGCTAGTCTTACTGTGTCAATGGATCCCCCCTTCTGATAAAACAGCATACTTTTTCACTACATGAAGCGTTCATCTCGTGGCATTAAAATTGTAATTTTATTGTTCCAACTGTATGGGTGAATCTGCATAGCTAGACCATTCAATGATTTGCTCGCCTTGCATAAGTTTAATTGCACCAAACCCTGCCGGACGCTCAAGCAGAGATTGTACGAGAGACACCTCAAGCCCAGCTTATTGTACAGCATAGCGAATAGCAATGTCATTCATAAGATTTCGCCGCAGGCATTTTACAGATTAATACATAGTACTAAGCTCCCAAAAGCTGTAAAAATAATATATGTCAATTTCTGCAATAGCAATAAATAATTTTCTTGTTTCACTGGCCAAAATATTCCAAATCTCTGGATTCTACAGTGTGGATGCAACTTCTATAGAGGCGGGGACACAAACTCCTCCAGCATTTGGAAGACCAACTCTTTCTCAGTCGATCCATGATATCTGCTTGAAGCAGGAGGAGGAATGGTCTTCTGCAACTATAAGAATACTAGGATACACCTCGCAGAATCTGTTGCTCCTGTGATCCCCCAAGAGCCCTTTGCAGAAACTTCTCAACAGCAGAAACAAACTCTTCTACTTTTTCCTCATGGGGTAGGTGTCCACATTGCTTTATTACTTCAAGACATGATCCTGGTAAGGCTTGTGCAAGTCTCTCGGCATTCCAGGATGGAACGAGCCGGTCATTGTCACCAGTGACGATTAAAACTGCATCAGAAGACGCAAAGATGTTAGAAGCAAGTCAATGAATCGATCATTCCTAGGCCAGTTGGAAATAGACATCCCAGTAAAAAGTTCTTTCTTTGGTGGGAAATAATTTGTAAACCGATATCTGAATTCATTACCTTTCGACTTCTTTCTCTTCTTCAATACCAAAAATCTAGACCAGCAATTTTCCTGCCCTTAGTTTGGCAAAAAAGGAGATGACATGACTAAAACAGTGGGATTGGTTGTTCCTCTTCAGTAGTGCAAAGTAGCTTATTTAGAATGAAGATTCAATGTTTGTGCAATTCCGATGGAAGTATTGATCAAAAAAAAAAAAAAAACCTTTTGAAGACTTAGATAGCACTTGTAGAGAGGGATTATGGACTGCCTAGGCTATGGTGGAAAAGAGAATTTTCATCAGTCCCCAACGTGTAGAGCCACTGGAGAAGGTTTGGAAGGTGATGATATTTGCTCCAATTACATTGGCATGACTAGCCAACAATCTAGTTTATCTTTACTGAAACTTTGGTCCCCCTCAAGATAATTGATGTCCTGGACTTAGCATAGCCGATCCACGACTAGAGTAGGCACTAATTGTGATCAGTTGGTCTCCTTAAGGTGTCCTCACCTCACAGTCCTAATCTCCTCCCCAGTTCTGGCCAGGTAGCCTTGCCAAAAAATATTTTCTCAAAATTACACATTACATGTAAGGTTTGGGTTGTCACCTGGACAAGAGACTTCATGCAATCTTTCTGCAAGTGGGGGTTTTGATTCAGAGTCGGCATCCAAAAGCATTGCGGTGGTGTGCTCCAGGAGAGCTCTGTCCCAATACTTACTCCTTAATGGCTGAAATGTGGTTTTATCAATAAAATGCAGTCTTGTTAAAGCAAAGGAAGTTAGTTGGACAAAGCACTCTTAGTCCATTTCCCCCTCCAACACAATATAAAGAAGATCGTAGTTATCACGACATGACCCAAGTACCTTTTTATATCCATGTAGAACGTGTTCGTTGACTTTGTTTGGATCGTGCCATGCATTTCTAATGGCAGCTATACCAAATTTATCAATTACCATTCTAACCTGGAAACCACGAAAAGACAACAACATTAGCATAGCAAAGATTCTACAGCTAGGGATCTCCTAATGCTATCTACTATAGTGTAGTTACCACTTACTGTCCACCAATAAGTTTTTAACATACTAAAATCAGAAGAGTGGTACCACATTCCACATCCAATGTTGAAAGAAAAAAACACGGTAATAACCCAAGTTGTTATAGAGCCCATGACCCAGTGGCTTAAATGTGTGTTATTATTAATCTTTGCCAAGCTACAAGAAAAACATGAGGTAACATCTCCATGGGAGAAAGAGTAATGCAACGAGCAATTACTGCTGAAATTTGTGCAACGGATTACAACAGAAGGAATAACACAAAACAATATGAGATTAAAACTCTAAACAGATTACTTATCTGAATCGATTCTAGAAAGAAACTTTACCAGCATAACAGCAAAAGCAGAGCGCAGGAAAGTCGACAACAGTTTCTTATATAGAGTGGAAAGCATGCCTCCCATCCCCTTCACCATTTGCACTACCATCTCCGAAATGTAATTAATTGTCTGTGACAAGAACCTGAAGATTGTCGAGAATGGGTTTCCTGCAGCATCCAAACCGGATGGTTTCTCTTCTTTCTTGTTCTCTCTTCCTAGATCACTACCTTTGTTGCCTCTACGTGAAAGATAAGGTGCAAGAATAGCAGGTGCTACAAGAATCAACGCAGCAACACGTTCTGGAGCCTCAAAGTATGTATTGACTGCAACAAGGCAACCAGCGGAATGCCTGAATAACAATTAACTTCCAAAGTTCAGCTGTCTAATACCAACGAATAGCAAAATGACACAACAAAAAGGGCGGGAAGAATTTTCCGGCGATATTTGGCAGCCGATAGTTTGTATGGGCAATTTCCAGATAGGGGGAGTATTATATATTTTGAATACCTTGTTTGAGAGCCATGTGCACATTCAAGTACCTTTCCTGTTCTCTAATTGACCAAACTGGAACTTGGACAATTCAATGACCACTTGCAATCCAAAAGAGAGGTGGATAGGCAACAAACGATGTATAAGTATAAAAAGATATACATTACCTACCCCACCAAAATTGCTCTATCTGATGCCAAGAAGTCAATAAAATACAATGTGGCTAGCACTGAAAATGCCATGGAGTATGGATTTAGAGGTTTCTCATTCTTGCTTCTAGCTGAAAGCTCAACAGAGTTAACCCTCGATGTCAATCCAAAAGCCGGTCTATCAAAAGCGAGAATTCTGGAACCAGTTAGCCCGGCCAAACGCTTCATAACCCTACTCCAGGAGAAGACAGAAGCTCCAAACCCATGCAACAAAATCATAGGAATATGAGGCAGTTGCGCGTGACTCGCCGTTTCCGAAGGGTCATGTGCTTGCGACGCCACATCATAAACCTTGTGATGTATGTGGACCCCTTTGAACTCACAAAAACGACTGTCGGGATCCGCAAGGAGTGCTGGGTCCAAAAGCTCATCTTGATCTATGCCAGCTACTGTCCTCTTTTTTTCCTTCTTCCTCACATCCAACAATCCCTCTGCATTATCATGTCTTAAAGAGTCACTCTCATAGCTTGCCACTCAACTGGGCAACCACTAAAGAAAACCATCAATTTCCATGCTTCATTCACCGTTCCTGTTGAACGTACAACAACGTAATAAAGGAAAAAAAAAAAAAAAAAATTGAAACTTGCTGTTCAAATTTTTTACTCTGCACCCGGTGGACACTCCAACGAACATTCAATGGTGTGCCTTGTGCTACATAACCAACTAACCCAAATACTTCAGAAAAACTCCTGCTACTCATCGATATGCTCAACAATTTGGAACGTGCAATTCAGCTCAAATTCTCTTATAGTTACAACACAGAATAGAAACCCAAAGAACACCGATTTACACAAATTCACCCAAGAAAATATAAAATTGACTCAGAAGCTCAGAGACTGCGGGCGGAGTACCTGAATATTCTGCACCTGAGCCACTCACTGAAGAAGTAGAAGCAAGCGCTACAAGCTTCAGACGTGGATTTGAGTTTGATTTCGCGCGTTGCCAAGGTAGGAACCTTCTGCTGATCTTATTCTCACCCTTGATTGTCGAACAACCATCACCTCGCAAAAGATTAAAACTTTGACCCTGAAACACCTTCCCACTCATGTGGGCTGGCGTTCTTTGAGCCCTGTGACGATGCAGGAGCCGTAAAGATGCAGTATTTGGAGGGGAAGATGGATAATTTATTAGGCCGACCAATTCTTGACCTTGATTGGCCAGAGAAATGGAAATTCTTGATCTTTATAGATGCCTCGTTCCCTCTGTTCGGAAGACAGCATGGAATCGTGGGAAACGCTCCGCCACGCTTCGGCTTCAACCAGCTACGTCTGCTAAACGGACGTCCTTGCTTGCTCTTGGTTGGAAATTATTAATAAAGATAAAGAGTTTTGTATTATTTGTTGTTTTGCGCCCGTCATCAAGAGTTGCCCAATGTGTGTGAGAGAGAGAGAGAGAGTAGTTGAAAAATAAATGAGGTAACTATCAACAGTAAAATTCGTGTGATAACTATCTTTATCGAGACAAGCCAATTTCTATTTTTTTTTTTTATAGTTTAGACGAGGAAATGGCTTGTCCATATCTAATTTTCCCACCTTTAAAAATAAAATACAATATTTCAAATGTCAAATATATATGAATATCCCGACAAACAGAAATTTCAAATTTTTCTCATTAATGAGTAAAATTAACTTTCGAAATAAAATTCCTAACAAAGAAAAAGTGAAACTCGCCTTTGGGAGAGGTGATTTGTCATTTTCCAAATGGTATTAAGAAAGGATAATAGAACTTAATCAGCATTTTTAAGGTGCTTATTATAAACTCCATTGAAAAGTCCGCCCTTTTTCTTGGCAGTTCCCCTTGAGAATCAGAAGACGAGCTAAACTAGAATCTCCAAAATAATAATAATGATTCATCGGATCAGCTGGATCATGCTTTGACAGATTCCAAATTCGAAAGCTATTGAAATTCCTCTCTCTCTCTCTCAAACTAGTGCCTGTCTGTACAGTACCGACCGGCTATGGATGCTCTGCTATGCAAGAAACTGGGAGATCCTACTCTGTCGCCAGTACCATCTTCCATCCAAAACGATAATGGCTCCCCGATCGTCCTGGACCCAAAACACCCGATCCCAGAATTGAAGACGCCCACTTCAGTCCTCGTGCGGGTGAAAGCTACGAGCTTGAACTACGCCAATTATCTGCAGATACTGGGCAAGTACCAAGAGAAGCCGCCCCTCCCTTTCATCCCGGGCTCCGATTACGCGGGCGTGGTCGAAGCGGTCGGCCCTAGGGTTTCCAAATTCAGGGTCGGCGATAAAGTTTGCGCCGTTGCCGGTCTTGGGTCGTTCGCTCAGTTCGTCGCTGCCGATGAGTCCGAATTGTATGGATGTTTTTCGCTATCTTGTAAATTTTAGCTGGTTGCGTTTTGTGGAGTTGCTTCGGCAAGGAATTTTTCACTGTCTTGAGCGATGAAGGTGTGATTTGTTTGTTGAAGGTTTCGGGTTCCGGAAGGATGTGATCTTGTGGCGGCTGGTGCCCTTCCTGTTGCATTTGGAACTTCACATGTTGCTCTTGTTCACAGAGCTCAGTTGACTTCTGGTCAGGTATTGGTCCTATAGTTGACTTTCTTCAAGTGCTTTTGGGTACTCATCGGTTTGGTCCGGCATCTTTCCGTTTAGTTAATGCCATTCGTGAATGATCAAAATGTAGGTCTTGCTTGTTCTCGGTGCAGCTGGGGGTGTTGGAACTGCAGCGGTGCAAATCGGAAAGGCTTGTGGAGCTGTTGTTATTGCCGTTGCCAGGTACTGGCCTTTCCCAATCATTATGTTCTTGACTCCTTGTAGGTTGGTAGTCTTCGACCAAAATAAATTTGCTGCTATCCTGGAAAGTAATGAAAGCGGCATCCGCTGCACATGCGAAACTTGTAGGGGAGCTGAAAAGGTGCAGTTTTTGAAGTCCTTGGGTGTCAATCATGTAGTAGACTTGAGCTCTGAGAATATCATTCCAAGTGTCAAGGAGTTCCTCAAGGCAAAGAAGCTTAAAGGGGTTGATGTATTGTATGATCCAGTAGGAGGCAAGCTTACAAAAGAATCCATGAAGCTTCTCAACTGGGGAGCGCAGATTTTGGTAATAGGGTTTGCTAGTGGTGAGATCCCAGTGATACCTGCAAATATTGCGCTTGTGAAGGTACGCCAGTTGGAACAGATCGTCTTTGCAGTCAAACTATCTTGTTTTCTTCTTGTTTGTTTTATTTCTCTATTTAATCGAGAATGCTTGTCTTAATGTTTGGGTGGAAACTTCGGGCAAGAAGTGACGGTGACTTGTGGGTTTGGAAGTATTGACTGAATGGCTCTCTGAAAAATTGTTAAAAGTTTAAGTCTCATTCATGGCCTGAATTCAGTTACTCGTGGACATAATTGATTTTCAACTGAATCAAGGCTCCCTATCTTAGATAGTCAAAATCAAAGGAATCAAGTGCTCCGGTCATTGAGTTATATTGTGATGGAGATAGCTTGAAACGATTGTGTGAGTGTGGCAAGTAGCTTCTCTGATTCATTGATTGGGATGTTATCTTTAAGGACTCAGGTAAAGTGCTGATTCACGCTAGACCATTGCTCGCTACACTATGCGGTATCTTTGAGAGGCAGGAAAAGAGATTCCTTTATGGTTAGATTGTCTTGCTTCCTTTGAAACAGTGAAATGAGAGCACATATATTAGCTCACCAAGCATATATGAGCCAATCGATATCCATTGAGGAAACTGTGAGTTTTTATATGCAGACCAGTTTGAGAAGAAACTTGGCAGGTCATTCAAGAAGCTGATGTAGATATTTTTGATAACACATTCAAGCAATAGTATTTTGGCCTTCTTCTATAGCCCTTCCAAATCAAATCACGGTGTGCTTCTTTTCAGTAAATTCCTTCCAGTTTTATTTAACTTGTCTGCTTGGATTCCAGAACTGGACGGTGCACGGACTGTACTGGGGCAGCTATAGAATCCATCAACCCCACGTTCTTGAAGATTCCCTCAAGGAGTTACTCTCCTGGTTGGCAAAAGGCTTGATCATCGTCCAGATTTCTCATGCTTTTGCCCTGTCGGAGGTGAGGAGAACCCCAGACTCTCATCATCATTCTTATCGCTTTAATGAACCTCAATTAAATCTCATTGTGTTTCACAGGCCAACCTTGCGTTCGCCGCTATCAAAGACCGGAAAGTGATCGGAAAGGTGATGGTCATTTGTGAAGGTCCTGGGAGCACAAGATCTAAGATTTGACATGACAATGAAGCAATGCAGGGATAAAGAATAGTACTTCTGAATAATACTTCTGCAGCTCGTCAAGATAAGACTGGTTTCTGCACTCTGTATTTCTCGCATATTCGGCTCCTGTAGTTCACCTAAGAAATGAATTTCATACCAAGGAGAATTACTATGTCAAAACTCAGTATCCATTTGTTGGTTAGATAGTCTGCATGTCACCCTCGTTATAAGATAGCAGTTTGCTTTAAAACTTGTCGGAGCTTTGACAAATACCCCCGAGGCTCCAAACTATTTTTTTTTTTTAACCAAGAGATCGGTGCCAATTCAAACTAATTTTTTGAAGGGAAAAAACCACCGAAAACCCAAAACTTTGTCCTAAGTGACAAATTTACCTCAATTTTTTTTTCGTGACATAAAAAATCCTGAACTTCTATCCATGTAACACATTTACTTTAAACTAGAGGGCATTTTAGTCTTTTTACTTTTTTTTTTTAAAAAAAAAATCTTGTTCTTCTCTCTTCCCTCCACCCGCCATGGTGGAGGGAAGCCGACGCTCGGCAAGGGTGTCCTCATCGGCGTCGGGTGAGGGTCGCCCTCGCCAGCATCGGGCGATGGCAGACCTCAGCTGGGTCAGGCGATGGCCTCCTATGCCAGATCTAGCGAGGGCACCCCTCGCCTGACGTCGGTGAGGGCGGCCCTAGCCAGCCTAGGTGAGGGCAACCCTCGCCCAACATTGGCAAGGGCGATCCTCACCGGACTTCGGCGCCAATAAAGGGAAGAAAGAAAAAGAAGAAAAACAGAAAAATAGAAAAAAAAATAAGACAAAAATGCTCTTGATGGGGTAAATGTATCACAGTTTACAAAGTTGGAGGTTTTTCATGTCACAAAAAAAAAAATTGAGGTAAATTTGTCACTTTGGGCAAAATTTGAGGTTTTCGGTGGTCTTTTCATTATTTTGAAATATGTACAGAGGACCTGATTTCAGGGTCTCATCCAATGTGAAAGAGGACAATAATTTATGAGAACATAATCATTCATAAAAAAATAATAAAAAATAAAATAAAAGCGGATGCCTTTTTATATCGCCTAATGTAAGGATGATGAAGAGGTTTCATCTTGAAAAGAATGCACAAATCCATCATTACAATAGCTCGGCACAATAAAATGACTAGTTAAATCCAAAACTCAGTCGTTTTGCATGTTCATAACTTCCCCATTCTTCAGGGTACTGACCCCTAACTTATATTTTACCATGACCCAACCAAAAGAAGAAAAGGATGCAACAATAGCAATGATCAGACCATAAACAATACCAGATGAGATTGAGAAGAAAACTGAAATGTGGTGATGGATAGACTCGTCCCTCAAGGAATTCAGTTAGGAAACGTGTCATGTAACTCATCACTCAATGGAACTCATCACTCAATGGAATCCTCAAAAGAAGCATAAGAGTTTTTTAGAGATACTCTAATCCAAGGGGCCAAATACAAAATTACACTCTAACCCTTAAGGGACCCTAGAGGACTTTATAGAGTCAACTAGGAACCTTCCAAGCTAGGCAAATTTCAAGACACCTTACAGCTTATTTACAAAGATGAAACTAAGATCCCCTAAACAAATCATAGGAAAAAATATATTGACCTTTTACTCAAGATGACTTTAGGAATTAATTTTTTTTTTTGGTAAGGTAAGAAATATATTGACTTTTAACCAAAAACTATACCGGAGGAATTCGACACCAAAACTTACACTCTTTTAACCAAAAACTATACAGGAGGAACTCGGCACCAAAACTTACACTCAAAATGACAATAAGTCATAACGAGTGGAAGGGTGTTGAGAAAAAGAAAACAAAAACAGCCAAACAACGGCAACAAAACAGCCAAGCAGCAGCAAAAGCAACCACCCAGTAGCATAGGACCCGACAAATTCGTTCAAATTAGAAAAGACTCATTCTCAGATAAAACTTAGCAACACCAAGTAATTCAGCAAGTCTCTAGCAATTACTCCTTGATTGGAACCTAATATTCAGCATATCTCTAGTAATCACTATTGATATTCCGCAAATCTCTAGCAATCACTGCTTGCTTTATTCTTAAATTTTTTAAATCCCTAACTTTAGTTGCTCCTATTTTTGTATATGCCTTACATATCCAAAGCCCTAAGAACATTGTATCATCCTTTATAAATAGAAGCTGTAAATAGGAATCAATCATATTAAAATACAATATAATTTTACATTCTCACATGGTATCATAGCTTTTCTTGCAAAAGCTTTTTTATTTTCAAATAGCATCTTCGCCCTCTTTAATAACTGCTTCATCATCAAGTACAACCCCTGACTTAGGGTGCGTGTGGTAACGTTTCTGTTCAAAAATTGTTCCAGGGAATAGAGATATAAAAAACTATTTCTATTCCAGAGAACAATTTTTGAACAGAATAACGCGTTTGATAAACTTGTTCCCGGAATAGAAAAAGAACATAAACATGTTTGGTAAACTTGTATGATTTTTTTGTTTATTTTAATTTTTTAATATTTTTATTTTCTTTTTTCTTTTTTCTTTTTTCTTTTTTCTTTTTTCTTTTTTCTTAGCTGGCGACCGGCCGACGAGGGCCAGCGGCTTCGCCCAGTCACGGCAAGGCTTGCCGGGCCCCATGGCTGGGCAAGCTTGAGCTCGCCCAGATCCAGCGAGGCCGAGCTCGCCCAACCACCAGCGAGAAGCCTCGCTGGGTCACCGCCAGGCGACACCGAGCGTCGCCGGTGGCTAGGCGAGCTCGGCCTCGCCAGGGGCCGGCGATGCTCCGGCAAGGTCGCCGGCCCTCGACGGCTGGTCGACGGCCACCGGCCAAAGAAAAAAAAAAGAAGAAAAGAAAGAGAAGAAAAAAAAAAACGAGGAGAGAGAAAATTTGTTTTTTGGAATTGTTCCGGAAACGAGAAACAAGTTTTTTTTTGTTTCTCGTTTCTGTTCCAAATTTGTTTCCGGGAACAAAAAAATAGATTTGGAACAAAAACCCAAACAAACGCGTTTATGTTCTTTTTTTGTTCCAGAGAACAAAAAAACAGAAATTGTATTCATAAACACATCCGAGGAACACAAACAAACAAGCCCTTAACAACCCAGGTACTTGGATCCACAGGCACTGAAAATACTGCAAATTCCATCTCCCGTCCAGTAATTGGAGTCAAGCTAACAGGAGACAACTTTGTTATTTGTAGGGCACGCCTACTGCCATGTCTTCGAACAAGCAAACTGCTAATTATTGTGGAAGTATCTTCCGTATGTCCATCTAGCCAAATTGTGCAGACAGCAGCAAATGGAACCACCACCACTGTTCCGAACCCAGCATATGATGAGTGGGTAACATGCGATCAAATCGCAATTGGGTGGATTCTCAGCACAACATCCAACGCCATCATCAGTCAGCTTTCGAATTTCAACACATCTATAGAAGCATGGCAATTTCTTGGTACATCGTATGCTGCTCATAATCTTGCTAGAGTAACTCATCTTAGAATCCAGCTGTAAACTCTTCAAAAAGGTAACGAAATGGTTACAGAATTTCTTCAACAAGCAATCATTTTTATGGACCAACTCGCTTCGGTGGGCGAGATTATTTCTCCTCATGAGTATCAAACTCATATTTTTCGTGGATTGAGTCTTGCATTATCCATATCAGTGCAAAGTCAAAATCAAACAATGACTAGAGATGCCCTTCATGGCCTCATATTGTCCATGAAGCGCTTCTAAACCTCATGGAGGCCACTATTGCTCCACCAGCCGCATTTGCCGCAAATATTGATGGGTCTACAATGGTTTCCTCACAACCTCAAAGATCACGACAATAATCTGCAATCAGATTTTCTCGAGGTAATGCGCATTTTTTCCAAAATCGGAGTCAAGAAGGAAGAAACAGAAATTATCGAGAGGCTAGCCAGCAGTATCATAATCGAAATCTCAATATCAATTTCAATTCGTCTTTCGGCAATAACCAAAATCAGAGACAAGGTAAATCTTCGGTGACAAATTTGTAATGGACATGGTGACAGCGCCAATGTCTGCCGTGACAGATATCTTCAGCAATCACCACCCCAACTTGGCTGAGATACCTCCTCCACCTTCCATCTTCTCTAGTGAATCCAAATATCATGGCTTTGGTGCTACCCACCATATAATAAATAATCCTTCCGATCCGTCCAATGTTTAGCCTTACTTTGAATCTCAGCAAGTCACCATAGGTAACGGGTCTCATCTACCCATTACTCACATAGGTAGCTATGTTTCTCCTCTTTTTCGTATGTCTAATGTTCTTATTGTCCCCACAAAAAAAAAAAAAAAATTGCTATTAATACATCAGTTTTGTCAAGAAAACAACTGTGATTTCCTATTCTCACTAAACTCCTTTTCTGTGAAGTGTCGTCGTACAGGGAGAACTCTACTTTGAGGGAAAACTAATCACGATCTCTACTTCATTCCAGCATCTTCTTCACAGTTGTCATCCCCGTCTATGTTTCAACCCTCTGCAACCGATGTGGCACAATCGACTTGGTCATGCCACCTTCCCAACAAGTCCTAAATTAATCACCAGTGTCACACCTTCCCAGTTGTTTGTCAAGTCCTAAATTAATCACCAGTGTCACTCTCACCTTGTCTTGCATGTATGTCTAGTAAGAGTCACAGTCAATTTTACCCACCCACCCATCATAGGTCTATCTTTCCATTACAGTTAATTCACCTTGATGTATGGCGTCCAGCTCCTATAACCTCTACATCAAATAATCAATATTATATTTGTTTTGTTGATTACTATTCCAAATTTACATGGCTATACTCGTTTCAATCCCGTGATCAATTCCTCTCCATTTTCTTTGTGTTCCTCAATTTTGTGGAAAATCAATTTTCCACCACAGTCAAAGCTATTCAGTGTGATTGTGCAGGCGAATTTCTCTCTGCCTCTTTTCATCATTTATTATAGGATCATAGTATTCATCAAAGGACCTCATGTCCTCATCAAAATCATCAAAATGGCACGGTCGAGAGAAAGCGTAGCCATGTTGTTGAAATGGGTCTTTCAATACTTAACCATGCTTCTATGCCGCCTCACTTCTGGGATTTTGCATTCGAGACCGCTGTACATAATATCAATCGGCTGCCAACACTAGTTCTACAGAACCGAACCCCATTGGAGATACTTCATAGAGCCGTTCCTTCCATTGAGCACCTCAAGGTTTTCAGGTGTGTGTTCTACCCCAATCTCCAACCTTATGCAAGGAGTAAGCTCCAATCCAAATCTCATTCATGCATTTTTTTAGGTTATCCGTCAGGCTACAAAGGCTACCGCTGCTACTCTCTAAGAGATCGTCACATCTATATCACCAACAATTCAATTTTTAATGAGCAATTATTTCCCTTTGCTACCTCCGGTCCAATGGATGCTTGTCAAACCACTGTTGCGGCTCTAAAATGTCCTCTGCTCCCTCTATTTTTGAAAAGCAACGACGTAAAGCAACCTCAGCCAATGGAGCGCATCTCAGCTGTCCCAACTAATTTTTTTTCTCCTGTACAGGTTCAGCACAATTCTCTAGCACCTTTGTCAGAATCGGAGTCATATTTGCCTCCAGATCCACTCATTACTGACAATTGAACCGATGGTGTTAGCACCTCCAGGCTCTAGCTCGCCTTTAACACAGCTGCCCCATCTCATCCTAAGCTGACGAGGCTGCAGGATGGAACTTTAGCATAGCTAATCACACTTATGCCTAGGGGTGTGCAAAAGAACTTAGACCCACCCAAACCGCCCACAATCAGTGATTTTTAATCTGTCCAGTTTCCAAAAATTGGGACCGGGAACAATGAGTTTATGAGAACCGGTGGGTACCGGTCTGGTTCGCGGTTCCATGGGCGGATCCACCTGCCCACCCGGACCGGACCGATTATATTGTAATAATTTATTAATTTTAATATTAAAAAATTCGAAATTAACAAATTTAAAATTTATGACTCCAATCACTATCTTGTTTCAATTCACTACTCTCCTACCCCATTTCGTCTCTCTCAATTCAAAATCTCTCCAATCTCTCTCTTTCTCTCCGATTCACCTTCGGATTTACTCATCTCCCTTCGAGTCCTAATCCGAACTTGGCAAAACAATGAATTTATTCTCATTTCCTCCCTCGAACTTGAACTCTCTCTCCACGTCGTCGCCATCCTCGTCGCCACCTCCGCATTCATTGTCACTATCGTCATCTTTGTTGTTGGGCTCATCCTACTTCTACCTCCCCTCTTCCTCCTCCCCTTCCTCAGGTTTCTCCCCTTCATCCTCATCTTCGGGATGGGCAAATTCCAGATCTAAGAACGGCTCATCGTCCCCATTGTCCTCTTCATTGTCAGTCTTGAGGGAGGAGTGGGAGACGGTGGAGGTGGTGGCGAAGATGGTGATAGTGACCGGGACGGAAGCGGAGCGAGGGTCGCGACCGCCGCCGCCGCGACACAAGTACTTGAGGAGAATAAAGCTACCATGGTTGGCAGAGTCAGAATAAGCAAATGTGGGGAGGGCGAAAAAGGGAAGGTGCGGAGGTTGGACCGGTTCTATGGATCCACCCGGGAATCGGACCAGACCAGTGATTCAGTTCCCGGGTGGATCTATGCAACTAACGGGCGGTTCCCGGTTCTAATTTTTCAGAATCGGTTCTTAGTGGGCAGTTCCCGGTTGTAGGTTAGAAACCGCCCACCCGGACCATGCACACCCCTACTTATGCCTTGCAAACTGAAGCTTCCTTAATACCGACATTGGCTTCCTTCATTCAAGCAAATAAAGATCCAGCATGGCAAGCAGCTATGAATGAGGAATACACTGCCTTAATGCACAATCAAACTTAGATCCTTGTACCTCCACCGAATTGGTGCAAACCCAATGGTTGTGAATGGGCATTTCAGGTCAAGCTAAAGGCTGACGGATCCCTCGAAAGATACAAGGGTCGGTTGGTCACCTAAAGCTTTAATCAACGAGAAGGGTGGATTTCCATGAAACTTTTAGTCCCATGGTCAAACATGTAACGGTTCACACCGTTATTTCTCTTGCCTTCGGTCAGGGATGGTAGCTTCGACAATCGGATGTCCATGGTCATCTTCAAGAGGAAATTTATATGTAGTAGCCTCCAGGCTTCGTCGACTCTGTACATCCTCACCATGTATGCCGTCTTCAACATTCGCTTTATGGGCTAAAGCAGGCACCGCGTGCATGGCGCCAAAGACTAAGTTCTTTTTTTTTTCTCCCTTGGGTTTCAAGTATCTCGCGCTGGCTCTTCTTTGTTTGTGCTTCACTCGAGAGCAGGGTATATATGGATGATATAATTCTAAATGGGTCGCCCTCAGCTACTTTATCTGCTCTCTTCAAATCTCTATAGCGGGAATTTGCTATTAAAGATCTTGGCGAGCTCCATTATTTTCTCGGCATTGAATTATAAAGAATTGACAAAGGTCTACTGCTCAATCAAGGCAAGTGTGCACACGACATTCTTCAGCGTGCCAATATGCAAGATGCCCGACCAATCACTACTGCTTATGTTATTGGCACCAACCCACCTTCAATTCAATTGGGAGCTTTGTTTCATGATCCTACCTTATATCATAATACTGCTAGCGCTCTCCAGTACCTTACCATCACTCGACCGAATCTTGCCTATGTGATCAATATTGTGTGTTAGTTCATGCATGCTCCCACAAATGCACATTGGCAGTTCGTTAAGTGTATTCTACGTTTTTTGCGTGGTACTATTAATTATGGCATTCTACTTACTCACAGCTCTACTTGTCAACTACACTGTTTCTCTAACGCAGATTGGGTTAGTGACCATGACACTCGAAGGTCTATCGATGGTTATAGTGTCTTTCATGGATCTAATCTCATTTCCTGGAGCTCCCTTAAACAACGTATTGTAGCTCACTCTAGCACCGAAGCAAAATTCAAGTGTCTAGCCAATACAACAGCCGAACTCATATGGATAGAAGCCTTATTATGCAACCTCCAGTCCTCCTATCTTATGGTGTGACAATATTTTGGCCATTTACCTCACTGGTAATCCCCTTTTTCACGCCCGAATGAAGCATGTTAAGATTGACTACAATTTCGTTCAAGAACGGGTGGGCCAGAAGCAACTCCATGTTCAGCACATCTCCTCCACGGATCAGCCTAGACATCTTCACCAAAACCTTATCTACCACTTGCTTTCGTCTACTGCAGCACGAGCTTACTGTGAGATCCCTCACATCAGCTTGCAGGGGATTTCAGAGGATATTTCTAGCAATCACTCATTGACTGTAACCTGATAATCAACAGATCTCTAGCAATCACTCCTAATATTCAGTAGATCTCTAGCAATCATTTATTGATTTATCCTGATCTATTCTTGATTTGTTTATATCCATAACTTTAGCTGCTCCTAATTTTGTGTACGCCTTCCATATCAGGAACCCTAGAAATATTGTATCATCTCTTATAAATAGAAGTTATAAACAGGAATCAATCATCTTTAAATACAACACAATTTTACATTCTCACACATCTAAGCTCGAAAAAAGACGAACCTTGAAATACTATCCATAAAAAGTGAACTTTACCTCTAAACAATTTTGCATTCAAGTATTGTATAAGGCTAAGTCCTCTTAAATGTGCACCATAAGCAATCAAGATGCAACAATTTTTTTGTAAATCAATGTACGGGCCTTCAAAGTTCAACCCGTTTCAACTTGTTCTGATCCATGTACTGCTATAATTGTTTATAAAATCGAAAAAAAAAGGGAAAAATTAGTTACAGCCTGTTCCAAATTCTTATCGTTATAATATATATCCAAAACAGGAACTTGGAATGAGGAGTTCCCCTCACCAGATTTGGCAATGTCACATGACCCCAAACCTTAATTAATCTGAAAAAATCAATAAACAAGAGGCATCTCATAACTCTCATCTGTCCCAGAAAATATCAAGAATAAACAAAAAAGAAAGGGTTTCTTTAAGTTCTAACAACTAATTGAACACGATTATAAAGTCATGGAAACACATCATCCTTCCCCATTTTGGACCTTAGCATAAGGACCAATGACCCCGAAGGCACAGTTTCAGATGCGGGTCGGATTAGAAAAATGGGCTCGTGTGTACTTCACATCTCGATGCACACAAGCGATGCTGAGGTTTGAAATCCTCAAAACCAAAAGCAATGAGCTTTATCTGTACTTCGTACATCCAACTGGTCCTTTTTAAAGTTTTTTCATAGGCTGTTCGAGCAGATGTCTGAACCGAATCAGACGTTCTTTTTTCGATGGAGAAAACAATTTAAACGAATAACCCTTTTAAAAGGAGCGTCGAGAGACCCCAGCTTGGTTGGTGGACCTCATCCCTGTTTAAAGGCAATAAAAAGATGGATTTTTCCCTCTTTCCGAGGTGGGAAAGGAGGGCTTTGCCAAGTGAAGGGATACGATACAACGCTTAAGCTGTTTCCACCAATACGGTAGCCAAAAAAGAAGGAAAACAGACTAATAAGTGAAGCGCCACATTTAGGTTTAGCTTAGACAGCTCCAAGTTCCAATGTCAAGTAGGCTTTAATGGCGACAAACCAACGGAAAAGAAACCGGCCGTGCATTAAGTTAGTTTAGCTCCAAGCTGCAGTGCGGTTACAATATCGATCCTCATATCGATCCTCTTTGTAAATGACAACACATGAGGTTGGAAAGCTCACCATTTGGATTATTAATCCTTCCTAGTTTCTTTGCTCCGCAATAAAAGATATAAATGGAGTTACGGTGTCCCGGAAATACCGTACCTTCCCAAGCGGAAAAGCTCCTCTAAAACTATAACCACATGAAATGACAGTACACTACATCTGAGACTTCTCAGTTCTCATACTCAGTAATCACGAAAGGTAATCACTTCAGGCTAATTCACGATGAATACAGATTAATCCGTTTACCCTTTCCTTCGGCAAGATTTGATGCTTAAAAGCAGTGTTTTAGCAGCAACTTTGCAAAGCAAACATCAAAGAGGAGCTCCTTCGTGCAATTTTGCCCTTCTCGCTCTTAGTCTTCAAAAGCATTGTAAACTCCCACGGCCACGGGCACATTGGCTCGCCAGTTACTTTCCTCCTTTGCTTCAGTGTACATTTCAAGGCCGACCAACTTAGAAGTGTTGCAGAGAAGGACAAAATAAGCATATTACAGCTCTTTCACATATGATAAGATGAATAAAAGAGGTAATCGATGTAACAAAAGGCTACGATGCACTTGTACAAGAAGAAAAGCCAGACTAAAATGATTGAAGGCATCAACCAAAGGGCAGCCATCTCCAACTCCACCGGTCCCTTGCTATTGTCCATCATCTGCCACCACCAGCCATTGCCTCTAGCTACGGTCATTCCGTCCTTCCTCGTGGAACGGTCATTACTTCCAAAAGTTTCTCGACGGGAGTTCTGAGTACACATTACATGCAACAACTAGATAGATATTGATGAAAAGAAACTTCCAACAATGACAACAGAGACAGCACTAGGCTTCTCGACTTGGCCACACCTACACACACTCGCAGAGTGAAGAGAGAGAAGGAGCTCCCTTCAGTCCAAGCACAGAAAAAGAGGGGTGCAAAGTATCTCCCGCATCATTCACACAGTCACCAGTAAAAGCACAAACTAATTTGCCCCATGTTCTCTACTGTGTGATTGAATGAATGAGTCGGCAGCTATTTCAACCCCCTTTATTCCATCCATGAGTGGACTGAAGAAAGCTCTCTCTCACAAATCTCTTTGAAGCCGGCATCACTCAGATATTCTTGCGTTTTGCTTTTGGCCCGAGCCTACAAATGAATGCGCATATATAGCAAGCACAAGTTTCGCTCTGAGAAATATATAAACATCCACGCATGCACTAGCACCACCAGGCAACATGGAGAAGTATCAAACAGAGAGTCAGTGTTCAAGGCAAGAGGATAAGGACACACTGCACAATTTGACTAGCAATGAATACACGTGATCAGCAAAAAGTGCCTCTACATCATCAAACTCAATAATCTTTGAACCCTTCAAAGACAATACATCCAAGAAAATGAAAACCCGCCACGAACTTGAAACTGCCGATTCAAGACCTAGGAATACTTCACTGGCTTCATCATTTGGCGCAAGCCAACATGTGTAAAGTTTTTCTATTGATGTACTTATCAGATTAACATTTTTTTCTTATTGGACCGATAGGTGGACAGATTTCTGAAGCCAAACAGATAGGAAAAATCTCAACTTCATGAAAGAATCCTCCTGCTAATACACCCAACAGTGGAGATAAACTGAACCCAAACGGATGATAAACGGAAAGTGAGTAAAATCTTGAGGAGATATAAAGAAATTATCATTCAAGAATACTCCAGATGAAGATCTTATTCATACGCAATTATATAAAGACCAGATTGAAAGAAGTATTTTTGGAAAGAAAAATTAAAAGAGTGGTGAAGACCAAACTAGCCCTAAGATCATGAGCTAAGCACAGGTACAATCTAGTATCTATATGTGCATATAATTACACAACACTACGGAGCATTCGGATTTTCCTACAGTTAAATCGTGCAATCTCAAGAAGCTAATCTTTTTCTCTCCTTGAAGTAGGAAGACGGATAACAAGTCCCACCACGTCCACAACCACATGAAGCAGCAACAGAAAACACTGAAAACCTTATCCATGTGAAAGGAGATCTCCAGCTACTAATTGGAACAAAAATCTAACACAATCACTTGAATCGACAGTTCATTAGTTACCCGAGAGATAAAGTAGCTGAATAATTTCTAAAGCAGAAGAAAGCATGAAATGAAAAGAAAACCCTACACTCACCATGCCTGATATGATCTTTTCCAGCAACTTCTTATAGAGAGAGATTTTTGTTTTTGATATTCATGTCCATAAGCACAAACCCATTACGCATAGCTACTTGAGGGGAGAGGGAGAGGGAGAGAGCAAACGAAAACAACAAAAAGATGGAAGAAACAATGAAGTTGCAGGGAAACAGCTAAATGAGAGAGAAGATAATAAATGATGCAAGTAAGGACTTAAACAAGAGAAGTGTGTTATTATGCGAAAAGAGGGAGAGAGGTCATTGTCATCATGAGAGTCAGAGACAGGAAAGTGACTCAAGATCTTCACAAATCTAACACAGTTCTGTTTCTGTATATGATATGAATGAGAGAGAGAGAGGGTTTTGTTGTTTTCAGTCTCTCCAGGAGATTTCGGAGAAGAAGAGGATGGTGCAAGAAGAGAAATGTGAGGACATGAGGGTTCTTGCTCTCCCCTTTCGTACAGTGTTCAAGATATAGAGAAGTGATCAGGGGGAGAGAGAGAGACAGAGAGGAGAAGAAAACAGATGAAAGAAAAAAAAAAAAGGTTTTACGCACAACACAACAGAAGGATTTGGGAGAAAAAGAAGCGGAATGGAGGAGGGGTGGGGGTCACTGTGTCTTTGGCTTTGACCATTGAATACTTTTCTTTTTTAGCTTCGATATTTATATTGCTTTTATTATTTAACACGAAAGACCATAAGTTAGTGCGAGGAAATGAAGAACACGCTTTTATTATACCCCGTAGTGATGCAAGTGACCTTTTAAATAACTGAAACATATTCCACACCAAACCAAAAGAAAAAAAATTATAGCATATTAATTTTATATTGATCATTGTGATGGTGCATGATCTATTTTTCCATTTTATATATTAATTTTAGTAAAGAGTATCATTCTTTTGCTCTCTACTTCAAGTGTGTTTGCACGTGCTATCTCGAAATGGAGAATATATTCATTTGTTTCAATCCTACATGTGGAAATAATGCCAACGACTACAATTAAGGATAAATTTCTCCGCGATTTAAATAAAAGTTCATCCAATCTTTGCAGGTATTCTGATCATTAAATTCGTCATTTGCAGGTCATGAAATTGTTAAATAAATTATTGTCTAATAACCTCGTCAAGTACGGACAAGTGGTCACGCGGTTTTGTATTATGTTAGGTGGATTTCTTTATATTTATTGAATGTGAAATATTAACTAGCCAATCTTTAAATCGCAGGATGGATGTCAAGATAGAGTACACAAAGAAAATAGTATCCGCATTAGAAACTTTAGATTCGATCTATGACAAGATGGAACGAGCAATAAATTGTGAAGTATAACCATTCCGCGGCTGTGAAATGCCTGAACATTAGATAACCTCCACATTAATTATATAAATTAAAGTCCTTCATGAAGACTCTTGAAAAGAAAACGGCTTAAATCATCATTAGCTCAGTGTCATGTAAGCCAAGGGTAACCTTGTATAAAGCTTCTCATCATTCCACGAGCATATAACATCTCCACTTTTTTTTTTTATTTACCAATCTAAGTCAATATTTATATCCGACAAAAAATTTGCCATTCACGCCGACTCCCTTGATATCTAAGCCGAAGAGATTTTCCATCATATCAATGCCGTGCTTTAACAGAAGCAAAAACGAAACCAACTTCTTCCATATATAAATAAATATATATATATATATATATATATATATTGATTAATTAACTTGACACGTCTATTCAGAAAGTGGTAGTGGATTTATTTCGTGTATGTTCTGTCTTGCGACCTTATCCCACAAATGATCAAAAAAACAAAAAACCTTATCCTACAGTGTCCGCTAATTATAAGCATAGCATCGAAAGTGAGTGGATCAGATAATTGTCTGTTTAACAAAAAGAGAAGTTCGAAAGCACTTGTCTGAGAAGGACAAGTGGAGCCTCTCGGAGCGCCCTTTGTCTTGCTTTACGTAATCAGAAAGAGTCGATCGCGATTTTCATCTATCAGATTCTTGCCATTTCTTGATGTTTTAGCATCATAAACAAGCCTTCAAAAGCGAGGAACTCAAGTCAAAAGCGAGAGAGATCGCAATCATTTCGTTATTAACTTAACATAAGCTCCAAAGCATCGAAATCGCTCTTTGAGTACGAGGGTTAGAGTCCAAATTATTTCACTGTTCTTCAGTCACAATATTCACATCCAAACAGCAGAAGCCTAATATTCCTGTACTGTTTTCTTGAATGACCAGTCTACATCCCAAAGAGCAAAGAGGGACTCCATGCATGTATGCGGGTGTGGCCTCCACCCATGGTATTGCAATGGTACCTTCGTTTCTTGGAGGCCAATGATGGCGTATATAAGGGAAGATTTGTGTGCGGAACGATGAGCAACCTCATGTGATGCTGGCGCAGGTGGATAGATGCCATGTCCGTGTGAGTCCATGACATTCATGTCAGGTGCGCACCACTTTGAATTCGACCCACACGACGTTGGACCCTATGTCGGATTGGACCATATTCGAATTGGTTTTTATCTAGCTGTCCCAGCAACCGAAGCTCATTCGTGCGTACTTCGCATCTACACCGCATCTCCTATTAAAAAAAGTACGTTGAGTGTCCTGTAAATTTCACCGAACGGATCGGAGATTGGATGCATTTTACCTACCTTGTACGAACGAGGAAAAAACAGGGTTAATCTATGAAAACCAGCAGCAGCAGGAGCAGCCGACACCATAGTTAGTAGTAAACTACGACTTGCACTAGCCCAAACAAGAGAAGAAGTAGGTGGTTGGCGATAGATCCGGCACACTTCCCGCTTCAATCTTTTTCATGGTTGTATGAAAGCTGGAAAAAAATTCTTTTTTTAGTGGCTTAATGCACGAATTCGACTTGATGCAATTCGAAATCCGTATTATGTATGCATGACTAGCGGATGATTTAGATGAAAGAATGAGAATCCAAGCTCCAGCGTTCAAGATTGAGTATGAATTGCAATCTTTGTGTCCTCCACGACGAGCATGTCAACATCATGAAGTCAACTTACAGCAGGCAAAAAACTATATCGCTAGGGACCAAAACAAAGACGCCACACAGAGAGAGAGAGAGAGAGAGAGGCTAGCTTCCATTGTCAAAACTCGGGGTGAAGTATGCAGAAGTTTTTAAAGGGTCACAGAACCAGCCACTTTCCATTTTAAATGGGCACTTAAAAAACCCACATTTGACCACCGCCTGCAACTTCCACCCTCCACCACCATATCCGGGCGGAGAAAGAGAGAGACAGAGAGAGCAACCAGTGAATGGAAATGGGTGGACCACAAGGGAATATCAAATGGGGTCGAATGTGTGGTCCCTTTCGGCTTTTGCGTCACTGAATTTTCACCAAACACCCCATATGTTTCGCTTTAACACTACACTGCAATTATCCCTTTCATACGCCAACAAGATATACAAATCTCATCAAGAAAAAAAATTGAAAACCTTCCATTTTCTTGTGACCCTTAAATGGGTTCTCTCGTTTTTTCTGGCATAAAGCACGTGAAAGATTGTAGCTACTAGCTTGGATCACCTAGTTCTGTGAGTGAGGGCAAAAAACAAGTCGAGGCCTTGTCTCTGCCCAAAATAGTTTTATGAAGTCGACCCAGCCACGTCTCTACAGATTCTTTCTCTACCTTTGGGGCTACTGACGTTATCAAATTCTTGAACTTGTTGAAAACAGATAAAGACAGGAGGAGGTGGAGGAAGATGAGACGCCCTTTTCGGATTGGACCGAGATGCTTGTTGTTCTTCGCCCCTCTGTAGCATGTTTTTGCCTTGATAAATTTCTCTATTAAAACTAGTTACTTGAACTCGTTGAGAATCCGACAAAAAAAAAAAAAGAACTCGTTGAGAAGGCGATTCCTTTGCTCGGACATGTTTTTCGAATCACTGTGCTAAAGGAGGCGGCAAAAAAAGGGTTACCATGGAGGATGAACAACAGGGCTGGTTACTTACACCTTGAAGAACAATGAATAAGAGGGCTAATTATGTTACAGATTTGTTTCTTCATAGCCCAGATACAGTATTCATTAAAGAACCCCCCAACTTTAGCCCCGCTAAAGGCATCTGGAAAACACAACACGCTTAGCTAGGCAAGATTTGGTAGCAAGATAAATATACCCGCACATTTCTTGACTACAAATCTCCACAGGAAGGGCATTCATTCTGATTCTAGTTGTTCCCAGTAATCAGGAAGTTCCCTAGAAAAGTTACACTCAATATGATTCAAACAAGTGGCGCGATGCCTAGCTACCAACTTCCAGACAGCTTACTCTTCCAGGGCAAATGATGAGATTTTGTGGGGAAGGCATATTTACTTTGTATACAAATGGCATGAGCTGAATGCGAACTGCTGTTTCGAATAAACATTTCAAAACAACTGGAAGAACAGACTTGTTGATCCATCCCCAAATGACTGCAAATCTGCCTGTCTAACCAGAGCCCTGCATAGAGGGCAAGTCCTTTCTCTCTCAAACCTGCAAAGAATCGATTCCAACCTTGTTAAAGAGGGAAAGTAGATAGCACAAGCAACAAAAGGATAGTGATTCACAACTTTAATCAGCTATGAGAGCTCGGGAAAAGATGGCCTGGCAACAAAAGTTTAAGCATCAACCGAAAGAGCTCTTAGAATTACCAACTCAACACGAGTGACATGACGAAAAAGCATGGAAAGTAACAATAAGAATACCATGAGTATGCCTGGATTTTTCCTTTTCCAGGTATCACAAAGGGGGTTACAGGAGAAGCATCCTAAAAAAAAAAGTTGAGCACAAGATCGGAACTTTAAAATTTTTTAAATCACAGCCAGATCCTACAAGATTTCTTCCTTTAGCTCCTTTCCTTTCTTGCAAGAGAAATTTCTGCTAAAAGTAACGAGTTGCCAGAAAGGAAACTCTATTTGGGAAATAGTAAGACAAGGGTAGACAAAGTGATGAGTTTATTGCCAAGCAGAACATAAATCTCAGCGCTTTCCACATGCTATAGCTACAAAAAGGAACTGTATAGTCACTCCACTATTTACAGCAATATCTAGCCCGTCACTTATCAGACAGTTCTCATAAAACTACTGATGCAAGAGAATCTATGCTGAACGCACATCAAGCAAACCGCCAGATTAGTTACAATAGCAAAGTTCGACAGCATGAGCAAGAATATTGAAGCAATCTACTGACCATTCTGAAACACATTCCTCACAAAAGATGTGTTTACACTGCAACAATATCGGAGCATGCATCTTCTCCTGACATATAGCACACAGGTCTCCAGCAGCATTGACCTGCAGTAATATGAATGGCCACTTCAACTTCAACATCTAACTTCACAAACAAAGCTAATGTTGTTTAATAAGATAATTATATAGAAAGGGAGGCAGACTGTCAAATGCTAGCCAAAATATGATGATTTTCTACCAAGCAAAGTGGAACAAAAACCTTATTAAGCTCCTTTCGCATGCCGGGACATTCACCAATGCCCAGTACCAACAAGATCATCTTTCTAGGAAGTGAAATAACAAATGCATCCACAAATGTATTGCCTTTCCGATGGTTAACAACCACAAAATTCCACAGAGCTCCACTGCATTGATGCTACTCGAGCGCTTTATTTAATCTCTCATTCAGAGTATTAACATGGACATGCGAGATTTCAAATCATCCATACCTGCTCTTTTGTGGCATAAGATCCATAATGCACTTCCTTGTGTGACAATGCCTTAACCGCAGCAAGGAAAGACTGGACCTGAACAGCAACTGAATAAAGTTGGCAAGAAGCTGACAAAAACTTGTTGAAGCTAGAAAAAAAAAAAAAAAGTAATAATTCTAAAACCATTGGAAATAGAAAAAAAGCAGGCATGCGAGAATATAGGGAAGTGAATAGAACACCTGACCTTCTCAACAACAGATGTTAGCTTGAATGTCAAGTACAACCCAGTTGTCAAAGATGAAAATAGGCTCCCGTAATCTTTGTTCAAGAAAAATCGATACCAAACAGGAGCTGGCAACAATGCT
Source organism: Eucalyptus curtisii (assembly GCA_017140595.1). Classification (NCBI taxonomy): domain Eukaryota; kingdom Viridiplantae; phylum Streptophyta; class Magnoliopsida; order Myrtales; family Myrtaceae; genus Eucalyptus; species Eucalyptus curtisii. The sequence goes on along the minus strand of CM029500.1, from coordinate 38,609,535 downwards.
CGGTACAGCAGCATTGTATATTCAACCAGTGTCAGCATTTGACCCTTGAAAAATATCAACCACTGATGAGAGGGCTTACACAAGACAAAGCCACTTGTGATGTTGCATTATTAAAGGAAGACTCGAGTGAGGAAAAAGTTGTCTCACCTGACGACGGAAATTGTGGCCCCTGCTATTCTTGTAATAAATAAGCAGCAAACACTTGACGGACATAGCCGCCTGCCTCACCATTATATCTGCAAGCATCATAATCATTACAAACAGTCAGTCGTCTTACCACTACCTCAGAGGTAGAGATCCAGATAAAGTGTTTCTAGCATTTGACATTAGTACGATAAGACTGCAGTGCAATGGCGGATGTTAAGTGATAAAACAAAGGCTGAAATGTGGGACTCAAGTATTACCCAAACAACCCACCCAGATTCTCAACCCATGGGAATGGGAACACCTCAGCCAAACCGAAAAAGAAGTTGGATAAAATGGGGAGGATACATAACATGGTGCAAATTCAGGACCGGAACCAAATAACCACAAATTTACCATCAGATAACATAGAAGCTAATGGGGAGGTTCAAGCAATCAACAAGCATTTAATGAAGGTCAAATATATGTATCCTTACCATTGAGCATGATCATGAAGATAGCATGCCAGAAGGGTGGTATTGCCTTTGGAGGAAGCATGAGCAATGGATATAATACACCATCATTTCGATACCACCAGTAAACACCAACCACATAGACTATAAAAACAACAGAAATGCTCACGAGAACAGAATTTTTCCTCTCTCCCTGCAGAAACAAGCATTACTAAGTGCTCTTGCATAATTGTCTTGAGAAAATGCACTTAAATGAGGTGTAAATGCTGAAGAAGCGGTAAAGCACCTTTAGGGCAGTCTGCTTCCGAAGAATATCATTTGACTTAAACATGACAGCTGCAATCCATATCATAACAAAGAAGCCTGCGTTGAATACATAGAAATCCTTCAAAAAATTGCGAGTATCCAACTAATATCATATACATCAGAAACTCATAGTTACATTTGATATCTGATGACAAGAAAGATTCACAGAGCAGCCTAGCCATATAAATTAAGGAGTTTTTAGCTTTCGCTGCAACCTCCATAACGATAAACCAACCCTGACTTTAGCAGCCCAAAAATTCATGCTCTGCCTGAAGAGAGGAATTTATTTCCAGGCGCCCCAAGTAGCCAGCCAGATGTTGATGAATCACAGTATGAATGAAAACTCCCAATAAGTGTTTAGTGTGTTTCCTGTACCATATCTCAGATGAGGCGCCCCTCTCTACTAGAACCAAGCAGATTTCAAACAAGCCCCCGCCCCCGCCCCAGAAAAAAAGGGGGGGGGGGGGGAGAGAGAACCCTAATCACTCTCCCCACCATGTATCGTTTCCTTGTGTTCTCATCTAGCCCCTTAGCATTAGGCCTGTCCTTCTCATAACATGACGACTCTTGATGATACGTGACTAGACAATCTAGACATAATGCCAGTGACGTCATGCATTCCTATCATAACAAAAATCAAAAGCGGTTATATTGCGTCATAACCCATAAATCTTCTCCTTGTGCTTATATTTGCAGTTTGAAATATCCAACGATAATTACAAACGGTTGCATCACCTTATGGTCAAAATCCCCTTACCCTATCGTATTCGAACAGCAATTACATGAGCAACACTCTCATAAAATCAAGAGAGATATTCTATAGAAATATCTGATTTGAGTACCTTGCAAATGCTGACGAATGAACACAACCAACAAGAGCAATGAGAATGGGAGTATCTGCTCAATCCATCTCCCAACCCGCTGCAAATCATATCTCTGGTAACCAGAATCCCTAGAACTATCAGCTGAATCCATGACATTCGCCGACGAAGTAGAAGCAGCCTCCAACAATAAATCGTCACTCTCTGCAGCAACGTCCATCAAATCGTCACACCCAATTTGCCCTCCACGGTCCCCCATATTAACTCCGCTCCCCGCCTCGCTAGAGCCAATAATCCGAATTGATACCTCCTCACCACTGCCGCCATTTCTGACATCAGAATAAGGCAATTCCGTCTGAATGTGACCGGCACTCGCCCTGAGGACCGGACTCTCCGACTCGGGCACGGTCGGTGCAGACGGGATGATACCGGAGTACTCCAGTATAACCGACAACGGCGACTGAAACAAGCTGAGAGACGGGAACTGCACACCAAACCTCGCGGCGGAGCTGCCGCTGCCACTAGTAGAGGATGAACTAACAGGGTATACATCAGAATCACCAGGGGTTTCCATCCTTTTGCCCAATTAGCAACAACCCTAGTTCTGCAATATCGAAAAATGAAAAATTTCAAACGGGGCGAGACTCTCTACAGGCTTGAACTTGAAGGACCATAAAGCGAGAGAATCAAGGAAATGGGATTGGTATCAGTAAAAGCAACCACATTGCACGGCTTAAAATAAGGGGAAAGAAATCAGACCAAGAATGGAAACCGGATGAACTCACATTGAATGCGGATCAAGAGAGAGGACTGATGGACGGATGCCCTCAAGAGATGCAAGTACCCTGATCCCAAAGATCGCAAATCTGTCTCTCTCCGACGCAACTGAGGACTGGGAAGTGCGAAAAGGAGCTTCTTTTGGAACGAAACGTTAAGCCAAGGCAGTCAAGAATGAATCTTGACAGGGAAATGTCGAAAAAGGAAGAACTTTTGGGAGAAGTAACATCAAAGAAATAAAACCCATCAAGAGAACTTGGCCATTATAACGAATCATGCGCCAAGATTCGGCTTAATCGAGACAACTTGCGCGTAACCGGTTCCTTCCTACATCCCTCCCCGAGCTGTCCGTTTCTCTGTCTTGGCACCGGGTAAAAGGAAAGTCAAAAGCCACGAAGCGGACACGTGGAATCATCAACTATCAAGTAGTTGAATTTATCCTCTTTCTGGGACAGAATTATGGGAAATGAGTTTTCATGGGTTGTCTAATGGAGATATCATCTTCTGACAAAGACGCGAAACGAAGTATGTGACATGTGTAGTGCGCACTAGGGATGTGCTGACTCAAATCATGTGCGGGAAGACCTTAGGGCTCACCTGCTTCCTACTTGTCGAAGACATCTGTGCAGAGCTCCTATGATGATCCGCAGATGGTCCCAATCCTAGCCATTGCATTAACTAATAAATGTCCACGCCCAAAACTCCAACTCCCTCCTTCAATGCAAAAAGTGCGCACCGACCTAAAATTTTCTCTCTTGACACATCTCAATCTGATTTTCAATTCGAAATTGCAAAAAAAAAGAAAAAAATGTATTCAATGCGTTGAACGCCCTTCTTTTTTATGTCGTCGGGATGCTCGGCGTCACATGATAAACGATTCGATCTCTTCGAGCGTGAATGTGTGCGCCCATGAATCATCTGAGTCAGAGAATTATCGGAATACACGGGTATTTATTTTAAAGGGGGAGTGACTTCTTGGATCCCATGGATTAAAAATTAAAGGGCAAGTGGGCAGGAAAGCCAACCTGGCCAGGCTTTACCCACACTCGTGTTGACCCTGGAGTGCAATGGAAGCTGAACATCTGCCGTTCATTATCCCTTTATTATATGATTGTTGGGAGATTTACGTGGCTCCATATGTATCTCTCCTTCTCCATTGCCATCATGTTAGTGGAACGAAATGATGCAACTTCTCTCGAATCACCATGACAGTGAGGTAGAAACGCATGATTACCTACCAACATTGTATAAACTTTTAGTAGGTGAGATATTTTTAATTGGACATAGAGAGGGATAGTTACCCAAAAAGTCATAATTTATTATATAGATGTCAATTCGACGAATTTTTCAATTTTACTAATTGAATCTTGGCCCTATTGACGATTTTTTAATGTAATCATTCTAATAAAGTTTGATTAAAAATTGTTAATGTAGATGATAATCGTCTCATATGATGATTGGCGTTGGCGTTCGTAATTTTATATATTTTCTAAAAAAAAATTTATGCTTTTTTTTTTTTTTTTCATTTTTTCTTTTACTTTCTTACTTTTCCTTTATTTTCTTCTAAGTCTGGCGAGAGCCAGCCAACCTCACTCATGGCCAGCCCTCACCACACTTGGATAGAAAAAGAAAGAAAAAAAGAAATAGAAAAGAAAAATATAAAAAAATTAAAAATTGTTTATGTGGAGTTGACCATCCCATTTAGGACTTGGTAGAAACGGTGGGTTTTCAGTTTATACTCGATCTTGGAAAATCTTAAGCTGATTTAGGGATTAATTCGGTAATTTTTAGTAGGTAACGTTGGACGTGTCTTACCTAGAGGCAATATCAGAATAAGCCCATTTCAAGCTCAGAATAAGACCCAAAATTAGAAACATCCATTTCAAGTTTGGAGTTGTTCATTCAAAATCGTGGTTTTTTTTTTTTTTTTTTTTTTTTTAATTCGTTTTATTTTTCCTCTCTTTTATTACCTTCCGTCTTTCCTTATTATAACTTTTATTAAATAATAAAATACACTAATAGGTACTATACACACACGCAACATATAATATGGAATAGAAAGAAATTCATATGTATGAATAAAAATGAAAATTGTCCATCGTTCTGTTTTAATTTTCTTTTTTAATATTAGAATTCAAATATAATTTTATATTTAAGTATTATCTTGTTTTTTAAGTTAATAAGTTTGTTATTCGATAAAATAACTTTTATATCTACCCGGGTTATATCTTATTTATATTCGACTTTATCCAATTTTAAGCATGAATCAAACACGGGATATGAATATTTTATCATATCCCGACTTTTATCCTAACTACTAAACATAACCTATATATGAATATCTGATGGATATAGGTATCCCACCAAGAGTGCAAGTAAACCCAAATTTGGAAATTTCACGTTATATCACCAACCAAATTATTAAAAAGAATATATTCACTGCATTAGGGATGATTTGAGAGCAAGGCAGTGCTTTTTGCTCTAACCAGTCTGTAAAAATGCGGTTTTCTTTTTCCCAGTGTTCTTTAAGATCATTTAAAGAGAGAACACACAAGTAAGTGCGTCGGTTTGGATTAAGGCCTTAAGCAAAAACGAAGGGCAGGCCCAAGGGCTTGATTTTGGGCCATGCCGGGTTCGGCCCAATTTCCACCAACATCTGCGGACGAAACGGCAGTCGTATTGGCGCCCCCGATAAACGACAAGTCGTCGGGGCCGGTTGCGTCGACCGGGGGGGGCTTTTGGCTATCGCCACGATCTACAAGGTTCCAGAGAGATTGTGAAAATTAGGGCAAAAGAGAGGCGGAGACAAGGGAGATCGCGCGAGCAGGAGAAGGAGAAGGAGGAGGAGAAGAAGAGAAATGGGGAAGCAGCCGGTGAGGATGAAGGCGGTGGTGTACGCGCTGTCGCCGTTCCAGCAGAAGATAATGACGGGGCTGTGGAAGGATCTGCCCGGCAAGATCCACCACAAGATCTCCGAGAACTGGATCAGCGCCACCCTCCTTCTCGCCCCTCTCGTCGGCACCTACACGTACCTTCTCTCCCTCTCCCTCCCTCTCTCTATGCGAATTTTTTTTGATCGAGGTTGAAGTCGGATTCGAGTAGCGTTCTTGGGAGTCTCGACGGAGCGACGCGAGCCTGCTGTTGTCGTGATTGTGCGGGCTGATGATTAGTGTTGATTTTGCGTGGTCGCGTGCTTGCGGGATGGATTTTGCGGTTGAGTCCGAGATGATGTTTTGTTTGACCTTATTTTAGGGTGGAATTATTGGAGGAGCTGATTTAATGCTTGTTTAGACTGTGGGTTCATGTGGGATTTGTGTGGGACTAGTGGTCAAAGTTATTTGGGAGATTGAATGCTTGTTTAGTTTGTGAAGATTGAATTTTGAATGCTTATTGAACAGTTAGGACTGTGTTACTTTCGAAAGATGAGTATCGCAATTACTGGCTGAGAGAATTTAAGAGGGGCCCAGCGTTGGTGTTGAGTGATTTCTGTGGTGCCAAAGTTTCAGCTTTGAGCAACGGGCCAAGGACATGAATTTGCTCCATCTATTTTTGTGTAGAAGGGGTTGGACTTCTCAGATGAGACGTCAGTGAGAGAGAATTTAAGAAGATGACCTGCTCGATGAATTTGGTGGTAGTTACAGTGCAATAATTTCAAGAAACGCATGATGAAGGTTAATGAATTTTCCGGTGCTGTCAGTATTGACTGTTGTCAATTCACTACAAAGGAAGTCAAGAAAATTTGCAGACTTAACAAAATGAAGAGGGACTTTAATGGTTGGCCTTGAGCTTTTTTGGTTGACGAGTAGCACTGACTACTAAAGCTCTTTATACCTGATAAGTGTGTAAACTCCGTTTTGACTGTGAGCAACTGATGGATGTAATGGATTGGCGATAGGGGAGCTCTGCCACTTAGATGTAGAGCCCAAATGATCATGAGGATTGAGGATTCATGTGATTAATGGTTGCTCTCCCCATTGTTGGAAACTTGAGCTTATTCTCTTATGCCGACTGATGTTTCAGGGAGAATATAGTTGTTTCCAAGTTTTGATAAACCTCTAAAATTTCTAGACTTTTTCCATGTCGATGCTTGATAAGAGATTTGGCTTCATGGGTTTTTGCAGCTTAAGTTTGGAAAATAGCCACTAACATGACTAATTGATTAGTTTAAAGGTCAGTGGGGTTTGTCTTACTCATGTATGAATGATGAACTTTGGACTTACGAGAAAGAATCGGCAACAGCACATCTCATATGCATCTCGCGATTCTCAATATTAGTGTGCAAATCTGTTTGAGATGCTTTTAGACTCTGGGAATGTGTCTTTTTTCACATATGTTTGTGTGCAAATCTGTTATCTTCGGGAAATTGGTCTTCTGTCAGTTTTGTTGCTCATGCTATCTGTATTACTGGTCTACTATCCACATTTTAATTTCAGGCTTGCGTGGGTCTTCTGTCAGTTTATCATGTCTACCCCAAAATTTTGCATCCTCTGCAGTCGTTAGCTAGTGATATTCATTTGTTCTCACTTGTCTTCTCCAACTTTTGATGATCAATGCAGCTATGTCCAAAACTACCAGGAAAAGGAGAAATTGGAACATAGGTATTGACATACATTCATGGAGCTCATGGCTGAGAGGACTTAAGGATTGTCTTCTTAAGATGCAAAATTGGAGCTGGGGATTTTGAAATAACGTTTCAAAGTTTTCTTTTTGGAGCTATTCTGAATAATTTCTCGCTGTCTCTTGACGTTTGTGGAAGAGAGAGAATTTATGGAGAAAACCTGGATTGGATTTCAATCCTTTTTGTGATGACTCTTCTGATGCTGTAGTTTTCATTGCTTATGTGAAACCTGGATGATTGCTTGAAGGAGTCAAAATAGCCGGAAGGAATATATTTTGGGTAAGTTTGGACAGGATGAGTTTGCCTGGAAGCTTATCTATTGTCGGCGACTCTGTAGAATCTGAATTTAACCTTACGGAAAGATAAAATTCGGGTTGCTTTATCAAGTTTTGCTATGCCTGCGTTCACTACCTTAAATTGCTCTAGTTTACTTGGTCACAAGTTGTTTTTTAAGCTACTTGGATCAGGGGTTTTCTGCGCAACTACAGGAATGTCAGCAGTCTATGATCATACCATCTATTCTAGAAACCTGTTGAAGTAGTTTGCCAAAACTGTGTTTTATTCCTTTGATTCGGTTTATATTTTGCCTTGAATTTTCTGTGTTTTTTGAGCTTAGAGGCCTCTGGACGAAATCCAATTTAAGAGTACCGAAATTGATGGCAATGTCATACCCTTAGCTTCTCATTTCTTCCCCTTCGTGATTAACTTTCGATCTCTCCGCTATTAATCAATGATGCTTGTCCCCAGTCTGAACTGAGCTTTATCTCCGAACTGGATATTGAGTTTGAATTTCTTAACCCCTCTCATATTCCTCATCCATCTAAAGCTGGTGCTACATTTTTCTCTATAACATGGTTGGTGGTCAGATTCTGGCTTTTCTGGATGCTTTTAGCGGTTTTCTCGAATGTTTATTCCCACTCATTTTCAGACCTGTTCTTTTATTATAAGAGAAGTTACGTATGCCGTCTGATTCTTTTTTCTTGGGTGGATTCTTCTCTCTTTTTATTTTATGATTGCTCGGAGTTTCTTAGTGTGGTTGTATGTTGAAATGGTCCTCTTGCTGCACATGAATTGCGCTACTGGTCCCTTGCTTAACTAGCATCGCTATGGTATAGTGGTTTACATCCATGGGACACACTAAACGCATAACTAAAGAATCAAGTTACATCCGTCTATCAAAAGAGAAGCCTACACAGAGAAAGTCCTTTTACAGATCAAACCGTTTTTGTTTTCTATGGTCGAAATCAGCAGTTATCTTGAGTCTTTATGGACAAAGCAAACTCAAGTTTAAAATAGGTGTTGCGTGAGAAGAAATCAAATAAATAATAAATAATTACAGTGGTGATGTTGTGGACGTGATCGCAATATGTTTTTCGTTGTTGTTTTCTATTGTCATGCTTTTTAAGCAATGGCTGACATTTCCATGTATAGCGCGGGCAACAAGACTAATTACAATCGTTATTTAGAAATTGATAATTTAGTAAAAGTTATAACGTGAATTGAACGGTGCCATTATGGGCACGCATTTATATAGAGAAATAATAGTTAACCCATAACACTTGACTTACTCCTTGCCTGGCACCACAAAAATTAGGATTAATTCCCCACTATCTCATAGTTGCTTTTCACTCGGACTAATTTGTATCTCTTCTGGATGGGGCCAAGTCATCAATTTACAAACTACAACTGCAAGAATGGATGTGCCTTTTCTTTTGTGATTATGATTATGATATGCAAACCTTACATATGCTGCATATACATCTTCTGAAAGAAAAATCTCACCTTGCTATTCCTTATAAATGATCTGGGTTTTATTAGAGGATCCTTAAACCCCTACTCCTTAAAGCATAAATTTGTTCTCTGCCCACGAGACTCTCCCTCATTGCTCACATGGAGATATTGTTCTCAAGTCCTTTCACTAGTAACTCTATTGATCATTTTAAATAATTCATGCGTTTGCTTTTGTAGAAAATCAACTTCCATTTGCAGAGCAAGAAAGAGAGGTTTTGCTCCAGATTAAATGGTTGAGGTAAATCCTTTGTACTTTGATGTAGAATTATTGAATCGCTTTCAGAATTCCAAAACCTTGGAAATTTTTTAAGAAGTAATTAGTTGGAAGTGCTTAATGTTTCTTCTTGATGATTCCAAGTTCTCGTCTACAATTCAGAAATCTAGAAACTTCACCAGTGGAATGAAATTGATCTAATTAAGGTAAAAATCAGCCCTTCCCTTCCTATAAATTCACAGTAAATAATCTAATGGTACGCATTACATTGCCTTTGTTTTATTGCACATTCTACTTGATAAACTGTATCATATTTAAGTTCCTTTTCATTGGGATGTGACCATAATACATTTAGAATCAATCACGACATTAACAAGTATCAATTGTGCTAGTTAGGTTCTAAACCTTTCAATTAGAACAATCTAGTTTTAAACTTTTTACATTTGTGCGAATTGCGTACATTGATCAATTTTGGCAGGTAATCACTAACATAAAATTTTTTTTTTTTTTTAATTTTCTGCATTTTTATTATTATTTTTTCTTTACTTATTCTTCTTGTCTTCCCTTTTTTTTCCCAACTGTGGGCCAACGAGGGCCCAAGATCCTTGCCCAAGCCTAGTGAGGGTGTTGCGGCCCTCAACGGCTAACATGCGAGGGTGTGGGCCCTCGCTTGTGAACAGTGATGGTTGGCCGACGACCTCCTTAGCCAAGTGGTAAAAAAAACAAAGAAAGAAAAGAAAAGAAAAGAACAAAAATTATAAAAGAGAAACAATCATTAACCCATAAGACTTGACTTAGTCTTGTCTGACACTATAAATTTGGGCTTAATTATCCACGATCTCCTTAGTAGAGCTGCTTTGCCCTTGGACTAATTTGAATAGGTTGAATTCTCTCTTCTGGATGGAGGCCCAGTCATTAATCTACAAAGTCCAAGTGAATTCTCTTTTGGAAGAATGGATGTGCCTTTTCTTCTATAACTATGATTATTATAAGCAATGGCCGGCAAATTCCCGTGTATAGCACAAACAACAAGACTAATTAAAATCGCTATTTCAGAATTGACAATTTAAAAGAAATCATAACGTTCAAAGCAACAATGCCGCTATAGACATGCATTTTTATAGAGAAACAATTATTAACTCATAAGACTTAGACTTAGTCCGTGTTCGGCACTGCAAAAATCGGGCATAATCCTCCACGATCTCCTTAATGGAGCTGCATTTCACTTCGACGAATTTGTAGAGGTTGAATTCAATCTTCCGAATGGGCCCGGTCATCAATTTACAAAGTCCAATTGAACTCTGGATGCACCTTTTCTTCTTTGACTATGATTATTAAAAAAGCAATAGCTGGCAAATTCCCATGCATAGGACGGGCAATAAAACTAATTAAAATCGTTATTTTGGAATTGATAATCTACGAAAAAATCATAACGTGAAATGAATGGTACAATTATAGACATGTATTTTTATAGAGAAACAATTATTAACTCAAAAGACTTAAAGACTTAGTTTTTGTTCGGCACTAGAAAAATTGGGGTAGTTCTCCACTATCTCCTTAGTGGAGTTGTTTTTCACTTGGACTAATTTGTAGAGCTTGAATTCTCTCTTCTGGACGGGGGCCTAGTCATCAATATACAAAGTCCCATTGAATTATATCTTGCAAGAATGGATGTGCCTTTTCTTCTATGACTTATAAACAATGGCCGGCAAATTCCTGTGCATAGCATGGGCAACGAGACTAATTAAATTCACTATATCAGAATTGATAATTTAGTAAAAATGATAACGTAAAATGAACGGTGTAGACACGCATTTTTATAAAAAATAATTATTAACTCATAACTCTTGGACTTAATTCATGTTCAGCAGTGCAAAGATTGGGCATAATTCTCCACTATCTCCTTAGTGGAGCTGCTTTGCACTTGGACTAATTTATAGAGATTGAATTCAATTTTCTGGATGCGGGCAGCCATGAATTTACAAATTCCTATTGCAATAATAAATGTGCCTTTTTCTACCACATTTGCTCCACTATCCTAGGTAGCCTATATTTTCATTTGTCCTATTCTCTTTTATCAATTTTGATGCTCCATATGTTGCTTCAAGGCAAGGGACACAAGAAGGACTTGTTTTATTAATTAACGCATAGGACGAACGCCAATAGAGAGAGGAATAGTTTCTTTTATTCTCTTTTTCGGTTTTTCTTTTTCTTAATCAAATTCGCGGGAGGATGCTTCGTGTGCATTGATTTTGTGGTTCAGCGTAAAATACAGCATCATCCGCGAGCTGACTCGAATGGATACGGTCCGGTTCGGAGTCTCTCCAGGTGTCTTGGGGCTTGGAATTTGAGAGGCACCCATGGGGACCGATGCCGGCAGAGCAGACCGGAAATTCGCCGGTAGTTGGCGACTCCCAGAGGTCGCTTCCGTTTCTCAAGAAGACTTACATGCTCATGAATGATCCCTCGGTGGACGATTTGATTTCGTGGAACGAGGATGGGACGACGTTCATCGCGTGGCGGCTAGCAGAATTAGGATTTCAATTTAGCTTGTTTTTAATTTATTATAAATGAAATTTGTAATAAAAATCAGATTGACATCATTTTAGCATTATGTTTTATGTTTTAATCAGGTCGTCGCCACTTATGAGATAGGAAATATTAAAAAGAAGTCACGCCAACATTTTTAATTAGCTAAATTGGCCGAAGTTAACTGAAGGACTTGATTACATAAAGTTATAAGTTTTAGGGTGTGTCGTTGGACTTTTGGGAAAAGTCTTTGAGAAAATGTAGGTTAAAAAGATTTTCCAAAATATAAATTGTAATCTGAAAGTCAACTATGAAGTACCTTTAAGCAAAATAATATTTGGAGAGATTATATTTACAAAGGACCTTTGTAATTAAAAAAAAAATTGTCAAAAGAAAAATAAAAAAGTTGGCCAACAAGGGCAAGCAGTCGCCGGTGATGGAAATCTATTGTTGGCAGCTGACATCTAAGGTTGTAAGACCTCAGGCGGCCCCAAGAGACGATCGGTGAGGGTCGCCTGGGGTCACGCAACCTCAACAAGGGCTGACTGGTTGCGTGACCTCGAGCGACCTTCACGGAGGTCATGTGATCTAGATTTGGGTCGTTGCGACTACGTGCGACCCAGATTTGGGTTGTCGGAGGTTGCACGACCTCGGCAAGGTCCGTTTGGTCGCGTGACCTCAAGCAGCCCTTCACAGAGGTGACGCACTAGATTTGGGTCATGGCGACGCAATTTGCAGGGGGTCACCGCAAGTCATAGAGGTTGCGCAACTAGCAAGTGACAATCGCCAGGGTAGCCGTGACCACATCAACCTCTCTCTAGCCTGTCGTTGACCCATCGCAGCCACGCGCAACCAAACCGGCCGACTCAATGGAGAATAAGATGAACAGTGAATCACGAGGCCAAAAACAGAAAAATAAAAATTGAGTGAGGATTGTTTTGGAACAAAATTTATATACTAAACCCTAGAGAGGGCCTTTTGAGAATGCTGAAAGCCCAAGGAAGCCTAGGACCTACCTTGGGCTTTCACCCTTTTAAAGGTAAACTTTCCCTCAAGATGGGTTTCAATAATTTAACCAAGCACCCAATATTTGGCCAAATAGGCTTTGGACACTCAAAGCTCCTTCCCATGGCCATTCCCAAATGCACCCTTAAACTTCATTGTACTTTTGTAAGCATAAGACTTAATTGTATTATCATGACAAGTTTTCAGTTTTTTATCGCACTTATCCCAAAATAAAAAGAATATTGGAGTAGCTCCAAAGATGAAGGAAGTGATGATCATTCGAAAAGTCATAAACGTTGACTTCGACTTGGAGTTATCTGTGGACTTTCATTTTCATAAACTTTAAAAAGTGATTAAAGTTTCTGAACTTGGCGTGTAAGTTATACATGGACTTTCATTTTCGAGAACTTTGACGGAAAGGAACATGTAAACTCTTTTTTTATTGTGATCGAAAACCAAAGCGAGGGATTAGATTTATTATTATTATAGATATGCTAAATGCATGCATTCGTTTTTTTACTCGGCACGTATATTCGGAATGCATAGGATATACTGTGAGAAGAAAGGAACATGTAATCTATCTTTTTATTATGATTGAAAATCAAAACGATAGATTAGATTCCCTACCATTATCAAATATGTTAGATGCGTGAATTCGTCTCCCACAAGGCACTTAGACCTTGGGCGCACGGGACATCCTATGAGATAAGAACATACCCATAAAGTAAAAGGAGCATTGTGAACATTTTGATACACTAATCGTTATTGCTTACCTAAACTATAATTTCATGATAATATTTTCGTATTGAATTAAAAATAGTAATTCCTGTGTGAACATGAAACTTAGTGACTCAAATACGTTAGAAACACGTTATACGACATATATTATCATGCTCAACAAAAGTCCACCCTTATCGTACCGCATTTTTGACAAGTAGCAGTTCCGCGATCCCTTTTTCGTTCCACATACCGGTCCATACACCGGGTAACCTAGGTCTAGCCTTGAAGTATCAGCAATAATTTACTTGACTTTTAGGGTAGATCCCAAGTGGACCATTTTCCAACTCGGAATCATTTGGAGCAACATTTCCACAATGGATGGAGACACAAGAGGAGGACATGTCATAACTCTCTCGAGTGCTTCTATATATGGGGCTTTTCCTAGGTGTTTAGCCTAACAGATCACTTTTGTGGCTTGATCTTTCAAAAATTTTACCAAACACCCAATATTTGGCTAAATGGTCTTTGGACACTCAAAGTTCATTCCCATGGCCATTCCCAAATGCCCCTTAAACTTGATTGTACTTTTGTAAGCATAAAACTTAATTGTATTTTTATGATAAGTTTTGGGATTTTTATCGCACTTATCCCAAAATAAAAAGAATATTGGAGTAGCTCTAAAGATGAAAGAAGTGATGATCATTCGAATAGTCATAAACGTTGACTTCGACTTGGAGTTATCCGTTGACTTTCATTTTCATGAACTTTAAAAAGTGATTAAATTTTCTGAACTTGGTGTGTAAGTTATACATGGACTTTCATTTTTGTGAACTTTGACCGAAAGGAACATGTAAACTCTTTTTTTATTGTGATCGAAAACCAAAGCGAGGGATTAGATTTATTATTATTATTATTAGATATGCTAGATGCATGCATTCGTTTTTTACTCGGCACGTACATTCAGAATGCATAGGATATCTTGTGAGAAGAAAGGAACATGTAATCTCTCTTTTCAGTATGATTGAAAACCAAAACGATAGATTAGATTCCCTACTATTATTAAATATGTTAGATGCGTGAATTCGTCTCCCACAAGGCACTTAGACCTTGGGCGCACGGGACATCCTATGAGATGAGAACATACCCATAGAGTAAAATGAGCATTGTGAACATTTTAATACACTAATCGTTATTGCTTACCTAAACTATAATTTCATGATAATATTTTCGTATTGAATTAAAAATAGTAATTCATGTGTGAACATGAAACTTAGTGACTCAAATACGTTAGAAACACATTATACGACCTATATTTTCTATATTGTAACTACAAAATTAGGTCTTATCCTAAACACATGCTCAACAGAAGTCCGCCCTTATCGTACCGCATTTTTGACAAGCAACAGTTCCGCGATTCCTTTTTCGTTCCACATACCGATCCATACATCGGGTAACCTAGGTCTAGCCTTGAAATATTAGCGATAATTTACTTGACTTTTAGGGCAGATCCCAAGTGGCCCATTTTCTAACTCAGAATCATTTGGAACAACATTTCCACAATGGATGGAGACACAAGAGGAGGACCATGTCATAACTCTCTCAAGTGTTTCTATATATGGGGCTTTTCCTAGGTGTTTAGCCTAACAGATCACTTTTGTGGCTTGATCTTTCAAAAATTTTACCAAACACCCACTATTTGGCCAAATGGGCTTTGGACACTCAAAGCTCATTCCCTTGGCCATTCCCAAACACCCCTTAAACTTGATTGTACTTTTGTAAGCATAAAACTTAATTGTAATTTTATGATAAGTTTTAGGATTTTTATCGCACTTATCCCAAAATAAAAAGAATATTGGAGTAGCTCTAAAGATGAAGGAAGTGACGATCATTCGAATAGTCATAAATGTTGACTTTGACTTGGAGTTATCTGTGGACTTTCATTTTCATGAACTTCAAAAAGTGATCAAAGTTTCTGAACTTGACGTGTAACTTATTCATTGACTTTCATTTTCGCAAACTTTGACTGAAAGGAACAAGTAAACTATTTTTTTTTATTGCGATTGAAAACCAAAGTGGTAGATTAGATTTTTTATTATTATTAGATATGCTAGATGCATGCATTCGTTTTTTACAGGGCATGTGCATTCAGAATGCATAGGATATCCTATGAGAAGAAAGAAACATGTAATCTCTCTTTTTATTATGATTGAAAACCAAAACGATAGATTAGATTCTCTACTATTATTAAATATGTTAGATGCATGAATACGTCTCCCACAAGGCACTTAGACCTCGGTTGCACAAGACATCCTATGAGATGAGAACATGCTCATAAAGTAAAATGAGTATTGTGAACATTTTAATACACTAATCGTTATTACTTACCTAAACTATAATTTCATGATAATATTTTTGTATTGAATTATAAATAGTAATTCTTGTGTGAACATGAAACTTAGTGGCTCAAATATGTTAGAAACACATTATACGACCTATATCATCTATATTGTAACTACAAAATTAGGTCTTATCCTAATCACATGCTCAACAGAAGTCCACCTTTATCGTACCACATTTTTTACAAGTAACAGTTTCACAATCCCTTTTTCGTTCCACATCCCAGTCCACACGCCGGGTAACCTAGGTCTAGCCTTGAAGTATTAGCGACGATTTACTTGACTTTTAGGGCAGATCCCAAGTGGCCCATTTTCCAACTTGGAATCATATGGATGGAGACACGAGGAGGACCATGTCATAACTCAAGTGCTTCTATGTGTGGGGCTTTGCTCAGGTGTTAAGCCTAACGGATCACTTTTGTGGCTTGATCTCTCCCACTCTAGCATGGCGAATTGAGACCGAAATGAAGTCGAGATAATAAAAGTGTGACTTGGATTCGATTTGATTCTATAGGAAAATTGTGGTGCTCAATCTATTATTTTTATTCAATCAATTTAGAAAATAAGTTCAACTTGGAAATTAGTCTGTTGTGAGGTTTGCAACTTTGTTGCACAATATGATGCCTATGTATAGAAAGATACGCTTCCATTGTGAAAGATGCATGAGTGCTCTCCACCATTACACTCTAACTTGAACATAACCAGGTTTCAAGCCCAAAAGAGGGCTTTGAAAATTTCAAACAAGCGAAGAGAAATCTAAAGCAAGGGTTTATGAGATATTTGTTTTAATTAAGCAAGTTTTAATATTAAATCCGCCAAATTTCAAAAAGAAAAAGAGTTAAAGATCGTAGATTTGCCAAATTCCCAATTCTCTTCTCTCTTTTTTCAATTTCTGTCTTGTAAATTTTTTAGAGATACTTTTGATTTTAAGGTTTTCAATATAGCCACTTAGCATGGCGTATGTAACGCCAACACGGAAATTTTGCAGCCCCATCCGCATATTTTTAGCAACGACATTAGGAATTTACCAACTAAATCAGAAATCTCAACCGAAATTTTGCAGCTTTTCCAATTCCATTTATG
This sequence comes from Eucalyptus curtisii, assembly GCA_017140595.1. Classification (NCBI taxonomy): domain Eukaryota; kingdom Viridiplantae; phylum Streptophyta; class Magnoliopsida; order Myrtales; family Myrtaceae; genus Eucalyptus; species Eucalyptus curtisii. Next base: position 38,592,679 of record CM029500.1, on the reverse strand, counting down.
AATATTTGCTTCTATTGTCTCTCTAAGTGCCCATCTGGAAGCCTGAATTTTGCTTGTCCCCTGAACCTGAAGTTGTTTCTTTCCTTCCTTTGACCAAGAAAGATAAAGTCGAAGGCGAAGGCGCTGATTTGCCAATAGAAAATGGGGATGGTCCTGGTTCTCAAAGTTTGCACAGGATGAGTTCGCCTGGAAGCTTATGTATTGTCGGCCTCTGTATAGAATCTGAATTTAACCTTACCAACATCTTGAATTACTTAAGTTTACTTGATCACAAAGTTGGTTTCTAACGTACATCGTGTCGTGGGTTTTCTACGCAACTACTTGCTTCCTTAACGAGGAATGTTGCAGTTTATGATTGTCCCATCTATCCTAGAAACTCGTCGAAGTAATTTGCCAAAACTGTGTTTTCTTCCTTCGACTATGTTTATATTTTACCTTGATTTTTCTGTGTTTTTTAGACTCAAAGGCCTCTTGATTGATTCCAATCTACAAGTATCGAAATTGATGACAAAATATGATCCTTAGCTTCTCTTATCTTCCCCTTCGTTAGTGACCTTTGATCTCCGCGGTAAAAAACAACCATGCTGTTCTCCAATCTAAACTAGGCTTTATCTCTGATAAACGTTACTGCATTATAACTCATCATCAATTGGTTGCATGGGTTTTGAGTCTATGGAAGATTTGAACTGTTTATTGAGTTTAAATTCCTCATCCTGCTCATATAATTATCCATCCAAAGCTTGTTGCTACATTTTCCTTTACAACATAGTCGGTGGTTAGATTTTGTTTGTTTTCTTTTTCTTTTTTTTAAATACTTTTAGCAGTGATATTGAGTGTTCATCCCTACTCGTTGTCAGACCTTTTTTTATACTATAAAATAAGATACACATGCGGTCTAATTCTTTTTTCTTGGGAGGATTTTTCTCTTATTTTATTTTTTGATAGCTCTGAGTTGCTTAGTGTGGTTTATATGTTGGAATGGCCCTATGACCACCTTTCACTTGCTGCACATGAATTGCATTAATGATCCCTTTCTTTATTACCATCACTATTTGTTTAGTGATTTACACCCATGGGAAACACTAAACGCACAACTAAAGAATCAAATTATATCTTTCTATTGAAAGAAAAGCCTACATAGAGAAAGTTCTTTTACATATTAAACCGTTTATGTTTTCTAAGGTGAAAATCATCATTTATCTAGAGTTTTTATGGGCAAAGCAAGCTCAAGTTTAACATAGGTGTTGTGGGGGAAGAATTCAGAAAATAATTACATTTGTGATGTTGTGAAAGTAGTCGCAATATATTTTTCGATGGTGTTTTCTATTGTGTTGCTTTTTAAGCAATGACCAACATATTCCTGTGCGTTGCACAAGCAACAAGACTAATTAAGATCATTATTTCGAAATTGATAATTTAGTAAAAATCATAACTTGAATTGAGTGGTACTATTATAAGCATGCATTTATATAGAGAAACAGTTATTAACCCCTAAGACTTGACTTAGTCTGTGTACGTCACTGCATAAATTAAGTGTAATTCTCCACTATCTCCTTAGTGGAGATGCTTTTCACTTGGACTAATTTCTAGAGGTTGAATTATGTCCTTTGGACGGGGCCTAGTCATCAATTGACAAACTCTAATTGCAAGAATGGATGTGGCTTCTCTTCTTGGACAGTGATTATGATACGTGGACCTTACATGTGCTACACATACATCCTTCGAGATGGCACACATGCATCCACATAAGGTGCATGTTTGGAACCCCAACTTGTCACATTGAAAGAAAAATCTCCCCCCTGCTTCGCTATAATTGATCTGGATTGAATTAGAGGATCCTTAAACCCCCACTCTCTAAAGCATAAATTTGTTCTCTGCCTGCGAGACCATCCCTAGTTGCTTATGGAGAGATATTTTTCTCAAGTCCTTTCATTAGTAACTCTATTGCTCTTTTTAAATAATTTATGTGTTTGCTTCTCTAAAAACTCAACTTCCATTTGCAGAGAGCAAAAAGGAGAGGCTTTGCTCCAGCTTAGACAATGCATCATAGACCCATCTCGATTTATGTTGGCGATTTTTTCTTTAATGTAGTACAAGTTTTAGTATCCTTGAAATTCGAGTTATGGAAAAATGCATTTTGCATTCCATGAACTGTAAATGGAGAAACTAGAAAAGTGATTTAAAAGCTGCTCACTACTATAGCTCATCATCATTGTCAAATCACTCAAATAATCTTCCGACTTGACACATTTCAAAAATCAAAGGAAGGATAGGTTCATGAATATGTGGGAAAATTGCCCAAAAAGTCCTAAACCTATTGCACTTTTATCAACTTAGTCATAAACCTTTTAATTTTGCCAATTGAGTTATAAACTTTTGAACTTTTAGCCAATTGAGTCCATCTTGGCCGGAATTCACTGATGTGGATGCTAGTCGTCCTACATGGCATGGTCGGCGTTGATATGGACAAAATTTATTATTTTTTAAATATGTTTTCTAATTAAACTCAATAATATTTATTCTTCACAATTTCTCACGAAATATTTCTCAATATCACAAAGAAATATCCAAATCTTACTGCATGATTTCACGGCTTGAACACCAACTTAATGAGACTTAATTCACGAATTATTCTCCAACAACGGTATGAGAATTTCACAGACCCGGGAACTCTCCATGAACGGCGAATCAACAAGGCTAACTCCCAAAAGAGATTTGCTTATTTTACATATTAAACGTGGAACTCTAGGCCTTGCCGAATCCAACCCAAATTTGGAAAGTTGATATACCTAATTTGTTCTGAAACTTAATCCAACTTGTTTTAAGTTCTTAAATTTATTGCTTATTTGTCCATCGAATTTCCAAATAGAAAATCTCTTATATGAATTTAGACTTTCACTTACAAACTCAAGCTCGAGACATATTTCGACATTAATAGGAAGCAGAGCCAGGAGAAGAGCTTAATTGAGTTGATTCAGTCATGCTTAGTGATGAGAGGAAGAAGGATAAGCGTGAGCCTGCCGTAGAGGCCATTCTATGTGTTTGTGGAAAAGCATATATATATTTGTGGTGTTGAAGTGCCAGTGTGTGTGTGTGTGTGTCTCTCTCTCTCTCTGTGGCACATGCTTTATTCAAGAGCTTCCTGTCTAAGGTACCAATACCGAAGGCACCTTCTTAACAATGAGAAGCTTAGGGTGGAACCGCTCGAGCGAGGATCCAACAATGTTCATGTCCATTATCAAATGAAACAGTTGAGGCCAATCCTTTCTACTCTTGATGCAAAACTATTGAAGCGCTTTCAGAATACCAGAAGCTTGGAAATTCATGCGAAGTAATTAGTCAGAAGCATTTGATGTATGTTCTTGTTAATTCCAAGTTCTCGACTACAATGCAGAAAGCTAGAAAGTTTATCAGTTGAATGAAAATGATGTAATTAAGGTAAAAAATGAGCCCTTTTCTTTCTATAAATTTACTGTAATAATCTTACGATAGACACTACATTGCCTTTGTTTTATGCTCAATCTAATTGATAAAATGTATCATTGTTAAGTTCTTTTTTATTAGGATGCGATCAAAATATTTTAAGAATTGATCGCGACATCAACACGTATCATTAGGGAAGTTCTTTTTTTATGTAGAGAGAGAGAGAGAATGTTCACTTTATCTGGAGTTATTCTTGGATTACCAGTGTTACCTTACCTATAATTGATACTCAAATGGTGGTTTTTACATTTCATAATAATAGAATGCGTGTACATAACGAAATCTCTCCACAAGTGTAGTATGTCAGAATTTCTAAAAACTTTTTATTTGTTGAGTAGAAAGTCTAAAAGTTTTTGTGACTTGCTTTTATGTTTCGAGCGACTAATTCATTAATTACATGTTATTGAAAAGGTCTCACAAATCTAGATTTAATCTTTTTAACAAAAAAAGGGGGGAGAATGAAGCTTTTGCATAAATGCAGAGGGTAGTAAAACAATTTGTCCTCCCACAGTTGCTGGAGTTTTGCGAATACACGACATTTACTTATGGAAAAAAGAAATAAATGCAACCAAATCAACATGAACACTCTTTCAACCAAATATATATGATATGGTATGAGTCAGTGTTATAAGCTTATAGCAGTAGGCAAAGGCAAACGCCTCCCGGTTTCAACTTTTCCAACTATGATACTGATTATGTGAGGCATGACTGCTACTCTATTGGACTTACTGTGTCGCAAAAGCGGAAATAAACAAGAATACTGGACTAGCTCTAAAGATGAAGTAAGTTATTATTATGAAATGTCATAAACATTGACTTTGACTTGGAGTTATTGGTGGGTTTTCATTTTCATGAACTTTAAAAAGTGGTAAATATTGACTCGACTTGGAGTTTTGCGCGGACTTCATTTTCATGAACTTTGATTGAAAGGAACATGTATGCATTCGCCTCTCACACGGCAATTACTCAATATGCTAGATGTGTACATTCATCTCTTACACGGCCCGTAAATCCTAGGTGCACAAAATATCATCTGAGATGAGAATGCATTCATATACTAAAATGAGCATTTCAGACATTCCAATGTACTAATCTTTATTATTTATTTGAGATATATTTTTCATGCTAATATTTTTTGTAATTGAAAACACTATTTAAAATAATAATTCTTCTTTGAACATGATACGTTAGAAACACATTAAACTACCTATATTATCTTTGTTGTAACTTCAAAATCATGTATGATACTAGTTACATGATTAAAAGAAGTCTACCCCTATCGTTTGGCACGAATGACGTTCCGCGCTCCGATATTTTGCTCCCTATGCCCAAGCGATCCATACTCCACATAAACTAGGTCTAGCTTGTAGTATTTGGATATTAGCGATAATTACCCGACTTCTAAGGCAGATCCCAACTGGATTGACATTTCCACAATGGACGTAGACGCAAGTGGAGGACCATGGCTTCTCTCTCTGCAATGCCTCCATTTTGGAGGCTTTGCCTATATGGTCAGCCAACATGTGAACTTTGTGGCTTGATTTGTCTCACACTCAAATTACCACGCCCTTACCCAATATATGTACCTTTTAGCGGTTTTGATTGAGATCTCTCCGACAGTTTAAATCTCTCTACCTCTTCTATTGTGTCTCCGTGAAATCCTAATGAATGGTACGTTACCATCATCCTTACGAGCAAGAAGACCAGTTAGCATCATTGTTCCAGAGTTGGTAATCTAGTTAAGATAAAAACGTAAAATAGACGGTGTCTTTAGATACTCGCAATGTAGACGGGGTGTCTTTAGATACTCGCAATGTAGACCGAGAAACGGCCTTGATATGAATAATGACATAGACCCAAAAGACTTGACTTTATCCAAGACCAGCACTGCAAAATGTCACGAAAAGGGACAAAGAAGAAAAAGTTATGGAGTCGTGAAGGAAGACATAGAGGAAAAATTGTATTCCTTCATTGAATTGTAATCTTTGTACAAGATGTACTTAATTACAAAAGAAGAATCAATAAAAGGAAATAAAAATAATCTCCTATCTTTTCCTATCTTTCTAGTCCTAAAATAAAAGGACTTTGTATCAATTTACAATTGATATATTCTAAGTGAATCATATCTTCCAACACTCCCCCTCAAGCTGGTGGTCTGTATATGTCCAAGACACCAAGCTTGTTTAGAAGATATGCATGTTGTCTTTGACAAAGAGGCTTAGTAAATATATCCGCAGGTTGCTCCACGGTTCTGATTCCTCTTGTCTCGACTATCCCTTCTTGAATCTTCTTTCGAGTAAAATGACAATCCACTTCTATATGTTTTGTCCTCTCATGCAGTACGGGCTTCGCTACAAGTTTGAGTGCTGAATCATTGTCACAAAAAAGTAGAGTTGGTCCTTTAACTTGTGCCCCGAGATCCAGAAGTAGACCCCTTAACCAGACTATTTCACAAACAGTCTTGGCCATAGATCTATATTCAGCTTCAGCTGAAGATAATGATACAGTAGAATGTTTCTTTGTCTTCCATGAAAGTAAAGATTCCCCGAATTTGATATAGAAACCGATGATAGATCTCCTACTCATAGGACATGTGGCATAGTCCACATCGCAATAGGCCATCATTTCCATGTTGCATTTTCGAGAAAGGAGTATCCCTAAGCCCGGACATGTCTTCAAGTATCTCACAATTTTCAAGACCGCATTCATGTGAGATTGTTTTGGACTGTGCATAAATTGACTAAGAGTTTGTACTGCATAGCAGATATCCGGCCTAGTCATGGTCAGATATATAAGTTTCCTTATGAGTCTCTGATATCCCGATGGATCTTTTAACAGAGGATCATCAAAAGAGGATATACCATTATCATACTCAATAGAAGTCAGCTTGGCATTTTGCTCGATAGGAATAATTGCTGGTCTGCAGCCCGACAGTCCTGCTTCTGATATGATCTCCATCATGAATTTTCGTTGGCTTAGTGAGATTTATTGATATGAACGAGCTATCTCAATTCCAAGAAAATACTTAGGTGGTCCTAAGTCTTTGATGTGAAAAGTGGAATGCAAATACTCTTTAAGTTTCTTTGTAGCAGAATCATCATTTCCCATGATAAGTATGTCATCAACATAGATCATCAAATAAATAGATGACATACCTTTTGTCCAGGTGAATAAAGCATAGTCATACTTGGATTGTTTGAACCCGGTGGCCATAAGTGCATTAGTGAATTTGGCATACTATTGCCAAGAGGCTTGCTTCAATCCATAAAGAGATTTGCGGAGACGACATACCTTAGACTTCCCCTATCTCCGTAATCTTGGTGGAAGCTCCATGTATATCTCCTCGTCCAGATCACCATGCAAGAAGGTATTATGGACATCCATTTGATGCAGTGGCCAGTCACGAAAAGCGGCAACCAATAGGAAAGAACGAACAGTAACATCTTTTGCTACTGGCGAGAAAGTTTCATGGTAGTCGAAACCTTCTCGTTGTGTGAAGCCTTTGGCCATTAACCGGGCTTTGTATCTTTCTACATAACCATCTGCTCTGTATTTAATCTTATATACCTACTTACACCCAATGGGTTTGCGATGAGCGGGTAACGATACTATATCCCAAGTTTGATTTTCTACCAAGGCATGTAACTCAGACTCCATGGCCTTTCGCCAACGAGGATCATTTCTTGCCTCATTATAACTAGAGGGTTCTAGTTCCTCAGAAATACGGCTCATACAACATAGATGTTCTGGCGATAATCTATCAAAGGAAATATAAGCGGAGATAGGGTAACGAGTACCTGAGGATCTTGAAGAACCACATATAAAATCTTTCGTCCAAGTTGGTGGACGAGTAGCTCGACCAAAACGTCGCAGTGGTTCATGTTGTATGATAGATGATTCTTCAGTAAAATTTGCTTATGAAAGATCCCTCAACTGTGTCGGCTCTTCTATAGGGGACTCTTCACTAGAATCACCGATAGGATTTTCAATAACCACTGGGGACAAAATATCTACTGGTCTCGGAGGAGAAGCAATAAGAAGTGTTCCCCCAGAAGATAAGTCCTCTTCCATTAAGAATTGATCATTCCTTGTCTTCTCATCTTCAGATGAAGAATTGAAGTGTGAGAATGGGAAAATATCTTCATGAAAAATAACATCCATGCTTACAAAGAAGTCCCCAGTAGATGGTTCATAAAGCCTGTACCCTTTTTGCAATGTTGGATAGCCCATGAATATGCATTGTCTGGCACGAGGTGCCTTCTTATCTCTATGCCCGACTGTAGTCATGTAACAAAGACACCCAAAAACTCTAAGATGACTCAGATTCGGTTTCCTTCCATATAATAGCTCAAAAGGTGCCTTCACTTTTAGAATTCGTGACGGCATGCGATTGATCAGATATGCTGCCGTGACCACACAATCTCCCCAAAAATTCTTAGGAATAGAAGCCTGGAATTTAAGGGCACGTGCTACTTCTAAGAGATGACGATGTTTTCTCTCAACAACTCCATTTTGTTGTGGTGTATAGGTGCAGGAACTCTCATGCAAGATTCCATTTAAGGAAAATAAAGAAGCACATTTAGCATTAAAAAACTCTCTTCCATTGTCAGTTTGTATCCGACGGATTGTTTTTCCAAATTGAGCTTTAGACAAGGAAATGAAGGTCTTTAGATGAGAAAAGACCTGATTTTTAGATTGCATAAGGAATATCCATGTTGCACGAGAGAAATCATCCACAATTGTGAGAAAGAAGCGAGACCCATCATGATTCAAAGTATGATATGGCCCCCAAACATCAGCATGGATTAGAGAAAAAAATCTCATATGTTCTAGAAGTGCTATTTTGAAAAGGAGCATGTGTTTGTTTCGCTATGGGACAGATCAGACATTCAGGATAAGAAAATGATGCAGAATGACCCAATCTTTTATGACTAAGAAAAATCATTTCATTGGTAGCGGCATTACACAATGATTTATTGAATATAACATAAGGTAATTTAGAAAGATGCGGAAACTCCATCCAAAAATATAGCCCTTGATTGACTCTACCCAAACCCATCAGTTTGCCAGTTGAAAGGGCTTGAAAGAAGCATTTATCAGAATGGAAAAGGATTCGACATGAGTTTTCCTGACAAGCTCGAGCAACTGATATGAGATTGAAGTGAAACTCAGGGACATATAGCACATTTCGAAGAGTAATAAGGGAACTAAGATTCACAGTGCCAGTTATTGTGACTTTAGTAGTGTGTCCATTCAGTAGCTGTACCGATATGGGGATAGATAATTTGGTAATGTCAGAAAGAAAAGCTTTATCATAGACTATGTGGTCACTAGCACCTGAATCAATAATCCATACATTCTTCGAAATTGAATTCATCAAGCAGTAAATGTACCTGTGAAACTTCCACCCTTATCAGAAGCATCCAATTTCTTCAATGCTTCCATCACCTCGTGATATTGTTCATGGGTAATTGTATTTCCCATAGGTTGGCCCGATATTTGGAAAACTGAGGACAATTTCCCCCTCTCTTTTTCTGCTGATTTTCCATGTAATTTCCAACAGTTCTCAATTGTATGGTGCGAACACTTACAATAATCACAATACATTTTACATTTTCCTTTGGGCCCATTATTCTTTGCAAATGGATATCTGGTCGTGGGCTGAGCTACTTGGGTCGAAAAATTCCCATATGGCCCATCGGATGAGCCGAATAAATTTTCACGTGGGCCATTTGGCTCATGAAAGCTTGCGGAGCGATTGGATCCAGCAAACGGGTTTCCGCGTGGCCCATCCGGCCCATTGATGCTCGCTGAACATGAGCCATCCGATCTAGCTAGATTTACACTCCGTGAGCCGTTAGATCCAGCCGCACCTAGGAACAAACATGAGTCGTCCGATCGTTGGAACAGATCACCACCGTCTGCGGTCTTCCTCATAAATCTAGGGTTTTCGTTATTTTCGAACCCTAGATCCACCTCTCCTCTATTCTTCTGCGAGGAACGGAAATGGCTCCTTGCGGCGAGGACCATTCCGTCTCCTCCCTTGCCATGGTCCGTCGCTCTTTGTTGGCTCTCCTCCTGTGTGGCGAGTTGATAGATGTGGCCAAGACTCGGCAGGGGCTCCACGATGAGTATCTGAGAACGAAACGACTGGTAAGTGTCGTTGAGGATAAGGAGGAATCTAATCGCCTTCTCCCTCTCTCGCATGTTCATGTATTGTTCCCGTATCTGGTCGGGCCAGTTGAATTTCTCTTCTGCTACTTCCAATTCGTTCCATAGGGACAAAAGTTTATTGTAAATCGTCGCAACGTCCATGTTCCCCTGTTTCAGATCTAAGATCTGCTGTGTGAGTGAAAAAATCTTTACTTGATCAAGTTTTCCATACATCTCTTGTATGTTGTCCCACATCTTTTTTTAATCCTCCGTCGGGGGAAGTCCGGCCGCGACTTCGGAAGTGATGCAGTTTCCAATCCAGGTTCTGACTAGTTGATTGCATCTCCTCCAAAGCCGTGCCATTCGCTCATCGGAGGGAATCGGTAAGGTTCCGTTGATGAACACCTCTTTACCCTTCGTTACTAGTGCCCTCCGGAATTCATGCGACCAGCTTGAATAGTTGTCGGCACCCTTTAGCTGCTGACTGATAATTTTGAGCTCTGGTCCGTCTCCGTTTGTCATGTAAAGAGGGTCGCCGGGTTCCGGCCGGCCACTGGCAGCGAGGATATGGTATGGAGGAAAGAAGTCGGGTACAGGATTCGGGTAGGGATTTGTTCCCTAACCCGAGCCGCTCAACCCAAATCCATGACCCGTATTGAAAAAACCCGGGTAGGGATTCGTTCCCATACCCGATCTAGTCGTCCCTCCCATCTGCGCCGAGTCGATGGTTGGGTTTGCCCCATCATTGGTTGGTAGGCCCCCATCGGCTCGCACGTTGCTCTAGTAGCCAGGCGATGATGCATTAGGGCTCAGCCCTTGGTACCATGGATATGGCATCCATGGATATGGGTAGCCCGAAAAGGGCTGCCCTAGATTAGCCTGAGCCTGAAACTGCTGCCACTGCACATGTTGAGCTTGCTGTTGGATCTGGCTTTGCTGCTGTTCAGATGCAAGAACCACAATTGATGAATCTTGGTCATCCAGGTTTTGCAGTGATGCCTCTCCCGTAGATTGATCGACTGGAGTTAAGGTAGGATCTTGCGGTTTCGTCATGGTGTATAAAATTTGATTCCTGTGGTAACTCTTTTGCAGATAAAGCTTCTTCTAGGCAATCAACAATTTGATTCCTTCAGCTACACTCTTTTGGAAATCGGAGTTCCTTGAGGTAATCAAAGCGGAAGCAAGAAGTTAGGTCAGAACCGAGGATGGCTCTGATACCATTTCACGAAAAGGGACAAAGAAGAAAAAGTTCTGGAGTCGTGAAGGAAGACAGAGGAAAAATTGTATTCCTTCATTGAATTGTAATCTCTGTACAAGATGTATTTAATTACAAAAGAAGAATCAATAAAAGGAATCAATAAAAGGAATCAATAAAAGGAAATAAAAATATTCTCCTATCTTTTCCTATCTTTCTAGTCCTAAAATAAAAGGACTTTGTATCAATTTACAATTGATATATTCTAAGTGAATCATATCTTCCAACACAAAATATTGGACGGGCTTGTCCGCAATCTCCGTAATGGCGCTACTCTTGCTTCCAATTTGACAGGGACGTCTTATCTAGATGGGGTCCAGTAATCAATTTACAAACTCCAACTACAAGATCGGATGAGCCTTTTCTCTCTGACAACGACTATCATATGTGGACCTTAAATGCGCTGCATATACATGATACACATGCATGGACAAAAGGTGCATGCACGAAACCACAACTTGTCACGTTAAAAAAGAAATCTCTCCCTACTCTTCTCTATAAATGATTTGGGTTTGGTTAGAGGACCCTCAAAATCTACATTCTAAAACATGAATCCATCCTCTCTCTCATTGCTCATGGGGAGATATTGTTCCCGAGTGCTCACACTAGTAACTCTATTACTTGTTTTAGATAATTCAGGTGTGTGCTTTTGTAACAATTCAACGTCCATTTGCAGAGAGCAAGAAAGAGAGGCTCTGCTCCAGCTTCGACGAAGCCTCGTAGATCCATCTGGCTTGCTTTCTTCATGAAAAGGCAGAGATTGCTGCAGATGGAAAGGAGTGATTTGCGATAGAGTATATGGTCATGTCATCAATCTCTAATTATCACACCAGCCAGCAAAAGACGAAACTAGTACTTATTTTGACATGGGACGGAAGCTTCTACTGGCTAGTGGTGAGTTGAACTCTTCTTTGCTCCACTTGAAATACTTGAACCACTTGGACTTAAGCGGGATCGACTCCGATCATGGAAGAATACTCGAATTCATTGGTTCAATTAAACAACTGAGGTACCTCAATCTATCGTTTGCCAAGTTCCATGGAACGGTTCCTCAACAATTAGGAAATCTCACCAAGTTGAAAGTCCTCGATCTTGGTAATGAAGATGAAAATTTGGTCGTGGATGATATCCTGTGGATTTCTCATCTTCAATCACTAAAGTACCTCGACATGAGTGGCTCAATGATTGCGAAAGAAAGAGTTCTCGTGCAGGTAATCAGCATGCTTCCAGCTTTATCGCATTTGAGTTTATCAGGTTGTGGATTACATAATTTTCACATGTCTTCTAATCACTTCGCCAATTCTACTTCTCTTGTTCATCTTCAATACCTCGATCTTTCGAGTAATCTTTTCAAAGGTCCCATTCCGAGCACTTTGTTTCAAAACATGACTTCTCTTCAACATCTTGATCTTTCATTGAACTCTTTCAACTCATCAATTCCTATGTGGTTTGACAAGTTTACAAGCCTTGCTCATCTCAATCTCGAGGAAAATGCTTTTGATAGCATTGAAGGAGGCTTATTCTCATTCTTAAAGAACATGCGGTACCTCAAGTCATTGCATTTGTGTGCTAACCAAATCGGAGAAGAGATTTCGACAACCCAAGGAAATTCATCGGGATTCATCAAGAATAGCTTAGAGAGTCTAGAGATATATTCAAATCATCTTAAGGGTGCTCTACCCTATTGGTTGGAGCACTTCACAAACTTAAAAAGTATCATGCTTTCCAACAATTTCTTCTCTGGTCTAATCCCTAGTGTCATTGGATCATTGTCAAATTTGGAAATACTAGATCTTTCGAATAATGGATTGAATGGGACCATTCCACCATCAATAGGTCAGTTGTCATCATTGAGATCGTTAGACCTTTCTAATAATCAATTGGGGGGGGGGGGCATATTCCTGAGGCATTAGGGAAATTGAGGGCTTTGCAAGAGTTGCTTCTTTACAGTAATCATTTAGAAGGTGTGATTACCGAAATCCATTTTTCTAATTTGTCGAGGCTCAAGGATTTGGAGATCGATGACAATAATAATTTGAGTTTTAAGGAAAAACCCAGCTAGATACCGCATTTCCAACTAGTGATTATTGGGATGAACTCTTGTAAATTCGGAGCTAAATTTCCCCGATGGATTCAAACACAAGTGAACGCCACATATATCAAACTCTCCAATGCTTCCCTTTTTGGGCCCTTACCGAATTGGTTAGCCAACTTGACATTATCTTCACTCAATCTATCTTACAATCAGATTACCTTGCCAAAATGGTAAGCCAACTTGACGTTTTCCAAGCTCGATCTATCTTACAATCAAATTAGTGGGCCCTTGCCAGAATGGTCAGCCAACTTGATGTTTTCTGGGCTCAATCTATCTCACAATCATATTACTGGGCCCTTGCCAGAATGGTTAGACAACTTGACGTTTTTTGGGCTCGATCTATCTTACAATCAGATTACGGGGCTCTTGCCCAACATGTTTATTAACTGTTTCTATTTATATCTCTCCCACAACTTGATCTCCGGTTCTCTGCCAATAGATATTGGTATTATGTACCCGGTACGTACTATGTATCTCAATGACAACCTAATCGGTGGTACTATACTGTCATCATTATGTGATATGGAGTTGCTTGATTTAAATCTTGCCCATAATAACCTATCTGGTAGTATTCCAGACTGTTGGAAGGGCTCTTTATCATTTTTGACTTTGTCATTCAATAAGTTGTCCGGAGTAATTCCTAGCTCACTTGGATCATTGCCTTACCTTACCACCCTACACTTGAATGGAAATCGTCTCAATGGGGAGCTTCCTCAAGCTTTAGATTATTGCACGAATCTGGTAATTTTAGACCTTGGAGAGAATAATTTGTCTGGAAGCATTCCGACATGGTTTGACGAAAGCTTTCAGTCCTTATTGATCCTGAGGCTACGAGAGAATAGGTTTGTCGGCAGCATCCCTCCGCAACTCTGCTCACTATCAAGATTGAATATATTAGACATTGCAGTGAACAATTTGACGGGAGTGATTCCACGTTGTCTTGCCAATATGAGCAACATGATCAACTTGAATCAAGGCAATCCATTTGGATCTGTGGCCATGACTCCTATACAAGATATAATTTCCTTGTCATTCGAAGGCTATGGTATGGATTGGGATCAAGAGCACGTGGTTGAGATCTTGAAGGGAAGATATAACGAGTACACCAAAATTGTTATGCGACTTGTGGTCAATTTAGATCTCTCTAGCAACTTTTTGAACGGGTCAATCCCCGAAGTACTTTCCTCTCAGGATTGCATGGCTTGAAGTTGTCTCACAACCATCTCTCTGGAAATATTCCCATTGGCATTGGGAACATGAGGTCGCTCGAGTCTCTTGATCTTTCAAACAACCACCTTTTAGGGACAATTCCGCAAGGCATTTCAGCGTTAACATCCCTAGCCTACCTCAACCTGTCGCAAAATGACCTTATGGGGCATATTCCAAAAGGGAATCAAATCCAAACACTCGATGATCCTTCCATTTATGCTGGCAATCCTCTACTATGTGGTGATCTTTTGAGAAACAAATGCCTCAGCGCCGAGACGCCTCAACCACAGAAAGTCCTTAACCCTAAAGATACACATGAAGAGGATAAGCTTGATCGGACATTGTTCTATGCAGTCATAATGCTTGGATTTGCGATTGGGTTTTGGGACTTTTTTGGAGTTTTGCAATTCAAGAAGGATTGGAGACAAGCATATTTCAGCTTTGCGGATCAGGCAGCACACAAGGCATATGTGGCTATAGGAGTGAAGGTAGCCAAGTTGAAGAGACTGAGATTGTCAAGAAGCGTGTAAGAAATGAGCAATCTTGTGCTCTCTCCTCTGCCTTTAGTTTTTCATTTTGGGTTTGTTTAGAACTTATGCTCGTATGATCTCTTCCCTTTCATGAGTTTGCTTATTCATGTAATGTAATTAGCATTCTACGGGGTCTATTTCTCAAAACACAACTCTTTCTACTATATCTTTCGGGCCGAACTTTGTTTTTTGCTATCTCTCTTTTCAGCCAAAATATGATTTCTACTTGACGTCTCTTCCCTGTTAATGAGTGCTGGTACAGACAGATTTAAGTGGGCCTCAACAACGACAGGCCTCCAACTCTTGGATCATGAGGGGACGAGTAGGGAAGCAGGCAAGCGGACGAGTAGGTTACTCCAATTTTGTGTTCACTCATGTTTGCTACTAAGGCAATACGGCTGTGTCTATCCTCAATTTCCTGTCATGTTTGAACCGTCGAATTTGCGATTGTTGTGCCCTTGCAGCAGTTCTAATTCACCTGTCCACAAAACGGGATTAAGCATTGGAGGAGCTACCAGATTCAAAGCTTTTAGAACATAAACGTAATGTTGGAGCTGCTGGTTTCTGATCCATTTGTGTCCTCGCCTCTTCATCGTCATACTTGTCAACTGACTTCACCTTGCGGGGTGCATTGATCTTTCCATCCATGCAAACAAATCTCGTGAAATCAAAGCGTGCGCTAGTATGAGGAGACGGACTCCTCGTTTCATGGTTGATGAGCTTCTCTCTATCACTCTGATGCACTATTTGAACTTCTAACATATCAGGTTCTCATCTAAGCAGGACGCTTGGATTGGAAGGAAGGGTTTTGGCATGCGGAGGTCTTCATGAACTGCCAAAACTTGCTTCTTGGGTTCGTGCAAAGGAAAATAACAAAGGCTGAAGAATAAGCCGAAACATCTCCTAATTGGTCTTCACTATTGGTAAGACAATCATACTTCCTTCACCCAAAAAGAACTTAATTTAGCGGCTGTTACCAAATTTCAAAATATATAAGGTAGATTTCAAATTCAAAAAATTGAATAGATTTGTGTTTTTCTTAGTTTATGTTTCCACACAATTTTGTGATGTTCCATGACATTCGATGATGAGTATATAATATGGAACTACTCGTTTGAGCTTCCATATAATGATCGAGACTTTTACTTTATTAATATTTTATATTCTTCATGTGTTTAAAAATAAATCGTGATTAGTGCATTAATAGTAAGTGTAAATCATTAAAAAAGATGATCCATTACAATCATTTGATTTATAATAAATGTGGAATTTAAGTAAATCGAGGAATTTATGACAGGATAAATTTTAGGTTCCAAATAATAAGAAACTTTTTACAACAGGTGGAATTTAAATTGTAGATAGAATCTGTGCGGAAGCCATTTTGGGTGCTTGAGAATTCAAACTTGGGCTTGGGCCTCTTCCGGCCCAAACCCATAGATCGAACCGTAGAAGACGAGAGATCAAAGAATGGTCATCGTCGTCTTCCCTCACCGCTGACTGCACCGTACAACATCAGGCTATCGACTCCGCTCCAGCTTCCCTCCGGGAGGAGCACTTCCCCGCGTCAACTACCCTCCTTTCCTTTCCTCCGATCCCGCAAGTCTCCGGCGAAATTCGCGTCCTTCAATTCTGCATCGAAGCAGCGGCGTTCGAGCTCCGATTCCGTACAAATCGCCTTCTACGATGTCAAAGCCCTCCTCGCGATTGCTCCAAGGCGTTCTGACATTGCATCGCCGCCACCACCAGCTCCACCTCCCGAAATCGTCCCCCGCCGGCGCGCATTCCTCCTCCCACTTCGCCACCGCGGCCGTTGATCCCGCCGCCGGCACCGCGCGGAATTCGTGCCAGTCTAGAGCGTTCGGTAATCTCGCCGCGTCCGAGGTGCTCCCTCCTAGGGCGGGCCAGGCTTCGTCGAAGAGCTTCTCGCCGGCGGGACTCGGTCCGTTGAGATTGAATTGCTATGGGGTCAGGCATTTCTCGTTTCAAAGCTCCGGGAATGGGGGTTTCGCGAAGAAGATTTTCGAGAAGCCGACAATGTCGGTTCTTTCTACGTTTAGCAAATACCGGGAGGCCATTGGGCTGCAAGCGGAGTCGTTCTTGAGGAGCAATTACTTGGTCCTCGTGGGGGCTGTGGCTGTGTTGGTGTGCGCCTTGTTGTGGAGGATCATGTTTGGAATTGCTAATACCTTCGTCGGGATCTCCGAGGGGATGGCAAAGTACGGGTTCCTCGCCCTTTCCTCCGCTATTGTCGCCTTTGCTGTGAGTTCGTGAATTTCCTACTTTGTTCATTTATCTGTGTGATATAGTCGTTTCTATTGCCTAGAGAGGTGTAAAACTGTATGTCTAAAACTGTATTGGGAATGATTGAATGCCTGTGCTCAGCATTTCTGTCTCGGTGATTGCAGTATTCTTAAATTTTAGTCCGTCCTCTGTATGTAAAGGCCATGATAAGAGCGAGACCTTACGGTTAGGAGGATGGCATTTGGATGAGTGTGTCACCACTAAATGCTTACCTTTTTCTCAACTGGTATTGGAGCGCGAGGTTGATTATCCAACCGACAATTGTTATAAGCAAGGCAAGGACCTTGGATTTCCTGATGACTGTGAGTTTGCCAAATGTCTTTGGTTTTTAAATTAGCT
This sequence comes from Eucalyptus curtisii, assembly GCA_017140595.1. Lineage (NCBI taxonomy): Eukaryota > Viridiplantae > Streptophyta > Magnoliopsida > Myrtales > Myrtaceae > Eucalyptus > Eucalyptus curtisii. Next base: position 38,575,314 of record CM029500.1, on the reverse strand, counting down.
GCTTCATTTGCAATGTCGCATTCTGCTACAGTGCAGGTTCTGCCGCTGGTCTGGCTTTTAGTTAAGTAAATGGGGAGTGGCTGTAAGTGGAATACCGTCTGGTATATCAGTCTTTCAAGTTCTCAATTCTCCAAGGCGACTTCTTTGTACAGTTTCTTGTGGGTTCTACAAAAAATCTTGAGGCCATGAGTTTCTCTATTGGCCCAATGAATTCCTTCCAGTTATGGGGCGAAAGATGTTGGCTAGGCAGGCTTGCCAAGTCATGATTATCTGAGTTTGCTATATGAAGCAGGCAACTGTCATTGTGAACAAAACACAGTACCATCAGCAAGCCTAGTTTGGGATTTTGAAGGGCTTGTAACAAGCTAATAACCATGTGGTTCTGGGCCCCATAATTCAAAACACTGTTTGCTAATTCCATTTTACCAATATGATCAATCTAGAATATAATCACCAATTACTTCCCAGTCATAAAACCTTAAAAGTAATTCATGTCTGTCATGGTTACCTAGAATTGGATATATTCTGAGCATTCTTTGATTGCGCATCATGGGTTTTGTCAATGTCTACATGAGGAAACCCCTCCTTCCCACAACAGTGTAATTTTGGCAGATTATACCACTGCAGTTAATCTTGCCCCATTTTGCTGATTATGACTTTTTACTTTTGTGTTTAAGGGCCTGTATGTCCGTGCAAGATTTACAATTAATCCAGATAGAATTTATAGAATGGCCATGAGGAAGCTGAATACACATGCTGGAATTCTTGAGGTAATGGGGGCTCCTCTTACTGGATCAGAATTAAGAGCTTACGTGATGTCCGGCGGCAGTGTTACCTTCAAAAAGTTCAAACCCAGGCTCAGAAGCAAGCGGTGTTTTCTCATATTCCCTATACGCGGTTCTGAAAGAAGGGGCCTAGTCAGCGTTGAAGTGAAAAAGAAAAAGGGCCAGGTTTGCACCTATACCTACTGGCCTCCAAGTGTTTGAGCATAATTTTAATGTTAGCTTGAGTTTGCTATTTGTCAGCATTTGACATCATATTGCTGTTAATTAGACCTTTCTTCTTCACATAGTGAACTTGTTTTTGTCGTAATTTTTCTCAAAGCTTATGTTTTTCTCAAAGATAAATTACTGAGTCTCTGTTTTTATAACCTTTTTCATTTAGTAGTTTGTTTTATTTTGATTTATTTATGAGGTAAGGATAAATCCTGTTGCTTAAGAATAAATGAGATTTCATAACTCAAATTACACAGAAATGTACGTGAGAAGAAAGGGGGCCTGATGCTACCGTGCATGCCTAATTCAAGTTTCGATCACGACGCGTGGCTTCTCAATTTAGCATTCAAATTGTCCAACCAAAAAGAAAATATAGTGTTCAAATTTGTGCTACTGCATTGCTCTCAGCACTTTTGGTTCCTGGCTTCTCAGTAGGGTGGGGCTATTTGAGACAGTGCAAAATCTAACTAGACTAGGCTGATCAAGTTTCCGGTCGCTCTCATTTAAGGAGTTCTGGATAGTTTAAAACTTGTATGTACGATGAGGAATAGAGTAACAAATTCCCTTGTTTATGCTTTTTTTTGCCCCCTTCTGGAGCAGAAAATGCCTCTGTTGCTGGGAAGCAGTCTAATTTTCATTTTCCCTTTTTGTATGAAGATAAATGACTAGTTTAGTATTAGTGTTGAGACTCTTTTATCTCCTTAAAAATTTTTGAGGGAATTAAATAGCAGTCTAGTCGTGCTACCTGACATAGACCTCATGCTTATTTGCAGTATGACTATAAGTTGTTGGCCATCGATGTTCCGATGTCAACAGGACCCGACCAGCGATTATATCTGATTGGTGACGAAGAAGAATACAAGGTTGGTGGTGGTTTGATATCTGAACTGAGAGATCCGGTTCTAAAAGCAATGGCGGCAACCAAGGAATTTGATGATCTTGATGAAATTGAGGAAGAGGAGGATGCCGAGAGAGAGCTCCAGGAGGCAGAGAAGAAGCATCGCGAAGAAATGGAGAAGCTCGAGAAGGCTGGCCGAGAGTGATTGTTCATAAAGACTTTCTGGTTGATTTATACAGTAGGATCGCACGGGAGGCCTGAGGTATTGTATTGCACAGGACACCTGAGGCATTGTAGTCGCCTTTCGTGTGTTTTCTGATGAGGTCTTTCATTTCTTTTGAGCGGGCAAAGCTATCCGCCGGAAATAAACTTCTTATCAACGTTCTCTCCTCTTGTGAGGTAATCATTGGTTTGACCTACATGGATAGGGAGAACTGAGATACTGTTTCTTGAAACTCAATTTTCAAACTTTTGTTGTGATTTTCGTCGGTCCGGTTTTCAGCTATGATTAGCCTGGTCAGTGAATCTCTCGTCATTTACATCTTCCTTTGGCATCTCGGCATTCTCCAGCATGCAGAATTTCCCGGAAGAAGCACTCTGGTTTCAAAGTAAGCACTTTTCGTGATAGTTTAGTTAGCCTAAACTTGACCCAACTGCATTCTCAGATGAATGCTTCGAACCAGTTGACTCCAGATTCATGTAAACCGGACACTGCATCTCTCGGTAGGATTCTCCCGGCATCGAAGCTGCTCGTGTCTTGAACACGCTGGGATGGGGAGGAGCGACTTCACGGTGATTAAGAGACCGTAGAATGGCCCGAGCACACATCCGTAAACTTTTGGAAATCGAACTGTCTAATCAAAAGAAAGTAGTAGTCGGTCGAGCCGAGAATTACCACAGAAGAGACCATGATCTTCTTCTTCTTCCTTCAACTCCTTTTTTGTCCTTTCAAATGATAAATGATGAATGTAATGAAAGAGAGCCATCTATACATACCTAAAGCCAAAAGAGGATAAAAGATAGGGAAAATAAAAAAAAGGGAATAAAAAGGGGAAAGTGGCCCATGCAGGTCTCGAACGTGCGACCTTCGCGTTATTAGCACGACGCTCTAACCAGCTGAGCTAATAGGCCATCGATGCATTTCGAGCACAAATATTTTAAATAATCATTTTATTTAAATCTAACCGTCGTTTACAGAATAGAGATCTTTCATTATTACATGCACCAATTCTTATTCGAGAGCAGTAGTTCCAGAAAAAATAGCTTTGAGATAACAAGAACGCAGACTTGATCCCGCCAAAATCAAGACCCCAAAGATTGTTCGTTCACTCATTCATTCATCCACAAGAAGCGGCCACTTTTTTTTTTTCCTTTGATCATAAAGAAGCGGCGACTTTGACGAGCAATCCGCAGAGCAAGAACGGGGCGGAGAAGAAAGGGCTGTGGTCGCTGTCCAACGTGAACACTTCGACCGGCGCCCATCTCGCGATCATCGCGTCCTGCTGCTCCGGCTTCACCACGCGATCCTGCGCCGTCTTTATGAACACTCGCCTCACGCTCTCCACGCCCTCGTCGTCCTCCTTGGGGAATTTCGCTGTCAGCAGCGCTGTGAGCGGCCCCGGCTTCACCAGCATCGCGGCCAGCGTCGAGTCCTGCAATTGTCGCCGTATAAGACCAAGTCAATCAATCGCTTTCTATCAAACGTGGCACTACCGAAGGCCGCTCGTGACGTGCCTCACATCCTAGATTATGAACTCGAACTGCACTCGAGTCATGGTGACGGTTCGACGTAGCTGCACCGAAACCACACGTTAGTCGAAACATAGAGAGGTGGGGATACCTCGAGAGGGCTCATGTGATAGATGATGTTGCGCTGAAATTCCTGCTTAATTATTGCACTTGTTGGTGGTTTATCAGGTCCCAGCCCGAACGTCAAATCGTTCACGTCCCCAAATCCTGATAGATCCGGCGCTCCCTGTCAAAGGTTGACATCAACCTAATCAATTTCAACTCCCAACCTCCACGTTGCACTTCCGGTAATGTCCACTCAGAACATCATCAGGCGGTGCCCAGGAATTTGCTCCTCATCCTTATCAGGCCAGTTCCACTACAGCACTCGACAAGACGATGGACGCATTGCCATCTCACCCACCAAAAATGAAAAGGAGAAGAGGAAAAAGACAATGGTGTTTGGTTTTAGTGGGATGGATGAGAGAGAGAGAGTGGGGAAGGCGACAAAATATGCGGGTGATAATTATTGAAGGGAGACGGCACACATCAGATGATGCACATTGTCTGGTTGGAGATCGAGAGGGGCACCGAGTTTTCCTTTGGCCACTGGAAGTTCTGGTGGGTTTCGTTTTCCTTCGATTTCATCTTCAACAGTTTGCCGATTGATCATTGATGCTGACTCAAATCTGAGGCGAGGGGTCAAGTTGCCCCTTTGTAGTGCAGATTTTCCGGTAAATTAAAAATGGGATTTTTCAATTTTTTTTTCCGGTTACATAGTTAATTCATTAGAAGAATAGAAGACAACTACAAGAAACCCAGAATCAAAATCCGAATGCTTTTGTTGGGTTTTGTTTCAATTTTTTTTCCTCGGTCCTACAAAAGTACAAATCAGGTGCGTCCCCTTCTCCAAAGCATGTTTCATTGTAAGCTCAGAAAGACATGGTAATTTTGGTGAATAGAAAATCACGTCACTGGGTAAAAAAAACAGAGCTTGACCAATCATGAGAACCATAAATTTCCAACCTTTTCGGAATTGTGCTGCACGGTGGGTAATCTAGGGGCCTAGCAAGAGGACAAACTAGGGACAGCCGATCAACGAGGACACGGGACAGTTAATTGACATAATCCTGGATTTGCTGCTTCTAAGGTCTCTATACTCTCTACACCTTCACCGAACTTCAATCGTAGATTGGCATACCGCATAAATTTTCAATTCATAAAGTAGCCATGGAGAGAGAGAGAGAGAGAGAGAGAGAGAGAGAGAGGGGGGGGGGTGTGGATGAATGATTGAGAAGAGAAAGTTTACATCTTTAAAGTCTTGATCTGTTTGGAGACCATGCTTGAGCATCGTGGCGGCCACATAAACCGCGACACCGATTTTCCCGGGGAATTTACCTGAAGCCTGAGTTACACATAGCCCTCCTGCACTGTGACCCACCAAGATCACCTGTCACCCACCATATCCGAAATTCATGTTAGATCATCAGCCGAAGATCAACTGTCACCCACCAAGAGCTGGCTGCTTGTAATAACCCGCAAATGATTATATCCATGGACTAATATAGAGCATAGAATAAAGAACCTGTTTGTCGTCCGGCAAGGTCGACAGGAAGTCCAGCAGCGGCTTGTTGTAGTCGTCCAAGGTGAGGACGGTGTTGGGGTCGGTGCGGTCGATGCCGGCGCCCGTGAGGTCGAGGCAGGAGACGGTGTAGCCGGAGATCTCCATGAGGGTCCTTATCTTGTACCAGCACCATGCTCCCCCTCCAATCCCATGCACCAGCACAAAGTGGGGCGTCCTAGTTGATGCTGCTGCCGCTGCTGTTGCTGTCTCCGCCATCTTCACTTCCTCCCCCATCCACAATATCCCCTCTCTCTCTCTCTCTTGAATACTGAGAATGGCCGGGCCTTGCAGGCTCTTTCCATATATATGCGTAGCTGGAATGGATTCATATAAGCGTCATGACTGCCCAATGAGCATGTCATGAGCTTGATTCGTGCCTTTATCCAATCACGAGCCGAAGTGCCGCTGTAGCCATGAAGACTCCCGGCCCCAGATAATACCATTTCAAAGGGGCATCGTTCCTTATGATGGACGCATGATTGGTCGACGCCGAGGTCAAAGGCACACGTGGCAGGAGGAGGCATCGGCTCCATGGAACACCGCGTGTGCGCACACCACTTGATCATTCAAAAACCCGGAAAAATGCTAAAATAGCGTCCCTGTTAAGTCTTATTATATTTTTAAACCCTTTGTTGAGCCTTATTAAATGACAGACCCAAAAAGAAAAAAAAAATTGTCTTATTAGATGGGTAAGCGACTTTGTTGAAATGTACAATGTTTCTCTCTTTTTCAAGATATCAGTGGAAAATTATAATTATTACTTTTAATTATTGTAAATACAACCATGAGAAATCGAAATTGATTGTTCGTGTTTTGTCCAAAGATGAAAACTTGTAATAGATTATTAGGCATACCTTACACAGTTTATATAAATCGAAAATGAAGATCTGTCATTGAATCCAGCAGCAAAGTTATTTATATATTTTCCCTAACAAGTAAGAGAATTTAATATAATAAATAGTTTGTCGGGCGGTGGCATTTTTCAATTTAGCTGTTTCTGACTCTCTCTGTTTGTCTCTTTGTATAGAATTGCCGGCTGACACTCTATCCTTGTGTTATTATTCTATTTTATATATACAGTCAATCCATTGATTAAATTATCTCTTGTTTATTTTTTATTAAAACCTTTTGGCCAAAGGGAAAGAAAATCATTTTTTCCTCTGAATGCCGTCAGTGAGGTTGACGATTTGTTTACTTAAATCTAATAAGTTAAGGACTTTTTTCCTGAGCTGTATGTTCTAAAGAATTTACCATGACCAGTGGCCATTAATTTTATTTTGTTATTACATAAGAGTTATTCAATAAAAGTTATTGTATTTATAGCGCAATTTTAGAGGTCACGTGAATAAATCAAACATGAAATGGCGTGAGTTATTTTTTGAGAATATCTTAAATAATGATCAAAAGTGGAAGCATTTTTCTCATAAATTGTTGGAAGTGCAACAAGGACCTAAGATGGCCAAGTAAATTCTAAATAAAGTCATGAATTCGTTGGCCGACTTTTTCTTATAGTTAAAGTCGGGCAATTTTGCCAAATTCTTTTTTGATTCTACCCCTAGATCGTGTTGACCAATTGAAGAATAGAGGATCTTTCTTTGGAAGAAGAAATTTTTGAATAATTTTCATCCAAAATTTCCACTTCGCCAACAACAAATCACTCCTTGCTCTTTTCATGTTCTTCATCGCGAGCTTCGCCCTTGGTTGGCGGAGTAGAAGTGTTGATTCCATCTTAGGAGTTTAAAGAGGCTAGGGTTTTTTTTATTCTTCTGACCGATTCGATTTACTAAATTGGAATGGAGGGTGGACGAAAAAGGTGTGGAGGGAGAGCAATGTGATGGAATAGTGAGTGAGTTTGGTTCTCCATGTTTGTTTTGGTCACGATGAAAGTGATGCCATGAGGACTTTTCTATTTTGGTAAAAGGCATAATTAATGATATCCTTTAAAATTCGAGTTTAGACGAAAAATAGAACTTTGAGAATAAAAAGAAATTGTCAGTGAAAATTATTTTTAACAACAATAATAATTTAAGTCTAAATTTCTCATGAATGATGATAATATTTTTTGTTATTTTATTTTGATAAACAATACAAGCGATTATTTAAAAAATATTTTTAATTATTTATTTTTCGCCGTATAAATAATCCTCAACGCAAAGGAGAATATTAGGAAAAAGGGAATAAAGGATGAAATAGCTCCACGTGGGTTATGACAGAACAGTCAGTCTTTGATTGGCATATCTTTCATCGAAGCGTATGTACCGCAAAGCGGTGAAAAGTCGGACAGCTGGCCGTGGTGACGTCATTGCCCGTAAAAGCATAACAACGGCCAGCCAAGCATTTGACAATGGAGAAAAATGTACTTTGGTTTAATTCTATTGGATCCAGCTGTCGCCCTTTTTAAAAGAAAAATACTTTTTTGACGAACTGTCATTTTTATTTTTATTTTTTACTATGCTGAAGATTTAGGTTCCCCTTAAAATATGTTTCAAAAGATTATAAATAAAAAGTCCTATTTTCGGCGCCTCCTTTTTCTTTCTTGCTATAACGAAGTCTTTCTTTGCATTACAGAACATTTTCTCATTTGCGCAATATCACATCCCAATCAATAGGCGGGATTCAGATGTGCAATCAAATTTAGTCGAGTTGACAAGATATCAACCTTAAGGTCAATTATATAATAAACTCAAAATTTGAAATTCATCTCCTCTTTTTTCTTGCTCAAACTCAAATCGATATAAAACATGACATACTTGAGTTTGACTCGATTTTTAGGTATATAAAACTCAACATACTCAATTTTTTTTTAAAAAAAATTTAGTCCTTATATTTTAATTTTTAATTTTAGCTTGGTGCCACTTGAATGCTATTACTCTATTTGTGTGACTTAAAGAAATAATGAAAAAACTCTCTCTCTCTCTCTGTTTATTTTATTTTATTTTATTTTATTCTTATTATTTTTTTTTTTTACGCTGGTGCCACTTGAATGCCATGAGTGTGACTTAAAGAAATAATGAAAAAATGCAACATGAAATTTTCAAGTGAGGAAAAGACCAATAGAGTTAATGCAAGGACTAAAATGGAATAACACTGATAAGCTTTAGATCATAAATGAATAAATTAAAAATTTTTTTAAGAATTGAAGTGCCGAATCAACATAAGTTTTCTAACACTCTCGCCGTCATTATTCCTTACTTAAAGTATATAAAAAATCTAAGTAATTACAAAAAATGGAGACAGATTCATGATCCGATCCTCGGTGTTGTGCAGGAATGAACGGTAAATCAATGCCAAAAAACGCGGTTGTAAGGCGACGAAAAAGCGACCTCCGTAACAATCCATTTTGACCTCCCGCCTCAAAATTCAACCACCACCCTAGCACACAATTCGCGGCAAGTCCTTAGGGATTTGTCCGCCATGAGCGTCGTGTCCAAAACGAGACGTCGTTTTCTTGCCCGCTAAAGGGACTTAACCTCTCGACCCCAACGCGTCTCCGAAACATTTTCCAATCTGACCTTTTCTCGACAGCTCGAGCCCACGTTGACGCGGACAGATGACAGCTGCATCAGCACCGTGGTTGGAGGGAGTTCAAAAAATGATCGGAAGGTGTTGACATTGGAGTGAAGTAATCAGGTACGTAGCATTTCGCAGGGACCAACGAGGTTTCATGTGCGGTGGCATTTGACTTTGACTCTCCGAAAACTTCGAGCCAATTAGAACCAATGGGTGAAAATTTGAGCATTTCAAGTGCCGCACTAGCTTGAGAAAGTGGTGTACTGCCGGCCCAAGGTCCGCACTAAGCTTGCATTCAGCCCACCAGGGCGAAGACCTTTGTATAGTGACTCCTCTTTTTTACTTTTAATCTGAGTGTCTAGTGAGTAGAATTTGGCTACTTTGCTCCATATTCAAAATCATCGGTATTTTCGTTTTATTCTAATTGCTAGTGTACTCTACAATTACTAAAAGTGGTCTCTAGTTTGTTCTTGAACCGTCCTTAGTGACAGTTCCATTGACTTGACGCGAATATAACTAGGTGTGTCAAAAATACCTTAGTTGACCCAACTGAATCGGAAATTTCTAGTGCTTTTTAGTTGGGTCTTGTTCGGTTTGCATCGTAGGTAAAGGAATATGAGTATTTTGATGGTTCGGTTCCATCATCTACCCAACCCAAAATGACCATTTTTAATCCCCCTCCTTATGTGGTTGTTGAAGACATGTCTATGATATTTTTCATTTCAGTTATTATGATCCGAGCATCTCCGCCACCAACTCCTCACCTTCACCGGCAAATCCGACAACACCCATCAGTCTTCAACAACTCCGCAAAGTTTGCCATCATGTAGCCCTTCGACATGTCGATCTCCTTTATCCAACTCCACCCGACTTCCATGTTTGGCGGCGCTTCCTCTAGATCAACACGAACAGCTCATCATTTCCACGGTCTTTCAACTCTTCCATGACAGTTTGAATCTCTATGTCGTTGGAAAAAAACTTTAATGATGTCTTAAGGGTGATGAAATAATTAAAAATTACTAGTATGTGTTTTAATTGAGTAGGATCATATGAGATATTGGATCGTCTAAAGTTTTGGAGTTATCTTCGAGGGTGAACAATGTATTAGGTGCTGATGAGTCTATAGACTGGATGCACCTGAAATGAACAAGCCTAGAACAAAAAATTCAGTAAAACTTGGAGGTATCATGTATAGGTGAATAGCAAGGTAGTGCCATGATCGCCAAAATAATTGGAGAGACCATAAGATGGAAACTTGAGTGAAGTTGATATGATAAATACTCTGCCAATATGGAAGGTATTCGAAATATGATGCGAAGGACTAGCTATGATTGATTGACCTTCATGGAGGCCAACAAATTGCGAAGAACGGAAAGTTCGTAGAAACTTGGAGGTGCCGAATAAGGTGAACAGTTTATATAGTCTCCTATCACTAAGATACTAAGGAACACCAATGGATATTAGTTCATAAGTCGAACACCAATGGATAGCAGTTCATAAGTCGAATTGCAACAAGTAGCTTGGATATACTCTCAAATTGCTTATATAAGCAGCTGACTAGAACGATTGCGAAGAACATACTTATAACGTATATATTACTTTAGATAAGAAGATCCCTATATTCCTTTGATTAATGTCGTGTGTCAAAAGGGATACAACAACTATTTTCAAGGACTGAAATTATGGAAAGAAGATTGGAAATAAATCAATTAGTTTATTACCAAATTAAAAGGAATGAATTATTACCGAGCGTGGCCAATTCTACTTGAGGAACCCTCACAGTTACCTAAAGATTTGATTGTATGGATGACTAAATCTCGCGGTAGTTGTGTCCATCAATTCCAACGGCTAATTGATCCTCTTGTAGATCTCCAATGACTAGTTAGGAGATTGAATTTGTTTCACTCTATTGAGAGTTTTTGCTGATTGTAATCTCATTTGAAAAGTATACCAGTGTTATAGCGAAGCTTGTAAAGTAATAGTGTGATCTATCATTTTCGGGAAGAAGAACATTGATCTGCACTTGTAACGAGTCAAAGGATTACTAATGAAATCTAACCTAATGATGATTGTTAGTGTATAAGAGTGGACATAAGCTTGTTTTAAGCCAAATTACTATAAAGATTTGCTTGTATCTTTGTTTGTCTCTCTATATATTAATATATCTGTTTGATAAGAGCATCTTACTTGATATAACGAATTTATTCTTGCATATACTAACTACTGCTGCATATATCAAACTTAATTTTGATAATTTCGCAAAAATATATCAAGTTTTGATAATCAATCTATTCACCTCCTTTTAAGTTGCATACTTAGCCATAAAAGATGCGTTCATGGACGTTTGGATCTTCAAATGTGTCTATGGTTGTCCATATTCAAGCTCTATTTCTCCTCCCTGGCCGACCAGATCTTGATGAGATTGACAGTCATGGAGCCTCATCGTCTCTAGATCTGGAGGCGCCTTATCATCGCTGAACGTCGAGGATCTTATGGAGCTCGCGATCATGGCGTTCTCGAGATCCGTCCTTGTCGCAGGCGATCTCAGGATCCATTTACATCGTTCTATATCTGGAGCTTGCTGTAATTGAAGGATGCGAAGCAAAAGCTGAAAACCCGAACCTTCCCTTTGGTTAGGATTTTGTACGATTCAAGTCTCGATTTGGGTATTAAGTACCGTCTATCACTCGCGTTCAGGTCGGTGGAAATCTGAACCAAACTGATCAATTGACACCCCTAAATATAGAGGTGTTAGTTTTGCCACCAACTATGATTCTAACTAGGAACAAGAGGTCAATTTGACCTCTTTACTACTTGAAAAAGTTCATCTTGAAGAAAGAGAAAACTTTGATATGTGTGCAGCGGCTATGTAGTCTCATGTGGGCTAAGCCCGTGAAAAGAACGCTTCATGTTGCGACCAACATGCTCCGCTTATTTCGTGATCAAATCATTCGATCCATTCAATTTCTTGCTCCCTTTGACTTCAATAGTAAATTTGTTAGAAGCCACATATTATCTAAGAAATCCAGCCCGAGCGAATATGCCTTGTCTTTATCATATTGGCTAAGAGCTTAGTTCATCATTGAACCACGCATATATCGAAGGATATCCTGCTTTGATACTAGTTACAATTGTTTGATCCTCTATGTGAGTTGCAATGAACATGCTCCGCTTATTTCGTGATCGAATCATTCAATCCATTCTAATCTCCTGCTCCCTTTGACTTCTATAGTAAATTTACTGGAAGCAACATATTGTCTAAGAAATCCAATCCGGGCAAATATGCCTTGTCCTTACCATATTGACTAAGAGCCTAGTGCGTCATTGAACCAGACATATATTGAAGGATATCCTACTTTGATACTAATTACAATTGTTTGATCCTCTATGTGAGTTGCGGCAAACATGCTCTACTTATTTCGTGATTGAATCATTCGATCCATTCCAATTTCTTGCTCCCTTTGACTTCTATGATAAATTTGCTAGAAGCCACATATTGTCTAAGAAATCCAGCCTGGGCAAATATGCCTTGTCCTTATCATATTGGGTAAGAGCCTAGTTCGTCATCAAATCACGCATATATTGAAGTACATCCTGCTTTGATACTAGTTACAATTGTTTGATCCTCTACAGGAGCCAAATCTGCAAAATTAGTACTCAAGCAACCATCGCTTAGAGACGTGTCTTTGCGTATGAATAATATCACGAGCTCTCATTCTGTGACATAAAACTCATTTCGTTACGATGCATCCTTAGTTTAATCTAGACGAGCATTTCGGTTGTGGATGTCAACATTCTCATTAGGCAATTTGATGAAAGGATAAACAGTGATTTGTATCAAATTGAAGCATTTGAAGTACCCCGCACGATATTCAACTTTAATTTTTTCCCCCTGGAATGATCAATAGCTCGAGTCTCTCCACCGACAAATTACTTTATTCAAAGTGAACGTGAACTTAGCTTTGGGATGCAAAAGTAGCAGCACTAAACGAGGTTCGCAAACTTCACTCCCGTGCTTCTACAGTAACCTCGGTTAATATGTATCAAACCATGGTAAATCACAGCCATCGCTCGATAAATATCTCTTGAACACTTGCCACGATACCATAAACCTCCACATGATTTACCTCATCTTACACATGTCCTGGAAAAACTCGCTTTGTCATATGTCGCATTTGATCCAAGGTATAACCTCGCTCGCATAAATACAAATACAAACACCATGTTCGAAAAATCCCGCACGACTCATCTCGTCATTTTCCCCCTTCATAGAATTAAGAATAATTTCTGGGTAGATGGATATAGAATCCGAGGAGGAATTTTCGACCTGTTTCTGCTTGATGCTAAGCCTAGAACAAACGCAAACTGCACAATTTTGGGGGTCATCTTATCCTTGCAAGTTGCAGAGTCTCCGTGCATCCAAATATTGGCGGACGGGAAAATTATTGGTATTGGAAAACGAAGTTTTACCTGCCACCAAAAGGCAAAAGATTCAAGGATCCTGAGCCTTTAAAATAATTAAAATGGTGGACCATTAATGTTGGATTGGCTAAATTGGTGACGTGGGGATGTTTGTGTCGAGGACTTTTTGTGTTTTGGTGGGGTCGGAAAATGCCTGATGTTTTAGACATGGCTAATGATCCTACACATCACCTTAATGAGTTTGAGTTGATTTGGAACCAAAGAGTCCTGAGGGTAGTGTCGATCTGGCATTGGATGAAATTTAAATTAGGATTAATAACAATAACTCTCGAACGATTGATCGAGTATACTTTATAAGTAAATTTTTAATTTCTAAAGCATCAACTCGCATTTCAAAAGAAGGATTAGTGCGTCGAACACTAATTGTAATTATCTTTTCTTGTTTAGTTTGGCCTAATTGAGATTGGGTCATATCTACTCAGATTGGTCTTTTCTTCCATTATGAATTTCGAAATGTGTTGAGGTCGGCAACAAGCATGTGAAGATTGATTGATGCTCCGAAAGAGCTGTTCTATGTCCTTTTTCCCCCCTAAGCAAAGTAAGCTTTTAGTGAAGCTAAATCAAACAAGGAAGCCGAATGCCCTGAGATCAAAATAGGGTCATGTCACCATTATAATTTAATCGGTACAGGGTCATGATCGCGTCCAAAATGTCACATATGTCAAAATCACCAATGACACATCTTGCCCTCCACGTGATTTTAGCAAAGAAATGTGATTAGTGGCATCTGAGTGATTATAGTATCAGTCGATCAATCAAATTTTGAAAGAGAAATGGAGTTTATTAGTACATGTGAACTACTGATTTAGATATGACTTTTGATCCAACGCATTACCTTAATGAGCTCAAGGTGATTTGGAAGCCAAGAGTAGTGGGGTTTGTGTCGATCTCGGCATTGGATGGAATTTAAATTGCTATTGTTAACAATAACTTTCGAAAGACTGATTGAGAGGGTACTTTATAAGATAATTTTTAATTTTTAAAGCATCAGTTTGTGTTTCAAAAGAACAATTAGTGTGTTGAACGATAATTATGTTTTCTTAATTAGTTTAGCCAAATTGAGATTGGGTCATGTCTACTCAACTCGGTCTTTTCTTCCTTTATGGTTCTCGAAATGTGTTGAGGTCGGCAACAAGCATGTGAAGATTGATTGATGCTCCGAAAGAGCCGTATTATGTCCTTTTCCCCCCTAAGCAAAGTAAGCTTTTAGTGGAATTAAATCAAATGAGCAAGCCGAATGCCCCAAGATCAAAATAGGGTCACATCACCGTTACAATTTAATTGGTATTGAGTCAGAAACGCGTCTGAAATGTCATATATGTCAAAATTGCCACTAATGTGTCTCGCCCTCTACGTGATTTTAGCAAAGAAATGAGCAATAGTAATTAGTGGCATCCGAGTGATTATAGCATCGGTCGACCAATTAGATTCCGAAAGAAAAACGGGGGTTATTAGTACATGTGAACTAATGTTTTAGATATGACTTTTGATCCTACACGTTACCTTAATGAACTCCAGTTGATTTGGAAGCCAAGGGTTTTGGGGGTTGAGATCTTGGCATTGGATGAAATTTAATCGGTGCTGTTAAGGATAACTCTTGAAAGATTGATCGAGATTGCTTTATGAGGGAATTTTTAATTTCTAAAGCATCGATTCGTGTTTCATAACTGTATTTTTCTTATTTAGTTTGGCCTAATCGAGGGAGGGTCATGTCTACTCAACTTGTTTTTTTTATTCCATTCTGGATTTCAGAGAAATGAAGGGGGGATTTCAAAATGCGTTGAGGTTGGCAATAAGCATTTGAAGTTTGATTGATGCTCCAGAAGAGCTGTTTTGTGTTCTTTTTCCCTCTGAGCAAAGTAAGCTTTTAGTGAAGCTAAATCAAGAATAAGTCGAACGCTTCAATATCAAAAATAGGATCACGCCACCGTTACAATCTAATCGATGCAGAATCATAAATGCATTCAAAATATCACATATGTCAAAGTCATCGACGATACATGTCACCCTCTACATGATGTCAGCAAAGAAATGGGTAATAATGATTAGTAGCATCCCAATGATTGTAGCATCGATCAATTAATCAAATTCCAAAAAAGAATTGAAGGCTGTTTGTACATGCTAACTTTATTTGAGATGCTGCCTCGATTGCACGCTCTTTGCTTTCTCTTCCTATTCTATTCATGGAGTTTCTTTGTAGCATCGAAAGAGAAAGCAATTAACGTGAGCATTATTAGTAAATGCAAAAAAAGAAAAAAACTAAAAAATTCACTCGGATAATCGAATCCAACGAATTAAACAGTAAATTAAAATAATAATAAAAAAACCAACGAGGGGATAATACGAGTGACTCAAGACTAGTAGCTGGAAAATTTTATTTCTTAGTTTATTTTTGGTCAAAGTATATCTGGAAATTCGAAATTTGGAAATTTAAGAGGGAAATGATGGTGGGAAGGGTATTTTGGGGGGGGGGGGGGGGGGGGATGGACTAAAAATAATTCGGACCCAAAAAGGCGGGCAAACCGGAAGAGACCCCTCACAAAGTTGGAGCCTTTTTCCCTCTCACGCCGCTTTCTCCTTGTCTCCACTCCCCTCTCTCTCTTCTCTCTCTCTCTCTCTGGGTTCTACCAGGTTCGATTCCGCCTGCAATTCAAGCTCTCAGGAGGTAAGTGAACTTGGGCTCTCCTCAAAAACGTCGCTTGTGCTTCCTGTTCGCGCCTCTGGGCGCGTAGATCTGTAGCGTTAGGCGCTGCCGCTGCTGCATGTGTTGCTTGCTTGAACCGTGGCTCTGCGTGATTTTCTTTCTTCAGAAATTGGGGATCGTTGATGGTTGTCTGTGCCCTTCATTTTTTACTGGAATGCGTGTCTCTGTGGCTGGTCAAGATTTTAGCTTTCCAGCCGTGGGTGCGATACGGAAGGAGTTGGATGAGTGAAATGGTGGCGCGGCGTGTTTCTTTGCGTACGCCTGCTTTCCCCACTTCGCCTTTGTGTGGAGAGGAGAATTGAGCTGGGTTGTCCTTACTTGGGTAAATCGGTTTCTTGGGTAGTTGGAGGATTATAGATTTGCACTCACCTATTTTTTCCTGGCTAAAAGATAGCATTGTTCCGTTAATGGAGTGAAGACTAGCGGCTTTTGTGGCATCGAAAAAAAAAAAAAAAAAAAAAAACTGAACAAGTTTTTGTGACCCTGCTTCTGATGATCAGTGATTTTCTAGAAAATCTGCTTTTGGCCTGTCTAAGCAAGTTTGCTTGTAGTATTTTTCTTGTTCCACATAAACCCATTATCGGTTCCAGTATAATTTAATTCGTCTTTAACTGTGCAACTGAACGGTGTTGCAAAAACAGAACCAGTTCGGGAGATAGAGTTGCATGACTCGGTAGATCTACTTCAAGGTTACTGCTAGCTAGCTATAATGTATTCCTTTTTTCTTTTACATGAGTGTCCTGCACCAAGAACACAGGGGTGGGGATGGATCTGTTATATGTTTTAGCCATAGTTTGACTCATCCTAAATTTCATCTGGGCATGTTGTGCATGTGGAATGTCTACTTCTAATTTGCCAGGTCAAGCATGGCTTGGATAGAGGTCTCTTTTGTCATAAATGAAAAGGAGTCATTTTTAGCCAACCTTTGCTGCAATAGTCCCAACACAAGTCCATAAGCTTCATCAAGATGGGTTATGAATGTATTGATGTTGTACCGTGGGAACAAATTCATAGGAAATTCTTAAAATTAATTGCCATCGGACCCATCCCCACACTATTTCTATTACTGCATCACCAATTTAGATGGTTGTTCTTCCCTTTTCATACTTCTTGCAGTTCCAGTGCTTGTATATCTTTCCTAGTATAAAAAGTTTAATTTTGTGGCATCTAACGGTTTGGTGATGTGAAGGACAAAAGTAGCTGTGGAAATATTACTCAGCTATCCTTTTCTTTGGCTCTTGTTTACTTTTTTCAACACTAAAATATGGTGTCTATATGTTAGTCATTCATGATGATAATTTTGCATGCATATGCAGTAAGGGCTATGCTTTTTGCATAAGTTAATCAAGTGATAATCTACTAATATAGTACCTAAACCATGTCAGATAACAGCTGATTAAATCTGTGAATGCCACATTATAAAGCTATAAACCACGAAACTTAAAACCTATGAAATGGTGTTCATCATCTGGCCAATTATCGTAAGTTTCTGATTATCAAAGTAGCAAAGGTTAATAAATAAATAAATAAAAAATCAACCTAGCTGATTACCGGAGTACTTTCTTGTTTTAAATCACTTCATTCTGAGTGATCACCTTTTCCTGCTTTACCGCTTTAGCTTACTTGGTTTGGGGATATCTTCATATTAATTGCCCATTGATATTGAGGATGGCTAGGTGTTATTCGTGTTAAAATGATCTCTCTTATATCTTGATTTTTCGTCAATTGTTTCTGTTTTAGTCTTTCAGCAAGTGTAAATCCATTAAGGGAGAAATGCCTGAGATTTTAATGTTCTCATATGGCATTGCTGTACTATTTGATGTCACCAGGTTGATATGGAGAGAATAGACTCAGACAAGCTGCAATCAAGTTGGTTGGATACCCACTTTAATCCTATGAAGTCCACATGGCTTTCAGAAAATCTTCAGTGTAAGCGTCTAAGATCTAGTAGCTCCTTGTTTACTTGTCATTGTAGATCCTTAATTATCAGATACCTTCCTTTTTCATTAGGGAAAACATTTATTTTTTTTATTGAGCATGCTTTATAAATAGAGATATGGCTCCCTTCATTCTCAAAGAAATTATGAAACGTCAATATTTGAACAAATATCATCTAGCATAATTTTGTGGGCTGCATCATGCATCGTGACGGTATGGAAAAATTTCGTGGTCGGCAGATATGAACCGCAATTTCAAGGAAATTATGAAGCTCATAGATGAAGGCAGTGGTTTGACAAATGGTGTTGATATATATGATCCAAAGAGGCCCCAGCTTGTTGCTCTAGTTGAGGAATTTTACAAAATGTATCATGCATTAGCTGAACACTGTGATCAGTTGGAGTTGGAAAGGCATAATCCCGAACCTCTGAGATCCGGATTAGAACAGGGCTCTCCGCAACTGACTCCCGGTACAGGTGCATCTTTTAGCTCTGGTGACGGCAGCATTGACATTTCAAAGGAACGCTATGAGTCGTCTTCATTTTCCTCAGACTCTGAATCAGAATCTATCAACTGCACTGAGAGTACTTACAACAGCAAGGTTTCACAAATGAATGACATTGGACAGCAACAGGAGAACAGTGAGCTCAGTACGGATAGTATAAGGAAGGTAAAAGAACATGCAAGCTACAAGGAACTGGTTGCTAGAAACATCCGTTATGAGGAAGAGCTAAGGCTTTTGAACCAAAAGCTCCAGCAGTCAGAAAATGAAATAGCCAGATTGAATAGTGCCCTGGAGAAGGGCCGAACAGTTGCTGGTGATTTGCAGGTTGAGCTTCAAGCTGCCCACAATGAGATCAGAGCTAGAGATGCCAGCATCGAAGATTTAAATGCAAGAGCTTCGCAACTGGAGAACCAGATTGCCGAACTTCAAAATCATATTTCAGACTCCAGCCAAAAGGCTGAAATGCTGATGAAAGAGCTTGAAGTAGCTCAAGCAAAGATGCAGAAATCAAATGAAGGTACAGCATTGCTAACCGCCAAGTTTGACTCAGAGAGAAGGCAGGTGTTGGAACTGCAGGAACTGGTTTCTGGGTACAAATCTGATGTTTCTGATCGTGAACTTATGATCGTGGATTTAAGAGCTGCACTATCTGAATCGCAGCAAAAGTTGGTCACTGAGAAAGAACAACTGCTGCTACAAATGGCTACTTGCAGAGAAAGGCAACAAACATTTGAGGCGGGATTGAAGGAGTGGGAATGTAGGGGCAAATTGTTGGAAGAGAACTTGAGGCTTCGTGAAAATGAAATGAATGCAATGAAACAATGGCATGATATTGAAAAGAAAGATATGCAAGTCGATATCCATCACTTGAAGGAATCACTTGCTAGTAAAGATAACCGAGTGGAAGAGTTGAACAAAGACCTCGATAAGCTCAAACTGAAATATGATATGCTGGTGGCAGAGAAAGATGGGTTGGCTGCTCAGATTCAAAACCTGTTAGCTGAGGGAAGCGCTAAGAATGATCAAGTGCAGCAAATGGAGAAGCATATGTGCAATTTGCAAATGGAACACCAGGAACTGATTGCTGGTTCTGCACACGCACAGAAGCTTGTGGGGGGGTTGCGATCAAGAGTGGAGCAGCTAGAGAATGAGGTGGATAGTCAGAAAGTGGTGATATCGGATGGAGCTGAGAAGAAGAGGGAGGCCATACGGCAGCTTTGCTTTTCATTGGAACATTACAGGAGCGGATATCAGGAACTTCGTCAAGCTTTTCTTGGACACAAACGACATGCAGTTCAAGCCTCATAAGTTGATTTGTTTTGCACATGCCTCAATTAATTTTTTGTTTCCCGTGAAATTACAAGGTCCATGGTATGATCTGTGTATGTTGTATTCTGTTGGTGACAATCTGTCGTTTGAACTGGAAGTCCTTTTTCTGTGTGCAAAGGTGCTAATGCTCTGCTTTTTGTCATATGCAGTCCAGTAGGTAATTTGTGGGCTGGGTTTTTTGGTAGTTGGGCTGCCAAACTTGGTTCAGCTAATGAAAGTTGCAGCATTATTTCGAGACCTCAGAAACCTAGTTAAGTTGAGCATTGGTGGGATGCAACGTGCAGGGGATCTATTCATGAGTCATCATTGCGAAAGTAGCACATGAGCCCATGCTATTGTTGTCGAATGTTAGTGTCCCTCCAGCACATTGAGTACATAAGGAGACGTAAATTATACACTTATCGACTGCATTTCTTTTAGCACTGGAGGACAACCTGGCACCGGTCTGCAATTCGTATGATTGTCTTGTCTCCCATTTCCTCAAAGATTAAATGGTTTTCAGTGCCCTGTCTGTCCGAGTCCGTCTCGGCGTTTGGCGTCCTTCGTTTCCCTTGTGTGGTTTCATCGCGCTATTGTCCCATTTCGCCTTCTAAAGACGGTTTCAATCTAACACCAAACTATGACTTTACGAGCAAACACTCTCTATCTAGTCTAACGCGCGGAAACATGGGCTGCTATCTACAATATGAAATCCTGAGTTTTCAATTTGAGAGTCCCCTACACGGCAAGGAACCAGCGTCAAAGTACTTGACCTTCGGACGGAATAAAATAATCGTGTCAGCTTTGATTTCCTTTAGCACCAAAAGAAAGCACTAGAATGCCTGGGGATGGGGGACCTACTCATGTCCAATCAATGCAAAACACAGCTTAGAAAAAATGAAAAGAATTGGGTTACCCATAAGTTGTCTCCATGAAGTTTTATTTTTTATGAAGTGTGGACCGAGTATCAACGTTCAGTACATATTTGGCGAATTTGACTTCAAAAGGTGATGGTCTAAAGCGCTTGATAGGTTGTGCAAATCTTGTTTACTCACTGCAGAAGGAGCAAAGTCAAAGTCTTGCTCTTCACGCAGTCTGCCTTCGAAGAAACTTCACGGGAAGCTATCTGCAAGTTCAGCGGTCGTTGGTCTCATTAAACATTTCCTGGCCCCAGTGGAAAGTTTTAATCATGATTGACTGGGTCTTGATATATGTCTTTCTCTGAATTATGATTAAAGCTGGTTAGAGGAAGGCATCTCAGGCGGGCAGAGTCAATTGGTGTTTGAATTTGAGAGCATTTGTTTGAATAAGGTCCTCACTTGCTTTTTCTTGATTTCAGATTTGGGTTTGGCCCAGTTGGGGTTGTTGAAATCTTTGAGAATCATTTGACCTGTTCCTGTTTCCTCAGTGTGGGGCAATTCGATTCTTCAGCACTTGGCAAACAGCCTTCTGTATAATTTATTTGTTTTCCCATATAAGCCCATGTTATGTTTTATGCAACTTTATCTTTTTTTGCTCAAAGACATACACAGATGCAAGTGAATGGCTAACTGCTAATTTCTTGTTCTTACATATATCCACATATGATGTGGACTTCTGCACATTAACTGTTGAATTTCCTTTTCATCAGTTAGTCCACTGCCTGCCATTCACGGTAATGAAGTGTCACATAAGCATAAACCAGTCAACAAACTAAAGATTCATTAAAGAGAGCGATAAGATGTGAGACCCGCGAACTCAAGATTCGTAAGAAGGATACCCAGTTCACGACAATCCTGTCCTGTGATTGCAGCTTAACACGTCAAGGAAGTTAATCAAGTCGACAATGGACCGTTGATTGTTCGCAAGACAATCTTTCCAGAGGACGGGCGAGAGGAAGGTGAACAATGAGAGACCAGTCAAAGGTAAGCAGTGACCCGTCACCCCGTTTTGGCTTTAAATAGTCGGCTGCCCACTTTAACGCCCGACATGCAATCCGGGCAGGCCTCACCTCATTGCAGTGATATCCTCTTAAGAGAGAGAGAGAGAGAGAGAGCTTTCCTTCTTGGGGTTGACTGAAAAAGCTTGAAAAACTACGAAGACCGGGCACTCTTTATTCCATTGAAAGCAAGAACGAGGACGAAGCAGCAGCAAAAGAAAAGGAGAGAGAATGCCACGATGAAACCCGAGCAAAGTACTAACTTCTCAAGCAAAGAAAGAAGATGCTTCCTCTATGTTCTTCCCAAGGTTAGTCGTTCTTCACCCCCCCAAAAAAGGAATATTAAAGATATAAACGCATGAAGTTTTTTATAAATAATAACGGCTCTGTTTTAACTTCCCATCCCTTAGACCTGATAATAGAAAGTTATATATTTTTTTCCAATTCGGGCGTCATCAGAATTTTCCTTGGGCCATTTCTGTATGTGGTAGAATATCAATTCTGTGTCGTGTACTTCTTTTCTTGCGGAGTTTCTGGTGTTTCATCCAAGGTTTGTTGGGTCTCCTAACTTCATCTGGATTCGTGCATGAACTCGATCTCATTTAATATTTACCTCGGAATCATGGGTTGACAATTTGACATGATGTTTTCTTCTTCATTTTGTTGTCGTCGTCGTTGTTGTTCTCTCCAATCCTGATAAATGATCTGGCATAGCTGTAGATGATTCTTGTTTTTAGTATGGTCAGTTCGATCTGGGCAGTGACTTTCTGTCGATTCAGTTGCTATGGAAACTGAATGACTGGATTGCCCAGTTCTTCTATTTTCCTTTTTCCCCGAGTGTTCGTTTCAAAATGAGGTCCCAAGGTAATTGATAGATATGTATGCATATCATTATATTTGTGTTGGCCTGTATTAGGACATGAACACCCACAGTTCTATACAGCAAGAGTTTGATTTCTGCCTTGATTTCCCTGTTTAATAAGCAGATAGTTCAAAAATTTCTTCTCTGCTTGGAAATTGCTATGGCTTGAAGAATTGTCAGTAACAGTCAACCTTTTGATCCCAAATCTCTCTTTACGCAGTTATGCATCATATCTGAGGCTGCAAATTGCAATTGTATAATATCTGTCTCAAGTCATCTCTGTTCTCTTCTTATATTTCTGGGCCTTTTTTTTGGCATCCGTAATCGATTTTTAGCAAGTACTCTTTTTAAGTGTTGGATTTTAGGGGAGAGAAGAAAAATAACTGAATCATTGGCTGTAATGTGGTCATTTTGGCACATTGCAATATTTAAATTTGTTGTTGGGAAATGCATAATGTAATTGCAGAGCCAGATGTCCCTGGGTAAAAGGGTTGAGGATTCTATTATGCTAAGCCTGCTGTTGAGTGATTCGACCCATGCAAGCATAACTGCTAATGGTGACATGATATTGTCAACGTGTTCTGTGACATGTCATATCAGATTCATATCCACTTTTTGATAGATTGTTGACAATGGTGATAGGCATGATACAGATTGGAGTTCAATCCTTGATGTGAATAATCCTCTAACATGATGTCTTCTGTAAATCAATCCTGGCATTTTCATGGGTTCTTGTTTGGTTCCAGAAAAATTTTAGCAATAGTTTTGAGCAAAAGGAAACTGTGAGCTAGATGTTCTTTTGCCATGGTGCGAGAGTGGAATTGCATCTAACAATGATCATTGTCTTGATCCTTCCTAATCACAAGGGCACCATATATCAGCTTAACTGTTATCGCCCAACAGCTTGTATGCATTTCTAGGAATGGCTTTGCACATCACGAATCCATAAGCTTGATGGACTTTCGTTTTCTTGTTCTAGTTATGGGAACAACTTGCTTTTAGTGCCATAGAACTTTGACTCCCACTTTTTTTGCCATGAGCATCTGTTGTCTAGTTAAGGGTTAACACCATGATGCCAATCTTATTAGAATCTCACTTTTTCTTTTTTGACTTTCCATCGTGCTAGGAAAGCTTCAATATATAGGTTAATCTAGTCAGTTTGTTGGGAGAAACATGACCACTGGACTGACTCGTAAAGTTCGGCTAGTCAAGTGTCCAAAATGTTGGCAGCTTCTTCCAGAGCCAGCGGATGTTTCTGTGTACCAATGTGGTGGATGCAGCGCTGTCCTTCGAGGTAATTTACCTGATAACTTTAATGACTGTGTGTTTAATAATTTTCTTCAGAATTTCTTCCATTTATTTCATTTTGAATAGAAGAGATCATCAACTTTGGTCGATTGTAACTTTCACTCCTGATATGGGATCCACTCTTGCGATTTTTTCCTCTTGCTTTGTGTGTAGATATAGCAGTATATGTATCTGGCTTAGCATTTTAAATCTAATTGTTTTTCCATGCAAGCAGCAAAAAATTGCAGAACTGAAGCTGGGAGTGCAGTATCGGAACTACTCGAGGCAGCTGATGCTCAGAAGAATAAACCTGAATTGACTTCTGTGGATGACGGTTCAAAAGAATCAGGACATGGAACGGTTCTTCCTTCCTCGACACTCCATTCGCCTGATCGGAGCAATGTGGACAGCTGTCGCATATCTGACAATGGCAATGCTGAACCTGACCAGCCTTGCAAATCATTCTCATCCAATGTAGCTAAAAAAGACCGAAGCAGGCAAGATGTGTCTGGTGAGTCCAATGAAGAAGGACATGGAGGAGCAAGGGATGTTCAGTCTTCGACTCAGCCTGCTTCTCTTGATAATGGACAGACTTTGCTTGTCGAGACTCCAAGAGCAAATATAGACGGAAGTGAAGAGAGCTCAATGTCTGAAAAGCTGCCAGAGCAACCTGATGAGAGCGTTTCACCTGACATTGTAAATCGGAGGGATTCTCTAATCTCTGCAAGTGGAGAATACGGTCACCCAAGCTTGATGCTGAGAGGTGAACCTGGAGAAGCACCTATCTCCACATCAGCCAAAGGATCGGATGATCATGTTTACCCATCTCCTACTAATTTTGAGAATCAACGCGCTGGCGAGTATGTTCATCATACAAAAGAAGCGAATTTTGCCGTTTCTGAAGGACAGGTCGCTAGGCAGAAGTTCCTGGAGAATCACAAGACAGATCCTAATTTTAGAACAAAGCATCCCCTAAGGAAAGAAGCGAATTTTGCCATTTCTGAAGAACAGGTCACTAGGCAGAATTTCTTGGAGAATCACAAGACATACCGTAATTTTAGAACGAAGCATCACCTAAGGAGTTCTAAGTCATTTTACCATAGGGATGGAGGGACCGACCCAATTAGAGTTAGCAGGCGGGATCGAGGTGAAATAATTAGACATGCAAGACAAGGTCTTCCTGCTCTATACCGAAATAGATCAGAATTAGAGGGATTAGAGCCTGGCAGAGCACCAAACTTCCAATGGGATCCCCAAGAAACATATGAGGCTCCCCTGAACAAGGTGCACAAATATCTGGTTCGTAGCTCAAGCTGTCGTTTACCAGACAAGCCTGAGTTTGCTTCTCAGGACGAGATGGAACTGCTGAGGTTGGTTGTTGAGCTGGAGGATAAACTAAAGAGGACATACAATCTCCATGGAACAAGAAATGAAAGAGTGTCCCAGCAGTTTAGTTATTCGGGGAAACATTTCTCGTCGGAAACCATGGAAAATAGCAGAAAATCTGATTACTCCTATACCCATTGCTTCCCACATGACAGGCATTACTCTGTACACTTGCCTCCACTCGCTAATCACGATAAAGGAGTCTATAGAGTTCATTCAAGTCGCAGCATGTATAGTCAATATGCCTCCTCTCCCTTGAGCTCCCAGCAGTATGCAGTCCCCTCGTTGGATCGCCAAATGAAGTTTAAGCAATTAAGAAAAGACCGTCAATTTTCCAAGAGACACTTCCGGCCTATCGCAGGTGGGGCCCCACTTATAGTTTGTTACCATTGCTTGGTGCTGCTGCTGGTACCTGCAGATTTTGTCCTTTCAAGAAGAAGATGTCATCGGCTGAGGTGTGGCTCTTGTTCGACGGTGTTGGAGTTCTCAATTCAGGAAGGAACACACCTAATTCGGTATACTCCATGTGCAATGGAAGCTCCCTCCAGAGGCCTTTCAGGTTGCTCTGAGGTCATGCACGGTTCTTGCTCCGCCAATAATGGCGTTCACCTCAACCGTGGGTGTTCTGAAGAAGGTAATCCTGCTTCATTGACACCATCACATATCCTCTCACAAGTTAAAGGGCGCCATGGGAAGATTTATTCTCATTTTTCTTCTTTTGGAACTTCTGCAGAGAGCAAGTGTGCAATGCCCTCAGAGACCGAGGAAGTTCCTGGCAAAACCAGTTCAGCACTTCATCAGCTAATGGGCTATTCTTCAATTAGTCAGTTGATCACTGGATAAAGGCAGTCAGCCAGTGGGGCGAGCCCTTCCACCCCGACTAAATCCTAAGCTAAAGGAATGAAGAGCGTTTATTTATCGATTCTCAAAATGCAGCTTTTTGGCAGGCATTTACGAATTTTTAGAAAACCTTAGGTGTTTGTCACCCGTTATGTTGTCATCCCCCGAGTCATGTTTATGTGAGAATGTGAGAGATGCAAATAATAATGTGCCAGCCGAGGTAACTACATGCTCTTTGTCCAGATTATAAGGTTAGGGTCCACCATTATTGCAAATTTAGTGGACGTCGCACGACATTGGTCTGTAAAACATGGCGTTCAACAGGTGCTTCTCCATAGTTGAGTTATTCGCGGGACTTAATTCTTTAAGGCTGAAGCATTTCTATTCTCAGGAATGCAGATGCTGATGTGTTTGGTAGTCTTCTGTGATTTAAAGAACCGATGGAAATACGAATTTTTTTATTCATGACAATGTATTTGAAGTGCGTACACAGTCGGAGAGCTTGGTCTTCTTCATTCTTTTCTTTCAGAGGATTGGCCTGAAGTTGATGGATTTTCCGTTCTGAGCATATTTTCTTTGGCTGAAGCCACTGATTTTGATTCTTATGCTTTCATATGAGTGAATCCGGAAGGTTACTGGCTTTCTCAATCTCATGTATGCATTTGTCCATCTTGATGGTAAGCAACTTCGAACGATTGACTTGGGACTCACATTTTCATAATCCTGAGAGACTTGGGGGACAGGCGAAATAGCGTCAAGAAACAGAATTGGGAGGTTTCTTCCCCTTGATTGCCTCGAGATGGATATGTCTGATCGCAGCTACACAACTTCAGTGGCGCATTCTCGAGATCATATAAAACGATGATTTGATTAATTGATCATACCCTTGATCCAACTGAAAAGACATCATAAACATAAATACAATCCGCACCCTGTAGGATGAGCCAAGTAATGGTAAAAACTCAGTTGCAGATCGGGCGACTAGCTTCCCATCATGCAAAATAGCTACGTCCGGCCATTTATACTTAACAAACGAAGACATTATTTAGCAAGTACTATAAAGTATACGAGAATGTTTTACCCCCACACCTGGCCCCAAAAAACGAGAACAATATACATGAGGAGCACAGCTGTAGACAAAACAGCTTTGGAGTATTGCTTCGAGCATGAAGTAAAAAAAATCTGGTTTACTACTGTATACTGAATATGGTAAAGAAGAAACAAAAGCTTTCTCATGTCACGTCGAACCCAGAATTAATTAAAACGGTCTCTGTAGTTGCTTCTGCGATTTGAGACGATGGATATCCTCTGGTCTTGCAGCATGTTGAGGTTAGGTGCCAACAAACGAGTATAACGGTCAAAATAAAGAAGCTGCTTCAAGAGCAGTGCAAATTCCCGAGGAAATCTTAGCCCGTATGATTGACTAACCCGCACCTGAGGCAGAGAAATTGTTTATCAGTTTGGTTGCTTCAGTCGAGTGCCATCAAATAAGATCCAAAAATAGGTCTCAAAGTATACTTGTCAAGTACCATTAACATGTTCCCATTTAACATTTAAGATTTAGCAGCATATCCAGTAACTAATTGCTGCCAAATATGATGACGTCTACACCTACTTACGAATCTTTTTCAGCAACACTCGAAATAAAATCATTACCACATCAAGAAAGAGCGCATTCATCTGCCTCTCATCAACTACCACATTTGCTGAGACAGCAGTGGCATTTGTAGATCTTTCCCGTGCTGTTGCGATGACGACTTCTGTATCTAAATCCTGCAATGGATAAACAAAATAAGTTCATCTTCAAAAAGAACCAGAAAATGTAGTCCGATGAAATAAGCGACTAAAACTTTGTGCGCAGTTGACAGATATGGCTTTTTGACAAAAAACCACATTCTATAACAGTGTATGACAGGCTATATTATCAATGCAACAAATGCGATGAGAGAAACTTCTTTGAGTTTCTCATTAAAATGGTCCAAAAGGGAACAATAGTTCTCTGCTGTCAAAATCTATAAAGTATGGAGCAAGAGAAAATCTGTGAACATGAATCTCTTGCCTGAATTGATGAAAATATCTTTTCCAAGTCCTTAGCGAATGCCTGTGTGTCAATGTCTCTGTTTGTGGCTCCCATTTCAATTAAAGCAGATGCCATCGACTCATATTCTTCAGTAGCTATCGATGTCAGAAACACTTCCATGGCAGCCCAGGTCTTTGGAGATATGCGTCCAACAATTCCTGCCAAATTTAAAGGATTTTGATAACATAACAAGAAAAAATACACAGCAAGGCATCACCCACTCGAAGTTACAGAGACAGATAGGCACCACTATCATTCTCTCATGGTCAATTGCTGCCTCAAGTAAGAATTACAGAGACAGTCGTTAACCTTTTTCAGAACAGTAAACATGGCGAAACCCTATATCTCTGTGTTATCTTCTCAAACATACATTATTTGCCTTCACCTTGCTCCAATGGACAACAATAAAATAATTGGAAAAGTTGGTCCTGTCTTATTCCAAATCATGCCCGCAAGCTATCAGGATAATTCATATTGATACAGCACATAAAGAAACAAATGTCAATGTCAAGACTTAAATCCAGCTTATATTCATGGTGTACTTCAGAGACACATCTGAGAAAAGAACACTGGCAAAAGAATAATAAACTTAGATTTAGTCAAACGAGCAGGCATTATCTATATCCTTTTTTTCATTCTTTAACAAATAATGGCAAAACCCAGAACAGTTAGCTCAACTCACGGTGATGGGCAATGGGCAACATTTTAACAGTATTGCACAAATGTTTTGCTTTTAACTTCATATTTCACAGGAAACGTCCTCCAACTAGGACTTTTCACAATAAGTTGCTAGCATTGATGCAAAACTGCTCTCACATCAAATTCACCCGACGAACCGTGTACATAATGTTTAGGTGGGAGACATGCAGCAAGCAAGGCAACTACACTGCTATCTTAACAGGTCAACATCCCTCACTTGGAAAAAGTAAAAGGGAAAGAACAACCAAGTACAATAAGCAAAAGACAGTTATATGTGAAGGGCGGAACCCCAGGTGGCTAACTCAGACAAACAGGATGACATTCTTCTGTGTTGGCATTATCAACCAGACTGCCAGACTAAAGCTGCTGGAGTTTCGTTACATGGTGCATGTGACATATAAACTGCCAACTCACGGAAACCTGTACTCACAGACTCTATCGACAAAGGGATGAAGAAGAAACATCGGCAGAAACAAACAAGAAGATGCATACCAAAATCAAGAAACCCAATACGACCATCCTGCAACAGCCAAAGATTGCCTGCATGCACATCTGCATGGAAGGTCTCACAGGCAAGCAGACTCCCAAACCTACACAGTATTGCAACAAATTACATAATCAAACCTCACATAGCATTTCGTGTTTCAAGAAAAGATGCGACAACAGGCACACATGAGTTTGTAGACAATAGTCGCACCACACGTTAAGGGCAGTTATAAGACTATTTTCTGGACTAGGAACGAGCGAACTGATGGAATCAAGATCAGTAAGTGGAACACCATATAGCCTCTCCATAGTCAAAACCCGTTTGCTGCTGCAATATTCATAAATCTTCGGTGCTGTAGCCTGTCTAGTGAGCCCCATTACTTCCAAATATTTCCTGAAGCTTTCAATGTTTGCAGCCTCCTTATAGAAGTCTACTTCTTCTAGCATTGATTCACGAATGTCTTTGACAACACCCACCTACTGAGCGAAGATGCAGTTATCAAGCCAAAAATGCAGCAGAATATCTGAAAACAAAAATCAGGCAATGTATAGCTAGTGTATATCATAGGCAGTATTGAAGCCCTATGTTCCAAATTTCAAAAGTCAAGTCTAAGTAATACCAGCGATGTACGGCCAAGTTCCGGGTTGAGAAATTCCAGTATGCGTGCCACAACATACACAAAGTTCATGTCAGCCACCAGTAGATCCTCTATTCCCGGTTTCAAAACCTTTATCACTACGTCCTCCCTAGAGCCTTTGAGCTTTGCACCGTGAACCTACATGTATCATTTCCAACCGCATATATCATTAGCCATATGATGCAAATTTTGGTGCAAAGGTGAAAGGTTGTAATTAAGAGACAGAAGTGGAATGAAAGGTTGTAATTTAGAGACAGAAGTGGAATGAAAGGTTGTAATTTAGAGACAGAAGTGGAATGAAGAGATGAGTAAAACCTGTGCTATTGAGGCTGAGGCAAGTGGTGTTGGGTCAACATATTCATAAACACTATCTATTGGTCTCCCAAGTTCCTCACGCAAGATGCCTTGGATCTCCTGGAAAGGAACTGGAGGAGCTCTGTCGAAGCACTTCTGAAATTCCTCAACATATTCTTGAGGGAACAAAGTGGGAGCAGATGCAATGAACTATAAACGAAAAAGGAAAACCATTAAAATTATTGCAAAACCCTGTCAAATAAACGAAAATAACCAAAAAATGAAAGTGAATTGGCTTAGTGAACTTGTTTTCCCCCATGTCAAATATACACTCTGGATACACCACTTCAGGTATCAGAGCTAACCTGACCCAATTTAATATAAGTTGCTCCCATGCGTTCAAACAATTTCCTCAGATAAACAGGGGAAAGTAACCCAAGCTGCAACTCAGTGGGTAATCCAGCTGATGAATTTGTGGTCTACAAAACAGGATTTTTACAATTTCTGTGAGAATAATATAATAGCATTACCGTAAATAAACTCTAACCACCAAATCAAAGTTTTTTTTTCTTAATTATGGATGAGAAACTACATTAGAAAGAAGGTTTTTGTCATGAAGCAGTAATGTGGAGAGGAGGCAGTCCACATATAAGTAATGTACAAGACATGAGAGACAGAAATTTTCTTGAGCAAGTACAGGCATGCAACTACAGTTGTAACCTTGAAAAGACAGCTAAAAGAGATGCTGGAGACACTAAAGACCTCTTCCATGCTTAATTATATAGGTTCTCTCTATCTTCAACCTAAAGCCTTAGGATGATTCCACCTATCCATAACTCCAATTTAACAATGGCTTTCTGCTGCAAAATTTAATTCTAACAAATTACCATTTACTACTTTAACTTTAATTTTGAGAATGCTTCCTTAAAAGTGTAAAGCATTATGGATTATGACTACTGTAAGGGAAGAAGGCTGATGGACTTAGGTCCATGGCAATCATGACGGGAGAGGAGATTACTTCATCAACATCTTTCAGAAGAAAGCCATTCTTGCCTGCAAGAATATATAGAGCTGCTCTTGTATCCACTGCTTGATTACTCTCTATAAGTCCACATGTGCGAAATAACAAAGAAGAATCCTACTCGATCTCATGTCAAACATTCCTGACTTTGGACTATTGTCCATGGAAACAACCGAGTCATGTAGAGTGGAGCTAGGATGAAACATGCACGCAAGGCATCACTCATCATGATAATAAAATCAAAAAGCTCCCACCTTGGATACATCTGCTAGCCACTCACTGCCGACTCCAATCACTGCTTGAATACCTTGTGCAAGCCTCAAGGCTCCGCGTGGGCCAGTATTGATAGATGTCTGGACAATGTCTTCCACCAACTTGGGCAAGTTTTGAATGTTTTCTGAAAGAAAAACCAAATCAAAGAACCTATGCTCATGTGAGCACCAAAACACTACAGGACCAGCAAGTTCATCATCATGACAAGACCCATAAAAAAGATCGATCCAGCAGTCTATAACACCACAAAACCAAGCCTGAACACTAACCAAACCACTGGAACCAACAAAATTCCAGGTCAATGTACCACTTGGCAGTTGGCACTAGGCAACAACTAAATCACTACCGAAGAAATCCACTAAATCCACAAATCAAACCCCCAAGTGCCACTAAATATCTCATCTAATAAAGAAATCCATTTCGTCCAAGAATTTAATCCAGTTCACCACAAATTCAACCACCTTCTGTGTGCTCAGGTAATCTTCACTCACTCACTCATAGAGTAAAACCCGAGCCCACTAAATAACCAACAGCTACCATCTGAAAAATTAAAACATATTGAACCAAGAATCTTCGAAGACTGAAAGGAAAAGAAACCAAGTACCCTGAAGGCGTGAAGAAGAGAAAAGATCCTGCGCTTGGGAGTACTGAGCAAAGAGGGTGAACCCCTTTGAGCGGTCGTTCAGCAGCCTCTTTGAACGCGGAGATAAGCTCGAACTCTGCAACTGATGATTCAAGAACATAAAAAGGGAAGAAGAAATAAAAATCCAATCTTGAGACTAAAAATCGAGTGACAATTCTATAGAGACCGAACCCGAGAATGATGGAAGTGAAATTGAGGCAGACGCCCACACGCGACACCCCTAATCGCAGAGACCGCCATTTCTTGTCTCTGCTCGTACGCGGACTGTAATTCCCACCAGCAACAAACGAAAACAACGTCCTTAAATACGAGAATTCGTGTGCGCTTGTGTCTCCGCTGTCCTGTTTTCGTCTGGTATCTGGGGGCTAAAAATGTGGAATCGTATGTCGAGCAATGAGAAAATCACGGCCTTACTCCAAAAAAAGAAAAAAAAAAAAGAAACCTTTTTTATTTCGGAGAGAATGACAGAAATTTTTCTGTATCTGTCTCCATGGCCTTGCGATTTGCGTTAGTAAGGAAAGGGAAAAATCTCTAGTGCACTTCAACAGAGTGAAAACGATGATGCCACGTGGCGTTCCATCCGCCAAGCTCGTAGCTAATGTCCAATTAGTTAAGTGACGGTTGACGTACTTGTGTCCTCTTGTCGCCACCGTAGATTTTACCAAAGTCAGCCATCAATTTGGCTAATTTCGATGCTTTGCCAGAAGTCCAAATGGTCCCTCGCGTTTTGAGAATCGCACTCGTGTTTCTCAATTATGGGATGCTGAACTTACTACCGTGATTGTACAATGATGGGCAAACATACGAAAAATGATACGGGCCACAAGATCATAATCTTGAACAGCCAGGAACGCAGTGTTTGCTTTTCATTTGTATATAAATGGCTGAATTTAGCCTAACATAGACAAGATCAATGGCTGCCAAAAGCCTGATTACAAGCTACTCGAGGAGAGAACCCTCACTGCAGTATCTACCTAGTCTTCAGAATTTTGATAATCCTGGAAGGCTCCACCAGCAAAATATCAAATGCTTCGTCCATGTCATGACACAACGGAAATGACTTCCGTCCTGACAGTACACCCACAAGGGCTAAGGTAAATATGTCAAGAATCTGAATCTGAATCGGAACCCGGATCGGAATCTGATTCTTCATGCTGCAACTCCGATGGTCTTAACCTATTAGTATTTGGCTCTAATGGTGGAAGTCCATCCTCCTCCTCCTCCTCCTCCTCCTCAACTTCTTCGTCATCATTATTGTTATCACCATCATTTGAGTCAGGATCATTTTTTTGTTTGCTAGAGTTATTAACTGCAAGCACCTTCTCACTCGATGAGTCCATGGAGGATTTGAAAGCTTCAGGCCTGCATCATGCGATGTAAAAACAAACATCAGGAGCAGGACAAAAACCAAACAAGGGATGAACTGCCAAAGCCGGTAACGTGCTCAAGGCTGCTCAGATCCTGAGACTTTTCAGTCATCTGAAGTTTTGAAGTTGATGCTATTTACCAGCTCTTAAGTTATAAAGAGAAATAGATGAAGGCTTGAATCTCATAGATGGCAACATAAGTTGGGGGAGAGGGGAGAAGAGGCAGAGTCAAACTGTAAATTCAAAGGCAAAGGGAAAAAAACTTACCAATCTGGAGACTTCTTGAGCTCCCGCACTTGCTCAAAGAACAGAACTCTGGAAACGATACATCCTACTTTGCTACCTGATTCAAGTGCCTTTTCCTTGCCACTGTCATCAACCACAACGAATGTCCCTGCAATATAGATCAAATATCTTCTTAATTCAGCAATCAAATTAAATCAATAGAACATTTGATGTACTTCTTCTAACATGTAAAAAATGTAGGAAAGTTAGATGAGCAAGAGCATATCAGTCTGAAATCATTAATGCAATGTTCACATTTCATGAAACTAGTGATCTGGACACCCATCGAGTTATCTACATACATATATGGTCTCTGCTTCACGTAGCTCAAGTTTTCAGCTCAAATATTCTCCAAAATGCTATTACAACCAGAATAAACCAAAATTTAGCACAAATAGAAGTGCGTGTTTTGGGGGGAAGAGAGAGATGCTATACTGAAATAGTAGAACTGTCAAGGCTCCAGCTATGACAGCAAAGGCACAATCAAGTAGCTGAAAGAAGTAAAAACGAAGTTCAAGAAAGTGCATTTTGGATGTATGATATCATTTCAGTCCTCAAAGTGCAGTGACATGATCATCAACCATGACCATAAACCAAGCAGAAGTGGCACCCAGGAAAGTTTGCTAATTTACATCTTCCTTCCAATCTCAACTACAGTTGTAGGACATATTTGAGATGGCTTCTTGAGAACAAACCTCGTCCAATCCAATATTTCTTTTGGATTTTAGCTGGGATTAGTGCCAAAAGTTTGCTGCCTTGCGCATCCATCACCTTAAGAGACAGAATGACAGCATAATCAGTAATTTGGACATTTAAAGAGGAAAGGAAAAAGAGAGGAATAGAGAACAGAATGACAGATAAAAAAGCACTAGAGAAATTGGTACATGTACTCTTACATGTGAAACCCATAAACTCAACAGATAACACTGGACAAACCAAACCTCAAAAGCACTCTTACACGAGAAAGCCACACTTTCGCATACAGCAGATGCCTCGACAACCATACCGTCGAACTCTCCAAAACAACTTCTTCTTTGATACTTTGTAAGTCGGTTCCTAAGATCCGCCTTTAATCAAATGACGGTTGCCGCTGCCCGTGCGGCGGCTAACTACCACCCTCGAAGAATTGTATGGAAAAAGTCCATTTTGAAGCAAAAGATATCAACCCAAAAAAAGTCATTCAACAAATCCTCCCTTTACCAAGTAGTTATTCAACAAACTGACTATCACCAAAACTATTCATAGGAAAACACCATTTCCACGTAAATCCGTTACTCACAAAACGAGAATCAACATGTTCATTAATGTAAACACAAGTGGGCATTGAGAGATGAAGAGAGAGCAAAAGGGCAGTAGCTACTAGCGACGATGACCTCGACGAGATTGGAACCCCGGTGGGAAACGGCTTGCACGATGCTTTGCCCATCTTGCAGCGTAACCTCTCGTTCCTCTGCAGCCCACTTCAGGTTCTTCCGCCCTCCTTTCATCCCTGCAATTCCGAAGAACGATTCCCTAACCACAAAGCACGGCCAGGAACGACGTCAGCATCCGCCGCCTACTGCTACTACAACAAAAGGGAAACGTATTGCAGTGCGAATCGCCGCACCAAGAAAGGGACCCCGCGAAAACCTGAAGCGCTGGTTCGAGCTTCTATGAATTTGGCTCGGTGGGCAGCGATTCGAAAGGCTAAAGGCCCGAGCTTTGGCTCCTCGACGAGAAGTGAGCGCCGTCGACGGCGAGGTCGAGGAGCGAGCTGCGGCGGGGCTGCGAGCTGAAGGTAAGGGGAGAGAAAGGTGATTGAGTTTACGTTGAATCGGCCCGAAAAGCTTAAATACTCCTAAATAATTCCATTTGAGAAATAGGGTTTATTTTGTAATTATCAATTACTAATTAAACACTCGCGGGAAGCAATTTTAGCCCGATAACTCTTTCCAATTTTACCAAATCTGGGACCCCATGTTTATAAAAATTTCAATGAGCTCGGCCCATGACAGCATCGGGCCACACTCGTGCGACACATGATGAAGGGTCAATAAACTCAACACTACTATTCCACTAGTCTTTAACAACGTCCGCCAATCCACATGTGATGTGGGAACTACGACAGTGCCTAGCTCGAGCATTGATGCGTCGGGCCTTGTCCGTGCCGGCCGAGGATTGGGGCCTTTATTAAGTTTCTTATCACCAGGGTCCTCACGAGTTCATGCACTAATTTATGCAGTAGTTGGAGGTGAGTATTAGACGTAGCTCGTAGAGAACAAGAACCGTTTAACTTGTAGAGATCATAAGAGAATACGAAAGAGCTTTGAACTAGGAGCTCATATCCACACCGCCCTGTCTGAGATTCTGAGGAATTAGACATGCCTAGAATCAACAATGCGGGTTTCTCCGGCCGAACTCATACGGGCCATTATATGGGACGTGCTGTACCGACCAATGTAATGGTGATCCGTGCCCATCCCTATTGTTAGGAAACAAAAGGAGAAGCATCCAAAATATTTAAACTACCATTGGAGATTCTATCTTGCATTTGCATGCATGATTTCATATTCATGACGGCACTGGATTGACTTAAAAAGATGCTGAGGAGTAGTTCTTTCTCCAATAAGATACATCTAATGCTTGCATCGCTTTGATGGGCTACTACATCTGTCCCAGAACAGATTATATATCTGACTCTCCTAATACAATCAAGATGTAAGTCATCCATCAAAAATAACATATCCAATGTCAGTCGGCAACCGTTGTCCAAACCCGAAGATGCCCCGCCAAAAGATTGCTCTCTTCATTGAGCTCCCACTGTAGTTACCAGCTTCACGAAACATAAGAAGCCCAAAGCTACTGCTTTGGAGTGTTCTCCCCCAAAAAAATTTGTTTAGTGAATTCCCTTTTGAATTCAGTCACCGACTCCCGAACCCCGTCAGAAAGCTAAACTGAACTTGACTGTCTGTCAATGGTGCTCTTATTGTTATCGGGGCTTGTGATTGGCCGTCGACCCTTGTGAGGACCTCCAATGATGCCCCACATCTCAAACTGCCTTTGCCGAGCTCTCGCCCTTTCCTTTTCTTCTTCCGACTTGGAAGAGTAACAGTATGGGCAAGAAACACCATACTCCCACTCCGGTGACTCCATATCAGCATCACTCACTGGTTTTTTGCACCCGTAGCAAAGATCAAAAGTTCCCTGTGCCAAACCATGCTCAACCGAAACTCTCTTGTCGAACACAAAACACTCGCCTTCCCAGAGGCTCTCGCTCTTTGGAACCTCCTCAAGATATTTCAGTATTCCACCTTTCAGATGATAGACCTGCAAATATACAGATCGAAGGGGAGTTCTTCATTGAAATCACAGAGCACAGCCAAATGGAACCTATCAGGCTTTCAAGAAAAATGAAATTGAAAAGCAGGGGACTCCTATGCATGGCTAGGAAACCACAAAAAGAAGAAGAAGAAGAAACGGTGCTGCATTGGAAAATTTCGCTGATCTATTTATGTGGAGCATGCGATGGACCATGTTTTGGATATGAAACTCAAAGGTCATGCATACAGACCTCTTTGAAACCCTTACTCAGAAGGAAACTTGAAGCTTTCTCACATCGAATTCCTCCTGTACAATACATTGCCACCCGAGGCATTCTTTCTTTCGGACTGTCTGCTTGCTGATCAGTATTTGCACTAGAACCATGTTCTTCGGCCAATTTCAAATGCTCCCCATCCATTTCAGGAGGTTGGAACTGATTCTCCACCCAAGCTGGAAACTCTCGGAAAGCAGTGGTGCATGGGTCAACTGCTCCTTTGAACTTCCCAATTCTCGTCTCATAGTTATTCCGCACATCGATCACTACCTAAAAGCAATTCAAGCAAATAATAATTTAAGTGACTGGCCAAAATGCATTCCCAATGCTTATTTATGCCCCGCGATAGGTTTCGAGGCCTGAATTTTGAGATGCCAAAAGCTCCAACTTGAAATTCAACCACTTGATGTGTGACTCTATCTGATATCATGTTCCATCTGATTTAGATAATTAAACTAAATTAAGGACAGAATGAAATATTTTAGCATTCAAGTAAATATTTGCAGATGATATGAACACATGTTGAAGATTTAATGAGTCTCAAAGCACGTTTTTTGAAATTGAGGAACCTCATTC
The DNA here is from genome assembly GCA_017140595.1 of Eucalyptus curtisii. NCBI lineage: Eukaryota > Viridiplantae > Streptophyta > Magnoliopsida > Myrtales > Myrtaceae > Eucalyptus > Eucalyptus curtisii. The sequence continues at coordinate 38,537,453 of CM029500.1, read as the reverse complement.
GACATAAAGTAGTCAATCAAAAATAGGTTCCCCCAACTGGACGGTGAACAATAATGGCTAACAGACTAAATAAGCAATGTTGCCACTTTGGATGAGAGGTAGGAAAAAAAAAATGCAGAATTTGTTAGGCAAATTTTAAGGCACCCAAAGACAAACAAAGTATAATTTTGCAAAAGAGGAAACATGAGATGTCCGAAATGAAGACATTAACATGTCAGCTACTCACTGTATCTGGATCACTAATCAGCACGTTCCAATCCCTCGGATTTACATACTTCCCAACCCTCTCAATAGGTGAGACACTAGGCATTCCAAGAGAAACGATCTGGTTAAACACAAGGGAACGCAGAATCATTGTCTTGTACAGAAAGTATCAAATCCCATTAACTCAGAAAGCATGTACAATGAGATGTGTCTAATACAATATGAAGAGTCCCCTCACCTCTCTTTTCAATTTGACTCTGACGTGATCCCAACGGAAGGGGGCATCTTCCCCAGCTGCAAGAGGAGAGCTGCTACTATGTCCATGGTGGAGAGCTTCATCTTCGGGACTCACAGGAGATTCTATTCGTCTAAGCCCTTTTAAACGTTCATCACTCTGGATGAACCCAAGAACTCTTTCAACTGATTCGCGGGTTCCACATATGCTCCCATTGATCCCTTCTGGCGCAAGGATAATACCACCTGAGACACGCTGAAAATACAATAGGCCAGTTCCAGATTGTAAATGAATGAAGAACAAGACAGGCAATAGAAAGGAGAGAGATGACTAGTTAAAGAACAGGCTACAGAAATATCCACCGAAACGGACAATAAGGCGGCTACTGAGATTAAGCTTCTGGATGAATTTGAATTGGTAATGGAGCAGACCTTCCCGTGTTTCATAAAAATTAAAAAGGAAATCATACCCTTAATGCTTTCTACAATGATACATATTTTCATGATTGGGCTAGGGCCAATACAACATGCCACAGGTGAGAGGGAATGTTTGAGTGTTACATAATGAATTGCGCCTAATGTATCAGCTTCAACTTCAAAGATAGATCGATCCAAAAGCTTAGCCAGTAAATAAAGTGGCCGTGATTCCTGAAATCAGGCATTTTCTCTAAACTTTCAATCCTTGGATGTGGTCAGCCACATTTTCCCCAAGAAATCCCCATTGTTAGATGCTTAAACCAGAAAGCCGCTCTAGCTCTAGAATCCTAGAAACCATGCTGCTAGTGATGGTAAAATTCGTAAACCGCACAGACCCGCCTATAGCCGTTTGACAGAGTCCAGATTGCGGTGCTTGGACAACCTTATTTTCAAGCCCGAGTAAACATTTCAATGCAGCATACACGCATTCAGCTAAAACACCGGCTGCGTATATAGTTCATACTTGCAACCACGAAAGGCCAAAGGACCAATCCCCATTTGCACTAGCTAAGATATCAAAACCGACCGACTGAAAACGGCACGCAGCTAGAGACTTCAGCAAAGCGACCTCGGCACAGGCACAAAGCTTTCTCCATCAGAAAACACGACATTCAAGAGGAAGCGAAGAGCAAGAACGAGAAGAATAAGCGGATTAAAACGAAAGCACGAGCTACTAGTCACCAACCAGTTGCTCGCAGAGATCCTTCGAGGGCTGCCGCAGCTCAGCGTGATCGGGGAAATCCGCGAACTTGTAGAACGAGACCACCACGAGGGCCGCCGGGTCGTCCACCTGGGTCTCGCCCTCGATAGGAACCGGGTCGGCGGCCGACCCGGAGGAGAAGCATTTGGCGGGGAGGGCCATGGAGCTCGGACCGCGGCGACGGCGCGTGGGGATTCCGGGGCTTTCGAGCCGAGGAAGACGGCGGAGGCGAGAGGCGGAGGGGGAGGAGGAAGTTTGGGTGAAGCCTGCAGAAGCGAAGCGGGGGAGCTTGGGATTCAAGGGAAGGGACGAAGAGAGCAGACCCAGAAACTGGAATGGAGGAATTCTGTGCTTGAGCACGGGCAGCGCAGCAGCCATGCGGCCTGGGGGGCGATGGGCATTGCTCGCTCTTCTTCTTCTTCTTCTTCTTCTTCTTCTTCATCCGGTGGGCGCTCCCTGTTTCGGCAAAGAGTGGGGGTGGTGGTGGTGGGCTTCGTGGACTCGCCAGGCCCATCTAATTGGAGCCCGTGGTCAAAACTAGATGGGATATCGACGGAAATGGCCCTGAACTTTGGCCCAATATGGAATGTGCTCTCTAAATTTTTAATATATTATATGCAATAATTGACTTTAACCCAAAGCACAATATGGTCCATAAACTTTTGGTATATGCTTAATGTGATCCTTGAATTGCAAGAAAATATTTAATGTTGTAATATAATTTATAGACTAAATTGAATATCTACCAAATGTATAATGACTACATTGTACATTGAGCTAAAATTCAAGAACTATATTAGGGGTGAGCATTGGTCCAAGGTTAACCCTAGATAGACCCTAGCCGGCCCAACTCGATCGGTTCTGGTCCGGTCCTTAGGGGAACTAGGTTGGTCCTTGGTTTTAGGACCTCTAGATCCTACATTGTGTGAGTTAGTTCTCGATCCCAAGAGAGGGTTGCCAACCTTGTACATAATATTATATATATGTATGTATATATTATATCTAATATATGCTTTTGTCTACTTTAAATTCTAGCACCTCCTCCTCTATTCTCTTAGTAGTTCAATTTGTCTTGTAAATTGGAAAGTAGAAACCTAGACCGAATTCAACCAAAACAATAAAATAAAATAGAAATCCTCTTTACTTGCCTCGGCCTCGCTCGCCCGCCTTGACCTCACTCACCTTGCTCACCACTTGCCTCTCTTCGCTTGCCTCACTTGCCTTGTTGCTCGCCTTTGTTCACTCACCTCACTGTTTGCGTCTATTCTCTCGCTTCGCCTATTAGTTTTTATGTTGCCTTTTAGTAAGTGTAAATTTATGTTGTTATCTTATTTTATATTTATGTTTGATATGTATTGGTATTTATAATTTGATTGTCCAATGTGACATTATTGATGAATATGTAATTTGAAATAGTACATATGGCCATTTTAAGGAATAATAATAAATAAATAAAAAAGGTTGGTCTTAGGTTGACTTTGGAATCTCAATTCGGTCCTTGGTCCCGAGCTCAACAAGTCAGTCCTCGGTCCTAAAATTGATCAACATTATGCGGGTTGGTCCATTGGTTAAGGGTTGGACCGGCCCAACCCAGACCATGATCACTCATAAAATACATTGAATATTATAAAAGTTTATGGATTATATTATATATTGGATCAAAGTTCAAAAACTATTTGTGTCATTTTCCCAAACTAGATTAAGAGGAAATTTCCCAAATTAGATTATGATTAACCTATTTAATCATTGTTGTTGTTATCCCTAGTGAATGATACTGCTCTAACTTGGCGTGAGGATGGGGAACATGTCCATGGGGGCAACATCCTCTCTCTCCAATATTTAAAAATCCTTTTCTTGGACTCCTCTCTCACGATAACTCTAATTATTCTCAATTTTAATCAAGTCGCCTAAGATATGATTAGTGGAAAAAATGATAATTAATCGATCTCTTACGCTACCACCACCCACCCGATCAACTTGTGATGGTTGGCGCTACTAAGGGAAAGTCAGGTCGTTCCTCTAGTATGGCTGCTTAGGAGATGGGCATGAATGGAATTTGGAATAACTTTCTTTCATGCAGGGAAAGTCTAAAAATATTTCAAATGACATTGAAAATGCTACAATATTAGTTGGGGTGTATAAAAATCAATTCATTAAAAAATGTGAAAGATATTTTATCTTTTTTTATTTGTTAGAATATGTTCGACTCACTTCAGATGCTCAAACACCATTTGCAACGACATCACTTCACAATTTAAGTTCTCAAGATGCTACTCAAAAATCAAGTTAACATCATCACGTGGATTCATGTTCATAAGATCTAAGCTGAACTTTTTTTTTAAAAAGAAAGAAAATGATGATTCGTGAGCAAACCAAGCGCCATCTCGACTATGAATTGGTAGATTGAGAACATCCAGCAAGATCATCGTTTGAAAACTTCAAACCCATTATTGGCCATTGTCAACCAAAATACTTAAGAACTCCATGTGGACGAAAGGGGCAAGTGGCCATGATTGAAGATCGAGGCATAGGCGAAAACGAAAGAAAGAATCAAAATATTTGGAGAAGCCTCAAAAGAGGAAACAAAGTCAAGACTTCCATGTTGTGGAAAATGAAATGACATACATGAATTAAGAAATCTATAGAAGTCCCACATTTATTTTTCAGTTCTAATTTTCCCCTTTTCCTTTCATAACTTAACAGAGTCCTTTTCTTCCCCTTTTGTCAGAACAAACTAAGGGTAAGTCCTGTAAAGTAAAAAATTAATTAAATTTGACTAATTAAGTATATATAGTTACTAATATATTCCCACCTAATTTTAATCTTTTATTTAAATAAAAAAAAAATCTATAGACGCCTTGCTTTCGGCGCCCTGTAAAGCGGAAGCATTGAATTGCCAATAAAAAATAAAATAGAATTTGAACCTATTTCTAAGGAGAACAGTAATGCCAATTCAAGAAGCATTAGTAAAAGATTTGGGCAGTCCCACCTTACCTTCAAGAATGGTGACATTTCCTGGAAGCTTGACAACAGCAAATTTGGCGCCCTCTAAGACAGAAGCATTGAATTGCCAATTAAAAAAAAAATGAATTTGAACCTATTTCTAAGAAGAACAGTAGTGCCAATTCAAGAGAGTAAAAAATTTAGGCGGTCCCACCTTGTCTTCAAGAATGGCGATGTTTCCTGGAAGCTTAACAAAAGCAAACGTGCAATTATCAGTTTGCTTAATTTGACAGGACATTGAATTTCCTCTTTCCATATCCGTTTCCTTTTCTTTTTTTCTTTTTTTTTTCAGATTTTATTTATCTTTGATACGTATCCACAATGCAATTGCTCACTATACCAATCCCAAATCATATGCCGACAACTATCACAAGAGGGTATTGAACGTGAAATGTGGCCATAAACCACAGCGGCAAAAACATGATTAAGATTAATGTAGTTAAAATATTTGAAAATTGTTTCACAAACAAAAAGTAAAAGTTGCTACAGTGCAATTTTAACTCACTCATTCTAAAACGTAAGCACAAATCTCTAAAGGTTAGATTCGCTTCTATCCGTGCCAACTCATCCCATCAATAGTTGCTCATAAGTCATAATCGAATGACAGCTTGGAAGTGTCTATGTACATCAAGATACAAGAATTAGAAAACACTAAATATCTTTTGATAGTACAATCGAAATCAAGTGGAGCACTTGATTAATTCAAGTTGCTTATTGCCATCGATCTCATTGCAATATTTTTGTCAATCAATGATCGTGATTAATTAGCCGTCCGTATGTAATGCAGTAATTCGAATCGAAGTACTGAAGGGGCGTTCAAGAGAGAAAAATGCTATTAAAAAAATGTAATCACGGAAATCCATCTCCCTAATCGACAGCCAGCATCGCCTTAAAACAAATGCCAACTGCGTCATTAACTTCTAATCTTATTCATGGTCCCCCCCACATTCCCCAATAACGTGGGCTGAGGCTGCCAAGTGGCGTTAAACAAAGCAGCCGCTGACGTCATCCTTATCTTAAAATATGACGTCATCGAGGCCACGTCGGCAATTTTCCTGTCTTTATTTTTTTCAGCTCTCCTTGCCTCTCGCTTTTTCAAATCAAGCCTTCCTTCTTCCAACTTTCCTCACATCTTCCGGTGATTTGCTCTCCTCTTTCCTCTCTCCTTCGGCACCAAGGGAATAAAAACCCCATCATCCATCTCTCGCCCAGGAAAAATCCACCCGTGATCCACAAGAGCGGAAAAGAATCTGCCATTTTTGCACGGAAAGATGGAAACTTTTTGGCTCGAGAGATCATTATCGACTAATAATAGTAGCAAGAGAAGAGCGATCGAGGAGCTCTTCGATGGCCGTGAATCGGCCATGCGGCTTAAGACCCTTCTCCGTAAACCCTCTGGGGATAATGGGTCTCACTCGTCCGACGAACTTGTCGTGAAGATCTTGAGATCTTTCACCGAGAGTATCTCTGCCTTGAGTTCTTGTGAGGAGAGTGAGGTTCGTGAGGTTATGTCGCCCCAGATTGGTGGCTTCGGCGGCGGTTGTGAGGACCAGGGGTCTGAACATTCCGGCGAGAGTAGGAAGAGGCCGGGCTTGAAAGACGGAAGAGGTTGCTACAAGAGAAGGTACCTTGTGACTTCTTTGTTTCACTTGCCTCTCGATATGGAAAGTCCTCTGTTTTTCTTGTTGTTGAAGGAGTTAAGGATTCTTTTCACCTTTAATTGGCCCAATTTCTCCTAAAAACGAGCCCTTTCTGTTCATAACACTGTACGGTCAATGTAATCATTTGGTGGCTCTAGTTAGATAAATAATTGAGCACCTAATTGGTCGGTTAGCTTGCGTTCCTGGGTTTATCTGACGGTTTGGTTCTTTGATTGAGTGCAGAAAGGAGTCTGAAACACGCACAACAATTTCTCCCACCAAGGATGATGGTCATGCTTGGAGAAAGTACGGCCAAAAGGACATTCTTAATTCCAAATACCCAAGGTTTGTCATTTGCTTCTCATTTCACCTCAATTCCAAAGTTTTCCTTCAGGGGTTGAATTGACAAGGTCAACCATCTTGAAACATGCATCTAGCATTAACAGCCGAGTTTTGTTACCATCCCAAAGCTTACCGTTCTGTGTCGGAACTTGGAACCTCATTTCTTGGATCAAGCTGGTTAAACTAACTAGACAGTTGCTTGCTAGAGGGCAACAAGGGAAAATAATAAGAAGTGGGGCACCAAGAAAGAATCGTTTAACACCTGCAAAATCTTAGAGATTAAGGTTTAAGGTTGGGGAATCGTCAATCTCATTCCTCTTGAACTGTGATGTATTGTCAGGTGCTACTTCAGGTGCACACACAAGCATGACCAAGGTTGCAGAGCTACCAAGCAAGTCCAGAAAATGGAGGACGACCCCAAAATGTTCCAAATCACATACATTGGCAATCACACATGCAGAGAGATCACGAGGGCCCCACAGATGATCACAGATTCTGATCCCTGGGAATCCTCTTACACTCCCTCCTGCAACAATTCGGACGCAAAGCCTCTGATCAATTCTCAGCAAAGTTTTGCCCTCTGCTCAGCTAACAACAGCATCAAGAAAGAAGAGGAAATAGCGCTAGTTAAGGAAGACACCACAACAACCTCAAGCGACTTGACGGATTCCTTCGATTCAATTTTGCCTCCGGAGCTGATGGGTTTTGAATCATCTGACCCGACCGCCATGTACCTGTCTGGTGTGGATGATAGTCCGCAAAGTTTTCTGGACATGGACACGATGGGACGATTCGGTTTTGATGGCGAGTTTCCATTTTACGAGAACTTGCAGTTTTCCTAGCACTCGATAACACGAGTCAGCATTGCTTGTATACTCTTGTTTGTACTGTTTAGCTCCGAATTCGTCAGCTGTCTTGAGGAAAAACCAGTTTAGGAATGAAAAATTTTCGCTCTGCACTTGTGAGAGACTTCGGACTGTGTTGAGACTAGTCTTTTGTACGCCTAATGGTACACTAAGTAATGAGATCTGCTCCTCGTGTGCCCTTTTTACACTTGCAAATGAAAATTTGTGTACTTTTTATGATGCTCTCATCTCAGTGTTTCGTTTTCATGACCGTCTCCAACCAAACAACCACAACATATTCGATAGATTCTGCTCCATGTTGCGGTTAACTTCTGATGCGTAATCCTTTTCTCACACAGGCCTTTACTGAATTGTTGCGGTACATGAGAACAGTGTGCTTATGGAAATCAGGAACAACAAAATAATGCTTTTCCATCAAATTGAAAAGAACATGGTCATTTCTCGCGACTTTCGAGTTTCGACGAAAGAGAGTATAATAAGATAGTTTCACACGTCCTTATTTGGAAAACAGATAGGATCGATTCTCATAATAATAAAAGTGAAATATATTTAAATTTTTTGCGAAAATTGTTGAATCCAAAAAAAAAAATGTTCGATAGCAAGTTGATCGGTTAATTTAATAAGAAATGGTAATTAGCACTCGATTTAATTGGTACCTAAAAATTGAAGATCAAGATCAGTTTTCATAGAAAATGAATACTGTAATTGGATGTTGGCAGTGCAAAAGCAAGGGGTTTAGTCGCATTTGGCTGCTAGGAACTTGGATCGAAGTAGCCATGGACTATAATGCTGCAAAAGTTTCCACGAAATCAATGGGTTGACTTGGAGGTCTTCTCATCGCTTCGATGGAAATTTCGCGGCACGTAATTTGGGTCACCGAGAAGAGAGAGATGGTCAGCCTGTTCACATAAGAATTCACATGGTAGGACGGGCCGGTGACAGTGACTCCGTGTCCCCATACAGAAAAAGAAAGCCCAAAGTCATCTACAATAGGTTTTCCATTCTTTCGAATCGCTTTACTTTGGAGCAGTACCAATTGCATTTAGAAAATTTTGCATGTTAGCGAAGAAATTAAAGTGATTTGTTCAAACGGGTTGTACATATTATGATGTTACATTTCAAAAAGTGTTGAAAGTGCATAGTAAAAGTCTGATACCTTCATCTGGGGAGATCTCCAAGAGGGAGGGCAAGTTCGAGCCTGTCAATATACTAATTACTGAAAAACTTATGCCAATGGATTATATATCAATTAGGATATACTAACTACACACTACGTCAATTCTCGGATGTGGGATTTTTTTAACATAATTTACTCACATGTGCATTCTAACAATTTTCTCTTCACGTGTGAGATTAGTATTAGGTCTATTTCCCCTTAATTCAAATATTCTTTTAGCTAAAATTCATCCTTATGGGCATGCATCACAACACAATGTCCACTTGCCGAAAATCGCAACCATTTGCTCTAATTCCATTTGTTGCGAGTGTGCAATAGAAGCTTGATACATTCACTTGGAGAGATCTTCAAGAAGGAGCTTAAATTTGAATCCGTTAACATATCTATTTGAATCCATGGAGTTATGAGCAAATTAAAATATATTAATTACTCTGCACTACATCAATTTTTATATGTAGGATTTTTCTAATACAACTCTCCCACGCGTGCATATTAATAAAAAATATGAGATCTTATGTCAGAATATTACTCTCTATGTCATGGGATACAATTCAAAGGAATAAGTCTACCTAGGATTGAGAAATTATGGGTACCTTCGAGATAAAGATGATTTTGTTTTGCCACGATGTTTGAAAAGATCTAGAAGATTGAGATTTTGTTTTTGTTTAGAGCCTTTCGAAGATTGAGTGAGTCTGTGGTGTCCCAATCTGACACTGACACTCAGAAATTGATAGGATTCATGCATCCAATCGAAAAAGAGAAAGAGACAAGAAGCGACTCAAGTTTCTTCGGTGAAGTTGACGAAGATCTTCCATGAAGTTGCCTTGTATTTAAGGAATAGGTACCCGGATCTTGCACAGAAAACGACACTGAAACGCGCAAAGCTGGCAGCAGATTAAACAACAAGACGACAATAAATACCCGTTAGGAATTTCCAGGAACTTGAGGCTCATATTCTTTTAAAGGAATCTTTCATACAATTGCCCAATTAAAGATGGGACTTGATCTCTGCAAAATGCTATCCTGCCACTCAACTTTTGTTTTTGTCTGATGTCGTTTAGAAATATTAACTCGTCCCTGCAACAACTTTGATCTTCTCGTTACCTACCATTCTCGTGATCAAAGCCCCGCAACCAAATTGGGACGAGATTGCTCGAGCCAACAAGGCTCGAAGCATAATTTGAATACGCCTGAACAAGCAATTTCCTTCTTGAATTTATGCGTGTCACGTGTGTTCTGATCCCATTTAGAACTAGTCATTTTATGAAGAAATTTCAAAAGTAAAGTATTACACTATGGCACGTCCAAGCCTATCCATTTGATCACATCTAGCCTTGTTCAAATATTGGACAATCGTTTCCGAAGTACAAGAATTTCACAGTGTGATTAGCATATAGATACAGATGATACGATTCATTTGAACACGCACGCACACATTCTAAATCATGTATGGGGCTAGAGCTCATACAATTTATCATTTATCTATAAAAATTTTAATACCTACATCATATAACAGCTAGAAGTTACTCCCAAGTGCTTATTTAACCCTCAAGCAAAGGAGAAAGAAAAGTAAAGAATCTGTCATATGCTTATCGAGCGACCTAATAAAGTGTACATAAACATTAATTTTATAGAAACATTAAGTGGTGCAGGCATTAGAGTACAACAGACTGAATGTAAGTCTAGACAGTCAGCATATGACTTGTTCAGACAGTAATTGCAATTTAACAATTTATTTACAAAGCTACCGGGGATTAAGACTAGTACTAATTAAACCATACTTTGTTTTCTCCTCCTCCTGCAATTGGGTTTTGAAGTGTTAGCTTTCTTTCAGACAGTCCCCCATTAAATCATTTTCCTTCCTTGGATCTAGGGAAAATCATATCTATGGTGCCTGTATTGCTGGTCCCGGGATTAAACATCGCAGTCGCCATTTCTGCTACTGGGTACTCGATGACGTCTTTGTCGTATCGAGCAGCTGAAGTGCTTGACCCGCTGCCTACGATCACCGGGATGGTGCTGCTCGATCCACTAAACCCGCCTAATTGCAAATCCATTGGAATGACATTCGCTGATGGTGGCAGCGGCGGAAACAATGGCGCGGTCGAGGACATGTGGCACGTGTGATCGCCATGGTAGATTACTTCGAAGAAGTGAGGATTGTCGTCGAGTCGCTGCACTTGCTTCTTAGCGGGGCATTGGTATAATTTCTGGTGGGTGCAACGATAATAACCCCTGAAGAAGCCGATTTCTTAGGTCGAACGTATGACCCACTAAGAAGGTACGCGACAGACATGTAAGTTATTTCTCTACTTGATTAATTTCACATAGCTTGGCGATTACGAAATAAAAATGTTTGGCACGAAACTGGTTTTGGAAATGTAGAAATTCAGATATGCTACTTCGATCTTGGCAAGAATCTTCAAAGAAAATACATGCATGTGAGCATCAGCCAATCAGCTAATAAACTCTATAACGTTAAGCACTAAAAATGAAAGCATCTATCAGGAATGATTACTATCCAACTTGCTTCTCTGGACGAATAAATTTATGTTCGCTGATCATGACCTGTGTAAGTCGAAACTCGACATGAAGTCGCTTAAACCTTAGCACATGATGATGTAACTAAAAAGTCTTTATCGTATAGAGGACCACTTTGTCGATATAATTAGAGATTGCCATATATCAAACATCATTTGAGTATCAGGGCGAATAATAGAGGCGTAGTTTTGTTGCGCGAAGAACAAAGGGACCTGAGTTACCTTGGATAGTTTGATCCGAGAATTGCTTTCTGACCATATTTTCTCCAAGTGTGCCCGTCGTCCGGAGGAATGTCGGTGTTGCCCATCTGAGGAGCTGCGACCCTGATTACCCGTTTCTCTCCTTCATCCCTCCTATAATAAATACTCGATAAGTTTTCACCGCGATTATTTATCATGTACACGTATGATTAATATCACTACTTGTAACATTCATAAAACTAACAAATTATTGCAAGAAATGATGACTATAAACTTACGTATTAATCAGTCTGGATGGCTAAGGGAAATACAAACTTAAGCCTGATCGGAAACTCAATAGAGATGAACGTCTAATTTAACTTCAGGCCATCCAAGATTAATTAATTGGCGTGTGCCGGATATGAAGATTTTACATTGAACCCCAAGGCCATCTTATTGACACTATCTGCTCAAAGGACATTTATATGACACTCTTGTAAAATTTGGAAGATATGCTTCTTTTGGACTTTTGGTGGGTCTGTGTTTTTGGGAAATACCTAGGGAATTTCTGCTTCACTAGGCCCCTCGAACTAGTTTATTATTGAACTGTTGATTAAACAATGTTTGTGTGGCTCAGTGAGAGAGAGTCATCCTTGTAGTTTCAAGGAAACTACACTTTGTATTTTAGCTATGTGTGCATATTGAAGCCATGCAAGTTTCCCATGTAAAGTAGTGGAAACTCTTCATGCTTAACCCATCTCCTCCATTCGACCAAAAAGAAAACCTGTCTCCATCACGCAAGCACTAGGTTGATGATGAAATGGGAATCACAGATGAACGTCTAATTTAACTCCAGGCCATCCAAGATTAATTATTTGGCATGTGTCGGATATGAAGATTTTACATTGAACCCTAAGGCTATCTGATTGACACTATCTACTCAAAGGACATTTATATGACGCTCTTGTAGAATCTGGGAGATATGCTTCCTTTGGACCTTTGGTGGGTCTGTGTTTTTGGGAAGTACCTGGGGAATTTCTGCTTCACTAGGCCCCTCGGACTAGTTTGTTATTGAACTACTGATTAGACAAAGTTTATGTAGCTCAGCGAGAGAGAGTCATCCTTTAGTTTCAAGGAAACTACACTTTGTATTTTAGCTGCGTGTGTTTGTTGAAGCCATGCAAGATTCACATGCAAAGCAGTGGAAACCCTTCATGTTTAACCCATCTCTTCCATTTGACCAAAAAGAAAACCTATCTCCTCCATCACCCAAGCATTGGGTTGATGATGATATATAAATCACAGACATTATCTAATCATCATACGGATCTTTATATACAGCTTTTGGAGTAGGTATATTAGGAATATCCTTATTTATTCCTTCTACTAAATCAAAAAAAGATTGGATATGGGCTAATAGGATGTTGAATGCAACCCATATGGTCTGAACTAAGAGATTCAAAACACAGACAGCACGCTAGGGCAAGCAATTCTTTACATGACCCATATGTTAATCCAGGCCTGGATCTGCCCATTCTGATTTCACAGCAAAAACAAGGAACTGTCATCCGTGAAAGGTGCTTCTGTAATAATCAGAATAGTACAGATAGTAATGATAAGAAGAAGAAGGGGTGATATTGATAGTTGATTTGTTTCCTCAGCCTGGTATTGATAAAAGGGTGAAGATAGATGGCTTAGGCAATGCAACTTAGAAGAAAAGCGATCACAGTTAACAAGCACATCTCCACTTGAATTTGCTTAATATAACACATGTTACCTCCTTCGAGATCTTTGCGAGGATGAAGCTGATCTGTTCAGATCTGACGAAACCTCCATGGACAGTATTCCACCTCCAAGGCCTCTAAATGTTGCACAGCTTTCACTGTCGCAACTTCCTCGACCCATCTCAGCTTTAAGGAGCAATTTGGCTCTCACCTGATGATCTGATCCCAGTTGCCTTCCACTTCCCCAGTTATTGTCTGGTAATAACCTGGGAAAGCAACTTTGATGACCTTCAGTTGATTCCTTACTGTTCATGTCCATCATCAATTTCTCCAAAGCTGATGTGAAGATTCTTATGATTTCCTCACAGGTCTCGGTTGCACTTATCTGGGGCTGGTTTGTCAAGGTTGGGAGGTTTGATTCAAGGTCTCTGGCCAGCTTGCACCCTTGAAGAATTAAAAACTTGGTCTGATCTTCCATAATTTTGTTGGACTCTGGGGATTGTCTTGCTCTATTGGTCAGCACAAATAGAGCATTTGGACATTATTACAACTGCATGCCATAGAGGACATATAAACTAATGGGGTGTTGATTTCCATGTTCCCGAATATACTTTTGGTTTATTTTTTCTAGTGTGGGTGCTCATATTTTTAGTATGTACTGGAAAGTATTCAGAAAGTAACAAAAATGATCGTTGGACACGGTAGAGGAAGAAGAAAGGAAACGTGGGTGAGAAGACTTTGTCAAAGGTCCACATTTGCTTTTCAACCTGGACCCAAGGTTGACCCTTAACGTTTTGGAAGTGTGAATCATGAAACTCTCTTGCCTAGTGGGAGCTTTGCTTCCTCTCGCTTATTTCTTTTTCCCTGTTTCATGGAGAAATTTGAAGGCTTTTAGCTCAAATCTGACTAAGCTTTTACTAATTGCTGTTGTGATTAATTTCTTTAATATTCCCATTTGACCTGTTTAGTGTCTATTTTAGTTTATCGCTTTTGTACATGAATTAACAATGGTGAAAATTTAACTTTTCAATTATTAAATAGCTCGTGACGAACTAATTCGTTGTATCAATCAAGACTTACACATCAATAGATCATTAGATGAGTGAGGGGTAATAAGGATTTGTTCACTGCCTTGTAGAGATTCGTTTTCATGATTTGAAGTTAATAAATCACGTAATTTGCTTATTGCGCGTAGTCACCAACATGGTATCTTTTTTGACTACTTTTTGTTTCAGACTGATGAGTTTGAATTCAAATCGAGAATTTGTATAGTAAGTTTCCAGTAGCTATCTTGAAAGGTCCATGAGGGAGATATTCAGCCAAGGTTGAACGCTTTGTGTACGGCTATTAACCCCACTCAACGGGTCATGACCAGTGAATTTGATCTCCGGTCATCATCTGATTCTTTATTCAAGAACTTGTGGTTGATTTTCCTTCCTGATGTTCCAATGCAAGTTCCAGAGGCTAGAACGCCAATAGACGGCAATTAGTTGTCGAGTCATGGGATCAACACGAAATAACGCCCAAGTATTTTGACATGACTACATAGAAGAATTCTGACCATTGGTCAAGTTCAACAGTTCCAAGCTGAAGAACAGGCTTGCCTATTTCTCACTATTGTTTCTAGATTGTACATATATTGTTGGCCATAGTTAGTGTGAATGCCGTTCAGAACATTACATATATGGCATAAACCTAAGTTATGAAACCATGCATCGACGTCAAAATCCTGGGTTGACCCAGTCAACTTCATGGCCGAAAGGGAAAAGGTAACGCAGTCAAAGTCATAAACACAGAAGCAAACGCGAGGTTGAACGTAGGAGATTGAGTTGAGCAGATATGTGTAGCACCAAAGTAAACCGAGCATTCTAAAATAAGAGGAATTTAATACTTGCTCGAGAGTTATTTGGTTTCCATAGAGCTAATGATTGTGAAAACTATGGCCTCACAAATGAGCAAATGAGAAAAACCAAGAATCTTAATGTGCGAAGGAGTAATCATAGAAATTCAAGCGTAGCTGAAAGGTGAAAAATATTGCTGTATTGTCAGCATTGATCCTCCAATAAATATGTATTTAGCTTGAAAAATTGTGTCGTGTGATCCACAATTAGCAAAAGAATTTAACTATCAGAATTTAGAAGCAAAAAGAATTTCGAGTATGTGGTGACATCCTATACCGACAAATTGGCAAAAAAAAAGAATCCTGTGCCAGAAATTTCGAGGAGCAAGCAACGTGTTGTATCTTCCTGGAGCCATTTTATAAACTTGAGAGCTCGGCCACCTTTATACTTCTTCAACCTATAAGAATCACAATTCATGAATATTATCGGACCAGAACAGTCCCAGAGTCACCAAATTCAGACAAAATGTTACAAGCAGGCCATATATGTAAAGCATTTATGCGTAAAAATTTCAAGTAAACACCTGCGGAAGATTCATAAGCTCGTATACAGCTTTCTTTGGGTCAGCTCATTGTCAATAATACGAGCAACTGCCGTCAACACAGGCATTTTAACATTGTATTTCTGGGCCAAGGCAATCACAGCTCCTGCTGTTGAGACGCCTTCAGCCACCTGCGCATACAAAGATCAAAAGTGAAAGGGTAGTCACAGCATTTACGCAGACAAAGATGTTATTAGGAAAATTCTGATAATCAATCTCATCACAAGAGAAGTCACCAACAAAATATTATTGTCTTAGAAAGTTTGTCAAGCACCTGATTCATAGAGCCAAGTATAGCCTCCAGCTTCTCACCCGATCCTAGACGCACTCCAACCGTTCTATTTCTTGAAAGATTTACAAAGCATGTCAGCATTATATCCCCAGTTCCCGACAGACCAGTAATGGTGGTTGGCTTTGCACCCATCTGAGTGAATTAAATAGAGGAAAATCAGTGAGAGAGGACCAGCACAAAACCAGAAACAAGGATGACAATGAAAAGATTAGGTGGATTCGCCACAAACGAAATGAGCCCTTTTAACAGGTAGATGTGTGTGTGTGTACACAGAGAGAGAGAGAGAGAGTATGGGGTGTGATGAGTTCAACTGAAAATGAGCGGTTCTAGTGTCAAAAATTTCCACGGGATTACTTTTAAAAGAATTAAGCAGTCAGATTTCTTTTGCCTACCCTCCTAATAGCTCACCTAAAGTTCAGTACACTGACTAATAATATCTAGACATCATCCATCCAGAGGCCAGTGAAAAGCTATGTCTCTGCTATGAGCATTCCATTCACATTAACAAACAAAAACCTATTAATATTCCACACAAGTCATTAACTATATGTATGATAGGCGTTGCAAAATCTCTCAATGTGTTCTTGTTTGATAAAGCTCAACCTCTCCCAACAATGGGTTTTCTTATATGCTACCAAGCTAAAATGCAGTTCCAAGTGGTCAACACTGTCTAATGGAACTTCTAGTTTATGATTTTCCAGTTTCTAGAGCTACTGCTATTAAGCATGACGAATAGCAACAATGCACAGAAGTCTGCATTAGGAAAATGATTTGTAAAGAGAACCTTCGTCGCCAACCATCTTATCTCAGAACAACCTTGGGCAACTAGAGCTGCCATTGAATTATTACCAAGATGCATCCCGTCCACAATTCCTGCTGCTATTGCTAGTACATTCTTCAAAGCACCTGCAATTTCCACCCCTGTAACATCACTGGGAGCCATCAGAGGTTACAAACTGAACTCATCAGATGACATGCACATAAAACACAGTTCCTTTAGCCAAGCATATTGTATATCGAGTGGTGGGGCGACAAGAGAGGTCAATGGTAGTATAAAGATTCACAAACCGAATGGATCGACAGCCAACAAACAAAGTACATGAAAAATAGAAGACAAGGATTATGGACATCATTCTGCTATAGAAATAGGATAAAGACAATCTGGATGAGTACAATAAATCAAAGAAAAAGTAGAAGCCTCAAAGGGGTACTTTACTGACCCTATGACTCAGCAGAAACTGCATACCTTGATGTATTAATTCTTAGGTAACTAGAAGCAAGGAGCTGCTGAGCTGCGTTTGCTAGTTTTTTGTCCTTAGTTGCCACCACCATTGCTGCAAACAACTAGAAAAGGTCAAAATGTCACAGGCAGCATTTGCTCACTGATATTGGTGATTATGACAACCCAGCACATACAAATACCTGTCGGTAATTTATTCATCAATTCCAAAGCAAAAGAAGGTCCTGACAGTGCAATGAAAGGTTGTCGGGGATTTCTCAATGCTTGAGGAATAATTTGAGACATCATCCTCAATGTGTTGAGTTCCAACCCTTTGCTCAGGGATATAAACGGCAAGGCTGGATCAACATAACTTGCAATGCCCTCGAGGAAAGCCGAGCTGAACTGCTTTTGCAAAAAAGATCTGTCAACTTTAATAGGTAATTCAGTTGCAAAAATTGGAGACTGCCGCATACGCTTCTTCACAGAAAATTGCACAGATAAGACACCATGTCGGTAAGAACAGCATATGAACTAGCATGGATGAGTAATAGTCAGATTAAACGAAAGTACCTGCACAGGTACTGCATGAAGGCAATAGTCTGCCTTAAGCAAAGCCATTTGCGCATCGGTTGTAGCAACTACATTTTTTGGGAGCTTGTGATCTGGAAAATACTTGCTGAACATAAAGAATATCAGTGAAGCAGAGTGAACAAAGAAAGAAATTATGCACCATGGAAGTTATTAATACCAAAGCAGCAGAAAACTTACTGATTACAGTGATTGTCATTGATAGAACGACAAACAATCGGATCCCTGACAAGCATATGAACTTCCATTTGAGCCTTTCTGCTAGCAACGTGTGCAGCCATTGCAGTACCAAAGGACCCACCTCCAAGCACCACAACCTAAAAGCCAACAAATGATAAAAACATTCTGAAATGGTAAATAAAAAGTAAGTCAACTTTTTTATTTACATGTTTATAAGTGTTTACATTGATGTACAATGATCTCTTCTTCCACGGACTTGAAAATGAGTAAAACAAATCAATAGACAAATGCCACTTTTGAATAGGCTTTTGAGCTCAATCAAGAATGGAAGTATTGAGTCCAACTTAAGTTGATTCGTTTTGAATTCAGAGGCCTGGTAAGAGAGTCCTGCTTGAAACCAGAGATCTCCAAGCGGGAAGTAAAAAGGAGTACCATAATCAGATGTCCGTGTTCTTCCAGATTAGCAGATATACAAATAATGCCTTCTCAAATTATGCAGATATTGTCCAAATTGCCAAAACGAGTCGCATGTTTAGAAAGTAGAACAAAACCAGTATTCTAGTCAAGTGCTACAACGCCAGTTCCGAATTGGAAGGAGATATCGTAAAGTGTGGCGAAGTACAGTGATAATCCCCAAGCAGCAACATCTCCAGGAAATCGAACAAAAGCACAAAAGAACTAGAAGGCAATCCCAAAGAGTTCAAGAACGTCATTGCTCATTTGTGAAAGGAGCACAAGTACAGTCCAATTCTACTTACGTACGGCGACCAAGTAAAAGAAAGAACCCAACATCCATTTGAATTCAGAAACTTCTTAGCAGCGAATTGAAAAGAAAAACGCAAGGATTGTTTTTTTAAACAATCAGAAATGGCAAAGTCTAGAGTACCTTTACACAGGAAAATCGAGAAACCCGCAGATAAAAATCAAGATGATTCGATCAATCAAAGACAAACCCAACTCTCCAAATGCCCAACCAGTTACTAAAAGCGAAATCTTGATGCAGAAAGTAACCTTGTTCGTACGTTCAAGAACATCGGTCTTGGCCTTGGACCGCCAGGACCTGGACCACCGTACGAGCTTCTCCCACGCTACCCGGACCGCTTTCCTTCTGTCTCTCGAGCGCTCGGCCGGAGCATTAGTTTCAGAGGCGGAGGATCGACGGCCGTCGTCTTCCGCCGGTAACGGCGGCGGCGAAGTGCTCTCGGAAGAGCAAGAACGGGAGGTGGAGATGGGATTAGGGGGAGGGTGAAATTGGAAAATGACGGTGGGTCTCGAGCGCCGCTTCAGGGGGGTGCGCCGGAATCCGAAGGATGGAGACGGGTTGGAGGTTGCGTAGAAGCCGTTCAAGAAGGCTGGCTCCATTAACGCCGCCATTCACGCAGAGAGAGAGAGAGAGAGAGAGAGAGAGACGTGGCAAGCGGCATGCGAGGCTATCCTTGCAGGGCACTTTTTTTTTTGGCGCTTGGCTTGCTTGGTGGTGAGAGGAAATTCCTGCCTTGTTTATTTACAGGTGTCTTGGTTCATCAATTTAGGTACGCTTATGGAATTTTGAGTTGTTGATCTATTATTGAGATTAATTCGGTCTATCTAAGTATTTACTTAGTAGATAGTCGAGAATGTATGGCTATAATTTCTTATCTTGCATTGTTTATAAAGACACCTTATGTTGCTCGATAAAATCAATTATTTATATACCACCAGCATCAAAATACTTGATCTTATTGGCCGGATGGGGGAATCACGGCCGCATAGCTAATTGAGATGTGAGCGAATTTGTTGAGAGACGAAAGCATTGGCAATATACAATAAGATGGGCTAAGTACTTTAAATTCGTAGAATACATCATATTAAATGTTATAAGTGTGGAATCGGAGTGACCGGTAAATTGACTCGTGAGATGGTCAGCGTTGGCAAAGCGAGAAGGGGATGTCAATTGATTTTGCCGAAGTTTAGGCAATATGCAGCATACCGCCTGAGAATGACCTGAAAAGGTAATATTTTATCCTTAAACTTTCTCCATTTCTCTGGGAAGACGAATAACGTGCCGTCCCTTGCTCTGTCAACTGCTATTATAGTTTGGATTGCGAGCTGAACAAGTAACACGAAATAATATATGTACATTATCCTGGCTGCACGCTGTCGACGTCTCGAAGCGTACTGTTTGTTCAACCGGGCCACAAGGCCAAATTTTGCTCTCATTCGTTGCTTCCTCAACCAGAAAAAGTCCGTCCTTTTGATGGAATATTCTATCTCCCATCCATCCATCAACACCAACCAAACCTCATTGTATCGATTCCGACAACTTTCTCCATCCATGAACTTGATGCCCTTGTGTTTTCAGCTGCAATAGCTTCGTTTCCAGAAAAGCACAAGGTAGCGGAAAAAAAATACAGCCTGTCAATCATCTGGAAGCCTCTCTCTCTCTCTCTCTCTCTTTCACTATATGTGAATGAGTTCAAGATTCGATTTTGAGCATCTGGGTTGTCCAGGTATTGATCAGTTCTTTCTGGGTCTTGCTTTCTAGCAGGTAATATGGTGAAGAAAAGGAAGGGCAAGAATCACCACCACCGCAGGCATGGCTCCGGCAAGAAGAGCCCGCAAGGCGGTGACAAAGGCAGAATCAGGGCGTGTTGCGGTTACCCTTGTCTTGCAGCTTCCTCTGTGGCTAGGGGATTTGGGAGATGTCTATTTGTCACTTGTTATCCTGTGATTCAGTGCTTCGGATGGGATGAGAGAAGGCACCATCACCATCACAGGCACTTTTACTGATGAGCTTTTCCAATTCTTTCTAGACTTGGGATGGAACTTCTGACGTTTCTTGGTTCGTTATTTGTAAGTCTGTCGTCCCCTTTTCATTAACAAAAGAAGACAAAAGGGAAAAAGTTCTTTGGACAGGTTGTGTGTAAAATTCATCATCCCCTGCTTTTACTCTTGAGGAACGATTACTTTTATTACTTCTACTTTTTAATTTTGGCTTAAATTTGACTATTTCAGATATTTCATTCCAATTCTTTCTCCAAACAAAAACAAAGAGAAGGACAAAATGTGAATTTAATTTCCCAAAACTTCACAGAAGACACCGCCTTTCCTTGGAATCCTGACAAAAACTATATCATTCGAAATGAACTAGCTAACATAGAGGATGACTTTCCAGAGAAGTACAAGATCAAAGTACACCGGGTGCATCCAATTTGACTCCGTAAGGCTGATTGGTACGCAACGAGCTTACATCTTGGTTTGGGTTAGATTTTTCTCTTCCCTAATCTAATTCACAAAAACAAGATCAAAGAAATTTCCCTGTTGTCTGTCTATGTTCTGCAATTCATTAGATGACACCTGAGTTTCTTTACATCTGACGCTTTGAGAGGCTTGAGCATGAACATCTGAGCTCCTTCGGCCAAACACTTGTTAATCCGAGTTGGAACATTCTCGGACGACACGATTACAACAGGAACTTCCTTCAAGATCGACGATCCCTGCTAGGTCGAACATATGTATGTCAGTCAGCCTACTATGATATCGCATAGAACATGAATAAGAAATATAAGTGAAACTTACTTAAAAACAATCTTATCCTAATCTGATGAGTGAGCCAATTTACCTTAACTTTTTTCAGCAACTCGAACCCTGTCATTCCTGGCATGCAATAATCTGTAATTATCAGATTGACCTTTGATGTCTGCAGCAAAGCATCATCAAGAACTATCAGATGACTAAATGATAATACTGTTAAGTTTCCTTTAGTTATTATGCACAATTACATGCACTGGTAACTTGCATAATTATTTCTGCCTCCTTAGCAGTACTGTTTTTCTTTCATGCCCAACAAAACGAGCTACTTACAGTTGCAGAGACTGAAGATTCGCCAGGCTGATCATCTCTTATACCCAGATATTCCAAGGCTCGCATCCCATTTTCTGCAGTTGTCACTGCACCCATGCATAAACCATTAGCAACCAGGTAGATCCTTCAGCATGCACAATGGCTTAAATAACGTACATTGGCCAAAGATCAATTAAACCTTAAGTCTATCTAAATGCACTTGCACTGCCCCTTTTTGAAGCCGTCAGTCAGATTCACTGTGGCTGCTCGCCATATTGTCAGAACCATACATAATCAGTTTATCAGTTATCATCACACAATTAATCTACAGGATACCAGAGCTCTTTATATTTCAAATGTCTCGCCTAATAGGATCTTGTACGTTGTCACTGGGCAAAGAGGTGCCAAAAGCCATTCACAAGAGGGCACGATACAAGCTCTTCACGGATACCAAATCTGAAGAGGTTAAGCTACAAGAAGTATCTTTCGGAATTCAATGTCCTGTCGAAGTGTCAAGCTTCCAAGGAAGTGAGTGCAGCTGTTAGTCTAGGTTGAGCACTTACAGTGTCAGTTTATGCAGAGAGCCGACGGTAAAAGAAAAAGGAAAATCAACCCCCTAGGACCCACAAATAAAAGGGATCTTTTGAATTCTATGGTTTCAGTTTTACAGTGTACTTGCATGCTATGAAGTAAGTAAAGATTCTCTGTCTGGAATAAAATCTGGGTAGGTGGAGGAGCTGTAAAAGTACTCCTCACCATCAATGCTCTTGAAGTTTTGTGTTGCATGAACAAAGCTCGCAAGGACAATCGCATAATGTCCTATTATGTTGTACGTTGAATTATTCCCGTTCATGCACTTCGCAAGGATAAACCTTTTGAATATTTTCACTTTCAACTTGCTAACTGTCTACCGTGTGTTTTCAAAAGTGAGGGTCTTCCAAATTCAATTAAGATATTCATCCCTTGTGATGTAAAGCCAAAACAATAGAAGAAAGTCGGTAGAAGTACACCTCACTTGAAATTTTTTAACAAAGTTTTTGCAGATGATCTTAATAAGAGGGATTCTATTAATTTATGCGAAGTCTACTGACTCCATTTTCGAATGTCGGAGCCTGTTGTACATTCTTGAACAGAGGGCAATCTCCAGACTATCAAAAAAGACCATTTCTATGATTTTGCAAGTTTGACAAAGGAGGAGTTACTGCTAAAGGAGAACATTCACAAAATAAGGACAGCAATTACAAAATCAAGAAATGTTATGATATCCATTCATGAAATCACAGATAATGATACGTGAGGGGAAACAAAAAAACACAAGTCCATATCAAATGGAAGACAGGAAAAAGAAGTTGGCATTTTCTCTTTTCCTTAGAAAAGTTATCTGATGAAACGAGGATAAGTCAAAAGAGAGAGTGCATTGTTCGGAAACGACTTGAAATGGCAGTACCTCTGCAGGATGAGTTCTTGAGCAAGGCCTCGATCATCTTGCGGTCGACGAGGTTGTCATCCACGGCCAGGACGTGGGGTTCGTCTCCGTAGTCCGCCATCGAAGAAGAAGACGAAGGAGAAAGAGAAGAAAGTATCTTTTACGGGAAACGAAAACAGGGGAGGGGATGAAAGATTGAGAAGGAATGAGGGGAGGTATTAAAGGAGTGGGGTTTGCGGAGAACAATAAATGCAAGAGATCCAATGAAGGTTTTCCTCTGACCAGGAATGGCAATAAATGAGCGGGAAGGAGGGGACGTGAACAACACACAAGAACATTGCTCACAGGATTTATATGAGGGTACTGTCATTAGTTACTCCTCGGTATTTATACACGCGCAGGCAGAGAGAGAGACAGAGACAGAGAGGCAGAGAGAGAGAAAGGGTTGATATGAATGAAGATGAATGAAGGAAGTCACAGATACATCGTGATCCTTTTGGGGGCTGTATCTTGATTTGATTCAGTCCTCTCTCGCTCTCTCTCTCTCTCTCTCTCTTTCGTCCTCCCCATATCATGTCCTCTCCCTCTCCCTCTCTCTCTCTAGATCTCTAGAGAGAAAAGAGAGAATCAGAATCAGCATGGCATTTGTGCTTGCTGTCTGGGCAAAGATCCTCACTTGAGCTGATGCTCTGCCGCTGCTGCTGCTGCTGCAGGCAGCCACTGCTATTATGTGTGTGGTTTTTAGGACCACCTCCTTTCATTTTAATTATTCGAACTCCCTCCCTCTGTCTGTGGTTCTCCTCAGGAGCACCGCTCTTTTTTCAAATCAAAAGTTATTCTCTTGTTACGGAACTACGCTACGCACACCCATCATTTTTAGAAATTAAAGACAGGATTTTGCGCACGCATTCGGCATAACCTTATTATCGTCAATCTTATCTACGAATTCGCAAGGGATTCAGTCCCCTGCATCGACCCGATATCATTCGGCCGAAGCATGATAAGAACATCGAAACGAGAAGGCCTCGGTCGCTTGGCATGTTTCCCGTGTGAAACAGTGAACACCAGTAGCCAAATTCCATACGCATGGTGCTAATGAAAATCGACATTTCGTTACGTGTAGGATTCATCAGTTTCCCTTCTTGGATTTTTGCCAACCGTGCAGATCTCCTCTCCCTGTCGAGGGTCGTGCTTTGCCACTGATGCAATGCACGGAACGACATCGGGCCCTGAGCACCATCGGACTGCTAAATTACAAACCCGAGGTTTGGTTTGGTTTAGCAGCTCCAAATTGTCTTTCGGCCCCGGAAGATCTTGACATGACTCGAAAGAATCGGATTCGGAGATCTTCTCTAACTTTAAGATGGCTTCTTTCTCTCCAGAATACGACACGTGGTTTGGAGAAACCGGAAAGATCTTCGCTCTCCCTCTCTCGTCATGTGAGTTGGTGCGAGAAACTGGACTCTAGCGATCCCGTGTCATCTTGCGACCGAATTTCCACTCCTCGGATCCAATTTCACGTTCTAGATTCGGTCAAAGTGACTAATATCGGGAATTGAGCAAAGCCAAAAACCCGTTGGGAGACGTCAAATCTCCTGCCCCCTCATCCATATCCATATCCATATCCCCACCCCTAAAGAAGAGGTCCGAGGCTTGATTTAGACGCAGCTATGACGAAAATCTCGTACCAACCATCTCATGCTTTTCACGTTATCGAGCTCATACAACGAACCGTTAAGAATGACATGATTTTGTGTGTTTATTTCATAATAAGCACCTCGTTCGATCGGATCAGCGCTTCTCTGATTTGAATTAGCTTCTCTGAAGAATTTGCTTAGCCGTTTTTTGAGGCAACGTTCTCGGAATCATCTTCGGTTCGATTTTACTTAGATTGTTTATGCAGGGGTATGGTTATGGTCTACCTTTCAAGAAAGGGCAAAATGATTTTTGTGAGCCATTGATGGGTACTAGTCTGGGAAGGCACGAATCTGGTTCCGAAAAACTTCCAGGACGACAAGCCGAACGTGCATTAATGGATGTAAAGCGACCCTAAATTCATTGCATTTAATGTTTCGCGATCTTCGTAAGATTCTGATCTTGTGGGGGTGGGGTTCCGAAGGGGGATGATGGCAGTGGCAATTATGGGCATTTAATGCCGTCTCTGGACTTGGGCCTTTCTAAATGGGCTATCGTGCAGTGTTTTTGGGCCTGAGCCCAAATTAAATCCAGAGTTCATTCTCCAAGCTTCGCAATGTCGCGCTTTACGGGCAAGCCCAAGAAGGACGTCCTTTTGCTTGCATCAGATCCAAATGAATGATCAAAATCCGAAGTCAATAAGCAAGAAGCCAATTGGTGAACGTATTGCTTTGTCGTTTCGCATGGGGCGTCGAGATTTATAGATAATGCGATTGAGAAAAATTCATGAAATGAAGGCCCCGATTATACCTATCTAAATGGTTGTAGACCAATTTCTTAACCCATATTTGATGGGTGTAGTTGTTATATAGATTAATTATATTCAGTAAATGAGTTATAAATTAGTTTAGAACAGTAAAACTGAAAATAATATATGTATTTAATGAGTTCACAAGTTACCTAGATCTAACTCACATCTAAAACTTGTTTCATCTTCACTCAATCTCAAACTCTTTTACTCCGAACTCTTACGTCAATTTGGGTATGAATTTTCTTAAATTTGATTAATTATGGTAGTGTTTTAGCAATATAACTTAGTCTAATATGTGTCGGGTTGAATATGAGTCATAAATTTATTTTATGTAATTAAAATGGATTAAATTAATCAATTTGGATAGGATTATTTTCGATCTGGCCTTACTTGTAAATTAGCTCTCGAATTTGACGTTTATAAGTTTGTCTGAGAATAGTCCTTGGTCAATATAGTTGCCAGCTGTGACATGGAAGATGATGCTCTTTGTTTGACGAAGAAACGCATCGAGAAAGGAGAAATTGGACACGGAGAGAGCGCCATCGGAAACGTGACCTAAAGTTTAAACAAGACAAAAAGAAAAGGAGCATCGACCGCTTGTCGTCATGTTGTCTGGTCTGGCTCTTTCGCTTGCGCTGCATGGGAACCCGAGAAATCTCTCTGCACGAGATCTCGTTTCCTTTTTTTATCTCTTTTTTAGAATAAAAATTATCCGTACGGTGATTAATTATCATAAAAATCTGAAGGAAAAATGACCTAAATGATATGTGAATCTTGTATCTATATATAATGAGGAAAATTACCGAAAAAAATCTTAAATTTATTATAATTATATCGATTCAATTCCAATTTTATTTTTTAATTAATTAAGTCTTAAACATTTTATAATTGTGTCAATTTAATTCATCCAGCTATATTTGACTAGCTGGCATTGATATGGACGTTGGTGGATCATTTTTTAATATTATTATATTTTTTCATTTTTTTTATTTTTTATTTTTTATTTCTCTCCTCCCTCCTCCCGCTATCGACCACAAGGGAGGGCTGGTCATTGAACTGAGGTGATCGGCTAAGTCAGATTGAGGGCAAGCTCGCCTTGCGACAATGAGGTGAACCCTTATCGGATCTAGGCAAGGGCGAGCTCACCGATCCCTCGCCAGTGGATCCGACGAGGGCTTGCCTCGGCGGTGGCTAGCGACCCTCACTCAAAGAACAATAAAGGACAAGCTCGCCCTCACTCCGGTTTGGCCAGCCGCCTCATTCTCGGTGACTAGCCCTCCCCTCCGGCCGGTCGCTAGAAGGAGGAGGAAGGAGAGGGAAAAAAAGAGAGAAAATATTAAAAAATTGAATAAAATAAAATAATATTTAAAAACATTGTTCGGCGTCCACGTCAATGTTGGCTAACTAAATTTGGTCGGATAGACTGAATTAGCAAGATTACAAAAAAGTTTATGACTCAACTGGTCAAAAAAATAAGTTTAGGACTAAATCGGCACAATTATAATTGGTTTAGCAATTTTTTGATAATTTTCCCATATACGATGTTGTTTTTGAACTTTAAATTTATTCAACACGGCCCTTGAATTCTATCCTAAAATGAAATATCATCCTCAAATTTTAAATCTATTTAATGTAATCCCCGAACTTTTGTATAGATTCAATTTAATTTATAAATTCTATGATAATGTTTAATGTTGTCTTTTCATTAATTTAAGTTGAGGGACAAAATTGAATATTTTCATATATTTAAAGGACTAGATTAAAAATAAATCAAAAGTTATGGATCACATTAAATAAATTAAAGTCTAAGCACGACTTTGTACATTGGAATGAAGTTCATGAGCCATATTAGATATTGAATCAGAGTACATGAATCGTGAAGTTTATTATCTCAAATTAAAAATGTTGACTTTTTGAGAGGATGTGTAAATGTGGAGCACGTGACCATGGAGACTTGAAAAGCTTCCGCTGATGGTTGGGGGGGGAGAGTACTTATCGTCGTTGCTTTCATTCATTCTTAATTTCTTCTATCTACCCGAATTGAGTGAGCTCTAAGCCAAGAAAGAGAGAGCCTCCAAACATGTTCGGGCACTACCAAACTCGCCAGACAAGACGTCAGCAACTCCCATATCCATAAACGGTCATCGCCATCTTCATTCCTACCAAGAATCCTTTGAAAGAATTTGGATAAATTCGCCCCGGACTCGAGAGAGAGAGAGAGAGAGAGAAAGATTCTTAGAATTGCGTAAGAAGACAACCACGACATGTTGCTTTGACTCTGAAGCTCACGGGCCTCACCACCTCCCCCATCCCCATCCCCATTCCGAAATGCGGTACAGCAAAAGATATCGGGCCAGACCCACCAAAGGACTATGTAAGATTTGACAAAACCTATACATCCGAAATAAAGAAGGGCGAAGAAAAAAAAGGGGAAGAAGGGTATGGAGTTTGAAAGGTAGCTAAGTTTCACATCATCGACGCGAGAACTTGGCTCCATTTGTCTACGTACATTAGAAAATCAGTAACGGCAAATCAAATCAGAAGTCAGCACCGAGCAAAGCAAATCAATGCCAATGAGGTTTGGAGAAAAACAGAAATAGGACAAACACAGGTCAAGAGCCAAGTCTACAAAATGATGGTGGGGGAATGTCTAGTCTCAGGTCTCAGCTAGCGTTGTGTCCTGCTCATGCACAAGTTGCTATGACTTTTTATTTTTTATTTATTTAAATAACGGCTATCACGTTTTGCCACCGGATTTCTGTATTGATCAACAATTTAATCCCTACTCCTAACCCGAGAAGTCATTTTTCTCATATTGATCTTTTTCCCGCCAAACGAAACGATTAATGCAACATTGTAGGGTTACTTGAAAATGATGCGCGTCATTTTCTCATGATATAGTCTTTTAGAAGTGTTACGACTGATACATACACATCTCACCTTACCTCCCCCTAACAATGGAAAGACTTTCAATGGTAAGATTATCAAAAAAGTACTAAATATATTGTACGTTTATCAATTCAGCTATAAATATTTTAATTTAATCAAATTAGTTCTAAACCTTTTGATGATTTGTCAATGTGATTCTTTCGATCATTTCTTGCTCGTAATCATTGACGTGGACAATATCGTACTACGTGAATGACTACTACTAACGTAGATAATTTTTACCATTTTTTACAAATTTTCTAATTTTTTTTTCTTCTTCCTAGTGATTCGCCACAAGCAAGGGCAAACCTTGCTGGATCCGGCAATATCAAGCCTCGCTAGAGGCTAGTGGAGGAAGATGAAAAAAAGTAAAAAATATAAAAAAAGGAAAATTACAAAAAATGCAAAAAAATAGGCGACATCAATACTAAGCGTGTCACTAAAATAACCAGCATTCACATTAGTGATGATCGAGATTAAATCGATTTGAATAAAATATTTAGAGCTGAATTGGTATTTATATAATAAGTTTAAAATATTTTTTACTATTCTCAATTGTGGTTCTGAATTTATTACTCTATTGCTTTTTGAGGTCGCCCATTTTGTGGTCTCAACTAGTAAGTACTACTTTAATAATGCACCCATCGGCAATTACCCGTACTGTTTCTTGACCCCCACAAGGCCACAAGTGAACAGAAGAGAAGATTCTCAACCCATTAATTACCGAGGCCCGGAGACAGAGGGTGGCCTGGGATTTAACTCCCCTGTCTGCCATTGCATTTAATGCGAAGTCGCAGAGGAAGAGGTTGCATTCAATTTGAATTCTTGGAGCAACCGAGAATCCAGGAAGGGGACCTCCTCCTCCTCCTCCTCCTCTCCTTTGCTCTTTCCCTTTTTTTGGTTTTCTTCAAATTCTGGATTCAATTCAGTCGGAATTCAAGAAGCAGAGGGGCCAAGGGAAGGAGCTTGCTAAAGGGTCATCGATTGTATTTTGGACAGACATGTGTTTCTATCCGAAGCGGGTAAATTCTCAAAGCGTACTGACATGCTTTAATGATCAGTTTTAGTGGTTTTTAACAGGTGCTTTTGGAAAACAGAGATCCAGAAAGAGAAAGTGAAAAAGAGGGATGGAGGTGTCACTCTCACTGCTGTTCTGCACATCTCTCTCTTTCTCTCTCTCCAAGTCTTATCACCGGACCTTTTGCTTTATTACACCACCCACCCACCTACTTGCCTTTATGGCCTTCATCGCCCTTTCACTTTCGTCCTGTCTACTCTCTAGATCATCCCAAGTTAGCTGTCCGTGCCCCTTTTCCTGTAATTCTACAAAGTCTGGTGTTTTTCTGCCTCTATTTTTGTACTTATATAGAATTTCTCACGTCCATGCGAAAATTCAAATCTCGATTCTTGGTCTGCATATCATCCTAAACCAGATGGCAAAGAACCCGTTGATCATTGCTAATTAAGGTCATCGCCTGCCTAATCCTTCTGTCGTCAAAGGGAGTGCTTTGACTCGGAATTTCTATCTTGACGCAAAGGGAAGCTGTTAAGACAAGTTGGGGTTAATCAATGCTGACGCAGTTCCATTACTGGTTATTCTTCTGTTTGATTGGAAGAACATCAGAAATTCTATCCTGGGTAAAACCCCACAATTAAGATCAATTCTCTTACACTTACACTGGCGACCAAAAAAGAAAAAAAAAAAAACTCGCTACAAATTGAAGAAATCAGAGGAAATTCATACTGTGGATTAAGGCCATCCACATAGATCAAATGACGCGAGCTTAGTTAATTTATGAGTTTTACAGGTTGTTGAAAAGGATAAACTTAACCGATTATGAGGTCTGCAGGCTATTCCATTGAATCTTTTTGTTTGTACCTTTTATTCTAATAAAAAAAACATAATTACCCTCGAAGCTAATTGGAATAATTATGATTAATCATAGTTGTTATGGTGCATTTGCATTCTACGTTAGTCATCTTTTGTTCTGGCTGACATTGTACCCTATTGAGTCATTAAAAATCCTCTTGTTTTGAATAAGATTGCATAATACCTGATCATATGGACAAGTCACTCGCGCCAACAAATTCCAGCTAGAAAACTCAATAATTTTATTGCCACCGTGCAAACTTCAATGATATATGAAAGATATATTGTTAAAGAGTGTCTCGAGGGCATTTGTTAGGCAACTAATCGTGAAAATTTTATAGTTTTCAATACGCTGATTACTCTCGTGTCATGCATAATCGCGTAATTGTGACCATTAAAATCAAACTATTCCAAGTACAATATGTTGAACAAATCCTCAAACGCCCTCATTAGTAAGACTTATACGAAAATGAGAAAATGTGCAGTTCTCCTATCACGATATTATTTTCTATGTTAATTTGAGAAAATTGTCAAAAGAGTTATTAAACCTATTGTACGACGATGAATTTAATCATAAATATTTAATTAAACCAATTTAATTTAAATCTTTTGATGATTTGTCCATATAATTATTATAACCAATTTTGATCAAAAATCATTACCGTTGAT
The DNA here is from genome assembly GCA_017140595.1 of Eucalyptus curtisii. Taxonomy (NCBI): domain Eukaryota; kingdom Viridiplantae; phylum Streptophyta; class Magnoliopsida; order Myrtales; family Myrtaceae; genus Eucalyptus; species Eucalyptus curtisii. The sequence goes on along the minus strand of CM029500.1, from coordinate 38,506,481 downwards.
AATTTTTGCAGGATTTTTTTAAAATGTTTTAAAGTTTTTCTTTCCTTTTTTCCCCATTTCCCTCCATTAGTCTTTTGGACCTTTGGTGCTGGACATTGCCAAGGCTCCAACCACTGGCGGAGGGAAATAGAAAAAAAGAAAGAAAATAAAATAGATAGAAAAAAAAGAAAAAAAATTGAACAATTAAGAAAAAGACAAAATTGGTTCATGTTAGTACTAATCGTATCATATAAGATGATTGGCTGATGATTTTCAGCAAAAATTTACTAGGAGGATATACTAATAAATTGTCTTTGGAGCCATGTATAATAAATTTAAGGCTTTTCGAACAATTATCTCCCTTGCGCAAAACAAGTGCTTTCGGACAGCGTGCCTGCAGCGTTTGCAGTCCTCTTTTGTCGTTATCTCCAACTTCATGAATACGAATAAAGCCGAAAGATGATTTATAGAGCAATGGGATTGAAACGAAAGCCATGCGTGATCTAATTTTCCGCTTAACGTACCATTCTTTCTAACCTTTTCTCGATACTCCGCTCAAGAGCAAGCCCACATCAGAAACGTCGAAAGATTAACAAAAAAAAAAAAAAAGAAAAAGGAACGGCGCCAGTTCCGCGTCCACGTCGACACAGCTCCGCCCGACAGCGACTGCGTTTTTGCCACGTCGGAGGCGAGCCGTCCTACAGTGCGACGACACGTGTCCGGGGACAAATAAATTGCCCCACCTAACGAATTGGTCTCTCTTGCTGAGCCCCTTTTTTTCCTTTCTTTATCTTTATGCCGTTAAAAAGCAAAGGAAAGAGGGACCCCTCAGGAGGACGAAGCGCTTTCAGACAGCCGAGAAAGCAGTGTCTCCCTCCCTCTCTCCCCCTCTCTCTCTCTGTCTGCTGAGACCACCTCCGTCTCTGCAACGCCGCATTTTCCCGGAAGATCTCGCCGGAACCCTAGCTACCTCCGCCGCCGGCGGCTGCGTGGAGTCCTCCATCTTTTCTTTTGGGCCGGCGAGTCTCGTTGAGTTTCTGCTCGTACAATGTCCCGCAAGACGATGCGCTCTGTACTCCGTGACTCCCGTATCGGTCGTTTCAAACTCGAAGCTTCGCGTTTTCTTCCACCCTTTGGCTTCAAAGCGCGAAACCACTGTTCCGGAACTCCTCGCCTTCTGCTCTGAAGAGTTCTGCTATTCTCAGCTCCCAAGCTTTTGAGCGCCTGAAAAGTTTAGCCTTTTCTTTCTCCCTCCTGCTAATTCGAGTGTCTTGCCCTCCTTCGACATTGTTGTTTCCATACTCATCTCTTATTTTTTCGAATCCCTTTGGTTGGCGAGTGGCGAAAGTTTGGTACCTGGCCTTCTTGTTCTTGCAAACGCACCTCAGAGAGCTTCAGTTTGCTCCTTTTTCTTTTTGCTTGTTCTAAAATCTGGGATGAGTCTGTAGTTGCTCTCACACTTTTCTCGTCGCCACAGATTTGAGAACAGGAAGTGCCGAAAATGATGAGAATGTTGCTAATTTTATGCTCAATGGTGTTGTCATTAGAACTGGTTTTGGTGACATCAGTGAACCCTTCTCTGAATGATGACGTTTTGGGGCTGATTGTCTTCAAAGCTGACGTCCAAGATCCAAAAGGAAAGCTTGCATCTTGGGATGAAGATGATGACAATCCTTGCAACTGGGTCGGTTGCAAATGCAACCCCAGATCCAATCGGGTCGTGGAGCTCAATCTTGATGGGTTTTCCTTGTCGGGTCACTTAGGCCGTGGGCTCTTGCAGTTGCAGTTCCTGAGGAAATTGTCCTTGGCTAAGAACAATCTTACCGGTAGCATAAGCTCCAGCATCGCTAGGATTGATAACTTGAGAGTCCTTGATTTGAGTGAGAACAGTCTCTCAGGGACTATTCCTGATGATTTTTTCAGGCAATGTGGGTCTTTGAGGTCAGTTTCTTTGGCTAGCAATAAGTTCTCTGGCAAGATACCAGAAACTTTAGGTTCTTGTTCTATGCTTGCATCGATTGATCTCTCTTCAAATATGCTTTCTGGTGTTTTGCCTGACAATATTTGGACCTTGAGTGGACTTAGATCTCTGGATTTGTCTGATAACCTGTTGGAGGGTGGGATTCCGGAGGGCATTGCAGGAATGAAGAATCTCAGAGGTGTCAGCTTGAGAAAGAATCGGTTCTCTGGTTTGATTCCAGATGGCTTAGGCAGCTGTTTGCTTTTGAGGTCGATTGATTTGAGTGAAAATGCTCTTTCTGGGAGCATACCGGACACATTGCAGAAGCTTACATTGTGTACTTCTCTGGATTTACATGGGAATTTGTTGACAGGGGGTGTTGGAGATTGGATTGGAAAAATTGAAGCTCTTGAAAGATTGGATCTTTCAGGTAATGGGCTTTCTGGGGAGCTTCCAATTTCATTGGGGAATTTGCAGTCACTGCAAGTGGCAAATCTTTCAAGAAATGGGTTTACAGGGACACTTCCTCAGGCTCTGTCCAGTTGCAAGAATCTTCAATCTTTGGATTTAAGCAACAATGCGTATTCGGGACATATTCCAAGTTGGATTATGGGGCCTAACTCGTTGAAAAGTTCACTGTTAGATAAAGAAGAAGTCACTGCCAAATATGCGAGTCCAGTTGCTTCATCGGCAGAGGGCTCACTCCAAAAGCTTCAAATCTTGGATTTGTCCTCTAATTCATTCGCAGGCGAAATATCATCTGATATGGGGGATCTTACTGGCTTGCAGTCCTTGAATTTGTCAAATAACTCCCTCAAAGGTTCTATTCCAGCGACCATTGGAAAACTCAAGGCATTGGATGTTCTTGATTTGACTGCAAATGAGCTGAGCGACAGTATTCCTTCTGAAATTGGTGACGCCAATTCTTTGAAAGAACTGAGGCTCGGAGGGAATAAGCTCGCGGGGATTATTCCGGATTCAATTGGCAAGTGTTCTGCTCTAACGACTCTGTAAGTCATCCTTTGTGTCTACCTCTTGACTCTCATTTCTGTATGCACTAAATCTGATATAGGTGGCTAAGACCAGCAAGTTTTCCAACTTTTGTCATCAAAAGATGCAAACTTTCTTTTCCTTTAGTTGATTCTCCAAATTAAAATCATAATCTATGGATTCGGGTAAATAGTTTTGGACTTCTTTAGAGTATCAGTCTCTTAGACCACCCTTCTACTTGAAAAAAAAAGTTATTTTAGTTACCAGGAACTTCACTGTTCTGACTTATTGTGAGCTTGATAGTGTCCACTACATCGCTCGCATGTTTTTAGCCATGTAAGGTGTAACTGTAGCGTCTCTGTTCAATGCATTTCTCTTGTAAAATCTTGGCATATGTGATTTTAATTGCTTTCAATGCAAAATACCATTGTGGTTCTATAGACGCAAGCATGGACAGAAAATCTAACTATGATTGAATATTTAGAAATATGCGGATGAATCATCACGAGTTATGTTTGAAATGGTGCAGGATCCTATCACAGAACAACCTAAATGGTCTGATACCTGCCTCCTTGTCAAAGCTTGCGAACTTACAGATGGCGGATCTGTCATTTAACAATTTTACAGGAACACTACCCAAGCAACTAGCCAATCTCCCCCACCTCCTCTTGTTTAACATTTCCCATAACCATTTTCAAGGGGAACTCCCTCTTGGTGGCTTTTTCAACACAATATCACCATCCTCTGTGTCTGATAACCCGGCTCTTTGTGGTGCAGCTGTAAACAAGTCATGCCCTGCTGTCCTTCCAAAGCCCATCGTCCTCAATCCAAACTCCTCCTCTGACTCCTCTTCTGATTCCTTACCTCCGACTCCGGGTCATAAACGAATTATCCTCAGTATATCTGCACTTATCGCTATTGGTGCTGCTGCAGTGATTGTTATTGGTGTCATTGCCATCACTGTCCTTAATCTTCGAGTCCGAGCTTCCACCTCCCGATCTGCTGCAGCCCTTGCATTATCTGCTGGGGATGACTTCAGCCAGTCGCCCACTACCGATGCCAATTCTGGGAAGCTCGTCATGTTCTCCGGCGACCCTGACTTCAGCACGGGGACACATGCTCTTCTCAGCAAGGATTGTGAACTCGGACGTGGTGGGTTTGGAGCTGTCTATAGAACCGTGCTTCGAGATGGGCGAGCGGTTGCCATTAAGAAGCTCACTGTCTCAAGCCTGGTGAAGTCGCAAGATGAGTTCGAAAAAGAAGTGAAGAAGCTTGGAAAGATCAGGCACTCTAACCTCGTGGCACTTGAAGGTTACTACTGGACTCCATCTTTGCAACTCCTGATATCCGAATTTGTATCTGGTGGGAATTTGTATAAGCATCTCCATGAAGGATCAGGTGGGAACTTACTCTCATGGAATGAGCGCTTTAATATTATACTCGGGACGGCAAGAGGCTTGGCTCATTTGCACCAAATGAGCATCATTCACTACAACATAAAATCGAGCAACATTCTGATAGAGAGTTCCGGTGAGCCTAAAGTGGCGGATTTTGGGCTGGCAAGACTTTTGCCAATGCTGGACCGTTACGTCTTAAGCAGCAAGATTCAGAGTGCGCTTGGTTACATGGCACCGGAATTTGCTTGTAGAACCGTGAAAATAACGGAGAAATGTGATGTTTATGGTTTCGGGGTTTTAGCTCTTGAAATTGTCACGGGGAAAAGGCCTGTTGAGTACATGGAAGATGATGTGGTGGTTCTTTGTGATATGGTGAGAGGGGCACTTGAAGAAGGCAGGGTCGAGGAATGTGTTGATGGGAGGCTACAAGGGAACTTCCCGTCAGAAGAGGCGATCCCGGTAGTGAAACTGGGTTTGATATGCACGTCGCAAGTTCCATCAAACCGTCCGGACATGGCAGAGGTAGTTAACATATTGGAGCTAATCAGATGCCCTTCGGAAGGCCAAGATGAATCCTCATGAGTTTAATTGATTCTTCAAGGGAAAAAAAAAAAATCGTGGGAATATTTACTTTGCCGGCGAAGTGGAATCCGGGACTGTTTGTCTAATCTGGGAGAAGAACAATCAGATCCTTGGGAATTCTGATGTCTTTTCTTGTTGTTGTATGTGTTTTCTTGATCAGGATTTTAGTTTCTTCTCAATGTTCAATTACGGTACCGGATTCCTTTTCACCGGGTTCGTATTTGGGACCCCCGCTAAGGATATTGTTTCTTAAGTTACTGATCTATCGGGATTCATCTTTGTCTGGTGATTTTGCCGGTAATGAATGAGCTAATGGTAACTGAGCCTTTCGTTTGACTCCATCAAATTTACAAAATTTACATTGCCAACCTTGGAGGATGTATGAATAAATATCTTGCAAATAGTAGCTAATGTTTGCTAAGCCAACAATGGAAGCAGAAACACAGGACAAGACATGAATAATGCAAGAAGTTGAATCAGCTTTTAGTGCCGAGCCTGCTCGTAGTATGGACCAAGGAGGGCATGTCTTAGCTTCCAATAATATAGTAATCACGGTGCTGTAAAACAGAATCCTGTCTCGATGATTTTGGCATTAAACTAGTGTTTTTTTTTTTTTTTTTTTTTTTTTTGGGTCGAAACATTAAACTAGTGTTTGTACAAGTCAAAAGTGAGCCTATTTTGTAGTCTCAAGATTCTTGCACCCACTTCGAAGTAAACAAAGTATGTGAAACATAAGTGGCGAATAAAATAGCGGGAAAGTGGAAATACTCATCGACAGAAGAGAAAGGTCGTGGAAAAAAAGCATGGGTTAATGGCCTAGAGAGAAACAAATGACAAAAGTGAAAGTATGGAAACAGGATCTCACGCAGTCTCATGCGTACAGCTGTCGGAATAGAATAGAAGCCCAGTCACCCCACCAAATGTATTTTTCTTCCTTCTTTAGTTCTTTGTCCCTTTGTTTTTGGCTTGAGCACCCCTATAATTTCTAATGTACATTTGGTATTTGGGCAAGTAAAATGGTCATATTGCAGACTGACTGAAGCTTTTGGCTTGGATCTGACTCATTTGGAGGAGTAGTGGATATGATGCGCCTCACCAAGAATTCTATTATGCATTAGCTGTTATGATGTGCAAAAGAAATCCCTCTCAATTATGGAGAGAAACTTTGCCTGTCCATCATGCACAATTATTGCTGCTTAGCTCAATATTAATGTTCTGCTTATTTAGGACACCTCATTTGCTTCCGACCCAGAGGTACTCGAGAACTCTGAAGAGTCCACGAGTTTCTTGTAGCTAGGTAAAAGTTCTTCAATGAGTTAGGTCTTGAAAATTATCAGTTTCTGATATAATAATTCTTGCTTTCCCTGTTATTCTGTTTCCCAAATTGACACTAGGTCCATTCTCCATTTGGCATCTTTTCCCAGTGTTTTCTTCGTCAAGCACTCTTTCCAAAGCTGTGTGGCCAAGTTCAATGGGGAGTCAAAAGGACATGTAATTATATTTCCATGAGCATGTGCATAGATTACAAGAAATGAGGTGTCCCTAGCCTTGAGCCTACAAATTAAGATAAATGCTGTTGGGCCCAATGTCACCTAATGGATTTGGCCGTGTCAATCTCATCATGAACAGCACATGGCTCCTAAGATTAGCTCTGTTATTTTTTGAAATAATATTAAATATTAAAAATTTCTGGTCACTGGAATTGACAGAGGAAGCTACCTACTTTTTTGTAGCATTCCAGTCACTCTGCACGGTCCACTGGGATTTCCCACTTAGAATACCTTCTTTTCTTTGTCATGGATCGATGGTCCTTGTATTTTGTAATAATATAAAAAAAATGTTATTTGAATTTGGTAGAGTTCGGCCTCATATTTTTCTCATAAAAAAAGAAGAAAAAAAAGTAGAAAAGATAAAATAAGCAGACATAGCCTCATTCTTCTTTTAAGTCATCTGCGGAGAGAACTTGCACTTCTGATCTTTCCTTTGCTCCTGTTGTGAGACAAAATAATACTTTTTTCAGCTTTTGTTGAGCACGTAAAGATTGGGATAACTAACCTTTTATGATGTACCTCTCAATATTAATTATCTGAGTATTTACTGTAGAGCATTCGGGAGTGTTGCTGCAACGGCAACATCACCCACCTACTCAGCATTATTAGTTTTCTTTTTGGGATTACAATGTACTTTTTTTTTTCCTGGGGGTTCGAGGATTACAATGTAATTAGCATGGTATAGAGTGATTGAAGTGAATAATGATCTCTCGAGTGCCTTTTTTAACTTTAAGTACTTTTGAGACTGCGACCTCTTCATGTATGTTTCGAAGGCTTCTCAGTCACTTTCAGGGTCGTGAATCATTGGTGTTCTGAATAAACAAATGCAAGAGTTCGGCCTAGAATTTAAAAGCATGTAAAGTATAATTCCAAGTCGCTGATTCTCCAGCACGCAAAGACAATGAGAGGCTCCTAATGCAAGAAATTGAAGCAGTAATCTCCACATACAACAGTAACCACCACATGTTTCAACCAGATAATAGTTTCCAAAACACAGACAGAACAAAAACTACTAACAAGTGGATCTTCAAGTAACTTGGATTTCTGTTGACAGTTACTTACAGGAGGAAAGGCCAAAAATAAAATAAAATTACAAACCAAAACTTACCCCATATGATTTCTAAGGACGGAAATTAAGGGCCAAAATTGTGAAAAAAGTAAAAATTCACAAGTACTGGAAAGCCAAAAACAGAAAAGGCAGCACATTTCCTGCCTTTTCACAATGCTAAACCTAATTTTCTACATGTATAATCTCTTCCTCTATTCTCGAGGTTCTTGATTTTTCCACCGATTCCAAGACATATAAAGGGACCATACACTCTATCCAGTTCCTAAGCATCCCAGTTGTCTTCCCAGCCATTTCTATCAGAAGACCGAGATGTGAATCCATTTGCCTTAGCTGCATTACCCTCTGGCCCTCGGCTCGGTGATTTGACTTCCCTAATCTCATCACCCCAATCATCATCCCAACTTTCATCCCAACCTTCTGCTGCTTCCACAACATTAACCGAAGTTGAATCCGCTTGCCCCATTTCGAGCTCTTGATATGGAATCCCATCGACCCGTCTTTCTGGTTTCCCAAATTTGCAGCATGCCCACACCCCCCAATTGTAACCACCATTCCCAATAGAAGGTAGAGTCCATGAATGGGGGTGACCTGAGTGTCATAAATTTTTTGTTTAAAAATGTTACCTTCTGATGTTCTCGCAAAAATAGTAATGGTGCAGTTCTCATTTCCAGCATCTACTGTTATGGACGAACATTCTCCGACTTCAGCTGTGACGTTAACCTGAAAAACACCATTGCTATGAGAGGCAATAAAGTTGAGCCCAAGCCAACCTAAATCTAATTAAAGTAGCAACCTTTTAGCTCTCAAATTTAGGCACGAATTATATGGTTCGACCAAGCTTGAACTGTTTTATTCTCATTTTCGGCTCGTCTCTTAAAACTTTAATATAAAGATCCTCCTTACTTTATGGTAATTATAAAAAGTTCCGGAACAATAGAGAATAGTGGGCTCACCACTGTGGTTTTCTGTTTTGTTAGTAGAAACTTTTTGGTATTATTTGCAGGTAAGCAAATAATCTTCCCTTCGAGAGGAACCTCTGCACCATTCTTGACAAGAACAAATGTCCCCTTGGAGTCTACAGGAAAAGACAAAAGTTCTTTCATACCAAAGGCAAAAGTAACGATAATTCAATCGTGCATAAATCTAATAAATTCTCAACCCATCGAAAATGTAGGCCCAAAGAAAACTGCACTGTTTTACCTTTACAGACAAAGTGTTAAAAGCAATGGAAAACAGTAAAAGCTACTGTAAAAGACCAAAACCAGCAAGAGAGAATCAAAGTAGATGGATCTTAGACTAAGAGGCTCCAAATTAAAACATAGACTGCCATCAAAAGTTGGATAAGGTGATGAGCGCATTTACTCACTAGAGGTGCATGGATAGGTTATACAGATCCCATACTATGAGATGGACAGAAACATAACTTTGCCTTTCTGAGGTGTATGATGCATATTTAACATAGGGAAAAAGCCACCCCAAACCTAAACTATGTCCACTGTGACAAATTTACCTCAGACATTTTTTTTTGTGGCATCAAAAACTCTCAACTATGCCTACTGCAATGCATTTACCCCAAATCCCCTTTCTTTCTCTGTCTCGAAAGGAAAGGACCCACTTAAGTAAAGACTGGCTTCCTATCGTGACTGGATTTCCTGTGTCGACTGCTTTGACCCTTCCTTTGACTACTCTTGAGATAAAAGCAAGGACTCGAAGAAGAACATTTATCAAACTCCATTACATTTATCCTCCATTAGAGTTCCATTAAATAATATTTCAATCAAAATGATATCATTTTTATTTCACTTAAGCCACGTGGGTACTGTGTCAACATCGTTCATTTTCTGTCGTCCTTGTAGGAAGATTTTTTAAAGTGCTCTTTAACGAATCCTTGACGAATGATAAATGTGTCACCCAAGTACAAGTTTGAGATTTATTTTTATTTTTATTTTTTTTTTTTTTTTTTGTCACGAAAAAGGTTTAGGGTAAATGTGTCACAATGGATATAGATTAGGATTTTTGGTGGCCTTTTTCCCTTTAACTTGCAGGTTCACAACATTGAACTCTTTGCAAGGTTCTCCAGCAAAATGGAGACACCATAAGGGTCTATTAAAGGTTTCAAGATTCTTCGTTTGGCCATAGTCTAGTGAGGCTTCTTCAAAGTTATTATTCATAAGTCTAGCTGCTCATACTGATACAGCTGATAGTATTGAGTTAAAAAAACATTAAAAACTAGAATGGCCAGTCTAAGTAGGTGCTCTGTAGGTGAATAAGAAGATTAAATTTCCCTGGTCACCAGGTCCCTCTTGGCATTTTTCACCTTTATTAGTCTAACGGCCCTAATCTTTACTTTGAGCAATGGTGAATATTTCCTAGCTCGAGAAACAGTCTTACATCATCACACAATGTACTTCAAAAGTTCAAGGAGATGAAACAGTCTACCTAATTTTTGGCTATAAAAACAGTCTGGCACTTAGAGACCAACATTCCATTCAAGATGAAAAGTGCTACAATTCAAGGAGATCAAACTCTTTAAGTAAAGATACTCTTGATTCTTGAAGATATTATTGTTGAAATCTTTTTCTGCTGCTACTCTCGCATTTGAGATTCTATAGATGCTATTAACAATTTTAAGTTGTTACTTGTTTTTTCAATAATCTTCTGTCTTAGGTTCTCTGCCTACACTTTCCCAACTTTCTGGAGCCTTTCAAATGTACACTAGACTAGAGAATATCATGACTAGATGATTGCCAAAGTGACCGCATATGACAGAATTCTCACATCTTTTATCAATGAGCAGAGAGCACAGTTAATATGTAGAGCTTTCTATGATGCACATAGTAAAACTCTCCGGTGAGAGAGAGAGAGAGAGCTTCACAGCAATTTAATCTGCAATTATGGAATTGGTGTGGAATGAGAAATGTAAAACAGATGTTAGTGTTAGTTGTGGGGCTTAATGTTAAAAACGAAAAAGGACCATCTAAAATTGATTCCAGGCACATAATTCCGTCAAATGTAAAGCCTCTAGGCTGTCATCTACAATGGTCTTAAGACAGCTTTCTCTGCCATCTTATTAAGGTGAATGTCTTGTTCGGCATTCACAACCTGCTTCTTATCACTTTCCTTACTTCCTCTTCAGTCTTCAGCATCCTCATGGGTGCTGCTTGTTTGTAGTTTCTGACAGGTTCCTAAGCCTTTCTGAAGAATATTACATGACTAAAATGGAAGTCTAGAATAAGCATGTCACATGGTTTTTAATTATCTCGATATGAAGTTCCTAAATTGATGCTGAATATCCATTTTTTATCCATGTGTTCTCCGGTCATCCCCAAAGATTGGCAATACATAAGGCCCGTTCCATGCGTATTATCTTGTGCATGTACCCAATCCTGATCTCAAATGGCGGCAGAATCCTCTGGTGACCAAAAGATTTGTCACTGTACAGGATAGCATCCAAACCTTCTCACCCTCATGTCCCTAAAAGGAATCATTACTTCACGAACACCCCCGTAGATTCAAGATCGCTATCTTCACTTCTATCATCACACCTCATTCCAACACAAAATTCATCTATGAATGTCACCTCCTTCCCCAGTAGACATCTCACAAATTCGAGCCTTTTGAAAACTAGAAAGGCATCGGTTGTAGCACTCATAGTCCTCACTTCGATATTTTACCCCCTCAAGACTGATTCCTAAGATTGCAATTCATGTAATTACCTTAAATTAGAAAAATTAGCCAAACTCTATAAATCCTCTTGTCAACTTTGCAAATGAAGCATAAATAGAAACCAATTAGATGGTGAATAAGAACCTCTGAGGGGAGCCAAATCTTGAAAAGGAAGATTGCCATTCAAGTTTGCTAATGAAGCATGTATAGAAAGCAATTAAATGAATGAACAAGAACCTGCAAGACGAGCCAAATCTTGCAAAGAAAGAGTGTCAACCCCAAGGTGATGAGTGGCACTTGCCATATGCAAAAATTCTGATTCTCCCACCAACTCAGGCAGAATGACTAAACTAGTATCAATATGCTACAACATTCAACTAACTATGACACAGGAACCTCTCACACCAGTGCCAAGCTGCCAGCTCACCAGTAAGTACTGCATCATGGACACACTCATTCTCACAGCCTCACTCAAATCAATGAAGTGCGCTTCTCAACAAAAGAAAAATGAAAAAAGCTCAAACTTGGGTGAACTCGAGTGGGTCTACACTCAACGATAAAGTTGATTCACTTAGTCTACTACCATCCCAAAACCGCGAGATGAGCATTAAGTCAATTCCATAGGTGGCCAGTCAATAGGAATACCACAGCAATGACAACGATTCGACATTATACATATCGACTATTCAAAACGAAAGCTGCTATTCCATCTTCATAAAATCGAAGTATACGAAAGCAGCATATAAACCAATTCGTCCAGTCTCGAGAAGGAGGAACACAAAACCTCTAACCAATCATACCTCCATCAAAACAGATATAAAAACAGAGAAAAAGAGAAAATCTTTACCATTCTCAGGATGGTGCAGGCAAGCAGTCAGATTCTCCCCAGCTCGGCACGTCTCGGCCGGAATCGAACACTTGCCATCGCCGGCGGGATCCGGGGAGCTTCCGGGGCTCGACTCCAAACCCGGACTGGGTGCGGGCGAGCTCTACAACCACGAACCACCGCCGATCGAATCAAACAACCCGACACCACGAAAATTCAATAAAAAAAAAAAAAAAAAAAAAAAAAAAAAACAACAACAACAACAACGGGGATTACCTCTTTAGATTTCGTCGCCCCCAGGAGTCGAGAGGGCTTCCCGTACTCCCAAACGGGGGAGGCGCCGGATTGGCGGTGGCGACACGGGATCGAAACCAGGAGGAGGATCAGAAAGACTCGATTTTTCGACATTCTGGGGGATGTCTGGAACTGGGGAGATCAGAGGGAGACAAGAGCTCAGGACAGAAAATCATGACCGACCCATCAAAGTTCACGCGGAGGAGACTTATGGGTCTTGGATCGAATTGAGATTTCGTTAGTCAATGCTGAAGAGACACAGAGAGAAGAGAGAGAGAGAGAGAGAGAGGAGAGTTGTTTTGGCCGCCTCTGTGTAACGCCCCCGTCTTTGCAAAGGCCGCGACGTTGGAGTGGGATTAACGCCATGCCTTCTTTTCTCGCGTATCGAAACAACCAACATGCCTGCCGTCCCCCGGAAAAAAAAAACCCAAAATAAAAAGACCAGCATGCCTCAAATGACGTCCTCCTTCTTTCTTTTTTTAGTGGGATTTTTATATTAAAAATCCTAAAACTCATGGCAAATGTATAATCGAGTCTTAAAATTCATTGAGAAATTATAATCAAGTTCTAAAAGTTGTTAAATTGATTTATCCGAGTTCTTCAATTTTTTGCAATTTTTTGCAATTTTTAGAATTCGATTAGGATTCGATTGTACTTTTTAAAAGTTTCTTGACTTTATTGAATTTTTTAAAAGTTTTAGAATTTAATTGTAATTTCGTAATAAGTTATAAAATTCCAATGTGTCTATCCCTTTACAATTGTTGATTCAAAATTTTATCATCTCTCTCTTTTTTTTTTCTTGAAATTATTATATTGATTTTCGTGCTTTTCGGGTCCTAAATTTCGGTTGGTATTGTTTATTGAGATAAAGTTTCGCTCAAAATTCAAATAATAATTTGTTATTGAGACAATTTTGTGCCTCATAAATTCGACATAATTGCTATAGGTTACGAGTAATCTCTCACCCAAAAAAGAAAAAGAGAGAGAGAGACGCTATGACATTTCTTTTGTAGGCATGAGATAGAAATGCTCTTTTCCATTTGATATGTCGGTACAAATTGGACTATTGGCATTGATGGGATGTACGGTGATATGAGATATTCTATGTGAAAACCAAAAGTCGCGTCAATTCCAAAAGGAGAGATCAATTAAATTAGAGAATCGAGCTGTCCTAACTTCTATTATATTATTCACGGAATCTTTCTGGTGTAAGATTCTTGGTGTGGGTGGCCCGAAGCCGGGAAGAAAGAACATGCGCGATGCTGTCGAGCCTGTCATGAACCGGGGCCCATCTCGAACATCAAGATGGAGCGTTGTTGCAGCCCAAAACATTGGTAGGCGCAGACGAAGTCCGACCCATCAGGCCCAAGAGGGCGAGAAAAAGGCTGGGCCGAGTGCTGCGGTTGTCAGGCCCGAGCCCAAACGATGACCCTGAACATGCCTGATTTTTGCTTTCGAGGTCTACAATCCTTGGGACCCGAGAATTTAGGTGCAAAGCATAGCCATATACCGGGACTAGGGGTGAGCATCGGTCCAGGGTCAACCTTGGACCAACCCTGGACCGGCCTAACTCTGCCTGTGGATTGGTCGCCTGTCGAGAGGTCGGGTTTTCATTCAACCGGTGTCAACCTTAACTCTATATATAAACCTTAAAATAAAACCTTAACTCTATATATATATATAACCTAGGTTTTTAATGTCTTTTATGGAGAGAGAACCTTAAAATAAATGACGTCAACAACATTAAACGGCTCTTTAGTGATGAGTTCAAGTAATTTTACATTGTTCTTCAATAACCTAGGTTTTTAATGTCTTTTACGGCGTTGATAATCATAATTTACGAATGAGGAAAATGTTTTTGTGAGGAGTCCTCACGGCATCCAAAAAGACACCTTATGGCATCCTTCTTTAGTATTCGTTTTCTTTTATCTTATTTGTCATCTTAGTCTTCAATTTGCTAAAATCGAAAAAAACAACTTCTCCACTCGCCACTCACCTCGCTCGCTTTGGGTAGAGCGTTAAACGGGTGGGTCGGGTGGGTCGGGTTTGGATCAGGTCATTAATGGTCCGATCCAAATTGACCCATTAACCCATTTATGACCTATTTATGCCTAATATAAATTTTCCGACCCATACCCAACCCATATCAATAAAATATTTTCATATTTAACCAAATTTAGAAAAAATTATTCCTATGTTTTTTTTTTTTTTTTTAAGATTATATTACTAAATTACTTCCAAGCTTATTTCATATATATATATATATATATATATATATTTTAAAATGGTATTGCTAAGATAGTTTTATACAACGCAAATTTAATGGACAATTTTTATAATTTTTAAAATAATTATTTTAAAAAATAGAATTTTAATTATTTTTTAAATTAATTATTTTTATTTTTTAAATATAATTTTTCTTTTTGTTCTTCTTCTTTTGTCGGTGGCCCGCCACAAGCGAGCCTCGAGCTCGCCGGCTCGCCGACTCCGGCGAGCTCGAGGCTCGCCGACGCCGCCGAGCTCGAGGCTCGCTCGATGTCGGCGAGCTTGAGTCTCGTCGGATCGTGAGGCCTCGCCTCACCAAATTCGCCGAGCTCAAGCTCGCCCTCGCCGGATCTAGCGAGGCACAAGCCTCGTCGGATGTTGGCGAGGCCTCCGCCTCACCAAATCTGGCGAGCTCGAGGCTTGCCGGTGTCGGGTTAGCTCGAGCTTGCCCCTTGCCGGATCGGGTGAGGCTCGAGCCTCACCCGACGCCGGCGAGTTCGAGTCTCGTCGGGCGTTGGCGAGGCCTCCGTCTTGCCAGATCCGACGAGCTCCAGCTCGTCTGGCCGGTCGACGGCCATCGGAGGAAGAAGAAAGAAAAAAAAAAGGAAAGAAAAAGTAAAAATAAAATAAAATAATAATAATTATAATTTTACCACCTCTAGTAGGGTAGACTAAATTGTGAGTTATCTTTAATGGGTTGGTAAATGGGTCTTAAATGGGTACAGAGTAGACCCATTTAAGACCCATATATTTTCGTCATTTTATTTTTAAAACCTATCACGGGTGCTTTGGGAAATAAGGCTTGACCTATTAACGACCCATTTAAACATAAATGGGTCCATAAATGGGTCAATGACCCATTTTGACACCTCTAGCTTTGGGTTCCTCGTGTCGCTTGCCGCTCGATGCTCACTTGGCTTATTGCTCTTCGCTCGACATTCGATGCTCATTCTGTTCAACGCTCACCTCACTTGACCATCACCGCTTGCCTTTCTTAGCTGACCTCGCTCATCATCGAACCCATTGGGTCGGTACAGTCATCGGTTGCCCTTCCAAGGAGTACAACAAATTAAATAAAAAATTATTGGTTAGTCTTGGGTTGACCTTGAAATCGGGCCGAACCTATTGGGTCAGTCCAATCCTCAATTGCTTTTTTAAGAAGTACAAAAAATGAAATAAAAAATTATTAATTGGTCTTGGGTTGTCCATGGAACCGGACTGAACCCATTGGGTCAGTCCGGTCCTTGGTCCCAAGCTCAATAGAGTTGGTCCTCGGTCCCAAAAATTGAGGACCAGTACTATGTGGGTTGATCCTAGAGTTAGGGGGTGGACCGACCCAATTTAGACCATGCTCACCCCTAACCGGGACCACCTCCCTCCTAAGGCTTCGAGGAAGAAAATACTACAATTGCTAATGGAATTAGGAGTAGGCTCGACGACAATATTGGGCGAACAACCCGTACTGGCCCATTTTATGTAGAGTCTCGCGATTTTATCATTTCACGTACATATATATAATTTCAAAGCATTTTCTTCCTATTTAGTGCACGATTTGATTTATTCATGTGTGCTTTGTCATCTCAAATACCCAATGAGAGTCATTAATTGTCTTGGCCCGCCTTGACATTCTTGTCTCGATGATCATTCTCTGTCCCGATCGAATCGAATCGTCCCAATGATGATGAAATCAGAACCTCCCCCGTCATTTGCAATCAATTCGTTTTCTTTTTGTCTTTTTGATTTAACTTCGATTCTTCGGGCCAATGATTCATCAACAAGTTTTAAAATACCAGTACTGGTGGTTTTTTTTTTTTTTTTTTTTTTTCTTTTGGTTCTAACAGTACTAGTTGTTCATTAGCGGTGGAAATTTTCCGATTCCACGTAGGGTGGGCGCTCGTTTAAGTGGTTCCGACCATGCGAGGACTACACCAACAAACCCGTAGAGGCGGGGGTCGAAATTAGGGATGGGGCGAGGTTAGGTGGGAATGGGTGGTGGTTAGAGAATTGCACGCACGTGGCCTCGTGGGGTAGCTGAACGCAAATAGCCCTCCTCTCCCACATTAGTTAGCCACTACCCCCACCATTATTTTCTCTACTCTATGTCTTAAATGCCAAAAAAAAAAAAAACAGAAATTAAAAAAAAAAAGAATATTAAACATTGAACTTCCCATTTTACCTATAACTAGGCCTGTCATCATGAATTATTATGATCCAAAGTACACAAGCAGCATGCAATTAAAACGTGAACGTAACAAATAAAGTAAATGCGTTTCATCTTCTCGTGGCTCAATTAGCTATCCATTTATATCCATCCAACTTCGCTCATTGCGAGAATAACTAATTTTAAGATCGACTTGACAATCTGCAAGAAGCGAAAACTCAATTTCAGGACTCGCTCGGACTGGTACAGTTCTTTGTTATAATGCCCGGGGGGAAAGTACTTGCTTCACCATGTTGGGTGTTTGTCCAATGAATGAGAAATGATAAATTAGTGTGTACTAGACAGACAAAGTGAATTTGATCACCTATATTATTAGATACTAAATAAAGATTAACCGCATTTAAAATCCCTTCATCGAGTTTACTTTGCAACTGACCTAACTACATCGAACCTACCTCAAATTCTCGGTCATTCAAAGGGCAATTTTCCTAATGATGTAGCGCCCATGATCTTGACGTGACATGCAACGTGGAATTCACCCACTTTCCTTACGTAGCCGGCGTCGGGGAGTGAGGAGATTCCAGACTAGATAAGTAAATGCCTATACAAAGAGCCTCTTGAAGTTCAGTAAGTCAAGACTGAAAGTGCGGTGAAATCACGGAGCTAACAGCTTCCGCCACCTACCACCAATTGCGATGTAACGGTGATGGGGACGAGAGGGAGAGGGAGGGAGAGGGAGGGGGGCGT
The DNA here is from genome assembly GCA_017140595.1 of Eucalyptus curtisii. NCBI lineage: Eukaryota > Viridiplantae > Streptophyta > Magnoliopsida > Myrtales > Myrtaceae > Eucalyptus > Eucalyptus curtisii. The sequence goes on along the minus strand of CM029500.1, from coordinate 38,488,995 downwards.
GGGTTGGTAGCTACCACAGCTTACACCACAATAAATTCTTGCACATTGTTGAGCTAGTCTCAAGCGCTCAAGAGTCTTTCTTCCAGTCCGAACAGCTCCTCTTCTCCATTTCCTCCTCTGCTTTGTTCTCCTCAGGCTCTCTGCCACAGATTCCTTCCTGGGAAAAGGCCTGCAACATCTGCCAGTAAGTGCGCCTTGTTCTTGGTTCATGCATGGGCTCAGCTTCAAGCTGATTTAGTTGAGTCCTGCATGTTCTTGGTTCTTGCAAGTGCTCCTAGAACCTTAATTCATGTCAAGGGTCTCTTCTTTATGGTTCTCTTTCTTGATTTTGTAAGTTTCTGTGTGGCTGAATAGATTGTTGTCTTGCCTCTGTTGGTGCAGTGGGGTCTGAAATGGTCATGGTGGACGAATTCCCTTTCCCTTCGCAGATCACCACTACCAAGCCTCTCTCACTGTTGGGTCATGGTGAGCTTTCCTTTCTTTTCTCGTCTTTTTCTATTTTATTTTCGTATTGTCTCCACAGTAGATGAACTGCTATTTTACTGCTTCTGATTGAAGTATCTTCGTCCTAGTAGATTCAGATTGTTGTCAGCTAGGTTGTCCTTGCTCCTCCTATGTTTCGTCTCTGGATTTTCCTGGCTAGAACTTTCCTCATGTTTTGAAGCTGATGTGAAATATTTTAGGAATTAGAGGAGTGAAGGAAGAGTGCTGAGGAGTGATGTAGTGATGGGTGAAAAAATGGTTTTGATGCGATGACTCCATTATCTTTATGAAGCATATGTATCAAGGACTACTTGGTAGAGCGATCCTGTGTTGCAATAGACTAAAGTGACCTGTTCGTTTTAGAGTTAAAATCTTGGAATTGAGATTGGATGATAACCGGTAATATGCATCGTATATTTTACATGATACGGACCCCCAAACTCACTTGATTTTGTCCAAGTTATATTAGAGCGTCTACAGTAACCTAGAAGCAGACAATCATATCGTTTGATGGCAAGGAAATCACAATATCAGTGAGGCCTATAAGCAACATTCTGTCATTTTCAAGATGTATGTGTTCAATAGGTTGCTTCGACTGCATCGGATTAGCGACTAATGATAACAATGTGGAGGTCGCTTAGGCCATAGCACACTTAAAAGGGAAGCTTTGCCCCAACTGATTTTTAAATGGTCATGGTGGGCTTCTATTTACATCATGTGGAATGCTTAAAAATGCTTGATTAGGTGCTTCTAATGCTGTTCCTGTTGATCTTCTTGTTTCAAGAATTAAGAGGTCTGTACAGCGTAGACTCGTTCATTTCCCTGATGTTGTTAGACAGATTGCATCCGGTAGGTAGAAGGATTTGTGTAATAACTGGGGACACATTTGATTTGTAATGGCTTGAGCTTGTGACAGGTTGCTCGCCTGTGCCATCAATAAAATCTCGCTCATTGAAAAAAATAAACAAAGCAGCTGAACAAGTATTTCATCTAAAGCTGGAGCAGTACTGCCTGTCTTAGTTTGACAAATATTCATATCCTATTGTTCTGAGTACCAAGGGCTAAATCTTGTGTTTCACCAATCATTGTGCTGGGACAGGAATCACGGATATGGATATACATTTCCTCCAACTCAAATTCACTGCTATTGGAGTGTACTTGGATCCTGAAATTGTTGCACATCTAACACAATGGAAGGGAAAGCCAGGAAACGTGTTGGCAAAGGATGACGACTTCTTCGATGCTGTCGCTTCTGGTAATGTGGATGAAATTTGTGCCGCTTAGCATTATATGGTTCATAGATGCTCGATGATTGACTCATCAGCGGCAGAACCCTGCACGAGAATTTGGTCATTGGGGTTGTGATTGCTTCCTGCCGAAGCAAGTGCAATTTTCATGGTCTTGACTGTTGTTATTTCATATTTCTCGCTGATTTGTTGACCATCAAATTATGCAGCCCCTGTGGAGAAATTCTTGAGAATTGTCGTGATCAAAGAGATCAAAGGCTCTCAGTACGGGGTGGCTTTGGAGAGTGCCGTCAGGGACAGGCTTGCGGCTGAAGACAAGTATGAAGAGGAGGAGGAAGCGGCCCTCGAGAAAGTAATCGAATTCTTCCAGTCCAAGTACTGCAAGAGTAAATCGGTCATCACATTCCACTTCCCAGCAACTTCCAAAACTGCTGAGGTACACACTGCGATGAAATTGAGTCATTAGCCAATCTCCATAGCCATGCATGCTTGGCCGACTGATATGCGCTTTTGTGGTGCATGCGTGCTTATGAACAGATTACCTTCAGCACCGAAGGGAAGGAGGACTCGAAGATGGTGGTGGATAACGGGAACGTGGCCCACATGATCAAGAAGTGGTACTTGGGAGGGACCACAGGAGTGTCTGAGACCACCATCACCAGCCTTGCCAACACCCTCTCAGAGAAGTTGTCCAAATGAGAGAGAGAGAGAGAGAGAGAGAGAGAGAGAGAGAGAGAGATATTTGCTAAGTGTATTAGCAATGGGTTTATGAAATAAGTGACTATGCTCCTTCTGTAAAACTGAAGAGAGACTTCAAGTTCGAATCGTGCCATCTTTGTTTCCCCTGTTTTTGCCTCGGCCTACATTCACTTTAGGCCAGTTCAGCTCATATTGCTCCTTCTTTGGAAGCTTGGAAATTCTACAAATCCACCATCGATGAATGGACTGCACCATTTCACGATGACATTTTGCATGTGTTAGGGAATCGATAGATTTGTGGAAGGATTCCCACAAGCTTCTATTTGCAGGACACTCGATCAAGTGCCTGTCAGGCCGTTCAGGCAGATCATACATGGTCAAGCACCCGCCTTGATCTGCCATGTAGACGTCACACTTCAAGTTTGGGAATTGATTGTATTCTCCTCATGTGCTGGAGATGTTATCAACAACTTTGTATGCTATATAGCAAGGAAACAATTCGTTAACATATCAACTAGGAATCTCATGCCAAAATCAGTTTATTCTGCGAACAGACTGAAAACAAACTTGGGTTTACTAATAGAATAGCAGTGTCCTTGTGTGCATCTTTGGAGCTGTCTTATCGGCAGTCCCTCTGTTTAGATTCGAGCCTCTACACGAAGAGGGTCGATCCAAGGGTTATGGGAGTGCTGCCTCGTGCTCTTGAGAGCCTTCCAGACAACGCTATTGCATTTGAATCCGGAGCCAAATGCTATCTGCCAAACCCGGTCGCCTTTCCTTATCCTAGAGTTCGCTTCCAGGTAAGCGAGTTCATACCAGATGCTGCTGCTTGAGGTGTTGCCGAATCGCTCCAACGTCCTCCGCGATGCTTCCATGTATTTGTCGGTGAGGTCGAGGTTCTTCTGTATCTCGTCGAGGACCTTTCTGCTGGTCGCCATGATGCAGACATGCTCAAAGGCGAGCTTATAGTTGGGAAGGTAAGGCTTGGAGGTCTCCTTCTTGAAGAGGAAGTTGTTGAAGAAGTGAAGCTGTTCAGAAACGGGGAGCACGAGGGGGCCGAGGGTCGTGATGTTGTCCTTGAGCGCATTCCCTCCTATTCCAATCACGTCCTTGCTCACGGAAAGTCCTCGGGCACCTCGGGCGTCTTCCTTCATATGTATGCATCTGAAGCTTCTTTCTTCTGCGCCTTTATGAGTACGAACAAGCTGCAAACAAGTGAAGGAACTGCATAAAGAACTCCTGTTGTTACATGAGAAGGAGATCAGCTCTTGTTAAACTATCTGTTTGTGAGTACTAGTGGAGAAGTAGGGAAGACCTGCTTGAGTTCATACTTGGAGCGCCACCTATCGAGGTGGCGGCTAGAAAGCAACACAGCAGCAGCACCCATCCGAAAGAAGCAATTCGGAAGGAGCATGTCGAAGTCATTGCCGTCGTACCAGGTGTAGCTCACCGCTTCGGTGCTGACCACGAGCGCGTACCGGCCAGGATGGGCAGCCAGAAGGTCCCTAGCCAGATCCACTGCTATGACTCCTGCAGCACAACCCATCCCGCCCAGGTTAAAGCTGTGGATGTCCTGCCCGAGCTTGTAATGGTTGATGAGCATGGCGGAGAGCGACGGAGTTGGACTTAGGAACCCGCAATTCACGACAAGGATGCCGATGTCCTGTGGCTGCACTTTAGTAGCACTGAGTAGCTCATCCACAACGCCAAGAATCACCATGGAAGCCTCTTCTCGCCCGTCCTTGAGTGTTATTTTAGGCTCAGTACGAAACACCGCTCTCGGCAAATATGTCTTGTCTCCAATGCCTGATCTCTTCAGAACCCCCTCCTGAAAAACGATTGCTCCGTCACTGTACTTACCCGATTTTCTGGCGAGCTCGATGAATTCTTCTTTCGATATCTACATGGTAACAGCCCATTCAATTAAGTACCCAATTATTGCCAAATCAATGTTGATGGAGAATTAGATTGATTGATATTAGGAATAAAACGTGTACCTTGAACTCATCCGGGGGACGAAAACAAGCGAAATCAACCAGGTAGGTCGAACGGGGTACGAGTCCGAGATAGACATATAAGACTAGTCCTAGCAGAACCCCGACCGAAACCGTGTCGAACAAGCAACTTTCAGGACTCGAATCCTTCCATGCTATCACCTTCCCAATCTCCACTCCCAGAATGCCGCACAAAACAGGAGCTGCTACATAATAGAAGCCGCTGCTGATAAGGTAATGATATCCGAGTTTCACATACTTTAAGTCGACGGAGCTGAGGAAATCTGGCAGCGCTCTCCTCACCCTCACGGAGAAGTTGAGAGAACCGGCGTAAGGACCGGAGTCCTCGATGCCCTGGTTCACGATTTCGGTGGAGAATAGCTCCCGGTCGGCCCTCGCCATATCGGGTGCTGGATCCCTAGAGAACGGCTAGAGAGAGCAGCGAGAAATTCAGGAGCACACTAGCAAGCTAGACTCCGGCCATACGCAGCGACATCCTCGCGGGTGCACGTTCATCTTGATCTTAATAGCCATGCTTCTCCAGGTGACGTGCCTTTGGGGGTCAATAGCCCCAACAGAAAGCAGGTCCGTTGTGCATGATGAACATCATCCCCGTTTTCATGGGGAATCTAAAAGCACCATTTGCAATTCCTCGCGAAAAATTCCCTCGATAAAAAAGAAAGTTGCGTATCTAAATTAGAGAAAAACGAGTCCTGTCCTGACCATGTTAAAAAAAGTCACATGTTGATAGCACACGGACATGCTGTGCCATTTAAATTGGATTGGAAATGGTTAAGGTGACCTGTAAGAAAGAAACACGATACACATATATTTAATACCGGGAGAATTGCCAAAAAAATCCTAAATCTTTTGTAATTGTGTTAATTTAGGTCTTTTTTTTTTTGGTCAATTGAGTCATAAAATTTTGATCCAGTCCATCCAACTAATTTTGGCTGGAAATTGCTGACATGAACATTGGCCTTCGTAAGTAGTTTGTCTACCGCTGACTTAGACAATTTTTAATAATATTTTATTTTAATTTTCAATTTTTTAACTTATCTTTTTTTCTTTTTCTTTTTCCTTTCTCTTTCTCTCTTTTATCCCTTCTTCCTATAGTTGGTTGCTGAGGCTAGAAGCGAGGACCTCGCCATGGCTAGGCGAGCAAGTTCAAGCCTTGAGCTGGCAGGTCATTTTGTTAACAACATTACAGTTCAACATATTAAAAAAAATTTCCAATCAAAGTTCAGTAAACTACTCAAAAAATGACTAATGACCACCACTGAAATTTATCCTATGCCTTTGGATGCACAATCAAAGCAAATAAGAGAAAACAGGATGCGTAATGAATACCAATGAAAAACAGGGCAACATAAATTGATCAGAAGCAATGATAAAATCCCTCAACAGCACGATCAAATCATACTCTTTATTTAAAAATTAGTTTTCGGAACTAGTATATGATAAAACTAATACCATACATCATATTGATCATAAAAATTAGCCATGGGCTCTTGGTTTCACAATTTTTAACAAATCCAAACAGGAGATGTTCCCTCTATCCTGCAATTTCCATCTTTGCACAGTCCAACAAATAAATCTAGCAGTATCAGCATTTTCCCTCTATACAGATCCATCTAGTTGTCCAAGGGAGAGAAGGTGTGCCACATATTGCTGCAGCAAAGAAAAACAGAGGCCAAATATGAGAAGCAACGAACTTTGCATTGCGACATCGACACTACAAATGCAAGAGTGTGCTTAAGTTGGAATTTGCAAATACAGGGATTAAAACCTTGACCTCTCGAATGAGAACACACACTCTTTGATCTTCATTCCTTCTTTTAAAGGTTTATATGTAGGTAATTATGTATATCAATGTTTACTGGCATCACAAGCTTCAGTAATACAAATTTTCAGGATCTTAGATCCTTGATCCGTACTAGAGTCCTATCTTTGCAGACGAAATCTCATCAAGTTGAAGGAGTTAGCTGCCAAGATGAACAAACTCACCGGGAATATCCCCTCCATGATAGGGAACCTAACGGAGCTAATGGAACTCATCTTGAGAGGGAACAATTTACAAGAGAGCATTCCTCTGAGTATTGGGAAATGCCAAAACTTGGTAGGGATCGACATTTCGGATAATGATCAAAGTGGAAGCTTTTACTATCTCTTCCCTGTCTATCTATTTTGATCTATATGAAAACCAATTGAGTTGTTCCTTACCGGAAGAAATCGGTAAATTGAAAAACATAGCCAAATTAGACGTACATGGCAACAAGCTATCTAGAAAAATCCTTAGTAGCCTTGGTAGATGCACTAGCTTGGTGGAGCTTCACATGCAAAATAATTTGTTTGAAGGGAGTTCCTTGAATGGTCTTCTATACATAGATCTCTCGAGCAATAATTTCTCTGGCCCTGTTCCAATGTTCCTGGAGAAATTTCAATTGGAGTACTTGAATCTATCTTTCAACAACTTCGAGGATGAGGTACCGAGTGAAGGGGTGTTCGAGAACACGAGCGCAACTTCACTCGAAGGAAATGATAAGCTCTGGTGGTATGCTGATCCTTGATTTGCCGAATTGTTCGATGAGCAAAGGAAAACACAGATCATCTACCTCCCGTTACGTTATCATTGCAGTTACCTGTGGGATAGTAGCGATGCTGATTCTTCTGTTGCTACTGTTGCTACTGATGACATTTTATTGGCTGAGGAGGAAGAAAAGTGAGGCTTCTCTAGAGACACCATCAATGGGGGGATTTCAGCAAGTGTCTTATGCAGACATATAGCAAAGCAACGGACCGGTTTAGCTCTAGCGATTTGATTGGAATGGGTGGTTTTGGCTCCATGTATAAATGGACCCTAGCAAATGAAATCAAAATAGTGGCTGTTACGTTTTTTATCTGAAGCAACGAGTAGCATCCAAAAGTTTCATGGCAGAGTGTGAAATCCTGAAAAACATTAGGCATAGAAATCTTGTTAAGATTCTAACAGCTTGTTCCAGCGTTGATTTCTAGGGCAATGGGTTTAAGGCTCTGGTCTACGAGTTCATGGAAAACGGTAGCTTGGAGGAGTGGCTGCATCCGGATCTTGCACCAATGGGACGCCAAGGCGTAGGCTAAGTTTTGTTCAGAGACTAAACATTGCTTTTGATGTAGCTTGCGCAGTGGATTATCTCCATCATCAGTGCCAAGCAATGGTGATCCATCGTGACCTCAAGCCAAGCAACATACTTCTAGATGCCCAAATGAATGGACATGTTGATGACTTTGGCTTGGTTAGGATATTCCCTAAGGCCACTAGTGATTTGCCCACGAGTCAAACAAGCTCAATTGAACTTAGAGGAATCATTGGCTATGCTCCTCTAGGTATGTATACTAGCAGTAAACCCAATGTCAATTCCCTTTTTAAGCTCTTTGCCTGATAATGCATGTGGGGAGCTTGTTGTCTGTAATTATGTAGGCAAGTCAGCCTCGTTCATTTTCTGTGAAAACTCATCTTAGCTAATTTTCCTGTGCCTTGTGGAACTAACTAGAACCATAGAAACTTAACAGGGTTCAGTTCAGTTATGTTCAATTATTTTGGTCATTCATTTGATTCAATTGTACATTCTATTCATAAAAGTACGAGGTTATAGGAGAAGAAAATCTGACTTTGACAAATCATGCTTAATATGCTGTGTAACTTGCCGGCATTGACCAGAATTCTTAATTGCTTCCCCCCAGTAATTTTTTCCCCTTGCCTCTATACGGGCCTCCTCTTCCTTGTCCTTATGATTTGATAAGTTGATCAGCTCATGGTCAAGTGAAATCCAACTACAAAGTATGGAATGGGAAGCAAAGTGTCAAAAGATGGCGATGTGTATAGCTATGGAGTCCTGTTGCTGGAGATTTTATGGGAAAGAGACCCACCCACGACATGTTTAAGGATGCTTTGAACCTTCATGATTACTGCGTGGCGGCTTTGCCAAGAAGAGTGGAAAATGTAGCAGATCAGCCGCTCCTATTTTGTGAAACAAAAGAAGAACCAAATGCAGACGCGCTGAGCAATCAAGGAAACATTAGTGTTCATGTTCAAGAGTGCTTGGTAATGATATTTGAAATTGGAGTTGCCTGTTGTGTATATCTGCCACAAGAGAGAATTAAGATAAGCGATACCGTGACAAGATTGTGTTCGCTGAAAGAGAAAGTCGACAAAATGGGATTCCGTTAGAAGTGATGGAGAAATATGCGCAACATGGGACGGTCAGTAGTTGATTGCTTTATAGTTTCCTTAGTTCCTTGTTTGGAAATGTGGGTTTGCGACATGTTCCATGTTGATTAGTTCCATGTTTGATTATGTTACTTGTTGAAAAAGGACAGTACTTGTTTGGAGACCGCTGTTCTATTATTAGCAGCTCTATTTGCATATTCTTCATTTCTTCTCTTACGCCTTTGTCACACGGAAGTGAAGCAAAATACTCAAAAGGAGGAATCCTCAAACAGTGACTCAGCATAGCCCAGACTCCACCCCTATTCGCCCAGAATTACCTTCGGAAACAATTTTCAAAAGAAGAGATGAAAGCAGCGAAAATTGAAAAACAGGGGACGAGAAACGTGATGGCGTTTGGAGGCGGGTTTGTGAAGAGACGAACGAACCATGTTGGAGGGAGAGGAACGAGGAGCATCCAAAGAAAACCCCAGAAAAGCTTTAACATATCCTCAAGCAGCCACCATTGATTCGGCACAAAACCCGTGCTATGATGCCATTTCAATTTTCCTGATGTTGATGGCTTGGAGTAGCGGGCAACCTGTAGAGAACTTCTAAATAAACAGCGTGTTAATCTAAAGTGCCGCTCAAAACAAGGAAGCACGCTTCTCTCGAGGTACAGGATGGGAGGAAAATGAAATGAATTCCATGTGAGATACTTGGGATTCTGCGAAGCCCCTTTTAGCTGACATGGATTAGAAATCCAACTTTAACATGGAAAACTATTTCAATAATTTTTTACTTTATTAGATGTCATGTCACAATTCCTGATCAGATGCGAAACTTTTATTAGGATCGAATCCTCTTAACAGGCTCAAAATCGATACATAATAGCTATGTTTTTTTCGATGTAATTGCCGATTCATGATGATTCAATTTGTTAGGCTGCGGGCTTGGTTTTGTTAGCCCAAAAGGATTTTTTTTTTTTTTAAAAAAAAAAAAAGGAAGGAACTTGGAATCTTGTCTTTGATGCAATGATGCTTGAGAACATATTGTTTTTAAAATTGCTAGTATTACGGGACGACATCAAAAAGCAAAAAGATCGAGGATAAAAAGAATAAAAGAAAACAAAGGTGTGGGATGTTACGTTGGTACTGTTCTTCCCTCAAACATAGCACGTGAAAAAGTAATCTTGGTCTTGAGAAAGTGTGCTTTTATATTCCAGGGTTCTTGGCTGTAGCATGTTCTTACATTGCTGATGCTGTGAAGATTGTTAAGGATGCAAACTTGCCCTAGAAATAGATCAGGAGCGAAGTTGTAGGGTGCATCCCTGCATAAAGCGGGTCGGTTCAGCTAATCGGGTTTGCTATGCTCATCTACTTCTCTGGACATTGATTCTTGATTTCCAATGTCGAATCACTTATAGCAGTTAGCAATCGATCGCTGTCCAAAATCTTTTAAGATCGCTTGCGATCACTACTGGTGCTTTAAGGATTTTTCCTTTTATTGAGTCGCTTGCTATAAAGACTTGATCTGACTTTCATCTTAGCAAGATTTTCATTCCATGTTTAGGGCACTTTGTTATAATAAGCCAATAACTTGGCAAGAGTTCGAGAGAGGAACCTCTTATTGTTCATATTTCATTGCGCAGTTCTAGCAAAAGGATTTGAACTTGGGTTGTTGATTGTCATCCGTTTGGAAATTCCCATTTCTCGGTTGATCCATAAAAATCTCAACATCAATTTTAGTAATGTAGGAAGAAAGTTGGAGGAAGAAATGACTAACCTCTTCGATGTGCAATGAATAATTTACCCTGGAACGAACATTGAATCACGAGCGAATGACGGATGATAAGACTTCACAATGGTCCGAATGCAATCATGAGAAAAACATTCAATTTTCACAGCGTTAATGCCGATTGTCTTTTCAAAGCACTAATGGAATCTCCATAAGTTATTTATATGATTTCTTTCATACCATTTCAAAAGGGTGTCTCCATCACAACATATCAAGATAAATCAACCTCACCATGGATGTACTAATAAAGTATGACATGTAATATTCAAATCTTTTGACTTGGTGGTGGGGCCTACTTGTTTTTAAAAGGAAAAGGAAATAAAAAGGTTGAAAAGTCAACATAAGAGGAAAAGTGAGAACTCTCTCATTTAGAGAGGCTGAGAGCAGTTTGGGAAAAAGAAGAGAAATGAGAGAAAGAAGGAAAACAAGAAGAAGTCGAAAAGGGAGGAAAAAATGAGAGACTTTACATGTGCATGACAAAGGGACCTTATAAATTCCATAACACAATGCTCGATAAGCATTCACACCCCTCATTTGTTCAATCAAAATAGTTTTCAGAGTTAGGTCGTATATTCAAAGTTTTGTGAAAATCGAGCCGTGAAGTCCAATTTTTGAGATGTGGAGCTTTGGGTTTTCATGGGAATGGTGGATTATGGCGTTGTGGAGTCGTGGGTTTGGTGGACATCATCTTAGAGAAACGGTTTTGTTGGAGCAAGATTTTAGGGTTTTGCGGGTGAGTTTCACATTGTATTTAGATTTGAGTAATCGCTTCAGGTGAACTATTTGTTAACGTGTAGGAGTCATTTTGTTAATGTTTAGGCGTAGTATAGCCGTTTCGTAGTTGAAGTATCATGGTACTCAATTTTAACATTATTTGTCGCTTATTTGATAGGACTGCAAATTCAACGATATGAGTATCGTTTATTGTTTGGCTATAAGCGATGATGTGAGTAATATTATATTTTCTTTGAATTTGTAAAGCTAGGTTCCAAAAATGCTACAAATTATTTATATAGTATGAATTACGAAATGACATTTTTGTTGCTTAAAAGGCTGGATCGAGCGTTTACTACTCTTTAGTTATTTATGAATGTTTAGAAAACATCTTATGCAAGGTATTGTGAAATAATATATATACTGCGCATGTGATTGCTTTGCGATTGGTTTATGAAAGGTTGATTTGAGAAATGGTTAACAAATGGCACATGGGCTATGTTGCACAAATTTATTTGCTTGGTTTATGAGATTGATTTATGGATTAGATTTTTTTATGTTGGAGGATAGTTGTTTATGCTCAATATGATTGTAATCCCGGTGAGGAGTTTAGGGGTATGCACATTGATTTAGAAAATCCTTCTGGGCCAAGCTACTGGCTTTATAGGTGGAGACTTTACCAAGAGGAAATCTTGATCGCCTTGTCACCATATATTATGTCATGACCATCATAGGGTATTGAGCAATAGATTGGTAAAAAATGTACCATCAATATGTGATTTGATATTAATCAATGAAATAGACCATTGATGTGTGAGTTGTTGAGATTGATTAATGGACTTGACCATTGATGTTTATGATGATTTAAATGAGTATTTTCTAAATTGAAACAACTCATATGTAATTCGATTTTATACGGTGAGTTTGGATTACAAAATTTTTGGTATTGTTTTGTATACATGCATAGTAGCTACTCAATCTGCTTCGAATATATGTATTACTCATTGAGCTTATAGTTGCTTACCCCTCTATTTTCAAATCTTTTTAGGTTCCTCGGTTAGTGGATAATAGAGCGTGAGCAATTTTGATAGGTACATTTGGAAGTTGGATTTTGATGGTTTGAGGCTGCGTCCTTCGGTGGAAGGACATCCACGTCATCCCCATCCCTATAAGATTCGGGGTGTGATAGTTTCTTCGCAAATTCTATTTGCTAGCAATTTTCATCTTGAGGCCTACTTACAACTTCTCAACTGAATTTTGAAAATTAAAATTTGTTCTTTCAAGCTTCGAAATATCTCAAAAAGAAATTAGATTTGATTTTTCTTGCCAAAATAACTTGGAAGAATTCTAGTATTTCAAATTAAATTGAAGTCAAAGTGAAATTCATCGAAGGTCAAAAACTGGAGAATGGAAGCTGTCTGAAACAAAAAGTAGGATCGCAAGTGGGATGAACCGCCTTTTGAATGCACTTCTAGTAGCCGTGTGCTGCGTAGCCACCGTGGCTGTTGGGAGGACAAAGAAGCCAAGATTTAAAAACCTTGTTGCGTTGGTCCATATTTGATCAGAAGCTACATTCGCTTTCCTAATAAGCAGAGTCATTAGACAGCGAGGGGCCAGAAAACTTGCAAACATGAGCTCTTTCATGTCCTTCTCAATCACTACTCTTTGCCTACTTTCTTTCAATTCATTGTAGATGTCCATCTCTTCTTCTAAAGCAATCTCGATTCTCAATACTAACGAAATAGATTGAGACACGTTGCTTCAGTTCAAGGATAAGATGTCCTACGATCCGTTTGAGGTTTTCAGCACGTGGAATGACTTTGTCGATTTCTGCCAATGGCACAAGATCACGTGTGGCCATCGGCATCCAAGGATAACCCGTTTAATGCTTCAGTCTCTAAAACTCGTGGGATCGCTGTCTCCTTTTATTAGAAACCCGAGCTTCCTCTAGATACTGGACATCCAAAACAATGGTTTCCTCGATGAAATCCCCTCGGAGATAAGTAACTTGTATAGACTCCAATACTTAGGCCTAGAGAACAACTCATTCTCTAGTAGATTCCTGCCAGCATCTCAGGCCGCATTAATCTTGAAGCTTTCAAACTAGGCAATAATATGCTAGTTGGTCAAGTTCCCATAGCAATTGCTTCTATGTCGAAGCTAACATCATTTTTTATATACTCCAACAATCTCTCTAGAAAATTCCCTGATTTCTTGGGGAACCTCACATCTCTGGTGTACATCTCAGTGACGCTCAATAACTTTGTGGGAAGAGTTCTAGCCACGTGGGGCCGTTTGCAAAATTTAAAGTATCTTTATCTCAGTGCAAATGGACTCTCTAGCACTCTCCCTTCCTCCATCTTCAACATATCTTCTCTTGTTTGCATCTAGTTTCCCCAAGACCAACTTGAAGGGAGTCTTCCTCCCAATTTAGGAGTCACTCTACCTAATCTTGCTGGGTTAAATGTCGCGGACAATCAATTTACTAGGCACATTCCTGCTTCCATATCAAATGCCACTAACTTAATGCGGTTAAAAATCCCGATAAACAAATTTTATGGAAACGCTTCTACTGTGGAAAAGACAAATCAACTGCAATGGATCAGTATTTCAGACAACCAGCTCGGTAGTAGAGTGCAAGGTGACCTGAAATTCCTTGAATCAAACAATTCTACTAGTCGAGGGTTCCTAGCAATCAACTTGTCTAAGTGATTGTGCTTTAAATTAAGTGTACGAGAGTAAAAACAACAGTCCTATAGTGTGATCTATCTTGTAATAGGATCAATGCTTGCCAATTATAACTTCTTGAGCATATTACTAGTAGAATTTAGCCCGACTTGTGGCTGCTAGTATGAAGAGTAGACGTAAACTTGCGGATAAAACCAAATCACTATATATCGTTGTGTGCTACTATTTTACCCTTTTTACTTTCACAAGCACACATTACGAAAACAACTTCTGAAACGTCACATTGACCTAATCTTTGCTTAGCATAATTTATTTTCCGTGAAAGATTGTCAAATTTTCTAAAATAACCTATTCATCCCCCTCTAGGTTGTATTGTATGCCCCCAACACATTCTTCTTCAACTAGATCCAAAACTTGTTGATGGATGGGATCGGAACCTTGTTGAGGTGAGCTGAGAGTGTCCACCATTGCATGGTATTAAAAAAAAAAAAAATCAAATTCCTACTCAATCGCTGGCTTGTTTTGCAAATTGAGATTGCAACAACTACAGAAAAGAACCAGAGGCAATTCTAAGATTGCGGAAGCAAGGCCAGGATGAGCTGCTCTGATACCACGACAAAAATTGAAAGATAGTTGGAAGGAATTGTAATTCTATATTGATTTGTATAAATTGTCCATGTACACTGTTGTATTTAAGATGCCAGAAAGAAAAGTATAAGATAGGAAAAAATATACACAATTACATTTGCCCATCGTACCAAGCCAATCACGGATTAACTTAATCAATTATTCATGGACTGAATCAATTAACTCGTAATCAGAATCGGTGTCCCCTATGATATCAAAGCATATTTCCAACATTGATTCCTCAGTATGAGAATTTTTTGCTTTTCTTTCGTGTGACAAAGGCGTAAATGAACGACTAGTGAATGCACAATTAGAGCTGTTAAAAGAACAGGGCCTTTGACGTGTTTTTTTTCGAGTACTGTCCTTTATCAGGATTGGCAAGTCGAAACCTATCCATTGCCCCTAAAACATGAAACTGAGGAAACAACAGCTAATCAACTGGAACATGTCGCCAACCCACATTACTGAGGAAACAGTGGGCAATCGATTCCTCCCCATCCCATGTTCCGCATATTTCTCCATCGCTTCTCGCGAAATCCCATTTTGTCAACTTTCTCTTTAAGCAAACGCAATCTCGTCATCGCATCGCTTATCTTCATTCTCTTTCGTGGCAGCTCTGTGGAGCGAGCAACTTCGGTTTCAAATATGATTACCAAGCACTCTTGAGCATCAGCACTTACGTTTCTTTGATTGTTGAGAGTGTCTGCACGTGATTCTCCCTCTGTTTCACAAAATAGGAGCAGCCGATCTGCTACAACTGGTATTGGGAATGCTGCCCATGAACTTGTTATTGCCCATGTACAGCGGTTCTAGGCCACGCAAGTTCCCAATGCTTGAAGGGATATTTCCAGACAATCGATTATTCTCGATCGACATTATATTCAACTGGGAGGATAAGTTGCCTATATATTCCAGCAAAGTACCTCTGAAATTGCACCCAAAACCATACGTGAGACCCCGCTCGTCCCTTCAAACGAGAGAGGACGACGGGAATCGAAAGTAAAACGCAAAATACCATTTGTGAGCCCAATACTGGACTCCTCGGTGTTAATGTTGTAAAGGACACCCTCATGTTTGATCTCGCTCTTTGACGTCAGGCTAATCAATCTCCCAATGTGCGAATCTGCTGTCGAATTCAATCTCGAAGAAGAACTCTTGATTGCCATGCTGTCTCATCGTCCAATGGCTGGGTGAGGGCAAGGTCAAGCCTTGTTGGGTGCGGGCAAGTCACTCTCCCTAGTGGCCGTGAGGTTGACCCGGCTGACCCTCACCTCTGGCCAGTGAAATTGTTCGCATCAGCGCTAGTCGTGTTATGTATTTTAGTGATTTTCGATCGAAATTGGCCAAATAGACTGAATTAACATAATTGCAGTAGGTTTATGACTTTTTTGGTAATTTTCCCATTTATTACCTTAAGAAACTTATTTTACTCAACATTTATGTATTCAATTGACATATAGCTAGGACACATATGATAACCATGATATTTCTCTATTTTTCTATATTTTTATTCCTAGAAGTAAGTTTGTAATAGAATTTCGTTTAGTAATGCAATTTTGTCTTTTCATTTTTGGAACAAATTTTTAGTCCATAATTAGATTTGAAATAGAAATGAAAAGTATTTTTTTTTGTAAATTTTTGAAATAAAAATGATAAATAAAAACTCTTTTCATCGTTTGCTTTCACTACTGGTCGGCCGCCCATCCACCGTCGCCATCCACCCTATCCACTATCTTCCGTCCCAAGAAGGAGAAATTTTATATCGTTATTAAATACATATTTTTGGAATAGAAATAGAAAAATATGATTAGAAATTGATTTTTAAAGTAGAATGATTATCATTCGCATCTTTATTATATTTCTCCTTATTTTAAGAAACTTGATATTCTACGGTACCAACAATAATATTCAGATATAAATTGTCGTTAAAAATTAAAATATTTTCCAATGAATTATTTTTGTGAGCGACAAAAAAGATCACGGCACGAAACACATATATCATGTGCTACTAAATTTTACGTGAAATGAAGGGGGCAGATCAAAACAAAACCAGAAACCCAAACTCCACTACCGCGACGTCGTTTTCATGCTTCTCGCAACCTCACAAAAATCCAATAAAAAAAAAAAAAAAAAAACTAAAAAAACGAACAGATTAAGACACTCTCCGAACACCATCTCCAATAACGAACGAAACTGAAAACCACCTCGACGCGCAGAGAAAGCTCACGCCCAAGGACGAGCCATGGAGATGCGAGATCCGCCCCCGAACCCTAGCCACAGCCCCCACATTCCCTCTCCCCAGAACCCCCGCGCCGCCCCCGCGCCGCCCCTCGCCGCCCCGCGCGGCGGCCACCACCGGCGGGCGCACTCCGAGGTCAATTTCCGGATCCCGGAGGACCTGGATCTGGGGCCGGATCCGTTCGACAACGGGCCCTCCGGGAGCTTCGAGGACTTCGGATCGGAGGATGATCTGCTCAGCACCTACATGGACATCGAGAAGTTCGGATCCAAGCTCGACGACGGGCAGGGGCCGTCCGATCCGAAGCCCGAGAACGCGGGCGGGGGAGGCGACGTCGGGGAGAAGAGCGCGAGGCCGAGGCATCGGTATAGTAACTCGGTGGACAGTTCTTCGGTTTTGGAGAGTATAGAGGCGAAGAAGGCCATGGCTCCTGATAAGCTGGCGGAGCTGTGGACGATTGATCCGAAGAGAGCTAAAAGGTTCTTCTTCTTTTTTTTTTTCCCTGGTCTCGCAGTGTCTGGATTTGATATGCAAGATTTAGTGGTTAATTTGCTTGCTGGTGTTACTTAGTGCGAAATGTAGTGTGCTGGTCTGGTTTTTTCTGTTAGTTCTCGTGGCTAAATGTTGTGATTTGGTTGTGCAAATGGCCGTTCGCAAGAGAAAGTGATTCGTCGGGTTGCTTCCATTTAGGTCAAGATTTAAGCGGATTAGGCATTTGAGGTTGTGCTTCTAAGAGTTGTTAGGTTGCTTAGTGATCACAATCATGAGATTTTTTGGCAATGGAATGATGCATGAGTCAACTGATATTCGAGGGCATATTGGGGTGTTCTCTGTAAAGGTTCCTCATTTTGATTTGGACATGGTGTTGGCTGCCACTTATGTGCTATGTCAGTTTCGTGTTCATGTTGCAACGTGCAAGGTGTAAAATTTAGGGAGTTTCATGAGGTGACCATGCCATTGCTTTTGCATTTGCAAAAGAGAGATTGTAATTCACAAGCCTCAAGATGCAGCTTTGTGAAGGGCTCATGAGAATTTCATTCTTGAGCCAGGGCATGAGGAATGTGCGTGCGTGGTCTTCATGTAGGTAGTAGCTGCCATGACTTTGCTCACATAGGTCACTCTAGTAGTCCTGAGAATTGGAAGTGGATACATGTTGGCTTCATTTTTAAGTTGCAAATCAGTTCACCAATGAATAATATGTGATTTATTAATCAAGACCTACTTCATTGTCGACATCACATTCTTCCTTTAGGGGCATGACCAGATGAGACATAAAACTTCGGGTCACTTGGTGGAATTACCAGTTAAGCATTATCACCGTTACCTTCATATGCTGAGCTTGTGACTGACTTTGACATTGTATTAAAACTAGCTTCTTCTCAAAAGACAATGTTCCACATGAAATTGTTCATGCCTGTCCTTGCTTCAGTCATATACTAAACAAGACTTTGTAAACTTAGCATTTCTGACTTTATTGTCCTTGAAGGGGGTTCAACATGCGAACACTTCATGAATGCATGAAGCTGTGATCACTAAGTTCCATCCATTGGATATCTTCCAATTGAGAAAGCTAGAAATTGACTGTAAACCGCTGCCGCTGCCGTTTTTGTATTTGACCAATTTTCTATTAATTTCTTTGAGCTCTTGACAGAGTAGTTGTATATCATCTCATTCTTTTTAAAATCTTCCCAAAAGGTGCTTCATTTATTAATTAATTATTTTCTCCTCTCTAGATTCATGCTTTTGACTGATTTGAGGGCTTTTATTGGCTGCATCTCTCTATAGGTGCTTTGATAAATGGACGTGTTTAAATTGCTTTTATAGATGTACAACTGATGGCTTTGGCTCTTTCTATCTTCGTACCTCACAATTTATTCATTATGCAGGATTCTTGCGAACCGGCAGTCTGCTGCACGATCAAAAGAGAGAAAAGCCCGATATATTTCAGAACTTGAGAGAAAAGTGCAGACCCTTCAAACAGAAGCAACTACACTCTCCGCACAGCTCACACTTTTCCAGGTATGGACAGTAATAGCAAATTACTTATGGGAAAGCCAGCTTCATTTGAAGAGCTTCAGACTTACCTATCCGTTTGATCTTCTTGGTATGCACGATCCTTCATGGCATGAGCAGTTAGTGTAGGTCCCACTCTAATTGGAGCTTACTATCTTGACCACCTAATGAGATCTTTGAAACATGAACATAGATGCCATATTCTGTATCTTGGAATGGTAGAATCCAAAAAGCCAATAGAGAATTTGGATCTTATCTCGTGCACTAGGATTGTTCCAACATTTACAATCATCAAGGCGGTGGGGATCCTGTCCATCCCACCCATCCAATGTAACAAAAATTCATGTTGCCTTGCATGTGTTTTTACGAATTGCATTCTCCACTTCCTTTTCTCACATAGGATGTATGCGTGTGGAATCGGGTCGGTTTGACTAGAAGCGGCCCGGTTGGTCTGAATCCCGTTTCCGGGAATTTGGACTTGACCTAAGACACATTAAGTTCCCAAGTCCAAGCCCAGAACCACTTCTAGATGAGTCTTTACCCACATTAGCAGCTCACTAGTAGATTGTGTTTGATAGGCTACCAATCCTGGTTGGAATATAAATTTGCTGTTCTTTTCTTCCATTTTTTGTTCTTTTAATTGCTGAGGGCCCTTATCAGTGAACTTTGCTCCTCTATAACTGAAGCATTTGTGTTGTGTCTTCTTAAGATATTAGTGATTGACTCTTTGTGGACTTTATATCTGTCTTCTTATTTCATCATATTCTTGCCACTTATTTACTTAAAAGCTCGTTACATGGCCTCTGAAGGACTTACGCAAAGCTTGATTTTAATGAACTTTCTAAGTTTCTAGCTTGATACCTAATTGATGCGCCTTTAGTTCTGCAACTTCTGAATAGCAAGAAAAAGAGATTTGCGGATGTTATTCTATGTCTACTAAAAAAGTTAGATCACGCAACTACCTATGATCCAAGATTATCTCATAATTTCAAGAAAATGCAGTCCTCAACTTATTTTTGCTTTCTGATCCCACCAACAAATTGATGACAAAAGAAGATTTTCATCTTTTGATTTTTTGCTTGGAAGGAGAGAACTGGACAAGGTTCACTATAAAAAGTTAAGCATTTTGGTATCCACTACCGCTTTAGATTGTGTTGTGGTCCAATACAAACTTTCGGTTCGGAGAATTTAGTGGTTCCATGTTCATTTTTTATAGCAATTTTGCATTAAACATTTGCTGGTACATGCTTCTTTTGGAATCTCTCTCTCTAAAAATAGCATGAGCATTTTTCTTTCTTTTCGTTTATACCTAGTACCTACTGGTAGTCTGTGACACTGGCATTTACATATCGTTTTACTTCAGAGAGATACAAGTGGTCTGACAGCTGAAAATACAGAGCTTAAGCTGCGGTTACAGGCTATGGAACAACAAGCTCAGCTACGTGACGGTATACCTCAATCTATCATATTATTTGGGCTAGTGGAAGTACATTAAATACTTTCTGGTATTCGTTTAGCCCACAAAGAGAAAAAGGATGAGTAAAGTTTCATATTCTTTGGTTTGTGGCATATGAGCATTCATTATCATGCCCTCTCTCATTGTAATTGTCTCAAAGAACCTATCTTTGGGAGCCATTCTGGAAAAAATAGCATTCCATTTGGAGTATTCCCCAAACTATGGATGTATTTGGGTAACCACAATCTCACATTAGGGTACTTATCATTGGGAACCACTTTTCTGGTCTACCAGTTCATCATTGAAGCCACTCAAACATGTGTAACCCTGCATCATTTTCTTTTGGGTGCGTGTTTGTATCAATTCATCATGATTCTTAGCTAATTTGTGTGTCCTGATTTTTTGTTAGCGCTGAACGAAGCACTTAAGAAGGAAGTAGAGAGGCTCAAAGTTGCTACCGGAGAAGCAATCACCCCATCAGATACCTACAATTTGGGGCTGCACCACTTTCCATACGCCAAACCTGCCTACTTCCCGCACCAGCCACAATCTGGCCACGTCGATCCCCAGAACTTGCAGATGACACAGTTCCATATGTTTCAGCCTAATATAGCTCATCAACCTCTGGTTGCTGCAGCCCATTCTAATGCCTTTTCTGATATGATGCAGCAAGAGTCTCTTGGTCGATTCCAAGGATTAGATATTAGTAACAAAGGCTCTCAAATAGTAAAATCCGAAGCCCCCTCCATTTCAGCCAGTGAAAGCAGCAGCACATTTTAATGCAACCCCTGCCAACCCACTAATGACCACCCCGCTTTTGTTGGATTGTTAATAGACTAACTTGTTGACTGCCAGAAGGTATTTGTTTGTTGTTATCCAATTCTTTTGATTTGATTGGAGTTTTTGGTTTCATGTAGCTTCATCTGTTCCATTGCTGTAATTTTTTGTGACCTGTCTATTTTCAGCCTAGATTTATGTTTAGGAGCTGATGATGCTTTCAGAAGAAACTTTTTTCAAAAGCTAGGTTATTGGTGTCTTCCCTCCGTGTACTAACTTGTGACTCAAGTATTCTTTTTGAATTATATCTGTTGGGTGGAAGAGAAAGGCTCCATGCTTGATTTTAGTTGTACTTTCTGTCTCTACTCTCTCTGTCTCTCCTCTCTCTCAGAGGCAATGCAACAGTGATCTTCTTCACTACTTAAAAGCTCCCAATTGACTGTCTCTGACCTTTCTTTTCCCTTTTCAAGTGTCAGATACAAATTCTTTCCCAATTCCTTTATGTAGGGATGCCAATACTGCGACATTCAATATGTCAGGTTACTAAATTCATTCATTTCACCGCAGAACATCCCTTCACTTTGTATTAATGACTTTTCTTGTGCTGTTCTAACAATAGCTCTCTATCTCTCCTGTATATTTGGATACATTCAAAAGTTCTGGTATGTGATCGTTGCACCCCATGTTAGACCATTGAATGAACTTGCGTATTAGCAAATCAGTTCATCTTGTAGTTAGGCTGCTTTTGCCTTCTTAATTGCTTTGCATTCATTCCTCTCTCTCTCTCGTTATATTCCTTCTTGCATCTACTATTAAACAGAGCATAGTTCTAGAATAAGTTACAGTTGCTCCAATGTTCTGCGACAAGTACATCTGAGAAGAAAGTCTCTAGCAGCATCAAGCAACCTCACCTTTTCATTTTTTTAGAAATAAGTGAGTAAAAGAAATATTTTCTTCTAAAGATGAGATGAAAATACACCTTTACCCGTTGAAAATTTAGCTTTGGTACATGCTAACGAAAAGTATAAAGTCGGTTGAAAGTTTAGAGGCAAATATATACCACCCACAACGTTCAGAGGAGTTTTTAAGTCATATGCCCCAAGAAATACATGAATAGCCACGTTGGCACTACAAGAGGTAATGCCATGTTACAATCTCGATAGAGAAAGTGACACCAAATGATCGAAAGACGACATTGTGCAAATCAAATGAGAATAGGAGAGATAACGTATTGCAAATCGAATGAAAATAGGACTATGCAATCGAAAAGAATAGAATCATATAAATAATATTTGGTTTAAAACTATAATTAAGTGCTAGTAAAAGGCCAAATATGCAGATTTATTACCATCCAATATCATATACATCCTCCCTAAATCTTTTGACAAGGCCTTTTCAAATAATCACTTTTGTGTCTTGGATTACCTTAACGCTATCAATCTTCTTGCCGATTCAACTAAAAATTGTCGATCCTTTCGTGGGAAATGAAACGCTAAACCTAATATTTTTGTCCAGAGAAACCTCGATTGTCAATCATCTTAACCTGCAACACCTACCCAAACGCAAGAAGTCGTGTTAAAGCGCTCAGCTTCATGTCTGCAAAAATTGCTAAAACACCCTCATGCCGATGGGGCGACCCTCTTGACCTCGCGAACCCCATGTTTTAACCAGTTACAATCAAACCCGAACAACGTAAGGTCTCCAAAACATGCCTTCTCGCTTGTCATCTAATAAAGGATCAAGATTCACCCATTTTCCTGAACACCTTCTCGCTTGTCATGTCACCTAATAAAGGATCAAGAATCACCCATTTTCCCGAACACCCCCACCAACATTTAATGCGCACATGAGAAGAAGGAGCTTTGTTTTGGATCCTCTACCGTTTCGGGTGCATGCTCGCCTCAGTTCAAGAACTCGCGCGAGACTGTTTCGAGCTGATGGCAAATTTGCCAAGTTGTCCACCAGAACTATAGCTGCCCGCTTGAAAGAGAGAGAGAAAGTAACCTCACGCATGAGACCCTGTTCCTGAGGTGAGGGTCCATTCCCACGTTGGGTGTCCGCTCCTCCTTCTGCGAACGAGTCTCGCACGAGATGTGGGGCTACCGCCAGGCAAAAGTCCCAAGGGGCGCTCTCTCTTTCGCACTTTTTTCACGCCAGTTGCCGACCAGCAAGGATTCGGATAGAACCCACATGCCCTTTTGTGGATCTGGTCTCTGGTCAGAAACACCTCTTTCTGTCACGGATAATATGTTTATTTTTTGGTTATTGAGGTATGAAATCTTGTACTTTTGTTCCTTTTCGGCGAGGGAAAATAGGAGCCAGGAACATAAAGGGCTGAGACAGCCGCACTTGATTTCAGAAAGGATGATATCTGCCCCCATGTGGGTTCAGATGAAGATGCCTCCTCGTCAGATATTGCACCGTTTATCATCTTGCGAGGGAAAATCCTTGTTGTTACTTTCAAGTCACATCATCTGGCCATGCGCATTTTTGCATAATACCCCCATCACCCTACCAAAATTCCATTGATCGAGAACGGTGACAAGCGAGTACTTAGAACCCATGTGAGCCAAATGCACGCGAATCATAACATCTGATAGGCCCCGACAAGACGCCTATGACGACGATCTGATGGCTCGCATGTCGTTAAGTTCACATGAGCGGGGTACTTGCAAATGTTGCTCCGTATGACGGTCCAATAGAGAGAGCGCGCTTCTATCCTTTTCTTTCTCCATCCTCCTCACTTGATTCTAATCCTTGACACATTCATATAAATCAAATGAGTATCATCTCTTTTCAGTCTTTTTCTTAGCTTCGTGCTTTTACACTATATGATTCTATTTATAACTTTCAGCCTTCCTATATAATCTTTTTTTTATGGGATAATGATATAAATATCTCTTGAATTTTAGTCTAAATATATAATGTGATCCATAAGCTTTAATATAATGTTCAATGTGGTTCATGAACTTTTAATTTATTCAATATATTCAGCAGACTTTTGGTACATGTTCAATGTAACTCCTGAATTATATGAAAATGTTCAAAGTAGTTGTTCTATTAATTCAAGTTTAGGGAAGACAATGAATATTTTTACATAGTCCATGGACTAAATAGAATATGTACAAAAATTCAGAGACTTCATTGAACGGATTAAAAATTTAGAAATTATATTGAACGTGGGACTAAAGTTCAATGACTAAAATTCATAAATCATTTGTATCATTTTCCCTTTCTTTATCCCCCAAGTTCTTTCTCCAGGCAAGAGTCAAAGCTGGGCTTTTCACGAGAGAAGAATTCGGATCAGCTGAGCAACTACTTACCGCGAGCGTTTCCTTGTCTCAAAGGGCAAGAGGAAAGACGAGATAATGGAATGGTTAACGTAGAGCCACAACTTCTGACTTAGGATGCAAATTCGGTGCATCCTGATCACATTGGTCGGCACAAATCTATAGGACACGCACGAATTAATCAAAAGCATAGAAAAACATCTAGCACTAAAAGTCAAATTCACTTGAGGAAACACAGGAAACACACCCCCTCCCCTCCTTGGAAAATAATTAAATTAAACATTTTCTTGAAAGAACCAAACAAAAGGACAAAAAAAAGAAGAAAAGAAAAACGATCTTATACGAACTTATACGAACTAAAGAACGTACAAAGTCTATTAATCAAAAAAGACACAAAACTGACTACAGAACAAACAAAAGAGCTAGCTTTCAGCCGTAGATTCTGATATTTATTTATTGCATCAAGTCAATTTCTTAGCATATTTGTTAATTAGTTTATGTATATATTTTTTCTTATTGGTATTTTGTCTGGCCGGAGAGCCTCCTATACGTATGTACGAAAACGATGCATGAAATTTGGGGAACCGCAAATTCCGGGACGTGCATGTGCTCCCGAACGTGGTAGGCCCATTCCCCAAATCCCCTTCTCCTTTCCACAGGACCCTCCCGATGAACTATTTTCTGCACACGACACTAAAAAATTATATAAATAATTTGACTAAATAATTCCAAGAAAAATGTTTGGTCTCGGGTCATGAGATTAGACCTCCCGCACGAAGCCAATCATGGCTACTAATCTCCTTTGTCAAATCTCTTTTAAATCAGAATCAAAATTTATTATTTAGTATCATTAAACGCAGCCGCGTGTCTCTCTATAATTATGATGGCATGTGTGACGCAAATCGATCTTGCGTGAATTCTCAAGTTAGAATTTGTTCTCTATACTTAGGGTGGTCATTAAGTCGTTGAGAATGATTATCAAATAAGCCCGATGAAAGCGTGATTGATTAAAATAGATTGAGGATCAATTCTTGACGTCGCAATCAACAGTATCCGCGGCTCTTGTCTCTTCTTATTTTCGCTTTTTCTTTTTTCCTTTGCGGGGGTCTGTATGTATAATCTCTAATTCCGAAATCTGGTTGGTGAAGGAAAGATTTTTGAATATTTGATATCGGTGTTGACTCTGAGGGTTGGTTCCGCCAACAGTTATGGTGGGCACATCAAGCTGATCTTGTCCATTTGTTTAAAATTTGTACACCCAAATAGAACCAAGAAAAAAGAAAAGGGAGTGGCAATTTCAATAAATTTGACTTCAGATTCTCACTGTTTAAACTTTTGACTGGCAATAGTCACGACAACCTGGGAGCTGTTCATACATCGGATCTAAGAATTCTCCAAAAGTAACACGACAAAATCAAGAACAGCGGCGTTTGATTACCATTTACCTTGTTTCCCGCTTCCGAGTACCGTACGTTGGTTGGCTCAATTTGACAAATTAGCAGCATTGGACTTTGTAGCATAAGGGAGTCTTGGGTCTCCCCATGTGTAGATGGTCAAAAGTTTAGGTGGATAATTCCAAATGCGAAACCGTGCCTGGCGGTACATTTGCATCAAACTTTCTTTCTTATGTACCAAAAAGGATGGTAACCTACTAAAAATTTGGACCCAAGTAAGAAAAATAATTACTTTTCAATTGGTGATCCAATGAGCTGGTCAACCTTAGTGAAACAAAAGGATTAGCATCTTCTTTCTTATTGGCGATGGCGACTTATCGACTAGCTAGCTAGCGCCTTGGAATTCTCAAGAACATACCTACAGACAATAGCCATGCCAAGACTCGTTTAGGCTTGAGGATGGAGCTGAGTTTCTACATGCTCTAATGTCGATGCGCATGGTGAAGTTTTCTCTCTTGCCTTCAATATCACATAGCACAAAAGTTGGACTTCAAGGAAAGACAAGCCGCCCCGAATGGACGCCTAAAATCGTTGCTCATTTGCGGCAAGTCTCGGACAAAAAAAAACAAAGACTTAAGAAGACTAATAAACAAAGAATTGAACTCATGACAAGAAGAAGAAGCCATCCAACGTGAATGTCGCGAGAAAGAATAAAAGGAAAATACAAAGAGAAGAAGAGGAGGATGACGAAATGGAAACGGTTGACGGGAGAGCATGTGCAGGTGGGTCCCATCGGGGTTCGGCAGTTGGAAACATTTGCATGTGCTCTTCCATCCATCGCGAAGTTGCAGACCACCCACAAAAACGACCCCCTTTGTCTCTTCTTCTTCTTCTTCTCATTTTAATTTATCTACGTATTTTCCTTTTTTCTTTCTTTTGGAATTTTGGGGTATTCCATTTCCATGTATGGCAATATCTCTTTCTCTCTCTTTTTTAATTGTCGAATCTGCAATAGTCGCGCACCTGCATGAAGTCCTATATAAAGCCGGGTTGCTTTGTGTTCCAAAGCACCCACCAAGCCTCCAAGCAACAAAGAAGCCTCTCCCCCTCTCTTTTTCTCTCCCTCCCTCCCTCTTTACAATTCTAGTTTTGAGTAGCAAAGAGAGGCAATGGCGGTCGCGGCGCTCTCGGCATTCTCTCTCCTGATGTCGGTGGTGGTCGGTTTGTGCCTCCGAGGTGCTTATGCCGACTCTGGCGGGTGGCAAAGCGCTCACGCCACCTTCTACGGCGGTGGTGATGCATCCGGCACCATGGGTACGTCTATCTTACAAGCCCATATGCCCTTCACTTATCACCGCTCGACATTCCCCGCTTGTCTTTACTGAAAGGCTCATCTAATGTGCCAAATTTGCCGCCTCCCCAAAAATCCACTGATTAAGGAAGATAATTGTCTCAGGAGTGGTTACGATGAATTTACGATTGTACCCTCACCGCTTCTGAATTGACTTTTGCATGCTAAAGTAGGGAATTTTTGCGTTTTAATCCACTAAATTAATTCTCTTTATTCTACTTTTATGCAGGGGGCGCTTGTGGGTACGGCAACTTGTACAGCCAAGGCTACGGCACCAACACCGCGGCCCTCAGCACCGCCCTGTTCAACGACGGCCTGAGCTGCGGGTCCTGCTACGAGATGAAGTGCAACGACGACCCCAAGTGGTGCCTCCCCGGCAGCATCACCGTCACCGCCACCAACTTCTGCCCTCCCAACTACGCCCTCTCCAACGACAACGGCGGCTGGTGCAACCCCCCGCTCCAGCACTTCGATATGGCCGAGCCGGCATTCCTCCAAATCGCCCAATACAAAGCCGGGATCGTCCCCATCTCCTTCAGAAGGTAACGCAACTCGAACCCGAGCCCTTCCCTTCCCTCCAAAATCAATCAACCAATCACAAAAGTTTTAGAAGTTGGATTTGCTGATTTATATATATGGTCACGGGCGTTGACGCTGCAGGGTCCCCTGTGTGAAGAAAGGAGGCGTCAGGTTCACGATCAACGGCCACTCCTACTTCAACCTGGTGCTGATCTCGAACGTGGCCGGAGCGGGAGACGTGCATTCGGTGTCGATCAAGGGCTCGAAGACCGGGTGGCAGACCATGTCCCGGAACTGGGGCCAGAACTGGCAGAGCAACTCCTACCTCAACGGCCAGTCCCTCTCCTTCCAGGTCACCACCAGCGACGGCAGGACCATCACCAGCTACAACGTCGTGCCCTCCAACTGGCAATTCGGCCAGACTTTCGAAGGGAGCCAGTTCTGAAAACCGAGATAAACTTGGCATCCGGATGGGAACATGGTGGAGCCAGGAGCACGGTTAGGAGAAGAAATTCAACGTTTTGGCCACTTTTGGCCGTCTATTGCTGAGGTGGCCCTTATGCACCCGCTAGGCATTTTACTTTACTTATATGTAATGATTTATATATATATATAGATAGATATAGGGAAGAAGGGGTATCATAATCAAGAAAAGAACAGAGGGGGGTATTCTTAGTTGCCTTTGGATTGAGTGGAAGGCCATGGATACCACTCTGAGGTTCTGCAGATTGTAATTCCCAAAGTTGGGTTTGGATTTGGACGACTTTTTTATGGTATCTAGTCGGATTGATGATCGATCGTTGTGTCTGAATTCTGGTGAAGATGGAATCTTCATTTACTATCGCATCCTGATCTTCCTTTTCTAGCCCAGAATTTTGTTGCAGACACCGAAAGATTGCGTGGAGATGATGGTGAAATGAAGGACATTTGAGTGCACGGTGTTGAATGCGTGATTCAATTGAATTTATATAAAGCTGTGATCTTTTTAACTGGTTGGTTGATAAGTGCGCCATCATTTCTCTAGATTGGATTGTCCAAGCTGACGTGAATTGAGATTGTTTCTCTCTCATTTTTTGGAACATTGATTGCAAAAATGATGGAGATGATAGATGATGATGTACTTCTTGTCTGCAAGATAAGTTCTTTTGCTGCCCATGATTGAGTCTATGTTAAGGTCAAGTGGAACACCTTTTGAATTGATACTGGATAAGTTTAGGAATTCTGATCTCACTTTAAATGATGAGATAAAAGTCCTTTCTAGTGGTAATAACGACGTAAATTAAAATTTGTAAGAAAACACGTGCTAATCCCAATTTTTTAGATAAAGAGTAAGATGATTAATGATATGTCATCAAAGTGACGTACCGGTCATAAAAGTATCGGATGTCGAAATGTGAGAGAAAATAGCAAGAGAAGAAGGTGGAGAATAACACCGCCTTGATGCTGCTTTTTTATTTTATTTTTTACTTCTATAAAGGATGATAGTGCAGGATAGTTGAATAACTCTCTCATTTACTAAATCAAATTTTAATTAATTATGTTAATAAGAGTTCTCTCGTATGCTTAATTTGCAATAATCAAGCTTCAAAACTTTAGTTTCACGTGTAATAATCTGCCTACTCAATCTTCAAAATCTTCTCAAAGGATTGCTCAATAAGTACATACTTGAAATCCCTGGTGAACGAAAAAACCCATTTCATATTGGGCTTGTCTTTGAGTGACACGTGTCCTCCTCACTGAGTCACTCGCTGAGTGGCCCCGAGTTCCCCCATCTTCCAGCGCCCAACCCTCTGGGAGTCGTCTGCCCCCATTTCAATTTTCATCTTCGCTCTGCAAAATCAGCTCCGATGGCTTTCCGCGCGCTGCTGACCAGGAAAACCCTAGCCGCCGCCTCGGGCCTCGGCGCCAATGGCGGCGTCGCCACCGGCTTCCGCGGCCTCCAGACGTTCTCCCTCCCCGATCTGCCCTACGACTACGGCGCCCTCCAGCCGGCAATCAGCGGCGAGATCATGCAGCTGCACCACCAGAAGCACCACCAGGCCTACGTCACCAACTACAACAAGGCGCTCGAGCAGCTCCACGACGCCATGAGCAAGGGCGACGCCCCGGCCGTCGTTAAGCTGCAGAGCGCCATCAAGTTCAATGGCGGAGGTTCGATTCTTTCCGTCTTGTCCCCCCCCCCCCCCCTTTTCTTGTTTCGTTTCTGTCTCGGATTAGTTCCTTGTTGTTTGGTTTCTGAGAATCGAACTTCGATTCGATGTGGAAATGAGCGGGATATTTGTCGGACTGAGTTTGATCGGGCACTCTCTTGTCTCACACGGACTCGACCAGTGTTCAGATTGTTCTTGAATGTTGCCTGCCGTTGCATAGGATAAGGACCGTAACGAATTTCCAGAGTCAAATTTGTTGATGAGGTGCTTAACTTCTCATTTGGAGTCAACGCTTAGTGATTTGACGTGTTTACCCTAGAAATGATGGGGACTAGGCAGACCTGCTAAGGTTGCGGTCAATGTAACTGAACACGATTAGCATATCGTCTGTTTTTTCAGCAAAACAGATGACCAGGAAAAATGGTCTCGACTTTGTTCCATTCAAAGTTAATGCGCTGAAGGAAGGTGTTATTTGTGATCAAAGCTTCTCACGATTCAATGAAATTAAGAGTGAATGGTGGTCGGGAATTCAAATCATGGACAATTGAATATAATAAGCGGCACGCTTCAAAGATGAGCTATTCTTTGTGAGGAAACTTGCAGTGTATATAAAGTGACTAATCTGGCTTTGACGGCACTGAGTAAGATAAATCTATTATCTGCAGTCGCGGCTTATATCAAATCCTTGATGGGTTAGCTGCCCCCCAGAGCCCGAGTTCCTGGTTTTGTAGTATTTGTCTGCCATAGCTCACCATTGTCTGATTGGTTGTCAATAGCTTTTTCCATATTGACGTGAATAGTGCGCTGGTGCTCCTGATGAACCATGGTACTATAGAATGTATAGAGTGACAAGGAGGAAGATTTGGTTGAGAGTTGTCTTTCCATCCTGAAGGCAGTTGCTTAGAATAGTCACTGTATCGTTAGGTTTTATTTGTTATCACATTCTTATTGCAGTTGCTACCAGTTAAATGAAAGGGGAAAAGAGGTGGAATTAGGGTTTCTGAGTTTCTTTTTGTTTCATATGGATAATTTACAGCATGTGAGGAACAAGTGTGAAATCTTGTATCACAGATACAATCAACTCATTTAAGTGAGCTTCGTAGGCATTGTGGTGGTACTTCATGCAGTTTTGCAAAGGCATGTTGATGAACGCCTGTGATTGAACTTTCTTACAGAACTTTATCACATTTGAAACATGCTTCATTTAGGTCTACTGTTTGAAAACAATTTGCAGAAATTTTGTGTTTTTTTAAAAGAGCACTGATGGCTATGCTGGCCCTTCTATTACCTCTTCTTGTCTTATAAATTATTCAACAATCTTAAATTCTCTTTTTATTTTCTCTAGTGCATATTCAACTAATAAAGATTAGCTTTTGCCTTTTAGCCTGTTACTATCCTTTTGATTTTGCTTCTCTTATGATTATGTGGTTGTAACCTATGTTCAGGTCATGTTAATCACTCCATATTCTGGAAAAATCTTGCTCCAATTCAGGTAAATGCATGTTTAACAAATTGATCCATGTGGTTGCTTTAGGACTCTCTGACCTCATATGTTGGGTAATGCAGGGAGGAGGTGGTGAGCCACCAAAAGGTTCCCTAGGTTGGGCCATTGACAATGATTTTGGCTCTTTAGACGCACTCGTGCAGAAAATGAATGCTGAAGGTGCCGCTTTACAGGGCTCTGGATGGGTGGTAAGGTTCTCATCTTGCAGTTGTAAATCCTGCCTTATTTGCTTTGCATGTTCGTTTAGTACTTACTAATCCAATTGATGTCCCGTTTGCCAAGCTAATTCACTTCTTTGGCACTTTCTTATCTATGCAGTGGCTTGGTGTGGACAAAGAGCTGAAGAAGTTGGTTGTTGAAACCACATCCAATCAGGTTAGCTCCATCACTTTTTAATTCACAAATGTTTCGTCAATGTTATTAGAAGCTATTTGATTTTTATGGATTCATCTTCTCCCTAGCATCGAAAGATTTGTGTGGGTCCCGGATGTCTGTGGTTGTTTTCTCATCACTGAGGTCTTGTAAAATGAGGTTCACTATGAATGTACACGATTTTATTTGATTTTTGTGCAAGCCATGTTCTTAATACTGTTAAATAGAGGGAATGTGCTATAATAGGTTAAATCGTTAATTAACACAAACTTCTAGTCTTCTAATAGTAGATTTCCATGGAGAATGATGATTTGTTTTTCCTTCCTGAACTTTGTAACATGAGATTACAGTGACACAATTGCCCACTAAAATGCTTGACGTTGTTAGATATGCAGTCATTCACTTGCTATGATTTATCTAATAATGCTATGATTGCAAACGTCTAATAACAAGGTATGAGGAAGTTAAATATGATCCCTCAAGCATTTTGTTGGCTTATTAGGAGGGAGAAAATATGAGATTTTTTTGAAGAGAAGTCACTTGGATCCTGTTATGAAATCGTGATGGTCGAGACACCCTAGTCTTGATGTAGATGACTTACTAGATTAATACTCCATCTTGTTTATACAACAGTGTATGCAGGTAGGCCCCCCTGGGGGTGCCGTTTTGAGTCAAATCTCTTCTATCAATGATGATAATGGGTTAAACTCCTCGGTTTTTTTTTTTTCTTTTTTAATAAAGTTTTATCTTTTTTCCGACCTATAAAGCATTTACTATGTTTTAACAGGATCCCTTGGTGACCAAGGGACCAAGTTTGGTTCCTTTGATTGGCATAGATGTGTGGGAGCATGCATATTATTTGCAGGTATGTCTTCACTTCTGGTTGCTCTGGATTTACTCATTTCATTAGCATGGAACACTTTCATTTGTTTGGACATTTTAGCCTGTTTAATTATCGTACTACTCTTCATGCATCCGTGAAATATCAAACTTTATTATGACTTGTCATTAGTTGTAAGCATTTACTGAGCATGAGAAAGCTGAAGTTGTGAATTTTATTGGATAGAAACGTGTGCATGACCATACGAGGGATTCACTAAGTTGTTTATGACTATAGCAAGTGATATATCTACACATATCTCTGATGCAGTTACAAGTTAGAAAAGGGGAGAGGAGGAAGGAAAGGGGAAGAGAGAAAGTTTTTTGGGGGGGGTTTGTAGTTTTTCAGCTTATTGGACAGCTGGGTCTTAACCTGAGATACAAGGTTTGAGAATTGAATGAAAGCATGCTTGATAGCAGTTATAGATGTCAAGATGAAACTTTGTATTTACATGTCACTTGTAGTCATGTGGAACTTTTTTGGACCCCATTGGGTTGGAAATTGCAAATTCAGTTTAGTCGGATCTCTGATGCTTGTTCGTGCCAGTGATAGTGCACTTTTTCTTGGGGGTCTCTCCTTTCATGGAACTTGTACTCGATTTGACCAGTGGCATTAATCAGACATTCCTGATCTCTCCTTTGTTTCTTTCTGCAGTACAAGAATGTGAGACCAGATTACCTGAAGAACATATGGAAAGTCATCAACTGGAAATATGCCAGCGAAGTGTATGAGAAAGAATGCCCTTGAACTCTCCTTCCATTCCCATAAGTGTTGATGGAAATCTGGGAAAGAGCTTGCTGAGTTTTCCCGTCGATTCAGCAAAGAAATAATATGACGCAATGTTAGGCCCGGGAAGGTGTTTTCGTTTGCAAATATGTACCCTTAACTATGGAATAAGTTGAACTGATGTGAATTCTCTGAGTCTGTTTTGGAACCTTGTATTTCTCCCCTCTTCTTATAAAGGGTCACAGAAAGCCTCTGCGTTCATCTTGTCCCTTGATTTATGAAGAAGTTTTGGCTGTTCCACATGGCTTTGGCAGTTGCAATTGCATAACATCTTACTTTTGGGTGAAAACAAACTCAGGACTATCCATTAATTTCTCAAAAAAGAATTGAAATTGTTCATTATTACAAATCTGAAACATCATTAACTTTTGGAATATAATGAAAAATCACATGTGAATTTGGTTTAAAATTTTCTTTTGAAAACGATAGTTCATATCTCTTAAAAATTAATGAAATTTTTTTTTTTTGTCATGTTTGTTATTAATGATGAAAATATTTTTATTAATTAATTATTTTAAGCAATATAAATGATAATTTTTAAGAAAATTCAAATTGCTCATTTTTGACAAAATAAATTGAATCTAGTATCGCCAAAATCTCAAATTGTGGGCATATGTATTTTTCTTTCTTCTCTATATTCTACATTTTACTTCAATTTTTTGGGGAATTGCTGGCTTCGGTATTCTCTCTCTAATTTCGGTTTTTTACTTCTTTTACTACGGAGGGCAAATCTGACAATTCACAACGGCGTAGGGTTTCCGCACTCGCGCCCATATAAAAGCGAAAACCTCCCTGAGCACAGACGCTTCGCTGGGATAACAAGCACAAACCCTAGCGACACCGAGCCGGCGAGGCCAGAGCTTCGAGATCATCCGCCGGAGCCACCGCCACTTCCAAAATGGTACGAGCCGCAGTCCGCCGCCGTCTCCGGCATCCGAAGATGCTTGTACTCCGCCGTGTGCTTTTTGGCTGACGATTCCCTCTCTGTGAACGCAGACTTTCAAGCGCAGGAACGGCGGCCGCAACAAGCACGGCCGTGGCCACGTCAAGTTCATCCGCTGCTCCAACTGCGGCAAGTGCTGCCCCAAGGTAATCGCCGCTCCGTTGACTCCGATGCGTTCGGTCTGTCTCTGCCGTTCGGGGCTTCTTCGGCATCGGAGTGCATGAATCTGTCCGTTCGCTCGCTAGTTTTTTCTTTGTTCGAGTAGCTCAATCAGTGCGATCTCTTATATTTTGATTGTGTTTTGCGGAGTTTGTATCTGGTGTTTCTTCGTATTATCGTTCGTTCTGATGTAGCGACGATACGTCGAAGTGTCAATTAGATGGTTTCGCTTAGATCCGTAGGTGGTTTTGGTATTGAAGTGTGAAGGATGTGTTGTTTATCGACTTCGTGGTTTTTCACTTGTGTTTGTGGATCGTTGCAATCTAGGATAAGGCAATCAAGAGGTTTCTCGTGAGGAACATTGTCGAGCAAGCTGCTGTCAGAGATGTCCAAGAAGCTTGTGTCTATGACAGTAAGCGCATGCTTCTCTTGCCGCTTGTTGTTGAAATTCTGTCAGGATTTGTCATTTTTTATGTTTAGTTTTCTATGAATAAAATGCGGCATTCTCTTGTAGATTATACTCTTCCAAAGCTGTATGCCAAGATGCAGTATTGCGTGTCCTGTGCCATCCACTCCCATGTTGTGAGGGTTCGATCTCGCACGAATAGGAGGAACCGTCAGCCTCCACCGCGCTACATCAGACGTCGTGTATGCTCTCCAATACTGTTTACTGCTATTCTTGTTGACCTATTCTTTTTCTTGTGCGTTGTGTGTCTCGTGCTGTTTTCCTAATTTTAGTTTGAATGTCATTTGCTTCGCCTTCATCTCTTACATTGTTCCTTTCCTGTACCTTGCAAGTACTGCTAGCTTTTATTTTGCTTTTCTGTTGTTTAGTCTGTTGACTGATGGTTTAGTGTGATGTCTGATAAAATAGGAACAACACAGAAAAGAGCTTAGTCTGTTGGCTGGTAGGAGGAAATGATCTTGTCCTTTAATAATATTGTTTGAATATATTTAGCTCTTGCCCTTTATCTTCATCAGAACATCAAATTTTTTAAATGGACCTGTCGTTCACCGTTCAAATAAAGCTGTGCCCATAGCTTTTTCCTTGGAAATATCTATCCAATATGTCTTATCTGTTTGTTAAATTATTGCTTGATGGAGTTTTCATAGTGCGATATTTTGGGCGCAATGTATTTTTTTTCTGAACAAAGGTTTTACAGCTTTTGATTGGTTTATAAGCACCAGCTATTGATATTCTTGCTGATGGCGACGATGTTTGCTGGTGCTTATGCTCTAATATGAAAGTATTTTTTTGGTAATTATCATCCTATGGAGTGTTCTTCAGTTTTAAGCTTGGTAGATAATAGGCCTTTAGCGTAAGATAATATTGTAGTATGTTTCTGGTTTGATAAATTGATCTCCATCGACTCTTCAATTGTAAATGATTTTCTGTACACCAACAGCGTCTGCATGATTTGGCCAAAATTGGAAATGAAAATTTGTTAACTCGACAGTTTTCTCTTTCTTGCTTGATTATTCTTTTTTGGCAAATATAGTATACCTATTGGACTGATTTGGTATTTTATTGTTTTTGCCTATAGTGATGCTTCTGGTATGCTGGGTTTTTTCATTTATGAGATTTTGTCTTCTGCAGGATGATCAGCCGAAGCCTGGTCAGGCACCTCGTGTTGGAGGCCCTCCTGCTCGGCCCTGAGGCAAACCGAACCTACTATTGCATCATCCCAAGTGCTCTTGATTGCATGGATGACTTTCTAGGACCAATTTTTTTTCGTTTGAAAATTTTGATGTTTGATGCGGCTGCCCGTCTGTACTGCATAAGGATTATATGGCTCTTCTTTAAAAGTCATTGTTCAGATGCTAGATACCTTATTTAATCAATGTGAGCATCTAGACCAGGGGATTAGTATAAAATACATAGTATAGGCCTTTGCCCTACATGGAAATTTGAGGCGCTTCTGAATTGGGGGCATGCATCGCAGAGCCTTGAACAGGACTTGGTGTCCATGGAATATACTTTCTTGTGTATGCGGGGTGTAAGATGATGCGGTAGAATGAAGGATCAAAGATTATTGGGTTAACTTAGCCTGCATTTACTGCAACCGTCGGGTATAGGTTAGATACCATTAAGTTGGCTTTGGCCAGGCTAAATATCGCGGCAACTCGCCCCCTTCCTATGATAATTTGAATCTGCAACGCAACGCTGCTGACACTTATGGGTAAAGCATGATTTCAGCCTTGATGCCGCCGCCAAAAATTGCGTAGACTGTATGCATACGCCATGGTAGGTTTGGTCCATGGGCCTGTGGTGGGCCTTGAACTGGGCTTGAAGTGTGTAACTTTTCTGCCCATTACAGGGCCCGTTTGGTTCAGCTTTTGGGGAATGTATTTGCAGTAATGCAAATACCTTTGGGTGAAGGGGGTTTTTTGAAATGCAAATATCGTTTGGTAAAATTTGCATTGAAAAACAACTTTGGCCAAAATACCGTTTGGTAAAATTTGCATTTATAATTAACTTTTATTAAATTAAAAAAGCAAAAATACACTTTTTTTTTTTGAAGTCCGGCCACCGGATGGCCGGATCTGGCCTCAGGAGGGTCGCCGGGGTCGGGCGACCCCAGGCGACGGCCGCCTGGTCGCCTGAGGTCGCACGACCCAGGCAACCGTCGCCTGGGTTCGCGCGACCTCAGGCGGCCGTCGCCTCCGCGCGACCCAGGCGACGGCCGCCTGAGGTCCGGCGACGGTCGCCGGGGTCAGGCGACCCTACTAAAGTGGCGGTTGCCGGCGTGCACAACCCCCTTGGCCGGCGGTCGTCGGCCTCCGTGCGGTAGTTTTCCTCGCGGATGAACAGTAACCGCGAGTGAACAGTAATCGGAACTTGCATTCCGGAAATGCAAGTTTTCAAAGGACCTCCGGACCTCCTTTGGCCTAAGGGCCCTTAGGGCCCTTTGGAGATGCAATTGCATCTTGCCAAAGTTGCTCAAAAACTCGAATCAAACACATTTGCATTTGGCCAAGGGACTTTAGAGTCCAAATGCTCATCCCCAAAGCTGAACCAAATAGGGCCACAATGATCTTGCGTCCAACCTTCGTGGCCCTCATGCAGGCCTAAATTAATCGGTCCATGGAGGCCTAAATTAATCGGTTCCTAGGCCTTAGATGGCCTCGAACTGAACATGTTTGATTTGCCTTTTCGACCGAGGATTACCCCTGGTTTGATCTACATGGGCCACATCTAGGCCAAATCAGTAGATGGGCCTTAAATGGGTCTTGAACCGACTGAACTGAAGACTTTTGGCCCATTAAGGATGGTCCCTGTTTGGGCCTAGATTAAAATATCGGCCCATGGGCCTCTATATGTCATTTGGCCCATAAAGGGCTCTGTTCTGAAGGGCTCAATTCCTGCCCATGGGCCTTAAATGGGTCTACGGCCTTTTAGGCCCATAGGGTTTGTCACTGCTTGGGCTAAATTAGAATAATCGGCCCATGGGCCTCGATATGGGCTTGATAATGTGCCTTGCGGCCCTTAAAGGGCTCTGTTTTGGGCTTCTTGGGTACAATTACGGCCCATGGGCCTTGAATGGGTATCGAACTGACTAAGCTGCGGCATTTTTCAGACCATTAAGGATTGTCCCTGTTTGGGCCTTGCCGCCCATAAAGGGCACTGTTTTCTTGGGCCCAATTCCGGCCCATGGGAAAATATCGCTTTTCTGCCAAGTATGAATGGGCCCTGTTCAGCCTAGGTGGGCCCAATTTAGGAACATATTGGCCCATGTGCCTAAAGTTGGGCCTCTACCTGGGCTTTAAAATGCCTTTCGGCCCATAAGATGGGCCTCTTCTGGACTTTGGGGTAAATTCGGCCTAAAATCCCCTGAATATGGACTTAACATGTTCCCTTTCGGCCCTTTGTGGATGCACCCTATTTAGGCTTTGGTGGGCCCAATTTAAGCCTAAATTAACTGACGAATGGGTCTCAAAATGAGCTTAAATGGTATGCTTTTTCGGCCCATTAAGGTTAGGACCTAGATTACCAACCCATGGCCCTCCCACGTGAGCCTTTACGCATTAAGACCCACCGCCAAGTAGAAAGGCCCCGGGCCTGTAAATGCCCAGAAAAGGTCGGGCTCATGGGCCAGTTATTAGCTCCTTGTGGGCCAGTATGTTGGTATTGTGGCCGACCTTTGTACCCATGCTACTTCTGCCAGAATCGAGGCGGAATCGCAATAGACATTAATCTGCTACGCTATCAACCTAAGTTACTATTTACTCGTCAATTAAAGATTCCATCATTACATTTTCCATTTTCCAATTGGTGACGGAACATTACATTCGATTGCTCATACGCATTTCTCAACTAGTGATGGTAGAAGACTTTCGGGTATTTGAAGCAGTCCAAACACATTTCTAGCAATTACTCGAACAAAACAGTTGCCCGCCCGATATGCAAGGAGTGGGCATGGAAAATTATTACTGTTCTGCAACTGCTAAATCTCTCTAAGTTGGTACTACGAAAGATGCGAGATGGCTCATGTGAAGACTAAAATTTAGGCAGGGTTTCTCGTGTGATGGCTCCAAATTAATGTTACCAGCTGCCAGATCAGGGGACTGCTCGGTATGCACTTGATGGTCTGCTTTCCATGGCTTATTCGATCTGCATGCATCAAAAAATCGCACTTGCCAAACTCGTAATGCACATTTCAGTTTTCATATGAAAAACTCGCTTTACCCTGGAAGTACAGGTTGCTCCTCCACTGATGCATCCGAGGCGGGCAGACATTAAGCGTCGATGACACTGCAACTTCGCACCATGATTAGGTAACAGCGCTAAACCTCCTTTGCAATTCTAATGCATGTAGCCATAGGACAGTCTGTCTTAATGGCATTGGTTGCAATGTGTGACCTACTAACTGCATATCCCTCCTGCAACCAAACAAAAAGCCCATATGGGAAATAGTGAGATGCACCCAAATATTGCCCTATTTCCAGCTACATTTTCTAAAAGAGGCAAATAAAGAATGCCCCGCTGAAGCATACAGGTCAATGAATTCCGATTGAGAAATTTGAAGGAAAAAAAAAAGAAAAGGGCAGGCTCTTCAGTCACAGCAGTATCTTCTCCAGAAAAGTATGCATATGGAATGAGAGTATTCTGACTCACAAAACTGCATTGCCTTTCTTTTGTAAATTTACTGCTAACCATTTTCGTTGCTCATAGAAACAAAAAGCCCTTTCCTCTAAATAACCTTCATATAATTGACAGGACATTTACCTGATAGGCAACGTGCAAGAATTAAATGCTATGTTCAAGAGGATCAAAGTTACCTTCTGCAAGGCACTCATCATGGTCCTAAGTGGAGGGGAGTTGATTTTGGCACGGCTGGCAACCTAAGATATTCCCAAGAGCATATCGTTATCTCCTAGGCACCTCGCATTCTAATATTTGATGATTCAAACGTCTACCAAAGACCGAAGGAATAATTTTATATATATATATATATATGTGTGTGTGTGTGTGTGTGTGTGTGTGTATGTGAAGAACATAACTAAAAGAGACCTCATCCAATTTGATGTAACCAAATGGTAGCTTAGGGTCACTCTCGTCCACCATCAGCTGCAAAAGTTTTTGAAGGTCAGCTCCTGAGCCATTGCCCATCCATCCCAATTGCTCGGCCATAATTAACATTTCTGTCACGTAGGATGTGCTGTGCAGAGGTCCAGTCCAGAAAGGCCCGGACACAACAAGCGACCCTCCCTCCTGAAAAGAAGTACAAGATATTTGTTTGATATCCCAAATGCATAGAAAAATGATTTGTTCCTAAACTCCACTAAGGGGGAAAATATGTAGGCATGGGCATGTCAATATGGTTGCAATACTCATTTAACCATGTCGGTCACTACCATGCAGCATAAAACTAAGCTCATATATTTAACCCAATTCAGTCAGCTTATACTTATTACCAACTCGATTTGTTTATACATTGGTCGATTTTTTTTCCAACTAGTTTTTGCAAATAATAGGTCTTGACAAGTCCCAAATGATTGCCGAGCAAAGACATGCTGTATGCAGATCAAGATACCATAATCCTAGTGTTACACCCAAACTAATCATGTACACACGCAGGCATGTGCACACACAGATGACACACACCAGACAGAGTTAGTCCAAAACCGACAGAGAATGAAGATGTTAACCAGAATATATCATTGAAGAAAATAGAGCACAACAATGAGAATTATATTTCATCTTCAGCACATAGGAAGGCCAAAAGCACTGTTGATGGCCCCAAAATCACAAATGGCAGTTCCCCCAATAGACAGAGATAGTCGCACTTCAAAGGAAAAGTCCAAATTTGAGAAATAATGGATAGGTAAAAAATAGAAAATGTACTTACAAGACAAGACACTGGATAGAAACTGGTCACAAGGTGGATGATAACTCAAGCTGACTTGACCACGAGCATTGGAAAAAAATAGATTTGGTGCAATTTGATGAAATCTGCTTTTTAAACCAGAGTAATAGCATTTGTATAAGACAGTTGAGAGGAAGGAGTAGCTTGCTTTGGCTGGGGCACGTCCCCTTTTTTTTAATGGTCGGTAAAGCTGAAGGATGTCCCTACCCCAAAACACACCCGAGTTAGGGTTTGAACCCCTCACCTTCCCTTTCTCGTAGAGAACAGTGTGGTTAGCTGGTGGACTTCAACTCAGAGACTGCTAATCCCTACCGCACTTAAGGAACGATAAACATTCACGCAATGGGGCTTTAATCATGGTATCAATAGAAAATGTGGAAATGAGTTTCACACAATTCTATCCAGATGAAAAGCATGATGGTGTTTTAGCCCACATAACCATTCCTTAACCGTAGGAACATGAAAGAGCATGCCGACAGAATCTTGTTAAAAAGAATAAAATGATGCCTTCACCTTATTGCAGGTGCAACTTAATTTACTAAGTTCATCCCACGAATGTGATTGGGAATGTCCACACTTGGTGCAGTAACTGATAAATTCATAATGCCTGCAGTGCCAAAAGATGATAGTAACAATAATTAGCAACCTAGAAAGAAAACTTCATCTTGTGGGAAAAGCAACTGAACAGACTAAAAATAAACTTACCTATTAATAAGAAGTTTTCCTCTGTTCAGCCGCAACATAACGCGGAAGACAGGTCCATGGTACGAATAATAAGAAAATAGTGGAGTAACACGATATCCCAGAACAGAAGCTTCACGCATTGCACCACCTATAAGCATCCGCAAACCAACCTCATTTGAATATGGCACAGGGCGCACGTATGCTCCATATGCAGCTAACGAACTAGAGCAAGAATCAGCAACAAGTACGTCTCACTAGGTGCACAAAAACGTATCTCTAAAAAAGACCATCGGCTAAGAAAAGACTAACCGACTATGAAAAACTGAGACTTCTGATGCTACCAAATATAACAGGCAACGCAAAGCATTCAAAAGAACAAGATATGGCATCAAAACTTGACAGAGAGGACTAAATGACTGAACCGCAATGTATCAAGCGGTTTTGCCCAGAAGAACTAGCACTACTCAGCAGTTCTACTTATTGAAACGACGAAAATGAAGTAATCTCGCAGATACTAAGAGGAGACACTGGTTTCCATTTTCCAGCAATCATGATCATGATCAGAATCATAACGCACTAACAACGAAGAAAGGAGGAACGCAAGAAAGAAGCGAAGAAAGCAAGAGAGGGAACTCACTGGTGAGGCCTATGACCACCAGAGGTGTAGCCATCCGTCGACGTGACATACAGCAACCCTCCCAGCTTCAAGCAGTTCATCGCCGACCTCAAGTACGACGATTCGCTCCCAAAGGAGTCCACATCCACCAAGTCATAGAAATCCCTCTTCAGATAACACTCCACCATCACTCGATTCGCTTCGTTGCTGGAGACTGTCCACCTCCCCTCGCCGCTCACCCTCGCCAGATTCCTCGCGATCACGCCCCGGTTATCGTCGTTCGCGTCGTTCGCCAGCACGAAATCGGCCCCGGCCTCGACAAGGTACCGGAGGGACCGGATCCCGCAGCCGCACATGGCGTCGAGGACGCGGAGCTGGTGGCCGGACCGCCTCTGCAGGGAGGCGGCGAGGACGCCGAGGTCGCGGCCGACGGCGCTCTCGCGGCGGTAGAAGGTGCCGCCGGTCTCGAACTCGTGGCCGCGCTCGGCGGCTCGGCCCTCGGCGGCGCAGCGCGGCGGGAGGAGGTCGGAGGCCGGGGACGAGAGACGGTGGAAGGCGGGGGATGCGATTCTAGGGTTTGGAGAGAAATTGGAGAGAAGAGGAGGAGGAGGAGGAGGAGGAAGAGGACGGGATAGGATTAACATGGCGGGAAATTGTCAGACGTCTCGAACTCAACACGTCTATTTATATAATCGAAATTTTTTCACGGCGTCTTTATAATTTTTCTTATTAAAATATTGAACTTTCATTAAAAAAAAAAACCTAAAAGCAGATTTTACTACAATTCTCATTTGATTATATTTAAGATTAATATAACGAAAAAACTCTAAATTAATACACATGTGACACATTTTCTTTAAACTAATATTTTGACCACCAAAAATCTCAAATTAGTCTACTGATGATGAATTTATTATTTTTTTTCCAATAAGATATTAAAGTAGATGATTGACTCATTCCATATTAAAAATAATCGTAAAAAATATTTTGCTAACACATATTCCTATTTCTCAACGATATCCCACGATCAAGATAATTGGTTGAATTCTCGTGAAACCATTCCATAGAAGTTCATTTATATGTTTTTTTTTTTATAAAGCAAATCAACTTCAATTCTTGAATAATTCACATCATTTTTGCTTCTATCATAACAAAAAAATTTCCCTTTCATATGGAAAGGGCCCATACCAATAATCATGATTTTACATATAAACACTTCCTCAATATCTTGTTCATTCGAAACAAAATATTTTCTTTGTGTGGCAATTTAAAAAAATGCTTTTTCGAGAAAAATACTATTTTACCAATCAAGTCACGAGTATCTAACATATTTATACTTAAAAATTTTCCACAAAGTGGTGACGAAAGTCTAACTTGTACAAAT
This sequence comes from Eucalyptus curtisii, assembly GCA_017140595.1. NCBI lineage: Eukaryota > Viridiplantae > Streptophyta > Magnoliopsida > Myrtales > Myrtaceae > Eucalyptus > Eucalyptus curtisii. Next base: position 38,445,675 of record CM029500.1, on the reverse strand, counting down.
CTTTCCCTTTTGCAATTTGATCTCATCTATTAATTCGTAGAGCTATTTAAGCAATCACTCCGTTAAATTTCACTTTTAAATTGTTGAATTGAATGACACATGACGATTAACAATTGTACTAATTTAAGATTTTACCATCCATTTATTACATGTGTACAAATTTGTAATTTTTTATAATATTAATCTACTTTAACGAAAACTAACATAAGAATAAATTTTTCACAATTTGAAGTTTTTCGTAATAGTAACCCTTTCATTTATTAGGCGATAATTATTTGAATATTATGTAAACTATGATCATGATAGATCAGCCGCTTTCGCGCATGAATTCACCTACAAACTATGATCGCAAACCACACCGACGACATAGAATATTGACACTTTATGCTTCAGTTTACAGTCCATCTCATATACATTACACCAATGTACAGAGTTTCCAAATGGAAAGAAAAGCAGCAGTCAAACAATTTCTAGACGGTGAAGGCCATGCCTCGAGAAATGTATGCAACAACTTCGATGTCTTCGCCGGGGGGGGGGGGAGGAGATCCAACCAGTTGCATAAAAAGGCAACCATTCGGTGGAACCGCGTGACCAGCAATGCACTATATCTCGGCGCGTGACCCTGTCTGAGGCGTGAGTATATACATATGACAGTCGTGCGCATCTACCTGTGCAGAGTATGAGGATGCAACACCTTCTGCAACATCCTTGTGCTGCAAGAAGGGAGGACAACAATAATCAGGGACATATCAGACAAAGTTTAGCTATATGAATTTGTTCTGTGGACTGGCCATCAGAATACATGGCTCGCCAAGAGAATTCAATCATTTTCGACCTTCATCTCTGGTAATCTCTGTAAATGCATTGTCAAAAACTCCAGAATGTTCGACTATAGCTTCATAAAGTCAGATCGATATTGCATGTAACATTAAAAACTGCCGTAACATGGTAGCGTGCTGACCTTATTGGTGTAAAAGTAAATTACTAATTCTTTATCTTACATTCTTACCTGCCACAAGTCTCTTATAGAAACACTTGTGCTGGAGTCAAGCCCCAGTGCTTCCCATGTGGCCGTTATACTCACAGCTTTTGAGCATCGATTCCAGAGAGCAACAACCAGGCGCCGTCGTGACAACGGTCCAGCCCAAACCTGGAAAGCATCCACAACTACCCAAATTAGCAGAATATTTCAGTATTTGATCTGACTAAATAATCTCTTCAACTCCAAAGATGTGAGATAGAACCATGCAAAATAATTTACCAGCTTCTGAAAACAGAAAAGAATCAGGTTTGCTGATTTAAGTGCATGAACGTCATACACTCGAAATCAGATAACTTTTCAATACATAATATGTCATAACCAAGTGACTGCCAGTACCATTGTTAAAATCATGATAAGACATGAAAGCAAACAAGTCTGTAATCTTTTTCACTCAAACTCCTATCAGTTAATAAACCCATTTGCTTAAAATACACCATAAAATAAGTAACTTAGAAAACTTGCTGTTTAACCGCAAAAGATTGGTTTTTCTGTCTCCAGGTTTTACATGAAAATGAGATATTGAAATGTAAGTATCTCTGGTGAAAATTGACCCCATCAGAAGCCTAAAATCCTTGCTGGTAGGTGAACACCAGAGGTTAAAGCAATAAAGCTCATGAGTCATGATTAGCACAAAAAGACTTGGTAAAGTATATGATGCTGCAATGAGATATAAACCTGAGAGCAACCACCAGTTCCTGAGACATTAACCTTCCTTCCCTGAACCCCAAGGGGATCTGCAACAGACAGAAAAGCTTGCATATTTAGTGCATCAAAGAATGCAATCACCAAAGATTATGGCTACCGACAAACATGCAAAAGAATATATCCATCCACGTCAGAAATCACCTTGGTTGACAGCAATGACCTCTTCATTGCTCACTAGCTGATAAGTTTCTGCAGTCATATTTCTAACATCACAACCAATTAAAAGAGGAGCCTGCATGATTAAGCAGGTTAGTAAAGAGTATCAATGTTCAAATGTCACCAACAATTATGGTACAGCCAACATCTACTCCCTATCCTTTCTACAACAACCAATGGAATCTACGCTTGGCTTGAATGATTGATGTTAGAGCTCATAAACATGAGCTGTGAATTTCCAACTCAAAATTCTAGCAGGGCAAAGAAGTGGGAATAGGTGAGTAAAAGAATTAAAAAGGAACCCAGAGAAAACTAGTAGAGATTTTGGCCCATGCTCAGAACTGCAGAGGCATAAATGGCTCACTCCGTTATTCAAGCACACACTGCAGTAAGGAACTGTACCGAATAGTTTGCAAGGGACAGCAAACATGGAATGGCAATGATATGTCTTCACATTTTAAGTTGTATTTAATTTTGAGCCACTGCAATGTAGTTTCATGGCTAAAACTTCTAAAACTTACAAAAGACATAAGAAGTTACGTCTCTAAGCTCTCAAAATCCCTGTCATTGGAACTACTTTTTTGAATTTTTAAACAAAATATAACTACTACCTTTTAAAGAAGAACAAATAAAACAAGAAAAAAATTGCTAAAAAGTAACGAACTATTCAGAGTGAGAGGGAAACCTTCATCAAAGCCCATATGCTGAAATGTGCACGATATTCTTGGTAAGTCATGCCTCCATTCCCAACTTCCAACATGTCTGGATCTGTCAGAGACATGAAGTTGAGTGTCAGAAGTGTAAGAAGCACTAATGCTACAAGACACGAGTTTGATTGCTACCATTCCATCCTCCGGGTCCTGCATAGGCTGCCCACTTGTCATTCAGATCTGCAATTGTAGTCATGCTGAAGCAAAAGGAAGGAGATCAGAATCATATAAACTACGGGAGAAGTAAATATAGATGTTTTATGCTCTATGTGGATCAATACTTGCATTCAAACTGATTTGATTCAGATGCAAATAAATGCAGCTAGCCAATGCTTCAGATGCTGCAAGTCGCCATAAGAATTAGTAATCGAATTAGAGGCAGGTCATGCTGCACTCAGTTTCTAACTTCGTCCAAATAACAACCCACTAGACTCTTTAAGTGTAGCATTAGCATAGACATAAATAGCATAGAGAATACTTTTCCCATAGTCAACATAGTACTTGCTAATAGCAGCTCTCGAAATAGGCCCCACTCCATGGACAGCAACGTAAACTGACTTTGACAGGATCCAGTATCCAAACCCAAACTCACCATTAAGATAGGGCATGTTCACAATTGCATTCATACTAATGGCAAAGTGAATGTCCCACAAACAAATGCATAAGAATGTAATTTCTACTGGTAAAGTGTTCTGGTAAACCTAAAGGCATGGACTTCATTGCATAATTGAATTTTACATATGATGCAACGGTTATAGAGTGAGGATAAGGTTGTATTAAATAAACATCTTCCAGGATAAGGTCGAGAGGGCAAAGGATTCCTGCTATGCACTTGAAGACTGTAAGTTTTAGGATCTTGCAGAGAGAGATATATGCTTTGCTCTCTTTCTCTAGTAGCATAGTATTGTGTTTATCTGACCTAGAAAGAAAAGAAGGTTACCTTGCCCATGTATCATTAATATCATCAGTCGTACGCCAACTATTCCCAATCTTGCCTGCCCACAAGGCAGGATCATCAACCCCCCTGCCCACAAAACCAGAAGATCAATTATCACTCTCAAGTCTCATCAAACAAATGAGTATTGGAAATTGACAGAGATGATCTGAAAAAGGTGAACTACCATTCACACATAGAGTACAGAATTTGCCGTCCCGTTGCATTTAGCGCCTTGAGCATTGGTGGATACCTGTAATGGAACCAATCAATGTCAGATTAAATGTCTACATAAGTCTCTTCACAGCTTAAACAGAATTTAGAGAGAGCAAGACCTGTCTTTTGGTTTGATGCCCAGATTATAGCAGTTGTCGTATTTCAAATAATCGACACCCTGAGACACCAACAGATGAAACTATTAGAGGAAAGTCTAGCCAGGAGAAAGGCTGCTGCAACTGCAAATGGTAAATTACCAGACTAATCTAAGTGATGGAAGAAAAATTATGAGAGTACTTCACATTAATGTTGAAACTTTTAACATAAATAACAGATCAAAAGGGTTTCAGCTGCTTTTGGTAAAGCTAAAACCAACTATTTGTATGCCATAAGAAGCAGAAAAGAGGAACAAATATTCTTATCAATGCTAGCATACCAACTGGGGAAACACTAGTTAATTCCCTTGAAGAAATTAAAGACTCACCCAAGAAGCGAACTGTTTTGCATCATTTTCTTCATGGTAAAGTGATCCTGGTCGAACTTGACATGTATATATTCTGAAAGAGATGGTCAAGTGGACAAGGAACCACTGGAGTTAGTATGCAGTCAAAAGTATAGAAAGAATGTTATTACCGGTACAGATTCAGAGGATTAACATCCTACCCAGCATCAGAATATATACCAAGCTTGAGGCCTTGCTTATGGACATAGTCTGCAAGGGCTTTAATTCCTGATGGAAAGGTTTTCGGATCAGCTACCAATTCGCCCTGCACAGCCATCAATGCAAAATCAAGAAGAGAGAAGCAACAGTGCAAGAACTGGATGGCATACTAAAACAATATAAATTGTCTCCCCAAGATGAATGAAATGATAATAATTGCTCAGAATAGTACAGATGTCTAGCGGAGAAGTGTGAGACTGAGACACAATGTTAATGTCCCAAATCATGTAACTCACTAAAAGATGACAAAAAATTTTTAGAAAGGAGAAAAGTTGAGCCTGTGAACTAATTGTGTCATGCTCACTTCAAAAATTAAAGATTGCAAAAGTAAAGTTCCACACTCTGAAAACTTGAGATGGTATTGGGAATTGAGCAAAACCAAAGGAACTAAAACTAACCTTAGCATTTCGTTTGGGAGTAGACCAGCAGTCATCTGTAGTCCATTGGAATAAATAAGTACATAAACCAGTAACGTGAAATGCTATTCTGAGATTTAAGACATTGTAGAAGCATACCTATATTGACGTGCACATAACCTAATTTAGCCAGCCCAGTCGAAACAAGTGCGTCAGCTGCAAATGGGAGAAACACTCATCAGTACCCAATTGACAGAAGAGTGAATTAAATAAGAACTTCACCTCTCTTAACAATGAAATATATGCGCACTAGTCACCCTAACTATCATTCCCATTAACCACAACATTGCGATTACGATCCTCATGATAAATGCATGCCTGTCCCACTGACATAAAGATATATCTCCGTATGCACTTCGCCAGATCATACATTCCAACTTCTTATTCTCAATCCGTCATTTCTGCAGTCGACTCATTCAGCATGTAAGCTCGAGAAATTCAGATAAACTAGTCACTTCTAAGTCCATCAAACACGTAAATTCAATCTCCGCCTTTTCTCAAACACACTCAAATATTTCCTGAACCTCTATCCCTCAATAAAATGTTTCTTCTTCGTTCTTTAATGGTAACCCTGCCAGTCATTACATGCAATGCATCGACGATTGCCCAACTAAACAAAAGATTCGAAAAGAGCGGCGAGCAATACCAGTTTCCTTGATGACCTTTTCGCTGATATTGCAGGCGAAAAAATTCCAGCTATTCCACCTGCCAAGACACAACAATTTCCCACGCATCAGCAAACGGATTACTAACGAATCTTACAGAACACCCCCGATCGAGGGATCCTAGGATAGAAAAGGACCAAAGGGAAAAGAGACTTGCCCCATCTGAGGAGTCCGGGCCAGGCCATTGTTGAGCTGGAAAATTCCGTACTTGGAAGTATCGTAAATCCGATGAATCGACCTGCTAAACCCTGCTCTCTCGAATCCCCGCAGCAGAGGCAGCGCTCTCCCGCCGGCCGCGACGACGATCGCCGATAGGGAGATCACCAGGAGGAGGTGTACGGACAGGGTGCCACTCCTCGCCATTGATGCTCTGTGCTCAAGCTCCTGAAACTTCTATTGTTTTTATTTTTTAATTTATCAACGAGGATCATTAAACTTAAGTAAGGAGCAAAGTGCCGTGTAAGAAGATGATAAAGCAAAGTTTTGTTTTCAAAGTTATCCGGTTTCCCTAATTGACAGGTCAGCAGCGTTGTTTTTCTCGTCATTTTGTCTTAAATGACCGGATCATGATTATCGCAGATACAGTTGCATCGCCATAATTAATTTAATCTTCTTGATTGTGATTTCTGAAATTTGCAAACATGTACCTGAAATTAGTAGGACGCTGTATTTTTATTTATTTATTTATTCATTTTTATTGGGAAAGGAAATAATATCGACGTATTTTAAATTTGGATATTATTTTTAACGTACTCGATTACGATAACTTCTTTTTTTGATTAATTGGAATGGATTTAATAATATGAATGTGAAGGTTGGTAAAACTTCCTGAAATACAACATTGTAAATTTAAGATTCGCTTAAGATTTCACAAAATCTCTCGAGAAAAAACGCCATAAATTTAAAGTTTGCTTGAAATTTAAAATTTAACGCCTAAAGAAAGGTAAATTTAATATGAAGTTCAAGGGAAAGCAAACCTTACGGTGCAAGCAAGAGCGTAATTTAATCAAATTTCATAAATATCTCATGGATGTGCTGGGGAAAGTGCTGATGTAGAAATAGTGATTTCGCCACCACTTTTATTGTTTTAATTTTTATATTTTTTGGTTGTCTTTTGACTAGTAGGTAAGAAAAGGAGGTGTTGAGATTAAAATCCAAACGTTAGGTAAACGATATTGATGTGGCCTCCCTTTGTCAAATGACCAATTCTTTTTCTGCTTTTGCTTATTGCACGCAATTTGACAAGGATGATGCTGAAGGGGGAGGAGATTAAGCCCCGCTAATTGGTGACTAATTGTTGAGATTAGGGCTATGACTATGAGTGATGGGTATGGTAGGTCCCACAAGATTAAGAATAGGCCGACCCGCCAATAGGACAAAAGACAGCAACGCATAATCTAAACTCAAGGATACACGTGAAAGCAGAAAAATGGCCCATTCTTGGGAACCTACCACACACACATGGGATACAAGATGAATTGTGGTTTGATAATTGATTATATCTCAATTTTATCTTTTGTTTACAACCCTTACTTCTCACTTTTCCAAACGTATCGGTTTCGCCAGAATTTAATTGATAATAAAATACAATTTATCGAAATTCATTTTTTTGTGTTTATTAAGAAGAGACGAGTTTAGTGGGGTTTCTGAACAGAAATCTTGTCAATGGATCATAAGGACGAAGTATACTTCAACGGAATTTAATCAATGATGAAGCCCAATGACATAAAAAAAGTTATGCCGGAATTTAATCGACGACAAAATGTGATAACAAAATACAATGTAAGAATTTAAACAATCTATGTCCTAACAAAGATATAAAGACAAAATTTAACTAATGACGAATATCTGAAAAGTGCAATTGAGATACATTTGTAATTGAATCAATGACCAAATTTATGAAATTATGACTAAAGTACAAGAATGAAAGATAATTGAAAGGTACCAAAACTGAAAGATAACAATGGTAAAAGATAACGGATTTTTGTCGTGAATGTCGGGGGCTTTTTCAAAGAGGACAATATGGCTATTTTAAAGCCTACAGTCAACAGTTAAAAACTAAGGTTACACAAAATCAAATAAATAAATAACTTCCCAATAATTACGAAATATTACATTATTCACGAGAAGTTGCTCCGTAATTTCTTGTTGTCGAGCAACATTTATCTAAAAGAGCTTAAATATCTGAAACTATTTCAACAATTACAAGTCGGTATCAATAACTTCACCCAGACAATTGATATATGCCCGTCGATAACTTCCTTGGCGAGTGGTTGATGCTCTTTAAGTTGTCAAAAGAGTTGTCGACTATTCTTTTCATCAATGACTTATGCGATTCACCAAATTTTGCTACAATTGACTAAATCTCTCACATGTCAATTATATCCAAAACTTTGTCAATTTTGGATGTTAACGGACGCAAAAGAATGATCAGTGGTGGCAATTCCCTTCGCAATCCAAAAGTTCGTCAAAACACGGAAGCAATAAGGATCATGTATATTCCTTATTGAATCTTTACGTAAGGAAGTTAACTTTAAACGACTCACCTCCCTCCAAGATTCTCCTTTATTGCCTAGATACTTGAATTGGGAGATTAACCGTATATCTAGATAAAGTTTCATACAATATTAGATATGTGGCGTGTTTGTTTGAGTGAATAAAATTTTATCTATAAAAAATGATAGGTCAACCGAAATTTCATGTAAAGTCAATGAAATTACGCATGTCCAAAGTTATGAAACTGAATTTCCTAACTTGAAAATGTGAACCAAATTTTCTAGAAAATAATTTAAAAAAAAAATTCTTTATCAGTAATTTTTCTCGAAAGAAACGCACCTTTAACCTCGTTTCCTCTCTGCACGAGAGATTGATCTTATGCAGCTACGCTCAAGTTTAGACTCAAAAGTCAAGAGTTCGGCGGCTGAGATAAAGACGGAATCGGATCGATTTCTCAACCTTCACGAGCTAGAAAACATTGAAAGCGAGAATAAATGCTACCAACTATGTCCCTCTCATTCTACATTGGCACGCCACTTGGGGAGAAAAAAAAATCTGAGCTCGCCATATAGTCAACCCAAATGATTTTTCTACAATTTGACCGACTAATAATCGTAGAAAATCCTGAGAGCTACCAAATGTACATTGCCATAGGATGATGCGAAATTATCGCATTCGAGTTGCATGGTGTATTAAACCTAATATGGATCATTCATGATGGTAGGTTCCATGTGGGTCTTCCGGTGGCCTAGATTGTGTTTAGTATATATAGTAAGTTCAATGGTATACTTGCCCGTAGAATAATAAATAAGATCACCTCATTGTGCATGATCTATCATATATCAACATATTTGAAGTAATTTGCTCTATATTGATCTTGTTTACATGTTTCAATTATCTTACTATTGCTCATTTGAATTTCTTTTACGACATAAGCTCTAAATTCGTGGGCTATTATGCTAACCTCATTTGTCATATATGACAATCAAAAAGTCTATTTTTGGCATTATCTAAATTGTCATCGATATATGTATTTTTTCTTTCGATAGATTGATTCAGCATAATCACAAGACTTATAACTCAAATCTTGGACTTAAGAGAGCCCTCGAAGATTGATAGATTTCATATTTATAGCAAATTCATAAAACTCATGATCTGAATATCGGGCTTAAGAGAGCTTCGGATCGGTAAATTTCATATTTATTGGATGAGGCAGTTAAAAATATTTTATATTCAAATTATCCAAATTGTTATCAATGTATGCGTTTTTTTTTTTTTAAATAGATCGGCTTAGAAAAACCGTAAAACTTGTAACCTGAATCTTGGGCATAAGAGAGCCTTTTAACAAATGAGACAGTTAAAAAAAGTTTATATTTTTAGCATCATCCAAACTGTCATCAATGCATTTTTACTCAATAAATCAATTTAGCAACACCATACAACCTGTAATATGAACCTTGGCCTTAAAAGTGATTGCGATTGGTAAATTTCATTAGGGACATCAATTTTTCAAATCACTAATAACTTAGTATGAATGTATTTATAGATATCATAGTGAATCCACCTAATTAATGGTTTGGCCGATATTAGTCCCACCCGTTATATATAAGATCATGTAATACCTTTTCGATCATTTTGGGATATAGATCCAAGAAATGGAAAGGGCCCTCCATTAGAAAAAAAAAACCCAATTTCCGGACATGACGGGTCGATTTGCCTTTTGACATGTCAGGGCAGCAAGACATTAACTGCAAGACCGAAATCTTTGAAAAGCAAAGAGTGTCATGCAGAAGCAGAAGTCCTCGCGAGAAAACAGCACGCCTTGCCTCGTCAGTCGTCGAGAGCTGAACATGTCATGTCTACTCTCCTGAGGGAGACGAACGAAACAATATCCAGAGGCGCAAGGAAAGAATCAGTACTGACAAGAACGCTCGAGAAGTAAAGCTAAAAACCGATAATCGCCTGAACAAGCTGCTTTATTCTATAACCATTCTACTGCATCGACCAAGACACACAAGCCATCCTCTGCATCGGCAAAACCATCTGTCTCTGCTCGCGTCATTATGTACAATTAAAATGGAAAGCAAAAAAGAGGAAAGAAAGAAGAAAAAATCAATTTATTTGAGGGTGGCGTTTTGTAACAGAGGAGCGCTAGTTGTGGGCGTTGTTGGTTCCTTTACTGGGTCCGGAAGGAGGCGCAGACCCTTTAGGAAGGAAATTCAAGAACATTGGTCCGAATGTTCTCGACCGCCCTCCTCTTCTTGAACGACGCGAAGCTGTGGAACCGGAGCTCGACCTCAAACCCGTCTCGTCGCAAGAGACGGTTGCGCCGAACTCGGTCGTGCGGTGGGCAGGGATCACGACGACCTCGACCGTGTCGCCGCGGCGGGGAAGAGCGAGATTCAAGGCAGAGGCGGCCTTGCGATCAGATGAAGTCGGCGACAGCAGAACGACGCGGGTCAAAGGCCTGGCGGCGGATGCAACGGAAAGAGGTTGCCACACGGCGAGCATGATCATGAGGAGGATGTGGGGTTTGCATGAGACCGCCATTGTAAAGCTCTTGGTCTGCACATACACGAAGAAGTAAAATCTGCGAGAGCGAGAGAGATCTGATGAAGATGGGGGAGTGTTTGCTTTGCTTTGAGGAAGAAGGTTTGGTCTTTTTTAAAGCAGGAGAGAGTGAGAAACCGCCCTTGGAAGACGAAGAAGAAGAAGATGCCAACGGTGGACGGGACACATGCGCGATCTCACGCGCTCTCGCCGGTGGCGCGGGGACCTAAGCAAATTGCGCGTTGGACCGGGACCCCCGTGTGGCGATGGAAATGTGCGGATAATTTTTCGTCGATCTTAATGATGCCTCTCGTGTCATTTTCACGTCATATTTTCCGACTCTTTTTTTAACTTTTGATTTTGAAATTCGAGTTCTTATTAAACATTGAAGCCTCAATTTTTTTGATTATTTGTATGAATCCCCACCTTCTAGAAAAGAATGATAAGCGTGGGATTAACGTTATTCTTTTTATTTATTCATCATTTGACTTAGCGGGTACTGCGGTTTTATTTTGACTTTAAGACAACTAATCATCTTGTGTTTGGTTGTCTAGATTCAAATTGAGATAAAATAGGATGAAGAAAATTTAAAATTCTCCAAATATTTTTCGGATTATAGAAATATCCTATCATATATTTGGTACAATTTAATATAAGATTTGAAATATTTGAAAATCTTCGACATAAGAGATATCCCATAATCTTCAACAAGCCTTCTCAAGCTCCCACAATCGTTGAGTTTATCCTCAGCAGTTGTTTTCCCGACAACAGTTCAAATGCTCAGTTCTCTATCTCTCAAGAAAATTGTTGAACCAAGTGGACTTCAAGTTCAAGGTGGAGCTACTAGGGGAGGTGATGGAGGAAGGTGAGCTACCGAGGAAATGGAGGAGGGCCATCTTTTCCATTTAATTAAAAAAAAAAATTTGAACTGAAGGCCAGGAGGATATCTCTGGCGCTTCATCAAATATTTGGTAAGTACCCAGTTCAAAGTCGACCAAGAGAGAAATTGTGGAACAATGAGGGCCGATAATGGGTAATCGGATGTGAAGTAGGGAGATGAACCCATATATGATTAAGTAATTGTGAAAAAGCTTGGAAATATGAGAAAGAGGGGGAGTCACAGATGAAAGCCTTAGCACTCCAAATGAGCCGTGAACAAGGGCATCGGCAAGGATACTCAAGAATGCCAGAGTAAGGGACAGTCACAATGGACGCCTGCCAAAGTGGTGGTGGGGTACCGCATGGTGAGAAATGTCAAGGATGGTGAGTCTCTCCTTAAGGGGTTTTTTTTTTTTTTTTTTTTTTGAGTCACAATGGACACCCATGAGAGTGGTGGTGAGCATTTCGTCTAGTCTAGGAAACGTGTCTAAATACCGGATCGGATAACATATTATCCTATTTGGTGTTTGGATGTGTCCGAGGATATTATGTTATCCTATCGGAGTTCAAATATGTGCCACTAAATGTAAAAAGATTCATGTGCAGTTCACTAATATAGACATAAATAAGGAAGAATCCTAAATTATCACTGTGTTGAATATTATTAAAAGATATCATCATCAAGCGATACTAAGACGCTTATTAACATGCATTTACTAGATACAGGGGATGAGTAAAGTACGTTTTTCCACATTATAAAGCATCGAAAGTCGTAACATATGCCCTACATTTTGAAGAACATATCACTTGATTTTTAGAACTTTAATTGCATTTTTCAAAATTGAGGAGAGGTCAAAGAAGGTAAAAACCGAGAAGAGGGCGCGTGGGAGGAGCGGGAGTGGGGGAATGGAGGAGGAGAGGCGTAAGGCGTCAAGAAATTTGACTCTCCCGAAGGATGTGGACAGGCGGGGTGGGGGGGAGCCCACGTTGGACTCGTCCCACCGAACGGCGCCTGCGTTGCGGACCTCCGCGCCAAACCAGGTCAAGCACACGCCCCACCACTCATGCATCAACATGCCCATTGGCCCCCGGGATATTAGCGATCGGAAGAGAAAATGACCCTTTCTTGTTTGTTTGTTTTTTTCTTTTTCTTTTTCAAATCGCCAATTCAAATCCCATCACGAATGAATATCTAACTAACTCGTACTTCAAGAAGGTGCGGTGACGGCGAGCGTCTCAATCTTAGACACTGTGTGTATGGGACAATTCGAGTGACTACCACTCAAATCGAACAATTCGTATACGTAACAGCCGCTTATGTTAAATGCCTGAATAGATAACGACCTCGGTTGCTTTCTCTCGTCCTTTTACATTTTGTTTTTTTGCTAGTTCAAAAATGACGGGAAGCTTGTTACTATGGCCTTACCGTGATGTCAAAATATTCAAACCCAGAGTCTCATCCAGTCCAAGGAAAATTTGTCAAAAAAATCTAAACCTTGTTGTATAACGGTCAATTTAGTTCTAAATATTTTAATTTGATTAATCCAGTACCAATTTTTTTGATAACTTGACAATTCAATTATAAACTTTATAATTGTGTTGTCTTACATGATATGGCCAATATTAATGTGGATATTTTTTATTTATTTTTTGTTCATTGGTTCTTTTCTTCTTCATTGAGCTGGTAGGGCCACAAAACCTAGCCGGATCTAGGCAAGAGCTCATGAGTCCTCACTGTGGTTGATGAGGGCATCACGAGCCCTCGCCCAGTGTCAACCCTTCGTTAGTGGCTAGCAGCCTTGTCGACTCAATGAAGAAGAAAAGAAAAGAAAAAAATAATAATAAACTCGCTTTAAAAAAAAAAATCAAAAAATTATCTACGTCAATGCCAATTGCACTATGTAAAACAACTAGCTCCGATTAGATTGTTACATTGGCGATTTTCTATCAAAATTAGACAAAATGACCATATTGATAATTTGTTAAAAAGCTTATGACTAAATTGGTAAATCGTATTAGCACAATTGAAAGATTTATTACTGAATTAACAAGTTATCAAATGATTTAGGACTGAGTTGATAAAATTAAAAGGTTTTGAGTTGAATTGACCGCCGTATAATACATCACATACTTTTTAGATAAATTTTTCAATGAATTAAGATTTATTGGGATTCAAACCCGGACTGAAGGAGAACATGGCCCGTCCTTATTTCCTTGCTGTTTTTAACCACTAGCATTGACCGGTCCATTCCTTCTTTTGTTTATTTTCATAGGCTAATTTATCCTCGTTAATAAAATGGAAGGAGTACGTTGCGTAGAGGTCACTCATCACTCACTTAGAGGGAGGAGCCATCTTTATAATTACTACTAGTCGAGAAGAAAAGATCCTTTTCAAAACAAATTGCCCATATTCTCATTACTTTAATGTAACTTGATTTATAAAATTTAAATATTTTAATTTCCTAGTGATCGATGAATGGATCTTATGCTACAATGATTTCATGTTCACATTTGCATTAAATGATGTAACGGAGTACTTACGTTATAGAACGATGGACACAATAAGGGAGAGGTCATACGTGGTTCTTGCAAGCAAAATCGAGTCTTAATTGGGAAAGATAATTTTGCTCTAATTTTGGGTGAGAAAGCAAGATCAAGAGAGTGAAAAAGCAATTGCAAATTATGATTATATGAAGAATTTAGTAAGTTAGGTAAGAATAATAATTGGTGTCAAGAAGAAAGTGGGAAGGGAGAGAATTTGATTAGCTGAAAATATAAAATTTCAGAGACTTAATCTATACTTATTAAAAAAAATAGACATCTTGGCCCATTTTAATTTTTTTCGGATGCTGTTGGAGAAGAGTGTGGTTAGTAAACGATAAATATCTAGACCGGATTGATCCTTTCCAAATGGAAAACCATTTTCACCCTGTTAGAGCAATTATTCAAGCATCAAAAAGTCCATGAAAATTGTTCATTCTATTGACACATGTCGCCATATGTGTACATTGAAACCTTTCTTTATATAGGTGTAAAGAATTTTATAAAATTTTCGCTGCATAGATGGAATAAACAATCAAAAAGTCATTCAATTATGCGTTACATAATTAGTTCACACCTCACAAGTATTCAAATAATTACTACTTGAACCTATGTTATTGCCATGGCACGACCATATTAAACATTGTGCACATTAGCATAATCTTGTTCCTAGGTCCGAACTTCATAAACATGTGAAAATGATACTTGAATTTGGAAACCCCATTCCAATTTCATCAAAGGAGGGACTCGAATTCGCTGACGTCACACTGTCACCCCCACCGCTCAAACGGTTCTCGGGGTTCACCCAATGTATGAGGGTCTTAGACTTCCCAAAAATCATGGGCCGCGACTTAATTGGACCAGGCCCAATATAAAAGGCCCACTTGATCCGCGTTTTTTTAGAGCCCTCGTTCGACGGGGGCTAATTTCCATTTGCAGAAGCATTTGGACAAGGAGCACTTTCATATATGAGCGGTATGGAAGTCGCTCTAACGTTGATTCATCGAGTGCAAGGTTCGATTCCTCGTCACAGTGCTCTGCCAATCTCAGTCGATGTGGTTTGGGATAGGCTACACAGATACCCTGGCTGGTTTCCATGAGTTTGTGGTTCTATGTGGACCGTTTACATCTCATAATTACAAAAAAGAAAAAAAAAGATGAGATCACATTTTAAACAATCTATACTTGAGTATGGTATTCTAGATTCGCAGGATATTCGTATTATGTTAAGTGTTAAGCACAATATCTTGGTCCAAGGTTGCGATGATCCAACAGTAAGATGCAAGAGTAATTGCGGCCAATAAAATGAGTATTTGATGTAGAATGGATGCAAGCTCAAGTTTTACAGGTCATCTTAGCTAGAAAATGATGTGAAGCATCAATGACATATCAATAGGTCAAACCCTATTTTCCCCCTTCTTTAAGAGGGAGATAATCACATCCACGTATATAAGATGACAAGGAAAGCAATGTCAGAATCAGGAAGCTATACTGTGCATCAGCGCCTTATTTTACAACTCTATTATTCCTCCGAATCTGCTTTACCAGAATCAATCCCACAATATTATATTTATGACTAAAGAAAAAGGCTAAAGTCTTGCTCGATCAAGCTCCCGTCACCCCGAATCCTCCTCCTCCGCTCGAATCCGAATCGGGATCTTCCCCACGTTCTCTTCTGCAGCCACAAATTCTCAGCTTTTTCTCCTTTTTTCAAGAGAGAGATGCACACTACCCACAAGATAATATATAAGTGCGCGTGTCTCGTGCGCTTCTCTCGATCATTCTTTTCATCTTGAAGTTCATCCAGAGAAATCTCCTTTTCTTTGTGCTCAAGCTTTGATGGCACCCATAACATTTCTTTATTCACAGTCTGTTTTCCGAGAAGCGAGTACAAGCCGACACTCGTTGCGTGAAGATTCGCGACGGGCTCTTGGAATCTTTTAGATCCCGGTAAAATACCTAGTGCTTGCTTCAATATCTTGCGCAAATCGAAGTAGAAGCAACGAGACTCGTGTCACTGCAACATCCTCCTGAGTTATCTTCTCACAGTATCCTGTTGAAAAGAGCAATACTATAAAATTCAAGAGGTTAATAGCATCTAATGTGCAGGAGATTATGGAATCTTGTACATATATTTTAGCTTGATGAACTCAGTGAAAGCTGTCACCGCGGTGCAGATCTAACTCTTGAGCGGCTGAAGAATGGCACAACTAGTGTTTTACACCTCAGCATCATTCATTAGCTTACTATAAATCAGATGGATGGAACTTAAAATCCTTTTCATTAGTCTCTTTGGCTCATCATGGTATTGAATTCCTGGACAAAAGTCGCAAATGTGATCGGAACGAATGTCGCCATCGTGGAGATCAAGGCCATGTGATGGAAGATGAGGCAATGAAAAGACAGCTTATCTAAAATGGAAAAAGGACAAAATGGCCGGGAACAGAAGCAATGTCCACGTCCAAAGGACTTGAAAGAAGTCTGTCGCCTACAACTTTTGGCGGAATAAACATCATGTTCTGTGGTCACGGGCTTTCTGAATTGCACTCCAAATCACATGGTTCTGTCCATGTAACAGTACCCATGAGTTGAAAATTCCCAAATTTTCTGCCTAATTCTTTACTTCAGGGGCTTTAATCCGTACTGGGGTCTGCTTTCCCTCGGACACTCGTCTTGCTTTGCCCTCAGCCTGAAATCAAATTTTGCTCTCGCTTTCATCTTTTTTATTTTGGCCGCGTTTGCTTTCCTCCTGCTCGAGTGATTGACCAACCCCCGCCACCAAAAACCGCCAGTCAACAGTCACACTTAACTCGTTTTTGGCAACCGAAAATGAAAATGAAAATGGCCTATCGGTTGGTGGGGATTGAGTGATCATGCGCGCTTATAGAAAAGAGGAAGATCTCGATAATCGGCCGGCAAGAATATACCGAAAGTCAATAAAGTAAATATGAAACAAGATAACCAAAAATAATAATGGGTACGGAGTGAGAAAGTGGGGTGGGCTGGCCGCTGGTTGGTGGTGATTGATTATACTTCTTAAAAATGGAGTTGTAGTTTAAAATCACATCACTATATGATACTGCGTTTCAGGATTCATTCCCCCTTCAGTTTCATCCAAATCGTCCTGTTGTGCCCGTGAACAGTTTTGACTCTGCGAAAAGGACAAGAAAAAAAAAAAAAAAAAAAAAAAAGGAAAGAAGCATTCACTGGACCGTGAACAGTCTTACCTTCACCTTTCTTGTCCCACAAAGCGTCGCTCATGTGGATGGGTCTAGATGCGTCACGTCGGTTTCCATGAGCTTTGGGAGGCCCCTATCGCATCTATGAGACTTGCACCGAGTGTTTCTGATGCAATTGAGATTCGTTTTTTCTGTTTATTTTATGGGTTTTTCAGTTTAACGTCGTTCAGTGACAGGTGGGTTGGGTTGGTTTTTTAATTTGCGCTCTTTATGAGCTTCGTGTGGGTCTCTTTATAGGTGAACGAATTTGATCTGCCTCTGCATTTTTGGCCTATACTGTGAGAGGAAAGATGGGCGAGATATGAATGGCTTCTGCATTTCATCCGCAGGGTCTTACTCTGAGAAGCTCGCATTCTGGATGAGCGCATCATCCTCCAGGAAGATCTAGTGCCGATCTGCTGCTAAGTTTCCTGGTCCACACAAAGCATTGCAAACTGAAGATTGAAGAGCTCGAGCTTGAAAAGCATGGATCTTGGTCATGGGAGATGCTGGAAATCTTCTAAGGTTGGTCAGTTCTCTTTTTTCTTGCAAATGACATGGGGGGGCGACTATTAATTTCGAACGCTGTAATGCCATGTTGATTCAGTGAAACTTGCAAAGTACAGTAAGAGCTCTTTAGTTCTTTAGTTTATCATGAATATTGGTTGGAGAGTTCTCATATTGCTGCCTTCCGAGTGAAATTTCAGGAGTCCTGGAAGACAATAATGCTGTTAGCTTATCAAAGCCTTGGTGTGGTGTATGGCGACCTGAGCATATCCCCATTGTATGTCTACGCAAGCACGTTTGCAGAAGACATTCAACACTCGGATACCAATGAAGAGATATACGGCGTTCTTTCATTCGTCTTCTGGACGCTCACTTTAGTTCCCTTGTTCAAGTACGTGTTCATAGTTCTTCAAGCTGATGATAATGGCGAGGGTAAGCACTTAGGACATTGCAATAAGTCGCAATCAGCCAATCTTTCCGGATTTCTTATATGTTGTGTTGGCAATGGTGTGTCTTCTAGGTGGTACTTTTGCACTGTATACACTGATATGTAGACATGCCAAGGTGAGCCTTCTGCCAAACAGACAGGTTGCTGATGAAGAGCTCTCCACTTATAAACTAGAGCATCCTCCAGAGAATAAGAACAGTTCGAAATTGAAGACTTTGCTGGAGAGGCACAGACGGTTACACACGGCTTTATTGATCTTGGTCCTCCTTGGAACTTGTATGGTCATTGGAGACGGGCTACTCACTCCGGCCATCTCCGGTTAGCTATTTCTTATTTCTGTTGATAAAATTTCATTCTCGACACATGAATAAGACTTGAATCCTTTTCTCTATTCTTACCATTTTGCTTTTCGGTGTAGTCTTCTCTGCTGTTTCTGGCCTTGAGTTATCCATGTCCAAGGAGCACCATCAGTGTAAGGCATTCTCAGCTTGTATTTTCTTTACCGAGATGTCCGATTAATTGTTTGTAATGAGCAAAAGCCGGCTTGATGTCAGTTGCTGAAAATTGAGTGTTTGATTGGGGTCAAGTCATCTAGTTTGAGTCTATGTAATTTCATCGCATCTTTCTGTAGCTTTCGTGGATAATATATTATAAGCAATAGAGTTTGTATCTCTGATTCTTGAAAGTGATGACTGGATCATGTTGCTCTATCCTAGATGATGAGGGGAAAAAGGCCTATCTGGTATGAACGGTTGGGACCATTCCCAAGTTGGGGACCAGACTGCTCATATTCTCTCCTCTGTTTAGTCGTCTGTCTTAATAATGGATTTTCGTCTCTAATAGGAGGAAATTTAAACTTACGGTATGCCATAATAAAATGGATATGCATATTACAAGCTACAATGTCTTCCTCAAACATTAATTAAGCAGAACTTACATCTTTTGGGAAATTTGTAAAATTATACTTGTAGTTTTTATGATACGAACACCCCCAATATTGTTTTGACCACATACGTTCTTGGCTTGTCTGCATGAGTTCTCCGCTGAAAAACAATGAAACCTCTTTCCATGGAAATGCAATTGTGTGACCATTTACCTCGGAAGTTGTTTCTTAATGATTCCATGGCAAGGTCTTCTCCAGTTTTCATATTCTGGATTCTGATCTGAGAAAACTTCCCTTACAAATAATCCTCTTAGTGGAGCAAGCATCTGCAGATAATTCTCAATTGATTCTCTCTCCTCTTTTGATCATCAGCTGATGTTGTATACTTTAGGAAGAGGATTTATTGGCTACATTTTTGCGTCTTGAGCAGGCAGGGAATACTGGCGCCTTAGCCTTTCTATAGTCAGGGGTCTTTTTCTAATTCAGTTTCCCCTTATTGCAGATGCCGTTGTTCCTATTACGTGTTTCATACTGGTCTGTCTATTTGCTCTTCAACACTATGGCACGCATCGAATTGGATTCTTATTTGCACCTGTCGTGTTGACCTGGTTGCTATGCATCAGTGCCCTTGGCTTGTACAACATACTGCACTGGAACCCACACGTCTATAAGGCGCTTTCTCCTTATTATATGTTCAAGTTCTTGAGGAAGACCAGGATGGGCGGGTGGATGTCTCTGGGAGGAGTCCTACTGTGCATAACAGGTATATATTTTTATTTTTTTGGCCCAGATAGAACATGTGTTTTCACTGGTAAGAAAACGGTTTCGATTCTTAGTAGTTATTTCATGATATTGGCATCCTCAGTTGTCGATCTCTGAACAGTTTGATTTGATGTTCCTTGTAGTTGACATTGAACTCCTGGTTATCTAGTATCTAGGGACTAAAATGCTCAATTCACTTCATGTTCATAGCCATCAGATGACAGAAATTGGTTCATTTTATGCAGGATCTGAAGCTATGTTTGCCGATCTTGGTCATTTCTCGTGCACAGCAATTCAGGTTCTCCTCAGCTATTATCAGTCCATATGAATCTTTTGCTTGGGAAATGTTTGATTTGCCAATGAAGTCACAGTTCATGTTTATTCTGGCCGCAGATTGCTTTCACCTTTCTAGTTTATCCAGCTCTCATATTGGCATACATGGGTCAGGCTGCTTACCTCTCCAAGCATCATCACAACCGAAACCAAATCAGTTTCTACCTCTCAGTTCCAGGTATAGCCCTCACTCTTCTTCCAAACTAGAGTTCGATGCAAGAAATCAAATCACCGTCCATTATTTACCAGAATGTAGACTATGCTTGTATACAGATACTTGATTTGAACAAACATATTTTTTTTGTTATCAAACTAGTCATGATTCTGTTGGGAAAGTGGCATGAATGCTCGCTGTATTGATCAATTTAGACCATCCATTCTACTGTTAAAAGATGTATAGATTAAATGACACAATTTTATCTGCAGATGTTGTGAGATGGCCCGTTCTTATAGTAGCCATTCTTGCCTCTGTGGTGGGAAGCCAAGCGATCATCAGTGGGACATTCTCCATAATAAACCAAAGTCAATCGCTCGGTTGTTTTCCGAGAGTCAAAGTCGTCCACACTTCGGACAAGATCCATGGGCAGATTTATATCCCTGAGATCAACTGGATGCTCATGATCCTCTGCATTGCTGTGACCATTGGATTCAGAGACATAAAACACATGGGAAATGCTTCAGGTAAATCATGGCTTGTATGCCTCCATCCGTACTGAAAATCACTTCATCATATTGTTTAGGCCCTGCCAAAAGTAAACCTGACACGAGCTAATTCCTTGGTTCAAATTGTGTTGAACCTTCTCCACGATGCAGGTCTGGCAGTAATGACAGTAATGCTGGTAACTACATGCCTCACATCCTTGGTCATAATTCTCTGTTGGCACAAACCTCCTATTCTGTCTCTCTGCTTTCTACTCTTTTTCGGCTCAATCGAGCTGCTCTACTTCTCAGCATCACTGACCAAGTTTGCCGAGGGTGCATGGCTTCCCATCCTCTTAGCGCTCTTCCTCATGACCGTCATGTTTGTTTGGCATTATGCCTCCATTAAAAAGTATGAATTTGACCTCCACAACAAGGTTTCACTGGAGTGGCTTCTAGACTTGGGTCCAAGCTTGGGAATCATTCGAGTCCCTGGAATAGGTGTAGTTTTCACCGATCTCATCTCAGGAATTCCCGCCAACTTCTCCCGCTTTGTCACCAACCTCCCCGCATTCCACCGCATTCTCGTCTTCGTGTGCCTAAAGTCGGTCCCCGTGCCTCATGTGCCGCCTGAAGAGCGGTATCTTGTGGGCCGTGTGGGGCCCTCATCGCACCGTTCCTACCGATGCATCATTCGGTATGGCTACCGAGATGTCCACCAGGATGTGGATTCTTTTGAAGCCGAGCTAGTCGACAGACTTGCTGAGTTCATACACTTGAACTGGACTCAAAGAGACGCAATCGGTTCTTGTGTCGAGGATGATTGTCCCAGTTCCACCGGATCTACGTCAAGCGAGCGTAGATTGACAGTGATAACGAGAGTCTCGATCACCGGAGCCCCGGCTTATGAGATTGGAGAAAGCCCGGGCCCTGCAAGTGTATCTCTTGGCTTTCCAAGCATAGAAAGTTTAGCTGATGTCATAGAAATGGAACCCGTGGGTGCTGTGAAAAAGACAGTGAGGTTTGCCCTGGATGATGTATCCGAGGCCGATTCTAGGACCGAGACAGAGAAGCAGATGCGAGAAGAACTGCGCGATCTGTTAGTAGCTCAGCAATCAGGGACTGCATTCATACTTGGACAGTCGCATGTACGAGCGAAACGAGGATCATCCGTTCTGAAAAGACTGGCCCTCAATTTCGGCTACAACTTTCTGAGGAGAAATTGTAGGGGACAAGATGTGGCACTGAAAGTGCCTCCAGTGTCTCTCCTTGAGGTTGGTATGGTATATGTTGTGTAAGAAATACCCTCTGTTATATGCTAATCAACTCCACCAGTTTCTCGCATGGACTGGTACAGACTAGGAAACATTCTCAAAAGAGAGTTAAAGAAATGGCCAGCGGTTAACACGGTGGTACATGTGTTCTCGAATCTCGTGAGGCGAGTTCATACATATATATATAGAACTTTTGCACTGCAATAATCCAGAAAGAAATGACGGAGGAGATTTTTGGACCGTAGGCATGCACATTCACTTTCAGCGGGACATCGAAGGCAAAACGTATATTCACACAAGAAGGCAAGAAGGCAATCTTCATACAACCGCTCGACTGACCTGAATGTTCTCTTTCAAAGCTCAAGCGTTAAAACAATTGTTCGCAAAACTAAGTTCTTGTGGTAGATGGGATCTTATGCAATTCATCTACTTTTTCCCTCAAAAAGAACTGTGCAAATTGCATTCGTCCTCAATATGATTATCGTTTCCCTAAATGGACAGCTAGAGATTACAGACCACACCAAAGAAAGAAGGTTGGAAATGAAAAGCAGAACAGCACCATGATCAGTAAGAAGGTTTGCTATTTGACATTGGCTGCTAATATCGAATATCTTTCGCAACGTTGAAAAAATGAGCAACATTTTCCTCCGGTGTACCTACTTTAATGCCATGACCAAGATTCAAGATATGTTTCCCTTTACCAGCTTTCCTCACAGTATCATGTATGCGCTTGGTAATGAACTCCTTTGAGCCAAAAAGGACCCCCGGGTCCACATTACCTTGGACAGCCACGTCAGCTCCCAGTCGCCTCCTACCTTCTGCCATGTCGACTGTCCAATCCAAGCTGACAACGTCAACGCCTGTCAAGGCTAACCTCTCGAGCAAGCCACCAGATCCACTAGCATAAAGAATTAGAGGGAGATTTGGATGGCTTTGCTTCACAGAATCCACAATTTGCTTCAGATAAGGCAAGCTGAACACCTCAAAATCTTCGGGACTGAGTTCTGTGGCCCATGAATCAAAGATCTGAACAACCTGAGCTCCACTGTCAGCTTGGTACTTAATGTACTTTGCCATGGAGGTTGCAAATTTCTCGAGCAATGCATGTAGTACCTGACACAAAATTCTGTCAATCTGATCACCAGTGCCAAGGATCTCATTAAACTGAGTGTGGTGGTATTGCAAATGCAACCGTCTTGCGAAGCACAAAGCTAAAGTAAATTATAAAGATAAAAGAAATATCCTGTGACTACCTTGGGTTGCGAGAAAGCTAATTTCTTTATCTTTGTGAAGTTCTTTGATGAACCACCTTCAATCACATAAGATGCTAAAGTAAAAGGAGCACCGACAAAACCCAAGACTGCCGCTTCATTATCCACCTGTAAATCATACACTTTGTTACCATAGCCCAACAATTCCAATGCAGATTGGTGAATCAGTTTAGTCTAACACATATATTTTGTTATATTATAGTCTGTAGTTCGGTTGTCACATGCACATAGAATTTATCATGAAGAGAAATGGTATCGCGAATGAAACAGTTTGAGCAAACTTAACAGCCAACACCAGTAATTCTACTGGCATTTTGCTGAAGGCTTTTTTCCCTCGATATGCATACACAGTTAGGAAGATCTCTTTGGTTACTGTGATCATTTTGGTAGTAAATAATATGACTAAGTATTCATGGCAAGAATAGCAAAGTCTTTGTTAAAGATTGAACTTTTTAAAACCAACTCTTGCATAACTGTCGAACAATTAGGTCTCATGCGTAAAACATGGGGCAACTATATCTAGTGCATAGCACCATAATGGAGTGACAATCTTCAAATAGGTAAACAAGCACAAAGATAGATCACAAAGATGCGGATAAATTCTAAGATATGCAGAGAAAGACCTCTTTTCGCAAAATCTTCAATGCTTCTCCCACATAGGGCACTGAATCTTCAGGAGTAAATTCTCTCACTTGATCAACATCAGCAAATGTCTGTACCGGATTGAAGATGACAGGACCCTTACCCTTGATAATGTCAAATGGTATATTCATTCCTGTAAGAGGGGTGAGAATGTCCGAGAACAAAATAACCTGCACAAATGAATATACATCAGTATGCCAGTATAGGAAGATAGAGAAACAAGACATCACAAGACAGTATAAGTTCTTGTTATGAAAGACAATTTTGATGCTGAAAGTTAGCTTTGCATTGGGCTAACTTGTCAACTTAAGCGCGTCACAAATTTCCTTTTGAGTTGAAGGATTGTGATTCACTGAAAATATTGTCATTTACAGTTCAATGTGGTTGCATCTAATTTTCAAGGTTATCTTGACCAAATTACATATATGTGGTTTAAATTTCACTAGCATGGCCAAGCATGAAAGTATCCCTTTCTGATAGAGCTCATCTAATCAAAGCTCAATAGCCAAACGGTGCTTAGAAAGGACGTTTCTGAACAGAGGAAAAATGTCGCATACACACTTATGACCTGAATAATACTATGTAGAAAATGTAGGGAAACATCCTTTGGAGATACTTACCCCGTCGGGCTTAAAGACATTCCATGGCTGCAAGGATATTTCCACTACAAGGTCAACATTCTCAGATCTTTCACGAAAGGAAGGATACCTCTCACAGATATCTTGGTAACTCTGTAACAAGAAATTTTCAACAAAGTGAAACAAGTTAGAAACTAGGAAAAAATATAGAACCAGTAAGGAGCAAATATCTGATACATACAAGAGAACCAGCAATCCAAGAGAATTGCCAACAGTGACAGAGAAAACCATATTAAAGTAAACACACCGCTTAGCAGTGCTCTCTGATAACACATCCACTGATGCAATTCTGAGCAGAACAAAGAGACACCGAAGTCGTTACAACTGTTCACTCGGTCGAAGCATACAGTTTTATGACTATCTCATTCTCCTCTGAGAATTCATCAGCATTTTTGGTCAGAAGTTTGCTAAAATTTAGGTTGCTACTGCCAAATGCTGCTCAAGCAAATTTCACTTACTAAAGGCACGAAATACCAAGAAATGGGAACTAGAGCGAACCCCAAAAGTCACAAACAGAGACAGAATCAGTAGACTCCAAAAAACAAAACTGCTGCAGAAACAGATATTCGAGTAAAGATAGACCTGCCTTCATATACCTCCCTGCTTGTCTCATGAGCCAAACCGGAGGTCTTTCCACCTCTTTTCCACGAACAGCATTGAGCAACAATGGCTCGGAAACGCATGTAGCTGCCGTTGGTTCCGCCACAACCCCTGCAAGTAATTTTATATCATTGCGCATCAGACATAACTATTCCCAAGAATCATTAAAATGCTCAGGCATCTACCATTTCTATCTCAACCTAGAAGAATCTACCAGCGTACTAAAATCCAATCCACAAATCCCATTCCCGTAAAATTATCTCCGCAGGTGCCATGAAATGAAAACTGAGTTATCCGAATAGGCATCCATCCATTGACTTTCTTGAAAGCGTACCACGTCTGGCATTGACATCACATTACCCAAAATCAATCTTTATCAGCTCACCGGCGACCCAAAAGAAGGTTTTAGATTTCGGCTACCAAGATCAGAGCTGGGGCTCTCGGGAAAGACGAAAAGACTCGAAATTTCGCTTCTTCTTCTTCTTCTTCTTCTTCTTCATATCTCATAGATAGGTTTCGGCCATCATACCAAAAGAAGAGTTCCATCTGAATTACAGCGCAATTATGGAGAGAGAGAGGAAATCAAAGGTGTTACCTCCGAGAGCGCAGGCGACTCTGCTCCTGGGTTTTGAATTGGGAACGAGAGCGAAGGAAGGAGATGAGGATCTTGCTTGGGCGGTGGAGACGGCTGACAAAGAAGCCATCGTCGAGGAGCTATAGCAATGGAAGGACGACATTTTTGACCGCGCAGAAGAATCAGCAGGACCCGAGTGCGGATTTCATTGCCACCGCCACCGCCACCATCGTCAGCTTCGTCGGAAATGGAATGGAGGGATTCGAGGACGATAAGATAAGGGGGCATATCCGGAAGCGTAATTTCGATCGACAGATCATCCCAGCGAGCGTGCATCCTCGTTCCTTGCCATGTCAGCTTTCGAACATCTTCCGGGTGGGTCCCACTACCTTCCTCTCCTCGCCTCAGAAAAGATGCAATTGTCTCCATTTTGCGGAGATCCTCGGCTCTTGTCCATTTCATGAATAATTAGGCAAAATATCTGCTAAAGACTAATCGGGCAAGAAGCCAACATTGTCTCTGAAGTATCCAAAGATTTCTTTGGCAATTTCTTAATAATCTGAGTTTCGATTACTTGGTGTGTAAAAGAGAGATATTTTATATGATTTTTCTAATAATGTTAGCTCACGTGAGAATAAGAGTATTTTTTATGTCATAAAGAAAATCATAGCTAAATTTACTTACATACATTAAAATATATGTATAAAATAATGACCATTTATTTGCGCTTGAAAAAGAGAATCGAGAGAGGGAAGTAGTATTTGCGGACTCCTCATATTGTTAGGGTTCTACACCTATTACTTACAGCCTTGCCAAGATTTAGCAATTAGAAAGTCTCTCCATACTCAATATTGCATAATTAAGTAAGGTGACATGAGTTCTTTAGAAATTTGCTCAACGATATGAATTGAATTGATGACCACGTAATAAAGTCATTTGAGCAAATTATCTTCATTTAATGTTTATTAACTAAAGTCGCATTTTCTTAGTAAGCGACAAAGTGGTGTTCGTTAATCTCGGCCTTACAGATCGAGGATGGTGCAGAGTAATTAGCAAATGTTGCAGCCTTATAGTAACACCTAGAGGGATAGTTAGCACCCTTTGCCCTTCTCATCTTCATTTTACCAAAAAAAAAAACACCTTGATAAGTTAACCACTCCATCTGTCAAGGAAGACACGGTCCCCATGAAATTTTCAAATTTCAGTGTCTACCCACACTGATTTACCAATTGATTTCGCAAAGTATAACCGGACGATCTCGAGGTCATTTTCAAGCTTTCCTCAATCTGCCTCACCAGAAAAGTTATCAGAGAGTCTACGGCAATCGAACTTATTACGGAATGCTGCTTAGGCAAGGATTATCAGCAAATATGAAATCCACAGATCTGGCGAAAAATCAATCCCACCAACACCACGATATCAAGAATGCTCTTCACGTCTATGGTTTGAGTTCGAATCAACCAAGAGGAATCGTAACCCAATTTTGATCTACATACACTGATGAGAATACCTATACTGTTACAGAAGCAAATGCCCTGTAACTGTTGGCTTAACTTTGAGATACATGAACCAGAAAGAGTAGAGGCTACATATTTTTTCATCTGACAAAGAAAAATTAAAGAAATTTCAACGTTGAAATGGGCAAATAGAGGATATAAGTAACTTAATTACAGAAAATTATCCGGACTAATGAATCAAAAAATTGGATCCTCCACGGTGAGTTTCCTTTTGGGATGTTCTCTCTCTGCAATTTGCTTTTGTAAGTCCATGAAAGTGGACCCCTTGTTGGCGAATAATCTGCGGAGGTTAATCACTGAAAGCTCATTGAAGCTTGCGACAGTAAGATCTGCCTGCTCCAAATCATACCTGCACAGCCTCACAGCTATCAACTTCCGAAACTCATAGTGTTCTGTTTATGTTATGTCCAATCTAAAGATAGAATTGGGAAGAGAAATGAAGTGGAGAAATGGCTAGGAAATAGAATAGATACATACGCTGGGTGAGAGCCTATTAAGGCAATGGCCATCATCGTACAGTTGTGAGCGGCAGTTACACCTCTGGGGTCATCTTCAAATACTATACACTTTGATGGTTTGCGGTCCAGCTGCAACAAATAAAATGGATTATAAGGAAGATTTACTTCCTAAAGTTCCATGGAAACCCATTTAGAAGTCCATTGTTATTGTTAAAATATCCCATTCTGTTTGTTTATGGATTTTGATGGGTCTCATACTCATGTAGTCCCCTCAACTTGTCAGTTTAAGCTTTTACATTGTATGTTCGAATTAGGCATCAGAGTAAGATTCCTCAATAATTACACTGCATGCGCAGCCTCCCTTTTGCGCAGTTCTTAATCGGGTTTGCATGTCAAAGAGGTGGGATCTTAAATTTATGTTGTTTCTCCCTCAATCTATTAATTTAAACTTTTTAGTTGGCTTTTTAACAATTCTGATGAGTACTGCAACAATCTCACAACAGCTCACCCAGAGCTGAAAACACCATGAGTTATATAGCTGGAATCAACCAAATGCTGTAAAAGTAGACTGCAGATGTCTTAACGCACCTTCAAAGCAGCTGAAAGAAATCTATGAGCTATCGACTCCATGCCATCTTCTTCTGAAACTACTGCCTGTAGATGACACACAGAATAATTGCTGTAACAATGATAAATCCAGCATTGAGTTTTCCTGCTTTGGAATGAGAATGTTGCTCTTTCCTTCATTTTTTTCACCTTTTCTATAGTGCTCCTGTACTGGGGCTTTCAGCGGATAGATAATAAAGAAGCTAGTGAAAGCAATCGAATGTTGCTCAGCCTTTGAAGCTCATGAGAAAAATGACAATTTTGTAGTTCAAGCTCAAGTTCATGATTATCACACTTACGGCACCATAAAAAGAAACAAATGCTGCAAGGCCATTGCCTACCTGAAAAAACTTGGTAAGCTTCAAGTGGTCGAGCGCCTCAATCATAGTTTTCCGATCCAGACTAGAAACAACAGCACAAGGGACACGAGCCGTATGTACTGCATCCATCCATTCTTTCAGTCCCTCCATGGGTTCTGTGAGCTGGATGCCAAAACATATCAATTGTATCACAATTAACTCATGGTCACGGAGACAAACGTGTCAATAAAATCAATAGCTTGCTCTCACTTCAAGAAGATTATCATAATATAACTGGGCAAGCCTCGACTTCAATCTATCTTCCTCACTTTCTCCATCCCACAGCAAAACCTGAAAATTTGTCAAGGCTTGTTATGCACCACCATCTTGGAATATAAAACATAAAATTCCTCTATAAACATCAGCTTCAAAAGCAAAGGACTTTGCACGGGAGTTGTCAAAGGTAATCATGATTTGATCAAAGATTGCACTTGCTAAAAAGTGGAAAGTTTCCAAATCTAAATGGCATCGCATTTATAAAGGGAGCTGGCATATTTTAACATGTTCAATCATTTATCTCGTGTGATCACAAAATTCAACAGACTGCCACGACAACGTCCCTTCAAGGTTTCAACCTATTTTAACTAGATGAATAGATGGCTCCATTTTGCCATGAGTGGCACGGCCATACATGGAGAAAAGAGCAAAGTTCAGCAATTTCTTCAAGCACAGCCACATAAGATATATTTGTTCTCCTTTCTCCTTCTTGTTCCATACTAATGTAGTTAAGTAGAGGGCAACGATGCACGTCATCCAACGCAACAAGAAAATAAAAAAATTTCAAAGGAGACCATGATTGCAAACCTTATGTAGAAGGTGATCAGCACCTGCATGAAGCATGAGCTTTTGTAATCGGATGTCCTCAGGTAATTCCTTACCTGCAAAATGAAGGCCAATGAACTATATTTTGAAATTTTCATTTCACCTGCTTCATAAAATTCTCAAAAGCAACATCCTACGTTCTAGAAAAAAAAATTATTTTTATTTTTATTTTTATTTTTATTGTCAATCGAAGACTTTGATTTCTATCGATGGCTTGTAAGAGTAAAAGATACCACAAAAATATCACACTCGGATTTTGCAGTAAATCCTATCATCCAAAAATACCGATTCGATGATTCTAGAAGCAGTGAAAGTTCTCATTGACAGGTTGGCAATCTAACAGAATCCATCCCAAAGCCTTACTTACGCATATTTCTCGATATATACATAAGGAAAGAGAACAACCATGAAGTTAGACCATGGTCCTCAAACTTGCTGCTTAAACTTGTTAAGAGCTTCCATTTCAGGCATGAAGCATAAGTCCTCATGATTAACCAATGGTACTCCAAATTTATGACCAAGCGATGCTTAATGCCTACACTGGAGTTATTCTACCAATGATATTTAGGGCATACTGGTGGGGAAGTAATATATACCCTCTTCAATGGCCAGCTGCTTCAATGCTTTCAACTTCAGAGACTGGGTATCTACCTGATATTGAAGTTTAATACGTGAGAACTTGAACAAGTATTGGAGCAAATTATAACTTACAACCTTAACTATTGAGATGTTAATCACCTAAGGAATGCAAATATATGAACTCGTCAGTTTTTAATGTTTGATATAGACTCCATCTGTTTACCTTCAACTTTGGGACCTTTATCATAAAAAGGAATTGCAAATATAGTATTCAGTAGTTTGAAAGTAACCAGTAAGCATTCATTCAGGAGTCAATGATGAACTGAAAAGCTCCACATATCTGATTCTGACCAATCGCACCCCTAGTCAAATCAATTCAGCATCTCAACAAGATAATAGATGTATGAGGCTGGAGTCAAAAGCATTACCACCACATTGTCCCAGGAGAAAATAAGCCCGTAAGCTTCGTCTGGTTTCATCGCATATCGTATACGTTGAAGAAACCCTTCTTGTAGTCTGTCGTTCAGAAAATCCTATCACAGGAAGACAGCTTATAAAACATAGAGAAAGCTCATCAAAACCCAAAGCAGTCACAAAATAGAGACACAAATTTACACAAGAAGCAAGAGAATGCTACCACATCCATCTTTAGAGGGCCATCCGTTCTAAATGTCTCGAAACCCTCCCCATATTCTGCTCCAATTGCCTGACAACCCCAAAATCAATCAAACAAACAAATCAAAACACATTTACCAGCGCGTCTGCACACCGAAAATCAAGAACAGTACTCTGAGCACCTAAAAATCCACCAATTTTGTGCTGACCAATAAAATTTCTCTAAGCCCATGAGCACTAACAATGAAGAACTAAGATTATTCAAGTTAACCATCAATTCATTACAAGCTAATCCAATCACATAAAAGGACGACCTATTGTGTGAATTTTCCCCAAACAAACAAACAAACACAGCACCATCATAAGCATAACACAGAAGCGGCCTCGGAATCTTTCTTTCTATTTCCTCCTTATAATTAGGAAAAGAATACACCAGAACCATTAGCACAGCATAGTACGACCTCAAGAGTCTTTCTTCTTTCCCAGTGACTAGAACGAGCTCAGTTTCTCCACTGAAACAAATCGCGCAGCTCAAGAGCGGACGCAGTTCGAAAAGCGCAAACAAATTAAACCAACTAGCTCACCTCCTGCATGAAGAACTTGTTAGGCGTGATCGGGAATCCATTGACGGCGGCGCTATCTTCGGAGCCGCCGCAGGCGCTGCGAATCCCCAGGCGGTGCCGCCGACACCGGCCGTTCGGCTTCCATTTCTGCCGCGAACAAAACGAGGAGCAAAACTGAGGAACGAACGAATCGAAAGACGGACGGAGCAGAAAAAAATCGGACTCGACGAGACGCGATTTTGTTTCGAAAAAAGGAGAAGGGAGGGGGGGAACGCGCACGGATAGATTGAGCTCGAACGGGGGCGGTTTGCGCTGCGGGAGCTTCGGCGGGAGCAACAGGGAAGAAGAGCTTGCGAGATTGCAGGAGCACGACTCCATTGGCGATCGCGAGAGGCGGCGGCGATGGTGGCGGCGGCGGCGGAGGCGGCGGCAGAGCGAGCGAGCGAGCGAGCGAGCTTCAGGATTTCATCGGAGGAGGTGGAGGAGGCTCTCTCCTGCTCTACGTGACGATGCCTGATGCTTCGAATATTTTCTTTCTCTATTTTTCCTTGAAAAAGACAAAAAAAAAAAAAGAAAAGAGGGAGAGAAAGAAAATTAGTTTGGATTATTTTTAACTGCGAGTCTGCGACCGTACGTGTGGATAACACGTGACGTGACGGGTTTGATCTTCTTCTTTTCCCGGCCCCGTCACTCGCCGCTCACGTGATGCGGCTCCCTCTTTCATCATTTTTGTTCTTTGTTTTTTTCCCTTTCAGATATTTTGTGAATGGATAGCGCGACAAGAGCACGCAATTAAACTATGACGGAAATTTCTTCCGAGAGATAATTACTAATTTTGATCCGATATATAATATCATTAATGAACATTTAATTTCCTCTTGATCTTTAACTTAATACGCAATGTTCAATTTAATCCTAGAACTACATAAAAATATCCAATGTTACATTAATTCAAGTTTATGAACATTATTGAACACTTTAATATAGTAGGACTAAATCGAACATGTACCAAATTTTTAAGGACGACATTGCATATTGAATAAAAATTTAAGAATAACACAATATAAATTAAAAATTCGACAACGATGTTACATAATAAATCAAAATTCATGAACTATTTATATCATTTTTTCTTTCTTAAACAATGAATGTAAAAATTCGAATACATATCACGCAGGCATTAACATATTTACGTTTTCGTGATGATAGTGCACGATAAGAATATATATTAATTATAGCGGCCACATTGCCTGTAAAATTAAATGAGATGCATATCAATGATATCATGCAGGCATTATAATCAACGCATCATGCGTTGTCAATTGGTGCATTGAACACTTTTTCTCTGGCAAATTCTAAGTTGAACTCTAACTTGATGGACGAAGGACAAAAGAAAATGAACACGTAACTGAATATGCATGTCATTGAGCTGAAACTCATCTCGTTATGGATAATCAATTGACTCAGCATCTTTGGTCCGATGATGCTTTCCGTCCAAACACGCAGATCAATTTTCATAAACTAGCTTCAAAAATGCATGAACACGTTCTCTTTCGTAATATGTAGGGCTGCCGAAAAAACACCTGGCCCCAAACGAGCCAACCGGATCCGAACATCACCGGAAATCCCGAGTCTTTTCAGATTAGGCCTTATTCTGGTTCGGGTAAAAGCTAAAAGATTAGGTATTGTTACGATCCTACTCGGGTTTGTAACCCGAACCGAAACACAATGAACCTGACCCACTAAGATGCACCTTATCTGCAAACTTTGACAGTAGGATATGGGATAAAGCACAAAATTAGCAATGAGCTCGATCATTCTAGGATTGGATCAGCGACTTCAAGTTTGAGTGGAAGAATTTCCTGACTGACAAAACTTATGCACATCCATGTTTCTTTACAATAGCCAAAATGACTCATCCTTCTCCGAACACAGCGAGTTCGCCAAAATTCCGCAGCGTCCACGTTTCATAGCACCGTCATTTGTTAGTCGACCAGATCGATAATCTTTGAAAAAGCCATCAACCTTCAGCTTCAGCTTTCTTAACGACCCAGGAGCGGACCATTCGCCTAGTGTTGAAGAGAGTTTCATGAAGTTAGTAGCTGATTAAAGAGAATGTACGTAGTGCCCTTGGGGAGATATCTGAAGATTCACACGTGTTGGCTTCATGCCAGTGAACATAGTGAAGAATTACCATTCATAGGTGTCGAAGCTAGGGAATGCTTCGAAGCAACCGGAGTCGTCATCGTCGTTGTCGTCACCATCTTCATAGTCTTCATAGAACTGCGACGACTACGAAGAGGATGTTGTAAAGGCACATGCTTGGGAAAGAAGAGGAGTTCTGTGCGCAAGTTAGCATAAGAAAATTCACGAACCAGATCGAATTTCCCAACCATAGCAGAGTCCGCCTCATCTTCCATCTGCAGAACATTTAAGCAGCATTTGGGAACTCGTAGAAACCTCAATAAGTGTATATTAATCATGGAAGTGGAGATTCTAGAGTGACCAGTCACAATGTGTCATCATCTCAGGGATCAGGTAAGTCCACCGACGCCGAATCCTCTCATTTGTCGGAGTTGTAAAGAAAGACAACAGTTCACTAAAGTTTGGGAAAATCAAGTCGCCTCAAAATTGCACCGTCTCTCTAAAAAAATGACTCGGAACTACACCGTACTTCTTCCTCTACAATACCATTTACTCCGAGAACTAAAAATCTTGATCTTTCAGCTGAATATTACGACTTATCACCAATAGGTGCAAAACTGTGTGGAGGATAAAATGTTGACCAGCAAAGCGGAAGCCAAATGATGTAGCGATGAACAGAATCGATTAAGAATCATACGTTACCTCAGATGCATCATTTATCTCTCGAAGCAAAGCTTCCCGGTAAACTGAGTCTATCTTTCGCTCCTGGATGATGTACGGTTGCCTCTCCTGAATCAAAAACACGAGCCCAGTTGATCGAAAATGCAGACCAATTGATAGGACTAAAAGAAGGTATCATTTGCAGCTACCTCGACGGACATGTTCTTCCACGTTTCAAATCCCTCTCTTTCGACATCAATCGAATGTACACCCTCTCTGTTCCGAAGAAAGCTCTCCCTGAAGAGCCATCACACCTAAAAAATATGAATTTATATGTTCGACAAACATCTGCGTCCGGCCCTAATAAATTGGAAGCAAATATGCCTAGTATCCACGTGCAAATAAAGCAAAAGGTAAAACCATAAATGCTCATGCCATCTTCCATCGTTCTGAATAACTTCAGCAAGGTAACAAGACGCTCAAAGCAAAACATTCGATAGCCCAAACTAAGAACACAGGCATTGCTTAAGAACACAGAGCGTGGAAGCAAACAGAGGCCGGAGACATTACATGAAGAAGCAAAAGGCCGATCTGGGCTGATCGGCGGCGCTCTCTTCCCCAACGTAGTTACTCTTTAGAACGCCACAGAACCCTCTAAATCTCTTCACTTCCTTCTTGGGTTCTTCGCACTCGTGCATGTCGGCCAAAGCGATTGCCACCGATTCCCCACAAGTATCGCTGCATCGACCCACAAACACTCAAACAACACAAAAATAGAAAGAAAGAAAGAGTAAAAAAATAATGTTCGCCCAAAATGACTCGGGCTCTGCGAATACCATTTCTGGAATGCGCTTCCATCAGCAGCACGACGAGTAGCGCGAACCCTTTTCCTGGCCCTCGCCATTGACGTGCTCAATCGAGCCTCTTGGTGCTCCTCTACCCAAAAGCCTTTCGAACTCTTGCTTTTCTTTATGATCAGTAGCGGCACTTCGCGCTGATCCCAACAAATGGGTCTCGACGAAATGATGATCTAAACAAAGGAATGATGAAATTAATTTATATTATTCCGTGGGCCACGGACAAAATCTCTGTTCTCCCCAACCAGGAGAGGCGAATGGGCAAAATTCCAAAGAAAATGCCCGAAGAATAGAAACTCGCGAGCTACGGTCTTGCGCGGGACTGCAAAAAAGTTAATTTGAAAAGAGTGAAAATGTTTTTCGCGCGGTGGGATGTTCTCTTGCTTACTTTTGGCGAAGTTCCACCTGGCTAACCAGCACGGGACACGTAAGCGCCATGGGAGCGAGTGGTCGATGCGTGGCGCTTCTGCATTTGCTGGGGAAAATAATAAATATGGCTCATCATCGAGAGTTTGAGGAAACGATGGCAATTTTGGATTGGATTTATTCTCTCGCTTTTTGTTTTTAATACGAATCATTCATTAACTTTACAATATCATCCTTTAACATTTAATCTATTCAATATGATATCTAAACTATAACTCAATCTGCAACGCAATTAATGAATTTTTAAATTATTTAATGTGATTCCTCAACTTTTATATTATTTAATCAAGTTAGTTTATACACTATACATAAATATTCAATATTTTCCTCGAATTCGAATTAATAAAAGGACAACATTAATCATTTTCGTATAACTTAGACATGTATCAAAAGTTTAGGGATAACATTAGACGGATTAAAAGTTTAGAGATTACATTACACATTAGAATAAAGTTCAAAACTACATTAAATAAATTAAAAATTCAATAATCACATTTAACATTAATTTAAAGTTTATGGATCATTTGTATTATTATCGCTTTTTCTTGTGGCAAGGTTTTGTTAAAAAATGATATTTCATCATCTAGTTTGCGAATTGATGCAAGGATACACCATGAGACGACCCTTTGTTTTGGGAAAAACAGAGCGACAGTTTCATAGCGGTTAAAACTGGCCCTAAGCATCTTCTCAAGCAGCTACAGCACTACATTTCATCGAATTAATAAAGCTTAAATCTTCACTATAATGAATCTGATAATAAGATTACACACTATATGTAGTCCTCTCTGAAAGCCCAACACATCAATGAAAAATCATCACAACACATTCAAGAAATCCGAATGACGAATTAAGACCCCGGATTCAAACAATCAACACTAACAAATATGGCAAAGGACCATGCGTCCAGAAGGAGGACAATTGCACACTAGAACACACGGAGCAGAGAGCAGAATCTATGGACCAACTAAGGAAATCATCGTAAGTCCGAAGGTTGCACGTTTTTCTTATTGTGTTTTGTCAAGGGCAGTGAGATGTGTATGAAACCGAACTTCTTGCGCTGCGCTAGGAACTGCTTTTGACGGTTCCCTTCAGCCTTGGCTGGGAATGTTAGATCTTCTCTCAGTTCATTAAGCATCTGACTTAGAGCAACCCGTCGACCTTCGGTCTGTCTTCTTGCCACATATTCTTCTGGCAGCGCTTGCTTCCTGCTCAGCACGTCCCGCATCGAAACCGTGGGCCTCAAAACAGGTTTCTGTTCCTCATCAGCAAGATCCGGCCTGCGCATATCTACCAGCGGTGAATTTAGTGGATGATCAGATGGATTGGAGAGATTCACTCTCTTAGCAGGTCCCGCTCCCCTGTGATCATGCTTCGGTGTCCATTTGCGCAAAGCCTCGCCAGCTGCGAGTTGCTTCTTATTTGCAATATCCACTCTGTTTAGAGCCTCTTCCAGGGCTTGCTGACTGAATTTGACTTCTTCTGTTGCATCCTCTAACTTCTTTAGAATAGCAACCTTAGGAGTATTGGCCACATCATTTTGGGACAGGGCCTCTCCTATATTTTTCTTTTGCGTCTTCACTCCGTTCTGAGTCTTAGAGTTGAAAGGAGATGGCCTTTCCAAGAATGAGATTGCATTATCTGGCTCAGGAAGGAGGAAGTGAAATGACTCTTCATTGCTTGATAAAGCCTTTATCTCGAAAAGTGCAACTGCCTCTGCAGCCCTTGCTGCTTCCTCCATCTTCCGGGCTGCAATTAATCTCATCTCAGCAGTCTTCTTGCTAGCATTCATCTGCTGGACTGACGGAACAGCTCTAGATACTCCAAAGTTTCTAGCTTCATCCACCTCGCTATATTGCTCAGGCCTGTAATTCCCATCTGGAAGTAATTCCATGATGTTTTTGCAGTTCCCAAAGAGGTCAGAATTGTCCACCAATAGCGGCTTCGTCCTTTGCCGTTCTGGTTCTTCATTCAGATATGATGCGCCTGCAGGCTTTGATGTCAGCCTCTGGCGGGTTTTCTCAAGCAAGGCTTTCTCTTTCTTTATTTTATTATTGAGAGACTCAACGGATGTTTGAATCAGACCAAGCTCATGTATGGTTTTACCCAGGTTCAACTTCGCTTGATTCAACTCCATCAGGATCAAATCAGGAGACGGAGAAGGGCACAGGCTGGAAGTTCCCACGGCTTGCTCGTGATTGCTCAGAATATACTTATGATTTTCCTTTTTTATGTCCTCATTCATAGGAGTTGGCATCCGTTCTTGTGGTTCAGGGACTGTCATGGATTTCAGCGCTTCATGCTGGAGCTGCCACTTCAAATCTTCCACAATCCTCTTGGTTGTTCCCAGTTCTTCTAACACATCAAGTGTTTCCAGTTCTTTCACAATCAGATTCTTCTCCAATTCTAGTGTCTGTTCTTCCACTTTCTTTAAGTCAACTTCTCCAATTCCCTGAAGCTGAGAAAAGGCAATACACAATGAAAAGTCAGAAAGTGCAGTATTGTCGTTTCACTGCACAACTCTGTGTAGGCAAAGCACGTGCAGTGGGTAGGGTTAGCGGAAAGGAAACGAAGAAAACTGGAATGTGATGGGTTTTCTTTCGTATAGGAAATGGAGATAGCAAAAAGGCATACTGCATTAAGAGGTTCCAAAAGATCACTCCTCACTTCCACAAAGATAACCTTTTAGAGTCATCATGTAACTGTTTATTACCACTTTATGGAGATCCACAGTGTTGGTCATTTCAAAGTAATATGAGAAGATAATTACAAGCATAAAATTAACATGAACTTATTTGCACTTGTCAGGCACACACCGTCTCAGCATCATGAGAAACATTTTCACAATAAGCAACCAACTTCAGGCATAAGCACTTCAAACATGATCTCCATTATGCCGAAAAATGATTCTAAATGGTAAAAGCGAGTCCAATATGTAGAAGTCTTTAATGCTAATAGCACTAGAAGGCGAGACCTCCGACTCACTAGTGAATATACTTATGACGGATTTTCATGCTAAGGGTGTTCGCTCGCCAATGAAATGAAAGATAGGAGGCCTGGTCTCTTGCAGACAGCAGGAAAAGAAACTTAGATTTGTCATCCAAAAGCAAATTTTAGCTTATAAAAAGGCCTCATACATGCAGAGGCTCCCACAGTTATCTTGCTTATAACAGTCTGTTTTTTTGGTTGAAAACTGAAAGAACTAAATTCATCCTGGTGCTGATTCTGTCCTTTAGGCTCATATCATTATTAGAAGATTCTCACGTACGAGAATGCAGAGAGCGAGTGATTCATATAGCTCTTCACATGCAAGTTAAGTGACAAGTTAGCTCTTCTACAGGGTCCTTAACTATAAGTGGGGAAACTACGGTCCTGTGTCCTTGATCTTCTCCTAAAATTCAATTGTCTTGTCATTATCTCGTTTTCTAGTAAGAACACCTATAGCTTTGCGGCCCACTATGAGCATAAAAGCAACTAATGTATGGCAATGGCTCTCATACTTAAGAGCCAACAAAATTCTCAGTTATTAGCAACCGTTGAAGTCGAACATATGCGGAAATGAAGAGCACTCTGCTCGGCTTGGCTTCCCCTCCTAACCCCATATGCATGGACTGGTACAGATAAATATAATCAAGATGTCTGCATTAATATGTCATCTTAGGAATTCCAGTTCTGCTCA
Organism: Eucalyptus curtisii; assembly: GCA_017140595.1. NCBI lineage: Eukaryota > Viridiplantae > Streptophyta > Magnoliopsida > Myrtales > Myrtaceae > Eucalyptus > Eucalyptus curtisii. Next base: position 38,406,572 of record CM029500.1, on the reverse strand, counting down.
ACGAAGCTGATGCTTAAACAATTGTGCATTATGAATCTAATTAAATGAAACGACAAATCACTTCCAATAATGCATTTACAACACATTATCCACGTCCATAAAAGCATAATTTAATAGGACTAATCTGCAAGAGGAAAGACCACAACTTACTTCCTACTCCACACTATGTTATTAAGGTCTCATTGCTTATCAACTCCCTAAGAAAGATAACCCACCGGAACATGCATGAAATTGAAGTATCCAGCAACTACAGGACCTGCAACTCACTGGTTTTGTTTCATATGTAGCAATTGCATAATAATTTTTTTGGAACTTTATTTCCAAAGAAAAGCAGAGAAGCCTCTTTGGCATTAATGCCAATTCGAAACAAAACAAACTCTTCCCACAAGAAAGCAACAAAAACAGTCGACTGACTAAACTCGAACTGAGTAAAGCAATCTATAGACATATACGTACTTAACAATAGAATTAATCAATCATTGCACAGAAACAGCGTGCTCAAATCGAACTTACATGAGAATGCCTAAGTCCAAGGCCGTGGAGCGAGAACCAAGATCCACTCCCTTCGAAATGAGTCACCGCCTCCTTCACCGACCCGAACGGCGGCGAAGTATCAATCTCGACCCTCAAATTCACCTTCTTCGCACCCGCCATCTCGGTGCCGCCGAGCCCGTAATCGCCTTCCGGGCTCGGGTAGTACTCCTTGGAGCAACAGTTGTCCGGAACACCATCCGGGTTCTCCGCCATTGCCGAAGCAGAGGTGGATCTTCTCGCGCGGGATCAAGACCCTTTAAAGAACCCGAAGAAAAAGAACCCATCATGGAAACGAAAAACCAGAAAAAAGCGATCTCTGGCGGAGCAACTTTTGAATTACCAAGAACAATAATGGACCGTCATGATTATGCCGCTGCTGGCGTTGCAGAGAGATAGAGGGGGTAGAGAGAGAGAGAGAGGAAAAGGTGAAAATGAGAGTGGGGAGTGAAGAATTCGAGAGGCAAAAGAAGATGGTCCACACGGGACGAGTGCACTGATTAAAGAGAGAAACAGGGCGAAACAGGGGAAAAGGAAAGAGAAGATAAAGGAGGGAACTTTTTCCGGGGTTCTGATTTATTAAAGGCCACGGCGGGGGGGCGATTTGAGGGGGCGGCGAGGATCGTGAGCTTGGATGGCGATGTGGGTACGCGGTTTCGGATTGGTCGATGACGCCCAGAAGTCAAACGAGAGAATGTTCCAAGAATCGATTTCTTGAAACGTGCCGGCAGCGAGAGAGAGAGATTGCGGGATCTTTCTTTTGCTTTTCTTTTTGGTTGTTGGAGGTTGTTGACGAGTCTTTTCCTTTTTTTCCTCTCCTTTTTCGTATAACGGTGATTGCGGTAAGAAATTCCGGAACTTTGCTTAAAAACTTTATCGCCTTTTTCTTTTCCCGATGATGATGGGCCGGGCTTTCAATCAGAGGCCCCCCGACCTGTCGCGGCTATTGACATTTCAGCTTGGTTAAGCGAGGGGAGTTTCCGCTTTGAGTTGCATTTTGTGAACTTTTAGATAGGAATGAGAATAATCCGTCGGTTCAATGATGGCCAGCCGCTCAATTAGATCCATAATGGTGCCAATTGAAAAATACAAACTCTTCTTAATTGCATTTTGAACTTTCAAATGCGAAAGAATAGAATTTGTCGGTTCAATAATAACAAGTCGCTCACATAATTGGATTCATAACGATGCCAACTAGAAATAGAAGCTTTCTATAGTTGTCAAGGATGAGGACCTCTGTTTTGGTTTACCCTAGTGTCAATTCAATCCAAAACATTTTCAATTGTGTTGGTAAAGTCTTAAACTTTTGACAATTTGATAATTTAGTCCTCTCGACCAACTTTGATAAAAAATTATTGATATGGACGCCGACTATTTTATATGGTACGATTGACATTAACATTGACAATTTTTAAAATATTCAAAACTCAATTGCACTTTAATGACATATTTTAGGATCTAATTTCACCTTTTAAAAGTTTTCATATTTGATTGCAATTTCATGACAAGTTGTAAAACTTCCACTATACTCATCTCTTGATTTCATATACCACATTATCTAAGTGATACACATACAAATAACCTAATATTGTGTATCATGAAATAGAGAGACTTATTATTTGTTGTACAGTATAGTATCGCCTATTCTTACATAATTGAGGACCTCATATTCGTTGGTTTGAATCTCATTTTACTTTTTAGACATTATACCTGAATTCAATGGAGGTGGGATTCACCAAAAAGGCGTATGATCAAAGAGGGAATTAGCAATACAATTCGGGTTTGACTTTTCTTAATATAAATAATCCGAACCAAATTGACTACTCCAAAGTCCGCACTCCACTAATTTAGGATAGAAAAATGTCAAGAAAATTGTGTGAACTTCAACTTTCGATCAATATGAATTGAGTCGAGAGTCGACCGATTGCTATGAGAGAATTCCCAACATCTAGCATAAGTCCCATGTGACCGATTGAATCAATCCTCTCAAGCTTGAGCAACAAGACCTCCGTGGCTTGTGTCTATCTCTTGTATCTGATGACGTCGGTGGAAACCCTACCAAGTGGACCGTAGTTTAATTTTTATTCATAATTAAGTCAATTTAGCATGCTGACTTAGACCAAAAGGGGAAAAAAAGCCGTTAAGAATACATTTAATATTTGAAATCTATCTTGTAAAGTCTGGAATCGACTTCGGTTTCAAGGTCTAGACGGGAGCTAACCAATTCCTTTTTTTTTTTTTATCTCATTTTTTAATTCCTTGAAATGACAAACTCTAGTAAAACATCCTTTTATTTACAATCAAGATAAATAGCAGCTATAACAAAATAGAGTCAGCAACAACAAGAATATAAGATGCAAGATAAAACTTAAAGGAGAGAATTGAGGTTTCTGGGCCAGTCCTACGGTCATGTCCAGTCTGGTTTAGCACCCAGAAGCAGGACCAGACCAATAATAGCCACTACCAAAAATTTGAAACCAGAATCAGCTTGGTAGGATTGGTCCAGTCTGATTTTAGGATCTATCTAATTTGTTGCTCACCCTTACACGGGACCATAATAAAGAGTAGTGGGGGCAGAAAGAGAACCGAACCTTCCCCATCATTCCTAATATTATTTTCCGCGTGAATCCTTTTATAAATGAGGAAGTACAAGCGTGCGAAAGTAAATACAGAATCAAGTACCCTAATCGTGATTAATTAAGTTGAGAGGAAGGGGATATCGAGATTTGAGGAGCTTGCACGTGATCCGCAGTCATGTTGCCCCGTCTAATCCGCACGCAGACACGGCCACTAAATTGTTTCTCACTCAAAAATTAAATGCTCGACGCTCTCCACGACTTTAATCAACGCCTTGGCTAAAAGCATCAATGAGACGTACGAACTTTGCGGGCATGCTTTAATTAATGCTTTAGAGGAGGCCGTATTGCTATATCGTTACTTGATGAGTCCGATAATTATTCTTAGTCTGAAATCAATCCTGATGGAGCATTTGATGACTTAAAGCTTTTGATCGACACATCCTGTTGATCAAATATGGGGTAAGGATCATATACCTCGTCCTACGGGGATTTCATTTGCTAGCTGGGTTATGCAAATAAAAGTCAGTAATTTAGCATGAAATTGGTAATTTGTAAACCGTTAAAAAAATTTGTCAATTACATTTAAGTATCGGTAAGTTATCAACATATTCATTGAACATAAGTCATTGTATTGAAAGTTTTGTGACTCTTATAAAAATACTTATCAAATTCATCATGGTGAAAAATGAATTTCTATTTTTCAAGACTGAACATCAAGATTCTGCTACCTTACGATAAAATCGTGGAAGCTTAGAACTGCGCAAATCCATGAAAGTATAATAGTCAAGAAGTATTGTTATGCTATATCATATATTCAATTAGAAAATGACCGTTTTATCAAGGACCGTCTCTCACTTCTAAGTCCAACGTGGCGCTGCATCGAATGCAACCACCATGGTACCTAGTATCGTGCAGCTACCTACCATGGCAGGCATGACCTTATTCGTGCGATTTGATGCGAGAGGATTAAAGTAAAAGGAACAAATAATTCAGCTGTAATGGAGTCAGACGTAGCATTTAAAACTAGGGCTACCAATCTGTGCCCACAGGAACTGGTGCAATTGATTGGTTAGTTAGACGATTCATCGGTTCATTCTCGTGTACGGTTGGGTGACGAATTAGTCTTGAATGCGGATCCTCGTTGCAGCACAAAGTGACACCTAATGCTCAGGGAGTAGGAGCTACAAGTGACATTCCTCAGTCAATCTTACACTGAAAGAAGGAACCATAGTATTCTTCTTTTGTTTTTGCTCAGGGAGTAGGAGCTACAAGTGACATTCCTCAGTCAATCTTACACTGAAAGAAGGAACCATAGTATTCTTCTTTTGTTTTTGAACAGCTAAGAGTATTAATACTTATCACGCCAACTTTAAATTGTCCTAAGCAAGACGTTAAAAGGCTTTGACCACCACGCCAACTTTAAATTCAAATTTCATATACCATATTACAGTCGGCAGTTCTAAAAGTGTAAAACGAAATTATATGAATATAAAAATAATATAGGACCCATTGTTAAGCAGTATTTGGGAATATTTCAACATCTCCCTCCTTTCATGTGCAAGCTAGATTAGGAGCGGCCTAATGGGGTTAGACATACATACATGAAATGGATAATACTAACTCTAATACCATATATGGTATTAAGAAAGTTTAACCTAAAAATTTAAATTGTCAGATAAATGCGTGATTTAATATTTATATATTTTTGAAATGCAGGAGTTTAATTTTATGTTAACTAGGGAGTGGTGATTTCATTTTTCCTAGTTTTAATCAGAAATCTTATATATTTAAACTAGTGTCAACTCACCTGGAAGGCCAAGGGAAAATGTAAAGACTTATAGCATCGCACAAATTATATTGAAGCATTCATACATTTTTTTAGGATGACAAATATAAGTAATGACGATCCTTTATATAGTTCTCGAAATGATATGAGAAGATATACACACGTCCCTTCTATAATGACTAAGGGTGTGTTTGGTTCAGCATTTTGAAAGCCCATTGGGAAAATGCAAAACAGTTTAACCTAACAGACTTTAGGTAAATGCAAAGACCGTTTGGTAAACTATGTTTTGAGAATCAACTTTAAGAGAAATGCCATTTGGTAGAAAACACATTTGAAAAGTCCTTTGAGTAATTAATATTAATTTTTTAAAATTTTATTTGCTTAAAATTGGAAAAATAATGTATGCAACTTTTTAATATAAATTTGAAAATAATGCTAAAAAATCAAATACACACACTCACACACACACACACACACACACACACACACACACACACACACACACACACACACACACACACACATTTTTTTTTTTTATTTTAAAAAAAAAGACCAAACCATTCATTGGAATTTTTTAATTTTTATTTGTTTAAAATTGAAAAATATAATGTATGCAACTTTTTAAATATAAATTTTGACAATAATGCTAAAAAATTTTTTTGACAATAAACAATTATATGTCTCATGATCAAGGATAAAAAATCAAATACATATATTTAATTTTTTTTGAAAGACCAAATCCTTCATTGATTTTTTTTTTAATTTTTATATGTTTAAAATTGAAAAAATAATATATACAAAATTTTAAATATAAATTTGAAAATAATGCTAAAAAATCAAATAATACATACATACATATATATATATATATATATTTATATATTTAAAAGACCAAACCCTTCGTCGAAATTTTTTCATTTTTATTTGTTTAAAATTGAAAAATAAAATAATGTATGCAACTTTTTAAATATAAATTTTGACAATAATGCTAAAATAAATAAATATATATGCTAAAAAATTAAATGTATAAATATTTTTTAAAGACCAAAATATATTTAATTTGTTTAGCATTTATATACATTTGATTTTTTTAGCATTATTTTGGCATTAAAAAAAATAATAATGAGGGCAAAATTAGAATTTGAAAAATGAGTGAGGATAGTTTTGAAAGAAAAAAAATAAGTTTCAGCATTTGGTTAAATGCTGAAAACTCAAAATTAGTCCCTACTAGTATTGGGCTTCTAGTCTTCCCAATACTTCAAAATGGTTACCAAACGGTCCAGCATTTTCCAAAGGAGTTTTGGAGGTTGAAAGCCTTTTGGGAATGCTGAACCAAATGCACCCTTTATCCATCATGCGGCTATATTCATTCTCTTAAGTTTTCAGAAGATTGCACAACTCTCATATGAGGAAGTACTTAGTCGAGTTAATTCCATGATGGTCATATTTCAACACCAAGCGCATTGAACGCCTTACCCAATCAAGCCTAGTTGGCTTTCTATCGATATTAGTCACACAAGCCGCATCGCTTAATAACTATTTTCCCAAGCTTGCCATATAGGTCACTTAATACTACGACGCTAGTCATATGGGCGTGTTGCTTAGTTATTGTTTTGCAAGCTAGTCGCATTTCCCGCTTGTTGTTTCCCCTCCGACTCTCAACTTTTCGCCTTTGGTTTCAAGAGGCCAACGTTATCACTAAACTCGCCACCCTCAAATTAGCTAGATTTGAAAGTTTAGCCACGAATAGCAACCGGACATTGCCTCACACCTAATAAACATCGTTTGACTTGATTTCAAACTCAAGCTGACTTAGCACGTTGAGTTTGAGAGGGGATGTTAGAAATAATTAGGGATTTCATTTGATAATTTTATTAATTTTATGTATTTTTCAATATCGTGCGCATATCTTCTTTTGGTCGTGTATATTTTGATTTATATACTTTAACTTTGTCGCGACCTATTTTTTGGTGCACCACCTAGAACTAGGTTAATGGACTGTCAAGTTTTTAAACTTAACTCGGGCTCTCCCAAGCCCATACCAAATCGCAACTTAAGTCTAAATTTTTAAATATGCAGAAGATTATTAACTAGGAGTCGCCACTAATCGGTTTATGGTAGATCGATTAGATACCTAGGTAAAATAATGGGAGAATTATTTTACTCCTACGAAACAGAGACTATGGGTACGGGGGACTTGGTTACACTAGAATTTTCTAATGCCCTTTCGGTACCATTTTATTTTAATTTCAAAAATATTTTGCAGGCGGTATTGATTAATTTTAACCTAAGCTACTAACATACAAATGGTGGTCATGCGGGTGCACAATTAATGAAATAACATTCAATAAACCGAAATGCTAGATTCGTATGAATTTATAAACTACAATTTTATAAAGGTCTATCCTCTAAAAAAAAATTTACAAAAATGCTAATAAAAATGCATGCCTTAAACGTGATTTTCTAAATGACATGACACCTAATTTTTGTTATTATGCAATATTAATCTAAACTTAATATGCATGAATTTTACTTTATATGAGATGCAATTCATATGACATAACTTGAACTATCACTATATGTATGCAATCTAATTTTTATAATCCTAAATATGCATGAGTTTCATGATGTGGGATGAATGACATAATAATTCTATATGCATGTTCTTTTTATGATTTTTTTTTACTCGAAATTAAAAAAAATAATTAAAATGTCTAAAGTGAATAATTTTCTAATCTATAAGAATTAATTTGATTTAACCTATATCCTATCTTAGAAAAAACTATTTTTTTTATTTTAAAAATTATTAAAATATGCAAACTATATCTATGATCTTATTTTCGAGAAAAAAAAAATGTTATTTAGGTCTAACCCTAATCTATTCCAAAAATTTTAAAAAAATGCAATCCTAAAAATATAATTCTAAAAAAATTTCTAGTTTACTAAACCTATATGCTCTAATTTACTAAACCTACATGCAATTTTTATTTTTTTATTTTTTTATTTATAATTTTTTTTAGTGTTTTTTTCAAGATAAGTAATTACCAATTAAATATTAAATCTAAACAATCAAGATATTCAACAAATAGAGGGTTAAAGTAATCGAAAAAATAACTGTTGTCTCACGGGTTAATTTAACAATTATTCTAACCCTACACATCACGACATAGAATTCAAGATAATTAAAAATCTGATCCATGGTCTCACGGATCAAATTAATGATTACCATGATTTAACAATTAAAATTCTACCAAAAAGCCCAAAAATTAATATAATTAAAAAAATGATCCGATGTCTCTCGGATCAAATTAATAATTAAAATAATTTCGGACAAAATTCTTACGGATAATGCCTACAAAATGCACAAATTAACATTGACAAACCATACTCTAACTTAAACAATAATAACACAATTTAAAACGAATAAATAAATAAAAATAAACTACCTAATTTGCTTTTCTCGTTTTCTTTTGCTTTTTTTTTTTCAAAAGAAAAGCTCGGCAGTTCGTGCGGCTGGTCACCGAGGGGATTGATCGTTGGTCTAGCAAAGGGGACTCCGGCGAAGGCGGGTCGCGGAACGCGATGGCACCTAGGCGCAGGGACAACCGGCGGAGCAGGTGCGTCGCGGTCGGAGTTGAATCGGCGGTAGCTTCGCCGACAGTGCGTTGCAGGCGAAGGACTCCAACGGTGGGCGAGTCGCGGACCGGCGTGGGGGTCAGCGATTGAACGGAGGAGTCGCGAGCGGCGGCGCGGTGGAGGTGATGGCTGGTGTCAGGATCGTCGCGGCCTCCGGAGGACGAACTATTAGGGTGTTCGTCGACGAGCAGGAGAGGCGGCGTCGGCCGGCGCAGGCGGAATCAGTCGCTGGATCTGGGTCTTCTGTCATCGGGGCAGAGGGGGATTGCAACCGTGCGGCTGGATCTGGGTCGATGGTGACTGACAGATCCGGACGGGAAAGGGAAAGTAGTGTGGTCGCAGATGGACTTCGTGGGCTGCTGGTGCGATGCCGCTTGTCGCGGGCGTAGTCGCGGGTGTGTCGGAGGCGAGCAACGCGAGAGGTCCGGGCGCGGCGCAGCCGCGTCACTCGGGCGGGGAGACGTTGGGCGGAGCTCGGCGTTGGATATGGCGGGCGTCGGTCCGCCGTGCGAGAAAGCAGAGGTAGTGGCGACGGTTGTCGTCCGGGCGCAGGCGTCGGAGCGAGACGGCGGCGTCGATTGTGCTGAGGGGGCGTCGGCCAAGGGGGTCGCGGTGCAGCAGCGAATGAACCAGCGAGGAAGCAGAAAGCTTCTGCTGACTTTTCCTTTTTTTTTTTTTTCCTCTCTTTTTGTTTCTTGCTTGAAGCAAGAGAAACCCCCCTCTCGTCTCCTCACTTTTCTTCTTTCTTTTCACTTTTTGTATTCTTTTCTCCTTCGACGAAGACGAAGAGAAGCCCCCCCTTTAAACCGAAGCCTCGCCTTCTTATTTATAGAGGGAAAATCAAAGTTGTTTTTGCAAGTGAGATATTCACTCAACAACATCAACAAAACAAATGGCTCCAAAATCAAATAACAACTAATTTTTTTGAATTTTAAAATGAAGATATATTTTCAACAACAAAGATTTCCCAAAACCGAATTTTTTATTTTATTTATTATTTTCTAAAATATTAGGTGTCAACGGCTTCAATAGTTATCTTATAAAACCTATAAATAGGTTGATGTATTCTTCATTATAAACATTAAAATATACAAAAATTCCCCATATATTTCTTTCGCTTTATTATTCTTAACTAGTAATTCTCTTAAAGTTTTATTCCTTGCATTGACGATTATCCCATTTTATATAATTAAATTAATGTATGCATTGCGAGTTCTATTAAATAGAGGAAAAAATTGAAACTTTTATATTCTCTCAAATATTTTAGTGAATATGGAACTATTGCGTAATTTTGATTTTGCTTTTTTGAGCAAACACATAATTATGAGGAGGGTTTGTATGACAGTGTTGGACCCATCTATTTCCTAATCTTAATTTACTCGCATATGCTATAATAAAGAAATTACCTGATCATATAATCATCAGAAATTCAAAATACGAGACAAAAGCTTGGTTTCAGAGGCGGAAGTTTCGAAGGGAGATTTTTTATTTTTTGGTCGAAGGGAGATTGTTTATTTTTGAGGTTATGCTATATGTACATAGCCCAGCCTAAGAGATTACACAGCCTTATCATATATCTGTTTTCCTTCCTAACTTCCACCCCCGCGCCACACACACACGTTACAGAATTAAATTGGATGGTTCAAATGGTACACCTCAATCATTCATTTCCCTGCAGTGGTCTAGATTCTATGTTCGCTGCCATAAAATATTTGAGCACTAATGGTCGAACCAATCTATATGTCTCGATTCATATAGCAAGCCTATAAAATAATCATTTTCTAACAGTTCGTGATGACATAATCAGTCGGTCCACAAATAAATATTCATCGGGCAAGGACATACTGCATCAACACTAAACTTTGCCACTTTCCAACTTGAGAAAAAAATCCCCATATGAAAACGTACAAAGTCAATGAAAACGCCTTATTTAATTGCCGCATAAAAAGGGGAAACAATTTAATGACATTAGCCTTTGAGGGGAGAGAAGCAGCTTAAATTATTGCCGCAAATTGCTAAATTCCCACGACCCTCGACCACACTCTCATCAAGATTTATTCTATTCTATTCCATTCTTTTCTCTCCCGATCGGCTTCTTCTTCGGATCTTGAATCTTCAGATCTTGCAAGAGCCTGAGAGCCACCCCCATACACCTGAGAAGAAGAGCCCTTTCTTCACCTTCCCGAAAAGGAAAACAAGAAAATGATGAATCACAGCCTTAACCCTAGGGACCATCCAGAGACCTTCCAAATCAAGCAAGATGGCAAGTTCTTCTCTAGGCTCTTGTCTAGGGAAGGGTCCGGCGCGAACACCTCCTCCCGCCTCCTCTACTATGGCGGGGCCGCCCGCTCGGTGCCCTTCACCTGGGAGTCCCAGCCGGGGACGCCGAAGCACGCCTTCTCCAACACCTCTCTCCGTCCCCTCACGCCTCCTCCTTCCATCTCCACCCCTGTGCTCACCGGTTCCAGCTCCTCCTCGCAGGGCCATCGTTGCAAGCGGAACTTGTCCATGAGCGCCGCTTTCTCAAGGTTCACCTCTAAAAGGTCCCATCGTGCATCACCGTCATCATCGGTTTCTTCAGGGTCGACATCGTCGTCGTCTTGGTCATCTTATAACTCTTCCCCATCCACTTCGAGGTTCCGTATCCATCGCCATTTTTTCTCTTGCTCGGGATCTTCTATGTTTTATGGGTCGAACGACGACAATGAAGAGATTGGCGACGAGAAAGAAGACGGCTACGGATCTCCGGATTTGACGCTGAGCTTCGGGGAGAGGAGGAAATACTCAAACAAGTTCAGGGGTTGCTATTCAATGGGGAACGTGAAGAATAGGTTCTTGTCCATCTTAGGGCAAAGGGAAGGTACTTATTGAAGTCGTGGGATTTCCTTTATGTCGACGTGAGCCGTTAATATCATCCTGCATTGGTGTTCATTGGCACGAGTTCAAGTTTGTGCATTTTCTTCTTGGATTTTTATGCATCTGTCGATGGTATGGACGGTTGGAACTCATGGAACGTCTCGTTCTCTTTCTTTTCTTCAAACTGTCAACCATGAATCTAAGCCTCCTCCTCCTCCTCCTCCTCCTCCTCTTCTTCTTCTTCTTTATGACAGCTACAACTCAGCAGATATGTACGACGCCAATCCACAGTGTTTTGTAATAAGTTACGGATATTCGCTGTGTCGTTTATACATACCATGCCAACTTGTCTATTTTGTTACACTCTTCTTCTTCTCTTCCTTTCCTTTTTTCGTCGGTACCGCGGGTGGTTTCCAGAACATGGGTGCATTAATTGGGGAATTCGTTACCGCCCACTTTCATCTGAGTCTGAAATAATTTATTTTATTTGCATCTATACCTTTCTTTTTTTGGGCTAAAATATATGTATCCACCCGAACAAGGTGATGAATCAATTGCACCGACGCCCTTATCTTTTGATATGACACCATCAATATCAAAACTTCGTCATTCAGCGTTTATCCTAAAAGAAGAAAATGAAAAATGAAGAAGGAAAATTCGTCACTCAACGTAAGATGATCTCAGTCCTGTAGTCAGCGATCTTGTCGGGCACTTCTCTTCTAGTTTGCTCGAACATGGCCAAGCAAATAAGTAATGGCCGAGAGGCTGAGTAGAAAATTGTTGGTTTGCATTTTATTGCATTAGCTACAAAGACTAATCTTGGGGGAGGCAAGCGGAAACTTCCGAATTTATAGGTCGAATGTTGTCAAATATTAAGCATGTTGGAACTGTTTTGCAGTGGCTCTGCCGCTGATTAATTATTGTGTTGGATTCAATTTTCAATTTAAATAATGTTGATCACATGAGACTTATGTAGAAAGCCATACTTTTGTAGCCTACTAATTTATACATTTCTGGACTCCGACTCTTTGTTTTAAGCGATTTGAATTGTCATCTTCGCTAACATCAAAAAATTAAAACAGCAAGCATAAATTTAGAGCATGCTTAAAAAAGTGATTTTGGAAGAGTGTGAGAGCAGTTAATACTTTGACAAATTTGTAGAATCGTTGCATGTGAAGATAACTTGAGATACACACAAAGGAAAAAAAGTGAGTCAATTGAGGTTTTTGACTTATATACATAATGTTTCATTTTATGTTTTTCTTTAACTCCCTATTAGTGAATGCTCTGATTTAATTACATCGCAGCTCGAAAATCCCGAACAAAAATATTTTAAATTGACTAATCGCTCTCGCTTGAACACAAAGGCAGGTTTTGTTCCCGATCAACATGAACATAAAAAAGATAATCGGTTGTAAGGCGAGGAAGAGGTTATAGTTGTACGTTTATCAACATAATATAAACACAAGCGTACCTAAAGTAAGATCATGATTCTGTATTCCTTTTGTGACATATAAGGACAATGTTGCTAAATTGCTAATTTGTATATTGTGCACGCGAGTCATTGGTTGGAGAAGACATTTGGATAAAATGATTGAATGAGCAAATCTTTGAGAAAAGTAAAAAAAAAAAAAGTCCTAAATAGATGCAGTTCTTAACTTTTTAATTGGACCAATTTAATCCTAAATATTTTCACATTTTGCCAATTGAGTCATTTGACCAATTTAGATTAAAAATTGCTTTCGTGGACATTGGCCATTTAATGTAGCACGGTTAGCGTATGACCAACATTGACTTGAACATTTTTTTAATAATTCTTTTTTTCTTTTTTTTTCCTTTCTTTTCCTTTCCCTTCTATTTCCGCCGATGGCTGGCATAGGTCGAGTGGCAAGTGTTGGCTTCGCCTGAGCAAGGGTGAGCGCTGACAAGGCCAGCCCTTGCCTAGGTCAGTGCAACCTGGTTGAGTGTCGCTTGGGCAAGGGTCCACCTCACTAGATCTAGTGAGGGTGGCCTTGTTGGTGCTCACCCTCGCTAGCCATGGCTTGTGTCGGCCATCAACAAAAAGAGAAGGGAAAGGAAAATAAACAATAAAAAAAAAGGAAAGGAAAGAATTATTAAAAAATATTCACGTTAGCGTCAATCGTGCCCCATAGGATGGTCAGTGTTCATGTCAGTTATTTCCAACCTAAATTAGTCAAATGGACTCAACCGACAAAATGTAAAAAGATTAAAGACTAAATTAGTTCAACTGAAATATTTATGACTAAATCAATACTAATACAATATATTTAAGATTTTTTTATACTTCCTGTAAATCTTCAGTCAACTGCTATGGTGGAAGTGGCTGCCAAATATCAGATGGACCCCATTGTTGGAAAGCAAATCTGAAAGGGACTAAATTATGTAGGTTTATACCTTCATTTTGCTCAAATGGATAATGTAATCAATTCATATATTGAGACAAGAATATCTATAAATCTTTGTAGTCATGACTTATGCTTTGACCTATACAACAGTACGAATCATCGACTATTTTCTAGTGATTGGTCCAGAAATCCAAATCACTTCAATTCATTATTTTTCCTAATATAATTCTAATCATTCCGTTGTCCTTGGCTTAATGGATCGATCCTAACTTTTGCGTGCTACAGTTGATGTAAGATTGGTCTAATTACTCTTGTTCATAATACTAGACGCGCATCAAACATTTTGTTCATTGATGTTGGTCAAATTCATTAGAATGACAAATTTATTTCCGAACAAATTTTAAGGTAGGAAACATTTTTATAAACATGCGGATCTAAACTGAATCCTCTAGGAAAATTTTCATATTATAATTTTGGATTTTGTGTGGTTTGGTGCCATTAGTACCCACTACTGGATTTTGATTGTTCATATTGACTTTTGTGAGAGGTTGAATCAAGAAAGCTTAGGGCCCTAGGCCCAAATAATAGTCACGATTTTCCGAAATTAGATGACCCATTTACGGAGACACTTGGCCCACTGACGGCCTGAAAGCCCATTAGGAAGGCAGCAAAGGCAACTTGTATTCTCCAAATGAGCTTCTCTGCTTGCATGAAATACCGGTTACCAATCTTGCGATTCCTGCAATTTGAACTTTTCATAATACTTTAGAATCTATCTAGTTTTTTTTTTTAAGAAAAAATAATTAATGTACCATTTAGAATAATGCAAAATTGATGCACTTTAACTTGTAGTATTTTTTAGAATTTTTAATTTGTCCAACAACACCACGATCAGAGTTTACTTCGATTGTTGGTAGCAACATTTGATTTTCTCTGTGAAATCTTCAATTGTAAGGATTGCATGATATGAAAAACCTATTAAGGTTATATCTTCTATCAAGTATTATTACGTCAATTTTTTAAGGTTACCTTAAGCTAGTTATAGTCATTAATTGAACATGGCAACGGTCGTCACAGAGGACCACCTTGTCAGACGATTTCATTAACTACAGCACTTTCAATTTGATCGGAAACGTACTGCGGAGCGCTTTCTTTTGAATTTGTTAAATTTCTACTGAGGTTTTCTTTTCTAACACAAGTATAGCATTGTACTTTCGATTAATCGTTATTAACCACATCGCCGAATTTCAGTCTAACACGGCTAGTTCAACAGAGATAAACAGAATGCAGGTAAGAGTTAGTAGCACAGCGAGTACTATACATAATAAAAGAAAAAAAAAATTGACGAGACGGCCTCATCAAAGGATATTATAATAACATAGTAACGTGTGACAGTAATATTCTTAAAGAAGAAAAAGTCGCGAGTGGAGATGTTATTGGATAGGAATTCCTGACTCGACCGGCATCTAACCATTGACATTCAGCCATCGAGAGAATACCAGATTCTCTTTCTTGTTGACCAGAAAAAGATAAAACACGAACGTGGATTCTGAAATGATAGATGGCTTGATAGCTACACCGCAGGGCCAAGTTCATGAACTAGGGAGGAAAAACACATGCTCGCTCGTTCGTAGATGTGCGCTAGCTCTCCCCGTGTATATGTGTGTTGACCAAAATTAGCCGAGGGTTTGAAACGAATGTTTGTTTGGTATTATAAAGTTGAAAGAGAGGGAGAGGGAGGGAGGAAGAGGGAGAGGGAGAGAGAGAGAGAGAGAGAGAGAGAGAGAGAGAGAGGCGACATGACTTGCGGATCCAAGACTCGGATCTCATTGGGTGACCATGACCGTTCTGATTAGATTAAGAAAGTGTTGAATTGAAAATCAAGAGGGAGGTCAAGGTATTGACTGCCATGCGATGCCTCTTTACAGTTGTCTTTTCCCTTTCTTTTTGGGTTCTGGGTTTGGGTGCAAAGGACTGGAGGTGGTGCGTGTGTATGCGTGTGTGACAGGGAGAGAGAGAGATCAAGAAATGGTAAGAAATCCTTGGTTGGAGATGAGAGAACAATGGGGCGACTTGTTAGGCTTAAAATACGGGTCAAACAAGAACAGGTGGTGGGCAATTTCTTGCAATCTAAGCAAAAAAAAAAAAAAAAAAAAAAAAAAGAGAGAGAAAAAGAAGAAAGTAGAAGATACATTTAAGTCATAATTTAATGTTATCAAACCCAGTTCCCTCCTTTTCTTTACCCTTTTCCCCTTTTCCCTCCCTTTCACCACCCACCCTTGATATAAACATCCTTCAGATATCACTGCCAAGACAATTCCCCATCTCATTTCCTATTTTGTCAGCATCGCGGATGATTCGATATTAGTATGGTTATGTTTAGTTTAAGGGTGGTCGTGATTATGGACGGTCCTTAATGATAGTTTTGACAAAG
This sequence comes from Eucalyptus curtisii, assembly GCA_017140595.1. NCBI lineage: Eukaryota > Viridiplantae > Streptophyta > Magnoliopsida > Myrtales > Myrtaceae > Eucalyptus > Eucalyptus curtisii. The sequence continues at coordinate 38,390,384 of CM029500.1, read as the reverse complement.
ATATTTGGCATACTCTCTAAAGACAACCATTATCATGTCATAACCCTTAATTTTGTGAACGCATTTAAGGAAAATGTGATCGTATTAGCCCTTAATTTACTGTATGAATGATGTGGTGGACATGACTAATCATAGCAATATAAAGCTGTACTCTTGAATGGGACACATAAATTCATCTACGCCATACTCTCTTGTGATCATACGCTTATTGCGGTGGGACATATAGCAGGTATGCAAAAACACACGTTGGCCATAATAATTGTAGGGTTTGTCTGAAATTCAGTTTGGTGGGATTGTACTTGATCGAATAGAGATTTTAGGAGCGGAAGGTATTTGTGCATTTCATCCATTTAGTACTTGACGTGATCATCATAATATAATATTTTTTTATTTTAAATTTCATCTTCTTTAGGGCTGATGATTATGCAAAAATTATTAAGGTTTGATGCAAGATGGTCTGCAACATGTTGAGCCTGCTGGTGCACAATGTTACCAGCACTCAATCCAGAAGAAATTTGGTGTTCCTCCTTATCTCCGAGCAGTTAATTTGTTAAGGACGACACCCGATCTATACATGTAAGCAGAAAACCTAATTATGCCGGCTTAAACACTGTTAAAGTGACACTGACAGCCATTCCCCGAACATCAGAGCTGTCCGCATATGATAATGTTGTAGGTGAGATGTCTCATATATCATCACATGTACCTTTGAGTCATTCCTTTATGAGGCTGGGGTGCGTTGAGTTCCTTAACAAGAAAAGAAAACTCACCCTTATCTTGAAAGGTGTCCAATCTTTTTCTGTGGACTTACTCAGAATTGCAAGCTCTTGCTCAGAAGTCAGAACAAGATCAAGTGGCAATGAAATTGATCAACCGTAACAGTCAGATTACAGTTAAAGAGAAGTAATTACGAAAGCTAATGACGCTGGTCAAGCTGTCTCTTTACTGATGTTAGAGCAAAGGAATGAGTGCTTGCAAAGGTGATCTTTTATTAATGAGCTCTCTCTCACTCACCACCCCAACCCCCCGCCCCGCCATGTGTTTGGTTCTCCATGTGTTTGGTTTCTCCGACTGATCGTCTAATAGGTAGAATAGATGATGTCTACAATTAAAATTGAGCCAACCTTTCAAAATATAGACACGATTGCGGTTTCTACACGGTGATGTAGAAATAAATTTCGTTTTCGGGACTTGATCCCCAGATATGGTCATTTCAATGAAAGAGTGGTGGGTTCCTGATTTTGACAAGAAACTAACATGCCCGGTGTCTCTCCCCCCACAGAGAGTACAGCTTTTATATGGTAAGGACTTAAAGCGTAAATAATGTCAGGGAGATGCTAATAATTCTTTTTTGTCCTATTTTCATACATCCTCGTTTTTCTTCTATCTCACCACTTAACCAAAGTCACTATTGTCTGCACCGAAATTTAATGGATCGAAAGAAATCGATCTCATTTGAGGGAAATAAGGGTAAAGTCTAAAGACATTTTATGATGGTACATCGTGAGTGATTTTGCCTACTGTGCAATGCATAGAGTTAATTTTTTGTAGTATTTTATATAAGGAGACCTTTGTTTCTTGCAAGTCTTTTGTCTAAGGAGGCATACGCAATTCTCGGGATTAACGTCCAAAGAGACGATCACTTTTTTCCTTAAAGCCATTGGTGCCTTTGAAGTTACAATGACAAAAGCATGTGCGTGATTAGGTAAGCTGCTGTCTTATCACAGCTACATATGATATGATTGCTAGGACATACACCATATGTGTTTAGGTTTTTGAATGGTTGCTACAAGAGGAATGCCATATATGCATTTGTCTTGAAAATAACCAATCCCACTTTTAAAGGTAGATTGCATGATACACACGGACGTACATAAAAAACCAATTTGTGTAAGCTAAACTTTATGTAGGCAGTATATATAACAGAGATCCATAGATGTGATGCTGTAGTTAGTATAGAATTTTACTAAATATTAGTTACTAGGACGCATCTCAAAATTATGTAAGTGGATTAACTATATTGCTCATAGAGTTTCCTCGTTTGAAGATTTACTAATACACAGAAAAAAATATTTAAGATTAGTTAATAGTTTAAAAACTCAATTTTAGAAAAATTCAACTTTAAAATTGCTAACGTATGTAATCTACGTCGCAAAAGATTTAAATATAGTCAGTGCAAAGGGAAGAAGCAGGACCACATGCAAGAAGGAAAAAGCAAATGCAAGAAGTGGAAGCAAAACAAAACCCAAGAGGCCGGCTGATTCTAAAAAGTCAAAAACATTTAAGGATTCACACGTGAGCAATTCAGTGAAGGAGCTGGCATCTATACATCTCCCTCTCCCTCCCCCTCTCCCCCTCCCCGCCCTCTCTCTCCATTGATGCCCTTTCTCTGCTGTGATCTCTCTCCAATCTCATGACAGCAGAGATTCGTTCTTGCTCACAGCTCTGCAACCACCACAGCTTCTGAAACTCAACGTACAGTATTTTGAACCAGGAGAGCAAGGTGAGGTCAACCAGATCACCAAACTTGTTAAAACCCCCCGCTTGTTTCAGCCTCCTGCTCATATTCCTTTTCTCTTTCTATTTTAAGCACAGGACCACCTTCCCTGTTCTATCTTGCCTTTAAAGTTCTCTCTTTTTTCGCTCCCCCTCTTTATATTACTTTCTCCTTCCTCCTCCCCCCCTCTCTCTCAAAAACTCCACCTCCATACCCAGAGAGAGCATGCCTGAATGTCCAGAGAAAGGTATGACTTCACAACTCTCTCTCTCTCCCCCTCCTCCTCTCTCTCTCTCTCTCTCTCTAGCAATCATGTCAAGACGTGCGACTAAAACATATCTCTTGGCACCTATGAGGCTTTTGGGAGCTTGTCTAAGAACCCTGATCAGTTTCTTGTCAGGAAAAGCAGCACTCTTTTTCTTGGGTCAATCAATTAAATAATAGCATCACTTCAATAAGCACTTACACTATAGCACATTAAGGACTAGTACTTCCTCTTTGGAACGATCTTTCACTGGGTTGTTTTGATTTTAGTAGGGAGAGATTTGATGAGATAGGCAAGAAGATCAAAAGAGACGGAGATGCTTCGCATCATCATCTTATGGGAAGGAGACACATGCTGGGTCCTCCAGGAACCCTAAACACCATCACTCCCTGTGCAGCCTGCAAGCTCTTGAGAAGGAGGTGTGCTCAAGAATGTCCTTTCTCTCCTTATTTCTCTCCCCATGAACCCCAGAAATTCGCTTCTGTTCATAAAGTCTTCGGCGCCAGCAATGTCTCCAAGATGCTCATGGTATTTATAAAACCCTAGTTGCTAATTCGTGATTAACTGAAGTATCTCATGTATATGTGCCTTCTTGTTTCTGTTTTTAGATTGAAATCTGATAGTCTTTCGCTTATGTATATTTAGGAGGTACCTGAGAGCCAAAGAGCTGACGCGGCGAACAGTCTCGTCTACGAAGCGAATGTGAGGCTGCGAGACCCAGTTTACGGGTGCATGGGTGCGATTTCGGCTTTACAACAGCAAATTCAGTCCTTGCAAGCTGAGCTAAACGCGGTGAGGTCCGAAATCCTCAAGTACAAGTATAGAGAAGCAGGCATCATCAGTCCCACTTCTCACGTGACTTTGCTTTCACCGGGCACAGTCTCAATTGCCGCGCCGCCTCCCACCCCGCCCCCGCAGTCTGCTCCCACCTCATTGCCGCCTCCTCTCCCGCCTGCCTCCTCGCCTCCTTCCTTGTTTACACAGCCGGGTGGCACAACTGACTACGGCGGCATCTCCAGCGGGAATGTCTCTTACTTTGGTTAAAACTTCTAAACTTATTACTGAAAGATCTGATTTTATTTTTCTTTCCCACGAATTATTTGGAATAAAATCGAGAGCATGATTATATTGTTAGCTGATTTACTTTGGGATAGGCAACTTAGTCTTCTTCAGGATTCTAGACATCCATAGAGTTATCATTATGTTTCGAGCCAAGGTTTATTATATAGTTGGTTTCCTGTTCCACCTCTAGCCATGTATGTAATTTGCTTCTAAACATGTATCTCATTTCTCACTTTCGTATCTTATATACTGAGAGTCCTCTCTGTGTTGCTTTACATATGAAAACATTTCAGTTCTCATTGCACCATGAATATTTGTCAAGTTTCTGCCACATCTCCGTTTTCCTCTGGTAGAAGAAGCAACAACAAATGGAAAAAAGAGCTGAAGATATAAAAAAAAAAATTGAGAAAAGAGAAAAAGAAATGACGTAACCTAGTTTAGTCGTTAGCTCCTCTATAGAAGAGAGCAAGAGTTTTGGCTCAAATGTCTAGATGTTGCACGTGTGGAAAGTAGTTGACCACATGCAATCTTTTTCAACATGCTCTTCTGTGCCACACTGAAGTGACTCTGAACATTACTTCAAGTTGAGGGAGACAAAAGGCATTGTGATTCAAAGCAGTTCCTGAAACTTAGGCCATCTAATTTTTTGCACTTTGTCAAACTTACTGATTGCTTTCACACAACTGTGCGTTAGCTGGGTAAATTCACCATCTCCTTCCTAATATTTGCTTCTTTCACATATATAGCATTAATCTTTCTTATATTTCTAATAGAAAAATTCCTATAGCTATGTTGTCACTTTATTGCCCTTCCCCTTTCCTTGACCATTTTTTATTTACAGATCATCTCTTTAACTCCAAATCATGTTTTGATGACTTAGTCGAGTACTATAATTAATTAAGTATTAGATGAGCTAGATAGCGGATTTGTTCCCAAAGTTTTTTTTCCAATTTTTTCCCCTCAAATAAAAGAGGTGGTAAACATAATTTAATTTTAGGAAGAGAAATCATATTTTCGGTTAAGCCTAAATTCTTAAGTTGACTATTTCTCTAACTCTCTCTATCAAGAACCTAGAATAGGGGCCTTAATTATGTCAAAGACTGATATGAGGTCAATGTGCATAGGTTTGCTAAATGACAAATTCATGATGATTTAATTTTTCTTTAGGTTTAGCTCCACCCAAGTAAGTTTGGTAGAGGAGCTGTGGTGGATAAATTGGACACAATTCAGGGTCGATGAATATTGCAGATATTCATGTTTATGTCTCATTCTGAAAGTGTACACTTTTATGGAAATTTGAATGTTAATGCGCAAGTTTGAATATGTATGGTTTTTCAATACTCTACATTTCAAAGTCTACCAATTAAGTCACATCATGGTTTAACATGACCAACAAAAAACTGTCTTGGTTGATCTTTCATATTCTTTAGACGTATGAAATTGTTAATTTGATAACTTAAAAAAATGAAGTTGTTTAGAGAAATCAAATTAAGTGGTCAGCAAACCATAGAAATATAGACGAAGAGACACAATCGGTATGAACCATTCATGTGTACAATTTAGTACAACTCAAAACTATCTACGATCATCATATTAACTAAAGAAAAATGAAAATCTAGGGGGAGGGGGGGTGTTATTGCTTACGCTTGATTCATAAACACTTTTAGGTCACGTACACATATATATTAGAATATACAAGATGGATTTACGGTTGAATAGTCAATGGTCGTGCCAGCTAAAAGGTAGATGATATGTACATCGAGTTCTGATGATGATGGGTGTGGTTTCCTTGGCGTGTGGACATCAACCAGCTTAGCGGGAAGGAGTGAAGCAATTAAAGATACATATGGTATCGATCGAGCTTCATTCTCTTCATTCACTCGCTCTCTCTTCCAGATATTATTTCTTTTGATTCTCTTCAGGATTTCTTTCTCAGTCCATATATTACATAAAGTCATTCCAATCAATTTTAATATGACTAGCGTATTGAATATCACATATGGTCTCTATCGTGCCAAAGTTTCTCAAATCCAAATGGGATGTGATGGTATTTGGTCTTAAGTCGTGGTTGCTTGAATTAGTGGCATCTTCTAGTCCGGGTACAACCCTCCTTGGATTCCACACATCTCTCTCTCTCTCTCTCTCTCTCTCTCTCTCTCTCTCTCTCTCTCTCTCTCTCTCTCTCAATAAATATATAAATATATATTTATAACATCATATTGTACATTAACGACGGAATTAGTTGAATTCACAAAACACGCGATTATGATCCATGTGCACTTCTGGATGATGGGTAGTTTTCTCAATCTAAACATGCCACTGAAGTACTGTCGCTCAAGTAAAAAGTGCACTTTGTAGAGGGACACTGGTTATAAAACTTATGATAAGGAACATTTCATGACCATTGCCAGTGAAAAATCTCTCTCCACAAATAATGCTATCGATCTTAATTATCTATGTGCAGTTCTATCGATAGAACGATTCATTCTTGAATGCACATATGATTAGGTATTAACACCACGTCTAACATAACTTTCATTAATTTGCGTCACCCTTTCCTTCAACTTTTATCTCCCAAATTGAATAAGATCATGATTTTGGCGTAACATTTATTTTTCTTCCGACTAATTATTTCAAAATTAGTATGCGATGTCGCTGATGGGCAGAGAAAGGTCTCCAGCTTTCCAAGTTACTTCGGAGAGCATCCAGTTGCATATTAAAATTCTTCTGGGGAATGATGGACATGCTTGAAGGCTTCCTCTTGCTGTGAGACAAATATTAAAGAATGATGCGAAGCAGACGTGACCTTAGGAAAACCTTTGGAGAATTTATTAGTGTCCTTGACTGCTGGCATTATGAGGGTTGACAACTTCAGAGAATCTCTGGTAGAACATTATGTCACCTCATACTATATGATAAAAAATAGAATTAGGGTTTGGGATTTTAATGCAGCACTTAAATTACTAACCCAGATTGTTTAGATGAAGACCCCAGTTTGGCTCCTTAATTAAGGGTTTACACGTAGGAGATTCCATGAGTATTTATCTATTTTCCTATCAAATTATAAGTATTAGCTCGAGGTCGAGGCAATATATAAGCTAAGGGCCTGCGTCCTGTTGCACAATCTTACTCTCAGAGCCATCTGGGGTAGCATCCATCCGCCCATCTCTGCAGGCCGTACTTATTTAGAAATCCATGTAATTTGTTGTCTAAATTTGATTAACTTTAAAGCTAACATGATGGAGCACATCAGCATGATGTTCGAGTTTTTACACATTGATGAACATCTCCTAGCATCCTCACTAAAACCCTAGCTTCCTCTCCAAAGACTATGATAACAAGATGGCTCAATTTCAATCATATCATGGCACGATAACTCCACCATATGAAAGTATGAATGTCAAAAAATATTTGAAAAGTTACGATAGAGGATTTCGAAGTGTAATTACGATCGTTCAATTTGAGTGAAAGGGCTTCGTTTTTTACTATCACTATTTTGAAAAGGGAGAAGATGAACAATAGAAAATAAATCTTTATTCGTGTCCTTACGTTGTGTATGAAAGTCGACAAAGCAAGCGTGAGATCTCAGCATATGTACTTGTCTATAATCGGCCCATGATGGAAATTGAACCGTGGGCTAGTTTGTTTGACTTTGTTGTTCGCTTTGATGTAAGTTGAAATGCTTAGTTCAAATTGTCGCTCAAACGTCTGGTGAGAAGTAGTCGGTTGTCGTTGACTCGCGAGAAACTCGAACGCCCAACCCAATACCATTAACAAAATGGCTCGATAGGCTTTACTTGGTCGTGCTTTTGAAATTGGGTTTTTTCTCGATCGATGAGTACTCGGCATGTCCCGAATTTATACATGTGCACAAAAGCAATGATATCCACTCAAATGTGTTGAGTCTGCACAGATTTAAGTGGTAACAATTGTCTTGAACACTAGAAGCGATGATTGAATTCGAAATGACAACAGGAATGTAATTACTACCACATGAAAGCAGCTTCGAATGCACCCACCACACCAACCAAAAAGACCCAAAAAAGAGAGAGAAGAAAAGAAAAAACAGCAAGAAGAGAAAGAGCCTTCATCAGGCGAGACATTGGGCCTCTCCAGATCAAAGGCCCTCAATTAACCCTCCTGCAGTTCCTCCGAATCTCACCGTTGGATCCGGTGAGGGGCTTGATGTCGCCCATCCTCGTGATGGAGGCCACGAAGTCCCCCTGGAAGGCGATCGGGCTTCTGCTATAGAGCCTCACGAACGAGTCGGCGGGCCCGCCGTTGAAGAGCTGCTGGTCCGAGTGGAGAAGGCCGCGCCTCTGGACGAGGTTGGAGTAGTAGGTGTGGTCGAACGTTATCGGGCTCTGGAAGTCGAGCGGGGCCAGATTGTCGTCGTCCATGCCGTCGATGCCAGGGCAGCTGAACTTCCTCGTTTGGGCCAACAGCACGTCGATGTCGGTCTCGTTGTAGACCCGGTCCCTGAAGTTCGTGCATCTTGATAGTCCGATCGTGTGGCCTCCTTGAAATGGCGCGAAAAAAAAAACATGTATCAAATTGAACGAATCGAACGAACTCTCGATCTCATCTTTCCGATTCGATTATGCGAGATAAATTTTAACTAGTTACCTGCTAATGCCACGAGGTCCCTGATGTTGAGACCGACATTACGAAACGAGGAGATTAATTCGTTGAGGTTGGACGTCGGCCGGGGGATGCTCTCATTAGCAGCTGCTTGGCTTGCGCTTCTTGCATCTCTTCTTCCCAGCTTCACTGGCCACCATGGCCCTCCAAGCTGTCATGCATGATTGTCCAAGGGAACTAAATTAGAACATCGCCAAATCTCTATTAATTGGATATTAATTGCTAGCCGAATTCAAACAGCTCACGATCACGACGGAGTCTCGCGCAATAATCGCCAACAGATCGGCGCACGAGACGATGCCTGGACACACCCCCTCCACGGCGGACTTAACTTGGTCGACCACTTCGAACCCTCGCACTGAATTGACATTTGGAGCGGCGTTTTTCTCTCCAGTGAAGGTAGGTGTATCATCCAGAAGAAGCGATCCGTCGCAGCCCTGATACAACGCGATATCAAATGCGTTTCAACAGTTATACGTATTCTGTCAGCTATAGGTTCGCACTATGCTTGCTAAAAGGCGCTACATTAAGATTAATAGTAGCTCAGGCTTTCATATTCAATTCCTTATGACCTTGGGACAATGGACTAGATTTTGAGCTCTTGCTACTTTGAACGACGAACAGCCATTTGAGTAACTGTGAACATATTGCATAGTATTGGATCATGAAAAGGATTACCCCAGGCGAACTGGTTATAAACCATTTCGCATGATGCTGATTGCACATACGAGCGTGATGAGTGCAGAGTTAGAATAATGTGCGTGGAAAGATTCCAGAAGGTGAAAAAAGATTGGAGGGGGATGAAAGTTACATTGACGAAGCAATCATGGAAGAACAGGCGAAGCAGTGAGGCGCCCATCCGAGCCTCCCTCGCTATAGCGGCTCCCACGATCAGCCTCACCGTGGGGAAGAGGACGGGGCAAGATCTGGAATAATAGTCGAGGGAAAGATGCGCGCTCGTGCTTGCACCGATCAAGACCAAAACGCAAGCGGAACTCAAAACGGCCATTAAAAACGAAAAACTAGCGGTAGAAGAAGCCATTCGGTAACTTTTGGAGAGATACCAAACTGATGAACCGGGTGTGAGGTGCGCTTGGTGGGCTTGGGAATTTTATAGCGAGGAAGAGATGATCTTCAAGACAGGAATACTGTAGATTCATGATAGTGCATGCCCAATTTCTCCTTTTAATAAATGAATGGATGAAGCGATAGATCATTGAGAAAATAATATGAATGTAAATCGTTTAAGCAAAACTTTTGGTTAAGTATCGCCAAATGAGGCCATAAAACTATGGAGTTATTAGGTAGATACTTTGTTGGAGGTCTGTGGGAGGGGACCTACGAATTTAATGAGACCTCCACAATAATTGGCTATCCAAAAAAACATTATTTATGTCCTATTGCACTTGTACTAATTCAATTTTGTACCAATTGAGTTCTAAACCTTTTCATGATTTGCCGATTGAGTCATTTTGGTCAATTTGGTTTGGAAATTACTTATATAGATACGAGCTGTCGCATATGGCACAGCCAAAATAGCCAGCGTTGATGTAAATAGTTTTTACAATTTAAAAAAATTGATAAGAAAGAATAAACAAAAACAGAAAAATATAATAAGTGAAGAATAGAATAGAAAAGAAATGAAAAGTATAAAAAAATAAAAAAAATATATTAAAATTTTATTAAAAGATGTTCACATCACTGTCAATTATCCTACTTTGGCCTTGTGGTCAAACCACATAAGATGGCTAACGTTTACATTGATGATTTTTTATCAAAATTGATCTAGATAAACTCAATTGGCAAATAGTGAAACGATTTAGGATTAAATTGGTACTATTAAAATGTTTATGATGTAATTTGTGTAATTTTAATAGAATTAAGACCTTTTGGAACTTCTCTATTATTCATTGCATAGGTAAATCGAAAATAGAAATTTACTTCTAAACTTAGATGAAACTTACAGCTTTTTCTTGCCACCTCGAATTCAATTTGGCGAACCACTCAAAGCCATCTACCCTCTGTAATTAGTGCATGTATAATTTTTCTTGTTGTAGCCGAGTCAATCTTTCTTGTCTGCAGCAACAAGATGCTCCAGCAACGTCTGATGGGGCCCGAAAATAAGTTCCTAATTCGGGCAACATTAATTCTGAAGATTATAAAAAGTGAATACAAGATACCTAAGAAAGAGATGGCTGTTGCTTGTTGTAGCTAATAGTCCACCTACATTCATAAGAATAGACATGGTGCAAATCAATGTTTGGTTAAGAAAGGACGGCAATAACTCCCTAGTTCTCCCACCTAGCTAAATGGTAGAGAGGTTCATATCAATAGTGCAACCGTACTAGCAGCTTGAATTTTTCATCAAAGATGTAAGTAGTAAAGGAGTATTGTCGAAAATATGTTGTGAGTTTGAGTCCCAAAAAAAAAAAAAGGTTTCCTAATTTTAATGTCTCCCAATTGAGTAGTTACCTTGTTTATGAGTAGGTTCCCTATTTTAAATCGCATTTTTGTCTATGGGTTATCTTTGTGAAGAGAAATTTAAGAGGAGCTTGTGCTCATGAATTACATCCTGACTGTTTGAAGCCGTGAAAATTTCGTGTTAAGATTTATTCTAACTCTTTAGTGAGATTGAGAGATTATTTAGCGATGCATTGTGAGGGCTAAACAATATATGAATTATTGGGGTTGATAAACTTTGAAAATGTTTGAGTAACTCGAGTGGGATTGTTATCTTTGATGTGTTGCTTGATCTATGTTGACACCTAAATTTTACGATTTTATTTAGGATTTAATCATGTACAAAATTAGGAATTAGCCGCCAAAAAGAAAAAAAATTAATTGATAAATTTTAAAAAAAAAAGCCTTAAGGGTCGAGTTGGGTGGGCCGGACCCGGCGTGCCCCCCTTCCTTCCTATTCTCTCCCCCGCGCGTGGGCCAGCTCTTTCGGCCCAACTTCTCTTTTACCCCGTCGGCCCAACCGGCCTCCCCCTTCTCTTCTCCCACGCGCGCGCGGCCCGGCCCGCGTCCAGTCTTCTCCTCTTGCCAGCCTCGCGCGAAAACTTGCAAAAACAGAAGAGCTGGAAGAGGAAAACAAGTGGCAGTAGCAGCATAGCGATAGAGGAGCAGCGAGAGGAGCAGGAGGATCGGGGTCCGGCGTGATCCGTGGGTCTGGGAGCAGGCCAGTCGACAAGCTGGCGAGACAGGAACCGGGCACGCCGACCGTTGACCTTGAAGAGCTCGGAGTACCTGCATACGGGGGGGCAAAACAGAAGCACAAAGGAGAGGACGAGCACAGGTAGAAGTAGAGAACACAAACAGAGAGAAAAACAGGGAGAAACCGAGAGGAAAAGAGGGGGAACAGGCCGGAGAAGGAGCCGAGGAGCCCCGGAGCGTCTAGCTGCCGCCGTAGTCCCCGGAACCCAGCAGCACAAAGAGAGCGAGAACAAGGGAGAAGACAGGCACCGGACCAGAGAGGGAGCGAACCAGAAGGAGGGAGGAAGCTCGAGGGAGCAGCTAACCGTAGAGAGAGGCCCGTCCGCCCGCCGTTGTTTGCCACAGCTCTTCCTCGGATGAGGTAGGTCCCCTGAACCTCGTTGTCCCATTTCTGGAAAACGCCGGGCTGGAGCTCGCGGCCAACCAGCTTGCGCAAGCTCCGGCCCTCGCCGCTTTTGAATTTTGCTCCCGTGTTCCTTATAAGTCATGTTCGAAGACCTCTAAAGCTTGTTCGAGGCTCGATTGAGCCGTAAACCTCTGAATTTGGTAATGCCCAGTAGTTGTTCGACGAAATGCCTCAATGAAATCGCCGCACCCAACCCTCGACCAGAGCTTTGTTTTTGGTCTTTCTACGTTGTTTGGGGTTGTACTCTTGTCACGCATCATTCCTGTCGTTCTTCTAGCTTTTCGGTAGGTTTCCTTGCGTGGTTTGGGTGAGATGAAGCGCGCGCATCTCCTCGGAGTCCACCCGGCGACTCTCGGAACGCCAGCCAACCGGCGGCCGGCGGCGCTCGGCGACGGTCGGACAGAACCATTGATGCCAAGCGATGGCACGACGAATTCTTAGGGCGATCAGTACTCGAGGCGTTGTTGGCGCCGGACAGGCGGAGGAGCTGCAGGAGCTTCGTTGTGCTACTGCTGCGGGAGAAGGACGGAAGGAGGCGACCTGAAAAAGGGAAGAAGAAAATAATAAAAAAAGAAGAAGAAAAGATAACACAAAAATAGAAAATGAGAAATGGGCTTCGCTTCGGGTTGGTTTTTGTTTCGTGGGCTGAATAGGTTGGGCTGAAAATAGAAATTAGAAAATGGACCCTTAGGTGGGCTGGAAAAAAATCAAAGGTGGGCTTTGGGCCGAGAGTTGTCCCCATTTCTTTTAAAAATTCGCGTGGGCCTTTTAGTGGGTCGACCGACCTGTTCAGCCAAGTCAGGCCCGGGTCCGGTCAGACTGGACCCGACCCAACCTGGTCGAATATAATTTTTTTTTTTTTAAATTAAAAATTAAAAAATTAATTAAAAAACTTTAATTTTTTTAAAAATTAATTAAAAAATTTTGAAAATCCAAAAATGTAGAATTTGGTTAGGAATTGCCATGTATTGCATTTTTAGTGTAATTAGGCCTTTATTCACTCGTATATTGATTATATTGCATGTTTAATTTGCATATTTAATTATGTTTGTAGATGTTCAATTGCACGTGTTTAGTTTTGCTGCAATTAGGATTTTGGTAGCTGTGGTTGTTACTTAAATGATTGCATACCCGCATAATCACTTCACATGTTAGTGGATGGGTATAAAAACAATCCAAATTGCCTGCCAAAAATCATTTTGTTAAAATGAACAAGATTAGATACCGAAAGGGCACTGATTGATCAATTAGTGCAATCAAGTTCCCGACCCTAGATTTTCTGGTTGCGTGGGAAGTGCGGTACACTCCCATGCCTCACTTGGTTTCTAGCCGGCCCTAATAGGCTAGTGGCGACTCCTTTTATGCAAAATTCTTAAAATTTCTCAATATCACACGGGGTATGGGCTTGAGAGAGCCCACACCTAATCATGGGCCTTAGGCCCGTTCTTTAGGCAATACCCCTAAACCTGTTCCCTCCCCCCGAGGGTAGGTCGCGACAATCTACAATGGAATTTCTGGCTGCTCCTCTTGTGAATATAGGCCATACTGATCAAACTACGTTAATTCGGTATTCGATTTATTTCATTATTAAACAGTGGACGAAATCCCAATGGGATTGTTATTACGATATTTGACACACACAATTCCATCTCGACGCTCACAAAACAGCAAAAACTTCAAATGGAAAATAACCAACAGAATTAGAACTCCATCGAAGGAGTATACATGGCCACTGAATTTATCAAACATTAATTGACCCTCCTACAGTTCTTCCTGATCTCGCCGTTGTATCCGGTGAGGGGCTTGATGTCGCCCATATTGATCATGGAGGCCACAAAGTCCTTGAAGAAGGTCTCTTGGCTTTGGGCGTAAGTCCTGATGAGAGAGTCGGTGGACCCGCCATTGAAGAGCTGTTGGTCGGAGTGGAGGAGGCCTCTTTTCCTCATGAGGTTGACGTAGTAAGTGTTGTCGAACGATGTCGCGCTCTGGAAGTCGAGCCCGTCCAGGTTGTTGTCGCCGACGCCGGTGACGCTCGGGCAGTTGCTCTTCATCTCCTGGGCAAATGAACTGTCGATGTTGCTCTCGTTGTAGATCCTGGCTCGGAAGTTTGTGCATCTCGCTTGCCCAATTGTGTGCGCTCCTGAGTATTTAAGAGTAGAAGGGCATATAAATAAGTATTAAATTAAGTAATTTGAATATTGTAATAAAATTAAGAATACTACATAGACTCATTCTGTGAGTGATAAGGTGGACAACTCCAATTTTTTTTTTTTTTTTTTTTTGACAACCTTGATTAAAATGTAGTTGTTGCATGAAAAGTTTGGTTTTTTTGGGGGACTCAGTGTGGTTCTTATAGAAGTGTGATTGACTTGATCTAATAGACACAATCTCTGCAGGTTTTGCTCATAAAAAATCCAACTAAAATGCATAAACTGCACGAAAACTCATGCTCTTTAGTGGGGGCTTAGTGTGGATCTCATAAATTCTTGAAAAGTGAACGATTTGATGTAAGAGATTTAATTTGTATAGTACTTGCTCGTAAAAAAAGAAGAAGATATTTTCCTGGACTTTTGCAAATAAATTAGTTTGTATGATAGTGAACATTGCTTAACTAATGCCCTAAAGCACGCCTTAGAGAGAGAGGAAATTCACCGTATAGAGCGACAAGGTCTTGTTGAGAAAGGCCGTGATTTTGGAAGCCGGAAATGAGAGCGCTGAGGTTATCAGTTGGAGGAGGAATGCTAACGTTAGCTGCGGCCTGGCTGGCGGTTCTCGCATCTCTCCTTCCTAGCTTCACGTCCCACCCTGGCCCTCCCAGCTGCCCAATTCATTTGCAACAATATTATTACTCATTCAAAAATAATCAAAGGCTTTCGTCTCCATTGCTAGTCTAGTTCCAATGACTTACTATCTCAACCGCATCTCGGGCGATAATCGCCAACAAATCAGCGCAGGAGACGATGCTGGGGCACACTTCCTCCACCGCGGACTTAATCTGGTCCACCACATCGAACCCTCGCAAGGAATTTCGGTTTGGGGCCGCGTTCTTCTCTCCGGTGAAAGTAGGCGTATCGTCCAAGAGGTTTGATCCATCGCAACCCTGATAAATAAACCATGAATATCGAAAAGGCGATAAGGAGCCAAACTCTTTTTTAGCTAAGAGCATTGACAGCTTTTCCAATTCTAAGAAACATGTATGAATTGGTCTTGAATATTGGGGGAAGAAAAGTTACATTGACGAAGCAGTCGTGGAAGAACAAGCGGAGGAGCGAGGCGCCCATGCGGGCCTCTTTCGCAATTGCTTCATGCACGATTGACTTCACCGTCGGGAAGAGGTCGGGGCAAGTTTCGGTGTAATAGAAAATCGAAAGTTGAGCGCTCGTGCCACCGATGAGGAGCACAAGGCAAGCCAAAGTAAAAATGGCCTTGGAAAATGAAGAAGGCGAGGCCATTTTCTGCACGCTAATAACGAACTGTGCTGTGTATCCGATGAAGAAAGGGCTCGAATTCGAGCGGGATTTTATAGAGAGCGGTTTCTCAAGGTGACAATGGGGTTCAGCAGGTGGCCTAACGCGTAGAGTGACGAAAGTGCATGGCGATTCAACTTCCGGAAAGATGAGAAAGAAAAGAATAAGATGGCGCGAGGCAAATTTCAGACAAGTAATATAATACAAGGGATGATGGTGTGGGACGAATCTTTGAAGAAGGTAGGGGAAACGCGGCTTTCATTGAAAACTGATGTTTACACTGCCAAAGGATGTTGATATAATCTTGGTTTAAAATGGAGTTGTTGGATGATTAGTCAAAGGTTTCCATGCTAATGTCTCGTTGTGTACGCATGAAAAGAGATCGATTTATTCGTGGGAATGGGAAATCGAAGCTTACTTCTAACCCCGAGTCAATGCACAAGCTTTTGCCAGCTCAAATTACTTCAAACTTTAGAGCCGTGTACGCATTCTTTTTTACGACTTCAATTTCTAAGAGAAGTAGATGCGTAATATATATCAAAGCATAGATCAATATGAAGTTCAAATATTGACAATTTCTCCGATTTGTGTTATTAACCCTCACTTTGATCATCTCTTTTCATGTGTAAGGTCTACCTTTTCTGTGGGAAAAATTGTTATATGGTAATAGTCAATATTAATGAAGGATCTATGAGGGTTTTTCTAATGTGGATTACGTTAATTGATATTGTAATTTATCATTTTATGCGATTGATTTGATAAGATGAGATATAAAGATTCTTACTTAGCTTAATATGAGGCTGGCTAGTGTGGGCCAAGTAAAGTCCGCTTGTGATGAGAAGGTCTGTAGTTTAAATTTAATAAGTAGTGCTTAAGTTTCTTCTCTAACTCTAATGCACAAATATTCTCATATAAGAAGTATTTACTGAATGCTGAGGGTGAGAGGTAGTTTCATTGAGGTAAAGAGACAGAAGGCAATAGAGGAAAATCATTTGAACTTTGAATGTTTTAAATCAGGTGCACAAATCTTTTTTACTTGATTATATATGTTTTGGATTTTAGCTATGGAGATCTTGAGTACTGTTTTCACGGCTTATAGAATCATCTCAAGAGG
This sequence comes from Eucalyptus curtisii, assembly GCA_017140595.1. Taxonomy (NCBI): domain Eukaryota; kingdom Viridiplantae; phylum Streptophyta; class Magnoliopsida; order Myrtales; family Myrtaceae; genus Eucalyptus; species Eucalyptus curtisii. The sequence goes on along the minus strand of CM029500.1, from coordinate 38,373,716 downwards.
TTAAATCCATATCCATATAATTGGTGGTAAATTATTTGGCTACTCAGCTATTCTCTACTCACACAATTACAAGGGTAAATTTTCTTTGATTTTTAAGAGGCTGAGTGAGCTTCAATATGGTCAAATAACATATAGAATTGGATAGTTCCGTGTGTCTAGTCTCAAATGCATAAGTATGCATTCAAAGTAATCTAAAAGGCTATGCACAAAATAAGAAAAATGTAGTTGTGAGTTCTTAGCATTCATGTATTAATTTTTAATAATGAATTTTTTTATTAACTAATTATTTCAAATGATGCAAGTCATTATTTTTAGGAAAATATCTTCTAAATCATTCATTTTTTGTGAAACAAACGGAACCTAAGTTTTATATATTGTATTTTGCTTCTAAAGTCAAGAGTAAATGATGGTATTTGTGTTTTTACCTAGGTATTGTTGGTCCTTGTCAGGAAATTCCAAAGGTTGATGTCTTGATATTCCCATCTATTTGAACGGTTGTTTTTAGTTGTGTCTACGTAAATTCTTTGAAGGTTTCCTTGAGGGTTAGTTGTGCCTATATATATTGGTATCTCACCAAATCTCAACTATTAATATATTCAATTGCCAATTCAACAACCACCCTCATTTACATGAATATTCAATTATTTGGTTGGATTAGAAAAATAGGAAAAGAATATGTCTTTCCCTTGTACCGATATGGTAAGTTCCTTGCAGTACTCGTACTCCTAGAAAAAGGTGTTTGACTTTTTGTACAGTACCGTTTGTCCACCAGCTTGCATCCATCCATAATTTACAACGATATGAGATCATCTCTTTTCATCTACTATAATCCAGTACAAAAATGCCTGGTATGACGGAATAATAATGATCAATGTCATTTATAGGCGATGGACACGTTTGACTTCAGCCGCATCGGATGCTAATTGCATGTTCAAAGTACAAGCGAAAAAATCATGCTTCGATTAAGTAAAAGAAAAGGAATTAAGAAATTACTTTAATCCTGTGTGAATCTTGAGCCATGATCGATTCTGTCAATCGTTTACATATATCGTAACAAAATAAGTTGACCGACATTCACTAAAGTTTATTGGCCGACAGGCGCTATTGTTTTGCAAATATTTTCTACACATCATCGCGAGTCAATTTGTTCGATATGCCTGGATGAAACTTTTCGAAAGCCGTCTGAGAAGCTTCTTCGTTTGTCTGACTGTGATTGTGAAGAGCAGAAAATGCAGTGATTTGTGGGTGAGCTGTGGAAACGATTGCGACGCCTTCATCTATCTGATCATTTCTTAAATCAACAAGCTTCTGCATGTTCATCGCTTTCGCTGTCTCGATGTCATATTGTGGAGCAGTTGAATTTAAAATCCCGAGCCCTGTGGTGACAACATTTCCTATATTTCTAGTATTTGTTTACCGATTCTCTTCGAAGGTGCTCATCGATTGTTTACCGATTCTCTTCGAAGGTGCTCATCGATCGGAAAAGGTTGACTTCTTAGACCTAGTACTAAGTTTTGATTTCGCACTTCAGTTTTCTTCTTTGTATTTGCTCAGCTGAAAATGATGCTGCATGCTTCTTCGGCAAGCAAAACCAACACACCATATAGACTTGACCATATCAAAGATTAGAAGTTTGAATCCTGCGTTCATAAGATAGATGTTCTATTCATATAATTTGGAAGAACATCATGCATGGCGTGATATATTGGTACATTGGTATATAAATTGGTAATTTGCGAACCATCAAAAAGATTAGGTGATTCACAAAAGGAATGGTAAGTTGCAAATAACTTACGTAAATGTCACCGGCCATTTTTTACCAACAGATTTTTGACACGTATTAATATCTATTTCGTAGGATAGAAGGGAACGAAGAACTTTGTGAGTTTCACCGCGTGAAGGTATCTAGAAACCGGTCCGAAAGGCATATTCTATGTGTCAACTGTCAAATAATAGTTAATGCCTCGCGGGTTTGTTTTGGAAATGCGCCAAAATGTTCAGGTAATGAGAACAATTCAAAATCTGACCATGCACATATAACAGTGCCTGTAATCGAGCGCTGCTTTGGTTCGAGTCCTCACATGGAACAATATTTAAATCGTATGGTTGGTTGGACATCAATTTGACTTACGCAATTTATGTTTTGCGTCCATGTCAAGAAACATTGAGATGTCTCTTTTGTAATATGTCACCCTCTTCCTCATGTAAGAGAAAGAGTCGTCCGCATGTTAAATTTTCTTTTGCTCTAAATCAAAATCCAATTGATGGTAAATGGGCATTGTAACCTACCTTTAATTAAATACAGGGCTGTCGGTATGGGATATTAGGGGTCATTGATCATCAAACTCACACGACAAGTACCAAAAAGTTCTAAATCTATTACGTTTGTACTAATTTAGTTCTAAACTTTTTAATTATACCAGTTAAATCATAAACCTTTTGGCGATTTGTCATTATAGTCTATTCGGCCAATTTTAATTGGAAATCATTGACATAGATATCGGTCCTTACATAGCACAATTGACACTGACATTGACAAGTTTTATAATTTCAATATTTTTTCTGAATTTTTTAATATTTTTTCCTTTTCTCTATTTGTTTGTTTGTTTTTTTTTTTTACAACTCTAGGCCGCGGACTCTAGGCAAAGGCATTGCAGCCCTTATTGGCTACAAGCGAGGTCATCGAGCCCTCACCTAGATCTAGGCGAATGCTGACATCCTCGCTAGCCACAATTGGGATAAAAAAGAAGAAAGGAAAGAAAAAACAGAAAGACGAAAAAAAAAAACAAAGTAATAAACATTAAGAAATTTTTTAAAAATTGTCCCATTAGTATCAAACTTGTTACATAAGATGATCAGTGTTCGATTTTTGGTTAAAGTTGAATGTGTTAGAGATCTTTATCTTAGGATGTTAGAGATATTTATTTTTCTGATTGATTATAATTGATTTCATATCAATCATAATTGATTTGATTATGATATTGTAATATTTTATTACTTTAGATAGTTGCCTAGAACAACCTATAAATAGGCTCTTGTATCATCAGTATTACACACACTGAAATATATAGAAATTCATTTTTCCACTCTATTCTTTCATGGTATCAGAGTGAGGTTTTGTTTGAGAAGGTGGTTGCCATTGTCGCAGCACCTTGAAAATTCATCATCTACCACGGAGAGAAGTCACACACGCCACCATGCTCCGTTGTGCTATAGGACTACCGACGACCACCGACGCCCATCGACGCCGTCGACTACAGGTGGAGCTTTTGAAGACAATTCTTAGAATTTTCAACCGAAAACCACCATAGACAGGTTCTACACTCTCCCAAGAATCCAGAACAACAACAAACGTCGCCAAAAAGTGAGCCACGCACCCTCACGCGCCCCCAAAGCCTCTGCGCGTGAGATCCACGCGCCACGATGCCGGCAAGTGAGCCACGCGCCCTCACCCGCCGGTCAACCCTTTGCGCGCGTGAGGTACATGCGCCACAGCTCGCATGTGACTTGTGCGTGCATCAGTGACGTCATTATTGCACGTGCAATGTCCGTGATAAGCAGTGATGTCGGCCCACGTCATCTTCGTCGTTGACATCCGTTGACCGGCATTGACCCGACCGGTTTGCAGCATTTTCTGGCCGGTTCAACTATTTTTCGACCGGTTCTCGGGGTTTTCTTACCGGTTCTCAAGGTTTTCCGGGCGGTTCAGCCATATTTCGATCGGTTCGCAGTGTTTTCCGGCTGGTTCAGTCAGATTCCGATTGGTTCTCAGGGTTTCTCGACCGGTTCAACCATTGTCCGACCGGTTTTTGGTGTTTTCCGATCGGTTCTTGAGATATTTCGACGTTCTTAGTCTATTTTCAGCCTTATTTTCTTCATATCAGCTCTACAAGTAGCAGTTTTTCTCAAATTCATTGAGTTTACTAGTATATCGCCTATCATGGACAAGTTAGAAGTCTCAATGCCCATTTAGACCATCCTAAATGGATCAAATTATATTCTATGGGCTCAAGAAATGTCTAGTTTTCTAAGGGGACATAAGCTTTGGCGTTATATTACTAGAAGTCTTCGCGAGCCTTGTTAGACCGTCAAAGAGGATGATGATAAATTTGCTGAACGATTGGAGGAGTGGGAGAGCAAGAATCACCAGATACTCACGTGGTTTCGAAATACTTCGATTCCATCTATCAAACTTCAGTTCGGTCGTCGAAATACAGCAAAGGAAGCCTGGGATCTTTTTGCTGGTTGTTATTCCACATCAGACATTGCTCATCTATATCAACTGTTAGGGAACTTACATCGCATGCGTCAAAAGACAGGTCAGTCTAATAATGACTTTCTTTCTTCAATGCATGCTATATGGGACCGGCTCGCTTTATTTGAACCAACATGAGATTCGACTATTGATGCTTGTAAGTTTGCTGAATATCATGATCGTATGCGGGTTATGCAATTTCTAATGGCTCTAAATGATGAGTATGAACTTGTGTGAGACTCACTTTTGCATCGGGATCCTTTATCTCATCTTGAGGTAGTTGTTTCAGAGTTATTAATTGAGGAAACTCGCCTTGCGACTTTAAAGGCACAACGTGCTACTCCACTGGTTTCCACTCCTACAGATGCAGTGCTTGCTACTTTTGGCTCATCCTCATGGCGCAAACCTTATTGTACAAACTATCGTTGACCTGGTCATCGGGCATCAAACTGTTATCAATTACAATCCAAGCAACCTATAGGAACAAACAACCGATCTCGTTTTAGAGGTTCAGCTGCACGCCGCACATCCACTTCTGCTTCTATCATAGAGGATTCTTCTAACAGTTCGAATGTTACGCTATCTTTAGATGATCTTCGATCCACGGTTCATTCCATTCTTCAAGAAACTGGTACTTCTAGTCCTTCTGCTCTGTCGGTCACTCCAGGTACTCTTGATTCATGGTTCTTTGATTCTGCTTGTTGTAATCACATGACTTCCCATTCCAATTTATTTAAGTCAAAATCATATAATTCACAAACACCTATTATTCACACAGCTGATAACTCTCAAATGATAGTTAGTCATACAGGGAATGTTTCAACGCCCACCTTGTCCTTACCTAATACTTTTATGGTTCTCAACCTCTCTTTAAACTTGATATCTGTGGGTCAGCTATGTGAGCTTGGTTTTGATATTTATTTCTCTTTGAATGGTTGTCGTGTGCAGGATCCACGGATGGGACAGACAATAAGGACATGCCGTAAAGTGGGACGGTTGTTTGAGCTTGTTTCCTTAAAGCTTCCCAACTCCTTCATTTGGTTGTGCTGCACAGTTTCATCCGAAACTTGACATTCTCATTTAGGTCATCCTTCTTTTTCTCGTTTAAGTCATTTGCTTTCAAGTAGTCATCTAGGTTCCGTTGACAATAAAACCTTTGATTGTCTATCTTGTAAGTTAGGAAAACATCATGCTTTACCGTTCAATATTAGTGAATTGTCTCTTATGCTCCCTTTGATCTAATTCATTTGGATATTTGTGGACCATCTCCTACTCCCACTATAGGAGGCTCTCGTTATTTTGTGATTTTTGTTGATGACTATTCACGTTATACATGGCTTTATCTCATGAAAAATCGATATGAACTTACCCATATCTATGTCAATTTTGTTGCCATGATCAAAACACAATTTTCTCGAGATATCAAGGTTTTTCGTACTGATAATGCCATGGAATATAAGGACAAAGAGTTTCTTAAAATTCTTTCTCAGAAGGGTACTATTATTTATCATTCTTATCTAGGAACTTCTCAACAAAATGGTCGAGCAGAGCGTAAACACAGACATATCTTAGATATTGTACGCACTCTTCTAATCTCAGTATCTTGTCTAGAACAATTTTGGGGGGAGGCCTGTCATACTGCTATCTACACTATAAATCGTATTCCGTCACCTATTATAGGTAACATTTCTTCATATGAGCGCTTGTATGACAGTATTCCTAATTACAGTCTACTTCGAGTTTTTGGTAGTACATATTTTGTGCATCTTCTTCCAAATGAACACATGAAGTTAGAACCTCGTGCTTATCTATGTTGTTTCCTTGGCTATGGCATTGAGCATAAATGGTATAGATGTTGGGACCCTATCTCCAATTGACTTCGTGTGTCTCGCCATGTTTCCATCTGGGAACATAAAATGTTCTCATCTTTACATTCTTTCGCATCTTCTCCCACTGTTCCAAATGTTCATTTCTTCACAAATCCTTCCGTCGAGCTATTCCCGAAGATGACCCTCCTACATCTTCCTCTTTAGAATTGTCCTCTCCAAATGTTGATGCAGGTTATCTCTAGAAATCCCACTTCAGCAGCTCTTGATATGTCTATGCCATCCGCGGATCCACCTTTGGAAGTTCATTCTTCTTCTGTTCGTCGCTCCACCCGTGTAAATCAACCTTTTGTTCGGCTTTGTGATTTTCACTGTTATTCCACAATTGTCTCTTTCACGAGCCTCGCACAAATAGAGAAACTCGTACTAATCCTCTTTGGCAGCAAGCAATGGCAGATGAGTTGCAAGCATTAGAACACTCTCATACTTGGGATTTGATTGATTTGCCTCTTAACAAGTCGACTATAGGTTGTAAATGGGTGTACAAAATCAAAACTAAGGCAGATGGTACAATGGAACGTTATAAAGCTTGACTAATAGCAAAAGGCTTTACCCAAGAGTATGACATTGATTATGATGAGACGTTTGCTCCCGTTGCACGTCTTACTTCTGTTCATAGCCTTCTTGTTGTCGCTGCTATTAAGCGATGGCCTCCATTTCAAATGGATGTCAAAAATGCATTCCTTAATGGAGATCTCACTGAAGAAGTATATATGGAGCCATTTCCTGGATATACTCATACTCTTGCTAAAGTGTGTCGTTTACGTCGAGCATTATATGGACTAAAATAGGCTCCTCGTGCATGGTATTCCAAGTTTAGTTCTACTATGGAACGCCTTGGATTTGTATACAGTCCCCATGATAATGCTCTATTTGTTCAACGAACATCTCATGGGAGTATTCTCCTACTGTTATATGTGGATGACATGGTTATTATTGGCGATGATCACGAAGGCATTACAAAACTACAACTGTATTTGAGTCAACGGTTTGAAATGAAAGATCTTGGACGGCTTAGTTATTTTTTAGGATTGGAGGTTGTTCAGGTTCCTCTGGCTATTATCTTTCTCAAGCGAAATATGCCATTGATCTTCTTTCTCGAGCTGGACTTACTGATAACAAGACTGCTACCACTCCCATTGAGAATAATGCCAAATTTGATGAAAAAGATGGGACTCCTCTTCCAAACCCTACACTTTATCGACATTTAGTTGGCAGTCTGGTTCAACTTAAATGGTATCAAGCCTATCTAAAATATAGGGGTGTCAAAATGAATCATGGGCCAAATTTTACCTCGTATTTTCAAGATCGGGTTATAGATGGTTGTTAAATATTCAAGGATTGGGTGTAAGGGGGTCAAAAATATTACATCTTTAATGAGATTGGGTTGTTAATGGTTTTCCACAAGACCCATTTTGATCCATTTAATAGTAAATGCACGAACCGGCGGTCACCAAATGGCCTATAGCGTTTGAGGGCAAGTGACTAAGCAACGCCCACTTGAGCTGACATGCTTGTTTCATAATCGTTCCTCCACATAACATTCATGAGCTCGGGAGAATCTTTTAAAGCGACATCGTCTTCGCAAGTCGACCTATGGGCAAGCTCATGGCCCAACACCTCCAATCGGGTGTTAGCTGGTCGGGGCGAGGGTCGGCCTCGCCAGATCTGGTATGGGCGAGGCCGACGCTCGCCTGGGCAAGGGCAAGCCCCGGCGAGGGCTCCCTTTGCCTGGCGTCGCCGTCACCGGCCTGGATTGGGCGAGGGTCGGCCTCGCCTAGGTGACCCTCGCCGGGTCGCGCCTAGGCGAGGGCTCCCCTCGCTGGGGCTCCTCCTCGCTCGGCTAGGCCTCGCCGTGGGCGGCGAGGCGAGGCACCGGCCGCCGTGGCCGGCCACCGAAAAAGAAATAAAAAAGCCCAAAAAAAAAAAGGAAGAAAAGGAAGAAAAGAAAAGAAAAAAAAATAAAAAAATAAAAAAATAAAAAAATATTATTAAAAATTATCCACGTCGGCATCGACGGTCTTACGTGGCACCGCCGACGTCCATGTCAGTATTTTCCGGCCAAAATTGGCCGGATGGACTGAATCGACAATAAGTGAAAATGTTTAGGACTGAATTGGCAAAGTTAAAAGGTTTAGGACTGAATTGGCAGAAGTGCAATAGGTTTAGGACTTTTTGGACAATTCTCCCAATAATAGTTAATGCCTCGCGGCTTTGTTTTGGAAAAGCGCCAAAATGTTTAGGTAATGAGAACAATTGAAAATCTGACCATGCACATATAACAGTGCCTGTAATCGAGCTCTGCGTTGGTTCGAGTCCTCACATGGAACAATATTTAAATCGTATGGTTGGTTGGACATCAATTTGACTTCCTCAATTTATGTTTTGCGTCCATGTCAAGAAACATTGAGATGTCTCTTTTGTAATATGTCACCCTCTTCCTTATTATCATGTAAGAGAAGGAGTCGTCCGCATGTTAAATTTTCTTTTGCTCTAAATCAAAATCCAATTTGATGGTAAATGGGCATCGTAACCTACCTTTAATTAAATACGGGGATGTCGGTATGGGATATTAGGGGTCATTGATCATCAAACTCATAGGAAAAGTACCAAAAAGTTCTAAATCTATTATGCTTGTACTAATTTAGTTCTAAACTTTTTAATTATATAAGTTGAATCATAAACCTTTTGATGATTTGTCATTATAGTCTATTTGGCCAATTTTAATTGGAAATCATTGACATAGATATCGGTCTTCTTACATAGCACAATTGACGCTGACATTGACAAGTTCTATAATTTCAATATATTTTTTTTCTGAATTTTTTTAATATTTTTTTTTTTTTACAACTCTAGGCCGCCGACTCTAGGCAAAGGCATTGCGCCCTTACTAGCTACAAGCGAGGTCATCGAGCCCTCACCTAGATCTAGGTGAATGCTGACATCCTCGCTCGCCACAATTGGGATAAAAAAAGAAGAAAGGAAAGAAAAAAACAGAAAGACGAAAAAGAAAAGAAAAAACAAAACAAAGTAATAAACATTAAGGAAAATTTTAAAAATTGTGCCATTATTATCGACCTTATTACATAAGATGATCAGTGTTCATATCAGCGATTTTCGGTTAAAGTTAAATGGATGAGCTATATTGACAAATTGTCAAAAAGATTATAACATAATTAACATAATTGAATTGATATAAATGTAATAAATTTGGGACTTTTTTTTATACTTTTTCCTCGAACTCGCTGACTAGCTTGCTGTGGTATCATTAGATTTGCGCATTACAAAATTACGCAACCGACCAACATTGTGAGACTCAATTATTTCAATTATTTTTTTAATGATGTTGACCCAAATCAACGCGTGCCTTAACGGTTCCCATTAAAAAGATTGTTTAAAATCGTTTACATGGGATCACAAGTTGGAGTCCGCCTTGATCTTCGTTGGGTTGTTGACCAATGGTAGTCTTATTAAAGGCAGCCTGGCTCCGGTTTCAACTTTTCTAATAAAATATTTTTCATTAGGTGAACAAATAATACAGAACTTTCGGCGGAGGCGAACCTTTCCGACCGTCATTTTCTACTATTGAATGTTATCATATGCAATGGAAACGTGTTGAGGATTGGAAAGTAAATTAAAAATTGAGATTTTTAATTACCATCTTACATTACACAAAAAATAAGACTTGAAAAAAAATCCTTTCTTTATCTCTCTTTGTAATTTTCTTTTACTATATTGATACATGCAACTTTTTAATTTTGGGTCAAAATTATTTATTTATATCTCAAAATGATATGTAAGCTGTTAAAAAAAAGCAAATCCCAAATTGTAAATTAGAACAACAAAGTACAAACTGCTGTAATAAGCACATACTCATCGTAAAAGAACGAATCCAAACTGCTGTAATAAGCACATACTCATCGTAAAAGAACGAATCTATCTTAGCATCAAAATCAGAATGGTGGCTGATCATCGAATATCGCATTGTCATAAGTAATAAGCACAAAAATCGTAATCCCTTTTTTCAATAGCGATGGTTTGCCGGACGATGCACACCTAATTTCAGCAACTTCAACATCATCACCGTACAAAGACACCAAAAACAAATTTAATGAGCTCCTAAATCTAGATTTAAATTATGAGAAATTGGACGAGCACAGAAACATTGCTAAAGAACTCCCAAATTTCGATTTAGATTGGGAGAAAAGAGTTATCGGATCTAGATTTAGATTGGGAGATGATAGCTTTCAAAAGTAAGAAAAATCGTATAACCGCTTCTAGAGCATTAGGAACTCTTTCCTAACGATGGAAGAAGCAAATACACCAAGTCAGCGAAGAAGAGCGTCAATAGTGAGCGAAGAAGAAGATTAAAAAATTAGATGAAAACAAAAAAATACACTCGGAATAGAGAGAGAGAGAGATATGCTACTTTTTAAAGGAAAATTACCCAATTAATCCTAAACTTTGTCATGTGGATGCTCATTCAATCCTTTAAAAAAAAAAAAAATTACCAATTTAATTTGAATTTTTGTGCAAAATTTTAATATAGACATTTTGATTAATTTACATGGGAAATTACTGATGTGGCAGTTATTGTGAGTAATTCTATGTGGCATATCACCATTGTATTTTTTAAAAATCGAGGAAATCTAGAGGAAATTGTTTTCTTTTTACTTAATTTCCTCCTCTTCTTTGAGCAGAATGTATTAACTCGATTGGTGGATAATTAATGCTATATGTTTCTGCTACAGCAAAGCCGGATAATCACAACTCTTCCAGAAGTATGATGACACAATCCTTGGTGATTTCATTTTGTGGACCACTGTAATTGAACATCTTTCATACACGCAACCGCAGAGGAGAAATTTCGAAGGCTTTGGCTTAAATTTGCTCACAAACCTCTAAATTCTTTGATCTCCCTCTTGTCGATGTACCTGCTAGATTCCCACGAGATGATAGAGAAGTTGATATTAATAGTGCAACCTGTTAAGGAGTAGTATCTATCAGTAAACATCGTGATGCATTTCCTAACAACTTTTATTTTTCGAACAAAGATATGGGTAACAGCTGACGAAATCTCGACAATAATGTTATTACAAAATTTGATTCTTACAATTCCTTCTCCAACGCTCACACGACAACAAAAGCTTCCAAAGCGGACAAACACAAGCGAAATACAGCTCGATCAATTTATTACCGAAACTCCATATAAAGGAGTATACGTAGACCCTAAATTCATCAATAATTAATTAATCCTCCTACATTGCTTCCTGATCTCGCCGTTGGATCCGGTAAGGGGCTTGATATCGCCCATATTGATCATGGAGGCCACAAAGTCTTTGAAGAAGGTCTCTTGGCTTTGGGCGTAAGTCCTGATGAGCGAGTCGGTGGACCCGCCGTTGAAGAGCTGTTGGTCAGAGTGGAGGAGGCCTCTTTTCCTCATGAGGTTGATGTAATAGGTGTTGTCGAATGATGTCGCGCTCTGGAAGTCGAGCCCGTCCAGGTTGTTGTCGCCGACGCCGGTGACGCTTGGGCAGTTGCTCTTCATCGCTTGGGCAAATGAGCTGTCGATGTTGCTCTCGTTGTAGATTCTGGCCCGAAAGTTTGTGCATCTTGCTTGCCCAATTGTGTGTGCTCCTGAATATTTATGAATACTATATAGACTCGATCGATGGGTGATAAGATGGACAAAACCCAATTAAAATGCAGAAATTACATGAAAAGTTTGGTTTTTTAGGGGGGCCCAGTGTGGATCTCATAGATTCTTGATGTGTGATAGACTTGATCTAATATATGCAGTCTCTATAGTACTTGCTCGTAAAAAATCATATCTTCAAAGATTTTTGCAAATAAAGAAGTGCTGTAATTTTGTATGAACCGATTTTTTCACTTTTATGAGGATTTTGTATACTTATCAAGTGTTATAAACATCGCTTAACAAATGCCCTAAAGCATACCTTAGTAAAACTCGTAAATGCAAGCTATATACATATCTTATGGTGGAGAGAGAGAGAGAGAGAGAGAGAGAGAGAGAGAGAGAGAGAGAGAGAGTTCACCGTATAGAGCGACGAGGTCCTTTTGAGAAAGGCCGTGATTCTGGAAGCCGGAAATGAGAGCATTGAGGTTATTAGTTGGAGGAGGAATGCTATTGTTAGCTGCTGCCTGGCTTGCAGTCCTTGCATCTCTCCTTCCCAGCTTCACATCCCACCCTGGCCCTCCCAGCTGCCCAATTCATACTCAACAAATTATTACTCACGCAAAATAATCAGAAGCTTTCATCTCTACTATTCCATTGCTAGTCGAGTTCCACTGACTTACTATCTCAACGGCATCTCGGGCGATAATAGCCAACAAATCAGCACAGGAGACGACGCCGGGGCACACATTCTCCACTGCGGCCTTAATCTTGTCCACCACTTCGAACCCTCGCAAGGAATTTTTGTTTGGGGCCGCATTTTTCTCTCCAGTGAAAGTAGGTGTGTCGTCCAAGAGGTTTGATCCATCGCAACCCTGATAAATAAATCATGAATATCGAAAATGCAATGACTTTGATTTGTTGTTTAGTGAACCGAACTCTTTATTAGCTATGAGCATCGACGAATTTTTCAAATGATATATTACAATCCCCAGCCAATAAAACTATGCTTTTAAATTTAGCAAATGGGAACTTAGCGCAGTATCTTTCTTCATGATGGCTTACAAGGTCAAAGTGCTTTCTTTTGTTTTTGCATGGGATTCGTACCTTACAAATGACATACTAAGTCAAGCATTTGTTTTTACGTATTTGCATTGGACCACGGACAAGACAAACCGACACCCTACTTTTGTTTTATTTATTCTTCTCTGACTATGTCGAACTCCCGCTATAGATGAGAACAAGAAGGATTCAGCCAATTACTAGACGACGAAGAAATGGAGAGAGTGTTGTCTAGGCTTGACCAATGCAATAAATTATACCTCTGTCGACGAATCAATGGACGACAAAATTCGTAGGACACATATACAAATGGCGAAAGAAATATGTATGAATAGGTCTTAAATATCGGCAATGAATGTTGAGAATTTAAAGTGGATGAGAAAGAGAAGCTACATTGACAAAGCAATCGTGGAAGAACAAGCGGAGGAGCGAGGCACCCATGCGGGCCTCCTTGGCGATCTCTGCCTGCACGATTGACTTCACCGTCGGGCAGAGTAGGGGGCAAGTTTCGGCATAGTAGTAAATCGAAAGTTGGGCACTCGTGCCACCGACAAGGAGCACGACACAAGCCAAAGTCAAAACGGCCTTTGAAAACGAAGAAGACGAGGCCATTTTTCTGCACACACTAGAAAAGAACTGTGGTGTGTCTGATGAAGGAATGACTCGATATGAGCGCGATTATATAGAGAGCGGGTTCTCAAGGTGACAAGCGATTTAGCAGGTGACCTAACACGAAGACCAAAGAAAGTGCAGGGCAATTCTACGTTCGGAAAAAGGAAAAAGATGAAATAATCAAGAGATGAAGATATGGAACGAGTCTCTGATGAAGTAGGAGAAACGCGGCTTTCTTTGAAAACTGATGTGGACACTGCCAAAGGACTCGATAATTCCAAGTGGAGTTGGTGAATATTTTGTCAAATGTCTCCGTGGGTAGTTCTAATCTTTTGTCCAGAAGTGGGGATCCATAAATGAGAGACATCGATGATAATGTCTTGTGGTCTACACATGAAAATAATTTAATTATTCGTGGGGTAGGGAAATCGAATATCGCTTCTGACCCTAGGTCAATGTACAGCTTTTGCCAACTCAAATTACTTCAAACTTAACGGGCGTATACCCATTTTTTTATAACTTCACTTTCTAGAAGGAGATGCCTAATATAGATCAAAGCATAAATAAATAAATTGTTACATAATAATGGTCAATATTGATGAAGGATCCTCTAAGAGTTTTAATCCTTATCAAAATAGTTAGGGGTAATTCTTTTTTTTGGCTGAAAGTGTTCATCTCTACTCGCACAATTTTGTGTCAATTCTTTATATTTTTAGGGGTAATTCTTTATATAGTCAAATGACATATATGGTTGGATAGCTCCATGTGTAAAAGCTTCAAATTTTATGCAATTCAAAGTTTTTTAAAGATGGTTATGCACAAAATACTAAATGACCATAAGAAAAATCGAGATGTGATTTTTCAGTCATTCTTTGTGTTCATTGAGTCATATGCATCATAGTTTCCTTCTAAAGTCCAGAGTAAATGTTAGGATTTATGTTTTATCTAAGTATAGTTAGTTCTTGTCTTGGAAAGTTCAAAGGTTGATGTCTTGAAATTTCCATTTGCTTGAAGGTTTGTTTCAAGTTGTATCTATATAAATTTTTTGAAGTTTTCCTTCACGGTTAGTTCTATCTATATATACTTGTGTAGGTAGGGCCTAGGTTCCAGGGTTGCACCGGCCCAACCTTAGAACCACTCTCCCCTACATGATACTTTGGAAACTTATTATGTGTGCACTACATGCTACAAAAAGAATCACTTCTCAAGTTCCTCGCACCGGACAATAACCTCCACCTCACAATATGTCTCCATCGGTATCCCACAAAATGTGAATCGTTAATATATTCAATTACCTATTTCAATGACTGCCCTTGTTTATATAAATGACTAATTATTCGGATTAATGAGATATATATGTGAGATAAGGACGGGAAAAGGGAAAGAAGGTCTCTTCCCCCTTGTACCGATATGGAGTGTTCCTTGCAGTACTTGTACTACCGGATGGAAGCGTTTGACCTTTTGTAAAGTACCGTTTGTTCACCAGCTTGCATCCATCCACGACGTTCCAACGATCTGAAACCATCTCTTCATCTACTATATGCCGGTTCAAAAATGTCTGGTTTGACAGAAACATTTGATCAACGTCATTTATAGGCGATAAACATATTTGACTTCAACTGCATTGCATGCTAACCACACAGGAATTTTGTATTGTAATTGATTCTGTCCATTGTGCATGTATGCCGTAATGAAATGAACTGACCAAGATTTGCTAGAGTTTATCGGCCGACAGGTCTTCAAGTTCGTACATATATTCTACACATCAATGCTAGTCAATTTGTTTGATATGCCGGCATGAAACTTTTCTAGAGCGGTCTGAGAAATTTCTTTGTTTTACTAACCGTGATTGTGAAGAGCAAGAAAATGCAGTGATTTGTGGGGGAGTTGTTGAAACGATCGTGACTTCGTCGTCTCGTCTATCTAATAACTACTTAAGCCAACGGGCTTACGCATTTTTATTGCTTTCATTGTCTCGATGTCATCATATGGAGCAGTTGACTATAAAAAGCCCGAGGCCTGTGGAGACAACAGTTCTTATCTATTTAGTATTTGTTTACCTATTGACGGTGTGTCTCTTATTCGATCGGAAAAGGTTGATTTTGTGGATTTAATACTAAGTTTTAATTTCACACTTCAGTTTTCTTCTTCGTATTTCCTCAGCTGAAAAGGATGCTGCATGCTTCTTTGGCAAGCGAAACCTTCACACCATATACTCTTTTTTTGGTCGAATTCACACCATATACTTTTTTTTTGGTCGAATTCACACCATATACTTGACCCTATCAAAGATTGACCAAATCAAAGATTGGAAGTTTGTATCCTGCGTTCTTAAGATGGATGTTCTGTTTATAAAATTTGAAAGAACACCATGCATGGAGTATATCATAGAGAAGTAAGTTGGTGCAAAAATCGATAATTTGCAAATTATCAAAAATATCTGATAATTTACAAAAGTATTGATATGTTACCAACAACTTACCTAATATAGATCGCCAGCCATTTTTTCTGTCAACAGATTCTTGACACTAATCAACATCTATTTAAATTTACCGGCGCAAAAATAAATCTGCATTTTTTAGAGCAGAACAATCAAATTCCACATACTTAAAATATTTGATGGGCTTTTTCATTATTTGACTGTTGTTGTTATGATGTTTCTATCACTTTCACAGGACACAAGGTAATGATAATGAAGAATTCTGTGAGTTTTCACCACACGAAGGAATCTAGAAACTGGTCCGAAAGGCATATCCTATGGGTCAACTGATAGTTGATGCCTGCATGGACATTAAATTGTGGTGTCCGACTCCCGTTTTGCAAACGGGACATGATCAACGACTCGCGGCTGAGTTTTGAAAAAGCGTCAAAATGTTTAGGTAATGAGAGCAATTGAAAATCTGACCAAGCACATATAATAGTGCCTACAATCGAGCGTTGACTTGGTTCATGTCCTCACATGGAAATTTATGGTTGGTCTGAACATCAATTTGACTTCCTCAAATTTATGTTTTGCGTCCATGTCAAGTAACGTTGAGATGTCTCTTTTGTAACGAGTCACCCTCTTCCTTATCACCATGTCATCCTCTAAAATGTAAGAGAAAGAGTCGTCCGCCTATTAAATGTTCTTTTGCTCTAAATCAAAATTCAATTTGATGGTAAATGGAACAAATAATCTTATCCCAAGATGGTTAGTTAGGGTCTTATTGACGAACCTTAATAAAGTATGGGGCTGTTGACATGGGATTGTAGGGGACATGATTTGATTTTTGCGTTACAAAAATTAGAGTAACCGACCACCATTGGGGGACTCAATTACTTCGAATATTCTTGTTATGATCTAGACCCAAATCAACTTATGTTACTTAACAGTTCAATCGAGAAGATTATTCAAAATTAATTACTTGGGATGGACCTTAGGTGTAAGCAAGCACAAGCACTCCTTGATTTTCCTTTCATTGTTGACAAATGATAGTTTTATTAGAAGAGATAGCATTGCTTCAGTTTCAACTAAGCTAATAATATATATATCTGTTAGGTGAACAAATAATGCATGATCTTCGGCCGGGAAGAACCTTCCGAACCGTCACTTTCTTCTCTTAAATAAACGGTATCATATGCACTAGAAATGCGTTGAAAATTGGAAGGAATATTAGACATATTGAGATTTTTAACGTGAGATAAACAAGGAAGATTTTGCAACTTTTCTCCATCCTCGGTGACAAAATAATTATTTCCAGACTGTTGTTGCACATTTTCATGTACGATATTAATTCCATATTGAGATTTTCAACGTGAGATAAATAAGGAAGATTTTGCAACTTTTGTCCATCCCCGATGACAAAATAATTATTTCCAGGCCGCTGTCGCACATTTTCATGTACAATATTAATATTTAAGGATTTTATGAAGCATTTTATATATGGAGTAGCGAGATGAATACCGAAACAAATTTGTATGCGAATGACTAAATCTACATGTTGCCAATTCCTAATTGTCTCACCCAGTACCGGTCGTATATCGACACGGAGAAGAGCATTGAGAGGGTCACGAAGCTCCCTAAAGAAGTGGCCGGGATCCAAAAGGCTGGCCCCAGGGTTCGGTCCAAAGTGGTGCCTTGTTTGACAGATAATGTTGGAACCATCGGGAGAGAAATGTTAACAATTTACTGCTTAAACCCGTCCAGGATAGATTTTTTCCTCAAAACTGAACCAACTAAAAATCAAATTTACCCCAGTAACAATTGGTCACTATTCCAGCAATATTAACTCCCAAATCATCCAAGACATCCCCTCCCCTTTTCTCTTAGGCTGCATTTGATGATTAGGATAAAATTCAAGATAAATTTATCTTAACCTACGTTTGGTGCTTACTTAAGACTAGATAAAATCGGATATAGGGGGATATAAGCGGATAAAATTATTTCATGGAAAATATATTATAAAGGTGGATTGGATTTCTAATATCCTAAATAGGAAATTTATTTTGCTCAAATAACAAACTTTTATATTAACAAATTTAAAATTATATTTCAATATAAATAATATTTGAATTCTAATATAAGAAATTCAAAATAACAAAAAATAAAAATGTATTTTTTTTTAATCTAAATTTTATTTATATAGTTGAATTTAATTTTATCTTATAAAATAAATTCGTTATATAAGTATATATTTATTACATATTTTAGGTGTTTTAGATTTTAGGTGTATTAGTACAATTTTCTATTTTTAAAAAAAATTATTAGAGAATGATGGAAGGAAAAGAAAGAAATAAAAAATAAATTACTAAAAAAGAAAGGAAAATAAAATAAAAATAAAGTAGACAAAAGTGTAGCGAGAGATTTTTACCATCTTTGTTTGTAAAATTTGTGGTTCATTTATATTGATATGTCATTTATACTAAACAAAATATATAATATCATGTGAATCCGACTTTATTATTGCAATTATCAAACAATTAACATGATATAATAAAATCTGCTGAATTTCATATCTTATTTTATTCAATTCTATCTTGGTTAGAAATCCGAACAACCAAATGTAGCCTTAGGGTTTTCTCTCCTTTTCAGATGCCAACCCTTTCTCTAAGTTCCTTCTCCCTTCGTTCAGATTTGGCCCGACCTCTGCTCCTCTCTCACTGTTGCCGTCGGCGGAGTCGCCGTCGCCTTGATTAGGTTGAACCCCACTAGTAGAGTCGTCGGCCATGGACTACGTTCAAGCTCTTGTCATCTTCCCCGACATCTATTCCTCTGTATTTTCTTTGGCTGTTTGAGCTCACAATCCATGGCTGTCGAAATTTCAAACTCGCCACCTCTCGCGAGCTATGGACGAGCTAGGCTTGTGGCCATGGACGAGATCAAATCTGGAGGCCTAGCTCCACTCTAGATCCGCAAGGCAACGTCCACGAGCCGCTGTGACAATGGAGGGGTGGCTCAGCCATGGACAAAGCTGACCATGAGCAGAGAGTGGGCAACGATGGAGGAAGATAAAGCCCACCGCAAGCACGATCGAGGGAAGCTTTTTTCCCATTACAAGGCAGTCCATGAGTTGTCGTTGCTCGTGACGGGACTTCCACATCTGCAACCTAGCTTTCGCTGGCTCGACCATGGATAGGGCTAACCACGAGCCGAGGCCGGTGACAGAGGGGAAGCTTCCTTCCCGTTACAATGGCAGTCCAGAAGCCATCTTTGCTTGCAACAGGACTTCCAAATCTACAACAATGGCCCCAGTGACAAAGGCTGATCCATGGCCACGAGTGACAGTAGTCGACTTGTAGATCTGCAACTCCACCCGGTAGTTCTCTACTTGAACTCTGCATTGGCAACTTCGTTGGTGGTGACAATAGAGGGAGGTGGGGAGGTTGGGCTCGAGGTGGTCGGAGATGGAGGAGAAGATGTAGATGAAGGAGAAAAGTGAGGTGGACTGAAAATTTTATTTTATTTAATTAAATCCACATTAGTATATATGTGTCAAATTATAATCGGTAAGGTGAAAAAACATATGGCGCGATGGTTGCAAACCACTCAATATTTTCTCTAGTAAAAGGCTCTTTACATCAGCAAAACAACAATAATCATCACCACAAAAGTGCATTAACACAGAAGTGAGAAAGACTCTAACCATTGTCGGAGAATTTGAGAGACAATTTGGAGAAGAATTTTAACAAACAGAGCCTATCAACTTGTGGGATATGTAATGAAGATCTCATAAATCTATTATACAGATACCGACTGTCCTACATGACAAATTCGATGCTAATGTGGACAATTTTTTATTATTTAATTCTTTCTACAAAAATTTATTATTTTTTTTAATTTTCTTTGTTTCCTCTTTTTTTTCTTTTCTTTTTCTTCTCTTGTTTTCCTTCTTCCTCCCTCTGATGCCATGGCCAGTGACCAGTCACAGGCAAGTCAATCCTCGCTAGATCCCCAAGGCTTGCCCTCACAAGATTTGACGAAGTCGACCCTTGCTTGTGGTTGGTCGCCGACCATGGCGACCAGCAGAGGAAAAAAAAAAAAAAAAAAATAAGAAAAGGAAAAATAAAAAAAATATTTTTTCTAAAAATATTAAACAAATATATAAAAAATTGTCTACATTAATGCCGATCGTGTCGGTTAGAATGATTGGCATCTACATTAACGATTACTGGTCAAAATTAATTAGAATGACTATATTTACAAATTGTCAAATAAGTCAAATTAAAAAAATTATGATTGAATTGACATTTATATGGTAGGTTTATAATTTTTTCTTTAGTAACTTTCCCATCAACTTGTAGATTTTGATTTGATGAACGACATATTGAAATTTGAGTCAATTACGACAATGTTTCATTGTTGAATATGAGCTGCCTCTTCGAAATGACTTTTTTTTTTTAATTTTCTTTTTTTTTTTAATAGAGATGTGATGGGCTCCATGAGGCGGACCGAGCCCATCAGGACAAATAATGTGGGCACATATAGTGCTAGGGATTAGAGGGACCAGCCATGTCAGGATCATCCCTAAACTGTGCTTCATGCCGTCGACCAGATTCATCGTGCAGGATGGTCTGCAGGAATACGTGCTGCTCTCTTTTATTGCGGCCTTGTCCTAGAACCTGCAAGAACCAAAAAAAAAGAAAAAAGAAAAGCAATCCAATTATTTCCCGGCCTAACCAAAGTCTAATCAATAAAACAAGAAATTGGCAATTTCTCCTTTGCTTTTGACTATTGGGCATCACCAACAATTTTTATTATATCAAGAAATTAAATGTTTCAGCTCAATTTCCTGGATCCCCAAGCGGGGGAGTAAATCGCTGATTCCCTCATTAGCATTTTTTTCATGAACAAGTAGATGTGGTCCAGACGTGGAAAATGAGTGTGAACATGCGCAATTCACTATCCACGAGTAATTTTTCGCTGAGCAAGATATAACAGACCATACGAATTAGTTGTCGACGTACTGGACGCGTTCAATTTCGTGCTTTGCTTAAGGATCCTGGACGTGAAGGCCAATCATCAAACTGTACACCATTATCGTGGCTTAATGCAGCCATTTAACCAAAGATTTCAAGATGCATCGGCAGGGACAGCTGAATTTTTTTTCTTTTTTTTTTGGGTCGAATGGGAGAGCGGATAATTCAATTACCGCTTTATGTTCTTGACAGATGCATGGGAAAATGGCTGTACAACCTAAGCACGGCTTAGACGAAAAAGTGCCAATAAAAAAAATGGTTTGGACCTTTTAAGCGATGTTAGGCATATCAACCATCTTTTATTGATAATTAATTAACTGTTCTACTGGACCTGAGCAGGTCCTTAAAAGGCTCATGGAGGAAACAGGCGGGAGAACCGCCTTAAGGTGAGAGACCCCGTGCTGTCTTTCTATTCTCTCTCTGTCGGGAAGATAAAAATAGATAAGGAATTAGGGAGCCTTATGGTGGTGAAGGTAGACACCACGTCAGAACTTCGGTTCTGGCTACTACCGCGTAAGCAGGTATAGTAGCCTTCCGCATCTGAGTGAGTGAAGGTGGTTAAATGCTCACAGCAAATATCAACCATCTTTTATTGATAATTAATCAACCGTCCCACGTCTTTTGCAACTGATGAGTAGCAGATTTCCAAGCTGTTAAAATGAAATGGGAGATAACCGTAAAGGTTAAACCTCCTATAGTACAATGGCTTTAAAGGACATAAGAATGCTTCTCTCTTGGCTTTTCACACTATTATAGATTCTGCCTCTCCGATGTTCGAAGATTATAGATGCTAGGCATACCAAACATCTTTTATCAATAATTAATTAACCCTCCTACATTTCTTCCTGATCTCGCCGTTGGATCCAGTGAGGGGCTTGATGTCGCCCATTTTGATGATGGAGGCCACGAAGTCCTTGAAGAAGGTGCTTTGGCTTTTGGCGTAAGTCCTGATGAAAGAGTCGGTGGACCCGCCGTTGAAGAGCTGCTGGTCGGAGTGGAGGAGGCCTCGTTTCTTGATGAGGTTGATATAGTAGGAGTTGTCGAATGATGTCGCGCTCTGGAAGTCAAGCCCGGCTAGATTGTTGTCACCGACGCCGGTGACTCTTGGGCAGTTGCTCTTAGCCACTCGAGCAAATGAGCTGTCAAGATTGCTCTCATTGTAGATCCTTGCCCGGAAGTTTGTGCATCTTGCTTGCCCAATTGTGTGCCCTCCTGAGTATATAAGAGTAAGATGACATAAAAATAAGAATTAATTCGAGTAATTTAGAACATATAAAAATGTTGTGGATACTGAATAGACTAGGTCTATGGGTGATGAGGTGGATGAAACCAATTAAAATGCAAAAATTGCATGAAACCTTATGTTCTTTAGCAGGATCAATATGGAATTTATGAAATTTTCAAAATGCGATTAACTTGATTTAGTAGATTTAGTCTATGTAGTACTTGCTCGTAAAACATCATATCATCATGGATTTTCACAAATAAAGAAATATTGTAATATTGTATATTGTATATACAGGATTTTCTCATGATATTTACAATTAATATTCTGTAGTTTTTTTATTTTTATTTTATTTTTTTTTTTTATTTTATGTTTATCAAGTGTTCTAGAATATAATGTATTGAACGGTGCTTAAAAATGTCTTAAAGCACGCCTTAGTAAAAATTGTTAAAGCAAGCTATATAAATATCAAATGGTTGAGAGAGAGAGAGAGGGGAAATTCACCGTATAGAGCGACGAGGTCCTTTAGAGAAAGGCCTTGATTTTGGAAGCTGGAAATGAGAGCGCTGAGGTTATTAGTTGGAGGAGGAATGCTATTGTTAGCTGCTGCCTGGCTTGCAGTCCTTGCATCTCTCCTTCCCAGCTTCACATCCCACCTTGGCCCTTCCAGCTGCCCAATTCATTCGCAACAAATTACTACTCATGCAAAATAATCAGAAGCTTTCATCTCTACTATTCCATTGCTTTTTAAGTTCCAACGACTTACTATCCCAACGGAGTCTCGAGCGATAATCGCCAACAAATCAGCACACGAGACGATACCAGGGCACACTTTCTCCACCGCAGACTTAATCCTGTCCACGACATCGAACCCTCGCAAGGAATTTTTGTTTGGCATTGCATTCTTCTCTCCAGTGAATGTAGGTGTGTCGTCCAAGAGATTCGATCCGTCACAACCCTAATAAATAAAATGAATATCGAAAAGGAAATGAATTCGGTTTGTTATTTAACGAGCCAAATTGTTTCTTAGGTATGCCTCGAGGACTTTTTCAAATGACCATATTACAATCCCCAGCCAATAAAACTATGCTTTTAAATCTAGCAAATTGGAACTGGACTTGACTTCAGTGCAACATCTTACTTCATGATGACTTACCAGGTCGAAGTGCTTTCTTTAGTTTTTGCATGGGATACGTACCCTCACAAAATGATATACTAGGTCATATGTTTCTTTTCACGTACTTGCGTTGGACAAAAGGACAAGACTAACCGACGCTCAAAGTTGGATTGATTTATTCTTTTCTCTGAATATGCTTAATTCTCGCTAGGGATGACGAAAAGAAAGATTTAGCCAATTGCTAGACGACGATGAAAAAGAGAGACTCTTGTCTACGCTTGACCGACGCAAGAAATCACACTTCAAGAACATCATGTTGGGATTTTGTTGACGAATGAACAGACCACAAAACTCGTAGGGCACGTATACGGATGATCAAAGAAGCATGTACGAATGAGTAATTTTTAAGACACTTGATTATTGGGGAATAATGTCGAGAAGTTAAAGTGGATGAGAAAGAAAAGTTACATTGACGAAGCAATCATGGAAGAACAAGCGGAGAAGCGAGGCGCCCATCCGGGTCTCGTTGGCAATCGCTGCGCGCACGATTTTCTTCACCGTCGGGAAGAGCTTGGGGCAAGTTTTGGCGTAGAAGTCAGTCGAAAGTTGAGCACGCGTGCCCCCCATAAGGAGCACCACGCAAGCCAAAGTCAAAATGGCCTTTGAAAATGAAGAAGGCGAGGCCATTTTCAGCACGCTAATAACGAACTGCGCTGTGTGTCTGATGAAGAAATGACTCGATACAAGTGGGATTATATAGAGAGCGGCTCTCAAGGTGGCAGGGGGCTCCAACAAGTGAAACTTACACGTAGAAAGTGCATGGTGATTCTAGGTTCGGAGAGATAAAAAAGAAGATACAATCGAAAATAGATAGATTCAGACGAGAATATTAAATGAGGCGATTAGGCACCATTGATGATGATATGGAACCAATTTCTCATAAAGTAAAGTAGGCGGAACGCGGCTTTCTTTGAAAAAGTGATGTTTACATTGCCAAAAGGATGTAATTATTTAAATTGATTTGGTGGATAATTTGTCAAAAAGGTCTTCGTGGGCAGTTTCAATGTTTTTCGTCGAAATGTCGGGATCCATAAATGAGAGACATCCATGATAATGTCTCGTGGTCTTGACATGATTACCAAATCGAAATTTACTTCTTACCCTGACCCAATGTGCAGCGTCTGCCTATCCTCAAGTACTACAGACTTGACAGACATACACCCTCTGCGTAGAATCGAAAAAGAATAGAGTCAGTCATATACTGGGGACTCATCTCCTTTCAATTATCGATTCGACCACTGCCCTTATTTTCACATGAATGTTCACTTATTTGGATGGATGAGGGCGCGGAACGGACCAATAAGGAATGTTCCTTGCAGTACTAGTACTGCCAGATAGAAGCGTTTTACCTTTTGTAAAGCGCCGTTTGTTCACCAGCTTGCATCCTTCCATAAAAGTACAAATATGATGGAACGAAAATGTCGGGTATGACAGCAACATTGGATCAATATCATTTATAGGAGATGGGCACATGGGATGCAAGTCGCACGTTAGAAGCACAAGCGAAAAAAAAAAAAACCACACTTCAATTAAGTAAAAGGGAAATGATAAAGAAATTACATTGATCCTGCATGAATCTTGTGCCGTGATTGATTCTGTTGATTGTGCACATATGCCAGAATGAAATAAATCAACCAAGATTCACTAAAGTTTATTGGCCGAAGGGTCCTCAAGTTTCGTCGATGCTTTGTACAAACATCTACGCAAGTCACTTTGTTCGATACGCCTGCGTGGAACTTTTGTACAGCCGTCTGGGAAGCTTCTCTGTTGGTCTGACCATGATTGTGAAGAGCATTAAATGCAGTGATTTGTGGGGGAGTTGTTGAAAGGATTGCCTCTCCGTCTTCTATCTAATTACTTCATTAAGTCAACACGCTTATGCATTTTCATTGCTTTCTTTGTGTCGATGTCATCATCCAGAGCAATTAAGTTTAGAAAACTTGAGGCCGGAAAAAATACCAAAAAAGTCCTAAATATATTGTATTGGTATCAATTTATTCCTAAACTTTTTAATTTGACTAATTCAGTCTTAAACCTTTTAATATTGGTATCAATTTAGTCCATCCGGCCAATTTTGGCCGGCCAGTGCTGACGTAAATGTTGGCCGGTGGCCGAACGTTGACATGGCAATTTTTATGATTTTTTTATTAATTTTTTTCTTTTTTTTTCCTTTTCTTTTCTCCCTTCTGCTCTTGGCGGTGGCCGGCGAGCCTCCGGTGAGGCTTGCCGGCCACTAGGCGAGGGCCCGGCCTCTCCTAGGGCCACCGGCGAGGCAGCTTCGCCTGGATCTGGGCGAGGCTTGCCTCACCCTGTCCTTGTCGTAGGCGAAGGTGGCCTTGCCCACGGCTGGTGAGGCCATGGTAGCCATCGCTAGGGTGGAGGCAAGGGTCGCTAAGCCCTCGCTAGCCGCCGGCGAGGGTCGCGGCTCTTGCTTGGCCTCGCCCAAGGCCGCGGGCGAGCTGGCCTGGCAATGGCCACCTTCGCCCGCGGCAAGGCCAGGGCGAGGCCAGCCTCGCCCAAATCTAGGCTAAGCGGCCTCACCCACGGCCTTGGGCGAGGCCGAGTGAGAGCCGTGACCCTCGCCAACGGCTGGCGAGGGCTTAATGGCCCTCACCTCCGCCCTGGCGATGGCCGCCATGGCCTCGCCAGCCGCCGGCGAGGTCGCTTCCGCCCACGGAAAGGCTAGGGCAAGGCTGGCCTCGCTGGTGGCCTTGGGAGAGGCCAAGCGAGGCCGCGACCCTCGCCGACGGCAGGTGAGGGCTTTGCGGTCCTTGCCCAGTGGCCGGCAAGCCTCACGGAACTTGCCGGCCACCATTAGGAATAAGGGAGAAAAGAAAAGGAAAAAGAAAAGAAAAAAAGAAAAAAAATAAAAAAATCATAAAAATCGCCACGTTAGCGTTCGACCACGTCAGCGCCGACTGGCCAAAATTGGCCGGATGGACTGAATTAGTACCAATATTAAAAGGTTTAGGACTGAATTGGTCCAATTGAAAAGTTTAGGACTGAATTGGTACTAATGCAATAGATTTAAGGACTTTTTTGGTACTTTTCCCCCTGAGGCCTGTAGAGACAACATGTCTTGACTATTTAGTATGTATCTGCCGATTCTCTTTGACGGTATGATCCTCCTCATCGATCTGGAAAGGTTGATTTTGTAGATTTAATACAAAGTTTTCATTTCACACTTGAGTTTTCTTTTTCATATTTTGACTTTGCCGAAAAGCATGATGCATGACTCTTTTGGCAAGCAAAACCAAAACTTCATATACTCGATCATATCAAAGGTTGTATGTCCTATTCATTCGGTCCACGAGGCCTTCCAAGGAGTTTGTCGATCGAGGAAGCAAGCCACTAGCAATCAAGTTAGGGTACTTCCCACTAGGGCAGACAAGGGTAAGCATGTCGGCAAAGGTTAATAACATTTATAAGAAGGGTCTTCTACTCATAGAATGTGGAAGAAAATCGTGCATGTAAGATCCTAAGTTTGTTAGTTATGCAAATAAAAGTTAGTAAATTGGTAAAAAAAAATTGGTAATTTGCTAACTATAAAAAAGATTTGGTAATCACAAAGGCCTCGATAAGTTACCGATAGATAATCTCGAAAAAAGAGCAAATGGTTTTTTTTTTTTTTTTTTTTTTTATAACGGTTTTTATTAACAGAGAATGGAAAAGCATAACTCTGCGAATTTTAATAATAGCTGATGGGGATTTCGTACCATTATTGCTTGTTGTTGTTATAATATCACTATCCCTTTCGTAGGTTGCAAGGGAAGGAAGAACTTTGTGGCTTTTAACCGCGTGAAGGAATCTAGAAACTTGTCCCAAAAGGCATATTCCACTTGTCAAATGATAGCTGAGAAAAGGAAATTTCCGAAAGTGGCCCTCGCATAATGTCTGCATGGACATTAAGTAATGCCATCCGATTCTCGTTTTGCAAACAGGACACGATTATTGAAAACTCATGGCTAAGTCTTGAAAATGATCAAGATGTTTAGGTAATGAGAACTATTGAAATTTGACCATGGACATTGAAGAGTGCCTGTGATCGAGTGCCGACTTGGTTCGAGTCCTTGCATGTGGATCAATTTTCAAATTATAAGATAGCTTCGAGATCAATTTTACTTCCTCAATTTATGTTTTGCCTCCATCTTAAGGAACATTGAAATGTCTCTCTCCTAACATGTCACCATCTTCATTTGTTTTAGCACAAATGAGTAAGCCATGAGACCATGTTACCCAAGCCCCGGCATTGCACAATGCGATGGAAATACTTCTAATTGTAAAAAAATTGTCAATGATTGATTAAAATAAAATAAACAAAAATTTAAAAATTATTTGAAAAATTACCACGTTAGTTTTGATCGGACAACCATTGTCAATGTAATATGGACTAAATTGACACAATTGTAAAAAGGTCTATAATAAATTGGATTGAATTGACATAATTATAATACCAATGACTAAGACCGCCGCGTCTGGGGATTCGAACCCCGACTTCGGGACCATTTTGCTTCTTCCGGGTACCACTTTCGAGAGGCGCGAGCCGGTGTCCGAGAGGGCAGCTTCTTTTATTTAACTAAACCGGTCTTGAACGACACGTCCTTTTCATACCAAGTTAGGTAAATCGATATGGGTCACGGCGATTTTGCCCAAATTAACCATTAAGCTTGTTTCTTGAATCCTATGCTTCTGTCAGGAAAAAAAAAAAAAAAAAAAAAAAAAATATCACAAGCGAGTCCCGGATATTGGGAGTATTGGAAACGATGCAAATTTACTCCCCAGCAGTTTATATGTGCGGCTCCTAGGGATATTTGAATGTCGATGACGGCCTCTTTTGTCTCGACAGTTCAACGTTTTGATTGGCCTTTTCCATTTGTGGCCATGTATGTATGATGGCGTTGATTCAATCCTTGACGCAGCCTTTTCGGAATTTCCCTTTCGTCTTTAACTATTGCAACACTGGGCAAAGTCATGTACCTCAAGCTTCCATGGAATCGAGATGGACAATCAAAATCTCCCTCTCACAGGCAATTATTTCTTGGAAGAATGTCTGTGGAACACTTGTGAAGCTTCCCGGATTCTAAAGTCGTTGTTTGAGTGAAGCATAGATCGCCTGATTGTCTGGATTTTACCTGGTGACGGTAGCCAATTTAAAGAAAGAGAACAGATCCTTCCTTGTGCTTCTGAAGCTCCGATCGGAAATTTTGGAAGTCTGTTGATGAAGCCCACGTCATCTAGTTGCTCGAAGCACGTTGTGGGAAAGGACATTGCTCGGCTTTGAGAAGGAGTTGGATACGAGGTGGAGTGCACGAACTCACCGAGACTGACTTGCAAAAGCGGCATGGGGAGGTTATCTGAGCTACCATGGTGTGCATGATTCGAGTTTAACCGTATGCCTATGCCTATTACCTCCTATTTTGTTTTCTTTGTACATAGGAGAGGGGTTGTCATTCTCGATATTATGTTAAGGAAATAAGACTTACACTTTTGGAACAAGGATGCTCCTTTGTTTTGCCCTTTTTCAAAAAGATACCCTTGAATTTGATGCATTCACATGATGCGATTTCAACTACCTTTTGTCACATTAAATCAAGGGGGATGATATTTGAAACATGAAGTGAGTGAGTCAAAGACAAACATGATTAAAATTAACATTTTGTTTGACAAAAGCTTTTGGTGATGAGATACTTCTTATTTCAAATTATGTCTTTGGGGAAAAAGATGAGGAAGCCCGGCCCTCGGTATTCTCCTTGGATGATGTTTTCTTTTCATGGTTGGATAACATCACTTGGGCTGGTTTGGAATACCGCCTCATGCCTTCAAATACTAGAATTATACATTAGAGTACTTGAAATGGAAAATACATACGGTCAGCACACTAGACAAGATAATATGAAATCATAAAAACAAGTAAAAACCCGCAGAAAACTCTGTGTAAAGGAGCGCTTTGATAGTGCGGTCTTGAAGCTAAACATCTTTGAATTCCTCGCCTCTTTCAAGATCAAGTATTATGCGATGACTACCTCGTTGAAGCTACGGAAGTGTAATGTATGCGTATGACATGCTTGCTGGAATGGCTTCTATGAACCACTTCATTAACTCCTCTTTCAGGCCAGTTCAGGTGGATTTGCATCATGAAAGCTCCTCCACCTCCCCCAGCATGTTCGGAAATCCTCCATCGGTCTTCTTCCGAAGTGGGCCAAATTCTCGCAAGCGCGTTCGGTTCTGACTGGTTTCATGCGATGCAAGAATGTGGAAGTCAGCCTGTTCCAATCCTTTATGAGGTAAATATTTTTATGAAGAACCACCGTAATGCACTCGTAAGAGTTTCTTGAACGCCTGAGTTGTGAACGACATCGGGCCATAGTGCCGACTCATTTGGCGTGGAGATTACTGCAGTGTGCCCGCGGGGCAAGTGGTGCCCGTTTATTTACGTTAGGTATCCACATCTCTTCGGGGGTCATGATCCTAATGAGCGCGGGGACGAGCTTGATGTATCTTGATTAGGCCATCGGGTTTTCCCACTGATATCCGTTGTAGCAGGAATTTTTCTGCTTGAGGGGAAGTTGGATTCACCTAGATTACCCCATTGCTTTCTTCTTGGTCGAAATTTCCGAATGAGGATAAAGTATTGAAGCTATCCTCATGGTCGGAGGACAAGGCAGTACTTTGTTAGGATCGTGCGGATAAAGACGTATCTTTCCCTCTTCGACGGGCCTTCATCCCCGGATGAGATGGGAACAATTATACGATGAATCGTCGGTTTCATTGTTGAAATATGACTGGAAGTCCTTGAGATTGTATTCTGGAGCCGGGAAGTCTTGGGGTTGTACTCAGGGGATGGTAGCTTTCAAAGGCCGATCTTGGGAAATGCTCGAAGTTGCAGTGCGGTAGCTCGTTGGAGATGCTGAATTGATGCTTAGGCTTTCTTTTCTTGACCTCTGGTCAGATCTTTTGAGTAAGGCCTGTGTTTGCCAGCTCGGTCGCTCAAGGGAAGTGAGAGACATTAGAGTTTCACTGTGCGATTCGCTCGAGGGATAGGGGTCGATATTCTTTGGACTCACTAGCTCTTGGAGTAAGCTTGGGAGTCCTCCGGTCGTGCCCCACTCTTGATGCGGGCTCCTGTGTCTTTGATCTCGTACAAGGCTCCTTGCCTTTCTAGGGCAGGAAATTTTCCAGCAACAAGATGTTGCTTTAATTGCCCATTTATCATGCAAGGCTTGATTCACATGCTCTTTTCCTATCTCGGCGATTAACGATTCCTCGTGCTCCGTGATCATCATTCTTCAGCTATGTCAAGGCCGATGTCAATATCATATTTTGAGTGAAAAACATGAATTAGTTTCCTCCAGTTTTAAGGGGACTAATCTTCCGACAATGTACCATCATAGGCGGGGCCGGTCAAGCTCGATTAGTGCGATTGAATCATCCTTCGAACCGGAGTAGGCAGAAGTAGGTCTGCGGGCGGGAGGTATCGGATACCTTTCGCATTCGGGTGCTTTGAGTTTCGGGGATCTCAATGCCGGTGTAATTGGACATGTCCATGGGATTACCGCTCTTGCCGGCTTAACTTTTTCATGATCTTTTCAAACTGTCTAGTATCAGTTTATTTTTTGGCGAATATGTGGGTGTCATGATGGTGTTTAAGGCAAGCGCAGAGTTGGGTTCAGCTTGAGTAGATTTCATTTGTCTTGAGAGTTGTTGAAGGACAATGGACATATAAATCTACGCCGTCTTCAATGTTAATGAGGCAATTTTGTACATCATTATGATTGGGCCCTAGTGCATGAGGCCATTCGCAGGCTATTGGTGACAGGCGATTCATAATTACCTGCTCGTGACGAAAATAATGAATGAGCACGAAAGTAAACAAAGATTGACCCATGGCAATGGTCTAACTACTTTTTATTTATCAAAAAGGATTTTATAGATTGTGACTTCGACATCTAAAACTTGAAATTGAAATGACGGAAGGAAATACTAGATATTAAACAAAGTCCCTAAACAATGGGACAAAACTTTCACAAGATTAACTAGGCACATGATTGCCAATTTATATGCGCATTGAGGAGCCTTGTTCTTGCGCAGATGCACAGCTTCCTTGGAACTGGCTCTCGAAATATGTATCCATCCATTCCCAAATCCCTCTCCATGAGCTTCCGCTGCTCGTCTTGAGTGCTCTCACGGTGAGTGAGGGACCAATGGCTTCCATTTTGTCGGGATACGATGGTTGTGGATGTAGGACGTAGAGGCGTGGTGGGCTTTTCTTCTCCCTCAAGCCCTTCGGGTACCTGATCCTTTGCGATGGCACTTGTTCCATGTTTCCTCGATAATGTCAATCTCAATGTGTATTCACGGCTTTGATGGGTGAAAAAAAGTGAGGGCTTTTCTTGAAAGATGGCCGGGATCTCCTGAAGGGCTCCATATTGTCGTGCCACCCGATATGGAAATAGGAAGCGCCGGTGAGGCTGAACAACGGAATTGGATGGCGGCGTCTATAAGCAGAAGTGAGCTCTCTTTTCATGGAACTGACACACCATTGGAATACCTCGAGTCGGGTCTCTTAGGAAGTTTATCCAATTTAAATAGCTTTGGTTAAGAATGTATGGTCCTAAAACCATAAATTTCTGCGATGGATTTTCAAATTATTTGTTTCGAGATGATTGCATGAAGTCCTCAGAAATTAAACTTAGGTGAGAAAAGAACCGGACTTGTAAAATTTAGGAGAGGCCCGCATGATTTTCTCGTGGTTGTCTTTAAAACGATTAAAAGACAAAGAATGTTTCTTGCTAAAATCATGTGACATATATTTTGCCCCCTTAAGATTTGATCAACTATCCATGCCATTTTTGGACTTATGACGTTTCTTTGGTGGGGGAAAATGATGAACCCGAAAAAGGCCAGAGAAAATCTCACTTTTTGGGTCATGGGTTGGTTTCAAAACAGGCGATCAAAAATGCTTTTAGTGGGCAAGTATTATGGTTGTTTTCAAGAATTTGCCTCATGACATGGACTTCGGTTCTTAAAATCGTGCTAACCACGCAACGGATAATGCACATGATAAGCGGCCTAAATGCTTTTTCTCGAGAGGCATTCCAAGGTGATTAGTGCTGTATTCTTCGAGTTGGGGTTAGCTCGAACTTACCGAACATAAAAGTAGTCGTCTTCGGGCACCGAATGTCATGCCTGTATGACTTCCGGGTTGAACACGGATTTGGGATCAACGATAGAAGATGACCGACTTGGCTTTCACATGTCTTAGGCGTCTTTGGTCCAATTGACCCCACCATCTCGAAGAGTTCCGCTTTGGGAGCGGGAATGAAGCTGGAGACAAGGCCTCACCAATAGCCAAAGAGGGTTTTGCGGGCCTAGTTGGAGCTTTGTCGGCCACTGCTGGAAAAAGAAGACAAAGGAGGAAGAAGAGAAAATAGAAAAGGGAAAAGGAAAGGAAAAGGAAAGATTAAAATAAAATAAACAAAAATTTAAAAATTATTTGAAAAATTACCACGTTAGTTTTGATCGGACAACCATTGTCAATGTCAAGCCGCCAATATGGCCAATATTAGCCATATGGACTAAATTGACACAATTGTAAAAAGGTCTATAACTAAATTGGTAATATATATGATTGAATTGACATAATTATAATAACTTTATGACTTTTTTGATAATTTCCACTCTTAAAAGGTAACATCCTTAGGCATCATAACATACCTTTAAATAAGTATAAGGCTGTTGATATGGGATATTAGGGGTCATTGATCATCAAACTTGCTAACTAGCATTCCACAACAATACATGACAAGAATTATGTGACTGGTCACCATCTTGAGAGCTAATTATCTCAAGAAAAATAGACTTGAAGTGGGGCTAATTCTCAAAAGATGGCTCAAAGTGGATCTTGTATCAAATAATAACATGAAGTGGAGTAGTTTTCTTAAAGATGACGTCAAGTGAATCTTTTCTCAAATAAAGACCTAAATTAACTAATTTAGTCTCAAATGGAGGCTTGAAGGCCCTGTTTGGTAACTATCTCAACAGTGACTGATTCTGATTTTTTGTTCCCGGGAGCAGTTTGGGAATAGAATCACGTTTGGTAAAATTTTTGTTCCCGGGAACAGATTTGGAGTAGAATCAAGAATAAAAAAAAAGTTGATTCTTGTTCCGAAAACAAATTTGAGAATAAAAAAACCGACTCTTCTTCTTCTTCTTCTTCTTCTTCTTCTTCCTCAATTTATGTTTCACAACCGGTTCGGCAAGCTCATCGGAGGCAAGCCCAGCCCCGACGAGGCACACCTAGCATCGCCGGTGGCCAGGCAGGCCTCACCCAGCCCCGACGAGGCCCGCCTGGCCACCGGCGACGCTCTGGTGAGGTCGCCAGCCCTCGTCTGGCGGGTCGCCGGTCCGCCGACCGGCCACAAGAAGAAGAAGAAGAATTGGAGAAAAAGGAAAAAAAGAAAAGAAAAAAAAAAAGGAAAAAAGTAAAAAATTATTTAAAAATTAAAAGAAATTGATTTGGAACAGAATCAATGAGCACGATATCAAACGCAATTTTATTCTAGAATCAGAAATTTTGCATAGTTATCAAACTGCTTAAATTGGTCAGAATTTGTTCCCGGGAACAGAATAAAAAAGAATCATTTCTGATCAGAATCTGTTCTCGGGAACAAAATTGTTACCAAACACGCCCGAAGTGGACTTCATCCGATGTTGCTCATTTTGTTCCTACTTTTCTTTCTTTCTTTTACTAGACAATTAACTAAACATGAAAATTCCAATAAATGGAGTGAATGGATCAGTGGGGAAAAAGATGATAAAAAGCAACAGCTGAATAATTCCAAGAACTGCCGACCCAAAAAAAAAAAAAAGAGAGAGAGAATAATTCCCAGAACTGCTCATTTGGTGCATTATTCAAATTAGATGAAGTCCTTTGAAGACCTGAATGTTGATTGGTGAAAATGATACTACAAATTCCCCAAACAATTGTTCATACCCATATCCACCTAGTTCAACGATAGATGCATACACTCATTAAGTTTGAAAGGTTTGAATTTAGCTTGCACATATTTCGATTTTTATTTGAGACTAAATTAGCTAATTCAGATTTTAATTTGAAACAAGGTTCACTTTGAATTTTCTTTGAAGAAAATAACTTCACTTTGGGCTTTTATCTGAAACTAAATTGCCCACTTTAAGCTCTTATGTAAGACAAGGTCTACTATGTGGCCTCTTCTGAAAAATCGACCTCACTTTATATTCTTATTTGAAATTTTCCCTTAGTTCAACGATTCTTGTTAAGATATAGACCCAAATTAATGCATGTTACTTAACACTTCCGATGAAAAAGATTATTCAAAATTAGTTACTCAGGGTAGACCTTAGAAGTAAACAATTGTGCACATTCACATATCCGGTTTTAGACAGTCTTTTTCTTCTATAGAATTTTGTCATATGCAATAGAAATGCACTGGAGTTAAATTTAATAATTATTGAGATTTTTCAACGTGAGGCAAACAAGGAGGATTGCATTGCAACTTTTGTCAATAGTTGGTGAGAAAATAATTATTTCCAAAAAGATGTCGAATATTTTCAAGTACATAAATTAATAAGAGATAAGTATATTAAAAGTCCTAAAATTTATCATAAATGTGCAATTGAGTTTTAAAATTTTTAGAAAATACAATTAAATCATAAAATTTGTCAAGTTTGTGCAATCAAGTCCATCTTAAAAATTTGTTAAGTTCGTGAAATCAAGTGATTCTATTAACTCCTCCAACTTGACAAACGAAAAATGTTAATAAATTTTAGAATTTAATTGCACTCTTTGAACATTTTAACATTGTCGTGATAAGTTTTAGGACTTTAGTGTATTTATTCCTCTTAATAATGAAGGAATTTATGTAGAATTTTATGTATTGATTGGCGAGATGTATACCTAGACGAAGCTGTGACAAAATCTACGTGTTTAAGCCAACAGTCTCGCTTTTGGCTTTCCGCATTTACCCACCTATTATTTATTATCCTTTAAAGCAAATATCTCCTCTATGTCCTCCACTTTAATTCATTTTTCTTATCAAAAGACTTTTTCGAAGACTAAAATTATTAAACCCCGGAACACCAAAAAGTACTCAACAGTTTTTAAGTTCAAAAACTAGCCACTGCCTGAAAACTCGAATTTATTTATGAAAAGCATGAGGCGCGCGCAACGCGCGCTGGTTCTAGTACATAAAATATAAATAAAAAATGTTTTGACTCCTGCCATAAAGTCAAAAGAAACTTATGAAAAAAAGTTGCCATGTAAAAGGCAGGAATCAAAGTATTGTTCTTATAAGAAATGATTGGATATTCAAATGTTGTAGAAGTCTTTGCGAAGGTTAACATAACTTGCATTGCCTTGCGCAAATTATGGTGAGATTAAAACATGCGAAAACATGATTGCGGCAAAGGGTGTCAAAAAGTCCTATTCAAAAGTATAAAATGTTAGGTGAAATAAGACAACATGCATACAAGCCACAATCAAACCTAATAATCGAACGATGTGAGATAAGACTTTAACAAAGGATTTGCTCTTTGAGGTGGACTTTCATTCAGTGCAAGGTATGCATAAGAGTGTTTCAATTCTTTTGTAATTTTTTCATCTTTTTCAAAACTTTGCACAATCATAGTCCGACATATTCGGTAGGACATTTGGAAACAATTATTTAAATTTTCAAATGATAGTTAAGAATCAAAGTGGATCTTGTGTTATCTCCTCAATAAGAGCAATTAGATTGTGTTTAAAGCGATGAGGGGTTCAGCGCTAAGACAAAATGAACTTGAGGAATGTTTCAAATAAGATCAATTGGATAATCTTGTAATCAAGTGGGCAATTAGAGTGGTTTACCCTCCTCTTTTTTGAATTTTACAAGCACTAAAGGAAAAAAAAAAAAAAACAAAATTCAGACTATGTAAGGGAAGAGGCATATAGAAAGCAATAGAACAGTCCTAATACAGTCGAAATCTCTCATATTCTTCAAAAGCAGCACATCAAATCTAGAGGAAATCATTTTCTCTTTTGCTCTTTTTTCTTCTCCTCTTCTTTGAGCAGAATGTTATTAATTGGACTAATGCATTATTAACGCTATATGTGATGATGCGTGCCTTTATGATTTGATTTTTTGTTCCTCTCTAAATATCTTCATACTTGTAACCCTAGAGGAGAAATTTCCATGGCTTTGGCTTCGATTTGCTCACAACCCTCAACTTCTTTGATCTCCCTCTTGTAGATGTACCTGCTAGATGCCCACAAGAAGACACCAAGATTTAGTGTGGATATGACCAAAAGGAAGCCATAATAATAGTCCAAGTGAGAGTCATTCAAGTTGTTCGCGATCCAGCTCTTCTGTCCGAACTTCCCGGTGATCTTGTCGGCCATTGTTACAAGAAAGCTGTTCAAGAAATTCCCGATGCCGATCCCGCTCGTGAAGAATGTAGTGCCTAGGCTCTGCATGTCTTCTGGCGATTGGTCGTAGAAAAACTCAAGCAATCCGATTGCATTGAAGACATCCGCGATCCCTAGCAGGATGTACTGAGGCAGTAACCAAAAGATGCTCATGGGGACAATGTCCTTCGGGCCTGCTATGTGGTGGGAGCTGATCACGTGCATCCTTCGAACTTCCACGGCATAAGCAATGGCAATAGCAATCACTTGGATTGCGAACCCAATCCCCAGCCTCTGGAGCAGCGTGATCCCTCTGGGGTTCCCAGTTTTCCGGCGCATGAAGGGCACGAAGTACCGGTCGTACAGCGGCACGGAGATGAGCATTGAGAGGGTCACAAAGCTCCCTAGGGAAGCGGCCGGGATATGAAAGTCTGGCCCCAGGGTTCGGTCCATAGTGGTGCCTTGTTTGACAAATAATGTGTTGATCTGTGCCCATATGGTGCTTGGGATTAGAGTGACAAGCCATATCAGGATCATCCCTAAAATGAGCTTCATCCCTTCAACCTGAGTCACTGTGCAGGGTGGTCTGCAGGAATTTGTGCTGCTCTCTTTTATTGCAGCCTTGTCCAAGAACCTGCAAGAACAAAACAATGAAGCAATCCAGTTATCTTACAGGCCAACCATAATCTAATCAATAAAACAAGAAAATGAAAAATTTCTCCTTTGCTTTTGACTATTGGGCATCGTCAACAATGTTTCTATATTAAGAAAATATATTTTCGGTTCAATTTCCTGGATCCCTGAGCAAGGAGTCAAAAGCTGAGTATCTGACTTAGTGGAAGTCGATATGTATCACTCCACTTACCTAGAAAAGGCCATCACTTAGTGGACCAAATAAGAGAACTGTCTTTATGTGCAATAACTTCAGAGATCATTTGCTAGGAAAATGGAAAGTGGTGGTCTTCGCCCGTCACTAATGTGGAAGAATGCCCGTCCCAGGGGGAAGTACAGAAATTACCGACAATTTACACGTGAAACATAAAATCTCCTATGCTATTAGCATTATTTTCCATGAACAAGTGGATGTGGTCCAGACGTGGGAAATGAGTGTGAACATGAGCAATTTGCTATCCATGAGTAATTTTTTGCTGAGTTAGATACAGCAGACCATAGGAATTACTTGTCAAGGTACTGGAAATGTTCATTTTCGTGATTTACTTAAGGATTTGGGACATGTAGGTCGATCATCGAGTTGTGTGCTACACTTATGACTAATGCAGCCATTAAACCAAAGACTTTGAGATGCATCGGTAGGGACAGCAGATCATTCTGTTGCCGATTTATGTTCTTGACGGATGCATGGGAAAATCGCTGTGTAGCCTAAGCTTGGCTTCAAAGACAAAAAATGTCGATCAAAACAAAGAGGGAATATGGTTTCATGTCACATGAAGTCCTTATGTAATTGTGCAGCAGAATCTGTCTTTCCTTCTCACGACATACGAGTGCAATGAATGAGAGAGGACCGCACTGTTGTTACTCCTGCATGCCATTTATTAGAATCTGAAGAGTGGTGGGGTTACTTAGGGCCACATTTAAGCCCGATTTCATTCACACACGAACCAACTTGCTCAAAGATTGCGAATTTTCCTTACTTGAATCCAAAATAAGTGCACATGAGGGGGGGAAAAAAGTTCGTCAAAATCACATTTGCAATTAATGATGTAGCAGAATTCCAAGCTGTTCAAATGAAATGGTAGGTCCCCTTAAACCTCCTCCCGTGCAATGGCTTTAAATGACATGAGAATGCTTCTCTCTTCGTTTTCCACACTACTAAAGACCCTTGTCTCTGATATTTGAAGATGAGAGAATGGTATGGAACTTTTCAGAGAAGTTTAGCATATTAACCATCTTTTATTAGCCACCCCCACCACCACCTCCACCACCACCACCACCACTACCGACCAACCATTTAATAGTCATGATGAAGAGGATAAGTAGTGTAAACCAGAAAGAAAAAGAAAGGGAAAAGCATCGTCAACGAAAATGGGGACAGACTTT
The DNA here is from genome assembly GCA_017140595.1 of Eucalyptus curtisii. Taxonomy (NCBI): domain Eukaryota; kingdom Viridiplantae; phylum Streptophyta; class Magnoliopsida; order Myrtales; family Myrtaceae; genus Eucalyptus; species Eucalyptus curtisii. Next base: position 38,334,931 of record CM029500.1, on the reverse strand, counting down.
AGTTGATAATCACAGAAGATCTTGAGTTCATTCACTTGCGTCGCTATCAGTGAATCTCACTTGTCATTTCATAAAATTCGACATTCTGGGTAAGATTTTTTAATTTTCTAACTGGTCATAGTCATGAGTATGCAGTATGACCATGTGAAGTCGGCAAGATCTATAGTTCTTTCCTTCCAATTTTCCAATTTTTAAAGATTGCACTGCTGATTTTCCCCCAGACGCCCCATTGTTAGCACGGAAAGAACAAAGCAAGCATAAACATCAATCCCCATTAATTTTAAGGCTATTCAAAAGGTATGAGCTGTGGATGAAACTGGAGGAATAATCAAAATGTCAGTAATCAGCAGAGTAGCCAGCTAGCATACCTGAGAGCCGTAGTGTGATGGATCTGGCGTTTCCCGCTGCTAACATAGTATCGTAGCTCGAGCTCATGAAGCGCTGAGGGATCAGCAGGAAGCTGAAGCTTCCTGTTTTTAAAGGCAATGATCGGTACTTGAATTAGATCTTTTGCAGGACTCCTGGTCTTCCTAACTTTGTGCCTGTAAATCGGTGTCCCCAAGTAAAATATAAATAGGGACAACAGCAGACCGACCGTGGGGATTCCATACCCCAATCCCCATCCTAAGTTCTCTTGAATGTACACGAGGCCGAGCGTCGCAAACAGAGCGCCCAAGAACGAGCTGAACATCCACCAATTGAAGAAGGACACCTTGAGCTCTTTCTCGTGAGGATTAAAGTCGTCGAACTGATCAGCGCCGAAAGTTGATATGTTTGGTTTGGTCCCGCCGGCCCCAATGGCGATTATGTATAGGGCACTGTAGAAGAATGCGATTTGTGAAGTGGAGGCCTTGTTGCAGACTCCATTTTCACACGTTGGCCTCAGGGATTTTAATGACACAGCCATTGTGAGAAAAATCATTCCCTGTTGAACAAATTACACAGACATCATTAATTATACCAAGACAAAAACCACAAAAAAAAAAGGCAAAGAATAGGAGAGCCCCCATGTCAGACTCATTTTTGATTGGATAATAAGACCGACTGCATATGCTTGGCGTGTGAATTCTGTTGGTGTTTTCTGATGAATCCAAAGTTTCATGTCTTAATCAAGTCAGATGAAGCTCATTTTCCATCAGTTCAACAATAAAAACAGAAAAAAAAAAAAAAAATCATCGCAAGAATGGTCCAATAGACAATGAGACCCTTCACGGTGGGCCTGTGAGATTAAGCTTGTGGAGGACAAAGACGCAGCTCGTTCATTGGATCAACGCCAGTTCATTGGTCCATAAACTTGAAAGTCCTATTTCTCGATTGGCCGTCACTAGTGGGTCTCAGAAGATTTCTTCCAAACAAGTGGCATGCTCTGTTTTGATAGTTCGCTATCATGTAAACAGTACAACTTTTTCCAGAACTTTCCCCAAAGCCACCATTACAGTAGCAGACCTTGTTGCTACTCCGTGCCGATCAACCAATAACATCACACTAACATGACCATCTCAGACGCGAATGATGATGAGAAGTTCTCATGCAAAATCAAGACTTCGATGCAACACGAATCAGCCAGATAAACTAGAGGCCGATAGACATCAGGCAGTCATCACGCATCAGCAATATAGGCACTAGAAATTCACAAAGTGGGTGGTAATTACCATGACGTAGATGAGAGATGAAACAGTGAAAGTCCAGAACCGACCCAGATAGGCATCGGCGATATAGGCACCGAGAATCGGCGTGATCCACACGGAACCCGACCAGTTGTTCACGTTCCTGACAGATGACACAGTGTCTTCGTGGAGTTGGGTGGTCAGATAGTTCACCAAATTGGACGCTATTCCATAAAAAGCCATCCTCTCAAATGCCTCATACCCTGCAAATTCGACACGGTTAAATGAATGAGTGAAGACCCTTCTGCTTCACTTCATAACTAATTGTTGGCGGAAAAGGGCTCCATTGAAATAATGCAAGTTCTGAACTTTTACTATTAACTAATGGACATCAGTTCGGGCATCATCATCATCAAACACAGAGAGAGAGAGAGAGAGAGAGAGCAATCAAAGAAAAACGGAGTCTTCTGTGATGCAAGATGAACTACGTAAGCTTCAAAGGTAGAAACCCGAGAGGGGTATTAAAGCAGTGACCTCTGTCATATATTAAAACTAAGAATCTTGAAGAATCTTCGGGTTACTTTTGAAGTATTTAAGTGTAAAGTAAGACGGCGGGCTTTTTTTTTGCTAGCTTACCAACAAGAAAAGCACAGGCTTTCCATTTTCCAGTCTTGGAGGCCAAGGCTGGGCGACAACGAAGATCCACAGTGCCATCTTGGGTGTAACCTTTGACATCCATATGAGAGAGAGAGAGAGAGAGAGAGAGAGAGGTGGGAAGTCAGGTCACGAAGAGGTAGTGTAAGAAGTGGCAAGCTTTATAGGGGCTATGCACAAGCGGGCAAAAGGAAAAAGGTGCTTTCATGGAGCTTACCACGCATTGAGGAACTTGGCCCCGTGTGATGGTCTCTTTTCCTCCTTAGTCTCTTGATATCTCGATGAAGCTGGAGTGACGTTACCTACACTTACAGGTGAATAGGGTAATTACGTTTGAATTAAATATTCCTTAGCAGACGCTACAATTGCGTATAAAATTCAACAATATAATTATATTAATCGCATCTCCTCTCATTTTAATTATAATATCTTTTATTTCGTCCCCACTAGAGATTAAGTATAGTCCATAGGCCACGGTTCACCACATCACACACCCAAGGAATAGGCCATTCACTCTGTAGCAAGCCGGTGGAAGTTGCCAAAAAGCCCAGTAGAACAGAGAGTCGAGCTTCTATAAATCGATGGCAAATCTAATTTAGTGTGTTAGATGACACACATATATACGAAAGGGGCAGATGTTGTCTTGGATATCATATTAGTAAGTTCAACATAAGAAATTAAACTAATAAGTGAAGAGAGATCACATGTATATAAACTCTATTATCAAGCGATATGTGATATTTTAACAAAGTGGATTATTATAATTTAGGATGACCCATGAAAAATAATTGTTTCTAGTTTTATGACTCTCATGATTGTCTTCTTGGTTAGTCTCTTTTTTGTTCGGCTGTACTTTTCGGTTAATCTCTACGGGTGTATATTTTGGTTCGTTTTAGTTAAACCTATGGAATTTTCATTGCATTTAAGCTACTTAATAAGAAAACAATCCTACCCTTCATCGTCAAGCTCCTCCTACAATGAAGTCTATATCAAAAACCTGCTAATGGAATTCGAAGATAACCACAAATTAACTCGCCAATCACAAACTAAGTGGTTCGTTGAGAGATCATAATCGGAAAGGCCGCGAATGAGAGAGAGTTGATGTAGGTGAATGAAAAAACAAAAAAGTCCTTGATCTGACCTAAAAAGTAAGAAAAGCAAAAGGCCTGCTTTAATTTGGGGTTTTGGGTTAAAAAGAAAAAGGTCAATTTGTTTCTCTTTGATTAAAACAAGACTGATATCATGATCGATTGAACCACGGAAACAAGTGTATTATTGTGGATCTTTACACGGTTTTGGTTACTATCCATCCACATAATTGAAATTACAAATTATACTAAATGCGATCTATTCGAAAAAAAAAGTCCACTTTGAACTTCTCTTACCCTTCGACCAAAAAATAATTCTCTTACTCATCTTCTCGGGGAAAGAGAGGGTGAGAGCGGGGAGTATAAATTAATGACTATATAACTCATTCACTCATAATCAGCATATTGAAAAAAAATCACCTGATATTTTTTCTTCATCCACAATAAGAAAAAGTACAAAAAAAAAAAGCCTTAAACATATTATATAAACCTTCCAATTGAATTAATTTAATCCTAAACATTTTCATATTTGAACCAATTTAGTCTATCCGGTCAAGTTAAATATGAAATTGCTAATGTGGACATTAATCCTCCTATATAACACAATCAATGTTGGAATTGACTCTTTTAAAAATAATTTTTTCATAATTTTTGTTTTTCTAATTTTTTTTTATTATTTTCTTTGCTCTTTCCTTTTCTGTTTTCTATTCTTCTATTTTCCTTCTATGTTTTTTTTCCTATTGTGGTCAGAAAGGGCACTAGGCAAGGGCACTAGGCAAGGTGCTAGCAGCCATGGGCAAGACCAAACTTATCATGGCCTAGTTAGTCGTTGGTGAGGCCACCTTCACCCATGGTTGGCTAGGCCATGGCAAGGTTAGGCTGGGCGAGGGCCGCGACCCTCACTAGCGACTAGCAAGGGCTTTGCGGCCCGGCGAGTTCTGATGATGTTCCCTGACCACAGTGGAAAAAAAAAAAAAAAGAAAAAGGAAGGAAAAGAGAATGAAAAAAAAAATTATTAAAAGAAATTATCCATGTTAGCGCTAACCATATTATGTAGGATGATTGGCATTCACTAACCATATTATGTAGGATGATTGGCATTCACATTAGCAAGTGGTGGTCATTAAAAGTGATGAACTACAATCATTCAATTAATAATACAAAGTAGAACCTAAGTAAACCCTAGAACTGACCTTAAAACCTGTAACAGCGTAGGTTCAAGATTTTGGGGTGATACGTTATAGGTTTCAATAAGGTAGGTTCCAAGTTTTAGGGTAATAAGTTCCAGGTTCCAAAAAATGAAGAATCTATATCAACGGGTAAATTTTAAGTTTCACATGGAACATTTATGCAACCTGAAACCACTTACCCCTAAGTGAAAGTGCATGATATGTCGGCAATATTGTGATATTTATTTGATTCTACATATATCTTAGGATTATGCATATATCTCCTTTTATAGTGCATATCTGAGCATAATCTTGATTGATTATATTTGGTATTATATTTATTTTATTACTTTAAATAGTTATCCAAAAAAGCCAATAAAGAGGCTCGTGTTCTATTTATTTATTTATTTTTTTTTTGGTAAGGGGCTCGTGTTCTATTTATTGATATATTGGAATACACAGAAAATTTTCCAATTCAATCTTTCGCTTTATTGTTAACTTGATATCTGGGGTTGCTTCGATCAAGAGCAACAAGACGTTTTAGGATCTTCTTGCGGTGTTATAAGAGTATCACATCATTATCATATTCCACGCGAGGTCATGTTTTTGTTGGACCATGACGTGAAAAGCTACACTTAGGAAAGCTTCACACGGGTCTGTCTAAGAATAGAGGTATATTAAAGGGAATGGCAAGGTCTAAAGGAGGAAGATATGTGTGGTTACCACATGAATCATTCCCAGCGGCCCCTCTTATTCAGTGTATTCTGTTGGTCCACTCACCAATAATCTTTAAGTCTCCGGTTGTACAAATTTATTCGGCCCCAACTTTTTTGTTGTTGACTCTCGCTAGTGATGGCTCTCTCTATCAAACGATTTTCATGCCTTCTTCAACAACATATATCGAAAACAAACCCTAGAGAAAATTATTTAAAAGTTTTTTAAGCTCAAGAAAGTACGAAAGGTTTCGGAAGGTTTTTTAAGCGGATTCCCAACCCATGATTATGCTTGAAGTGCAGATGGGCGGATGATCTCGTCAATCGCCTTCCTTCTTGAACTCGGTCAGTCCGACTAGGTTTTTCAGTTTTTCATTGTCTATCTAGGCTTAATAAGTTTTTTATTTTTTTTTGGTAAAAATAAGTTTATATCGAAGAAAACTTCATGTTTTTAAATTCATGAACGAGATCAAGGAAGGTCTCTTAGATTCGACAGTTGACTTAGTCTGTTCGGGTCTGTCCATTATTGATCGAACCGATCAAAGTTATTCGCCTGATGTAGCATTTGTCGTTGCAATGGGGGGTGGGTGGGGTTTGCAAATAATGCCCCCACTTGGTACGGTACATAGGACTACTTCCACTTGCTATGTATTGTCACTTGTCTCTACATGGTCCATAAGAGAAGCACATGTTCTCATTCTCGTCGAAGGAATCTGAGCTATTACGTTCTGAGCTCCCTACATGTTTATTGACTGTGCTGTTCACTGTTCTTTTGCAAGTTGAAGCCAATGAAATCGCGTCTCTTTTGGCCAAAGGAAAATAAACAATCATCTTCTTGAAGGAGAGTCAATTGTTGATAAGAATCTATGTCAAATGCTATTGAGACATATGGTGACGCATTTGAAGCCATGTGGCTCGATTTAGGCCATGAAGTTGCATAGAATAAGCCAATTCTCGCATGGAATAACATAGTTGGCTGCTCTGTTCATATGAATTTTCTTCTAGCTATGAATCAGTGTCCTGTTGAATTAGATTGACAAATACAAAAGGGTCGTTCCAGGGATTTTCTCAAACCTCAAAAAACGCGAGGTCCAATGAGATTTCTTGATTTATAATACGATTGTTTCATCTGCAAACTAGGCATTTTGGAATCGATTACCTTGTCACCTCAAGGCGACATTCTCCACATGCACAAATCAGTGCTCATCCTTTCCTAGGTTCCCTTGAGTGGAATTGCTATGATTTACACGAAATTGATTTGATATGGAAGAAATCATGCGCGGAGGAACATTTTTTTCATGCAATCTTGTGAAGCAAAAGAAAGGTTATATAAAGAAAAAAGGAACAGTATTGAACATGGAAGAATGTGGACTTGATTAGGCCCCCACGTAGGATTTACCTCATATTTTGTCCGAGTTATGAAGTTAATGGGCTATATCAAGATAAATATTTAATTATCTGATAATAAGGACTTCCTTTTCAAGAGATTATCTTACTTTTCAAACGTGTCATAATCCGTCAGTTTCCTCTCCATCAAGCTTATTTCTTAAAGTGGAAAGTCCCTTCTCGGTTGCCAAAAATTTAGCTCACTAATCATTGAAGAAAGAGCGGTTTGATAAGATGAAACCCTAAATGAATCGAACGGGTCTAAGTTAGAGAGAAGAATCAGACACGAGAGGATTCCTTGATGCCGTTGCCATCACTTCCAAGAGGGGATGGAGCTCAAAAAATACTATAGCGATAGTCAATTTTGCAGTGCATATACAGTGGCGATGGACCACGAGCATCAGTGGAATGACTCCAAAAAGTCGATGCCGGGACATCGTTGGACATGGACGGATCGTAATGGAGTTTAATGTTTAGATACTGATCTTTTTCGAATCTTCAATATCAGTACTTGTAGTCAATAAGTTGTAGCATCTGTTACCTAATGGAGTTTAATGCTTCTTGGCAAGAAGCATAATTTTATGAGGATTTTACCGTCGTGTGTTAATACTTAATGGAGAGTGTAGGTAGTAAAGATGATTAACTTTAGCACCTTATTTATGATTTTGCTATCAGGTCATTATGACAGCATGATTTGTTTAATTTCGACCTTCTCTTTGTTATTTTCAAATTCGTCTATCGGCCGGTATACAGTCTTGTGCTCGTCATGGGCCATTCATAATAGGGTTTCATATTTGTTATCGTTTTTTTGAAATTAAACTTCACTGATGAAAATATTTCTTTTCTTTGATCCCATGATTCTCTTTCGAATGCCCATTGACCGCTGATTCTCATGTACTTCGCATCTTCAACCATGTCCAAACAATTCATGCTTTTTCAACACTAATTTCAACAATCGATTGACACATACAGCACCGTCCTCTTGATCTGGTGGAGGGTGGATTCTTGCAGCACGAAAAGGGATTTGAGGTTGTTGCAGACAATGGAGGGCAACTAGCAAACGTCACTACCAAAAGAACCGCCTAGACCAAATCCATCTATGCTTTATGTCCAAGCCCTATGTGTATGAACAATAGGTTAGGGATGATGTCCATCTTGCGCCCACCACGAAAGAGATGGAAGTCGCTAGTACTGTTCTTTGTTTTTAATAGCATGTAGTATTCGAAACTTTCATCTTGACTGGTTATGCACGGAAATCACTCTGTCCATGCAAATTGCGGGGCTGTGAATTCACCGTCATAAACCTCACTTACAGAAAGTTCTTGCACTGCGATATATATGGAGGAATTCACACTTATTAACTTAAAAGAGGCTGTTTAGAGCGCCTTACAAATATCGGGCAAAGAATCATGTCTTTCCCCCTGGACGATCCTATTGTCGGTTTCTATTTGAGCTTCCAAGGGATCGATTTTACTGGGATCAAGTCTCCATTCTTATATGAAGTAACTAAGACAATTCCACAATTCAGGGTACAAAAGTTTTCTAAAAGGGTAGGTAAATGTCAAGTTACTATAGACACTATAGCTAGCAAAGGGTATCGGTCATTTTGTGACCCGAGTTGTTCTCAGATTCTTTGCTTGCCTGCCATATTAGCTTTATTGTTGAAGTGGAAATATAAAATTGCCCTCTTCTTGCACTGGAAACTATGAAACTGAACTATCAACTTATATGTAGGGTCTCAAAAGATATTGCCTCCCTGCAAAGTTGCAAGAATAATGATAGTGAGAAAAAAATACTTGCAATCACGAGGATTGCCCAAGTTGCCACCATTCCCACTTGGAAAGGAAGGTGGAGAACCTTCTCTAGGGCAGGGGAGGAGACACGTGAACGAGTGAAAAGAAATTATTAATCTTATGATGCTTCCATGGTTCTTAAAAATGCTTAATTTAACTTGCTAACATGAGTGGTCCACGTCAATCAAATTTATATGTTACATTATTAAGCAATAATTGGGGATTATGAGGCAAGTGACAAATGGATTAGCTACTTAATTGATATATTAATATCACAAATCAAAGTTTTAATTTAGATGTTATGCCCTGATTGTTATTTCCATAAAGACAATTGATTCGGTTCAATGGCAATGAAAATTGATTCCCACAAGCGGTGTTAGATTCGTGATGAAAACATGTACAGGATGATGACTATGTTAGCATGTTAAATGCACACTAATGACCAATCCACACCGTTTATATTTGGCGAAACAGCGATAATAGTCTACTGCATTTTCGCCAACAGTATATCTTAAACGAATTCCTACTTGTGTCCTAAAGATATTTGAAAAGCAACGAATGATGCGGGTCGAATTCGACATACAATTTTAATTTTCATAGCGGGCCAAAGGTGCAGACTCGGCCCATCTTGTCTATTCTGTTATTTTAAGGTACGTTTTTGCAATCAAGGCCTTTTATATATGGGCCACCCTCTCGAGTCTTCCTACTATTTCTCCGCAAAATATATGCTGATTGTATATCCACCGAAAGTGGCCTCGACCCAAATAGACTATAGGCCTATGTTTTTATTTCTTCTAAATGCTTTGTGCGTTTGGCAAATTTTGCCACTGGAGTTTAGGCCTCTAAAGGCTCTCGTGCCGAAGTCAAGGCATTTTGTAATCTAATCGCAAAGGCCTTGAGGTCAAAGTTCGGTTTTTCAAATTTCGAAAGCTCAATGCAACTTGGCGCTAGCATTGACTTTCAGCATTTCGAAAACACTACTTCCAAGGTTTAATAAAATTATTTTTCTCTCAATCTTGCCCTCTCTAATATCTTTGTATTACATTCTTAAACTCATGAAACAATTGTTCTCTTTGAAACCAACATTCCAAATATGGAGGTTCTCCCTCTTTGAATTATTCAGGTGAAGCTCCATCGAGCATCACGTTAGGCTCCCAAGCAATCGTCAAGGGTCGTCGACAATTGCGTATGGTGCCGATGGTCGAGGCTAGATTTGGATGGTAAAGACAAGATCTGCATTTCCACAATCTAGGTCATCGAGGTTGCGCCAACCTTGGCTTCGCCTTACCTAGGTCGTCAACTATTGCATAGGGTGGCCGAGGATCACCAAAGTTCATAGAGGGTGTTGAGGGTCAAGTTAATCTAAAAGTGATGCTCCAGTTCTAGCTTAGGGTCGCTAGTATGACGCTTCATCGGGGGTTGTACGAGGCTCACTAACAGTCACGTAAGATCGTCAAGGTTGCCAACAATCATGGGTCTTAATTGCTGAGGTCTGGGCTTGCACGATCTAGGTCACTGAGTTCGTGTGCCGGGCCGCTCAAGGTTGCATGACCTTTCGGCATCGTCAGTGGTTCAATTGCCGCCAGCAAGTTGCTTCAGTCAATGATGGTGCCAAATGTTTCTCCTGGCCTCTTTCACGATGATTTCCTCTCCATCATTCGGTAGCCATACCTCTGTTTTTTGTCGTTTTTTCATTCAAAATTTCTTTGCAAAAGATACACCAAATGTCAATTAATCGAACGATACTTGCTTTTGAGTAAATACACCTTGAGTCAAAGATCCTTGGAAAAATGACTTTAAATTTCTCCAGAACTCCCCGAAACGCACCTAAAAAAAGAACTATTTCGCATTTGATGGTTTTAATTACTCTTTTATTTGGTATGCCTTTTTTTTTTCCCCTCTTGGAGACGGTCCCTTCTGTTCTGTTGCCGAAAAATGAGGAGTGCAAGATTGAAAAGGAGCTACTAAGGACAGCAGTGGAGTCCCTTGCGTGCAATCTTCAGCGACGGCCGTAATAACGAGACGCTAGAATTGCAGGCGCTGGAAATCAGAAAGCAGCTCCCTAATTGGGGAAGGGGAAAGCTCGTCCCCAACGGAATCTTTGGCAACGGATTATCATTAGAAAATCACACGCAACGACCTCAGCTCACACCACGCAACAACAGTGACGAAGCTCTGTCGTCCTCGTCGCTGATGATTCCTAGGGAGGGATATTTTTGGCTTCAGAGACGGCCTTTTCTTGGAGACGATTCCTTTGTCTGACCAAATTTAATGAGTGCAGAATTGGAAAGGAGCTACTGAGGACAGCCGTTAAGTCCACCTATTGCAAACTCCGGCTAAAGCAATAAAACCGTCCCTAGAGATAGAGTGAGCCAAAAATTATCCAAATAACCTTGAACTTATTATTTTTTTGTTAATTTCGTTATAAATCTTTTACTTTACTAATTAAATTTTAAATATTTCATATTTCAACTGTGCTGACGTTAGCAACGGCTGTCTTATGTAACACAATCAGCATTAATTTGAATAATTTATAAAGAAATTAATTTTCTGAATATTCTATAATTTTATTTATTCTTTTTTTTCCTACCAAGTCAGGCGAGGGCCTCCTAACTCTCGCCTAGTTACTGATAAGGTCGGTGAGGGTCCACCAACTCTTGCCTCACTTGGTAGGAAAGGCAAATAAGATAAAGGAACAAAAGAAAAATATAAAGAATATAAAAAAATATTTTAAAATGATTTTTTTAAAATTATAAAAAAGTATCTACGCTAATACCAGTCATTTTACATTATACTACCGACGTATACGGTAGTGATTTTGATTAAAATTGGCCAGATGAACTCTATTTGTAAATCGTGAAAATGTTTAGATTCAATTGAACTGGTAAACTTAAAATGTTTGGACGATGCCGTAGGTTTAAAGACTTTTTTGAACAATTTTCCGGATAAAGTGATGAGCGGGACAAAACCCTCCTTGATTAGGGAAGAACAAGCCGTCCCCCCAAGTTTTGTAAAAATTGCAAGAAAATTAAAGAATAAGCGAGGGGATAAAACCATATTCAAGGCATGCTATGATTAGCACTCACTCTAGAGTTAATTTCCGTCCCCATCCATGTGCGATAATCGATAATATCCTACTCTCGATATACAACGGACCCTTCCGAGCGTTCTAACATGCACCCGAATAAACAATCCGATTAACTCTAAAATCCTTCCATGGTCTTCTTGAAATACAAATCAAAAGAAATAAAATGGGAAGAAATGAACTCGAGCGATCGAGAGCAAAACGAGTGAAGTTAAAAGCGTCGCCAAATGCTAGCGGATCAAGAGATTTTGTGGACTTAGAAAGAGTGTCGGAGGCACCGAGCACCACTTCGCGAACTGTCGTGTCGGTTCGTATATGGGAACAAAAGTAATTTTGAATGAACTTTTTTCTGATTTGTCGAATCACATCCAGAAGAAAATAAAAAAAAAAAAAAAAAAAACAACGGACAAAGAGTGACAGACACATGCACGTCGTACCGTCCGATCACATTATTGCTTTTGGCTAGAGGCGTTCCTTTTTCCTCCTCTCGAGGGCCATCCGTCGGTGGCCGCCAGTTCCGAGGACAGTCCGAACTCGTTTCTTTAATCTTCGGTCCTTGCCGCGTGATTGGACACTGAGATGGACTACACGTGACGCGAAAGCGAAGGGTATCCGACTAATAATGTCATTAGGCGGTGTTGCTTTATGAAGAAATTGCTTTGTGAGAAAGCATCAAAGTAGGGTCGCCTTATCCTACACCTAGAAAATAGGCATGTCGATAATCTCTATATTCGCAGTTAACGCTTGGCACGTACTAGATGCAAGGGAAAAAGGATGCTAGAAGATGCCACAATTTTTTATATCACATCAACTTTAGTTCCGAAACTTTTCATTGGATAACTTCTAGTGCTATATTAAAGGAAAACCAATCAATTAAATACCTCCGGTAACAAATTCTGACAAAAATTCTTAAGTGACTTTTTTCTTGTAAAACGTTAATGCCTACGTGGCTTTTTTAATATATAATATAAAAAGAAATTCTCGACCCTTTAAATAATAACAATACGCAGTGTTGCTTTATGAGGAATCACTTTATGAAAAAGCATTAAGTAGGGTCGCATCTTTCTTTTCCTAGAAGACAAGCATATCGATAATCTCCACAGCCGCATGCAAAAGGAAAATGATATCAGAAATATTATATTTTTTCGTACTATCTATATTTCAGTTTTAAAATTCTGACAAAAAATCCTACACGGCCTTTTCTTGTAAAATGTTAATGCCTACGTGGCCTTTTCTTGAAAAGAAAATCTCAACCTGGCAGCTTCGCGTGGACTGCGCGAACTCTCTTCTGATTCTTCTTTAAAATGCATGGATAGTTGCGTTATCACAGGGGGTGTTTGTTTATGTTGTTTTTTTTTTTGTTTATAAACAAAAATTCTGTTTTTTTATTTTCGGGAAAAAAAAAAAAAATAAACGCGTTTGTTTGCGTTTTTATTCTAAATCTATTTTTTTTGTTAGGGAATAAAAAAAACGTAAAAAAGAAATAAAAAAACTTATTTATTATTTCTGAAAGAATTTTTAAGAACAAATTTTCTCTCTCTTTTCTTTTCTTTATTCTTCTTTTTTCTTTGGCCGATCGCCGGCCTTGGCCATGGCCGCCGACCGGCCGTCGAGGGCCGGCGACCTCGCCGGAGCGTTGCCGCCCCGGTGAGGCCGAGCATCGCCAGCCCCGGTGAGGCTCGGGCTCGCCTTGGCCGGGCGAGTTCGGCTCGCCCGATCCGGCGAGGCCGAGCTCGCCCACCCCAAGGCGAGGCCGAGCCTTGCACCGACCGACGAGCCTCGCCGTGGCCGGGCGAGGCCACCGGTCCTCGTCGGCCGGTCGCGCCATGGCCGAGGCCCAAGAACCGGCCAAAAGAAGAAAAAAAAAAGAAAAAAAGGAAAAATAAAATAAAAATATTAAAAAATTAAAAAAAAAAAAACACAAATTTACCAAACATGTTTATGTTTTTTTTTTTAAATTTTCGGAACAAGTTTACCAAATACGTTTTTCGGTAAAAAATTATTTAAAACGTAACTAATTTTTTTTTATTTCTGTTCTCTAGAATAATTTTTGAATAGAAACACAAACAAACGCATCCTATCCAAATTTCGTTTCTACTCTTCAGGCTTTGCGGTTTTCATTTGCTCTAGGTTTTGCGAATTTCGTCATGTCAAAGCTTTTCCAGTAATTTCCTCCCGTTCCACGACCCTCCACCAATCTCAGCACAGAGCTCTCCACGATGACCAGGTCGCCAAAAGCGTTCCAAAACCATCATTACTCCTGCTCACATCAAATCAAGTACAAAAACAAAAGCGACAAGATGTCACTCCCAATTGCTTCAAGGGAGAAACGCAATACACCGGGTGCAGACCTTCGACCAAGCGATTCCAGCGCGACTGTGAGTCAAGTCCGCCTAGAGCAATGCACCGACCGCGTCCAGATCAGGGTTCAAGGTTGACACGAAGATCGGGTCCTCGTGACCAAGCCCTAGGCGTCCACCGTTGCCCTTCTCCATAACCATAGCTTACCGTCGACAACCCCTGAAGAATGAAACAGCCTGCATGAAAAGCCATCATTCTCTATTGCGAATTGCCATTCCTTTTGCTGCAAATTCGAGTTTGATTAGAAGAGGGAGACGACCTGATTTGTCCATTTAGAGTTTAAATTTAAGGCAAACTTGTTGAATGATGTCCTTAGGACTATTTATGTTAACTTAGAGGATCTGTGAGTCAAGTAGACCATAAAAAATGACAAGATATCATCACATCAAATTTGGGAAATATTTCAAAATAATCCTAAACATATTGTAATTGTATCAATTCAATATTAAATCTTTTTTTTATACCAATTAAGTCATAAACCAATTGTATTTATGCATTCGGCCAATTTCAGCCTGTAGGCACGGCCGGTTTGGCATCTATGTCAACACTAATTGTCCTATGTGGAATAGATGACATTCAAGTCAGTATTGACTGGCCAAGATTAAGCGGATGGACTGAATTGACACAAATAAAAAAAAAAGGTTTAAAACTCAATTAATAAAAGAAAATTTTAATACTAAATCGACATAATTATAACAAGTTTAGAACTTTTTTCGTAGTTCTTCCCCTCAAATTGTTGGCATCTCAAATCATAGTTAAAACCTAAATGATTCTTTTAGAAATAAAGTGGCAGTGAAGTGTTCTATCCAAAAGTTTTTGCGCTGAAGTAAGCATCATACGAATGATGATACTTTCAGTGTCATTTTTCCTAAATTCAAGCTAGTCGCGGTACCAAATGGAAAAATCTCATCCGTGAAAATTTTGCATCTCCGGCATTTTTAAAATAGGTATCAACCAAAGAAGAAAGGGGTGCTTAACGTAGGCGAATGATTCGCATCAGCACGACAGTTTCGTTGTCGACGGTAATCAATCGCTTTTGGTCGGTAGCTCAGGGCGGGGTCGCTTTTGTGGCCCCACGACACGACGCATGTAACTTTCCCAATCCATGCACCATTATTTTTAGTACAACGGAGAACAAAATAATGCATTCTCACATGGTTATCACTCCATGAAAAACTGTGGTGGTGAAGCTGCCTAGCAAAGATGCGACGTTATCTTATCAGCGTCTCCCTGCCCGGAAAAAGCCGGAAAAGGAACTGTTATTTTCAAGCTTTTATTTCACCGCAATCATGGACCTATATTATACCAAGATTTCCGCGTTAACCTTAGGCCAGAGAAACTTCATCTGAGTGTGTGCTCTTGCTGGTTTTCAACAGGAACATATCGATAATTCATGTCATGGCTACACACGATATGGTCGGCTTTTCCGTCGTCGTTGTCCTCCTTGCCACTTCGGTTATCACCACTGCCGGTTGGAAGCTCTCGCCGAGTCATTATCAATCAACATGTCCGAAAGCATTGTCGATTGTTCGAGCTGGAGTAGCAAAAGCAATCAAGAATGAGACCCGGATTGGCGCATCCTTGCTTCGGCTGCACTTCCATGACTGCTTTGTCAATGTGAGTTGCGTCTTCTAGAGATTCCTCGCGAAACGATCCCACTTTGATTCATTAGCCTTTCAGAGTTTTCCTCTTCTTTTCCTTTCTCCTCAATATTGATGTGTGTATCTACGTATTGGTCAGGGGTGCGATGCGTCGATATTGTTGGATGACACGCCTAGCTTTGTGGGCGAGAAAACAGCAGCTCCGAACAACAACTCCGTGAGAGGGTTCGAAGTGATCGACCGCATCAAGGCTAGTCTGGAGAAGGAGTGCCAAGGAGTGGTTTCCTGTGCAGATATCGTTGCCCTGGCTGCTCGCGACTCAGTCGTTCATGCAAGTCCTCTTCATGACCTTAAAAAGTCTCGCAAATAAAAGAAATGAGAATATGTCGACTCTAATTTAGTACATTTTTGCCTCGACGGTTATATTCGGACAAATCTATTTTTTTTTTTTTTTTTTTTTCTGATTTCTTCTATGTTTTCTCTTGTGTGACATGGTCACAGTTGGGAGGTCCTTCATGGACCGTAAGCTTAGGAAGAAGGGATTCCATTACTGCTAGCAGAAGCCTTGCTAACACCTCCATACCTCCACCTACTTCTAATCTCAGTGCTCTCATAACCAGCTTCGCTGCTCAGGGTCTTTCAGTCAAGAACATGGTGGCTCTTTCTGGTAATTTCAACTCAATATTATCACCTTGCACCGTGCATTACAACCAAGAATATTCAAAAGAAAAGAACCAGAATTCAGCACCAATCGTGATTCTGTTTTGGCAACGTCGATGTACTTTATCAGCTGACAGTGGTTTTCAAATTGACAGGTTCACATACCATTGGCCTAGCGAGATGCACTTCCTTCCGAGGACGGATCTACAACGACTCGAACATAGATGCATCCTTCGCCCATAAATTACAGAAGATATGTCCCAAGAGTGGAAATGATAATGTCCTTCAAAGGCTAGACATCCAAACGCCGAAATTCTTTGACAACCTTTACTACCACAATTTACTGCAGAAGAAGGGCCTTCTTCACTCTGATCAAGAGCTCTTCAATGGCAGTTCTGTGGATTCACTGGTCAAGAAGTATGCATGCGACACAGGAAAATTTTTCCGAGATTTTGCCAGGGCAATGATCAAAATGAGCAAAATTAAGCCCCTCACAGGAAGCAATGGTCAAATAAGGAAAAATTGCAGGAAAGTGAACTAAGTATGAAGCTCATATATGCAATTTGAAACCGTCGCATATGAACGCGGAAGTGAAATCAGGGCTAGATAATGTCCCCTGACAATTTGTCGTCATATATCTGTCTTCTTGACTAATTTGTGGTTGCTCCCTGAAAAATAAAGGAGCTTGTATCAGTTTCCCTCAACCAGTATTAAGATCCACTCGTCTTTCTTATTATTAGCAGCATGCAGCAAATTAGCATCAGTCATTTCAATTGCAAACAACGATGTATTATCAAAAACAGAAAATATGATTATTATGTATCCAAAAAAAGTAGTGACATGATTGTAATGACCAATTAACGATAACGTGTTGATTGCATATCAGGGCTAGACAGTGCTCTCCAAATATAAGCAACTTACTGGACAAGCTTCCCTAGAACGGTTTGCTAGAATTGGATGATTTGCCAAAACTACGCCCAAGTGTAAGAAAGAAGCAGCCTGAATTGCCTTGGTGAACACAACGCATAGGCAATTTTCTGATTAGTAATCATCGTTATACAAAAGCTCCACTCATCTCAAAACTCCATGATCAAGTCATGGAATACGCAGGACAAATTTTACAAGCTCCAGAGTAAATGAGCTGAAGACTCCATATGTACACTGGCAGTTACAAAACCAGAATCTCTGTAGATCGAGTATTCCACTGTCAGTTGACTGTACAGACATCACCGCCATACTTGAGCGTTCTGGTCGCCAATCACTGATATCTCCTGTATCTCTTCCACTTAGTCCAAATCATTAACGGAGGCTACCTCCTCCTCTGGCAATTCGAATGCATCAATC
Organism: Eucalyptus curtisii; assembly: GCA_017140595.1. Lineage (NCBI taxonomy): Eukaryota > Viridiplantae > Streptophyta > Magnoliopsida > Myrtales > Myrtaceae > Eucalyptus > Eucalyptus curtisii. Next base: position 38,317,470 of record CM029500.1, on the reverse strand, counting down.
TCTTCAAAGTAAGATTTCTGCTGCCTGATGTAATCTTGCAAGGAATCATCAGGTACATCTTTCCTAGATGGTGGCTTCTGCTGCTTCTGCATCAACATCCCAAACGTAATTGAGCACAAAACACTGTCCAGTTACTGTTTGTCTATCTACTGAGATATAAGAAAACAAGCAAGGGTCGAGGTGAAAGAAAGCCAACAGAGATGATATAATACGTGCAACAGACTACTTTAAATGCAAAGGAATCTTGACAGAATACCCCTTTATTTGGAATAGAGCATGACATGGATCCAGCACCACCTCCTTCATCATTAAGCTTGTACCTGTGTAGGAAGAAGCAAACACGAGAAAGGTATTGTTAGAAACAGAGAATGGGAACAGAAGTACATGCCCATTGAAGTTAAATTAGAATTAGGAAAAACAGAGTCATTTCGCTAAGAGAAAACGCAATTCTTCTGCACAATAAGGATGAAAAAAGGTGCTAATCAACCATCTTAATGAAAAAAAATGGTTATAATAACAATCAGGCAGCAAGTTTCCTCATCATGTGAAACATCCTGACTTTCAATAGGCAAATTATCTGCTCAAATATGGCGCGCGAAACCAGCATTGATCGCCAGGTTTCTTCCAATAAGACTGACTGTACTATGATACAAAGAGAACATCAGCACACCACTTGAAACCCACAGTACTAGCCAAAGCAGAAGTTACAACCCCGCCAAACAACTAATGTTGAAAAATTCAAATTCCTGCTGAAATTTGAACATAAAGCATATCTTACATTAACGTCAACCTCACTCTTTGTTCCCTTTTGCTACCAACATAGTGCTACAAATCAAATCTTATACGTAACGGCAGAAACCCCATATATCAGAAAGGGCAGGTACCTCGTATTTCTGATCTTCCTAGCTGGAGAGCTAGACATAGAGACGGCAACGCCCTTCTCTTTACGCTTGCCTTTATCCGCAGGCTTCCTGCGGTTATAAGTTGTACAGAACACGGACCTCTCGGAAGCATCACGCCCTACACAGCAAAACATTTGGCAAGAAAAAGTACCAAGTTAAGCAAAACGGGGCCCCAAATCTCATTGACGACTAGATACCCTTTTCAGGTACAACAATCTCACGCATTTCAGATTCTCGATAATGTTTAGAACCAAAAACCGATCAGATCACAGTGAGATCAAAGTTTCTAACAATCTGAACACGTAATCAACAATCGCTAAAATAAGACAGCTATCCTCGAAACTCCAAATAACACCGCGACGTTCAATCGGAACGCGGAATCCAGCGCAAGCATTCGTAAAAAAAAAAAAAAAAGAAGAAAAACTGACCGAAGGAAGATGCAATCGGGCGAGGAGGCGTGGAAGGGAGGGGCGCGGGACCGGACGAGCTAGGGTTCGGGGCGGTCCTCTTGGAAGCGGACGGAACGGCGGGCTTGCGAGGGGGCGCGAGCCCGGACGGAGGGGCGGCGTTGGTGAGGTCCGAGAGAGGCTTCCTCCCCCTCCTCCTTCGTGCGTCGCTCTTTGCCTCGGCTTCCATCGCCGCTGCTACACGCCACGGAGCATCGTTCGCTTCGGATCGTGCTCGAGCCAAGCGCAAGTGGCGCGAAATACCGTTTGAACTGGAGTTCCTTTCTTCCTCTCTCTCTCTCTCTCTCTCTCCCTTTCCCTTTTCGGGGTTTTTTTTTATCGGAAACGACGGGGAATGTGGTGGAGATTTCTGGATCGTCGTCGTCGTTTCCTGCTCCGACCGGACGGGGAGCAAAAGGCGAAAAGTAAAGAAGCGGCGGCCGGCGAGGGGCTTTCTTTTTAACGGGCCGGCCCAAGTTCAGCCCAAAACATCGGGGGACAGCGGAATTTAGGCCCGTTTCTTGTCTCGTCGGGCTGGTGGCATCCTGGGCCGGGCGGTCCTAATTGGACTAATTGAAAATTGGATTAGTATTAGATTCGCCTCCCATGTGGCGTATGTCTCGGATAATTACCTAACTAAATTTTTTCGCATGTGAATTGTCTAAGTGTAAAAGTAGGCATATTTTTTTTTTTTTTTTTAAAAAAAAACCCAAACTTTTTATCAAAGTCGGATTCTATCTCAAACCTTTTTTTTTTTTTTTTTTTTTTTTTTTGTAGAATAAAGAAATCCCCAACTTTCTCTCTAATGCCAAATCCGCCCGTACGTCCAAAAATCGTCACTAATTTTTTTTTTCAAACTTATAGACATTAGGACCCATTAGGGATGAGCTTTTCTAAAGTATGTCTAAATTCCCCCTGAAACCCGGAATTTCAAATCGATCCCCAGTTTTTGGAACATAGAACCTACTTTATGTAACATGAAATAAAAAATGCAATTTCAAGATTGGTTATAGGGTCTACACAGAAACTAGGCATTTTTTTTTCATTGTTTCATTTACTTTTTCTTTTGCTTCCTTTTTAGTCAGATAAGATGAAAATTAAAGTAACAACAAAAATTTCCCTTCATATAGATAGAGTTTCGTCAACAAAACCATCTAATCTAAAATACAACCATTTATGAGTGAAGTAATCTATCAAACCTAACGAAAAAAAATCATATTATGTTGTCATGTAGAGTTAATGAAAAGATTGATTCAAGAGCAAACTAGAAACACACGTGAAAGAGTAGTGATTAGTTAATTTGAAATTTCAAAATGTATATTATACTAGATTTCTCTTGCAATGAATATACACATATATGTTGTAGGTGGATTTCAATGGGTACATATCTTCAACCCGCTGCAACAAGTTTAATACTAATCCTAGTAACAAAAGAACGTGTCGAATAAGAATAGTAATGAAAAGATGTTCCAAATTTTAAGAGGTCATACTTCTTATATGAAAATTGGTGAAAAGATCCAAAGATAATATTAGTTTCGGGTTTACCTTGGTTTAGTCTAGTTCTTTGATTCTTCGATTTTCGATTCCATTCGAACCAGACTGCATGGCATCGATTCCAAAAAAATTGGAATCTAGAACTAGATTAAGGAGTCCAAAAACTGAGAATTGAAACAATTTTAAGGTTGGTCTAGTCCGGTTCCCGATTTTTTGAGAGACCCATGCTTATCTCTAAGATCAGTTAGAGGCTCATTATTAGAACTCGAGTCTTTATCAACACTCTCTTATCTTCATATGACACAATAATAGCCTCCTGATATGATAATGCCAAACAAATTAATGTCAACTTTTGCACATGTAGATAGATTCGGGATTCGAGAAAAAAGTTAAGAATTTTTAATGAGATAAAAAATTTGGAAAAGAATCCGGGTTTGATGTAAAATTTACGTTTTTTTATTTAAGATTTAATCTTGTAAAAGTGCAAGTTATTTCTTATATATAGCCCAGTAAAATGACTCCACGAGGCAAAGTTTAGCTCAACGAGAGTCCATTTCACGGGATTTACAAACGTTGTCTAACTTAATATTCTGACATTCATTAACCTAAAGTGGTCGTGACCAATGACCAAGTACCCCCGGTTTTCACACGAAAACCACTTGAGAACCAGCAAAACTAGGCATCTTTCTTAGTGTTAGGCCACTGAGATCAGATCTCAAAGCATCTTTCGTGCCTTCTTTGACATGTGTTGCTTCACTGCCCCCCTTTCCCCAGGCACGTTCGTCCTATTATGCTTAAACGTACTTTATTTTATCATTACTCTTCGCAGAGTACCTCATTATTAAGGGAAAGAAAGGATCTCTCTCTAGCGGATTTCCCCCAGATTTGGCACAGTTTTCTTACTAATCCCAAAAGTCGGTGACTCTGACGATACATCCAACGGCTTCCGTGGTTTCACGTGGGCATTCTTGTTCATAAAAGTGCTCTTTCCTTTTCTCTTTTTTCTCCGCCCGACAACAAATAAATATCCAATGTAATTTGACCATGAAATGCTTCTTTCGCAACCTACCATATTCAACTTTCGTTTTGGATTTTTTGATGTTATTCTGTCCCAATTTATGGAGCGTATGTGTCCGCCTCATTCGTCAAATTTCACATATCATTTCTATCTCGCTTGCTCATGAGAAGAAACGTTGAAGTGTATGTATGATGGACCTTCTAACAATTGTACTTTTTTTTTTTTTTTGTGAAATCTTGTGAGATTACTGTCAATTATTCTAAAAATTTAAAGTTTTTCATATAGGTATTAATTTATTATATAAATATATTAAAATTTCCTTTCGTGTATAAGTTGGACTTTGATATTAGTTTAAAACAATACGTAATCATTTAAAATTTAAAATTTTAGAAGAATTTGCATATAATATCAAAATTGGGTGATTTTGAGTTCGAATTTTTCATACTAGACTCCGTTTGCCTTCTCAATTAAATATGCACATACTTCATACTAGAGGTAATGTTATAATATTCAATTATTAAACCACGACTTTAACCAAGAACGTAAGTTTTTAAAGTAGTAAGGTGGGCACTCGGTTTTGATTCGTGCAAAGAGGTTGCAACTTTGTTGTGGCGCTGAATAATGTGGACGTCGATGTTGGACCACAAAGCCCCGGGAAAATGACCCATTTTTATCCGAAATGAATGAACAGTCGGCACCGAAAGTATCGGCGCTGTTGAGGAAACATCTGGTACGAATGCAGTCTGAAAATGTTTCAGCACATTTGCTTTTCCTCTGCTCCGAAGTTCTATCCTTTGAGAGAGAGAGAGAGAGAGAGAGAGGCAGACGCAGTGACAGAAAACCGGATGAGAGAAGCCTGTAGTTTACGGAAGAGTTCACGGTTCCAGTGCACAAAACCAAGGGCCACACACCAAAAACCCCAAAGGCGCACACTCTTCAACATCATCGTCAACAAGTTACAACAACGCCGCCAACAACATCATAATTTCACCACCTCTTTTCCCTATAAATGCACCAGCCTTCCCAACTCCTCCATACTCCCCCACTCGTTCCACCGTTTCCAGCTATCCTTTTCCCACCCACCTTGCGGTATTCTCGGCTTTGCTTTCCCAAGAAAGAAGAAGAAGTCAAGATGGGGGCCATTCAGTCCTGGGTCTCTGAGCACAAGCTCGCCAGCATTGGTCAGTTCTATCTCTAATCTATCTCGAAACTGCATCGCGTAACGACTCCGTAAGATTTTTTCGAAAACTAAATCGTGGGGATGGGGTTGGTGCAGGAGGACTATGGGCGTCGGCAATCGGAGCGTCGCTTGCTTATTCACGCGCTAAGTCTCCCCTCAAGCCAAGCCTCCGCCTCATTCATGCTCGGTAATTCCTCCCTCTCCCTCATCAGCACGACCACTCATGTAGCTGTCTAAGTTAAGAGTGTTAAACGTCGGGATTGGTTTCAGTCTACTAAACCAACAAACGGAGAGGTTTCGCCAGGAACAAGAAGAGCTCATCTTTTTAATGAATATGAAGATTGTTTTGGAAGTGTATGTAACTGAAAAAACGATATCGTGTCGTGTTGTTACAGGATGCATGCACAGGCCCTGACGTTGGCGGTGCTCTCCGGTGCAGCGGCTTACCATTACTACGAGCAACGGTCCAACGAGCCTCGACGCGATTGAGCTCCACCTTTTTGTTATCTAAAGATGCTTCTCTCCAGGAAAAAGAGCATCTGCTCCTGGCGCGTCGAAGATGAAGATCCCGCTCTTCGTTCGACAACATTGCTAATGAATAATTCGACATGATGTAATGGCTTCTAGTTGATTTCCTATGTTCTACGAGACATGATTTCCTTATGTACATACGTCGTTACGAGTTGAACGAGGGATGAGGACGTTCTTGTGCTTCCCCTCTTATCACTGAGTCTACTGAATCCTTTCCCTTCATAGCGAAGTCTATCTATTTTTATTTTTATCGAATTTATATCGTCGGCCTGCTTTAATTATCTTTCCCAAAGACCAAGATGCAGAAAAACATTCAAATGACGACAATCTCTATTGAAATCGGAATCGTAGTCGCGTCAAAAATCCCATAACTGGGCTTTCTGTGGAAGAAGGAAGGCCCAAGAATTCATGGCCCTGTTGGCCCATTCTTCGCTTTTTTTTTTTTTTTTTTTTTTTTCTGGGCCCATCTCACTTAGGTTACCGATATCCTTTGTTACGAAGTTGACAGTGTGCTCTTTAGAATTGATCATAACAACCTGCGATGCAATCCCGACCCAACATTCCGATTGGAAAATTGAGAAGCTATTTCCTTCGACAAGCAACACCGGAATTCTGGATTTACCTGGATTCTCCGAGTAGGCGGGCATGGGATGGAGCGATACATTTCATTTGGCAAGATAGCAATAATGTAGCTCGTGATCATTTGTGCCTCGGGTGCATAGTTTGTTTCGAGATGCGGTCATTGCAGTTAGGACCAGATCGCCACTCACTATGCTTCAGGATAGGAATGTTCGTGTGGTCTGATCGATGCTGAAAATGTCCTTCGTGCTCGTTGGCAGATGTGTTGGACTTAAAAAGGGTGCGAAGCAAGTTGTGCAGCGGATGCAGGTTGTTGTAGAGCAGGTCCAGAGATATGATTAAAAAGGTTTCTTGAGTAAGAGATCAACATGGAGAATGTAAATCCCCATCTGACTTCTTACATAATGTGGACGTTTTCACAGGTTTACAAGAAAATTACGTGTTCCTAGAATCATTTCACTGTGATAACAAGCTTCTCGATTTAAAATTTCGCACGTGTTTAATTAACATCCCGATGCAAACAAGTCGATTGAGGGAAGGAAAATTAGAGTCCGAGGACCATTTAGCAATAATAAAGTCCCCCTGTCTGAAGTTTGTAACACGTGCTTTATTACAATTTCGATGTAGAGAGCAGCAACTCAATATCAAATCACCAGTTCTCACCAAAGAATTAACTTAAAGTAGACAAAAAGGCAACTAAGAATGAGTAAATGATGACGATGTACAGTTTTTGCTCACCAAAGCTTAGGGTATTGTCATCGGACTCCATCGGCAATGGCATGCCAAGAGAAAGCAGGTGTCCAGACCATTTATGTGCTCTCATTATTCATAAATAGCTTTATTCACCGACTTGGGTACGCTGCCATTTTTTATGCACACTTGCATCTAGATGTACACGGTCCATTTAAAACATTTTCACTGATGTCGATCTCATAAACATGTCAATAAATCAGTTAAGCATTCTTTCTTCTCAAAAACTTGGCGTGCAGGATATATGTATCATATATTAGCTACACTTTTCCATGAGACAATTAGTTTCTGAGGAAACTAAATCCACAGAAATTCAAACTGAATAAATAAGGAATGTCGGGGAAAGTACACTAGAAGTATCAAAAGTTATGTACGTTGCTCACTTTGATGCCAAAAGTTTCATTCGGATCACTTAAGAGCCAAATCGAAGAAAAAACAATCACTTTAGTGCCATCAGAGAGAGATTTCGGCCAAATTAATTACGTGACTTTTATATTTAAAAAAGAAGAAGTTGTGGTGGCTTTTCAACGACATCGTTTTCCATCCTTCTTATGATACAACATTGTTTTGCCGTCATACGTGGATAACCTCACAAAAACGACGTCGTATAGCTCATATAGGGACTGGAATTAGGGTTCTTTGTCCGATCCTTGCCCAACGCCGACTGCCATTGCTCGGCCACCGTTGTTCACCTGTCATCGCTCGGCCACCATCGTAGTTGCTCGACCAGGTGAACAAGGAGAGGCCGAGGTTGTTGCTCATGTAAGAAGTGGCGGGAAGAATAGGAGGTGAGGACGGAGGAGGAGGAGGAAGAAGGGGAGTCGAAGGTGCCACTGCTGGTGTCGCTGCTGGTGCCGTTGCTGGTGCCACTGCTGGTGTTGTTCTTTGAGGAAGAAGACGAGGAGGAGCCCATGCCTTCTCTCTCTCTCTCTCTCTCTCTCTCTCTCTCTCTCTCTCTCTCTCTCTCTCTCTCTCAATTTGGGGATTTAGGGTTCTTACTTGGGGGAAAAACGCCAAACGGCGTCGTTTTGTTGTTTGGATGCTGACTGTATTCTCCGACGAGTCATGTTAGCTTCAAAAATTAATAAAAAAGTGCCATGTCGGATTTCCGGCCAATTAGATCGGCGATAGTACTGAAATAATCGTTTTTCAAATTTGTTGGCACTTAGGTGATTCAAAATAAACTTTTGGCACTAAAGTGAGCGTCGTTCACAACTTTTGACACTTCTAATGTACTTACCCCAATGAATGTCAATCAACCTACTCTATGGATGATGGATAGACGTTTCTCAAAAGGAACAATTGCATTAACCTCGAAGACTATATGAAGTGATCCCCCCATTTATGGAATCTATTCACCTCTTTAATATGCTCTTCAGCATTTCGTAGATATATATAGCATCTACTAATGACACGTACTTAGACACTACTTAAAGGGAGAAGAAAGATACTTTCAGACGTTTTCAGACCTAAGGTTTTTGTTTTTTGCAACTCCTAACTCTCCTTTGCCAAACCCTACAAAGGACGAGAGACACAAACGATTTATATCATTCTTTCTCATCCATCATTGTTGCTCTCACTCCAATTCTGCACTGCTTGCACTACCGCTTGTTTGATAACTTGAGAATCAATCATATCACCTTCTTCTTCATTCTGCAGAACAAATTAAAACGTATGATATTATCATTACTATTAACTCTTTATAATCAACTATATAGATACTCTCAAGGTCGTGTCAAATAACTCGTTGGATTTCACCACCATGCACATCCGAAATTTGCGTCTCGTTTCTAATAAGCTCTCGCATGCAGCACATACTCCGTGTCATCTCGTGATCTGATATCACAACTAGTGTGTGAGTGCGTGGGTGGGTGAGAGAGAGAGAGAGAGAGAGAGTTTTGCACGCAACTTTGTACATACTGAGGGGATGTGAATACGTAAGTATAAAGATGATAAAAATGGGATCAAGAATCTTACTTCGCCTCCAAATGCTTGTAGGCGAAAGCTGTCCGTGCAAGAAACCCTAGCTTCCAGAACATTAAGACCCAAGTCCTCAAAAGCTTCCAATATTGACACTAGTAAACCTGGACAGCTTTTGTCCGAGAATACGTTGATTAAGAAACCTTTCTCTAGGGTTTCCACTGTTACCTGCTGTTTAGTGTAACAGTACAAATTGAGGAACGAGAAAGAAAAGTCAAATCACACAAGTAATGGGGAAATGAAGCAATAAAGTTTTTCTTTAACTCAAATTTATTTGACTGAGGGAAAAAAAAAAACTCCATGCAAAAAAATAGGGCGTGCATCATCTGAGTGATGAAGATAGACAAGATTGGATTCAAAAAGAAGGAGAAAGCAACATACTGTGGTATATTAGGACAATAAGAACATACCACAGGCAATTGAGGTTGCTGGCTTGAAGTTTCTGCAATTGCTATATCTTGATTTAGCCTTTCTACCTTCTGCTTCAGCTCTTTGATATACTTGGATGCATCTACTATGATTGAGGTCTTGTTTAGCTGACAAATATGAGAAGAAGGAATATAAGTTCGGCATTAGAATGGTACTAGAAATTCAAAGAAAGTGGTTATTCTAATCTTTATTCCGAAAATGACTGTCTTCAATTGATTGAACCTGATAAGCGATTAATAAAAGTCATCCCACACCATTAAAACTGAGATGAGTTAACATTCCCCCTTATCCATCCCCTCTAGATTGATTGAAATATGAGGAACATCAAGAATTAACAGAAATCAGTTCATCAGAAAATCACTTGCTGCATCAAAATCAAAACGGGGAGGAAGTGGGTGGGAGGATATGACCCTAAATAAGATAAAATATTCACCAAATCAGAGAATTGAAGTCGAAATAGAAAAATAGACGGAGCGAAGGGAAGGTTTTTAGAAAGAAAAAAAGGAAACTCTTGATTGTCTGGGTATAATTACATCATATTACATAGCAAAATTGGAGGTGGCATCATTGGTGAAATAAGAAGAAAGCCAATGGAAGCAAAGGAATCAGAAGAAGCGCAGAAGGGAATTACTGCATGAGAGTTTGTAACGGAACGAAGAAGTTGCAGCTTCTCATGCAGCACTGCCCTCTTTTGCTCTCTCGAAACCATGCTATCTTTTCTGCCTTCTTTTCTTTTCCTCCTTCCTTTTTTCTCTTCTTTTTTTTTCCAGCCCTCGGAATAAAATTCGTTTTCTTTCTATAATCCTCCTTTGTTCACTCCGAAACTGCAAGCTCTGAGGCTGTTTAAAGAGGGGAACGAGAGCTCTCGAATCTATTCTAATTCCCCCGTTTGCATCCCACATGTCCGCCTCAGTTCCTTCACAAGAAAAATATAGTATTTTGATTCTATTCCGTGAATTTACAATGTTCTCCTTTCTTCTTTGTTATTGTTCCAATTATATGTTTCTGTTTTTCGTAGCTGGAATTCAGAAAGACGCATTGACATGCAGTGGAACCGGATTGCAGCTGGTTTTACAAGAATTTTTGTTTCTTTTAAGAAGGATTTTGTCCACAATTGTTGACAATATCGTAAGTTTTGAATCAGCTATACTTCAAGGTTGATCTCTCCAAAACGTGGACAATCGTGCCGGGAGAGCGTACAATTAGTGGGAAAAGTTATTTCTTACATTATATCAAATTTTATTCTTCATGCCATTGAATAATTCACTCATTGATTCAAAATCAAATAACAAAGGAATTGTCTGAACTTTCAAGCACTATTATGAAAAAGAGTGCATCGAAAAAATTAATATATGATTGGCAAAAATTCCTACCAAAGACTTCATTAAAGAGACATTATACTAGTGGCTCTAAATGAGATATTTGGACTTGCATTCTTCTCATATTGGGTCTTTGTGGACATTTTTACGGTTTGTACTTTGACGAATTAAACACTATGTCATGAATATTCAATACTGCTTGGCATATTCATATTAGTTCACAAATATGTTCACTAACTGTTTGCCACAATATAAATTCATAAACTTATTTTTTAAATGAACTTGAATATTAGCATTACTTGCACAAACTAATCATATATACACATAGAGAGAGGTCCGAGTTATATGTTGAATCTACTAATGTTTTAAGTTCTAAATCACCAATTATTTTCATTAGGTTGGAACCTAAATCTGTTTTCGCTATGGTTATTTGAACTTGCATCATAAACATAGGTTTGAATTGTCCGAACCATAACTCAAACGTCAAAGTTGCTGAGCCAATCTCATTGCAATTTTGATGGTGAAAAGTCATGCTCAAGATCTTTGTTTTGATTGATTGTCATCTCTTGGGATTTACTATGACTCTTTACAAATCAACTAATACTTTATACATTATAGCATATATTTTATACAAATAGCTCTTTACGCATCTCCTCTAAGATTCACTATATTCTGTATTGATCAATTAATTTGGAATCGGAATAAAGCGTTACTTCATTGCAATAAGATCGTTTACTTCCTCTTGAATCTCTAACAAGGCTTAATATGCAAAATCCATCCAAACCCCCCCCCCCCAAAAAAAAAAAAAAACAAAAACAAGAGAAAGAAAGAGGAGAGAAAAGGGAGGGGTATAATAGGGAAGAGGTGAGGGGGACGACGAGCTCGTGAAAGGAAGGGGTGGTGATTGAGGTTGGGGATGGAGAAAGGAATTGGCCATCGAAAGGAGTGAAGAAGAGTAGGAAGCCACCAAAAAATTGGATGTTTTAGTTGTGACTCTTGAATGCCTCCAAATTCTCCTCACGGGACCTTTTCATTACTCCCTCTCTCACCAGCCGTCACCTTTTGTCCTCTCCCTCTCTCCCTCTCTCTCCACACGTGCCATATCACAACGCCTTTTCCATCACTTCTCGTCCAAAATTAAACAAAAGTCAGCAAAACCGAGAAAATTCAAGCCCTCTCTCCCTAAAAACAAGGAAGAAAAGCATCTCATCGTCCTCCCCATCGTCGTCGTCGTCCTCCTCCTCCTCCTCTAGTAGGCTACTCCCTTCTTTGCCTATCGCGCCCGCTGGATGTTTCAAGAACGGCATCTCGTTTCACATCTTATTATTGCTTGAGGATGGCTAGTACTGGTACGTTCTTTGAGAACACGTCCATGCATAGATAAAACACTATTGAAAACAGAAAAGCGTACACACCCCCTAAAGTACATTCCTGTCGAGACATGAACCTCGCGGGACAGATGAACTCCCGCATCATCTTATTGTTCGAGGTTTTTGTCCATGTTTGCAGGACAAGCACTTTCCATGCTCGATCACAAACTACCCTTCCATAGGTCATTAATTACTCGTAATTCACAACCTTTTGAAGCAAGCTAATGGACCATAAAGAAATGAAATGGAGAAGTTCATATAGAGGTTGGAAAGCAAAGGCATTGGTTCATCAATTAGGGTTTCATTGGTTAGGCATTGGGTTCTTTATCTTTAGCACCTTTTGAAATTTATTGCTGCCCATGCACGAGCTGTGTCCTTATTTGCAGGCATTAGCTCCCCGTTGAAGTACAGAGAGACCATGCACAGAGAGATTCCATAAACAGTGGGTGTACAAAAAGGCTGTGAATAGCCAGCTCTAATAAATGGATGCATCACGAGATACTTTAAAAGATACACCCAAAACAATTCTTTTTTCCCCCCTTACCCTTTCTTGCTTGCGTTTGCTTGGCCATGTAAGTTTGGAGCTCTCTCTCTCTCTCTCTCTCTCTCTCTCTCTCTCTCTCTCTCTCTCTGTGCTTTGCTTCCAACATTGTCTACATTCCACAAAGACAAATCACGTACCCATCTATTCACATGTGTGCCCATTAATCATTACTACAAAACAATTGCCCTCTCGATACATTATAGTCCTGCTCCAATTTCTAGTCCCTTTGCCTTCCCCTAAAATGCAGCCATACTCTTTAGGTTTTTAGATTCTAAAAGAGTCAGCTAGGTCAATTTACCTCTTGTAAAAAAGTAATTTCTTGTAAATAATTTTACCACTTTACGGCTGCAGTCCGCTATATCTTGATGATACATTGTTCTCTAACATATGTACTGTTTCAAATATATCTGAACGTTTTTCGGGAAAAGAAGAAGAGAAAAATAATTGTGTACCAACTCACCATATTCAAATTTTCACATAGGAGAAATGCTACATACACCAACCTTTTTACCGAATTGTATTTACCAAGTCATATAGCAAGTCATAGTAGATTTTTTAGCATCTTTCTATATGAATCCCACTTATTTCGAACGTTTAGTGGGATATTCAACACATCATTTTTCAAAAAAAAATTCTAATGTAAAGGGGTTTTAGTATATCACTTCTTTTAGAGATAATGGAATTTATGTTCTCGACTGTGTTATCTAGATGTGGAAAGGAAAAAGAATTTTTCCTTGCTGATTAATTTTAGCTTTTGTCTTCTTGTACGTATAGATTAACTACTTTGAATGTTTATCTTGATTATGAGGACGGGGTTATGGCATACCTCGTGGATTGTTGAGGAAATTCATCACCAAACTATGAATTTTCCTTCTGCAGATAAAAATATTTCCAATTTAAGTTTCGTTCATTTCACGGAAAATACATGATTTGAAAAATATTTTCTTAAAAATAATTACTTGTTTCTCGAACAAGTCTACCTACGTGGTATTCATACAGGTTGTGTATTTACATAGCTTTTATTTGTAGTAGCTGCATTAATTCTATGAACAATTACTTTATTTTGCATTTTGAAATATTCACAGAGAATTTTTAGGTGACAATTTATTGAATATAAATCTAATAAGTGGTAGAGTGCGGATCTGTACATGTAGGCCTCCAGCCATGGCCGTGCTCTTTAAAATAGTAACTTTTCCGGCATTGTGGGAAGTCCAATTGACTCGGTCATAGCTGAGCTGACATACTTATGCATATTTTATATATAACATACATGGACAGTGAAGTTACATAAATTTTTCACATATATAATATTACAGAAGACTGATTAAACATAAGACGCATTCATATCTGTCTCATGAAGACTGCAAACTATGCTTATTACAGTTGCATTATGTTCAATTATTCTGCGAGAATAATGTGGCTTATTTCCATAAAAAACGATATATATATATATATATATATATATATATATATCCTAATAATGCAGTTTAGTTTCTTCTGGGATACCACAAATCCGCTTGTCTTATTATCTCCGCCCAAAAGATTTCTTTGGAGCATGATTGAACATCTGACACCACAGGAGGCTTGGGTATATTGTCCAATTAGGTGTCTTGAAGCTCATGAGCATGATGACATTTCGAGAAAACATAAGGAAAAATACAATTCGAACCAGATAAGCAACTTGTCTTCGCACGTTTTCCCACATCTATAAGCCTGTGACTCCCTCAACCCATCAATTTCCACCCCAAATGGTGCATGATGTCAAACGGGGAAGGAAACTCAGTACTCCGTCAAGAAATTAATCATTAACAAGACATTCTAAGATTTTAAGCAGAACCAAAAAAAAAAAAAAAAAAAAAAATGGAGAAGGACCATGGAAGGTGCTTATCAAGGTGATTGATTTGCCATAATGTTCTAGATTCATCATATTAACTTATTTGTTAGTTCTCCTACGAAATTTTGAAAAGATTGTTCAGTTCATCATCAAGACAAAATCCAGAGAATGGTGGTTGGCCCTGTCTAAAAATGAAATATATCGATGTTCAGCATGTGCAACATTATATTACAACCAGCAAATTGATGTACATCTTGATATAATCATCATTCCATGTCTTTTTTGGTTTTGAGCATAAGTATATTCAAATGATACGTTATTACTGATTGCCATACATCACATCAACTAATGACACAATGTGTGATGTCTGTTTTTGAAGAGCGTCACGGGTTGCTCTCTTCTTATTGAACTCAAATACATACATACATACATACATACATATATATATTTGTAGCACATGCAAGGAAGAACGCCTAGCGTTAGTTGAATTGAATGTGAGTGCACGAGTAATTAGAAGAACAAATTGAGGTTACAACAATTTGATACATATATTTGCACCTCAATAACATTTGTGCTCATCTATAAAATTGAAAATGAAAATTGTTTAGCTGAACAATTGCGGTAAGCTTGTATTCTTTAAGTCAAAACAAATGAGTGGTAGAAACACCTCACCATCTTCTATATAATTAAGCTAAAAATAGGCTTTCGTCTCATTAACTAGACATTCCTAAATTACCCTTTTATTAAACAATGGAATGACGAAAAAGGACATAATGAACATACCTCTAGTAACTTCTCGCTTCATCCACTTCCTTAAGAACTACTCATGCCAAATCACTAGTTATCATATAAAACTGAGACGTGATTAACTGATAAGCACGAGAAGTTTAATAGATAATTATACGATCTCGACTATTACATTAAAATTAATGCTAGACATATGAAAACTAAATCACAAAATTAATTTGCGAAGCAATGCGCTTCAAATATGGTTGGGTTTTGGAAGATAACTCGCTTGGTCAGCCCGTGTGTATGTCTCAGGGCTTGTCCCATCACCTTACGAACTAATAATCCATATATCATTAATGTTAGAAAAAATTATCTAAAAAATACACTTTTAGATTTAATCCTAAACTTTTCAATTTTGTCAATTGAGTCATAAACATTTTCACATTTTATTGATTAAGTCAATTTGGTCAACGTCGCCGGTAATTGTTGGTGTAGGTATCGACCATCCTATGTGAGAAGACCAATGCTAATGTAAACAATTCTTAATAATATTTCAATATTTTTTTCGAATTTTATATTATTTTATCATTATTTTCTTTTTCTTTTTCTTTTTCCTTTTTCTTTTCCTTTTTTCTTCTAACCTCAGGTATGCCCTTGGGTGAGGACATCGGCTCTCGCCTTTTGGCCGGCAAGGCTCACGATGCCCTTGCCTAGACCAGGTTAGGGTCATGGGCCTAAGGTTAGAAAAAAAAGAGAGGAAAAGAATAAATAAATAAACATATTAACATATTATTAAAAATTATCAACGTCAACACTAACCATGCCATGCAGAATGGTCAATATCAATATTAGTGATTTCCAGCCAAAATTGGCTGAATGGATTTAATTGGCAAAACGTGAAAGGGTTTATAACTCATTTGATAATAGATTTAAGAATTTTTAGACAATTTTCTCATTAGCATTACATGTATGTCCCTAATTAGGTAATCCTGGCCCAAAAGAAGGTACATTATTTATGCAAATAGTCATTGAAAGAGACTAGGTAACTTAAAAATCTTTTAAGAGATGAACATGTCAAGCATATTTTCCATCAAACAACAAGTAGGAAAATCGTGGGGGACCTTGGAAGATTCTTTTCAGATTATTATGATTGTGTCACGGGTCGGTAGTATCCTTGGCTGCGGATCAACCCATGCGGCGCCTGACGAGCAGAACTTGCTAGGCCAGCCTTCCTTCTATAGTTGTTCCAGTGAACAATACGACGAATGGTTCATTTATACGAGATCGTACAACGCCCAGCTTTGCTCGGGCGTCTAGTCCATCAAGTGAGACAGCAACCCTCCTTAAACTCAACAATTGGTTTCGGCTTACCATGACCTCATTAGGAGAGCAGCATCAGCTCCCGATCAGTTTGTGCACAGGAGGCCAACCCCACCTTCAAAGCTCCTAAGCAATATACTCCTTCTATCCTAGAACTCCTAGCACCAACCGTCCTGACGCCACTCTCAATGACCAGTTGTGTCTGTCCCCTCCGCTTCCACACTCTTCACTCGATTACCCCAAGCTTCACTCCCAATGGTTCACGGATACAGGAGAAATCACGGACCGTGATAAACTTCCCCACTCAATTCCGCAACGCCCTCGTTGCGGGCTGTTCTGTCACTTCCTTGCATTTCCCTAACCATCAATGCCACTCCTTGGGACTTACATAGATGGCACGCTCGCCCAACAAAACAAGTCACTCCACTCCATCGCTTGCTTCCCCCGATCAAAGCTGTTCGCGAATCTCCAGTCACTTGTGTTCCCCGACAAGTGTGGCACCCCTAGCCAACTGTACCCCTACGGCAGCACCTTCTTTCACCTACTAAGCTCCTCCTGATCTCTGCAAGCCAACAGAGGGTCCCCTTGGTGGAAATGTGATCGCCGACCTCTTCTTAAGATTCGCCCATTGATCCAGGAATGTTATTCCCATTCAGCAAGTAATTCGGTTCCTTCCTATGCCCCCATTGCCATCCCAGAAGCTAGACAAGAGCTACATGTTGTCCGAGCCCCCTTTGGCCCCGGTGATCACTCTTCGCCCTCATAGGACCGGGGAGACCATAGGCTCTTTCCCGAATCACCCACCTACTGGAGGGATCCTCGCTCTAATACCATTTGTCACGGGTCGGTAGTTTCCTTGGCCGCGGATCAACCCGTGCGGCGCCTGGCGAGCAGAACTCGCAAGGCCAGCCTTCCTTCTATAGTTGTTCCAGTGAATAATACGGCGAATAGCTCATTTATATGAGATTGTACCACGCCCAGCTTTACTCGGGCATTTAGTCTATCGAGCGAGACAACAGCCCTCCTTAGACTCAACAACTAGGCCTACCATGGCCTCATTAGGAGAGCGGCATCAACTCCCAACCAGTTTGTGCATGGGAGGCCAATCCCGCCTTCAGAGCTCCTAAGCAATATACTCCTTCTATTCTAGAACTCCTAGCACCAACTGTCCTGACACTACTCTCACGGACGAGTTGTGTCCGTCTTCTCTGCTTCTTCACTCTTCACTCGATAACCTCAAACTTCACTCCCAAGGGTTCACGGGTACGGGAGAAATCACAGACGGTGACACTTGCATAATGACATTGTTTAATAATGTCCGACGTCGCATGAATTATTTTGAGCGTGGGGACGCTAGTAGAGACCTTCGCAGTGTGCCACAATTATGGAGACGCAATCGAATTGTGTGTTGTTTTTTCTTTTTCTTTTTTAATCATCATAATGATTCGAGCAAAAGTGATAGTGCATTGCTGACCTGTCCACGTTTTTGTGTCTACTTGTAAATTTTATTTATCGAGCAACGGGACAAAATAAATCCCAGAAAGGAATATATCTTAGGGCCCAATCATGGAATGAAAGCATAGCTGAATTCAGAAATGCTTCCCGTGACATTCCATATTATTATAAAAATGAAAACGAAATCTCATAATGAAACAAGCCAAGGCATATTACAAACCCATTTCTTTTTATTAAAAAAAAAAAGAGAAAAAATAGAAAATCGTTTCTAACAGCATGTACCCCCTTTATGGAAATTGAACTTTGGCTCTCTCTCTCTCTCTCTCTCTCTCTCTCTCTCTCTCTCTCTCTCTCTCTCTCTCTCTCTCTCTCTCTCTCTCTCTCTCACAACCAACCATGATTTTGCTGATATTTTAAAACTATGCAATATGTTGTTTTGTCCAACGCTATTTTGTGGTTATTTCTTTTGTCATGGCGAACATCATCTGCATGCATATCGGTAGTATAGGATTCTTCTAACTCTGCTGGCAAAGCACACGTGACTTGCTCTTCGGGAAAGTACATTCACATGCAAATGTAACGACGCGGGACTGATAAAAGAAAACGAAAAAAGGGAGAAAAATGTTGCAGAAGCTGGGACGATAAGTGCTTGTGCTCTCTGCATGGGACGAGAGAAGGGATTGAGAGTAAGTAAATCATGATTTAAAGAGCGTGGAGTACGGTTGTAACATTGATATTCTGAAAGTATTGTGTATCTGATACTGCCGAAATGTGAGATGATAGTAATTAATAAATTTAAGACCGTATCAAGAAGTTTAGATGAGATTAAGGAAGTCGTTTTCATGAGGCGTGCGTGTAATCTCTTTCTCTCTCTCTCTCTCTCTCTCTCTCTCAGGTCGTTTTCCATAAGTCTTGACACTTTTCAAAGCATATCACATATCATCCACTGTTGCCTAGGGTTTACACTTGCAGACAAACGAGTGCTCGCACTTTGGACAGCTATATTACTTTGTCTTTTCTCGGGCGAATGTTCTCTTGAGGAGTTTATCTGGAAACTGATCCAAAATATAATTTTGCCTCTCCTCTGGTTTTATAGTATCGCCAATCTTCGAGTTAATTCCGCTAAGACATCCTCAATGATTACATACAAAAGTATCAAAGAAGGAAAATGTAGAGAGCTTAATGACAGCGAAATATAATTAAGGTTCAATTTTGCTTTGTGTATGGATTTAAATAGGGGACATGCTTTTTTATTTATTTATTATCATAGTCGAAGGAAATTTTCTAATTACCTTTCTGATTGGTGGGTTACAATTATGGACATCACTCGCATTTATACGTAGTTAATTTTGGGCGTGGATCGTGCCCTCGACTGAGATTTGAGGAGAATATACCCCTTTATTAGTTTTATCTATGCAATATTACCAGTATACTTCTTCTTTGCCTTATGTATCACGTAAAATTAGGAAGTTGCAATCACAATTCGCATCTGTTTCAAACTCTATGTCACTCTTAATTTTTCCTTGCCTCCTCATTTAGTTTTGTTTTGGCACACCTGTAGCTTTGACTTGTTTATAGTTTAAAGAGACTAGAGACATCTATATTCACCCACGAAAAGAAAATGAAACCTCTGAAGAGTAATATTTGTCGACGATATGTTGTGTTGGCGTGATCTTCAGCTTTTCCAAAACAACACGACAACACGAAAGCTTGCACACCACCCGCAATACATCTCGTTTCATTTGAATCTTGTACATCGTTTAAAAACTAATAGCCAGTTTCAAAATGCGGACGACTCACATAAACAGTAGGGAAAGAATGGTACACGAAATTTGGAATTATACACTTTTGAGTGACTACATTCATCATGTGACGGTCATCTCAATTGGGTTAACTACCGCCATACCGTATATGCACAATCGAGAGTGAATTTGTACCATGTATGTAACCATGTGGCAATTTAAGTAATTGGAATGTTGACAGAAACAAGAAATGTAAAAACTTAGGATTTTCCAATGAAATGAGCAATGGCTCTTATGTCACAATAATTGTTATCATGTATAATCTCTCCATCCACAGTACACGGTGCGCTCATGGAACGCACATGACATGCATATATACATGGGGACTGGTGGCTAAGAGGGAATGCAGGATTTTAGCCTCATCTGAGTTGCGAGTGGTGACCCAAAAGACAAAAACTCGTCTAGAAATAGCAAAACCCTAGAGACAGCCAAAATTGTTAGAATCAAGGGCTTGGGACGTGCTCTCTCTCTCTACCCCATTTTGATCGTGACAAAAAAGATTGCAACATCTTTCTTCTCTTTCAGGTCACGGGGGCGGTTTAACTAACAACAATTTTCAAATTTTTGTGGCGATTTTAATGATTTTTATAGTAGAACTTTTATGGAGGATATGAAAGAATGACACTGCGCTCTCTTGTCC
This sequence comes from Eucalyptus curtisii, assembly GCA_017140595.1. Lineage (NCBI taxonomy): Eukaryota > Viridiplantae > Streptophyta > Magnoliopsida > Myrtales > Myrtaceae > Eucalyptus > Eucalyptus curtisii. The sequence goes on along the minus strand of CM029500.1, from coordinate 38,297,148 downwards.
CGTCGCTTCACATGTACCCGAGCCAGCAACTTCTATCGGTGCAAGCAACCAAAATCGAGGCCATATGATGTATGGGACACTTCAGGGATGTGGGGGGTTCGTATGTTTATGTCTCTTTGTTAATTTTCACGGATGGTAGTCGAAAGGGCAGAGATTACATGGATTCGATTTGCTGTCTCGTTTTAAAGCCCCACAATTCTGGGAGATGGCTTTGATTTGCTTTGTCGGAATCCGTAAGAGGGAGTTTCGGTGGTCGTTTTGAGGAGAGGGGGGGGGGGGGGGGGGGGGAATTATTCCAATGAAGAAAGAAATAATTTTTTTTTTCCTCAGCTGAAAGCTTATCTTTTTAGGCTGCGTTGAAGAGAGATGAGGTTTGATAGAAATCTTCGAGGTGACTCGCGAAGTTTGCCTTAGGTTGAAAGTCAAAACATGTCATGTGCCCATTTAATAGTATAAATTATATGCGAAAAATACGGTTCGATATACCTATTCGTCGTCGTCACAGTAATCGAAGAACAAAGGGACATGAAAGTAATACTGAAACATTGTTTTTATTAGCGCTTTCACGGAAAGGACCTGACTTTGGATTTGATAATGATAGGTTGTAGTTTTCCTCGTACACGGGCGCAAAATACTTGTAATATAGAAAAGTTTAGTTCCCCAGAAGATTGTGAGAGATAGGGGTAGGCTCACAAATTCTTTGCTAAAAGATCAGTTTACATCTATTTCGTGGTTGCGTTTGAAGTCATCCATGACCATGACTGATGAAGCAATTTTGGCATACATCACTCGCCGTGGAAAAGGAACTAGATCTTCTTAATGCAAAGAGAGATTAGACTGAGTTTAGAGATCACGATAAGGGATTCAACCGTCGAAACTATTTGCGACGGCCTGCTTCTCGTTCATTCAATTGTCTTCTAGCAATAGGTCATGGTTCTTGGAGGAGGAAATTGAAATAGCTTGGAGTGGTTGAATTGACTATTGTGAATCAAGAAATTCATGTTAATGTCCTATAATTACACAATCTGTTGCACAAGTCTGCCGATCAAGATTCGTGATTAGTACCCCACCATTAGCCGTCATTCAAACCCAAGACAAGCTCCATGACGGATTTTGCATGATTAGTCCAAAAACAAAAGCAATCACAAGGCGATTCGTATAATTGCGTGTAGTCTGTCAACCGAAGGAAGATAGATGATAAATTGACTTGAGCAAGCTTGTGCATTATTGCCTTTTCCTATTGTCTTATAGGATGAAAATGGCCAACAATTCGAAGGAAGGGTATCTTCTTCGGCACTCAAAATACCATCTCAGTATCTTGTCAAACATTATAAAACCGGACTGGAAAGAACTTCTTTCCTTGGGTCGGCCATGCGCTGGCCCGTATCAAGATCATTGGACCCACCACCCAAAATACAAAGCCGAACACGACTAAGAAGAGAAAAGGGAAGCCAGTTGCCGTAAACCTCACGGAAAATTCTCATACCCATATGCCCAAAACCGAAAGCAAGAAGACAGGTCATCTTGCTACAGATCGAGCCTTAGCTTCTTGCAGCGGAAGGTTGCGTTTGTCTATAGCGATCCAGGAGATGGCCACAATGAGACTCCAGATGATGGATAGAGGACAGAGGCTTTTCCAAGGGATTGTTTCGGATTTCATCACCAATGACGTAATATTAGACTATCACGTTTCTTGGAGGAATCGTCATATTTCGAATCTTGAAACCTTTTCAACGAGTGAGATCTATACTTCTCTGCTTCTGCGCTCATGACCAAGATCACCCTGGCTCAGTGCAGTACTTCTGCAGCGTCGGCTGCCTCACCGTAACATACTTTTAATATTGTGCAATGTAAAGATGTGGAAGTACAATTTTGCTAATTGAGCGCGAAATGGTAATAAGGCGGGCATTCACAAAGTCTTCTCAAATCACATATGTCAATCGGATAGCACCGTAATAGAAAAGAAATGTCAATGAAGAAAAGATGACATGATTCACAAAAATCTCTAGTATCTTTGAGGAAGAAACATCACACTAAAAATTCAATCGCATTTTCATTAAAAGAGAATGGATGAGCAAGGAAGAAAATGACAGACTGCAAAGAAATTGTTAGCTATATGCCTTAAAACAACCATGTAATAATTGCATGTTAGGGATTTAAGTTGCATTATTTACTTAATGGGAAAGAAATATTTATTCATCGTCCCATTTATATGAATGAATCTATAAGATCAGTCGCGTCGTGGTTGAACTTAATCTTAAAAGATTAAGAATATGTGTGACAAGTTTGTAGTTAAACTAAATCTTTAAATAATTTTGGTCAATGGATCATTGAGAGTATATTAATGATATTGTTGAGACCGGTGTGTTCTCAAGCTTCACCATTCAGTATTCCTTAATTCTCTCATCTCTTGAACCTATTTGGTCCAGATCCAAAAATGATATGAGTCATAAGTTATTGGATATATTGATATCCGAACTAGAATATAGGTACTTGTCTAGGACAAATTCATTGAACATGACATGCATAGAACAATTAGTAACATGGAAAGCTTTTAGCAAGATGACTAATCATTTGTGCTTTGGTCATGTGTAAGATCCTTAGACTTGAGGCACAATGCTGACTTGTATGTTGCATGACTATGACTCATAAGTGCACATATTGACATTTCGTTGAACTATTTTGTAATTGATGCCGATAGTTTGTTCACATATGAAGGCACATGTGTGCGCAATATGAAATGTCTTCTTGTTATATGTATGTAGATATACAAGATAAAAATTGATATTGTACATGATCTAATTGTGACAATGTATTGAAATCCTCGGTTAAGGTTGTAACCAAGAATTCATATCTTGTAAAATACATATAAGTTAGATTTGGGCATACGATTGAATTGGTGACTTGACAAACAATTCCGTGCCCTTTCTTCGATTGGGACATAGTGCGATAGAAAAATTGAATTACATGGTCGCCAAAGTTGAGGGGTTCATTATGTTCTTGAAATATTCATATTGTTTGGATAGTCATGATATATTGCCAAATGTCGCTCATGATTTATAGGAACTAGAGATTGATTGTGATAATCAGTTCTCTCAACTATACTAATGTGTTAGTACAAATCCTACTACCAGTTCAGTGATAAACCTAGGGATGTCACATACCATAACCAATTAAAATGACATTTGAATGGAGGAGACAATATTGCAAATGTGTTTGCAATTGAGCCAATTAGATTGAGTCGGGTTGAAAATAAAAGTTTTGAAAGAGATTTCAGACTTTACAGCCGAATAAAAAATCTAAAGCAAGTTTCGAACTTTAAGGCAGAGTAAAAAATCTGAAGCAGGTTCAAATTCAACGACCGAATTAATAATCTGAGGTGAGTTTATAATTAATAACCCCATTAATGATCTGAAGTGAGTTCAGAATCAATAGCCGAATTAATGATCTTCAGACTTAATAGCTAAATTAAATATCTGAGATGGTTTTAAATTTAATGGTCACATTAATGATCTAAAATGGTTTAAGACTTAATGACTAAATTGAAGATCTAAAATTGTTTCAGATTTAATAGTCACATTAATTGTGACATCTTGATTTTCCAATTCTGTTTTTAATAAAATGAGACGGGCATTTCATCTTCGTGCATATAGTTCTTTTCCCCGAGTCGGCCACTCATGTGAAAACTAGTCTATCGGGTGAAGCCGTTAAGAGATTCTAATATATCAGACTCGAGAATTTGACTAGGAAGCGACCCTTCGACCGAGCTAATCTGCAAGAGTCATTATGGCACAGTTAAAAATCGATTAGAGACCGGAGATAGGTCGATTCGATAGAGGCATGTGATCAAGTGTGAGTTATTCCACCAGATCGCACAATTCTTGTCGATCGGCACTGGACCGACTTTTTTGTCATTTTGGTACCCTATGTCCGTATTTGAAACCTTGAGATTACCACGACAACTGAGAGTCGCTAATGTGTCAAAGATGTACATTGTGGCTTGAAAATGATCAATCACAGGTTAAATGCAGGAAAATTTCTAAAAGCTACCCGGTACGCGCTAGTATCGTGCCAGAGTGAAATTAACCGTGAAATTGAAAGCGAATTCAGAAATTGGAAGTCTTGTGTGTCACAAATCATTTTAGGAACATTGACTCATCTTCAAAAGATTTTTCATTCAAACCGAGTTTTTCGGCAAAATAATCAAAGTATGGTTAAATTGGTTCGGGAAAATTGGTAGCCCGCTTTTGGTCGTACTTTTGGGATCCAAGATGGTTCTATGGTCAAATAAAAATGTGAATTGAAGTGTGGTGACATTGGATTAATTTATGGACTTCAATTTGGCTCAATTGGAAGGGGATTGGATGAAATTGAAAGAAATTGATGTACAAGTTTTCAAAATTCGTATGCCATGGTACAAGAGGCATTTTGGACCCATTGGAGGATTATTGTGGAAGATTTGAGTGAGTGGAAAGTAAGGTCATGTGAGGTCATGGTGGGGCCAAAGTAGAGGGGATTTTGACAAGTGTAGGGTACACATTTGCTTTAAAAAAGGTGGGCTCTCACATCATCTTCCTCCTTGAAACAAGGAGTTGTCTTGGAACTTGAGGGGGAGAGAGAGAGAAGTGTGCGAACCAGCTAGTCCGGCCGCCCCCTCTGCTCGCTCGCTCGACGCCTCTCGTTGTCGCCGCCCGTCCGCGCGCCCGCTCGCCCGTGCGACCGACTAGCTCGCTGCTTTGCCTTCGTCCGCGCGCCAGCACCGTTGTTCGTCGTCCAGGCAGTTGCTCTCTTTTGGCCAAGGTCAGCAACCGGAGTTATGTTGGAGCCGCCGCTTCCACCCGCACGGACTGCCACCGTTCGTCCTTGCTCGTTTTCGTCCAAGCAGCAGCCGAGCAGCCCTCTTTCGGCCAAGGTCAGCAACCGGAGTTCCAACCAAGCTCCGAATCTTCAAGGCCCGTTTTGGGTGCCTTCTAGTCCTCTTTTGGTGCCGCCCCGTGGAGGTTTGTCGACCGCCTCGCCGTTGTCTTCGCCGGGGACTTATCGAAAAGTGATTCCGGTGAGTTTAGCCTCCTAAACCTTGATTAGAGGGTTAATGATGTCTTAAGTGTGCTTAGTCTAAGCTAAGTAAGTTTAGGTGATTAGATTAGTTTAATTAAGTGTGGATTAAATTAAGGGGTGTGATTAGTTTAGTGTATGTTTAATTAAGGTTAAATAGATGTTTATGTTAGTATAATAATGATTTGGCCTTAATTGATTATTTTTTATTAAATAAGTATTTCGAAATTATTTAATTATTTAATAATATTTTATATTATATAAAATTTTTATTTAATTAATTTTCGGAATAAATTTAATTATTTATTAAATTCCGAAAATTATTTCGGGACCTTAAATTCTCGAATTTCATTGATCACTGCTATGTATTCAGATTATGAATTTGATGAGTGGATATTACAAATTGAGTGTTGATTTGTGAAAAATGTGGATTTTATTCGAGAAAATCCAGGGTGTCGGGTTTTGATACCAAAATTGGATTTTAAGGATTATATTAAATGGTGGGGTTTGAAAAAGTGAGATATTGGTTTTCTGGTTCAAAATTAACGTGCCCCTACACATGTGAATAATTTCTAGAATATTTTAATATGAAGAAAAGAGGCCGGGATCACTATTTTAAATTGAAGCATTGAGTGAAATGCAAAGTGTCCTAGGCCGAGTATGAATTTATTGTGTGATAATTAAGAGGAAATTGTCATGAGCTGTTGAGCCGGACTTGCCCCTATACGGGATGCCCCTTACAATGGATGCAGGTCGCAGTAGATTCTAGGCCCATGCTCCTTTGGGAATGCCGTCGACGTAATGATGAAGCCATGCTCCAAGGTGGGGAGACGTTGCCTGGCTATATGCCAATTGATAGCTGAATTGCGAGTAGGTTATGTTCATGTGTGGTAATAAATAAAAATTGGAACGCGTGCTGAGTGTGGTTGTTAATTATATGAAAGTGATTGCATTCCAGTTATTTAAGTTCTTATTACTACCTGTGATTGAGTGATATGAACTGTACTAACCTGCAGGATGGAAATAAGGAGAGGTAAGTCTTCTGTGTAGTGTGGATAGGCCACCATTGGGTATATTTTCTTTCTAATAGGGGTTTAGGGGGTGAACTTGCTGAGACAATGTCTCACCCCGTTGTGGGCCAAACAATTTCAGGACCGTAGATGGCGATACCCCCGGAGCGTTATGGTATTCCCGTGCAGATTTCCGAGCAGGTGCAAAGTTTTCCCGAACCTGGAAGTCATTGGATCTATGAGCTTGTTAGGGCCACGGTCTGGATCGAGGAGTCCATGTTTGTCAGGGTGCCTCATCAATATAGGGCGTGGTTCCGCTTTGGACCCAATGGTTTCAGGGTTAGTCCTCTTAGTGGTTTTGATATTCCACCTGCTGTGATGGAGGCCATTCTAGGTGAGGGCGTAGTTGACCCTCCCGATGGTGGAGTGGAGGACCCATCTTCTCCGGAGGTTGATCAGTCAGAAGTGGGATCGACGAACGAGTCCGACTTGTAGTCATAAGACTATTCCTTCTTTTGGGTGGATCGATCCTTTTTGAAGACTGGCCCCTTTTTTGGTGTATGTAAACTCTGGTGTGATTATATATGAAAATATGTTTGTTTTTTAATGAGTTGGTTTCCCGCTTTCCTATCCCGTAAGTCTTGTCAGGGGTTTTATAATATGTTCCGCATGCACTTAATAAATGAATGGGGTCGGTGACACCACCAGGGAATATCGCATTTGCATGACCATGGCGGGTTGTTCACGCGCTCGGGGTTCGAGGCGTGACATTAATGATCTGAAACAATTTTAGAATCAATTGGTAGTTTAATGATTTGAAACGATTTTAGATTCAAACAACCAATTAATATTCTAAAATGGTTTCAGATGTAACAGTCAAATTAAAATTTTGCAATGGTTACAAAAAATGCCCAGAATAAAGACTTGTGAAGATTACAAATCAATGCCTGGAATAATGCTCTATAATGATTACAAAACCAATACCAAAATTAGTGTCTAAAACGGTCTCAAAACTTACATCCCTCAGGCGTTCAGCCGAATTAATTCTCTGAAATGGTTTTAAAGTAAATGAGCTGAATTAAATGTGATTGGAACTAGTTATAAAAGGTGATTGAGAGGAGATCAAATGGATGATCGACAATGGTTAAGTGATGACAGTGATCAATTAAATAGTCACACACAAGAGCAATTGCTAGCACAATTGTCATGGCAATCTCTCTTAAATTTCTCTTTACCGTCGACACAAGTTGGTGGTGTATTTGACTAGAGGGCCGACATTTGTGAGGCTGGAACTGAAGAACATCATAATTAGAGTACGTTAGAACTTGTGCCATGAGGAGATAAGACGTTTGTAGTCAAGATCTAAAGAACTTCAAAACCAATGCTACAAATGTATCAGGCATTTGCGGTCTGGATCTCAACATATCAAAAGAATGTCAAAACCAACACATCAGATACTCATGGTTAGAATCTGAAGAACATTAAAACTAAACTTTTTGAGTAAAGACCAATGGTAATGTGGTTAGCCTCCTTCTCTTTTCTATATGTTTTTATTAAAATGCATGAATAATGTTTTTGGAAATACGTGTATGGGCATTTTTACTTTCGCTGCGAATCATTTTGATTCGAATTTACCTATACATCTATTCTTGTTTATCGAAACAAAATCCCAACAGAAATCTCCTGGAAAAGCACTAAGAACTCTTTAAAGAGACAAAGGAAACATAAATCTCTAATCGACCAATCCCATCTATGCGAACTCATTGTTGAAAATGGAAGATCACGCAATTTTCGGGACAGAATTCCTATATAATTTGGATTGTTAAATAAAAGAGTAAAAAGAAGAATTTCAACCGCGGATGATTTTAAAAAGATAGAAACTTACAAACACTTAAGAAAAATTATTGACTATAATATAATTTATGGTACTTTTGATTAAGAAAAACTACGACATATGGGGATCACTCTCTGATAGGGCCTTTCAATTATGCAGTAATGCTACGATCATAGAGACAAGTTACTAAGAATAGGAAAAAAAACAGATCAATCATGAATTCAAGTTGATTACAATTTTTCATGGAAAGTTCAGGACGGTCGGATATTCAACCTCACAAGAGTTTTAGATATATTACTATATGCGAAGAATGGTTATTAACTAGTATTTTACAAAGATTGGTAGGAAAATTACAATTATTCAGGATAATTACTAACCATAACTACCATCACGTACAACAATTCGAGGTATTTTACTAGGTTATTGCTTAATTACTAAGTATTAATAGTCGTTACGAATTCCATAGATAAATTACGATGCATAAAGGTAAATTACTAGTTACAAGGGCAAATAAGTTATGACCATATTGGTAAGTCATAATCCATAAAGCACACTCACCATCTCTAAGTGCAATCAACCTCACTATAATTTTAAGTAAATTATGTCAAATTCAAGAAATTTATGGCTCCATTTAGTTCCGGGAAAATTTCAAATAAGGGCTCGAAATACTTTTGTTTTCTCAAACAATGAAGTACTTTAGTTTTTTTAAATAATGGCATGAAATTGACATTGCTTCAAATAAAGGCCTAAAATGGCTATATTAGTCTCAAATAATGGCCTACTCTTGCTGACTCGCTGGCTAGCAAAAAATTCCAATTGAATAGGGATATTTTATTCCAAATACAATTTAAATTAAATTAGATTAAAAGTTTAAAAAGAAAAAGTAAAAACAGAGGCAGGAGGGAGCCCTCCGGACTTTGGCTGTTACCCTATCATCGGCGGCGATGGCCGGTGGGCCCTCGCCAAAGATGGGAGAGGATGGTGACCCTCTCCAAAATTTAGGTGAGGGTCGCTAGCCCTCGCACAGGCTTGACGGCCCTCACCTAGTGCCTCCAAACCTCGCCACCTAGGTTGGGGGGGCACTAGGTGAGGGCCGGTGGGCCCTTGCTAGAGAGGGGAAAGGGCAGCGACCCTCTCCTAGATCTGGGCGAGGGTCGTCAGCCATTGTCGCCGTGATGGCCATAGATGGGAAGGATCCCTCTCGTGTGTTCTTTTTTTTTTTTTTTAGTTTATTTTTTATTTTATAAAGAAACAATAGAAAAAAATAAAAAAATTTAAAAGAGGAAATTGCTCTTCATCAAACAATGAGTTCAGGCCCTCATTTAAAACTAATATGACTACTTCAGGCTCTTATTTAAAAAAAAAAAAAAAGTCTACTTTAGACCCTTACTTGAGAAAATGAGAACACTTAAGCCTCTTAGTTGAAATAATGTCCACTTTAAACTCTTATTTGAGAAGATAAATACATTATAAACTCTTATTTATGATTTTCGCTTTGGTTTGTGAAAAATAAACAATTTGAGAAATATTTTAAAAAAAAATGATCGCTTGTGTTGCTCACAAAAATAAATAAACAAAAAGTATTTTCATCAATTACGAAAATGTTCAAACATAAATTGTCGTGGATAATTAAAATATTATAAATTGACTAATTATCTTAAGTAATATAAGCGATCACTTTTAAGATAATGTTTTCCAATTTGTTCACTTTTCTCGAAATATGCGGAGCCTACAGTGAAGAAACGGTTCCTTCTTTTATCTTATGGGACCGTAAGAAAATGAACCAAATAATTGTGTCTTGTGATCTTAGAGATGAAATGAACAGACACCCGAAAGAAAAAGGAAATGTGACATTCAGTTCTATCTTAACATCCTTTTCTGGTCTCTCTCTCTTTTCTTTTTTTGGTCGAACTTTCCTGGTCATTTGGAAAGCCATTTCCTGGACATATGGAATGGCTTTTCTGGTCATTTGAAAAGCCATTCCTTGCTGCTTTATTGTTGCTCTTCTAAAGGATGTTTACCTTTGACAAAACTAGAAAGCTTTTACCTGGGAATCCAATTTCATTACATTTAGCCTTCGGCACGAGCAGTCGGAACCGTACTTCACGTTTGGCATGAGCCCACCGACCCACCTTTCATAGAAGACTTGCGTTGATAACTCGGCTTATTATAAGGGCTAGATGAGTTGAATCCTTATCCCCGTCACCAATAAACTCGCCCTCTGCCAAAGTGAATGGTGGGGTGGCAGAGCTTCTGGAATGGGGATTCGTCATATGTTTAGGCAAAATAAAAGATTCAGTGGTCGCACAGATATGAATGGGACTTTACCAATGTATTTCAAAGTCTCTGGTAATATTATACAATTTGGACTAATTTGGCCCGCAATAGTATTCCATCTTAGGGTGTGTTTGTTTTGCGAAAAACAATTTCCGGGAAAACGTTTTCCTCATTTTCCAGCGTTTGGGTCATTTAGGAAAATGAGTCAACGGAAAATATTTTTATAGTCAACAGAAAATGTTTTCCTTTCAAAGCTTAAATTCAGGAAAATGATTTCCCCTTTGAAAGAACCGGAAAACGTTTTCCAAAATGTTTTAAAGTCCTTGCTTAATGAAAAATTTATTATTAAAAATAATTTCTAATTATAAATTTCGAATTTGTTGTTATTATATCTTTTCTTTTCTTTCTTCTTTTTCTTTTCTTTTCTTTTTTCTTGTTTTCTCTTTTCTTTCTTTGCCTATGAACGTAAACCCTAACTCCTCCTCCCCTCTCTCCTTCTCCTTCGCCCCCTCCCTTTCGTCACCGCCGCTTCCTCCAACCCTAGCCTCTCCTGCACTCCCGTTGGCTTTGCTCCCTCCTCTTCCTCTTCGTCGGCGTCTTCTACACCTTCAATCATTTTTCAAATGCAATCCAAACACCATAAAATATTTTCAGTCATGTATCACCAAACAAAGGAAAACTAACCGTTTTCCTGGAAAATGGTTTCCCGGAAAATATTTTCTAAAAACATTACGTTTTTCGTGAAACAAACACACCCTTAGTCTTGTTGGAAAACATCACTATGGTGATGGTATAGTCAACAATACGACCGAAAGACTTCTAGACCAGCTATTTCATTTTATGAACCCACCAATAGACCTTCTACAGAAGACGTGTCAATCACTTCAGACTTTAGAAGGGCTGTCTAAATTGAAGCGCTCACCTTCGTGCTAAAGCGAATAATGGAGTGGCGCTAATAGCCTAATGGCGTTTAACATTAATAAGTGATTACAAAAAAGAAAAAATGATGGGGATATACTTTTTCTAGTGGATGGATCTCAAATATTATAGATCTCTCAAACCTATGATTGAGATTGAAAAAGCTATCCATTGAAAACCCACACCATTCTTAAGCTTACGTACCCAACTCAAGGCTTCCTTAAAGACAAAAGAACACCCCAAGTGCCAAAATTTACGAAAGTGGCATTTAAGTGCCACTTTTTACGAAAAATGAGACACTTGAGTGCCACATCTGATGAATCTTGCCGGAAATCTTACATGACAATTTTTTATTAATTTTCTAGCTTATGTGGCTCGCCGGAAGGCTGACTCAGCCAAAATACACAAAAACGACGTCGTTTTGGTACAATTCGAGTTTTAATATAAAAATTAATTAAATTAAATTATTAAAAAAAAATAAGAGGAGGAAGGCGGTTGGCGGCCGAGGGCTCGCCCTCATCATCGCCGGAAGGTGGGGAAGGATCGGTCGGGGCCACCGAGCCCTGGCTGGGGGCCGTCGATCGGCTGGGGTTGCCTATGACATCCTAGATTTTTAGTCCTGTTTTCTACTAAATAAATCAGGCATTTCATTGACGCGCCTATAGGGTTGTTCTCTGAGCTGATCACTCTCAAGATAACTATACTATCTGGGAAACCATTAAGGAATTTTAAGGCAATAGACTTGAGAATTCGACTAGGAATTGGCTACTCGGCCATGTTCATCTTTAGAGGTCATTACGGCACATATATAAATCGATTTGAGATTAGAGATAGCTCAGTTCGACTGAGATGTGTGGCTAATCGTGGGTGACACCATTAAATTGGAAAATTCTCGTTGACCGGCACTAGACTGATTTTCTTATTGTTTTAGTACCCTATGTCGGTATTTGAATCCTCAAGATTTTCATGACAACCGAGAGTCGCCAATGAGTCGAGTGGGTTTATTGTGGCTTGAAGAAAATCGACCACGGGTCATTTGCACTGAAAAATTTCTGAAAGTTACCCGGTAGCCCGGGTCATGCTAAAAACGCGCCAAATGGAAATTAACCGTGAATTTGAGTTTGATTTCAGAAATTGAAGATCCTGTCACGTCACAATAAATTCTAGGAGCATTGACTTAGTCTCAGAAGATTTTTCTGCAACCCGAAACTTTTTGGGAAAAAGTCGTCATAGGGTCGTTTTTGTTTAGAAAAAGGCAGGGACTGTTTTCGATCGCAAAATTGAGAAGCAAGATAGATTAATTGGTGAGGAAAAATATCAATTTGATCTTTCAGGTACTAACGGAATTTATTGAGGCCAGTCTATGTTGATTCAAGAAGATGTTGGGGTCCAATTGGATGAAATTCCACCCAAATTCGTATGCCCCCCTTTGCCCACACCTTTGGACCCTCTCAAGCTTCTAGATGATGGCCTTGGTGGCTTAAGGAGAGCCAAGGAAGATAGCTTGGCTGAGGATGGTCAAATGGACCAAGAAATGGAAAAAAATTGGCCAAGTAGGGCCCTTGTTCCCTCTCTCCCACATCAGCCGACCAAGGATCCCTCGGCCCTTGTACTCGCCATTTTCGCACCTCACAGCCAAGAGAGAGACTAGCCGGAGCAGCCACACCACCGCCGAACCGTTTTCCCTCCCTTGTTTTCACTTCTGCCAGTTTCTGCTCCAACCAACCCTTCGCCAAAGATCCGAGTGAAAAGTCGACTTCCCGTGTGAATCTACCCCCGAGCCACCCACCGCCATGACCAGCACACCCAGTCCGTACGGACGGTGGTCACCGATCGCCGAACAGAGCCGCCGGCCGTCTCGTATGGCCGTTGCATGCCGCCGGTCGCCGGTCCGCCCGGGCAGCGGCCGCACGGTTTCACCTGTTTCGCATTTTCTTCGTGTTTTCTCCCATTCCAACCCTTCCTCCACCCATACCAACCATCAGCAAGTTCCCCTTGACCCCCGGGTGCCATCGATTGCCGACCACCCGCTCGCCGGAGCTCCGATCAGCCTGTTTCCTCGCCGTTCAACCGTTGGTTCTCCTTTGTCCAGCAAGCAGAAGCAGAAACCGAACTAGCTTTGTTTCTCTCTTTTGCAGCAGCAAACATAGAGTTTGTGGGTGGGTTTTCCAGCAACTTTCGGGCCCAGTTTGAGGCGGTTTTGAGCCTCAGTTGCTAGGCCCGCCTTGAGGAAAGTCAAGCCCCATCGAGTCTCACGATTTGATCCGATCAAATCTCGAATCAAGTGAGTTTTACTCACTAAACCTCGCTTAGTAGGTTAATGATACTTAGGGGTTGATTAAATTTAATTAAGTGTAATTAGGTGGTTAAATTAGAGTAGAGCAATTAAATTAGTGCCTTATCGATGCATGTTAGACAAATGGTTAGTGTAATTAGCAAGTAAATAGATTCTGATATTTATTGAACGAACATTGAAATTTTTTCGGGTCCATTTCGACGTCCAATTAGGGATTATGGGCCTAAGTTGGATTTATTGGCATTTATTTAATAATTTTCGGAATTATTTAATTATTTATTTATTTTCCGGAAATTAGACCGAGATAGCCGGTGACCGGAATTTTATGTTGATTATCGTGGTACAATCTGTGCTAAATTGCGCTGAATTGATTTATTGGTGATTTTAGGATTTAATTCCTAAATTAAGAAATTTTGTTAATTAATTGAAAAATTACCGGGCGTCGGTCTATAGCGCCAAAAATCTATTTTTGGACTGTTGAAAGGAGTGGGTGAATCAAAAGTGAAATTATTATATTTTGGCTAAGGCCGACCGTGTATATTTTTATCGGGTATGATAAAAATGATCAATTGATTGTATGGTGGTAGTGGTATACTATAATGGCCTAAGGGCCCTATATTATCAACTTTAGGCGAGCATATAAATAGTATACAATAGTATCAGCTTTGGGCGAGCAATTTATTATCAGCTTTAGGCGAGCAATTTATTATCAGCTTTGCGCAAGCATATATAGTATACTAAATTGGCCTGGGAGCCCTAATCTATCAGCTTTGGGCAAGCATATACATAGTATATTATATTATCAGCTTTGGGCGAGCTATACTATCTATATTTTCAGTTTTGGGTGAGCGGTCCTGGTTTGATAGGACCTTATATATAGTATTGAATGTACCGACCGGGGAAATGTCGTGATGACATGTAATCGACTTGGTCGATTGATCAATGATTTGATCTGATGTGGTGAATTGAGTGGTTGATGTGATTTGAGGTATCTATAAATGATATTGCTTTGCAGGATGGAACCGAGGCCAAGGTAAGTCCTCTGACTTGTGTTGTGCCTAGGCAGCCTTAGAGTGTCTTGGCTTCCTAATCAAGTCTTAGGGGGTAGACTCGTTGATACATTGTCTCACTGGTTATTATATAACCATTTTCATGTTCTTAGACGGTGTTGGTGAAGAACTAGAAGCCCCGGAGTTTAAGAGGTGAAGCCCGAAGAATCGGCGATCTTGTCCGGCTAGCTAGTCGTAGGACAATTCTCTTTTGTTGGGAGCCGATCCCTTTTGTAAACCTTTGTGTATAGACCTGTGTGTTTATAAAAAGGTATTTCGAGAAAAATTGGTCTTACTATCATATCCCATTGTTTTATTGTCTATGGATTTTCTATATACTTCCGCATGCGTATTAAAATGAAAGGGTCAGCAATGCGTCCTGGGACGTCACTATTATATCGACCAGGTAAGGGATGGGTGTGTGCTCGAGGATCGGGGCGTGACATCGCCGGCCCTTGGCCAAGGCTTGGTGGCCCCGACCGACCCTCCCCACATTCCGGTGACGGCAGGAAGGCGGCGGCAATGATAAGGGCTGAGCCTTCAGCTGCCGGCTGCCTCCCTCCTCCTCTTATTGTTTTGTTTTGTTTTTGTTTTTTTTTTAATTATTATTATTTTGTTTTGAATTTCATTTAATTAATTTTTACATTAATTATTTACCACGTCAGTACCAAAACGACGTCGTTTTGGCACTATCTAACCACATCATCGTGCAAAACGACGTCGTTTTGCACTAAGCTCGCCGAAAAATCGCCACGTCAGTGTTTTGGCCGGATTTTCTCGCCGTTGACACTTAACTGATCCATTTTGCTCCGATTTTGGCACTTAAATGTCACTTTCCTAACTTTTAACACTTAAGTGTCCATTTGTGTCAAGTTTTGGCACTCCTAGTGTCCTTGTGTCCTTCCTTCAATTAACTCCTAACCCGCAAGGCAAGTTAAACTTGCCTTATCAGAGACTTGTGTCCCTCACTTCACACTTCATAAATTGAACCCCTCACTCACATGCTTAAACTGCAAAATGGGGGGGACATCAAATCCTCAACCTCCTATGTTTCCTCCTTTACTTTCATTCACCCCTTTTACATATCTCCTGCATCAATCCATATTCCGAGAGTCCTGCCTACCCACAACCCACCTCCTCCCGCCTCCCTTGCCTCATACTCCTCCCTCGCCTTGCCCTCCTGATCAATGCAATGCCTTGCTCCATTTTTTGACTTCCTTCGTGATTGATAGCACAGCATCACCTTCCGATCGTCTCATGTTTAGTCGTCCAAGGATGAAGTCATGGAATAAGGAGGTGACCAGCTGCTTGTGGGACAGTGTCAAATGCAATCATATAAATGGTAGTGTGACATCCTAGATTTTCAACCCTGTTTTCTACTGAATAAATCGGGCATTTCATTGATGCGCCTATAGGGCTATTCTCAGAGCTGATCACTCTCAAGATAACTAGATTATCTGGGGAAATCATTAAGAATTTTAAGGCAAATAGACTTGAGAATTCCACCAGGAATCGGCTTCTCGACCGTGTCCATCTTTAGAGGCCATTACGGCATAGTATAAAATTGATTTGAAGTCAGAGATAGACTGGTTCGATAGAGATGTGTGGCTAATCGTGGGTGACACCACTAAATTGGAAAATTCTTGTCGACCGGCATTAGACTGATTTTCTTATTGTTTTGGTACCCTATGTCCGTATTTAGATCCTCGATATTTTCACGACAACCCAAAGTCGCCAATGAGTCGAGTGGGTTCATAGTGGCTTGAAGAAAATCGACCACGGGTCATTTGCACTAAAAATGTCTGAAAGTTACCCGATAGCCTAGGTCACGCTAAAAACGTGCCGAATGGAAATTAACTGCGAATTCAAGTCTGATTTCAGAAATTGAAGTTTCTGTCATGTCACAATAAATTCTAGGAGTATCGACTCAGTCTCAAAAGATTTTTCTGACACTTGACACTTTTTGGGAAAAAGTCGTCGCCAGGTCGTCTTTGAGCAGAAAAAACAGAAGATCACTTTTGATAGCAAAATTGGAAAGCACGATGGATATGTGAGTGAGGAAAAATGCCGAGATGGTCGATGGATGACCAATTGAAATGGTGGAGGCCAATTGAGATTTAATCAAGTAAGTTGAAGTGTCCAATTGGAGCCATATGCTTGTAAATTCGTAACTCTCCCATGCCCTAGCATTTTGGACCATTTGAGATGTTGTAGACGGTGCTTTGGTGGATCAATTATAACCATGGATGTTGGCTTGAAGGGCAAGCCTAAAGGAGACCAAAATGTGGAAAAGTTTCGCAAGGTGGAGCTCTTGTCTCCTCTCCCCCTTATCCTCTTGCTCTCTCTCTCTCTCTCTCTCTCTCTCTCTCTTGGCTGGCCAAACTCCCTCTCTTCCCTCCATTCTCGACGCCACTAGCAAGCAGAAGAAGCTACAGCCCGTCGCACGCCAAGCTGCCGCCGGAGTCGCGCCGCTCGCCGCTGTAGCCGTCCACACGCACCGCCACCTGCGGGTGCTACCCTCACGCCATCCAACCGCCCTTGCCATGTGTCCTAGCTGGTATTTCAGTTATGTGGGAGCTCATCCGAACCCGTCCCAAGCCCGTTCAACCCCCGTGAGTCCACATCTAGGCCCGGTTTGGCCTATTCTATCTTTCCCGAGCAATTCTCACCTAAACAAAGTTGATTTCCTTCCATTTCCAACCAAGAACAACAACTATTTTAGTGGGTTTCTAGCAGGCTCTGGAGGCCGTTCTGAGGTGCTTGTGGGTCTCGTACCTTAGGCCTGTTTTTGAGAAAAACGTTCCCTGTGACGTTCCCGACGTTTCAATCTGAGCGGATTGTTAAATGGGTGAGTTTAACTCACTAATCCCTGCTTAGTTTGCTAATGATGCTTAAGGATTGATTAATGTTAATTAAGTAGGATTAAGTGGTTAGATTAGAGTATATTAGTAATTATTAGTTAATTATGATGCATGTTAGGCATTTGCCTAGTGCATTTAGTTAGATGATAGCCTATATTATTTATTGAATACATCTCGATATTTTTCCCGACCCATCTCGGGCTCCAATTAGGCATTATGGGCCTAAATTGGATTTTTAGTATTTATTTATTAATTTTCGAAATTAATTAATTAATTAATTAATTTTCGGAAATTAGGCTGGTATAGCCAACGACCGAAATTTTATGCCGATTGTCATGGTGCGGTCCGTTCATTTATTTGAGCTCTACGTTGTGTTGAATTGAATTGATTGTGGAATTTTAGGAATTATTCCGAAATTGTTTGAAATTGAGTAATTGATTGATAGATGGCCAAATATGGGTATGTAGTGCCAGTAATGCTTTGATGGGCTATATAGTAGAGAGAATTGTGAGAGTGAATTGGAAATACTCTTGGCTAAGACCAATCTGGTACGATATTATTGGACATGATTAGTATGTTATGTTAGCGAAAACGGCGCCAAAGAGAAAGAATGTACGTGACGTATGGACATACGTGGTTCAATGATTAAGGATATCACTGGCGAAAGCGACGCCTGAAAGAACGCACGTGAATTGTCTATTACATACATCACCTTGGCGAAAACGACGCCTTATAAAAGACACGTGGTTCAGCGATTAGTATATCATCTTCGCGAAAACGACGCCTGAGAGAATGCATGAGGTCGGTGATCGGTATGTCATTTGGCGAAAACGACACCCAAGAGAATACTTGTGGGTTGGTGATTAGGCATACTATTGGGAATATTATATAGTATGGATGGGAATGACCGAGGGATGGTCTGATTCACATGTAATCAACTAGGTCGATTGATCAATAATTCGATCTGAGTTGACTGAGTGGGTGCCTATTATGAATTGTACTGATATGCAGGTGGAATATGAGGCTAAGGTATGTCCTCTGACCCGTGTGTGCATAGGCAACTCATAGTGTAGTGGTTTACTAATCGGGTCTTAGGGGGTAGAACTCGCTGAGACGTTGTCTCATTGGTTATTGTATAACCATTTCAGGCCCCTAGATGACAGCACCTCCACCTCCTCGTCCTTCTATGCATTTTAGTATTCCTGAAGAGATCACAGAGGAGGGATACCACTTCCCGATACACCACCACCCAGAAGGGCTAAAGTATGTGTTGATAGAGTCCAAGGTCTGGATTGACGTGGGTCAGGATGCCCTGAGGCCCCACGAGTATCGATCATGGTATCGTCAATACCATGATGGGCGAAGAGAAGGTCCCATTCCGGAAGGCGATGTGCCTCTATACGTTCTGGAGGCAGCATTCGGGCTGGGAACGGCGGACCCTAAGGATGGGTCGGTAGTAGATGCCAAGGATCCCAAGATTGAGGGCGATCCTAAGTCACCAGTATACTCAGCTGAGGGTGTTAACTGGAGTGAAGAGGAATGGGAGATAGTCGAGCAAGAGGAGGGACTAGAGGAGGATCAAGAGTGGGAAGAGCCGGAGGAAGAACCTGCAGAGGAAGAATCTGAAGATGAAGAGCCGGAGGAGGATCCAGAGGATGATCCAGAGTATGACCCATATGAGGACTGAGATCCCATCCTGTTTTACAAACCTTAAGAAGTGGACTGATGTGTGATAGATCAGACTTCTGTAAATAGTATGATGATATATATTATATAGTTTGCTTGTGTAAAAGTGTGGTTGTGATTTTCAGTTGTGAAAAATATAGCCCTACTTTTCTATCCCATTGTTTTATTGTCTAGGGATTTATTATATGTTTCTACATGCGTATTACAATGAATGGGTCGGCGATGCGTCCTAGGACGTCGTTATTATATCGACCAGGTGAGGGATGGGCATGTGTTTGAGGATCGGGGCGTGACATCCCATTTTGGTGGTATTAGAGCGAAGTTCAAGATTGGAGTGATAAGGAGCGATGGTTCATGGGATAGTAGTAGGATGGCCTTTAAATTCATGCTGGTGCATGTCTATGATAGCTGATTGGTAGAGTTGTTTGTCGTGTGTTAATCGCTCATCTTCTAATCCAATGTGGATTCGGAAGGTGACTGTCAGTAAAAGACTATACCATGACCAAGCAGGAGCAAAGAACTCCTAGTAAGAGGACAATATCCTCTGTGACTCGGGGTTAAATGCTGAGAAAGGTCAGTACTCGGGGTGGTTGTAGCAGAGCGTCGGCTCAGGCCAGCTCGAGTGTAAGAGTACCGCTGCAGGTTGGTACTAGTGTAGCAGCACCGAGCGATCCTAGGTTCGACGGGATCGTTCAGGCGCTAGTGTTCCTTGGGAACTGGATGAGCCAGCAAGCTCAGGATCAAGTTGCTGTTGTTGCCACCTTTGCTGAGGTCCAACCTGGAGGGGTAATCAGGGAACAGATTTCTACATCTGAGTCAAGATTCAACTCAAGTAGATTTGGAAATCGGTCAGGGAAAAGACTGATGTCGAGGGAAGAGTATTCTATTCCACCCAATAGGAAGGGTGGAATAGTCAGGTCAGCACCAAGACAAATGGAACCTGTTGTTCCATGGAAGATGGTATGGATCAGTCTTGTGTATTCTAAGGACAAGAATCTGTGGTAAGTGTCGCCAGCACGGACAGTGACTTATGGGTTGTTCGTGCAGGTAGATGGAATCTCGACAACGGTTACTGCTGTCACCGTCAATAGGACAGATAAGAAGAAGTGCGTCATAGAACGCATCGTGGGATTTTTGGGATAGGTCTCTGGTACAAGAAAGAGTGCATGCTGGCACTTGATAGGAGGTAGAAGACTCACCAAATAGGTGTCGAATTTGTGGAAGGAAACATGGATGAATTCAATGTTCGGGTATGGCGAGAAGAACAAGAATGGAACCGACCCGGCACCAGTCAGAGGAAGAATGTTTTGAGGAAAATTCTATCAGAGTATCGCGGCAGAGTTTTGATGAAGTTTAGGGAACTTCAGTTTATTGAAATAAGTGAAAGAAAGGGGAATCACTAGTAATAGTTATGCTTGACTAGTTGCTGAGGTGTAACTTTGACGCTACATGAGTAGAGTGGGCTCATGGAGCATATTGTAGTAATGAATCATGGTCATGGAGTAATTCAACTTAGTCCAGTAGCACATGAAAGTGTCGAGTTTATTGGGAGTCGAAATGAATCTTCAATTTCTTTAATCTCGTCGATTGAAGGCAACCCACTTGTTAGATGGAGATTGCCAAGGTTACTTGGTGATGGTCATAGTTAAGACAGATTGGAGAACTAGAGATGGAAGACATCTCAGTGGTCTAAGAATTTCTAGATGCGTTGTCGTAAGAACTGTCAGACCGTTGTTAGAGAAAGAGATAGAAATTGCGATCGAGTTAGCACCAGGACAGAGCCACTCTCGAAGGCTTCTTACCAATTATTGTTGCCTAAATTGATAGAACCGAAGATGCATATGTGAGGATTGATGAATGAGGAATTCATGCATATCAGTGCATCACTTTAAGAAACAGCAGTTTCGTGGCGAGAGAAAGAAAGATGGTTCGTTGCAATAATGCATCGACCATCGTCAACTCGATCAGGTGACGATCAAGGGCAAGTGTTCATTGCCGAAGATCGACGAATTGTGTGGCCAGTTACAAAAAGTGTTGATACTTTCAAAGATCAACTGGAGGTCAAGTTATCATTAGTGGAGAACCAGGAAGGGGGTTATACCAAGGATAGTGTTTCGTACTTGATATGGCCTTGGTGAGTGTAATGTAATGCCGTTGGGCCTGGCGAACGCTCCAACTACTGTCATGGATTTGGCAAACCGAGTGTTCGAAGAATATCTAGATCAATTGTAATCGTGTCTTTTCATGATGTTCTGTGTAATAGAGGAATGCTAGGGAGCATGAGAGATCTGAGAATGATGAAGGAATTTCTGTGGACCCGACCAAGATTGAAATAGTTATCAATGACCAAGACCGACAACAGTATCAGAAATTAGAAGCCGTATGGGTTAGACAAGGTACAACGAAAGGTTCGTGGAAGAATTTTCAGCATCAGTATCGTCGTGAACTCGACCTCAGAAGAAAGAAGAGAAATTCATATGAATAGACGAGTACAAGTATAGTTTCCAGAGCTTAAGCAATAACTGGCTATCGCGCTTGTGCCGATCATTCCTTATGGTTGTGGAGGAGACGAGATCTTTAGTGATGCGTCATTTAAATGATTGGGTTGCGTGTTGATGTAACGTAGTAGAGTGTTACATACACGTCCCATCAGTTGATACCTCATGAATTGAGTTACCTGAGGCACGATGGGGGACTCACAGCATTAATTTTCGCTTTAAAGATTTAGAGACATCATTGGTATGAAGAAAGATTCCAAATCTTCATCGACTATTAAAGCCTCAAGTGTTTATTCACCCAGAAGAAGTGGAATATGAGACGGTGTCGTGAATCAGAACCTTGTAGGACTAGAATGGTGCTTTCTGGTATCACCTTGGAGGAACGAAAGAAGTCACTGATAAATTGAATCGAGAGTCTTCAATTGTGCATATGCTGGTTAAAGTATGGACCTTACTTGAGGAAGTTAGCAATTCAGTTTTTAAATTTGAGGTAGGCTACCTTTTAAATTTTATAGCCACCCTCAAAATTGAACCGGATATCAGGTTAGAATCAAACGCTTCAATTGACAGATCGGGATAATCAGAAGATCCTGCAAGAGGATATTGATAAGGAAGAGACTGACTTTCAGATTTTTGGGGATGAAACACTCAAGTCCCGAGAGTGATTGGGTGTACCCGGTGATGTAGCACTCAGGTAAAAGACCTTGTCAGAAATTCACCGTAGTGGTTACAATTCTTGACCAAACAATACAAAGTAGGTCAGAATCGGCGTCAACTCGATTGATAGATCGATATAAAGACAGAGATCACCAAGCAGGTTACAAGTGTTAGCTGTGTCAGTAAGTGGGAGTTCAATAACGCAAACCGTGAGGACTTTTACAAACATTCGAGAGCCCGAGTGGGAATAGAAGTATTTCACAATGGAACATTGTAACAGGTTTACCAAGGAGTCAGAGGAATAATGATTCCATTTGAGGATTGTGGTCGACAGATTGGCGGAGTCGGCTCACTTCTTGGTAGTACGAAAAGATCTGGGCTTAGATAGACATGCAAAGTTGTATGTGCGCCAGATAGTTTGTCTACATAGAGTGTTAGTGATGGATCTATATCAAATTCAGATCAGATGATTCCTATTGAAGCTTGCATAGCAGAGTGTACAGAAATTCAATGGTAAAAAGAAAGTGAGATGAAAAAAGATCACAGGCCCAGAGTTAGTTCAACAGTCAGTGATTGCAGTTGCTATGATCAGTACCGGAGTACAGACCGCTCAGAACCACCAGAATAATTGATTCATTGAGCATTGAAGGCCCTTAGAGTTCTAAATTGGTGAGTGCATCTTTCTGAAGGTGTCATCAAAGAGGAATACATTGCACTTCGGCAAGGAGGGAAAACTGAAACCGAGGTACATAGGTCCCTCTGAGATTCTTGAAAGAATCGGGATCCTAATGTATCGTCTTGCATTGCCGTCGGGGTTGGCGCAAGTGCATGATGTCTTTCACATGTCGGTGTTGAGGACATATGAGCCTAACCCGACCCACGTGCTAAATCTTGAAGAATTAGATGTGGACGGCAGGGTGTCGTGCATGAAAAGCTTGGTTCAAACAGTGAATCAGAAAGATTGGATTTTTGTGAACCAAGAAGGTCTTGTTGGTCAAAGTGGTTTGGCAACACCACAGTATTGAAGGAGCGACATGGGAGATTGAAGAGTCGATGAGGCAATTATCCCCTCACCTTTTCGTTTAAAGTTTTTATAAGGTTTAAATTTCGATGACGAAATTTTTATAAGAGGGGAAGAGTTGTGACATCCCAGCTTTTCAAACTTGTTTTCTACTGAATAAATCGGGCATTTCATTGACGCGCCTATGGGGTTGTTCTCAAAGCTAATCACTCTCGAGATAACTAGATTATTTGGGGAAATCATTAAGAATTTTAAAACAAATAGACTTGAGAATTCGACTATCAATCGGCTTCTCGACCATGTCCATCTTTAGAGGCCATTACGGCATAGTATAAAATCAATTTGAAATCAGAGATAGACTGGTTCAACAGAGATGTGTGGCTAATCGTGGGTGACACCACTAAATTGGAAAATTCTCGTCAACCGGCACTAGACTGATTTTCTTATTGTTTTGGTACCCTGTGTCCGTATTTGGATCCTCGAGATTTTCACGAAAACCGAGAATTACCAATGAGTCGAGTGGGTTCATAATGGCTCGAAGAAAATCGACCATGGGTCATTTGCACTAAAAATGTCTGAAAGTTACCCGGTAGCCTAAGTCTCACTACCGCGAATTCAAGTCTGATTTTAGAAATTGAAATTTATGTCATGTCACAATAAATTAACGAGTGTCGACTCAGTCTCAGAAGATTTTTCTGACACTTGACACTTTTTGGGAAAAAGTCGTCGCCAGGTCGTCTTTGAGCAGAAAAAGCCGAAGATCACTTTTGATAGAAAAATTGGAAAGCACGATGGATATGTGAGTGAGGAAAAATGCCGAGATGGTCGATGGATGACCAATTGAAATGGTGGAAGACAATTGAGATTTAATCAAGTAAGTTGAAGTGTCCAATTGGAGGCATATGCTTGTAAATTCGTAACTCCCCCATGCCCTAGCATTTTGGACCATTTGAGATGTTGTAGAGGGTGCTTTGGTGGATCAATTACAGCCATGGGATGTTGGCTTGAAGGGCAAGCCTAAAGGAGACCAAAATGTGGAAAAGTTTCGCAAGGTGGAGCCATTGTCTCCCCCTCCCTTATCCTCTTGCTCTCTCTCTCTCTCTCTTGGCCGGCCATACTCCCTCTCTTCCCTTTATTCTCGACGCCACCAGCAAGCAAAAGAAGCTACAGCCCGTCCCACGCCAAGCCGCCGCCGGAGTCGCGTTGCTCACCGCCGTAGCTGTCCACGAGCACCACCACCTGCGCGCGCTGCCCTCACACCATCTAACCGCCCTTGCCGTGTGTCCCAGCTGGTATTTCAGATATGTGGGAGCTCATCCGAAGCCGTCCCAAGCCCATTCAACCCCCGTGAGTCCACATCTAGGCCCGGTTTGGCCTATTCTATCTTTCCCAAGCAATTCCCGCCTAAACCGAGTTGATTTCCTTCCATTTCCAGCCAAGAATAGCAACTATTTTAGTGGGTTTTCAGCAAGCTTTGGAGGCCGTTTTGAGGTGCTTGTGGGTCTCGTACCTTAGGCCCGCTTTGGAGAAAAGCGTCCCCCGCGACGTTCTCGACGTTTCAATTCGAGCGGATTGTTAAACGAGTGAGTTTAACTCACTAATCCATGCTTAGTTTTTAATGATGCTTAAGGGTTGATTAGTGTTAATTAAGTAGGATAAGGTTATTAGATTAGAGTAGATTAGTAATTATTAGTTAATTATGATGCATGTTAGGCATTTGGCTAGTGCATTTAGTTAGATGATAGCTTATATTATTTATTGAATGCATCTCAGGATTTTTCCCAACCCGTCTCAGGCTCCAATTAGGCATTACGGGCCTAAATTGGATTTTTAGTATTTATTTATTAATTTTTGAAATTAATTAATTAATTAATTATTTTTCAGAAATTAGACTGGGCTAGCAAACGACCGAAATTTTATGCTGATTGTCATGGTGCAGTCCATTCATTTATTTGAGCTTTACGTTGTGTTGAATTGAATTGATTGTGGAATTTTAGGAATTATTCCTAAATTGTTTGAAATTAAGTAATAGATTGGTAGATGGTCGAGTATGGGTATATAGCGCCAGTAATGCTTTGATGGGCTATATAGTAGAGAGAATTGTGAGAGTGAACTGTAAATACTCTTGGCTAAAACCAATCTGGTACGATATTATTGGACATGATTAGTATGTTACGTTGGCGAAAACAACGCTAGAGAGAAAGAATGTACGCGACGTATGGACATACGTGGTTTGGTGATTAAGGATATCACTGGCGAAAACGACGCCTAAAAGAACGCACGTGAATTGTCTATTACATACATCACCTTGGCGAAAACGACGCCTTGTAAAAGATACGTGGCTCGGCGATTAGTATATCGTCTTGGCGAAAACGGCGCCTAAGAGAATGCACGAGGTCAGTGATCGGTATGTCATTTGGCGAAAACGGCACCCGAGAGAATACTTGTGGGTTGGTGATTAGGCATACTATTGGGAATGTTATATAGTATGGATGAGAATGACCGAGGGATGGTCCGATTGACATGTAATCGACTAGGTCAATTGATCGATAATTCGATCCGAGTTGACTGAGTGGGTACCTATTATGAATTATACTGATATGCAGGTGGAATCTGAGGCTAAGGTATGTCTTCTGACCCATGTGTGCATAGGCAACCCATAGTGTATTGGTTTACTAATCGGATCTTAGGGGGTAGAACTTGCCAAGACGTTGTCTCATTGGTTATTGTATAATCATTTCAGGCCCCTAGATGGCAGCACCTCCACCTCCTCATCGTTCTATGCATTTTGGTATTTCTGAAGAGATCACAGAGGAGGGATACCACTTCCCGATACACCACCACCCAGAAGGGCTAGAGTATGTGTTGATAGAGTCCAAGGTCTAGATTGACGTGGGTCAGGATGCCCTGAGGCCCCCCGAGTATCGATCATGGTATCGTCACTACCATGATGGGTGAAGAGAAGGTCCCATTCCAGAAGGCGATGTGCCTCTGTACATTCTGGAGTCATCATTCGAGCTGGGAACGACAGACCCTAAGGATGGATCGATAGTAGATGCCAAGGATCCCAAGATTGAGGGCGATCCTAAGTCACCAGTATACTCAGTCGAGGGTGTTAGCTGGAGTGAGAAGGAAGGGGAGATAGTCGAGCAAGAGGAGGGACCGGAGGAAGATCAAGAGTGGGAAGAGCCAGAGGAAGAACCTGCAGAGGAAGAATCTGAAGATGAAGAACCGGAGGAGGATCCAGAGTATGACCCGGATGAGAACTGAAATCCCATCCTGTTTTACAAACCTTAAGAAGTGGACTGATGTGCGATAGATTAGACTTCTGTAAATAATATGATGATATATACTATATAGTTTGCTTGTGTAAAAGTGCGGTTGTGATTTTCAGTTGTGAAAAATATAGCCCTACTTTTCTATCCCATTGTTTTATTGTCTGGGGATTTATTATATGCTTCCGCATGCGTATTACAATGAATGGGTCGGCGATGCGTCTTGGGACGTCGTTATTATATCAACCAGGTGAAGGATGGGCACGTATTCGAGAATCGGGGCGTGACATGTAGCATCATCATTCTCAATCTTGCCTGTAGTTGGCCTCGTGGCGCTCTCCATCCCAATATCTCCCTCTTTCTCCCAATGCTTGAACAGTTGCAATTGTCTTATAATAGCATTAGTGGGGAGATCCCAAAGTGGTTTTGGGAAATAAATCATGATACCTTGGAAATCTTAATTTTTTGTCATTAACAGCTTGAGGGGGGTATACAACATTTGAACTGCAAGAGATTGTCACGTCTTAACCTTGGCTCCAATGATTTCACCAGTGAGATTCCCTCTTTAATTTGCCAATTGAGTTCACTTCAAGTTTTAGATTTGGCTAACAATAATCTCTCGGGAAATGTGCCACATTGTTTTGGTAATATAACCAGTCTCCGAAGCCTAAGTTTGAGCAATAATAAATTGGAAGGGACATTGCCGCGCTCTCTAATTAAACTTGTCAACTTACAATCACTAAATCTCAGTCGCAATGAGCTTAGTGGTATCTTCCCAAATTGCTAGAAGCATCGGAACTGGGATCCCTTGATTTGCAATCCAACAATTTTCATTGTGAGATCAACCTCACTGCCTTTAGACTCTCACATTTATTTCTTTGCAGTAACAATTTAATTGGACGATTGTCAATAGAGGTTTTCTCAAACACCTCATTATATATAATAGATTTGTCCAACAAGTTTGAAGGGCCAATTCCACTTCCATCGCCAGTCACATTTTATTATTCAATTGCAAGTAATAATTTCATAGGAAAGATCCCTTCTTTGTTATGCAATGCCACCAAGCTCAAGGTCATTAACCTGCCTAACAACAGCTTAACCGGTAGCTTGCCTTGGTGCTTAACAAATTTTAGCACCTATATGCAATTTTTGAACCTACGAATGAATCACCTTGAGGGCACAATTCCTCAATCATTTTCTTCGAGAAATAGCTTGATGACTCTTGACTTGAGTAGAAATTGGATTGAAGGCACTTTGCCCTGATCCCTAATCAATAGTGAATATTTGAAAATTCTTAATCTCAGTGACAATCAGATAGAGGATACGTTCCCGAGATGGTCGGGAACTCTCCCAAAATTGAAAGTACTCGTTTTAAGGTCCAACAATTTTAAGGATCTTTTACACGTTCCCTGGAGAGCCTCACCTTTTTCCCATGTTACACATTTTAGACCTCTCTAACAACAATTTTGGGGTGCTTTGCTAGCCAACTTGATAATGAACCTTAAAAGTATGATGAATGGTGGAAGTGGGCAAAACAAATCATTGTATATGACACGGTCTTTCGAAGGGTGTTCATATGAAAATTCCGTGACCATGAGGATGAAAGGGCAAGAGATTCAACAAGTAATAATCTTGACTATCTTCAAAAACCATTGACTTGTCGAACAACTCTTTTCATGGGGATATTGTGGGAATTATTGGACATTTTCACTCTTTCATAGGGCTCAACCTTTCTCATAACAATTTTACAGGTTTCATCCTTCTGACTCTAGGGAACTTGATCAATCTTGGATGGCTTGATCTTTCTTCAAACAAGCTTAGTGGGGTAATTCCTAGAAAATTAGGAGATTTGACATTCCTTGGGTACTTAAACCTTTCAGAAAACCAACTCACTGGTCGAATTCCTCAGGACAAGTAATTGAGCACATTTTCAAATGACTCGTTCAATAGGAATTTAGGCTTATACGGAACTCCATTGTTAAAAGCATGCCCTGACAATTATCAACCTCCTCCACCATCATCCTCGTCAACTTTTGACCGCGAAGGGCATGAGAATTGGTTCACACAGAAAGTAGTGTGGATAGGTTTTGCATCAGGAAGGTGTAATAATGTTGGAGAGAAGGGTCGCTGAGTGGATGGACAAGGCAAACCAGAAGGCCATCAAAGTTCATAGATAATGAAATTGTTGAGGAGATGTCTTTTTATATTGTTTAATATAGATTCAATGAACAAAGATGTCACCTAACTAGCTTGAAAAGTCATTTCTCTTGGGGAGGTTAGTTTCTAATGTCTTCCCTATCTTTTGTTTTGATGCAATTCCATATAAGTTGAATTAAGAAGATGAACCATGAGATCTATTAAGCAGGCGACTTAAAAAAAAAAATGAAGCAAGTTCCATTAAAATCTGTAGATATCTTTTCCGTCTTCCTATGCGCCTAGCTTTTATTTATCCAGGAAGAATCAGAAGCAAAGACCTCACTTAACATTTCAGCCAAAGTTTTCAATAACTTAATCTACTGAGGAAATATGTTCTGAAGAATTAAACCAAAATTGCTGAAGTCGCAGGTCGGTAGTAGATTGTGTGGACTGGAAGCTATTATACATTGTCCTTGATAGAGAACATGAGTCGAAAGGGAAACGGAGAAATGGCGAGTGACATATTCCAACAAAACTAAAGATTTGATTCTTACGGATTCAAGAACAACCAACAAAGACTTCCTTGCTGTGTCCTTGCTGTGTATTATGTGGCAAAGGTTGAATGATAATGGAAGCGATTCACCCGTAAAACCTATATCATTATATCAGTCTGTCAATGCCCATTTTACAAGAATGCCTCGATGATAACTCCGGCGTCTCTTTTGTATCGAGTCAATGAATAAAGCTCTACGGCTCACCCAAAAGTTTCCAATCAAATGCTCTTAATTTATGACGCGATGAATTCTGTAACGCGAGCCCCTGAGCCAGTGTCCTGAAAAGAGAAGGCAATGGCTCAACTGGTACGGCCAGTCCCGCAATGGCCGAGGTTCCACCATCACCGCACCGTCATCTCTCCCCCCTCTCCCTTGTCTCCTTCACCCTTTGGAACGACGTCGCTGTCGTCATCTTCATCATCCTCACCATCGTCTGTTCCAGACAGTGGTCCCTTCAGCACACCGCGACGTCCGTTACCAGGCGCGCGGGGCTCAGATTTCCCAACTGCCCGCCGCCGTACAATCCCTGAGAAGAGAACGGCAGCGACTCCTCCTCCGACGCCAAGAAGAGCGACGGCCAGAAGAAGCGCGAGGCTCGGCGCGCCGTCCACTGGGGCATGGAGCTCACTTCTTTCTCCAATTCCCATATCAAGCGCATCCTCGGGTACTACTGGGGAAAAAAATGTAACCACCAGATGTCGCGATTTGGAGCTTTTACGGGCTTCATGGAGTGGCCCAATAGCGTAGCATTACAGATTGATCCTTGCCTTTGGCATGGGGAATTGCCGAGTGGCTTCTATGGAGCAAGAGGTGTTGGACGCTCTGACGCTTGCGGGGTGATGCTTCTGCAATGCGTGGTTGTTTCTCTCGAGGCTTTTGGTCTGAGTTCTTAGCTGCTCATGCGGTTGAGATGTTTGTTGAATTGTCGCAGAGACTGGGACCCGATGTTCGAGAAGAAAAGCGAGGGCTGTTCGATTAAATCGGTACTATTACATTTCGTTCCTGCATTTGCGAGTGCGTGCGCGCGCCACTGCGAGAATCTATTTACCTTTCTTGCCGGTTCACCTCTTATCTTGTTTGCCATGTTTGGCTATTGCCAAGTGAGTTCTCGCGGTGCAAAATAGTTCTTGGACTAAGAAGCTCTTCTCTTGCCGCTTTTTCTTCGTTAGATTGAACATGATTATTTGAGCTTGTAATTTTGAAATGCTTGGATGGTACTTATGGTATAGCTCCTTGAGCATATATTGATGTAAGATAAGCAACTGCTAATGCTGTGGCTCGAGAAAGGCCTGCATGAATGCTCAAACTGTGCCAAAAATCTGAAATTTTGCTTGCTTGTTGAACTATTTTTTTCCATATCCAGATGGAACATAATGTCTTTGGTTTTTTTCCTCTTCTGTCTCATTAAGTTGTGTTCTACAGAATATTAACAAGAGGTTTTAACTCAATGATTCGTTGATGCCTCATGCGGATTTTGCGTGATTAGTCCAAAAACAAAAGCAATCTCAAGGAAATCCGTATAATTGCACATAGTCTGCCCACCGAAGAAAGATAGACAATAAATCAACTCGAGCAAGCTTGTGTATGATTGCCTTTTGCTATTGTCTTATAGGATGAAATTGCCCAACAATTCGAAGGAAGGGTATCTTCTTTGGCACTCAACATACAAACTCAGCATCTTGTCAAACCTTACAAAACCGGACTAGAAAGAACTTCTTTCTTTGGGTCGGCCAAGCGCTGGTCCGTATCAAAGATCACTGGACCCCCAACCCAAAATGCAAAGCCGAACACAACTAAGAAGAAAAAAAGGAAGCCTGTTGCTGTAAAGCGTAAACCTCATGGAAAATCCTCATGCCCATAATGCCCAAACCCGAAAGCAAGAAGACAGGTCATCTTACTATAGATCGAGCCTCACCTTCTTGCAGCGGAAGGTTGCATTTGTTTACAGCGATCCAGGAGACGGCCACAATGAGACTCCAAATGATGGATAGAGGACGGAGGCTTTTCCAAGGGATTGTTACGGATTACAGAGGAAGATGCTCCGCAGTTCATCACCGATGGTGTGAAATTAGACTACCGCGTTTCTAGGAGGAATTGTCGTATCTCGGATCTTGAAACCTTTTTAACGAGCGAGATCTATACTTCTACTTCCACGCTCATGACCAAGATCAACCCGGCTCGATGCAGTACTCCTGCACAGCTTCAGCTGCCTCGCCATAACATATTTTTTTATATTGTGCAATGTAAAAATGTGGACGCACAATTTTTCTCGTCGAGCTCGATATAGTAAATAATAGGAGTATTGACAAAGTCTTCTCAAATCACATATGTCAATTGGGTAGCACCGTAATGGAAAAGAAATGTCAAGGAAGAAAATATCACATAATTCGCAAAAATCTTTACTATCTTTGAGGAAGAAACGTCACACTGAAAATTAAATCGCATTTTCAGCAAAGAGAATGGATGAGCGGGGAAATAAATGACAGTGCAGAGAAATCTCCTTGGTAAAGCACTAAGAAGTCTCTAGAGGGACAAAGGAAACATCAAATCTGAATCAATCAATCCCATGCCAACTCATAGTTGAAAACTGGAGATAACGCAATTTTCGGGACCGATCTCCCATGTAACTTTGATTGTTAATTAAAAGTAAAGAGAATTTCAACCGCTGGTGATTTTGAAAAGCTAGAAAAACTCACAAACACTTGAGAAGAATTGCTGACTATATTATGACTTATGGTACTTTTGTTTAAGAAAAACTACGACATATGAGGATAATTACTCACCAAATGGGCCTTTCAATTATGAAGTAATGCTACGATCATGGAGACCAGTTACTAAGAGTAGGAAAAAAAGAATAATGATGAGTTCAGGTTGATTACAATTTTTGATGGAAAGTTTGGGATGGTTGGATATTCAATCTCACGAGAGTTTAAGATATATTATTATGCGAAGAATGGTTATTAACTTGTATTTTTACAAAGACTTGTACCAAAATTACAATTGTTCAGGATAATTACTATGCATGACTGCCATCACATACAACAATTCGAGGTATTTTATTAGCTTATTGCTCAATTACTAAGTATTAATATCTTAATGTTATGAACTCCGTAGATTACTTACCACTCATCGAGGTAAATTACAAGTTGCAAGGGCAAATAAGTTACGACCATACTGGTAAGTTACAATCCATAAAGTACAATCGCTATCTATAAGTGCAATCAACCTTACTATAATTTTAAGTAAATTACGTCAAATTCAAGAGATTTATAGCTCCGTTTATTTTGCGGAGAAAACATTTTAAATCGACTAATTATCTCAAGCGATATAAGCGATTACTTTTAGATTGTTTATTTTTGCGAAACAAAGGAAGCCTACGGTGAAGAAACAGCTCCTTTTGTCTTTTCTTATTGGGGACTTAAGGAAAATGAACTGAATCATGGTGTCT
The DNA here is from genome assembly GCA_017140595.1 of Eucalyptus curtisii. Classification (NCBI taxonomy): domain Eukaryota; kingdom Viridiplantae; phylum Streptophyta; class Magnoliopsida; order Myrtales; family Myrtaceae; genus Eucalyptus; species Eucalyptus curtisii. The sequence goes on along the minus strand of CM029500.1, from coordinate 38,264,573 downwards.
TGTGATCTTAGAGATGAAATGAACTAAATCAACCGAAAGAAAAAGGAAACGTGACATTCAGTTCTGCCTTAACGTCCTTTTCTGGTCATTTGGAAAGCCATTTCTTGCTGCTTTATTTTTGCTTTTCCAAAGGTTGTTGACTCTTGACAAAACTAGAACGCTTTTACGTGGGAATCCAATCTCGTTATAATTAGGCTTCGGTGAAAGCAGTCGGAACCGCAATTCACGTCTGGCATAAGCCAACCGACACACCTTTCAAAGAAGACTTGTGTTAATAACATGGCCTATTAAACGGGCTATATGAGTTGAATCTCGATCCCCACGGCCAATAAACTCACTCCTCCGCTGAAGTAAATGATGGGGTGGCAGAGCTTTTGGTACGGGACTCAGTCATGTGTTTAGGCAAAATGAAAAAATTCAGCGATCGCACAAATATGTATGAAACTTTACCTATGTATTTCAAAGTCTCTCTGGTAATATTAATCAATTAGGACTAATTTGGCCCGCGATAGTCCTCCATCTAGGGGTGAGTGTGTTTCCCGGGTAGAACCGAGAACCGGAGAACCGAACCGGAGGTTCGGTTCCCGGTTCTTAAAGGACCGGTTCCGGTTCCCAGTTCCATTTTTCCAGGAACCGGAACCGGTTGCGGAACCGATTTCGGAACCGGTTAGGGTTCCAAAAGGAACCCCCCTCCCCCGAGACTCCCGAGACTCCCGACCCTTTCACTTTCAGTTTTTCAGAGTCTCGCCGGACGCCGCTCTGAGTCTCACCGCTGGATCCCGCTCGCCCTCAAGGCCACCTCCGCCGGACGCCGCTGGACGCCAGTTGCCGACGTTGCTTGCGCGAACCCTCGCTGCTCGACGCCCGTCGCTGCCGTGCTCTACCTTGACGCCCGTCGCTGCCGTGCTCTACCTCGACGCCCGTCACCGACTACCCAACGCAGGCAGATCTGAGCTGAGCTTGTCTCCGCTCGCGACCCACCGCCTCTACTCGCGTCAGAAGCCCCGACGAGCAGAAGCCCCAACGACGCTGATTCTGCTGTCTTCGCTCGCGACCCACCGCCGCTGCTCGCGCCAGAAGCCCCGACGATGCCGATTCTGCTGTCTCCGCTCGCGACCCACCGCCTTTGGTCACTAGGTCTCCGATTCTGACCCATGACGCCGCTGCTGCTGTCTCCGCCTCTGCTCCGACGACTCGACACCAGTAGTCGCGACGCCTGACGCCGTTGCCCCGAAGACCAGCGATCGACATCCCTGCTCACTACTCAGTGCCGGACGCCGCTCGCCCGATGAAATTGGATTTCTAGACCTTCTCTCCAGGGGTACGATTTCGGGGTAATACCATCAAATGCTGTGAATTTCATTTGTACGATCTCGGGGTAATACCAGCGTAGGGAGTGAGTGACCGATTCGGTGATTTTTGGACTTGCTCTGTTTTAACTCCTTATTAGAAGCGATGAGTAAAGTTTTCTTTTTTATTTGTTTTTGATTGGGTTGTGCTTCTTTTCTTGGGTTTAAGCTCGGCTTTGAATTCGGAGACGAACGAGCACGTGGCCATAAAGAAGATTGCTAATGCTTTCGATAGCAAGATCGACGCGAAGAGGACCCTCTGTGAGATCAAGCTCCTCCGGCACATGGACCATGAAAACGTCAGTGAATCCCTTGCGTTACAGTTTTTCTATTACGTGATTGAGAATGGCTTTCTGGGTTGTTTGAAGTGTGTTGTTTTCTTTGATGGTTGGCTTATGGGTGTCGGTTGTGCCATCGATATTATGCAATGGTGCATTTATGTTGCTCTCCGTCTCGGTTCTAAGTCTAACAAATGTGCAGTACAGGTTAATTAGCATTTCCTGCTGTGGACAACCAATTAAGAGTTAGTGCAGCAAATAGTAGAGCTTTGAATCTTCTATTTCACTAGAAGGGATATCGATTGCTTAAGATAATCTAGTCTCCATGTTGTTTTGTGTTACCATTTCTCTGCATCAATTGTTAATGAGACAGAGAACATACTGAAACACCAGTCAGAGTATTGTCATCACTCATCAAGATATAGAAGGTCTTATTGTCACTTTGCTACTTACAGAGTTGAACGTCCCTTCTTTGAACTTTTCAGATGTTTAATTTCTATTATACTGATATAGAAGGGCACTGATACTCATCATTCTTAGAGATGGAATAGATGATTATATCCTGACTGGATGCAATTTGTAATGGTATGAAAGTGGTTCTTGTTGGTATAAAGAACAAGTTTTGAACTATGATTGATGGGAATCCACATGCATGCGGTCCTTAATGAAGCTACATTTATTTATGGCGTGGTTATGCCAGATACAAAATAAGCTCTTTAATCAATGCAGAACTGGTATTGCATGGCAATTTTAACAGAACTTGCTTTTCGGTTATTATGATTCTTGTATGCTTATGTGAGGTCCTGTTATGTTAATGCCTGTTGTGGCAATTAGGGATATTATTCCACCGCCACAAAGAGAGGTTTTCAATGATGTTTATATTGCATATGAGCTTATGGACACTGATCTGCATCAAATTATTCGTTCCGACCAAGCATTGTCTGAGGAGCATTGTCAGGTTTCATTTTGCCATTTATTGTACAATATTGGCGCTTCCTTCTAGATGGGATATTGCTTTCTTGTTAGTTGCTGGTTCTTAATAATGCTAGTGGGAGTTGCCATCCGCTGCTTTCTTGTCATTTGCTGGGTCTTAATTAGGTTATTGGGAATTGACCGTAGAGTATGCGCGTACGTTATAGTTTAAATCTAAAAAAAAAAAAAAAAAAAAAAAAAGAACCTGTTGGAACTTGGAACCGACCCTGGAACCTGTGACAGGGTAGGTTCCAAGTTCCAAAAAATAAGGAACCTGTACCCAAGGGTAGGTTCCAGGTTCCAGACGGAACCGAACCGGAACCTGGAACCGCTCACCCCTACCTCCATCTTAGCCCTATTGAAAAACTTCACTATGGTAATGGTATAGTCAACAATACGACGGATAGAGCTTTTAGAAAAGCTAATTCATTTTGTGAACGCACCAAGAGACCTTCTAAAAAAGACGTGTCGATCACTTCACACTTTAGAAGGGCTGTCCAACTTAAGGCGCTCACCGACGTGCTAAAGTGAATAATGGAGCGACGTTAATAGTCTAGTGGCATTTAAAATTGATAAATGACTACCAAAACAAAAATGGTGGGGATCTAATAGCTTTTTCTAGCGGATGGATCTTGCATATTAAATTAACTCCCAGCCCACAAGGCAAGTTGAACTTGTCTTATTTAAGACTTGTGTCCCTCACTTCACACTTAATAAATTGAACCCCTCACTCGCTTGCTTAAACTGCGAAATGGGGTGGCATCAAACCCTCAACCTCTTATGTTTCCTCCTTTTCTTTCATTCGCCCCTTTTACATATCTCCTGCATCAATCCATATCCCGAGAGTCCTACCCACCCCACAACCCTTCGCCTCCCGCCTCCCCCTCCCCCTCCCCCTTCCTCGCGTTGCCCTCTAGATCAATGCGATGCCTTGCTCCATTTTACGAATTCCTTCGTGATTGATAGCACGGCGTCCCCCTTTGTTTGTTCCCTCAGTTATCCAAGGACAAAGTCATGGAATAAGGGGGTAGACTGCTGCTCATGGGATGGCATCAAATGCGACATGAGTAGCATTATCTTACTCGATCTTTCCAGCAGTTGGCTTCGTGGCGCTCTCCATCCCAATATCTCCCTCCATCTCCCGGACCTTCGAGATTTTGACTTGTCTTGTAATAGCATTAGCAGGGAGATCCCAAGGTGGTTTTGGGGAATGAATCATGATACATTGGAAAACTTAGATCTTTCTCATAACCAGCTTGAGGGCGGTATACCACATTTGCTCTGGAAGAGATTGTACTATCTTGATCTTGGCTCCAATGATTTCACCGGTGAGATCCCCTCCTTGATTTGCCAATTGAGTTCACTTCAAGGTTTATATTTGGCTAACACTAATCTCTCGGGGAATGTGCCATCATGTTTTGGTAATATAACTAATCTCTATCTCTAAATTTGAGCTACAATAAATTGGAAGGGACATTACCGCGCTTGCTAGTTAAACTCGTCAACTTACGATCACGAATTTTTAGCCACAACAAGTTTAGTGATATCTTCCCACATTGGCTAGAAGCACCATATCTGGATGTCCTTGATTTGCAATCCAACAATTTTCATGGTGAGATCAACCTCACTTCCTTTAGTTGCTTTTATTTATTTATTGGCGAAAACAATTTTACTGGACGATTGCCCATGGAGGTTTTCTCAAACACCTCATTAATGGCAATAGATTTGTCCAACAACAAGTTTGAAGGGCAAATTCCACTTCCGTCACTGCGCACAATATATTATTCCACTGCAAATAATAATTTCATGGGAAAGATCCCTTCTTTGTTATGCAATATTCCATGCTTGAGGTCATTGACTTGCTTAACAACAGCTTAACCGGTGGCTTGCCTCAGTGCTTAACAAATTTTAGCATCAATTTGCAAGTTTTGAACCTGCGGATGAATCACTTTGAGGGCACAATTCCTCGATCATTTTCTTCAATAAATAGCTTGATGACTCTTGACTTAAGTGGAAATTGGATAGAAGGGACATTGCCCCGATCGTTGATCAAATGTGAAAATTTGGAAGTTCTAGATCTCAGTGACAATCAGATAGATGATACCTTCCCAACATGGTTGGGAACTCTCCCAGAATTGAAAGTACTCATTTTAAGGTCCAACAATTTTAAGGATCTTTTGAACGTTCCAAGGGGAGCTCACCTCTTTCCCATGTTACACATTTTAGACCTCTCTAACAACAATTTTGGTGGTCCTTTGCCAACCAACTTGGTGATGAACCTTAAAAGCATGATGAATGGTGAAGATTGGCAAAACAAATCATTATATATGACACGGTCTTCCGAATACTGGTCATATGAAAACTCTGTGACCGTGAAGATGAAAGGGCTAGAGGTTCGGCTAGTAAAGATCTTGACCATCTTCATAACCATTGACTTGTCGAACAACTCTTTTCGTGGGGATATCCCAGGAGTTATTGGACATCTTAAGTCTCTCGTGGGGCTCAATCTTTCTCATAACAACTTTACAGGTCCCATCCCTCCAACTCTAGGGAACTTAACTAATCTTGGATGGCTTGATCTTTCTTCGAACAAGCTTAATGGGGTAATTCCTAGAAAATTGGGAGATTTGACATTCATTGGGTACTTAAACCTTTCAAAGAACCAACTCACCGGTCGAATTCCTTAGGACAAGCAATTGAGCACATTTTCAAACGACTCATTCAATGAGAATCCAGGCTTATGCGGAACTCCATTGTCAAAAGCATGCCCTAGCAATGTTCAACCTCCTTCACCATCATCCTCGTCAATTTTTGACCGCAAAGGGCATGAGAATTGATTCAAACATAAAGTAGTGTGGATAGGTTATGCATCCGGAATCATAATTGGGATTTCTGTAGCATATATTGCATTTGAAATAGGAAGGCCCGAATGGTTCATGCAAGGTATGAGAATGTTGGAGACAAGGGCAGCCGAGTGGATGGAGAAGCCAAAGCGGAAGGCCATCAACTTTCTTAGAAAATGAAATTGTTGAGGAGATGTCTCTTTATATTATTTATTATAGATTCAGTGAATAAGGATGTCACTTGACTAGCTTGAAAAGTCATTCCCCTTAGGGACGTTTGTTTCTAAAGTCTTCCCTATCTTTTGTTTTGATGCAACTCCATATCAGTTGAATTAAGAAGAAGAACAATGACATCTATTAGGCACATGACTTTAAAAAAAAAAAAAACAAAACAAAACAAAAAAACAAGAAGAAGAAGAAGCAAAAGACAAAAAAATGAAGCAAGTGCCATTAAATTCCGTAGTTATCTTTTCCATGTTCCTTTGCGCCTAGCTTTATTTGTCTATGGAGAATCAGAAGCGAAGACCTCACTTAATAGATCATCCAAAGTTTTCAATAGCTTAATCTGCTGTGGAAATACGTCCTAAAGAATTAAACCAAAATTGTGAGGTTGCGGGTTGGTAGTACATTGTGGACTAGAAGTTATTGTACACGGTCCTTGATAAAGAACATTGATCAAAAGTGAAATGGGGAGTGACATATTCGAAGTATGGGAGAAAGACACTAGAAGTGCGATAAATTATATACAGCGCTCACTTTAATAACAATTTTTTTGTCAGTTCACTTAAGTGTGAAAATCGGGAAAAAAAAACGATCACTTAAGTGCCTCCGACGAGAAATTCCGACTAAAGAAATTATGTGGCTTTTATAATTAATTTTTTTTTATCTAAAGTGACATTTTTCTGACACTGAAGCGATCACTTTTTCATTAAGATTGGCACTAAAGTGATCACTTTTTAATAACGATTAGTGCTAAAGTGATCATTTTTATATAACAACTGGTATTGAAGTGATTACTTTTTAACATGCTATATGATATCGTTTAAAAGTTATATACTGACTGGTTACGCCGATGAACTACCAGAGATGGCATATCATATTTCCAATAACTTATATCGGAGTTAGCACTTAAGTGATCTTTTTTTTTTTTTAAATGGCACTTAAATTATCCGAAAAAAACTTTTGGCACTAAAGTAAGTGCCGCACATAACTAATAGTATTTCTAATGTCTTCTCCCTTCAAAGTATCTTCAAATTCCAAATAGTTCTACTAAAAAGTAATAAAAGCGAGGGACCTCCTCGATAATTAACTATCCAAAATCAAAGTAAACTATCTATCATATGGTCACGGCCATAGTCATATATGTCTTGGGATAAGTATACTAGAAGTATTAAAAGTTGTATACGACGCTTACTTTAGTACCAAAAGTTTTTGCCAACTTACTTAAGTGCTAAATTGAAGAAAAAACGATCACTTAATTGCCAACGACGAGAAATGCCGACCACGTGTCATTTATAATTAAAATTATAATATGACTTGACAAATTTTTTAAAAACTCCAATCCACATGGCATTTCCACATAGCATACTTGGCACTAAAGTAATCACTTTTTAACAATAACCGGCACTAAAATGATCACTTTAAACAAAATTTGGCATCAAATGATCGCTTTAAATAAAATTTGACACTTCAATGATCACTATTTATAACTTTTGAACGACGTCATTTAGGAATTATATGCTGACTAGGCACACCGACAAGTCACGTAGGACTAAGAAATGAATAAAATATAACCATATGATTTTTTTTTTAAAAGTCGCACTAAGGTAATCTGAAAAAAAAAAAATTGGCATTAAAGTGAGCGTCGTATATAACTTTTGGCACTTTTAATATACTTATCCCTTCATGTCTTTATTAATGGTCACATTTTGCCAAAAGATTGTCTCAAAAATAAAAAAAAAAATATATAAAATGACATTAGAAGTGTCAAAAGTTTTATAATGACACATAATTTAGTGTTAAAAGTTTTTGCTAATTCACTTAAGTGGTTAATTAGAAATAAACAATTACTTAAGTGTTTTCAGCAGAAAATCCCGGCATGATCACATGGCTTTTATAATTAAAAATTTAATGTGAGATAACATTTTTTTTTAAAAAGTCCACGTGGACATCCGCGTGATTGGGTCGTCCAAAAACGACATTGCACGACTCCCAGGCTAAAAACACCATTGTTCAACACTCACCGTCCTCATCACTCGCTCGCCACCGAAGGACATCATTATCTGTCGTTCACTACCCACCATCCATCACCCCTCCTCCTCATTGAAAAAACTCTCAACCACCGCCAACCCACGCATAGCCATCGTCGTCCCACGCACGGCCACCATCAATCACCACGCTGCCTCAACCATTTTCCCAAAGACATCACTCAACTAACCACGAGTAGAGACATGGGCAGCCACTACTAACCACACCGGTTGCCAATATCTTGGGTCAGCCATGGATCGAAGCTGCTTGCCATTCACTGCCCCCGATGGTTGGCGGCGAAGTTGCGATTAGTTTATCCTGGTTTGCTCTGTTTTCCGACAAAGAAGGCTTGAAGAGTTTAGGGTTCACCTGAAGCTCGGTCACTAGCGTCAACCACCAGTGACAGCTTTCTTCATCGTTTCAAGCCGTTGGAGCCATTGTCGACCGTCGCCATTCGCCATCCCAGAGCAACAGAGGAGCCAGTCTATTCTGCCCTGTTTCTCGGCTAGGAAGCTTGAAGTGCTTCCAGCTTGTTCGATCCTCCTCCGTTGGCTCCGAATCATTAGCGACAATACCACTAGGACCCCCTTACTAGTTGAACAATCGACGGTCAGAAAAAAACCGTTATCTCTGTCGATTCTCATTGCATTATCATTGCTCACTTCTCGGCGGGGATAGCTCGAAATGGCCTGCTCATTTGAAGACTTGTCCCCGACACCCATCGACTCAGGTGACGTATCTAGAGCCACCCAGGTACGAATTCCGTAACTACAGTCGGAGGACTTCTCCTCCTGCCAAGTAATTTCATCATCCGAAGTTTGAGGACTTCTTTGGCCTGATAATATTAAGTGTCCTCTTTGCTTATCAAAACGAATTTGAGCCACTCATCATGCTCCTGCCCTTCATTTGCAAGATTGAGCTATTAATTTTGGGGGCAAACCGAATTAGGGTTCGATTTTGGGTTGAATTGGTGGTTAGGGTTTCGAATTGGAAAATTTCTTTCAATTTGCAATTTAAGGTTTATATTTTGGGCCAAACCTCCACAAGGGCGTCGTTTACGGATTTAAGGACGACAAAGACTTCCTTGCTATGTGGCAAGATTTAATGATAATGGGAGCGATTCACCAGTAAAATCTTATATCATTAGACCAGTCTGTCGATGCTCATTTTACAAGAATGCCCTGAAGATAACTCCGGTGTTTCTTTTGTAACGAGTCAACGAAGAAAACTCTATCAGACCAAAAAAAAAAAGTGAATAAAACTCTATGGCTCACCCAAAAGTTTCCAATCAAATAGTCTAATTCAAAACACAACGAATTCTGAAACGCGAGCGAAACACTCTTCTAGAGCCACTGAGAGCTAGTGTCCTGGAAAGAGAAGGCAATGGCTCAACTGGTACGGCCACTCCAGCAATGACCGAGGTTCCACCGCCGTCATCTCTCCCCCTCTCCCTTGTTTCCTTCATCCTTTGGAATGACATCGCTGTCATCATCTTCATCATCCTCACCATTGTCTGTTCCAAACGGTAGTCCCTTCAGCACACCGCGACGTCCGTTACCAGCTGCGCAAGCTTAGATTCCCCAGCCGCCAGCCGCCATGCAATCTCTGAGAAGAGGACGGCAGCGACTCGAACTCCAACGCCTAGAAGAGCCCGCAACCAGAAGAAGCGCGAGGCTCCGCCATCCACTAAGGCATGGAGCTCACTTCTTTCTCCAATTCCCATATCAAGCGCATCCTCGGGGTGTCGCGATTTGGAGCTTTTATGGGCTTCATGGTGTCACACCCCAAAACTACAAAGAATGGGGATGACACGGCTGCGTCCTTCCGACCCGGGCCCCACTATGTGATATTGTCCGCTTTGGACACTGAGTCCTCACGGCTTTAAAACGCGTCACATAGATTAAAGGAGCTCAAGCCATTATAAACTGGCCCAAGACTCTCCCCCTAAGCGATGTGGGACAAGAGAGAGAGGGACCCCTTCCTTGCGCACGTCCGAAGACCGAGGTGCGGACGCACCGCCATCCCTCCTCCCCGCGCACCGCCGCTCGGGCCGTCACACTCTCCCCCTTGGGAGCACAGTGCCCTCGCTGTGGCCTCACACGCGGTCGGGAGTTGGCTCTGATACCATTTGTAACAACCCGAACCCCACTGTGTGATATTGTCCGCTTTGGACACTGAATCCCACGGCTTTAAAACGCGTCACATAGATTAAAAGAGCCCAAACCATTATAAATTGGCCCAGGACTCCCCCCTAAGCGATATGGGACAAGAGAGAGAGGGACCCCTTCCTTGCGCACGTTCGGGACTGAGGCGCGGACGCACCGCCATCCCTCCTCCCCGCGCACCGCCGCTCGGGCTGTCACACATGGAGTGTCCCAAAAGTGTAGCATTATGGATTGATTCCTGTTTTTTTAATGGGGATTTGCAGAGTGACTTCTCTGGAGGAAGAGGTGTTGGATGCTCTGATGCTTGCATGGGCATGCTTCTGCAATGCATAATTTTTTTTCCTTGAGGCTTTTCGTCTGAGTTTTTATCTGTTTATGCGGTTGAGATGTTCACTGAATTGTCGCGGAGACTGGGACCCGATGTTCGAGAAGAAAAGCGAAGGCAGTTCAATTACATTGGTACTATTACATTTCATTCCTGCAATTGTGAGTGCGCGCGCGCGGGCGAGAATCTTTTTGCCTATCTTGCCGGCTCACCTCTTATCTTCTTTGCCATCCTTGACCATTGTCAAATGAGTTCTCGCTGTGCAAAATGGTTCTTGGACTCAGAAGCTCTTCTCTTGCCGCTTCTTCTTCCTTAGATTGAACATGACTATTTGAGCTTGTACTTTTGAAATGCTGGGATGGTACTTGCGGTGTAGCTCCTTGAGCATATATTGAACTGCATCGGATGCCGCCTCACACAAAGCCACATACCGCCTCGCCGCGAATCCACCAAGCCTGCCATTGAGTGCTGATTTAGAGGGCAGAGATTACTCGGATTCAATTTGCTGTGTCCTTCAAAGCCCCACAATTTTGGGAGATACCTTTGATTCGCTTTGTCGGAATCCATAAGAGAGTTTCGATGGTTGTTTTGAGGAGGGGGAATTATTCAGGAATTGTCCAAAAAGTCCTAAATATATTGTACTTTTGCCAATTCAGTCATAAACCTTTTAACTTTGTCAATTCAGTCCTAAACCTTTTCACTTCTTGCCGATTCAGTCCGTCCGGCCAATTTTGGCCGGAAAATGCTGACGTGGATGCCGACGGTGCCACGTAGGACTACCGGCGCTGACGTGGATAATTTTTAATAATATTGTAATATTTTTTTGAATTATTATTATTATTATTATTATTATTATTATTATTATTTTCTATTTTTTTCCTTTTTTTTTTTTCTTTTCTTTCTTTTTTTTTTGTTTTTTTTTTTTTTTTTGGCTTTTCCGGTGGCCCGCCATCGGCCACAGCCAGCTGGCTGGCCTCACCCACCACAGGCGAGGCCCGGCCGGGCGAGGAGGAGCTCCGGCGAGGGAGCCCTCGCCTAGGCGCGGCCCGGCAAGGGTTGCACGGGCGAGGCCGACCCTCGGCCGGACGTCGGCCGGCAACGGCGACGCCGGCGAGGCCGCCCTCGCCGAGGCTCGCCCTTGCCCCCGGCTGGCCGACGCCACCCACCTCAATGAAATCACCTCTCTCTCCTCCAGCGTTGGCATCGCCGCCGCCGCCATCGTCTTTGTCTTCCCACTGAGGAAGACGTGCCTCTCGCCTTACCTCTTCGCCTTGCTGTCGTTCATCGTCTTTGAATCTGTCCTCTACGGCGAGGACCTGGCCTGCATCTTCGGCTAACAGCTCCAAGTCCGCCCGAGCTCGGCCAGGGGTGAGGGCCGGCCTCGCCAGATCTGGTCTGGGCGAGGCTGACGCTTGCCTGGGGGAGGGCGAGCCCCGGTGAGGGCTCCCCTCACCAGATCTGGTAAGGCCGGCCCTCGTCCAGGTGACCCTTGCCGGGTCGCGCCGGGTGAGGGCTCCCCTCGCCGGAGCTCCTCCTTGCCCGGCCGGGCCTCGCCTATGGCGGGCGAGGCCAGCCGGCTGGTTGTGGCCAGTGGCCGGCCGTCGCATGTGGCCGGCCACCGGCCACCGGCCATCGGAAAAGGCAAAAGAAAAAGCCAAAAAGAAAAGAAAGAAAAAAAAAAGAAAAAAAAAGGGAAAAAACAAAAAAAATCAAAAAAATATTAAAATATTATTAAAAATTGTCCACGTGAGCACCGGCAGTCCTGCGTGGCACCGCCAGTGTTCACGTCAGCATTTTCCGGCCAAAATTGGCCGGATGGACTAAATCAGCAAGAAGTGAAAAGGTTTAGGACTGAATTGGCAAAAGTACAATAAGTCTATGACTTTTTGGACAATTTTTCCGAATTATTCCAACAAAGAAAACAGTAATTTTTTTTTCCCTGCTGAGAGTTTATCTTTTTAGGCTGTTTTAAAGAGAGATGAGGTTTGATCTAAATCTTCAAGGTGACTCATGAAGTTTGCATTAGGTCGAAAGCCAAAACATGTCTCAGGCCCATTTAATAGTGTAAATTATATACGAAAAATACGGTTCAATACATGTTTTCATCGTCATTATGTGTAGATGCTGTAATTGGAGAACAAAAAGATACAAAAGTAATACAAAAACACTATTTTTATTAGCGTTTTCACAAAAAGAACCTAACTTTCGATTTGATAGGGATAGGTTGTAGTTTTCTTTATAGGTGGGCGCAAAATACTTAAAATATATGAAAGTTTAGTTTCTTAAACAATAGAGACAGATAGGGGTAGACTAACAAATTCTTTACCGAAAAATCAATTTACACCTCTTTCCTCGTTACCTTTAAACTATTATGATTGCTCACATGATTGTCACATCACAGTCGCTATGGCATGCAATCGACATTACTCGCCATAACGAATGAACTGAATCTTCTCGATTCATAGAGAGATTAGACTGAGTTTAGAGATCATGATAGCAGATTCAACAGTCGAAACTATTTGCGATGACCTGCTTCTTGTTCATCCATTTGTCTCCTAGCAGTAGGTCATAAGTGGTTCAATTGACTATTGGAAACTGAGAGATTCATGTTCATGTCCTATAATGACACAATCTGTTGCACTGGTCTGCCGATCAGGATTCACGATTAGTAGCCCACCATTACTTGTCATTCGAAACACAAGATTAACTCTATGACGGATCTTGTGTGATTGGTCCGAAAACAAAAGTGAGATCACAAGGCAATCCCATATGGTCGTGCAAGGTCTGTCCGCCGAGGAAAGATAGATGATAAATTGATTCGACCAAGCTCAGCTATGATTGCCTTTTTAGCTCAGGTATGTTTGCCTCTTTCTATGGTCTTATAGGATGGAAATGCCCAACAGTTCGATTGAAGGGAACCTTCTTTCGTAGTCAATATACCATCAGTATCTTGTGAAACCTTATAAAACCAGATTAGAAAGAACTTCCTTTCTTTGGGTCGACCATGCGCTGGCCCGTATCAAGTTCATTGGACCCCCACCCATAAAGCAAAACAGAACACAACAAGAAGAGAAAGGAAAGTCTCTTCAGTTATCTGCATATCTCTCTTCTTTGACGACTGTCTTGGAAATTACCGCCATCTTTAAGCGGTTATTTTATTGGAGAAATTTCGAGGGGCACGGAATTATGTGAATCCGATGCACCACAGCCCCTGATTTGGCGTGCCTCGCATGAGAACAACGTGATCAAATGGCTATGGTCACCTTAGGTTCACACAAATCCAGTGCATTCATCAGTAACTCAAAAATTACCTCTTCATATAAACACCAAATCTCGTTGCACAACAAGAGATCCAAACTTAAGAAGTTTACAGTTACAGCACCATTCTATTTCTACTAGTGAACCACCACATGGGCAAAACCAAAAGCAAGAAATCTAGATAAAGGGACTTTCCCATGGAAAAAAAAAAGTTTCATAAAAAAGACGGGCCATCAAGCATCACCTTCTTGCAGCGGAAGGTTGCATCTGTTTTTGGTGATCCAGGAGATGGCGACAATGAGATGTCTGAATGATGGACTGAGGACCACGGAGGCTTTTCCAAGGGATTGTTAGAGATTACGTTGGGGGATGTGCCAAAGTTAATCATCAATGTCACAGAATTAGATTACCATGGTTCTAGGAGGAATCATCATATCTCAGATCTTGAAACCTCTTTAATAAGCCAGATCTATACTTATCTGCTTCCGCGTCCTCAAAAGAACCTGGGATGGACCTCATGACGGAGATCAACCCGGCTTGGTGGAGTACTCCCGCAGCATCGACTGCCACACCATAACATATTTCATTTGAGTGATGTACAAATGCGGAAGCACAATTTCGTTCATCGAGCTTGAATCAGTAAATATTATGGCCATTCACAAAGTCTTCTTCAATCAGATATGTCAATCGGTAAGCACCGTCATAAAAAGAAATGTCAAGGAAGAAAATATCACATGATTCACAAAACCTTTACTATCTTTAAGGAAGAAATATCAAACTGAAAATTAAATCGAATGTTCAGCAAAAGAGAATGGATGAGCCGGGAAGAAAATAGAACAGTGCAGAGAAACCACCTGGAAAAGCACTAAGAACTCCCTTGAGAGACAAAGGAAACATAAAACCTGAATCATTCCCATTGATGCTGACTCATAGTTGAATAGTGCGGATCAAAGAACTACTAAAGACATGACAAAACTTTGTCAAAGATTTACCAGAGCCTAAGGTTAGAATTTCAAAAGTTATGAACTCTCGACTATATCTTCCTATTCCAACCGAAAAATATCTTGCAAGAGATATCTTTGTTAGGAAAGCAACTCTATCAGAAGTTGGATCATCAGCTTTGTGATAGCCACAACATGTAAATAACTTTTCATACTGAGAAAATCCCACAATGAATATCTGTCCGGAGCATAACACGCTGTGCACCTATATTAAAGCATGAGGAATTTGCAATTATAAAGATTAGAACACAGATGTAGGGAACATGCAGATGAATAAGCAAAAGTACCACCTGAATTTGAAAGAGCAGCCAGAGCTTTCAAAGCTTCCTTCCTTGTCCGGTCATCTTTGGCATTGCTTAGCATGTTCACAAGCTCTTGAGCACCACCCATCTCCACTATTTTCATCCTTCTTTCATCTAAATGTTAACAGTGAAGTTGAAAATGATTTCTATGAGGCAAAGCATCGACTGCAGCTACGATACAGTAAAACAAAGCATGGTTCATGCCAACGACACTAACATAACGGTACGTGAAATTAATGCCACCACATGTATTAGAATAGTGAAAAAACGTAGCAGATAGCAGAAGAACAAAATACATCAAAACACTCAAAAGCTACATTTCTTTACCAAGGGCGTAGATAGCTATGAAAGGCGAAAAAGTTTCTGAAGAATAAATAGTGAATTTCCTGGGTAGTATTTGTTTGTCACGCTGATAGAGATAATGACATTACCATCTATTGCAAAACGAGATAACCTAGAAGCTCCCATTCTCTTAAACAAGGGATCCTTGACTTGCAGAAGGAAAACGGACTGCTGTATCAAATTATCCCCTGGAAAACAGATAAGAATCTGTCCATCAGAAAAGGCAAGCTGAGGCAGCAAGCGTCAAGTAGACAAGTCATCTCTTCCAAGATCATGAGCAACATTTCCACATACCCATGTATGGGAAAAATTGATAGCCAACATACGTGGCTGTTCCCGCGAAGAACAACTTCAACAGCCATCCTATTTTCTTCTCAGCCTCCTGCTCCAGCGCTAGCTCATCTAGGGGTGAATCAAGATTTAAAAAAAATCAGTCTCAGCAGCGTGAACGCATCACAGATTCCCTGGAGGAATCGTTGCAGGTATAACACATAGTAGAGGGATACATAGCCATCAATGCACCTCGAAATGTACACAGAATTATCAGGGAAAAGAACGCGAAGGACCAGCCATTTGGCAATTAGTTTGCAATCTAATAGTTCAATCACAAACACATAGACACCCCAACAATCCGAAATAGATTTCCTAGTTCAATCTCAATGCACATGGATCTCGAACGCCTCATGGAAAATGGGGCTAAATCAATACTTCAATAGAACAAATTAATTAAACCACGTAAATGCACGAATCATCCGCGGAACGTTTTCGGACAAAATGAGCAAAACTACGACATCAATCGTACTAGAAGCAGAAACCCATCAAGGGGCCAAACGAACATGCTCTTAACAAAAGATCGAAAGAGGCGCAAATCTGAAAGGCGAAGCGGGTAAATCGGAGAAATCAGCAACCTTTCCCACTGTACGAAGAGGAATATCTACTCTGCAAATGCCCAGGTTTTCTTCTGCATAGATACTGCACAACGATCCATCAAAATCGACTCCATCAAAGCAAGAATCAACTGAAATACGCTCAGCCCGGTCTCGCAATCGCGTTCCAGTTCGACGATGCGAAAAAAAGAAATGGTAAGAGAAGATAAGAGAAATCAGTCAAATTTACAGTGGCCAATCGGGCTGTTAAAGCACGCATGATGATTCCCAGTGAAGACCCTCCCGCTCCGCTTTGAGTTCTTGTTCCGCTCGCGCTGCAGAAGAGCCGAGAGAGGGAAAACTAATAAGTGGGATTTTCCGGGGAAGGGCTACCAAAGTAAAAGTCGCCCCAGTTGAAAAGACAGTCGTAAAATTTTACGATTTTTTATTTTATTAACGTTAAAATGCAACGCTTTATTTATTATGGGAACCAAAAAGGTTGCCCTAATAAAAAAATCGTCGGGTCTGTGTATTTGAGAGTTAACCATATATGTGTTCTGAAAATTTAAAGAGGTTCGATTCCAAAAAAAAATGAAAGTTCTTTTATTGCCGAATCCCGTTGCTTAAGTTTACTTAAAATGCTCAGGAAGTGTTTGATGATATGCCCAAGTGGAACGTGTCTTCTTGGGCAATGATCACTGCGGCGTCAATGGAAAGCCATGGTCTATTGCTCAAGGGATGCTTCTGCAATATGCAAAACCACTGAAATTATCACGAGGAGATCCGATCGACTGCCAATCTCTTTAGTTCTGTAGTAGGCCGATTCACTGAATGATGGAATGGGCTTTGCAGAGAAGCTGCCAATCGGACCCGAGGAAATGATAAGGTAGAGCTTGTTGGGAGCCTGTGGGGTTGATAGAAACCTCGAGTCAGGAAAAATTGTTGTGAAGCAAATCCTAAAGCAAATCCTAATCGTTGAGCCAAAGGACTTAGACTGACACTATTAGTTATATGCCCTAAAGCAATCATGTAATAGTTACATATTATGAATTATTTAACGCTAAAGAAATATTCATTCATCGTCCTATGAATGAGCCCATAAAATCAGTGAGGACCGAACCTATTCTTAAGGGGTTAAGAATATGTGTAACGGGTTTGCAGTTATACTGAATCTTTAAATAGTTCCCGATCGATGGTACATTAAAAGAATATTGATGATCCAATTGAGACTGGTGTGTTCTCGAGTTTTACTATTTAGTATTGAATACTCAAGGGGATGATGAGTCACGAGTTATTGGATATTGTGATATCCAAGCTAGAACATAGGTGCTTGTCTCAGACAAGTTCACTGAACGTGACATGCATATCACGATCGTAACATGGAAGCTTTTAGCGGGGTCAATGACTAATCGTTCATGTTTTGGTCTTGTGTA
Organism: Eucalyptus curtisii; assembly: GCA_017140595.1. Taxonomy (NCBI): domain Eukaryota; kingdom Viridiplantae; phylum Streptophyta; class Magnoliopsida; order Myrtales; family Myrtaceae; genus Eucalyptus; species Eucalyptus curtisii. Next base: position 38,247,192 of record CM029500.1, on the reverse strand, counting down.
AGATCTCAGACTTGAGGCACGATGGTGACTTGTATGTTGGATGGCTATGGTTCACAAATGCGCTTATTGATACTTCGTCGAACATGCGTGTGCAATGTGAGATCTGTCGTCTTGTTATATATAGATATACAAGGTTGATGTCCTATGCGATCTAATCGTGACATTTTATTGAAATTGTCACGCCTTGAACCTCCGAACACGTGCCCATCCCTCCTTGGTCGATTAAATAGCGACGTCCCAGGACGTGTCGCCGACCCATTATTTTTAAATGCGCATGTGGAAGTAGATATAAAATCCCCAGACAATAATTCAATGGAATAGAAAAGTAGGACCACAACTTATCGAAACCAGCACACACCTTTATACATATCAGACTAATTCATTTACATCACTAGCCGATATTTACAAGGCCTATCAAAAAGGTTGATCCTCAAAATTAGTTGTCCTAAACCTTCAAAGTCCACGGGATCCGGACGAGACGACGGGTCCTCTACTTCACCCTCAGGTAGGTCTGCTTGATCCTCATCCTGGGCAGCATCAATCACCTCGGTAGGGATATCAAAGCCTCTAAGGGGGCCTATCCTAAGGCTGTAGGGAGTGGTATGGAACCAGGCTCTAAATTGATCGGGTACCTCCTGGTATGGGGCCTCTTTAGCCTAGACTGTGGTTACCACCAACTCGTACGTCCAATCGCTTATGGGATCGGGAAAAACATGGACTTGCTTTGTCATCCTCATAGGACGACCATGTTGCCCAGAGGGAGTTGCCATTTATGAACTTGAAAATATTATCCCACAACGGGGTGAGACAACGTCTCAGCGAGTTCTACCCCCTAAGACTCGATTAGAAAGCCAATATGCCCTAAAGGCTACCTAAGCACATACGAGTCAAAGGACTTACCTTGGCCTCAGATTTCCACCTGCAGTTCAATACCGTTCAATATGCACACAATTAATCAATTCACCACAATAGATCAAATCATTGATTACATGTCAATCAAACCAGTCGATTACATGTCAATCAAACCATTCTCCGGTCATTCCATTCAATACAATCCATTCTCCAAGATAACCTATCAAGTTACCGAGCCAGCATATTATACGATTCATTCTTCGAGATGACACGTTAAGTCATCGAGCCCTTATAACATACTATTCATTCTCTAAGATAACCCATCAAGTTACCGAGCTAGTATATTATAATATTCATTCTCCGAGATGACATATAGAGTCATTGAGTATAAAACACATAACGTACATTCTCCAAGATGACATGTAGAGTCACCGAGTCGTTATGGTATGTCGTCCATTCTCCAAGATGATCTATAGAATCACCGAGCCGACATTGCATACTGTCCATTCTCTAAGACAACCTATAGAGTCGTCGAGCCGGTATTATATAACATTTAGATTGTACATCAATTTACCAATTTTATCATTCCCGATAAAAATACACGTGTGGGTACATGGCCGGCCTTAGCCAAAATATAATAATTTCCTTTCCACAAATCCCACCATTTTCTGTAGTCCATTAAAACATTTTTGGCGTTGTCAACCGACACCCGGTTATTTTCCAATTAATTACCAAAATTAATTAATTTAGGGAAATAATCCAAAAATCACCATTAAATCAATTCAGCACAAATTAATGCTCAAATAAATAAACAGAGAATACCACTACAATCAGCATAAAATTCCAGTTACCGGCAATCTTGGTCTAATTTTCGGAAAAATTAATTAATTAATTAAATAATTATAGAAAATATTAAAGAAATGCCAATAAATCCAATTTAGGCCCATAATGCCTAATTGGAAGCCGAAACGGACCCGAAAAATTTCCGAGATTCGTTCAATAAATAATAGAACATGTCTACTTGCCAATTGCTACAACTAACCACCTAACATGCATCAGTAAAGCATTAAATTAATTACTCTACTCTAATCTATCCACCTAATTGCACTTAATTAAATCTAATCAACCCCTAAGCATCATTAACCTACTAAGCAAGGTTTAGTGAGTAAAACTCACTTGTTTGGCAATTCGATCGGTGAAAATCGATGGGGACGCGATGGGAAACGATCCTCTTCAAAGCAGGTCCGCCAACTAGGGTTGGGACGGGCTCGAAAACGGGTCACTATACTCACAAAAAGCTGAACGAGCTGCCACGGGGGTTGATCTAGGCACGGCTCGGGCTAAGTTTGGCGGTTGTGGGTCGGAGTGCGGGCCATGGCTGAAATGGCCGTGAACCAGGCCAAATTTAAGCCGCGGGACCTACTGGAAATTGGCCACCAGAAGGCTGCTAACGGGCTGTAACTGTGGCACCCCGAACCAATAGGGCCGCCACAGTGCACTTTCCACTCGGTTTCCTTGACTTGAAGGTCTATACGTCCTGAGAGTTCGACAATTTTTTTTTTTAACGGTCCTGGCGCAACAGAAAAGTATAGCGGAAGCGATTTCACATCTCCCCAACTCAAAAATTTCGAAATGATGCACACTTACTAAATATTTTCATAAGATAAACCGAGCACTTTTTTTTATCTAACTTGATGGATAACACGAGTTGGCACAATCAAAAGGCCAAGGCTTTACTAAAACTCGGCTAGACCCAAAAGCGACCAACTCTACAACAACCATCAACTTTGATCCATCGAAAGTGCCGTGGTCAAAAAGCTTCATCGCTACCCATCGCCCGAGGTCGATCACACCCAACCCGGTCCATCGGGCGGGGGCGGCGGCAGCATCCCCATCATAACACCGTCACGGCGGATGTGCACTGACAAGAACTCCTGCACCACAGGGCCTCTAGGTAGGCCAACATCGTACATAACTAGGACTCGGACTCGAACAAACACCAGCCCTCGCACACCGACGCAGATGTGCTCCGAACACGAGCACTCAACATCGACCGGTACGCCATAAAAGGTGCCACGAGAGACAGGTAGCAAAGGCATCTTAATCTGAAATGTTAGTCCCCAAACAGGGTGAGTACAACCACTCAGCAGCAAAAGATTCAACAAGCTATATCAAGCATGACTATCAATACCTAGTTTCATACAAGATAGACAAAGTGAGAAATTAAGGAACATATGAATATCAATATCATGAAATTCTTCAATATTATAAGCAATTGCAATTCTACAAGCACCACATGCCACATAATCAGATTACATATCATTTACAAACAATTGCAATTCTACTAACATCATATGCCACATAATCAGATCACATGTCATTTATATAGCCATCACAGTATTTCATTCCTCAGAGGACCAATGTTTGCGTCCCTCTGAACATTCGCATCCACCCTGGCATCACGAATACCTCCGGCATTCAGCCACATAGGGCCACCGGGCATCTGGAGCGAATCACGCCTCTAGGCATCTCATACCCCACCTGGTATCACGAGGAAAACTTCCGAAGCTCACCATGAGAATGGTTGCTCGGCCATCCGGGTTTACGTACCGACAAGCATACAACCGGGCATCCCAAAGCTCCCGGGGCATACCTCCAGCATTCAGCCACATAGGGCCACTGGGCATCCACAAGGTATCAACTCTTTCGATCCTTTGGACTTCCCGACTCCCGGGGCATCATCAACCCGAGGGTTCAATGGATAACAATTCACATTTTAATTTACAAATGCATCATCATATGCCAAACAAGATATCTCACAAACTTTTATCAATCACAATATTCCACCATCAGCATCATCAAATCACATGGCAATTCGAGAACTATACTTCATATAGGACAATCCTATAAAAATCTCGAAACAGTAACTTAATTTCTACAATTGCGCAGTTTTAGAAATAATTCCAAATTAATTACTAAACGGACTCAGAAAATTACGAAATTTTGACACGTTATCAATAAGACCTAGAGGAACAAATATCAAGAAGGTCACTAGGTCATATTCCATAGGAACCGAGGGTAAAACTTCGATTTTCTTCCTACCCAACATTCTGTAAAATTCCAGATTCCATATTTTTGTAGGAAAATTATTGCGAGGGTCATAATTTGTTCGTTTTCTCTGAATTTTGGATATGTTATTTATGAAGATGTTCTCTAAAACTTTCATTAAGGGCTCGAATTCAAATTATGGCCAGATAATTACATAAAAATTAAAATGTCGCCGGAGGTCACACTGTTTTTCACGAAAACAGTTCACCAGTTCACATAACTCCTCCTATACATTAGATTTCGACCTCCCATCATTATACTCTTTGTCCATACACACAATACACCTTATCACAGCATGATTATCACTAAGATTTCTCATGGTCAGAACCTCAAATTCACTTGGTTTCACTTGCAAGTTCAAAAATCCAGCACTCACACTTCATGAAATTCGAAATCCAGCACATGCACCCCATCCACAACCAATCTTCTTGATCTAATACCCTCCTACACATCAAAGACTCCACATGCAGCTCATATACTCCATTCTCCTCACCTATTTCACTTCTTTTCTAGGCAAAACAGCTTGCTACAACATAGATTGAAGAACAGATGCTTGCCTTGAATTCTCTCACACAAGAGTTGTTCGAAATTTGGAGGTCCGGCGGTCACGGCTTGGCCGATTGGCGATGGGGTCCGGTGACGTCGACGGCGGCTGCACGAACGAGGCGGGACGCGGCTCTTCCCTCTCTCCCTTCGCTGCTCGCACGACTACCTCTCTCTCTGGTTTCCCTCTCTTCCTCTCACTCTCTCTCGGTCTCTCCTTCCTCTCTGTGCGAAGCCCCCCTCCCCCTTTGTTTTGTTTTTCTTGATTAATCAATAAAATAAAAATGGACAGATGGCAAAGGAGGTTGGACAAGTGTGGTACAACAAGGACAAGTGTTGGTGGTGAAAGGCACGCTCTCCCCCCTCCCCTTTTGGTTCGTGCGACACCCTTGGGGTGTCTTTGGGCCTTGCTTGGGCCCGAGAGTCCATAAAAATTGGGGCCCTAATCCCCTTTTTTTTTTAATTAGTATTTAATTTCTATCTAATTTTGATTTAATAACAAAATTTCAGATTGCTTTATAAATAAATAAATATATATATATTTCAAAATAGCGCGGCTTGCTTAATATTATTTAAATTTGCGCATAAAATTCTTAGGCGAGATCGAATCCCATCCTTTTAGTTTAAAAGAATAAAATTGAAGTACAAATCCAAATGAACAAATACAAATTAATGCTTGTAAAATAAAAACAAAGTCACGGCTTGGTGACTGCCACCTATTTGAGGGTCACATAAAGTTTCGGATGCCACAGTAACGGTGGGCTTTGAGGACTGCTCGATGTGGATGGACAAAAGGGTGACTTCGCTGCAATAGGGACGGGCCCGATTGAGAAGCAGTGAAGAAATCACACGTGAGTTGATGAGTTGGTGACGTTGGCGAAGGAGAATGGACGCAGGTGGGGGGGTCAGTGGGGCTGAAAGAGAGAAGAACAGTCGAAGGTGGGACAGGATATGCGAGGAAATAGACAGCGAAAAGAGCAAAAGGAGAGAAGGTCGAGGCTTCGGTGGGACAGCGACCAAGCAACCAGGAAAAAAAAATAAAGAATTATCAAGGAAAAAGGCAAATATGACTCGCAAAGAATCGAAGGGGAGGGGAGAGAAGGATAATGTGCGGACAGCAAAGGGGCCAGCTGGTTGATCAAAGTCAAAGATTAAGGACAAATGAAGACCGGCGCAGCTCGCCGTCAGCTGAGGAAGAACAAAAGAAAACGTGCTTAAAAGAAAAAAGAAAAAGATCATGCGCTGGTGGATAAGAAGGAAGAGGAGATGTCGGTCAAAGAGGAATGCACGAAGGAAGACTGCTGCAGGGACCTTCGTGCACGGTTTCAAACAAGGAGAGAGAGACGGACCGAAGAGGAAACATTTCAAAAGAAAAAATATAATTAAAAACCAAATTACCTTTAGCTCACTTAACACAATAATTTCAATTGGTCAAGCTAGGCCAAATTCCATATCCACTTGTCTAATTTGAGGTCCAGTTGAAGGCCAAAATAAGATGGTCCCTTTATCTCGCGAATTTCCTTCGAAGCCGAATTCTATTTCATTTTTCTCGGAATCTGATTTTCTGAACAAACTTCTCCAATTGGAGTCCGATTTATTGCTGAAAAATCCCACGAAATTTCCTATCACCCATTCACTCACACTAGATATCAAAAATCCATTCAAATTGGTCAATTCGAATTTCCATTCGTTTTCCGAATCATCCGATTCGATTTTCCGTAAAAATCCTAAACTCGCCAAAAATTCCTCAAAAGGTGAGTCAACGTTCCTAGAATGACTCATGACACGACAAGACTTTCAATTTCTTAAATCGATTTCAAATTTGCGATTAATTTCAATCAGACGCGGTTTTAGCGTGACCTAGCCTATTGGGTAGCATTTAGAAATTTTTGTTGCAATTGACCCGTGGTCGATTTTCTTCGAGCCACATGTACCTCTTCGACACATTGACGACTCTCGGTGGTCGTGAAAACCTCAAGATTTCAAATACGGACACATGGTACCCAAAACGATAGAAAATCGATTTAGTGCCAATCGACTAGAATTTTACAATCAGGTGGAATCACCCACACTTGATCACACATCTCAGTCGAATCAACCTATCTCCGGTCTCTGATCGATTTTAACAATGTCGTAATGACCCTTGCAAACTAGCACGGTCAAGCAGTCGATTCCTGGTCAAATTCTCGAGTCTATTACGTTTAAAATCCTTTAATGGCTTCACCTGATGGTCAATTATCTCATGAGTGGCCAACTCAGAGAAAAACATTATAGTCGCGTTGACGAAATGCCCACCTTATCCAATTGAAATCAGAACCTGAAAATTAGGATGTCACAGAAATCCTTGGCTAAGGTTGTAATCGAGAATGAATGGTTCATATCTTGAAGAATACATGTCAATTAGATTTCTGCATATGACCGAATTGATGGCTTGACCAACAATTCCATGGCCTTTATTCGATCGGGATATGATGAGATAGAATGATCAAATTATACGGTTACCAAAGCTGATAGGTTCATTATGTTCTTGAAACATTTCACACTATCTGGGTAACCATAATATATTGCTAGAAGTCACTCATGATTTGTAGGAACAGGAGATTGATTGGGGCAATCAGCTCTCTTGATTGCGCTAATGTGTTAGTACAGATCCTACTGCCAGCTCAATGATAAACCTAAGGATGTCACACACCATAATCAATTAGAATGACGTTTTAGCGAGAGAGAGAATATTGCAAATATGTTTGCAAATTGAGCCAAACAAATTGAGTCGGGCTAAAAGATAAAAGATCTAATAAAGGGACATCAGATCTTACAAAGTTTGAAGCGGGTTTCAAACATTACAACCGAATCAAAGATGTGAACCTTGTTCAGATTCAATGACCAAATTAATAATCTAAAGTGAGTTTAGAATTAATAGATGCATTAATGATCTAAAGTGAGTTCAAAATCAATGGCATCATTAATGATCTGAAGTGATTTCAAGATCAATAGTTAAATTTAGGGGTGAGCATGGTCTGGGCAGGCGGTTGCTGACCTAGAACCGGGAACCGCCCACTAAGAACCGGTTCCGAAAAATTGGAATCGGGAACCGCCCGCTAGTTGCATGGATCCACCCGGGAACCGGACCGTCGGTCCTGTCCGGTTCCTGAGTGGATCCATAGAACCGGTCCAACCTCCACGCCTTCCCCTTTTTGCCTTCAACCGGTTGAGACCTCGCTCCGCTTCCATCTCGGCCACCACCACCATCTTGGCCATCGCCTACGTCGTCTCCCACTCCTCCCTCGAGACCGACAATGAGGAGGACAACGAGGATGATAAGCCATTCTTAGACCTAGAGTTCGCCCATCCCCGAAGATGAGGATGATGGGGAGAAGCCTGAGGAGGGGGAGGAGGAAGAGGGGAGGTAGAAACTGGAGCCTATATAGATACTTTTGCTTATTTTGAATTTTTTTAATATTAAAAATTAATATATTATTATAATATAACCGGTCCGGTCCGGTCCGAGTGGGCGGGTGGGTGGATCCGCCCATGGAACCGGGAACCGGACCAGTCCCCACCAGTTCCCATAAATTGTAATCGGGAACCGGACCAGCGCCTTAAGAACCACCGGTTCCGGGCGATCCGGGCGGGTCTCGATTCTTTTACACACCCCTAGTTAAATTAGTTATCTAAAATAGTTTCAAACTTGATGATCACATGAACAATCTGAAACGGTTTCCAAATCAATTGGTAGTTTAATGATCAAAAAACGGTTTCAGATTAAATGACTAATTAATGCTCTGAAACAATTTTAGATGTAACGGTCAAATCAAGTATTTATGATACTTACAAAGTTAATGCCTAGAATAAAGATTTGTAACGATTACAAATAAATGTTTGGAATAATGCTCTATAACAGTTATAGAGTTAATGTTTGAATTAATGTCTGAAATAGTATCAGAACTTATGTCTGTTAGAAGTTATGGTTGAATTAATTCTAAAACGGTTTTAGAGTTAATGAACCGATTTAAATGTGATAAGCACTGGCTACAAAAGGTAATATAAATAGCATATCACAAGATGATAGACAATTGTAGTTATCATCGAAATAGACAATTGAGAGTGTTGATAGTGATCAACGAAATCATTCACACACAAGAGCAATTACTAGCACAATTATAGTTATGAAATCTTTCAATTTCTCTCTTCTGTTCAACGTAAACTAGAGGCCCGACACTTGTGCGGCTAGATCTAAAGAACGTCAGAACTTACATTATGAAGAGATCATACATTCTGCATCTGAAGAACGTCAAAACTAGTATTACCATAAGAAATCAGACATTTGAGGTCAAAATTCCAATAACGTCAGAACCAATGTTATCAAGAGGCATAAGACGTTTGTGGTCAGAATTTGAAGAACGTCAAAACCACTGCTGTAAGAACATTAGACATTCGTGCTCAAAATCTGAAGAAAGTCAAAACTTAATTCTAGAGCACGGTACAAAGTTAATATGATTAGCCCATTTTATCTCTTCAATGTGTTTTTATTAAAATGCATGAAAATGCTTTGGAAACACGTGCATAAGCGTTTTTACTTCCGCTACGATCAAACTTTGATCTTAATTTACTTATACACGTATGTTTGTTTATTGAAACAAACACCAATAGTGGTATCAAAGCCAATCCTTAGACATTTTCGTGCTTTTAATTGATTGGTTGGCTTATATTGTTTATATGATCTGATGATCAATTCTCATTTGTGATGAGAATACTTCTAAAGTGGCTTTTAGATTTTTGTTCGATATGCATATTAATTGGTTAACATGCATGGTAAGACCGTTGATAATAAAGAAAACCTCCTTATTTTGGTATTAAGTCATAACGGGTGCTTGAACTCATGGCCTACCATCGTCGTGGTTTGTTCCAATATTCTGATGGTTGATTGGCTGATTATCGATACATTGGAGTCAGTTGCTATTCAAGAAAATGGGACCACTCCATTATGTATTTGATGATACGGGTTTTAGGCCGAATGATTTCCAATGACTATTAGGTGAGGAATCATTTGTGTCCTAAATACTTGCATGAGATGATGGGAGAGACTTAACTATGATCACAAGGCCAATAACTATCATATGAGGCTTTCGTGACCTAAAGGTCGAAGTAAGATTAGGACTCGTTGAATATGATGATCCACTCACTAAGTTTATAAGGTGCCAATAATTGTTAAATGAGGTGAACTATGAATTGGTGGGACTCCAATCCCCACTAATGATATTTTCTCAACGAAGATTGTCATTTCCTATCCTAAAGAGTATGGGATCCAAAAAGAATAATGGGACATAATATTTCATTCAAAGGCCAAAATAAAATATCTATTGAAAGTCAATGGCTAACAATTTATTTTTCTACAAAGATTTTTTTTTTAATTACTCTGAAAATGGTTACGACAAACCCACTTGCAACAATTCTTGACAAGAATTATCGGATAGGACCCAACTATACCGATTGGGTAAAGAATTTGAGAATTGTTTTCAATTCCGAGAAGATTGGGTATGCGCTTGATCAAAACTTGTCAAACAACTTTTTAGATAGCACTGAAAAAGAGCGCAAAACTTATAAGAAATGATGCGAAAATAATCTAAAAGTTAAGTCATACATGCTTGCTTATATGAATTGAGTTCCAACTAAGTTTGTTTCAACTATGCCTTATGAGATATGGCATGGTAGGAAACCAAGTCTTAATCATACTAAGTTTAAGGGTTGTCCAGCTTATGTCAAAAAGCTTAAGACGGACAAATTGGAGGCAAGATCTAAACATGGTCGTTTCATTGGGTATCCAAAAGAAAATATTGGATACTATTTCTATTTTCATTCTAATCAAAGAGTTTCGATTAGTAGACATGCTTCTTTTCTAGAGAATCGGCTCATCAAAGAAAGTGGAGTTGGGCGGAAAATAGACTTACAAAAAGAAATCAATGGAGTAGCAAATGATCAGGTGCAAACCTCAGATTCAATGGAAGGTTTTGAAGCAAAATTTGACTAGTTTCAGACGTAGACCTCAAATTTAGTGGGAGCTTCTTATACACAACTTCTGAGGAGAAGTATGAGAATGTCTCATCCCCCTATTCGTTATAGACACTTGATTGAAAGTACTAATCCCTTATTCATTGTGAATGAGTGTGATCAATCAAGTGATCCGAACACCTCTAAGGAAGCAATGTCTGACATTAATTCTGATAAATGGTTGGAGGTTATGAAATTCCTAAATGAATTTTATGTATTCCAATAACGTTTGGACTCTAGTGGACTTACCATATGGTATTATATCAATTGGCTACAAATGGGTCTTCAAGAGGAAGATAAATATTGATGGTCAAGTTGGAATATATAAGGCACGGCTGGTGGTGAAAGGATATCATCAAATAGAAAGGATTGATTATAACAAGACTTTCTCACCCATAACCATGCTAAAATCTATTCGAATTATGTTGGCTATAATTGCACGTTTAAACTATGAGATATTCCAAATGAATGTCAAAACGACTTCCCTAAATGGATTCCTTGAAGAAGACACCTACATGGAACCACTACCAGGTTTTGAATCTGATTATGATAAGCAGAAGGTGTGCAAGCTTAAGAGAGTCGTATATGGACTCAAACAAGCCTCCATAAGTTGGAATTAAGGGTGTGTAACCGAACCGAATACACCTGGGAAGCGGACCGACCCACTCGGAAAACAAGGTTAGGAACTAGTTCCCGTTGAAACCGGTCCAAGAACCAGTTCCCAAAATTCGGAACCGATTTGAACCGGTCCGGAAAAAAAAAAATTGTAACGGATTCCGATTTAGGAACCGATTCCTGGTGATTACCAACCCAGGAACCCATTCCTGGACCGGTTCCAAAACGGGTTTGGGAACCGGTTCCAAAACCTTATTTTTCCCCAAATTTATGTTCGTACTCTTGTAGTCGCACGGCGTTTTTTTCCTCTCAGTGCTCCTCATTCGTCATTCCTCTTCCTTGCTCACTTCCCTCCCTCGCTGGCTCACCATCGCACTATCCATTGCCAGCTCACCATCACACCGTCCATCACCGACTCCATCTCGCATCGTTCGACGAACGGCATCCGTCACCGTCAAATTCCTGTGATCCAATTCATATTATTGCATAACCAACATGGGAAGACCTGTCTCGCCAAGTACTACATCCCCCTCGAGGACTCCGAGAAGAACAAGCTTAAGTACAAGGTAGCCCCCCCTTGCTCGATTTTTTGCTCATTCCCTGTTTCTCGGGGCCAAATTGGCGTTTTGCTTGGCTGTAATCTTTGTCTTCTCTTGTGCGCGTGGTTTGATGGATTTCCAAGTTCATTTGTTGGTGTTCAACAAATATTTCAAGTTCACCAATTTTATTAAAGTTAGAAATTTTCGATCTTTTTATCTCGAATTTGTTAGGCTCTTTTGTACAAATGTGCCGTTAGCGCGCGTTATACATATTGTTTCCATTGATTATTTGTCAATTGGTGAATCTTTGCTCAACCACTCCGGAATTTGGTGTGGACCTTAGTCTCCCCCTGAAATGTTCTCACGTATTAATGTATAATTCAAAGCCGTATAGGATATTAGGCGGTTGCAAAACATGGTCTAGTGGAAACAGAGTTAACTCTAGAATCGTACCGGAAAAATAGTGTGATTCGGGTATAAAGTCCAGTGCAAACAAGGTTGGGTACGGGGTCCAAAAAAGGGGAAACCGGTTATAGCAGGATTGGATACGAGATCTAGGTTTGGACCCTACCCACCCTGGACCCGATCACCCCTAATTGGAATATCCATTTTGATGAGATGATCAAATCATTTAGCTTTATCAAAAACCCAAATGAACCTTGTGTATACAAAAAGGTCAGTGGGAGTGCAATTATGTTTTTTAGTTTGTATGTATATGACATACTATTGATCGGAATGATATACCCATGATATCATCGATTAAGATATTATTGTCATAAAAGTTCTCCATGAAAGATTTAGGAATGGCAACCTATATTCTAGGTATTGAGATGTAACATTCAAGATTCTGACCCCGTAAGGATCGGCCATAAGGTCCTAAAAGGATCGATCATGGGCCATTGGCCATGGATCGATCGGTTCAATCGGCAAAGAATCGTGGATCAATCATGGTCCGACCAACTGACTGGCCCCAAATTTTCTATCGACCATACAAATGGGATAGGATCGCAAACTCATAAGATGACTTTTTGGTCACAAGAATTGGTCATGGGATGATTTTGGATCGGCGGATGGTCATGGGTCGATCTGACCAATCATAGTTTCTAGTCACGGGTGATTCCGCCCGGTTATGCACTAATACACGGACGATCCGAATTGATCAAATGCAACCTTCTTACAACCAAAAGTGCATCATTCCCTATTTAATTCTTAGTGATCAGAACGGAATCTCAAATTGGTGATGTCTGATCATGGATTGGTAATGCACCGACCATGAACCCTACTGGTGGATCGGGTGCCGACCGGAATGAGCCCAAGGATAGACCCGGCTATTCCGCCACTAATTCTAAAGTCCGTGAGTGCCTTGGCTTAGTGTTAGACTATGGGTAACCTTAGGATTGGCCTCGAACCGATTGAAGGACAATCGACTCTATTGGCCTATCGACCGTCCAAAGGAACGGTTTGAGCGAATATGGAACGTAATCGTCGAACCTCGGGTGTACGTGATTCGGTTTTTTGAGGTATACCTAATGATCTATTTTCCAGCCCCGGAACTAACTTGGATGATAGAATTTGCTAGACCGCCCTCTTGAGGAAGGAAGATTGTCTTCTTGAGGAAGGAAAGGAAAGTAAAAGAGAATTCTAGAATCTCTTCATTAAATGAAGTAGGATGTAGTGTCAAAACTAACCTAGGACCTAGTTGGAAACTTGGAAGATAAGGATGCCCAACAATTAACGCTTCTTAACCAGGTGGGACGCCTCCTTTTTCCAACTAAGATTGCCACCTTTGATTTTCGAAATTACTAGACCTCTGCTACTTGCCAATTTTACACAGATTTTTTTGGTGTGCATTTAAAGAAACTTCCTTCATGAAAGTTATTCTAAACATCTTGATCTAAAATATACTTAAATTTCATATTTTTCTAAGGTGAAATGGTAGGGACAAAGGCCCAATCATTCACCCTCTGGAACCTGTCCCGTGTAGTGAAAACGGTGACCAGGTTGTCTTCTCGAATTTTTATAAAATTTTCCCTTTCAAATTTAACCATGATTCCTTCATAAAATTTTTAAAGGACATAAATTTCTACAACATATAGAAATTTCAAAGAGTTTTGTGAAGATTTAAATTTCGAAATGAGTCTCTCTCTCCGACTGTTGAATTTGCTCGATGGATGAATATTTGAGTTGTGTTCAATGATTTTCTGTTCCTTGTACAGCACGAATTTGACTTGACTTGCTTCATAAAAAATATTATTTAAGGTCTTCTATAAAACATATTAAAATATCATAACCTTTTGATTTTGTTTGATAAGTTAAAGACACTAATTTCAGAAATTGTTCAAAACTGTTTTTCTCACTCAAGAGGTATGAGTCACGCCCAAGCTTGGACTCAAGTCTTTAAATGCCAAGTTGAGGTGTCCCTTAAAGAAATAGGCCTCCTAACAACTTGTAGTGCAAGTTTGTAATATGAAGATATCTAGCCTAATGATTACTCAAGATCCAAACATTAAATGGGAGAGACTTAGTCATTGGCTTAGGTGTCCCCATAATAATTACATGTAATTATTCCATGATGACTCAACCCCTTAGATGGACCAATGGAAAGATGAGCAAGTGTCGCCCCTATGAACTAGACTTGCCATCCATCTCTTTAGCTTGCCACCTCCTCAACCTAGATTGTCCACTTACATGAAGATGATTGGTCCATTTACAAAGATCATCATGAGGGGTTTGCCTATAAATAGAGGCATTCCCTCCCCTCATTTCCACATCACCCCCTCTTCCTTCTTCACTCTCTCAACCTCACCCTCACCGTCGCCCTCTCTCTCTTTCTCGTGGCCGCGCCCCTCTTGCCCATTTGCTCGCCTACACGTTGCTCGGTCATCTAGGCCATCCCTTGAAGTGTGGTAAGTAGAACTTATTAGTATCTAGTTAGGGTGTTGTGTTACACTAATCCAAGTGTGTAATGAGTCCTTGATTGAAACGTTGTGACTATGTTCTTGTTTGAGGTTCGGTTGTGTTTGCTTGCGCTAGTTTAGACCTTGTTCCTTGATTAAGTTTAATTTTTGTTTAATGAGCTTTGACTCGTGCTTTGGTTTGAATTGCTTTGGAAGAAACCGGTTCATGTGTTTATTGGATATGGTTTGGTTTTTGCTTTGATACAAACCTATTTGAAAAGCGTTTTTGTGAAAGCTTGGCATTTCCTTACAAAACTATTTGCAACCATTTTCATAAATGCATGTTCTAGTTCACGCCTCGAGCTCCGAAAAGGGGTTCGTCGGCCTTGAACGTACGTGGGATCACGTCGGATTAGTCCTTTCATGGTCTTGGTGCGATATTGATGTATATCGTTCCCGAGCCAAGTTAGATACTAGATCGGTACTCAAACGTGTCGGATCAAGCCGTGATTCTTAATTCGTGCCCGGCATGTTCAACGTCTCGGTTCCGATCAGTCATTTCACACACTTATGCATGGCACACCTTCGGGCCCTTGAACTAAAAGCAAAGATAAGAGCCGGATTGCGATGCTTGATGCATGGACACACGATGAACTAATTTATGCCGTGGACCGATGAATTTGGCAATGATGCCCCCTCGCCAACAGGATGCCTCGTTAATAAGAACGAGATGCCCTCTCGCCAACGGGATGCGCCCACACCAATGGGATGCCTCGTTGATAAGAACAAGATGCCCCCACGCCAACGGGATGCCTCGTCAAAAGGATGAGATGTTGTGATAATTCTAGCCATCACCCTTCAATTAGGGGACGTTGCCCGATTAAGTTCGAATGCCGGGTGGCTTCTGGAAGAGTCGATGGATTTCGACTATTAATAAATAAATCTTGTGTGCATGAGTTTCTCACATTATGAAATGAATTTTGGTTATGCTTGCATATGAGTGAGGTGTGAGTTCCTCATGTTGTGGGTCAATATCGAGTTATGCTTGCATATTGTTGATTGAGGATTTCTCATGTTTCATCCGAGACAAAGCTTTTATTTTGCTATTGATCTGCCATCAATTAATGTCTTGGATGAGTTATTTGTTTGTTGGATAGGCGAGACATCCTCCTACTCGGAAATTAGTGGGTTTTACTTACTAAGTCCACAACTTACCCTGTTGTTCTTCAAAATTGTAGGCATTGAGGTCTACCACTAGTGCTGGAGTTGCAGTCTTGCTAAAGGAGCTAAGGTTTATCCAACATTTGGAGCGTAGAAAATGTAGTGGTTGTAAATATAATGACTCGTGACAATGGGGCATGTAAATGTAACTGATATAATTGTAAATTTGCAAGTGGTTGTTTTTCTAGCTACTTATTGTTGTTTGAGTGTTGTTTGTAACACTTCCGCATGTGCTTAATAAAAAGATAAGAAGAACGGGACGGTGATGTGCTTGGGACGTCGCAAAAATAACCCCCGTCGCTTGTGACCCTGGTGATGGAGTTGGGGTCGTGACATGAGATCTATAAAGATAGATCGAGACGAATGATTAGCCTCTCAAAATCTACGTACATAGACAAAGTATTGACACGTTTCAACATGCAACATTCCAAAAGAGAATTATTGCATTTTAGGCATAGAATCCATCTTTCCAAGGGTATGTGTCCAAATAACTCTGAGGAAAGAGAGTGGGTGGAAAAAGTGTATTATATGTCCATTATTGATAGCATAATGTATGATATGCTATATACAAGACCTAATATTGCGCGTGTTGTAAGCGTTACTAGCAAATATCAATCTGATCCAAATGAAGAACACTAGATAGCACTCAAGACTATCCTTAAGTACGTAAAAAGGACTAAGGATTTATTCTTGATATATGGAGAATGAGAGTTTAAAGTTGAAGTGTATACTGATTCTGATTTTCAATCAGATCCTTATGACTATAAGCCAACATTTAGATTTGTCTTTACGCTCAATGATGATGCGGTTAGTTGGAAAAGTTCAAACAGAGCATAATTGCTAATTCCACCACTGAGACAGAGTATATAACTGCTTCTGAAGCAACAAATGAAGCGGCTTAGATGAAGAAGTTCATTTCAAAATTTGAAATGGTTCTTTCTATTGAATAGCTAATCACATTATTTTGTGAAAACAATGGGGTAACACCTCATGCTAAGGAACTAAGGTCTCATTAGAATTCCAAGCATATTCAGAGGCGCTTCCATCTCATCAGAGAGATTGTTAGGAGAGGTGATTGTCACATTGTAGAAAATAACGTCCGCGAAAAGCATGGTGGTTCCCTTCACTAAGGTGTTGCCTCAGTCTTCTTTTGAAAGACATCTTAACAAGATGGGCTTGAGGCACGAGATAGATTAGCTTTAGTGCAATTGGGAGATTGTTAGCTATACGATCTAAAGCAATCATGTAATAGTTACATGTTAGAGATTATTTAATGATAAAAAAATATTCATTTATCGTCTCATAAATAAGTCCATAAGATCAGTTAGGACTGAACCTTTTCTTAAGGGGTTAAGAATATGTGTGACAAGTTTACAATTATATCGAATCTTTAAATAGCTCCCAATCGATGGATCATTGAGAGAATATTGATTATTCTATTGAGACTAGTGTGTTCTCAAGCTCACCATGCAATATCGGATATTCAAGGGAATGATGAGTCATAAGTCATTGGATATTGTGTTATCCAAGTTAGAACACAGGTGCTTATCTCAAACAAGTTCACTAAACGTGACATGCATATAACAATCGGTAACATGGAAGCTTTTAGCGGGGTCAATGACTAATCATTCATGTTTTGGTCTTGTGTATGATCCTCAGACTTGAGGCACGATGGTGACTTGTATGTTGGATGGTTGTGGTTCACAAATGCGCATATTGATGCTTCATCAAACCGTCTCTGTACTTGATTGTCATATTTGTTCACATGCAAAGGCACATGCGTGCACAATATGGAATCTGTATTCTTATTATATATAGATATACAATGTTGATGTCCTATGTGATCTAATCGTGACATTGTATTGAAATCCTTGGCTAAGGTTGTAACCGAGAATGAATGGTTCATAAGCTCAAAGAATACATGTCAATTAGATTTGTGTATATGTTCAATTTTGTGGCTTAACCAACAATTCTATGGCCTTTGTTCGATCGAGATATGGTGAGACAGAAGAATCAAATTACACTGTCGCCAAAATTGACAGGTGCATTATATTCTTGAAACATTTCACATTGTCTAGGTAGCCATGATATATTGCTAGATGTCACTTATGGTTTGTAGGAACAGGAGATTGATCGGAACAATCAATTCTCTTGATTGTGCTAATGTGTTAATACAGATCCCACTGCCAGCTCAGTGATGAACCTAGGGATATCATACACCATAACCAATTAGAATGACATTTGAACGAGAGAGAGAGAGAGAGAGAGAGAGAGAGAATATTGCAAATATGTTTGTAAGTTGAGCCAATCAGATTGAGTCAAGCTAAAAGATAAAAGATCTTATAAAGGGCCATCAGATCTTACAAAGTTTGAAATGGGTTTCAAACTGTACGGCTGAATCAAAGATCTGAAGCGTGTTCAGATTTAATGACCAAATTAATAATCTGGAGTGAATTCAGAATTAATATACGCATCAATGATCTTAAGTGAGTTCAAAATCAATGGCATCATTAATGATCTAAAATGAGTTCAGAATCAATAGTTAAATTAATTATCTGAAATTGTTTTAGACTTAACGGTCACATTAATGATCTAAAACGATTTTAGAATCAATGGGTAGTTTAATGATCTGAAACGATTTCATATTAAATGACTAATTAATGCTCTGAAATAGTTTCAGATGTAATGGATCAAATTAAGTATTTGTAACAGTTACAAAGTTAATATCCAGAATAAAAACTTGTAATGGTTACAAATAAATGTCTGGAATAATGCTTTGTAACCGTTACAGAGTTGGGGTGAGGACAAATTAGTTTCAGGTGTGGGTTTCGACTCTCACGCCCTACAAGGAAGCAGGGCAAAAGTCTGAGAATGAGAGTTAGAATAGGAGTAGAGTAGGACCGACCAAAAAAACAAAAACAGTTAAAGAGTTAATGCCGAATTAATGTCCGAAACGGTATCAAAACTTATGTCCGTTAGAAGTTACGGCTGAATTAATTCTAAAATGGTAATGTGATTTGCACTGGCTACAAAAGGTAATACAAAGAGAAGATCACATGATGATCAGTAATCGATAATAGACAATTGAGAGTGTTGATAGTAATCAACTAAATCATTCACACACGAGAGCAATTACTACCACAATTGTAGTTGTGAAATCTCCCAATTACTCTCTTCTATTCAGCGTAAGAATTAATGGTGTGTCTGAACTAAAGACCCGACACTTGTGGGGCTGGATCTAAAGAACGTCAGAATTTACATTACGAAGAGATCATGCATTTTGCATTTGAAGAATGTCAAAACCAATGTTACCAGAAGGCATCAAATGTTTGTGGTTAGAGTCTAAAGAACGTCAGAACCACTGCTGCGAAGACATCAGACATTCGTGCTTAGGATCAGAAGAAAGTCAAAACCAAATTCTGGAGCATGGTATGAGGTTCATATGATTAGCCACATTTATCTCTTCTGTTTGTTTTTATTAAAATGCACAAAAATGCTTTGGAAACACATGTATAAGCTTTTTACTTCCGCTGCGATCGGACTTTGATCTTAGTTTACTTATACACATATGCTTGTTTATCGAAACAAACACCAACGGACACAAGTCCAAAGTAGGAGATTCAAAGATGGAGAAAGCATGAGAGATGTTATGGATGAGCAAGGCAGGGAAAAGGAATGGGTATGATGTTGGATTTCCGTTGATGGGAAAAATTCATAATTTTGCCCCGGAGGCCGGCAACACCCATGAAAAGGGTGAAATTTTTGTAAAATTAGGGGAGCCGAGAGTCAAATGGAGTGCAGGGCTTCCGTGTCAGACACAACGCAGGCGGGATAGGAATTGGACTAGCATTATTTGGAAGTCTCAGGATCACTTGATTCTGTTAGCCGGTAAATGGTAATTTGTCAACCTGTTGACCTCTGGCTGATCATTTCTTCAGAGAGGAGATTTAAAGAAAGGTATGATGTCTTCTAATAGTAGCTTTTTTCCTGGAAGTGCTGCAATTATTTTTTTAGGACGATGGTTGGTTCAAGATGATCTTGAACCAGCGTGAAGTTCTGTTATTGTGTTGTTGCCTGGGATTCTTTTCTGACCAGAGGATTTTGATGTCCTCTCTACAAGACAGTTTCCTGCAATAATCCGTCTTACTTTGCCCCGTCAAGGTTACTCTCAAAGGAAAAAAGGGCAACTATCTCAGGTCGGCCATAGATTAAAGCCGCCTGCCATTCACTGCCCTCGATGGTTGCCGGCACAGCCGCGATTAGTTTGTCCTAATTATGCTCGATTTTCCGATAAAGAAGGCTTGAACATTTCGGGGTTCACCTAAAGCTCGTTCACTAGCGTCAACCACCAGTGACAGCTTTCCTTGTTGTTTTCAAGTTGCCGAAGCCACTGCCAACCATCGCCTTTCGTCATCCAGTAGCAACAGAGGAGCAGCTCTATTTGCCCTGTTTCTCGACCAGGAAGCTTGGAGTGCTTCCAGTTTGTTCGATCCTCCTCCGTCAGCTTCGAATTGTTTGCGCCAATACTATCAGGACCCCCTCACCAGTTGGACAATCGACGGTCGTAGAAAACTATCATCTCCATTGATTCTCATTGCAGTCGCAATTGCTCTATTTTGACCCGCTTCTCGGCCGGGAAAGCTCGAAGTGGCCCACTCATTTGAAGACTTGTCCCCGACATGCATCGGCTTAGGCGTTGTATCTGGAGCCTCCTAGGTACGATTTCCATTACTGCAAGCTAGAGGACTCCTTCAACCAAGTAATTTCATCATCCCTATTCTCTCCTATTTTGGTGAAATTTGAGGACCCCTTCAGCTGGGTAATATTCAGCTTCTTCCTCGCTTGTTGAAACAAATTTTAGCCACTCATCATGCTCCTGCTCTTCGTTTGCAAGATTGAGCTGTTAATTTTGAGGGCAAACCGAATTAGGGTTCGATTTTGGGTTGCATTGGTGGTTAGGGTTTCGAATTGGGAAATTTCTTTCAATTTGCGAGTTATGATTTATATTTTGGGGCAAATCTCTACGATGACATCATTTCAGGCTCTATATGCTGATTGGGCACACCAGCGTGCCACGTCTACCAGAGAAATTAATAAAATATAGAACATCGGATTTTCGACAACCCAAATCAGAATTGACACTCAAATTATTGTTTTTGTTTTAAAAAGTGACACTTAAGTGATTTGACAGAAAAAAATAGCACTAAAGTAAGCATCTTACGAAACTATTGGCAATTTTAGTGTCCTTTTGCCTATGCTATTAAAGACTTGATTCTTACGGATTCAAGAACAACCAACAAAGACTTCATTGTTGTGTACTATGCGGCAAGGTTGAGTGACAATGGAAGCGATTCACCAGTAAAATGTATGTTATTAGACCAGTCTGTCTATGCCCATTTTACAAGAATGCCCTGAAGATAACTCCGGTGTCTCTTTTGTATTGAGTCCATGAATAAAACTCTATGGCTCACCCAAAAATTTCCAATCAAATGCTCTTAATTTATGACATGATGAATTCTGTAACGGGAGTGACACGCTCTTGTAGAACCATTGAGCCAGTGTCCTGAAAGGAGAAGGCAATGTCTTAACTGGTACGACCACTCCGGCAGTGGCCGAGGTTCCACCATCACATGACCATGTGAGCTTGTACTTTCGGTATAGCTCCTTGAGCATATATTGATGTAAGATAAGCAACCGCTAATGCTGTGCTCGACAAAGGCGGATATGTATGCTCAAGCTGTGCCAAAAAGCTGAAAGTATGCCTGTTGAACTATTTTATTTTATTTTCCATTTCCACATGGAACATAGTGTCTTTGGTTTTTTTCTACTTTGTTTTATTAAGTTGTGTTCTACAAAATATTGACAAGAGGTTTTAATTCAATGATTAATTGATGCCTCACATGTTCATGAGGGATTTTGTGTGATTAGTCTAAGAAGAAAAGCGATCCCAAGGCAATCCGTATAATTGCACATAGTCTGTCCACGAGAGGAAGATAGATGATAAATCCGGTCGAGCAAGCTTGTGCAAGATTGCCTTTCCCTATTGTCTTATAGGATGAAAATGCCCAACAATTCGAAGGAAGGGAATCTTCTATGGCACTCGACATACCATCTCAGTATCTTGTAAAACCGGACTAGAAAGAACTTCTTTCTTTGGGTCGGCCATGCGCTGGCTCGTATCAAGATCATTGGGCAAATGCAAAACCGGACACGACTAAGAAGAGAGAAGGGAAGCCTGTTCCTGCAAACCTCATGGAAAATCCTCATGCCCATATGCCCAAAACCGACAGCAAGAAGACAGGTCATCTTGCGATGGATCGAGCCTTACTTTCTTGCAGCGGACGGTCGCATTTGTATGTAGCGATCCAGGAGATGGCCATAACGAGACTCCAAATGATGGACAAAAGACGGAGGCTTTTCCAAAGGATTGTTTAGAAATTATAGAGGAAGATGCTCCGCAACTCATCACTGATGGTGTAAAATTAGACTACCACGTTTCTAGGAGGAATCCTTATATCTTGGATCTTGAGACCTTTTCAACAAGCGAGATCCATACTTCTTTGCTTCCACGCTCATGACTGAGGTCAACTCGGTTCGGTGCAGTACTCCTGCAGCTTCGGTTGCCTCACCATATCATATTTTTTATATTGTGCAATGTAAAAATGTTGAAGCACAATTTTGCTCATCGAGCTCGAAACAGTAAATAATACTGGCACTCACAAGGTCTTCTCAAATCACATGTGTCAGTTGGGTAGCACCGTAATAAAAAGAAAATGTCAAGGAAGAAATTATCATATGATTCACAAAAATCTTTGCTATTCGAGGAAGAAGCATCACACTGAAAATTTAATCGCGTTTTCAGCAAAAAGAATGGATGAGTGGGGAAGAAAATGACAGCGCAGAGAACTCTCCTTGGAAAAGCACTAAGAACTCTCTAGAGGGACAAAGGAAACATAAAATCCGAATCAATCAATCTTATCGGTGCTAACTCATGGTTGAATTTGACCCCCACCCAAAAAAAAAAAAAAAATCATAGTTGAAATCTGAAAATCACGCAATTTTCGGGACCGATCTCCTATATAATTTGGATTGTTAATTAAAAGAGGGGAAAAAAAGAATTTCAACCGCAGATGATTTTAAAAAGATAGAGACTTGCACACTTCAAAAAAATTACTGACGATAATATTATTTATGGTACTTTTGATTAAGAAAAACCACGACATATGAGGATAATTACTCAGTAAGAGGGCCTTTCAATTATGAAGTAATGCTACGATCATGGAGACAAGTTACTAAGAATAGGAAAAAAAGATTAATAATGAATTCAAGTTGATTACAATTTTTCATGGAAAGTTTGGGATGGTCAGATATTCAATCTCACAAGAGTTTAAGATATATAACTATATTTGAAGAATGGTTGTCAAATTGTATTTTACAAAGACTTGTAGGAAAATTACAATTATTCAAGATAATTACTAAGCATAACTACCATAACATACAACAACTCGAGGTATTTTACTAGGTTATTGCTTAATTACTAAGTATTAATATTTGTTACAAACTCCATAGATAAATTACTCTGCAAAAAGATAAATTACTAGTTACAAGGGCAAATAAGTTACAACCATACTGGTAAGTCACAATCCATAAAGTGTAATCACTATCTATAAGTGCAATCAACCTTACAATACTTTTAGGTAAATTAGTCAAATTCAAGAAATTTATGACTCCGTTTGTTTTGCAGAAAATGACCGATTGGGAAAATTTTTTTTTAAAAACGATCACTTGTATCGCTTATAAAATTGAATGAACAAAAAGTATTTCATCAATAACAAAAATGTTCCAATATAAATTGCCATGGATAATGAAAACATTTTAAATTGACTAACTATCTAAGCAATATAAACGATCACTTTCAAATAAATATTTTCTAAATTGCTCATTCTTCGCAAAACAAACAGAGCCTATGGTCAAAAAATGGTTCCTTTTTCTTTGTTTTTTTTTTTTCTCTCTTGTGGGGCTATAGGGCAATGAACCGAATCATTGTGTGCTGTGATCTTAGAGATGAAATGAACCGAATCACCCGAAAGAAAAAGGAAATGTGACATTCAATCCTTTCTTAACGTATTTGGAAAGCCATTTCCTGCAGCTTTACTTTTGCTTTTCCAAAGATTGTTTACTTTTGACAAAACTAGAACGCTTTTACATGGGAATCCAATCTCATTACATTTAGCCTTCGGTGAAAGCAGTCTGAACCATAATTCACGTTTGGCGTAAGCCCACTGACACACCTTTCAAAGAAGACTTGTGTTGATGACTTGGCTTATTAGAAGGGTTAAACGAGTTGAATCCCTATCGCCACCGCCAATAAACTCTCTCTTCTGCTGAAGTGAATGATGGGGTGGCGGAGAATTTGGAACGGGACTTGTCATATGTTTAGGCAAAATAAAAAAGTCATTGATGGCACGAATGCGATTTTACCTATGTATTTTAAAGTCTCTTTGGTAATATTAATCAATTAGGACTAATTTGGCCTGCAATAGTATTCCGTCTTAGTCCTGTTGTAAAACATTACTATGGTAATGGTATAGTCGACAATACGACCGACAGAGCTTTAAGAGCGACTAGTTCATTTTGTGAACCCTCCAACAGACCTTCTAGAGAAGACATGTCGATCACTTCACACTTTAGAAGCGCTATCCATATTGAAGCGCTCACCCGCGTGCTAGAGTGAAGAATGGAGCGACGCTAATAGTCTAGTGGGGTTTAAAATTAATAAATGATTACAAAAAAAAAATGGTGGGGATCTAATAGCTTTTTCTAGTGGGTGGATCTTGCATATTAAATTAACTCCCAACCCGCAAGGCAAGTTGAACTCATCTTATTAGAGACTTGTGTCTATCACTTCACACTTTATAAGTGAACCCCTCTCTTGCATATGCTTAAACTGCAAAATGGTTTGGCATCAAATCCTCAACCTCCTCTATTTCATTCTCTTCTTTCATTCGCCCCTCTTACATACGTCTTGTACGATATTGTCTACTCCAGGTCATCGACCTTCCGGCCTCCCCCCTCTCGCGCCTTGCCCTCTTGATCTACACGATGCCTTGCTCCATTTTATGAATTCCTTTGTCATTGATAGCATGGCATCCCCCTCTGATTGTCCCATGTTAAGTCGTCCAAGGACAAAGTCATGGAATAAGGGGGTAGACTGCTGCTTCTGGGACGGTGTCACATGCGATGATGACAGGATTAGCATCATCATACTGGATCTTTCCTGTAGTTGGCTTCGTGGCTCTCTCCATCCCAATATCTCATTCATTTTCCCAAAGCTTTACCAGTTGACGTTATCTTATAATAGCATTAGTGGGGAGATCCCAAGGTGGTTTTGGGGAATGAATCATTATGGACCGGAAATCTTAGATCTTTCTCATAACCGGCTTGAGAGGGGTATACAACATTTGCACAAGAAGAGATTATTCTATCTTGACCTTGGCTCCAATAATTTCACTGGTGAGATCCCCTCTTCAATTTGTCAGTTGAGTTCACTTCAATCTTTATCTTTGGAAAACAATAATTTCTCGGGGAATGTGCCACCATGTTTTGGTAATCTAACCAATCTCGACTACCTAAGTGTGAGCAACAATAAATTGAAGGGGACATTACCACGCTCTCTAGTTAAACTCGTCATGTTAATGTCACTAAATCTCGGTCACAACGAGTTCAGTGATATCTTTCCGCATTGGCTAGATGCATTGCTTTTGCAAGTCCTTGATTTGCAATCCAACAAATTTCGTGGTGAGATCAACGTCACTGCCTTTGGACTCTCACATTTATTTCTTTGCAATAACAATTTTACTGGACAGTTGCCTGCAGAGATTTTCTCAAACACCTCATTATCTCTAATAGATTTGTCCAACAACAAGTTTGAAGGGCCAATTCCACTTCCATCGCAAACCATACTTTATTATTCCATTGCAAGTAATAATTTCACAGGAAAGATCCCTTCTGTGTTTTGCAATGCCACTGAGGCCATGGTCCTTAACTTGCATGACAATAGCTTAACCAGTAGCTTGCCTCGATGCTTGAAAATTTTAGCGACAAATTGGAAATTTTGAACTTGCGAATGAATCACCTTAAGGGTACAATTCCTAAATCATTTCCTTTGAGAAACAACTTGCTCACTCTTGACTTGAGTAGGAATTGGATAGAAGGCACATTGCCCCGATCCCTTATCAAATGTGAAAATTTGGAAGTTCTCGATGTCAGTGACAATCAGATAAAGGATACCTTCCCAAGATGGTTGGGAACTCTCCCAAAATTGAAAGTACTTGTTTTAAGGTCCAACCATTTTAAGGATATTTTGAACATTCCTGGGGGAGCTCACCTCTTTCCCATGTTACACATTTTAGACCTCTCTGACAACAATTTTGGTGGTCCTTTGCCAGCCAACTTGATGATGAACCTTAAAAGCATGATGAATGGTGAAAATGGGCAGAACGAATCATTGTATATGACACGGTCGCCATGGTTATATGAAAACTCCGTGACCGTGAGGATGAAAGGGGTAGAGATGCTACTGGTAAAGATCTTGACCATCTTCACAACCATTGACTTGTCGAACAACTATTTTCATGGCGATATCCCGGGAGTTATTGGACATCTTAAGTCTCTCATAGGGCTTAATCTTTCTCATAACAACTTTACAGGTCCCATCCCTCCAACTATGGGGAACTTGACTAATCTCGGATGGCTTGATCTTTCTTCTAACAAGCTTAGTGGGGCAATTCCTAGAAAATTGGGAGATTTGACATTCCTTGGGTACTTAAACCTTTCAAAGAACCAACTCACCGGTCGAATTCCTCAGGACCAGCAATTGAGCACATTTTCAAACAACTCGTTCAATGAGAATCTAGACTTATGCGGAACTCCTTTGTCAAAAGCATGCCCTGGCGATGCTCCACCTCCTTCACCATCATCCTCGTCAATTTTTTACCACGAAGGGCATGAGAATTGGTTTAAACAGAAAGTACTATGGATAGGTTATGCATCGGGAATCGTAATTGGGATTTCTATAGCATATATTGCATTTGAAACACGAAGGCCCAAATGGCTCACGCAAGGTGTGAGATTGTTGGAGAGAAGGGAAGCCAAGTGGATGGAGAAGCCAAAGCAGAACACCATCAAATTTCTTAGAAAATGAAATTGTTGAGATGTCTTTATATTGTTTAATATAGATTCAGTGAATAAAGATGTCACCTCACTAACATGAAAAGTCATTTCCCTTGGGGATGTTTGTTTCTAATGTCTTCCCTATCTTTTGTTTTGATGCAATTCCATATTGGTTGAATTAAGAAGATGAACAATGAGATCTATTAAGCACACGACTCTAAAAAAAAACTGGAGGCAAGAGAAGGAAAAAAATGTGAAGCAAGTGCCATTAAAATCTGCAGATATCTTTTCCGTGTTCCTATGCCCCTAGCTTTATTTGTCTATGGAGAATCAGAAGCGAAGACCTCACTTAACAATTCAGCCAAAGTTTTCAATAAATTAATCCGCTGTGGAAATATGTCCTTGAGAATTAAACTAAAATTGTTGAAGTTGCAGGTCGGTAGTAGATTGTGCACTGGAAGCTATTGTACATTGTCCCTGACGGAGAACACCGGTCAAAAGTGGAACGAAGAAATGCTGAGTAACATATTCAAAGTATCTTCAAATTCCTAATAGTTCTACTGAAAAAATAAATAAATAAATAAAAGAGAGTGCCCTCCTCAATCATTAACTGTCCAAAATCAAAGTAAACTGTCTGTCATATGATCACGGCCATAGTCATCCATGTCTTTATTAGTGGTCACACTTTGCCTAAAGAGATTGTCTCATCAATAAAATATGGACAAAGCGACACTAGAAGTGTCAAAAGTTTTGTATGGCGCTCACTTTAGTGTCAAAAAATTTTGTTAGCTCATTTAGCGCCAAATAAGAGAAAGAATGATTATTTAAGGACAAAGTACACCCCAAGTGCCAAAACTTTGTACGGATGGACACTTAAGTGCCAAAAGTTAGAAAAGTGACACTTAAGTGCCAAAATCGAGGCAAAATTGATCACTTAAGTGCCACTCCGTCCAAAATCCGGCCAACATTCCGACGTGGCAATTTCCCAGCGAAGTGCAAAACAACGTCGTTTTGCATCTGACGTGATAAAAAAATTAATATAAAAATTAATTAAATTTAATTTAAAACTAAATTTATTTATTAAAAAAAAAAAAAAAGAGGCAAGCGACTAAGGGGTGAGCCCCGCCACCACCGGAAGGGCCGGCGAAGAAGGGGGAGGGTCGGCCGAGATCGCCGGGCCCTAGCTAGGAGTCGGCGACCCCGGCCGATCGATGGCGAGGGTCGCGGCCCTCGCCCGGCCGAGCTTGCCGCCTGTCGACGGGGTCGCCGGCCCGGCCGGGGCCCGGCAACCTCGGTCGACCCTCCCCCTCCGTCACCAGCCCTTCCGACGGCGGCGGGCGGCAAGGGCTCGCCCTCGTTGCGTGCCTCTTTTTTTTTAATTTTAATTTTTTTTAAATATTTTTACTTTATTTTTAAATATTTTAAACAATTTTAATTTTAAATTTAATTTAATTAATTTTTATATTATTTTTTTACCATGTCAGCACCAAAACGACGTCGTTTTGCACATACTCACGGGAAATGCGCCACGTTGGCATTTTGGTCGGATTTTGGCCGGAGTGATACTTAAGTGATCCATTTTTCTTCGATTTTGACATTTATGTGTCATTTTCCTAACTTTTAGCACTTAAGTGTCCATCCGTACAAAGTTTTGGCACTTGGGGTGTATTTTATCCGATTATTTAAGTGCTTTCGGTAAAAAATCCTAACCAAAATAATCCCGTGACTTTTATAACTTAAAATTTATATGAGTTGACTTAAAGGAAAAAAAAAAAAAACAAAGAGTCCATGTGGACAACCGCGTGGTCACCTAAAAGTGATGTCGCACAGCTCAATGGTTGTCGGTGAACCCGCAGTTTGTTTGTCCTGTTTTGCTTTGTTTTCCGACGAAGAAGGCTTGAAGAGTTTGGGGTTCACCTGAAGCTCGTTCACTAGCGTCAACCACCAGTGACGACTTCACTCACCATTTTCGAGCCGCCGGAGCCATTGCCAACTATCACCATACGTCTTCCCGGAGCCACAGAGGAGCGACTCTGTTCCGCCCTGTTTCTTGGCTAGGAAGCTTGAAGTGCTTCCAACTCGTTCGATCCTCCTCCGTCGACTCCCAATCGTTAGCGAAGATAGCATTAGGACACACTCACCAGTTGAATAATCGACGGTCACAGAAAACTGTCGTCTCCATTGATTTTTATTGCAGTTGCCATTACCCTATTTTGACCCGCTTCTCGACCAGGAAAGCTCGACGTGGCCCACTCATTTGGAGACCTGGTCTCGATACCCGTTGGCTCAGGCAATGTATCTAGAGCCTCCCAGGTACGAATTCTGTAACTGCAGCTGGAGGACTCCTCCTTCAGCCAGGTAATTCCATCATCCTTATTCTCTCTTGTTCCTGGGAAGTTTGAGGACTCCTTCGGCTGGGTAATATTAAGCTTCTTCTTTGCTTGTTGAATTCATTTTTCGTGGCTCATTATATTCCTGCTCTTCATTTGCAAGATTGAACTATTAATTTTGGAGGCAAACCGAATTAGGGTTCGATTTTGGGTTAAATTGGCGGTTAGGGTGAAAGAGATCACGTCACTATCCATGACGCGTGTGATGCTGCGAATGGCAAACGCTCGCCAAAGAATGGCTTTGACACTGCCAATGTAATCATCATCAGCGCCGGAGTTACCGGTTTCGCTCTTGTGCACGCCCCCAGCAAGGTATGTGATTTCATCGTTTGAAATTAGAGGAAGATGATCATATCAACTGTGATTATATTCTCGATTATTTGCTTCATTCCATATATTATTTCGTTGGCTTGGAGTTGGACCTTTGTCAAGTTGGGTTGGACTGAGTCGCTTGTCATTGTTGAATGTTGCTAATTTCATCAATATTGTCAAGTTTGATGTGGTCAATTAAATAAAATTCGGATGGGTGGTGGAGCAGGCAAGCAATGGCCATCAAAGCTTCTTCTACTACATGTTCTTGTTTTCTAACCGAATTGAAGTTCATGAGTCATGCATGATTAGCCAGTGGTGACAACATGGGGGATGAATTAATTGGTTAGAGTCAATTAAAGGGTCTGTCTGATATATCATTTGCACCATGGGATTTTAATTTCTGCTATAATAGCTTCCAACCTTTATCAGGAAAGAAAAATCAATATTTTAAAATGCAGAACTTTGTTATTGTGTGAGTGAACAGGACATTTGGTCCTAATTCATTTCGTGTTTGAGTATATTTTGAGCCATGCATTCAAGCATAAGATTAATTGGAATCGGCCTGATTGCTTGATGTCCCACATTAGTATGTGCATGAATGTGTATGTCATTATGGGCTTATGCAAGCATATAAGCAGTGGCATAAAAAAAAAAATTAGTGTGATTATATGTTAATGATATGCTTATTTTTGGAACGAATATAACCGGATTAAGATTGAGAAGTATATAACTTTCAATTTCAAACTGAAAGATTTGAGTGAAGTAGATATTATCTTAGATTTTAAAGTTAAAAACATAATGAGGGTTATGCTTTGAGCCAAAGTGATTACATGGAGAAGATGTTAAATAAATTAAACATTTTGATTTCAAGGAAATAAGTACTCTATTTTATTCTAATATTAAATTAAATTATAATATTAGTAAAACAATAGCACAACTTCAATATGCGAGTGCTACAAGGTATTTAATGTATGCAATGCATTATACTAGACTTGCTATTGCTTATTATATGTGCAAGTTAAGTAGGTATACTAATAATCCAAATTTAAAATAGTGGACTATTCTTTAATAATTATCAAGCAGTATTAGAATGATACACCAATATTAGTTATATTACAAGTGTGAGAGATAAAAGTTTCACTTTTGGGTGGATTTTCACATTATGTGAGTGTGTTGTTTCTTGGATGAGTAAGAAACAAATGTACGTAACTTACTCAACTATGAAATTTAAATTCATTGCTTAAGCAGCAACTAGGAAAGAGGTTGAACGGATTAGGAATTTGTTGTTGAATATCAAATTATGGCCTAGTCCTATACCTCCTATTTTTATCAATTGTGATAGTTAGATTACTTTGGCAAAAGCCCATTCATGGTATCAAAGCCTGATTTCGTTTGTAATAAGATATGTTCCATGCGCTCAATAGGTAAATCCAGTGCTAAGAATATCTCTTCACACCATGACTGAACTAGAAATATTAGAAGCATCAGTTTCTCTCACCTCATCCCCATCTTCTCAACCCTTTCAAATTTTCGTGTGTCAAATGCTTCTAAGATTGACTATCTTTATGAAATCTCTCTTAGTGATGAAACCAAAATCTCTTAAACTCAGCTTTCCCTTATGAACCCTTATTCTGCTTTTGCTAAGCCTACTTCATCATTTTCTCCTATCCGCTCTATTCGACAACTCATCCGTCAAACCCCAAAGGAAGTAAAAGAGTACATCCAGTCTTCCAAGTTTGATCAGCATCCCATTCCAGCTACTAAAAAGGAATATTTCGTCACTCTTCAAATTCCTCCAGAATTTCCCAAGCAGTGGACCCAACAGGGATACTCTCACGTCCATTATGGAGCTGTTCGTCTTGCTCCTACCTTTCATGGTCGAAAAGGTTTGCCCGTTGTTGACACCTAAATTTTCCCATTTTCTTTTAGGATTTAATTGTGTACGGAATTAGGAATTAGTCTTTTTAAGACAAACAAACAAACAAACAAAAACAACAACAAAAAAAGAGAGAAACAAAATGTGGAAGGGGCCGGGCCGGATCTCGCCTTGGCCCGGCCCATCGCCTTCTCCCTCCTCCATCTTCGGAAACCCTAGCAACCGAAAGAAGGGGAGCCGGAGCAACGAGAGGAGTGAACGGGGAACGCGGGGAGGAGAACATAGCACGGAGAGAACAAAGCAAAGAGAAGAAAGGGAGCAAAAAAAAAAAAACAAGGAAGAAGAGAGAGAGCTCGAAGAGAAGGCGGCGGCGGCGGCAGTGCCGCTCACACGAACACCGCGCCTCGCCGCGCAGCCTCCACCGCCGAGCGAGCCCCGCACCGGCCCGCGCCTCCGCTTCTGCCCCGGGGAGCGTCTCCGGCGCCATCCCCCGTAGCCGAAGGCTGCGCCGCCGCTCCCGCTCCGCTAGCCACCGCGCTCCGCGCCCCCGAAGTCACAAAGCCGCCTCTGCCCAGATCTGCCGGCCACCCCTTTGCCCAGATCTGCCGTGGCCGAGCGCGACCCCGAAGCACCGCGCGTCTGCGCGTCGCCATTGCTGCAATCCGAGCGACCCACTGCACCAGCAGCCCGCCGCGCTCTTCCTGCAACGCTGCTGCTACCGACGGATCTGCTCGCTTGTAGTGCCTCCGCCGTGCCTCCACCTACAAAACCCGACCCCGAGCCACCACGCACCTCGGCCGCGCCTCCGCCTGTCACCTCTGAGTCCCGACGAAGCCAGATCTGAGCTGTTCATCGCAAAGCACGACCACGCCGCCAGCCGGCTCGCCCATCCTCCCCGACGCCGTGTCGAGTTAGCCTCCACCTGCAGAACCCGCGAGCATCGCCGCAGCGATGCCTTGTCGCCGCCGCCTCCTCGGCCACCAACGACACCGCCGGTCCACGCTACCTCTCGCTGAGCGCCTCCTCAGCCAAGCCGACGCCCCCGTCACCGTCCCGCCAGCCACCGTTGCGCTCCGCCTCACCTGCAACCCACGAGATCCCGGCGAAGCTGCTGCTGCCTTTGCTCCGCCCATGATTTGCTCGCTCGATGCTGCTCCTCAGCCGTAACCGACGCAGCCCCTGCAGTGCCTCCGCCCGCGACGCAGTCGCCGTCCCTATTGCTGCTACTGTCGTCCCGCCCGTTGCGCCGCAATCGCTGAGTCGCCGGCGTCTCGAGCATCCTCCTCCGGCGCCGCAAAACAGCAGGGGTGAGAGGAAGCAAACCGGGTCTTGGCCGGGTCGGGCGAAAGTGAAACGAGTAAGGTTTTTTGAACGATTTGGGCTTGAGTTTAGGCTTTTTGCTTGTGGGCTTGGGCTATTTTTGCATGTGGGTGCTATTTTAAAAAAAAATTAGATTAGACTGGGCGCATATCGAGGCCCGGCCCGGCGGGTTTCGCTAGCTTGGGCCGGCCCGGTCGGATCTGGGTTCGGGCCCTTTGGCCCGATCCCGGGCCTTTTGCACCGAACCGAGTCGAACCCAACCTAGAGATCCGACCCGGTTCTTTTTTTAAATATATTATATTATTATAATATTAAAAAATATTTTTAAAAAATTAAAAAAAATTTAAAAAAAAATCGAAAATTAAAAAATGCAAGTTTTGATTAAAAAAATTAAATAAAATTTAAAAAATTTTTAAAAAAATTGAAAAATCCAAAAATGCATGTTTTGATTAGGAATGACCATGTATCGCCTTTATAATGTAATTAGGCCTTTAATTACTCGTATATTGATTATATTGCATGTTTAATTTACCTATTTAATTACGTTTGCAATTGCTTAATGTCATGTGTTAGTTTTATTGCAATTAGGATCTTAATAGTTATGATTGTTACCTTAATGATTGCGTACTTGCATGATCACCTCACATGTTAGTGGATAGGTATAAAGTCAATCTAAACTGCCTGCCAAAAAATTATTTTGTTATAATGAACAAGATTAGGTACCAAAATGGCACTAATTAGTCAATTAGTGTAATCAAGTCCCCGACTCTAGATTCTCTGGTTGCGTAGGAAGTGTGGCATACTCCCGTGCCTCACTTGGTTTCTAGCTGACCCCAATAGGCTAGTGGCGACTCCTTATTGCGAAATTGTTAAAATATCCCAATGTCACACGGGGTATGGGCTTGGGAGAGCCCTCGCCTAATCATGGGCCTTAGACTCGTCCTTTAGGCAATACCCCTAAACCTGTTCCCTCCCCCCGAGGGTAGGTCGCGACAGCTTGGCGACTCCGCTGGGGACTTGGTTTTAAACCTTAGAGGACTTAGGCCAAAATTAATCTTGTTCAAAATATTTTTGTTTGGCAACGAGGATTCCAGGTACGCCCCTAACATTAAAGGTGTTAAATGTTTTTGCAGAATGGGAGGTATAAGGGGAAGTGTTTGCTCACCTTTGTCTTGCAGGGAGGTGTAGGAATGTATGGTTTATTTTTTATGTACGGAGTGTTGTTTGCCTATAAATTGTTGTGCATGTATTATTTGCATTGCACTACACTCTAGCACACATAACCTGCCGCTGGACCTAGGCTGCATAGGATCACTTAGGATGGTGTTGAGGTGGATACCACTCCGACTACAAGCATGTAGTACGAGTCGCCCATCTCTACCCCGAAATTTCTTTCATGTCGAAGGTACCCACCCCGGTCTGCAAGCGCGTGACACGGGTCGTTTCTTTGACAAAGCCGGAGTCATGGGTAACCCGACCTAACCATGACCTTGCTGGTTTAGTCCGGTGATCCTATGACTCCATTTTGAGCCGAATAGAGTAGAAATCGAACCACGTCCCATGTGCATGTCTATGCGATTGAAAAAAAAAAAAAAAGAGACAAAGGTCGACACCCATTGTGAGTATCATTTTCATTTTTATTCGCTCATTTTGTATTGCATTTTCATCTTGAAATTTGCAAAAATTAATCGAATGCCCTTGGTGTTGTAGGTTTTTGATTAAGTGAACATTGAATGCAAGTTTTAAACACTTTGATTTGAACCTGTTGAACACATGGTTTTGTTAAATTTCTAGTTATTGGCTCAAAATCATTTTGAAAAAAAAAAAAAAACTTGCAAGTTGTGATTTTACATTGGAGACACAAAAATTGAAATCGCATTTTTTTATCAAATTCTCTCATACTCACATTTTGGACTAAAATGCAAATCATTTTGTATGCAATTTTCTCAAAATAGAAATCCCTTCATTTTTTTTGCAAAAGAAATCAGAAAATGAATCTCTTCAAAAAAAAAAATTCAATGCCTTTTGCATATGAAACTTTTAGAATGAGAGTGGACATTCGATTGATAGCCGTCGATCAATCTTTTAATGATGCCCCTTCTCTCATGACAAAATCTTGGCGAAATACTGAAACCCCGTAATAAGGACTATGGGGCATGTATCGTCGCCTCGATTTTGCTGTAAGAAGCGACCTCATTGATAGATCATCTTTTCGTTCACATACTTCACGTACTGACATTGTCGTCTTTTTACAGGTTATGCACGATGCTCCTTGACATTTTCATGTTCGACTATATGGAGAAGTGAATTCTAAAGCTAGGACATGAGTTGATTTTACTTTCATATGTGCAAGAGTTTCTTATATTTTATCATTGTTCTCACTCTTATTAAGAATCATGTTTTCCATTTTGGGTTTTGATCTTTGATCGTGAATCCAATTGTTACTTTTATAAATCATGCGACTCACATTTTTTAACGATGGAATTCAATTTCATGAAAATCATCCTTTAAAAAAAAAAAAAAAAAAAAAAAACACGAATTCAGAAGTGTTTCAAGCGAATCTTTACGTCTACCTTCCAAAATGAATTTCAAGAAAGCTTTGCTCAAGGCCCTCTCTACACGAAATCGCTTTCTCCGGTAGGATGAGGAGTTTATCCGAGATTGACATCTACCTCTTCTAAAAGATAAAAGTGTAGGCTCATGGAATTTGAGTATTAAGCATGCGTCAAGGCATCATAGGCACCGATTTTTCACAGAGGCAAAATGAAGCTGAATTTCGTTCTAAAAAGTTTCTTTATTTGGAGATTGGGCTTCGCCAGCACCAAATTATTTTTTATGAGTTTTATCAAGAGCCGCATCATATGTTACTAAAAGGCTAGTATTAGGGCTCTTGTGCATTTTGGCAAGTAAGCATTTGAACATTTGGCTGTAAGAGTTTTCTGCAATCAACATTAGAGATTCGTGATGCAAATGCCTTAGGTGCCAAAATAGCCCTCACTTTGCATGATGAGACAAATGAAGGGAGTTGCCAAGTATTCAAAAGGGCGAATTCGAAGGAAGAGTAAACTGTATCGATTCCAATTATCTATTTATGATACCGTTTCTAACATGATTTTCTTTTTATTGTCAAGGAGACATCAAGATTACCAAGTTTTGTAACATTCCAATAAACGCGATGGAGCATTATTGAGTCTCGTTCATCTTAAACAAAGAAAGATTTAAATAATGAAACAGATGGGCAATATTATCCATTCCTCCATGAGAGATGCCTTGGGATGTTGATTGCCCGACTTTGAAAAGGATGTATCATGTTCCTAAACTTGATTCTCTTCAGCATAAAAAAAAGAAAAAATGAATGACATGTCCTTTTCTTTGATACATGACAAATTTGAACAGAACAATGTTTGTCAAATAAAGAGTGGGAGAGCAACGTTTGGTTTAGAGAAAAACCTCTCATTCCCCCACCAATGAAGGGTGCTGGAACAACATTGTCAAATTCATCAAGAAGGATGTATCGTTCCTCAATTGAACCTAACTAAGAATGGAGATAACTCGTTTCATCTGCCCCTCTTACAGGGTGATAAAAAAAGGTTGCATCTTGACCGTAGAAGCTGTGCCTTCTACCAAGGAATCAGGAAAACGTCAAACACTTAAAGGCGAATGCAAGGGAATGGTATTGTCGAGCTACCAAATATCCACGAAGGTGAATCCAAGAGATGTTAGCCCTCAAAGGATAAAAGCGAGTGAAGGGTAATAATGTATCGTTTCCAACATTTCAACTCCTAAGGATTTTTGCACTAACATATTCTTTTACATTCTTTACAGGGTTACCGGGTCCCCATGCCGCAGGTAAGAGAATTTCATTACAAGGAAAAAAAAAAAACATTCGGCGCTTTCTTAGAGATAAGTGCATAAATGAAAAATTTTAAAAAATTTCTTCAAACTTTTTAAGCATCATTTTTATCTCAACATTGTTTTCTCGTTTTATGGGTTATTCATTTTAAATCAAATTTCCTTATGAAGATTTATCTACTCAGATGATCTCGACAAAGTGAAATGGAGATGTTAATCGTGCCAAACGAGAAGTGCTTAGGATGAAGAAAGGCAAGCTCATTTCCAAACACGTCCTTCAAACACTTTTGAGAGTTGAGCGAAAAACAACCTTCTCTTAGGACAAAATGATTCATTTGCATTAAGCGCAAAGATCGAAATGATAAAGGCGTTTCCTTCATCAAACCCAAGCATTGCACTAATCTCTTACTACCCCTTTGGACCAAATAAGATGATCTTTCAAAGTACCCCTGTTGAGAACGACCCTACATTGGGGCAGCATAGGAGGTTATGATTGTGTTGTAAAGTGAAAGATTGAGAAAGATTCTATTACTTTCACTTGCATCAATCTTCTGGTGATAGCTTTAGAGGAATTCTCATTAAAGCTTGACTCACCCCAAAGTGAAGAAGAGCATTTCCTTCTCTATCCAAACACTAATACCCATTGGTTAAATCAATTTGGGCCTGATTATTCATTTCTGAACCCCAAGCGATGATCATCTCCCTTCACTGGGGCAAGGCATAAGAATTGATCAAATACAATGGACAGTCACGAGAAAATGTGAAAAGCATCTCGAAAGTCATAAGAGCTCCAAAAGTTCAAAAAACAAAAAGTTCGACAAACTAGGGGGCATGAAAAAGTAGTGTGCCTAGTAAAAGCAAGGCCAATGTCTGTCAAGAAAAAGAGCCAAAAGGCTGCATCTTATGTAAAAAAAATGATGATCAAAGTCAAAGTGCCTGCGAAAAAATCATCGCAAGTGCAAAGAAAATTAGAAAAAATAGCAAAGCTCCCATGTGAAAACGATTAGTCAAGAGACTTTCGAGATGCGCTCTGTTTCAAAAGACAAATGATTTCGGAAGATCGAGTGACCTGGTCACGATGCCATGATGATCACCAACTCTTAAAAACCCTCTGAAAAGTTTAAGCCTTTCGAGCCTCTCCCGAGCCAACATTACAACCCTCTTCCGAAGTCTCTTCTGATTGGGATGGTTGGAGTGAAAATGAGAATGCCACAAAGAAGCTATTGCTTGAAGGAGTGGAAGTAATTCTAACTTGTCTTATCTTCCAAGTTCTCGACTTGTAAACCCGATGAATACAGCGACAAATGTTCATTTACCTGGCCTCAAAGCAATAATTCCTTTGTGTAAGCCCTAACCGAGCCTATATTGCGGTCCTTTCAAAAGACCTTTTTGATCGATTAGATTGTGCTCATTGCGAATGTTTCTGAAAGCCTTTGACGTGGGTTATGTGAGATATCCTCAGCAATCAGTTACTTCTCACGCGAATGGATGGGATCAAGCAGCCATTTTGTCGAGAGTGTGTGAGAAACCCTTTCTAACTAGGAAGCTTTAGTTTGGCATGTTTAATGAGCCTTTTTCATGAGTCGTAGCCGTTCTGATAAGAACTTGACTCCTAGAGAATTTGATGATTAATGATACATCCCCAAGCAAGATGACAATTTTGCGCTACATGATGCTAATTGACATTGAATTTTTTTTTTTAAAAGTCGAACTTAGCTTGATTAGCTTGTTCAATTAATGCCGTAATATTGCCAATACGTCTCTTGATGACATCTCTAATGACACTTGCTCAAGTTGAGTTTGACAGGATTCCTCAATGAAGCCATGCAATTTTCAAGGGGGTAGCGGATGCTTCCCTAAAAACCAAAGGTTAATGGTTAGCCTTAAACCATGTCATCTCCAAAGGTTCATGGTCAACCTTAAACCATGTTATCTCCAAAGGTTTATGGTCAGCCTTAAACCATGCCATCTCCAAAGGTTCATGGTCAACCTTAAACCATATCATCTACAAAGGTTCATTGGTTTTCCTTAAATCATGTATTTTCATCATCTGGTCGAAACCCGTTTGTACACGGCGAGACCTTCCTTCCGGTCGAAACCCGTTTGTACACGGTGAGACCTTCCTCCTAGTCGAAACCCGTTTGTATATAGTGAGACTACCAAACCCAGTCGAAACCCGTTTGTACACGGTGAGATCCCATTTCCAATTGAAACTCGTTGTTACATGGTGAAACATCATTCCTCCCCTTCATCTTCTTATGACACGGTGAGTTTTGTAGCCCGGAGAGCTTTTGTAGCCCGGAGAGCTTTGTAGCTCAGAGTCCTTTTATGACACAGTGAGCTTTGTAGCCCAGAGAGCTTTTGTAGCCCGGAGAGCTTTGTAGCCCAGAGTCCTTCTATGACACGGTGAGCTTTGTAGCCCGGAGAGCTTTTGTAGCCCAGAGAGCTTTGTAGCCCGGAGTCCTTCTTATGACCCGGTGGACTTTCCGTAGCCCGGAGTCCTTCAACCCCCTTCTTATGACCCGGTGGGCTTTCTATAGCCCGGAGTCCTTCAACCCTCCTTCTTATGACCCGGTGGGTTTTCCGTAGCCCGGAGTCCTTCAAGCCCCTTCTTATGACCCGGTGGGCTTTCCGTAGCCCGGAGTCCTTCAACCCCTTCTTATGACTCGGTGGGCTTTCCGTAACCCGGAGTCCTTCAACCCTCTTTTTATGACCCAGTGGGCTTTCCGTAGCCCGGAGTCCTTCAACCCCTTCTTATGACCGGTGGGCTTTCCGTAGCCCGAAGTCCTTCAACCCCCTTCTTATGACTCGGTGGGCTTTCCGCAGCCCAGAGTCTTTCTTTCTCTTATTGACAAGACGCGCTTTCATAGTTATGAGTCCTTTCTGTCCACCTGACGTGTGCCTATGCACCTAGGGTCTCTCTACCGTCGAAATAATTTAGGTGTCTTCTGTCTTTGAACGCAACCTCTTCGAGCTCCCATTCAAAGAGGGGCAACTGTTGACACCTAAATTTTCCCATTTTCTTTTAGGATTTAATTGTGTACGGAATTAGGAATTAGTCTTTTTAAAATTAAAAAAAAACAAACAAACAAAAACAACAAAAAAAGAGAAAAACAAAATGTGGAAGGGGCCGGGCCGGATCTCACCTTGGCCCGGCCCATCTGCCTTCTCCCTCCTCCATCTTCGGAAACCCTAGCAACCGAAAGAAGGGGAGCTGGAGCAACAGAGGAGTGAACAGGGAACACAGGAGGAGAACATAGCACAGAGAGAACAGCAAAGAGAAGAAAGGGAGAAAAAAAAAAAACAAGGAAGAAGAGAGAGAGCTCGAAGAGAAGGCGGCGGCGGTGGCAGTGCCGCTCACACGAACACCGCACCTCGCCGCGCGGCCTCCACCGCCGAGCGAGCCCCGCACCGGCCCACGCCTCCGCTTACGCCCGGGGAGCGTCTCCGGCGCCATCCCTGCGGCGGCCGAAGGCTGCGCGGCCGCTCCCGCTCTGCTGGCCACCACTGCTCCGCGCCCCTGAAGTCACAAAGCCGCCTCTGCCTAGATCTGCCGGCCACGCCTCTACCCAGATCTGCCGTGCCGGAGCGCGACCCCAAAGCACCGCGCGTTTGCGCGTCGCCATTGCTGCAATCCAAGCGACCCACTGCACCAGCAGCCCACCGCGCTCTTCCTGCAACGCTGCTGCTACCGACGGATCTGCTCGCTTGTAGTGCCTCCGCCGTGACTCCACCTGCAGAACCCGACGCCGAGCCACCGTGCACCTCGGCCGCGCCTCCGCCAGT
Organism: Eucalyptus curtisii; assembly: GCA_017140595.1. Classification (NCBI taxonomy): domain Eukaryota; kingdom Viridiplantae; phylum Streptophyta; class Magnoliopsida; order Myrtales; family Myrtaceae; genus Eucalyptus; species Eucalyptus curtisii. Next base: position 38,206,661 of record CM029500.1, on the reverse strand, counting down.
CACCTCTGAGTCCCGACGAAGCCAGATCTGAGCTGTTCATCGCAGCACGGCCACGCCAGCAGCCGAAGCTCTGCCCATCCTCCCCGACGCCGTGTCGAGTTAGCCTCCACCTGCAGAACCCGCGAGCGTCGCCAGTAAGCGATGCCTTGTCGCCGCCGCCTCCTCAACCATCAACGACACCGTCGGTCCGCGCTACCTCCCGCTGAGCGCCTCCTCAGCCAAGCCGACGCCCTCGTCACCGTCCCTCCAGCCACTGTCGCGCTCCGCCTCACCTGCAACCCACGAGATCCCGGCGAAGCTGCTGCTCCGCCCGTGATTTGCTCGCCCGACGCCACTCCTCGGCCGTAACCCGACGCGGCCCTGCGGTGCCTCCGCCCGCAACGCAGTCGCCGTCCCTATTGCTGCTGCTATCGTCCGCCACCCGTTGTGCCGCAGTCGCCGAGTCGCCGGCGTCCCGAGCATCCTCCTCCGGCGCCGCAAAACAGCAGGGGTGAGAGGAAGCGAACCGAGTCTTGGCTGGGTCGGGCGAAAGTGAAACGGGTAGGATTTTTTTGAACGATTTGGGCTTGAGTTTAGGCTTTTTGCTTGTGGGCTTGGGCTGTTTTTACATGTGGGTGCTATTTTTAAAAAAAAAAAAAAAATTAGATTAGACTGGGCCTGCATATCAGGCCCAGCCCGGCTGGTTTCTGCTAGCTTGGGCCGCTTGGCCCAATTCAATCCGGGTTCGAGCCCTTTGGCCAGATCCTGGGCCTTTTGCACTGAACCAAGTCGGACCCAACTCGGAGATCCGACCCGTTCATTTTTTAAATATATTATATTATTATAATATTAAAAAATATTTTAAAAAAATAAGAAATGATAAAAAAATATTTTTTAAAAAATTAAAAGAAATTCGAAAATTAAAAAATGCAGGTTTCGATTAAAAATTTTTAATTTAATTTTTTTAAAAAAATTTAAAAAGTTTAAAAATATTGAAAAATCCAAAAATGCAGGTTTTGATTAGGAATGACCATGTATCTCCTTTATAATGTAATTAGGCCTTCAATTACTCGTATATTGATTATATTGCATGTTTAATTTACCTATTTAATTACGTTTGCAATTGCTTAATGTCATGTGTTAGTTTTATTGCAATTAGGATCTTGATAGTTATGATTGTTACCTTAATGATTGCCTACTTGCATGATCACCTCACATGTTAGTGGATAGGTATAAAGTCAATCTAAAGCCTGCCAAAAAATTATTTTGTTATAATGAACAAGATTAGGTACCGAAATGGCACTAATTAGTCAATTAGTGTAATCAAGTTCCCGACTCTAGATTCTCTGGTTGCGTAGGAAGTGTGGCATACTCCCGTGCCTCACTTGGTTTCTAGCTGACCCCAATAGGCTAGTGGCGACTCCTTATTGCGAAATTGTTAAAATATCCCAATGTCACGTGGGGTATGGGCTTGGGAGAGCCCGCGCCTAATCATGGGCCTTAGACTCGTCCTTTAGACAATACCCCTAAACCTGTTCCCTCCCCCCGAGGGTAGGTCACGACACCCGTCATGGCTAGAATAGCGTTATTGGATACTCGGTTCGAATACCAACATGCCTGTATTGGCACTGTCCAAACACTTTGAATGCTAGAACAGTCTTTGTAACCTTATATCTAAACTTCAATATCACTCTTTCAGACCCCCAGTCACTCTCCTTTGTAAAAGTCCGATCTGGCTCACTGGAGCTCCTCAGACCGCTGACTCTATTGCAGCAACACTGCACTACCAAATGGTTTATCAAGTACAGAACCATGCTCTTGACTTGAATTTCCACAATGGGAATGAAGATGCTCTATTCATCTCTATGCAGCATGATCAAGCATCCTACATTCATATTCCCAAACAAATCCCAAAAGAGAAGCTGGCCAAGCTCCTTCCAGAAACCTAGATTACCAACTATGAAAAAACTACATCAGAATAACAAGCATTTCTAGTCCTCAGACTCCAAATTCGTCAGAAAGAAAGATGACACTATTTCCATCAAATTTGGCAAGGAAAATGAAGAAAATCTTTCTATCTTCCAGACCCTCTTCATGATTGAACCTTGTGTTCCTGAGTTAGTTTCCGAGCCAAATCCCAAAAGACTTGTCCAATATTTTCAGAGTAATGGAGACCTTGTGTGACATCCCAGATTTTCAACCATGCTTTCTACTGAATAAATCGGGCATTTCATTAACGCGCCTATAGGACTATTCTCAGAGCTGATCAGTCTTGAGATAACTAGATTATCTAGGGAAACCATTAAGAAATTTTAAGGCAATAGACTTGAGAATTCGACTAGGAATCAGCTTCTTGACCATGTTCATCTTTAGAGACTATTACGGCATAGTTAAAAATCAATTTGAAATCAGAGATAGACTGGTTTGACGAGAGATGTGTGGCTAATCGTGGGTGATACCACTAAATTGGAAAATTCTCGTCTGCTTAGGCACTAGGCTGATTTTCTTATTGTTTTGGTACCCTGTGTCTGTATTTGGACCCTCGAGATTTTCACGACAACCGAGAGTCGCCAATGAGTCGAGTGGATTCATAGTGGCTCGAAAAATATCGACCACGGGTCATTTGCATTAAAATTTTCGGAAAGTTACCCGGTAGCTTAGGTTACGCTAAAAACGCGCCAAGTTGAAATTAACTGTGAATTCAAGTCCGATTTCAGAAATTGAAGATTATGTCATGTCACAATAAATTATAGGAGTATCGACTCAGTCTCAAAAGATTTTTTTGATGCCCAAGACTTTTTGGGAAAAAGTCATCGCCGAGTCGTTTTTTTGCAGATAAAGTCGGTAATTGTTTTTGGTCGCAAATTTTGGAAAGCAAGATGGATTCTTGGATGAGGAAAAATATCCATGGGAGCATGGAGGCATCACTTGAATTTATAGAGGCCATATGAGATGGATTTGAGATGGGATGAGTGTCCAATTTGAAGCCAAGACTTTAAAATTCGTAGCTCCCCCTTTCACCTAGCCAAATGGACCACTTCATGAGTTGTGAGAAGTGTGTGTGTGTGGCTCATTTGTAGCCAAGGAACCTTGGCTTGATGGGCAAGCTTGAAGGGGACAATTTGGTGGAAATATTGGCCATGTGGACCCCATGTCTCCTCATCTCTGTCTTTTCTCTCTCTCTCCTTTCACCGGCCAAAACACTCTCCTATCCTCTCCATTCTCACCGCCCATAGCAGCAAGAAAGAGACCAGCAGCCGTCGCACACCAAGCCGCCGCCAGAGTCGCGCCGCTCACCGCCGTTCGTCCCGCCCGCGCGCTGTCTACTCTCGACCCCGCCTCCTCACGCCGTCCAACAGCTCCCTCTTGCTGTCCCGAGCTTAGCCGGGGCTGTCCATAGCCGTTTCTTCGCCGATAAACCTCCATCTAGGCCCGGTTTGGCCTATTCTATCTTTCCCAAGCCTCACCGCGCTAAACCGAGCTGTTTTCTCTCCATTTCCAGCAGCGACCAGCAAGCAAAAAAGTGGGTCTCGCAGCCACTTGTAGGCCCGTTTTGAGGTGCTTACGGGCCTCAAACCCTAAGCCCACTTTGGAGAAAAAGTCCCTCGCAACGTTCCCGACATTTCAATCCGAGCGGATTGTTAAACGAGTGAGTTTAACTCACTAAACCCCGCTTAGTTTGCTAATGATGCTTAGGGGTTGATTAGTGTTAATTAAGCATGATTAGGTGGTTAGATTAGTTTAGAACAATTAAATTAGTGACTTAACGATGTATGTTAGATGGTTAGATATAGTCATTAGCGAGTAGCTAGGATCAGATAATTATTGAATGAACCTCGAAAATTTTTCAAGTCCGTCTCGGCCTCTAATTAGGCAGTATGGGCCTAAATTGGATTTATTGCCAATTAATAATTAATTTTCGAAATTAATTATTTATTTATTTATTTTTCCGAAAATTCAACCGGGATGGCCGGTGACCGGAATTTTATGCCAATTGTCGTGGTGTGGTCCATTTATTTAATTGAGCTTTATTTTGTGCTGAAATGATTTATTTGTGAATTTAAGATTTAATTCCTAAATTAAATAAATTTGGAAAAATTAATTGAAAAATAACCGGGCATTAGTTGACAATGCCAAAAATGTTTTGTGGACTACAGAAAATGGTTGGAATTATAGAAAATGAAATTATCATATTTTGGCTAAAGCCGACCGTGTACCCACACACGACATTTTATCGGAAATGATAAAAATGGTAATTTGATTGTTTGTTTGGAATGACATGTATACCAGCTCGATGACTCTACTGATCATCTTGAGACAGTACGATACTATATACTGGCTCGATGACTCTACAGATCATCTTGAGACAGGATGATATTATATACCGGCTCAGTGATTCTACATATTATCTTGAGATAGTACGGTATGATATATCGGCTCAATAATTCTACAGATCATCTTGAGACAGTACGGTATGATATTGACATATCGACTTGATAACTCTCTTTGTCATCTTGAGACGGTACGGTATGATTTGACAACTTGATGACTCTATATGTCATCTGGAGATAGGATAACATACTATCTACATACTAGGGTGAGTAGTCTTGGATGTTGATCAAACTTACAGATAGTATGGAAGGGGCCGACCAAGAAATTGTCTGGATGACATGTAATCGACTAGGTCGATTGATCGATGATTCGATCTGATTGGGTGATGTGATGTGATCGTGTATATTTGATGTATATATACTGACTTGCAAGAGGAAACTGAGGCTAAGGTAAGCCCTCTAACTCGTGTTGTGCTTAGGCAGCCTAAGGTATATTGGCTCCCTAATCGGGTCTTAGGGGGTAGAACTTGCTGAGACGTAGTCTCATCTCGGTTGTGGGACAACATTTCAGGACTCTGATGAGGAACCTGAGGAGAAAGAACCCGAAGATGAGTACCTGGAGGAGAACCCTGAGGATGGTCCAGAGTAGGATCCTGATGAGGATTGAGACTCCACTCCTATCTGATGACTTTTGCTGTGAAACCTGTTTGAGTAGAAACTGACCTTTTTGTATGGCTTGTATATGTATATGTATGATTGAGTTGTTATAAATGTACATAAGGGTGTTGGTTTTTAGGTTCAAGTTTCTAGTCCTACTTGTCTATTACATTGCTTTATTGTCTGGGGATTCTTATTATATGCTTCCGCATGCATAATAAAAACGAAAGGGTCGATGATACGTCCTAGGACATCACTATTAAATCGACTCAAGATGAGGGATGGGCACGCATTCGAAGATCGGGGCGTGACACCTTGTCCATTACTACAAGGACCGATATGGTCACTATTTTTAGGACCCTTTTTGTCAATGCTCTCATTGTACAAATTCTCCCGACGAAGTAGACTCAAATGCAAGACCCCAGCGGAAACACAAGAAGTCAAAGGATACTATGTACCAAAGGTACTTGAATGGAGACTCCTCCATTGATACTCTTGGTGAATGTGATAAATTCCAATTTATGGTTTCTTATGCTCCAATTCCACTACTAGAGTTCACTACTCCACCCTCCATTTCACCAGCTCCACCGTCATCACCTCATCCATATAAAAAACTAGTAATTTCCCCGTTCTATAAGCCATTTCTAAAGTGGGCAAAAAAATATTCTTACCCACTCGAGATTCTAGAAGAAACAACACACAACTCTTCCATTGCCATGTTCCAAGAGGCAGATTTTCCTCCTCTTGTTCGAGAAAATTCGAAACTTTCATTCCCTACCCTAGAAGAATTCATCGACCCACAAGGCAAATATAGACATGCTCCCAAAGTACCTGCCCCCACTGATGTGGACAAACATAGAAGACAAAAAAAGACTCATATTGCCGAAGCCGTCCTAAATTGGCAATCGGAGACTCTTTTAGCACACAACAATGCGTTCAAAACAATTGACTCCAAAATTATGAATATGCAACGAGATCTTCGAAGATATGATGAAACCACCAAAAAGATGCTTTCGGAACTCCAGAAAAGGCTTCATGCCTTGGAATCCAAACAACATCTAGGATATCATCATCTTGAAAGCCCCAAGGTGGAAATAGAAAAACTCAAAAGGCAAATCCAACTCCTTGAAGAATGAATGTTCAATTCTTTCAAACCCATTTCCGACTACATTGCGGGCAGAACATTCGCTTCCTCCACCATTTCAGAATACATCTATCTTTGTCGCCCTCACAGAAGCTCCCACCAAACAGGATAAGACAGATGTGGTAGAAATGTGAAATTGCCTTAAAGAACTAGATCGAATAAGGAAAGAGAAGGGAAAAGAGAAGATGCCTGAAGAATTCTTGATAGCTATAAGAGAAAAGCCAAATCAAATGATTCTATCCAATCCCAATCCGTTAGAATCATTCCTAAGAGATCTGGCTAATCAGGAAGAACGGCATGATCCTATTACCTTGAAAGATCATATATTATTTCCATCAAAATCAGTTTTTCCAAACAACTTTGATACTGAATCAGACTCGGTATCCCTCTCATCCTCTTCATCCTTCTCAAACCCTACTATTGATTTCTTTCACATTGCACTGATAACTTCATTAATATTCGTGGCTAACCCTCCGGACCAAGATATAGAATCCAACCCTTATAAACCAGAGGTTGTTCAACCAAACAATCCTTCTCAGCATATGACTACTTCTTCCAAACAGTTTTTCACTATTGATGATATTCCATATTCCAAATGGCCATAAAGATTTGAAGAATTCCATACTTGGTTAAATGCCCAAGCTCTTACCAATCATGATAAATATGATGTCATTTTTGGTTTTGTCACAAGGTTTACAGGTAGCCTTAAACATTGATGCAATTGGTAACAGAATAAGACCAAGTTCAATTTCTGCTTTCACCTGACTTTAGCCATGCCATTACCCTCCTCTACCATTTTTTCATTAGAAAACATTCTAACCTTCATTAGCTTAAAAGGAGAGAATTTTTTGAAAGGAAATGCTGCTCTCTCTAGAAAAGGCATCTCGATAAACATTATCAAGAAATGCTTAAGCTTTTATATGGTATTAGAGCTTATCCAAACCTAAAACAAATTTTTCTGACTTCCATCCCCAAAGAGTTATCCTAGCAAGTTGAGAAATCTTTTCTCAATAGACAAAGGAGAATTGCGGACATTCCTTTGGGAGAAATACAACAAGAAATCCATTTGTGCCTTGATAATTTGTGTTTAAAGTACCAAATGATTCAAACTTATCTCACGGACAACAGAGAACTTGATGGAGCCTATTCTCGCCAGAAGCTGAAGATCAAATGCTCCAAACAAGATTGTGACGGTTCTTATGGAAAGTCTTCTAGAAAGAAGAAGCACTTCAAAAAATTCTAGATAAAGAAATCCAAACATGGATCTAAGCACTTTAGGAGAAAAAAGAAATGGCAATTCCTACGCAAAAGGAAAGATCGTTCATGCCACAAGAAATCAACTCGATGCTTCATTTGCAACGAAAATGGTCATTTTGCCAAAAATTGCCCCCAAGCAAGGAAATGTCAGAATCGTCTGATACACCACATAGAGATTGAAACTGGTATTTCACTTGAAAATGATGATATTAAATCTCTATTCTCTACAGAAGAAGAACCATCTAAACAAACTCTTTGTGTCATTCCTTGTTACCAAACTCCCAGCGAAACTGACTCAGATTCAGATTCTAAAAACCTTTTTCACATATCCCTCACTTCCTCAGAACAAAACCCTGACTTATTTTCAAGCCAAATCCATTGTCCCCATTTTCCTGTGAAAATTTTCACTTCAAAGTTTGTCAAACCCATCACTGTCATTGTTCTCATAGATACAAGTGCAAGTTGTTCAATCCTCGACACTAAAGTTCTTCCTGAAGAATATTGAACTTCCTGTGTTCGATACTTCAATTCTACCTCAGGAGATACTTTTTCTACGAATGTAAAAACTACCCCAGTAACTGTCTAGTTTTTTCCCCAATGTTCTATAACCACAAAAATCTTTGGATCTAGTCTTCCTAACAAAGACCTAATCATCAGTTGGGATATCATGACTCAGATTTCTCAACTTCGTATCATTCTTGAAAAATGTCTTAAATACAAGGATCAATTCTCATAATTTGTCAATATTCAAAGACTTTTTTTCATCCAAATGAATCTGTTAGATCCGATCATGTAGAAGTTGTTAGAATCCTGTTCAGAATCTCATTCAGAATTCTCTCAGAAATGTTCTCATCCTTTTATGGAAAAATCCGGAATTCATTTTTCGTCTTCCCTTCAAAAAGAACGAAGACATTAATCCAACCAAGGCAAGTCATATGGGAATGAAGCCAGAAAACCTGGTCTCGGCTTAGAAGGAATGCTCAGAACTGTTGCAACAAAGCCTTATTGAAATTTCGAATTCTCAATGGGCTTTTGAAGCCTTTTATGTCAATAAACGTGCCGAGCAAAACAAAGAAAAGATGCGACTAGTAATAAACTATCAGCCTCTTAACCTTTTCCTTCAATATGACAAATCCCCTTTACCTTCCAGAAATTCCCTCTTTACCGGATTATCCAAAGCTCATATTTACTCCAAATTCAATCTCAAATTCGGATTTGGCAACTGGGTATGACTCAAGACAGGGTTCTGTATTTCGAACCAACATTTTCAATGGAGAGTTCTTCCTTTTAGATTAAAGGTAGCTCTATCCTTATTCCAAAAGGCCATGTGTAGAATTTTTCAACCAATCCTGTCAAGTGCAGCAGTATACATTGATGACATCTTGCTCTACAGCCCTGATGAGGAATCTCACTGCCAACTTCTTGGGCAGTTTGTAGACATTGTAAAGGAGCATTGGATTATGCTTTCTCAAAGAAAGATGAATATAGCCCAAACAGAAATTGAATTTCTTGGTATGCACCTTAACAAAGGAACAAACTATCCAGGGTCACACATTGCTCAGGAACTACTAAAATTTCCTGAAAAGAACTTCATGATGAAGCAAGTTCAGCAATTTCTTGGGATAATTAATTATCTCAAAGACTTTGTTCCAAACATTGTAAAACTGTTGATTCCACTGCAATCAATGCTGAAAAAAAATCCCCCACCTTAGGGAAAATTTCAGACTAAAGCAGTTGATGAACTTAAGGAAATCATGCAAACTCTTCCTCCATTGCAAATCCCATCAACGGGAAAGAGAATTCTCCAGACTGACGCCAGTGATGAATACTTGGCAGCCATCATATTCGAAGAAATTGATGGTAAGAAACACTTGTACATGCTTATAAAAGTGGCAAATATTCTCAGGCTGAAATGTATTATTCCACTTTCAAAGAAATCTTGACGGTGAAAAATGGAATAAAAAAGTTCGAATTCCATCTCATCGACCATCCTTTCCTAGTAAAATTGGACATGGCATCTTTTCCCCAAATGACTAAGTTTAAATAGAAGCATATTCCACATTCTCAACTACTTTGATGGGCTGAATGGTTTTCAAAATACTCTTTTGAAACCAAACACATTGCTAGAAAGAAGAACGCGATTGCTGACTTCTTGTTAAGACCAAAAGCACCAACAGAAATCAACATGTATATCATAAGGCATGCTTTTCATATTTGTCACCACAATGAAAAGTATAAGATCGAAAGAATGCAAGATTGGCCAAGCTGGCAATACCCCCAGGAGATTGTTGAACAAATCCAGAATGACAGCTTCATTGAAAATCTAGAAAGCCTTATGTGGCAATGCCACACAGATCTATTCAGACTCTATGGAGGTTCGATTCTTTATCCTTTTGGATTAAATTCCAGTTATCTGTTCATTCACCCTCTAATCTGGAAGGAAGATGACTTCCCTGATCAACTACAATGGTTATTATAGTACTTAACTAATAAGTACTTAATAGCTATTGAAATTCCCACCAGAAGGTTCATTGCCAATTTAACCAGGATATTCAGACTCAAACGAAACACTAAAAATAAAAGTGATAGAAATCTCTTAAATTTCCTCAATTGCTTTTATCCTCCTACTCACTGGAAGCATCTTCTACAGCAAGAAATGAGAACTGTCCGACCAGACCCAAAAATCCACACCGTTCTATTCTTTAGACCATGGGCTTTTCTAAAAAATAATGGCAGCATCACCAATGCCTTATAGATTATAGGAACCACATCCTATAAACCTCAACTGCACCTTAAGGAAGCTCGGATTTACAAATCTTTTCCAAGACCTGTTGATTGCTATGAACACTAGTACCGAGAACTCCAAAGAGTTTTGTGCCAAGAAAAGAAAACCATTCCTGAAGATGTATGGAATTATAATGTACCCACTGCATGAGGTCATTATAGACTTACACCAAAAGCCAAAAAAGCACTAGAAAAATTCAGACATGGTGCAAAGACAACTCCATCATCACATGAGCAAGAGATGACAGATACATATGACCCTGCACAATCATCTCAAGACCCTTACGCACAATGGGGGGTCCTCTCTCTCAAAACCCCTATGATCAATGACCCATGTCCTTATCTCTAGGAATGGACACACTATGCTCAACCATCTAATTAGCCTTAGCTAAACATGCCTGCCGACACTACATGATCTTCTAGGAATCATGAAGAAGGATCTTCATCAAACGAGGCAAACAGGTGGAATACTCGAACTCTCTCTAAAGATCCACTTGCAGGAGTTGAGAAAAAATACGAAGAACATCTTCTAGCATAAATGCATAGTTCTGATGACTCAGACTACGACTACAATGCCCATGACAAAAGTGATTGCTGACTGTAGCAAATCACTGTAGCAAGTCACTATAGCAGTAGGCTAAGGAAATCGCTATTGATTGTCATTGTTCATATCGCCGAGAATAATTCCCTACCGGATTTTCCGGAGCCTCTATTTATTTCAGGACCCGTGACCCTGGTCCTTATTTATGTGTGACATCCTAATGTCTATAAAAAGTAAAGTGGATGTAATGTGTTGGGCAGAGTCCCTTGAAGTAAAGTGAGTGTTTTGTTAAACTCTCAATATCTTTCTAAACACTTCTTGTTCTCCAGTCTGGTAGGATCCTCTAAGAAATGCAGCTCGAATAATTAGAAATGTTACCATCCTAGCATCTCTGAGTGTTTCTAGGCTCTGAACTAAAAGTCAGAGTGATTTTCTGCTAAAAGGATGTCCCTGAAAGGCTTGAACAAGAGGTTCGCCCATGCTAAGTCTAGGTCCTTTCATGGTAAATCTAAGCATATTAATCTAAAATATGAGTATGTGAGACAATTGATTAAAAATGGTACCATAATAATTGTCTACGTGAGATCAAGCAGTAATCTTGCCGATCCCTTGACAAAGTTTTTACCATGAGATGTGGTAAAAATGACCTCACAAAAAACGAGGCTAAAACCCTTTATTGAAAATCATCAGCAATAGTAACCCGACCTTTTTCAGAACATCAGCAGTTACAAAATTTAATGAGTAAGAACAAGTTATGAATGTGATTATTTGATACAAACATAGCCCCGATATGAGAAGTCATTATCGTTTGTTACGCTTTGTAGGTTGATTTGAATTATTAATGAAATATATTACAAATTTGTATTGTGTTAATTGTAATAGAAACACATGATAGACACTTCACCTATATGAGCTTAGAAGTGATGTTGCTTTTTATGAAAGTTAGGATTACTTTCTAGAAAGCTCATGAAACAGGATCAAGCACAAGGCCACAATAGCACGGAGTAATAAAAAACTTCTCGCTGAAACAAAAAGTTAATATATGTGCAATATGTCCGATTCTATTATTTAAAAGTACAAGTTTAATGCCAGGCTACCTGTTACTTTGATAAAGTTTTAAGATACTTGCACTAAATAAAGTTTAACTCAAAAGAGACATTTATGTATGTATATTAATCTTATGAAAACTTTGGCGGTATATTTTTAACATTTTATTTTTGCTTTTTGTTTTACAAACAAAGTGGGGATTTTGGTAGTTTTTTTGTAAAACAAATTAAGAGGTGCCTTGTCCCGTATCAAAAAGACGTAAGTATGCACATGAACAAGATTTGGCACTAATCGATGATCATTATTTTTTATTTATTGGAAAATTCAGATTTATTTTAATAAAATTAACCATTGCTTCCAATTAAAACAGTGCGATTGTTCAAAAGGAGTTACGGTTATATTTTTATTTATTATTTATTTTATTTCGAATTTTATTAGTTTCTTCCAAAGGTTATCTCAAAGTTCGTATCTATTCAAACATAACTTCTTAATCCTTAGAATATTGTGTCTATTCAACTATAACTTCTTGTTTTTGTTATAAATTACTGAACGTGTCTATTCAATCAAGGTCTTCCTCTTCCCATTTTTATTTCAAAAGATATACAGCCATATTTTCCAATTGTTTTTCATGAAAAACCCTGGAAAATGTTAGAATTGTTATCTAGTATTTTCATTTGAAATTTTATTATATCCTGGAGAAAATTTGCCGGTAGCCATTAACAACATTGTAAGACAAATAAATATTTAAATAATGTAATATCACGTCTCAAAATCTGATTGATTGCTTTAAAGATCCATCTTAATTACTTTATCCAATTCAAAGTCATATTCAAAGTCATCTTCATTACTCCTCCTCCAACACCAAGAAGAGCCACGTGTTATTTATGATCCCACATTTTGGACCCTCATTTTCTCTTTAAAGTGGCGGTTATTCAACATGCAGTTTTTCCACATACGTACCTTTTCGTGACAACCGCCCATTCAGTAACCGCCTTGATGGGAGGCGGTGTATAAAGGAACGATCGTTCATTCTAACGGGAAACTACAAGGTCTAACTCAAACTGTCTTATTGGGAATACACCATCAGTACGAGAGTGAATTGGGTTAGTAGCGTGTGCCCAATTTTCTTTGTATTTTCAGGTTTTTTAGACGAACGAGAACAAGAACAATGGCTGGAGGTTTGTCTATAAACAATCTTGGCTTCCGCATATGAATTATTTTGTCTAACATTTGGTATCAGAGCATGTTTAGTGCCTCTGCCTTGTTTTTCTCGAATTTTTGGTGTATTTTCGGGCATTTTTGAACATGAATAGTAATTCGGGATTTTGAGGCCAAGAGAAACTTGCCGATTCCGGGCAAAAATTCGGTGACCCACCTCTTGATTTTTGACCCATACGGTCACACCGCCATGAGGAACATTAGCCATGAGTTTTTCTGGTATATTGGTGTTCGCCGGAGGCTAAATGGGCGGCGAAAGTCATGGTGGTTGAGGATTTGCGTTTTTGGAGTTTTTCGTTTGATTTGAGGCCAATTTCTTGGTCATTTTCACTGAAACTTGGACCCATGTGGTCGTGCCGGCATGCTCTTCAAAACCCATCATTTATTTCGGTCTTAGATGGGCTGCCGAAGAAGAAACTGTGGTGAAATCGCGGCTGAAAACGGCGAAAAACCGGTGGAAATGGCTTCTGTCGCGCGGGGAAGAAGGCGTGTGGGGTCCACGTGCACGCTGCAGTTGTAGGCACATGAAACCCACGCGCCTCCAAGCGTGCGCCAAACCGTTGGCGCGTGGGGCTCACACGCGCAGAACTGCCCGCGGCAGTTGCAAGCCCGTGCAACGCACGCGCCTGAGCGATGGATAGGGTGCGTGCTCGGCACGCGTCTATGGGCTGGACGCGCACGTGCTCGCACGTGCCTGTCGTCTCCCACCCACGGCTGTTTTTACTTTTGTGCCCCAAACTTTTCATGTTTTTGCAGTCCTGCCCTTGGCCAATTTATTTACTGTTCTGCCCTTGGTACATTTATTAATTATTATGTTATTTCATGCATTTTTTTTTTGAATATTTTATGCATGAAATTAAATGTCCAATGATCCATATATTTAATTAATTAGAGAGTGACCACAGCATCTTTAATTAATTAAATTATATATTAAGAGCCTCCGGATCATATTTAGAAATGGACATCGATTGTGATTAATTATATTAATATGATGAATTTTATCCCACGGGAATTTTCATTATATTAATATGATTAATTAGGATGAAATATCATATTATTTTCTTAATTTACCCACAGGGATTAGGAAAAGGTATATAATATGGTAGTTTCTTCATGAAGTAATTATGAATCTATTTAAATTAAAAACTTAGCCCACAGGCAGTTTTTATGTTATGTGATTCAATATTCGTGACATGTTTACATTGGTAAAACATGATTTATGTATATTATGCCTCAAATTTTGTGACATAAGCATGATTATTTGATATGCAGTTTTACAACCTGTGAATTTCTCTGAATTTAAGTTTGATGTTCCCATACTGAATGGTGAGAACTATAAAGTTTGGAAGGAGTCAATTCTTCTTCAATTGGGGTGGTTGGACATTGACTATGCTATAAGGAAAGACGAACCACCTGCTCCTACTGATTCGAGCACTGCAGCTGAGATAACCCTTTATAACCAATGGGAGCGGTCCAACCGTGTTTGTGCTATGTTTATAAGGACTAAAATATCTCCTAGTATTCGTGGTTCGGTTGCTCAGCATAGCAATGCTAAGGCCTTATTGGAGGCCATAGATGCGCAGTTCGAAAGTTCTGAAAAGGCGCATGCCATGACCCTAATTATGAAGTTTTTATCAATGAAGCTCACTAGTGTCAAAGGTGTGCGTGAGCACATCATGCAAATGAGGGATATTGCAGCTCAGCTTAAGAACCTTGAGGTTGAGATATCTGAATCATTTTTCTTGTGTATTATGTTCTGAACACTCTCCCACAACAGTATGCACCTTTCAAGATCTCTTACAACACACATAAGAATAAATGGTCAATTAATGAGCTCATGACCATGTGTGTACAAGAGGAAGAAAGACTGATTTTGGAATTGGGAGAAAGTGCTCATTTGGCAACACAAGGAAAGAATAAGGGCCATGGCAAGCATAAGCGAAAAGGTAAAATACCTCCCCAAGCTGACATTAAGAAACAATCCAAATGTTTCTTCTATAAACAGAAGGGGCATATAAGGAAAGATTGTGTCAGATTTAAGGCCTGGCTTGAGAAGAAAGGTAATCCAATCTCTTGTGTTTGTTATGAATCTAATATGACTGATTAAGTCACAACACTTGGTGGATTGATTCTGGATCTACAATCCACATTTCGAATTCCTTACAGGGTTTTCAAAACCATAGGAAGCTAGTGGGAAGTGAACAAAGCATCTACTCAGGAAACAAGATGCGTTCACATGTGGAAGCTATTGGGAAATGCAGACTAGTTCTCAATAGTGGCTTTGTTTTAAATTCGGAAATGACCTTTTATGTTCCTAGTTTCTCTAGAAACTTAATTTCAGTTTCAAGACTTGTACATTTGGGTTACTCTTTTAACTTTTCATATTTGACATTCTGTTTATCGTTTAAATCTGAAATTGTTGGGAGTGGTACTTTGTTTGATGGTCTTTTTCAAATTAATTTACAAGACAATGCCTATTATGATGCGATGCATGTTCATGATAACGCTGGTATAAAACGATGTGTTGTGACAGAACATTCCTCTATGTTGTGGCACCGGAGATTGGGACATATCTCCATAGAAAGAATTAAGCGATTAGTAAATGATGGAGTACTTAGTACTTTAGATTTTACTGATTGTGATACTTGTGTGGACTGCATAAAGGGAAAGCATACAAACAAGTCTAAGAAAGGTGCCAAGAGGAGTACAGAAATATTAGAAATCATACATACGGATATTTGTAGTCCAGATATAGACTTGTGTGGTCAGAAATACTTCATCTCTTTCATAGATGATTTATCACGTTACATGTATCTCTACTTGATTCATAATAAGTATGAAGCATTAGATGCCTTTAAGGTATTTAAGGCGGAAGTAGAGAAACAATGTGGTAAGCAAATTAAGATCGTGAGGTCAGATAGAGGTGGAGAATTTTATGGTAGATACACTGAAGATGGACAAGCACCTGGTCCATTTACAAAGTTTCTTCAAGAGCTTGGGATAGTTGCCCAATATACTATGTCGGGTTCTCCGAACCAAAACGGAGTAGCGGAAAGAAGAAACCGAACTTTATTGGACATGGTGCGGAGTATGCTTAGCGGCTTCAAACTTCCTAAGTCCTTGTGGATTGAAGCACTTAAGATGGCAGTGTACATATTAAACCGAGTTCCGACCAAGGCTGTCCCAAAGACACCTTTTGAGTTATTTAAAGGTTGGAAACCGAGTTTGCAACATGTACGCATTTGGGGATGCCCGTCTGAAGTGAGAGTTTATAATCCACAAGAAAAGAAGTTGGACCCAAGGACCATAAGTGGGTATTTCATTGGATATGCCGAAAAGTCTAAGGGATACAGGTTTTATTGTCCATCTCACACCACTAGGATTATGGAATCAAGAAACGCTAAATTTCTTGAAAATGACTTGATTAGTGGGAGCCATCGATCGAAGGACCTTGATCCTAAGAAAGATCATACAGACGCTCAACCTTCCACCTCAAGTTTAAGGTTGATTGTTGTTCATGATGCCCCTTCAGCTCAACCGGCTATTGAACAACCAATCGGTGAAATTCCACAATCTGCTGATATTGATCCAATAGATCCGATTGTTCAGCAATTACTAGAAACTGTTGAACAACCAGTTGAACAACACACTCCTCAAGAGAATGTTGATGCAACATTGAGAAGATATGCTAGAATAAGGAAATCGGCAATTCCTAGTGATTATATTGTGTATTTACAAGAGTCTGACTACAATATTAGAGCTAAGAATGATCTCGAAACGTTTTCACAAGCCATGGATAGTGATAAATCCAATTTGTGGTACAATGCCATGAAGGATGAGATGAGTTTTATGGCATCTAACGAAGTCTGGGATTTGGTTGAGTTACCTGATGGTGCGAAGGCCATTGGTTATAAATGGGTCTTCAAAACTAAGAAGAATTCATTAGGTAACATTGAAAGATATAAAGCTAGACTCGTTGCCAAAGGATTCACTCAAAAGGAATGAATCGATTATGCGGAGACTTTTTCTCATGTATCTAAGAAAGATTCTCTTCGTATTGTTTTGGCATTGGTTGCCTATTTTGATATGGAATTACATCAGATGGATGTGAAAACGGTGTTTCTCAATGGAGAACTAGATGAGGAGGTTTACATGAAACAACCTGAAGGATTCCTCTCTAGTAAAGGTGAGCAATTGGTGTGCAAGCTTAAGAAATCTATATATGGCCTGAAACAAGCATCCCACCAATGGTACTTGAGGTTCCATGATGTCGTCTCTTCATTCGGTTTTGTAGAGAATTTCATGGATCAATGTATATACCAGAAGGTCAGTGGGAGTAAAATTTGTTTCCTTGTGCTGTATGTGGATGATATATTACTTGTAACCAATGATAAGGGGTTGCTACATGAGGTGAAACAATTTCTTTCTAAGAGTTTTGATATGAAGGATATGGGTGAGGCATCTTATGTCATTGGCATTAAGATCCAAAGAGATAGACCTCGAGGAATTTTAAGACTATCTCAAGAAACTTATATTAATAAGGTCTTAGAGAGATTTCGGATGAAAGATTGTTCACCAAGTATAGCACCCATTGTGAAGGGTGACAGGTTCAATTTGAACCAATGCCTGAAGAACGATCTAGAAAGGGAACAAATGTACAACATTCCATATGCTTCTGCTGTTGGAAGCTTGATGTATGCTCAGGTTTGCACTTGACCTAACATCGCTTTTGCTGTGGGAATGTTGGGAAGATATCAGAGTAATCCAGGTTTAGACCACTGGAGAGCTGCAAAGAAAGCTATGAGATACCTTCAAGGTACCAAAGACTACATGCTTATGTATAGACGAACTGACAACCTGGAAGTAGTTGGTTATTCGGATGCGGACTTCGCGGGCTGCGTTGATTCACGAAAATCAACATCTTGATACATTTTTATGTTAGCTGGCGGAGTCGTGTCATGGAGAAGTGCAAAGCAGACTTTGACTGCTACTTCCACTATGGAGGTCGAGTTCGTTTCTTGTTTTGAGGCTACCTCACATGGTGTATGGTTGAAGAGTTTCATTTCTGGGCTTAGAATTGTTGATTCTATTTCTAGGCCATTAAGAATGTATTATGACAATTCAGCTGCGGTTTTTATGGCTAAAAATGCCAAAAGTGGCAGTCGAAGTAAGCATATCAACATTAAGTATTTAGCCATAAGGGAACGTGTTAATGAGAACAAAGTGGTCATAGAACACGTTAGCACTGAATTGATGATAGCCGATCCTTTAACTAAAGGCATGCCACCGATGAAATATAAGGATCATGTGACTAGTATGGGAGTAGGTCCCATATTGTAATTTGTCGTCATATGGACGATTTCTGTTGTATGAAACTCTTATTCAGTTGTAATGTTGATTCTCAATTTGGTGTACACATTATGTTGTTTATGAGAATAACATTTAACCTTGATTCTGGAATAAACATAGGGTTTATTCATTAAGATGTGTTGTCACATATAGATTAAAGAAATAAGATGCATTGTGATACATGGAAGATATTACTCACTCTTAGATGACATGTCGCCATGATCCATGTGTTTTGTTTCTTTTCTTTAAGCATAAAGTTTTCGTGGAATTAGTTGGATAATCCGTATGATGAAAATGATGGGATCAAGTGGGAGAATGTTATTTATGATCCCACATTTTGGACCCTCATTTTCTCTTTAAAGTGGCGGTTATTCAACATGCAGTTTTTCCACATACGTACCTTTTCGTGACAACTGCCCATTTAGTAACCGCCTTGATGGGAGGCGGTGTATAAAGGAACGATCGTTCATTCTAACGGGAAACTACAAGGTCTAACTCAAACTCTCTTATTGGGAATACATCATCAGTACGAGAGTGAATTGGGTTAGTAGCGTGTGCCCAATTTTCTTTGTATTTTCAGGTTTTTCAGACGAATGAGAACAAGAACAATGGCTGGAAGTTTATCTATAAACGATCCTGGCTTCCGCATATGAATTATTTTGTCTAACACCACGACCAAAAGAAGTGCAAGGCTCGGCGCGCCGTCCACTGGCGCATGGAGCTCACTTCCTTCTCCAATTCCCATATCAAGCGCATCCCGGGGTACTACTTGGGAAAAAAAATGCATCCACAGGGTGTCGCGATTTGGAGCTTTTACGGGCTTCATGGAGTGGCCCGATAGCGTAGCATTACAGATTGATTCTTGCCTTTGAATGGAGGATTGCAGAGTGGCTTCTATGGAGCAAGAGGCGTTGGACGCTCTGATGCTTGCATGGGGATGTTTCTGCAATGCAAAATTTTTTTCTCTTGAGGCTTTTTTTGGTCTAAAATTGTACATTCATTCATTCATAAAAACGAGGATTACAAGAAGACGGTAGATAGGTTTCTTAACATAAAATGTTCGAATGGGGCTGGGAGGGATCAGACATCCAATTTGGGGGAAGGGTTTTGAGTCAGTGGGCTTTTGCTACCCAATATGTGGATGAGATGTTTCTCTTGAGGCTTTTGGTCTGAGCTTTTAGCTGTTCATGCGGTTGAGATGTTTACTGAATTGTCGCAGACACTGGGACCCGATGTTCGAGTAGAAAAGCGAACGCAGTTCAATTACATTGGTACTATTACATTTCACTCCTACATTTGGAGTGCGCGTGCGCACCTGCGAGAATCTTTTTAGCATTCTTGCCGGTTCACCTCTTATCTTCTTTGCCATGCTTGGCTATTGCCAAATGAGTTCTCGCTGTGCAAAACAGTTCTTGGACTGAGAAGCTCTTCTCCTGCAGCTTTTTCTTCCTTGGATTGAACATGACTATGTGAGCTTACACTTTTAAAATGCTTGGATGGTACTTGCAGTGTAGCTCCTTGAGCATATATTGAACTGCGTCAGATGCCGCCTCACACACAGCCACACGCTGCCTCGCTGCGAATCCACCAAGCCGGCCGTTGAGTGCTGATTTAGAGGGCAGAGATTACTTGGATTCGATTTGCTGTGTCGTTTCAAAGCCCCACAATTCTGGGAATTGCCTTTGATTTGCTTTGTCGGACTCCATAAGAGAGTTTCGGTGGTTGTTTGAGGAGGGGGAATTATTCCCAAAAAAAAAAAAAAAGTTCTTTTTTTTCTGTTCAAAGTTTATCTTTTTAGGCTGCATTATAGAGGGATGAGGTTTGATCTAGATCTTCAAGATTAATTTTGTCAGAGGTCAAAAGCCAAAACATATCTCGGGCCCATTTATTAGTGTAAATAATATACGAAAAATACAGTTCAATACATGCAAACATCGTCATTACATGTAGATGCTGTCATCGGAGAACAAAAAGATACGAAAGGACTAGAAAAACATTGTTTTTATTAGTCGTTTCACGAAAAGGACCTAACTTTCGATTTGATAGAGATAGATCCTAGTTTTCTTTGTAGGTGGACGCAAAATAATTTTAATATATGAAAGTTTAGTTTCCTAAACGATAGAAAGAGGTAGGGGTAGACTAACAAATTCTTCCTGGAAAGATCAATTTACACCTCTTTCCTCGTTACCTTTAAACTTATCCACGATTGCTCGTGCGACTGTCGTATCGCCATGGCTATAGCATGCAATCAACATCAGTCACCATAGCGAATGAACTTAATCTTCTCGATTCAAAGAGAGATTAAACTGAATTTAGAGATCACGATAGCAGATTCAACAGCCGAAACTATTTGCGATATCTGCTTATTGTTCATCCATCTGTCTCCTCGCAATAGGTCATGAGTGGTTTAATTGACTATCGTGAACTGAGAGATTCATGTTCATGTCCTATAATGACAAAATCTGTTGCACCGGTCTGCCGATCAGGATTCACGATTAGTAGCCCACCATTACTTGTCATTTCGAACACAAGATTAACTCCATGACGGATTTTGCGTGATTGGTCCGAAAACAAAAGTGAGATCACAAGGCAATCCCGTACACTCGTGCATAGTCTGTTCACTGAAGAAAGATAGATGATAAATCGATACGAGCAAGCTTGGGTATGATTGCCTTTTTCTATGGTCTTATAGGATGCAAATGCCCAACAGTTCGATTGAAGGGAACCTTCTTTCGTAGTCAATATACCATCAGCATCTTGTGAAACCTTATAAAACCAGATCAGAAAGAACTTTCTTTGGGTCGACCATGCGCTAGCCCGTACCAAGTTCATTGGACCCCCACCCATAAAGCAAAACAGAACACGACAAGAAGAGAAAGGAAACCTCTTCGGTTACCTGCGTATCTCTCTTCTTCGACGACTGTCCTGGAAAATTACCACCATCTTTAACTGGTTATTTTATCGGAGAAATTTCGAGGTGCACCGGTTCATGTGAGTCCGATGCACCACAGCCCCTGATTTGGTGTGCCTCACATGAGACCAGCATGATCAAATGGCTATGGTCGCCGTTGGGCTCACATGAATCCAGCACATTCATAAGTAACTCAAAAATTACCTCTTCATATAAACACCAAACCTCGTTGCGCAACGAGAGATCTAAACTTAAGAAGTTTACAGTTACAGCACTATTGTATCTCGTTAGGCAAAAAAAGATCTAACCTTAAGAAGTTTACAGTTACAGCACTATTCTATTTCTACTAGCGAACCACCACACGTGCAAAACCAAAAGCAAGAAATCTAGATAAATGGACTTTCCCATTGAAAAAAAAAAGGTTCTATAAAAAAGACGGGCCATCAAGCATCACCTTCTTGCAGCGGAAGGTTGCATCTGTTTTTAGTGATCCAGGAGATGGCCACAATGAGATGTCTGAATGATGGACAGAGATCACGAAGGCTTTTCCAAGGGATTGTTAGAGATTACTTCGGGAGATGCTCCAAGGTCAATCATCAATGGCGCAAAATTAAATTACCATGATTCTAGGAGGAATCATTATATCTCAGATCTTGAAACCTTTTTAATAAGCCAAATCTATACTTCTCCGCTTCCGCGTCCTCAAAGGAACCTGGGATGGACCTCACGACGGAGATCAACCCGGCTTGGTGGAGTACTCCCACAGCTTCGACCGCCGCACCATAACATATTTTATTTGAGTGATGTACGAATGTGGAAGCACAGTTTAATTCATCGAGCTTGAATCAGTAATAATATGGCCATTCACAAAGTCTTCTTCAATCAGATATGTCTATCGGTAAGCACCGTCATAAAAAGAAATGTCAAGGAAGAAAATATCACATGATTCACAAAACCTTTACTATCTTTAAGGAAGAAATATCAAACTGAAAATTAAATCGAATGTTCAGCAAAAGAGAATGGATGAGCGGGGAAGAAAATAGCAGATTGCAGAGAAACCACCTGGAAAAGCACTAAGAACTCCCTTGAGAGACAAAGGAAACATAAAACCTGATTCATTCCCATTGAAGCTAACTCATAGTTGAAAAGTGAGCATCAGAGAACTACTATAGACATGACAAAACTTTGTCAAAGATTTACCAGAGCCTGAGATTAGAATTTTAAAAGTTATGAACTCTCAACTATATCTTCCTATTCCAACGCAAAAATATCTTACAAGAGATATCTTTGTTAGCAAAGCAACTCTATCAGAAGTTAGATCATCGACTTTGTGATAGTGACAAGATGTAAATAACTTTTCACACTGAGAAAATCCCAGAATGAGTATCTGTCAGCAGCATAACGTGCTATGCACCGATATTAAAGAATGAGGAATTCGCAAGTATAAAGATTGGAACACAGATGAAGGGAACAAACAGATAAATAAGCAAAAAGTACCACCTGAATTTGAAAGAGCATCAAGAGCTTTCAAAGCTTCCTTCCTTGTGCGGTCATCTTTAGCGGTGCTTAGCATGTTCACAAGCTCCTGAGCACCACCCATCTCCACAATTTTCATCGTTCTTTCATCTAAGTGTTAACATTGAATTGAAAATGATTTCTACAAGTCAAAGCATCAACTGCAGCTACGATACAGCAAAACAAAGTGTGATTCTTGCCCACAACGCTGACATAATGGTACATGAAAATAATGCTGCCATGTGTATCAGAATAGTGACCTTACGTAGCAGATAGGAGAAGAACAAAATATATTAAAACAACCAAAAGCTACACTACCAAGGGCTTAGATGGTTGTGAAAGGTGAAAAAGTTTCCGAAGCATAATCAATAAGTTTCCTGAACATTATTTGTTTGTCACATTGACAGAGATAATGACATTACCATCTATTACAAAACGAGATAACCTAGAAGCTCCCATTCTCTTAAACAAGGGATCCTTGACTTGCAGAAGGGAAACAGACTGCTGTATCAAATTATCTCCTGGAAAACAGATAAGAATTTGTCCATCAGAAAAGGCAAGCCAAGGCAGAAACCATCAAGTAGAGAAGTGATCTCTTCCCAGATCATGAGCAACATTGCAAAATTGATAGCCAACATACGTGGCCATTTTTGCAAAGAACAACTTCAACAACCATCCTGCCCTCCTCTCAGCCTCCTGCTGTAGTGCTAGCTCATCTAGAGATGAGTCAAACATTTAAAAAAAAAAATCAGTCTCAGCAGTGCGAATGCATTTCAGATTCCTTGGAGGAATCCTTGCAGGTATAACACGCAGCAAGAGGGGAACATGGCCATCAGTCCACCCCGAAAGGCACACAGAATTATCAGGGAAAAGAACGTGAAGGACCACCATTGGCAATTAGTTTGCAATCTAATGGTTCAATCACAAACACATAGACACCCCAACAATCCGAAATAGATTTTCTAGTTCAATCTCAATGCACAAGGATCTCGAACGCCTCATGGAAAATGGAGCTAAATCAATACTTCAATAGAACAAATTAATTAAACCACGTAAATGCACGAATCATCCGCGGACATTTTCAGACAAAATGAGTGAAACTACGACACCAATCGTACTAGAAGCAGAAAGCCATCAAGGGGCCAAACGAACATGCTTTTAACAAAAGATCGAAAGAGACGCAAATCTGAAAGGTGAAGCGGGTGAATCGGAGAAATCAGCAACCTTTCCCACTGTACGAAGAGGAATATCTACCCTGCAAGTGCCCAGGTTTTCTTCTGCATAGATACTGCACAACGATCTATCGAAATTGACTCCATCAAAGGAAGAATCAACTGAAATACGCTTAGCCCGGTCTCGCGGACGCGTTCCAATTCGATGATGAGCTAAAAAAAAAAGGTAAGAGAAGATAAGAGATACCAGTCAAATTTACAGTGGCCAATTGCGCTGTTAAAGCACGCATGATGATTCCTAGGGATGAGCATGGTCCAGGTTGGGCCGATCCACCCCCTAACCCTAGGACCAACCTGCACAGTGCTGGTCCTTAATTTTTGGGACCGAAAACCAACCCTATTGAGCTTGGGACCGAGGACCGGACAGACCCAATGGGTTCGATCTGGTTCCAGGGTCAACCCAGGACCAACTGATAATTTTTTATTTCATTTTTTGTACTTCTTAAAAAAACGATTGAGAATCGGACTGACCCAATGAGTTTGGTCTGGTTTCAAGGTCAACTCAAGACTAACCAATGATTTTTTATTTCATTTTTTGTACTTCTTGAAAGGGCAACCGAGGACCGTACCGACCCAATGGGTTCAATGATGAGCAAGGTCAGCTAAGAAAGGCAAGCAATGAGGGTCAAGTGGGGTGAGTGTGACATCCGGATTTTCCAATTCTGTTTTTAATAAAATGAGACGGGCATTATATCTGCGCACATATATTTATTTTCCCTGAGTCGGCCACTCATGTGAAAACTAGTCTATCAAGTAAAGCCGTTAAGAGATTCTAATGCATCAGACTCGAGAATTTGACCAAGAAGCGACCTTTCGACCGAGCTAATCTACAAGGGTCATTACGGCACAGTTAAAAATCGATTAGAAACCGGAGATAGGTCGACTCGATAGAGGCATGTGATCAAGTGTGGACCAGATCGCACAATTCTTGTCAATCGGCACTGGACCGACTTTTCTGTCGTTAGGGTACCCTGTATCCGTATTTGAAACCTTGAGATTACCACAACAACCGAGAGTCACCAATGTGTCAAAGATGTACATTGTGACTTGAAAATGATCAACCACAAGTCAAATACACGAAAATTTCTAATACCTACCCGATAGATCAGGACGCGCTAGTATCGTGCCAGAGTGAAATTAACCGTGAAATTGAGATCGAATTCAAAAATTGGAAGTCCCGGTGTGTCACAAATCATTTTAGGAAAATTGACTCATCTTCGGAAGATTTTTCATGCAAATCGAGTTTTTCAGCAAAATAATCAAAGTATGGTTAATTTGGTTCGGAAAATTGGTAGGCCCGCTTTCGGTCGTACTTTTGGGATCTAAGATGATTCCATGGTCAAGTAATTATGTGAATTGAAGTGTGGTGATATTGGATTAATTTTATGAACTTCAATTTGGCTCAATTGGAAGTAGATTGAATAAAATTGAAGAATTTGATGTACAACTTTGCAAAATTCGTATGCTATGGTATATGAGGCAAAATGGACCCATTGGAGGATTGTTGTGGAAGATTTGAGTGAGTGGGAAGTGATGTCACATGAGGTCATGGTGGGGCCTAAGTTGAGGAGATTTAGACAAGTGTAGGGTGCTCCTTTGCCCCCAAAAAGTGCCCTCCCATCAACATCATCTTCTTCCTTGAAACTTGGCTCTTCTTGGAACTTGGGGAAAAGAGAAAAAAGAAGCAAACGGACGGAACAGCAGCTCGCCTAGGCCGCACGCTCGCCCGACTGGCCGTCGCTAGCACCGCTAGAGCCGTCGTCGTCGCCGCCCATCCGCGCGCCACCCCGCGCACCCGCTCGCCGGCCAGCTCGCCGCTCCGCTCCGCCTTCGTCCACGCGCCAACCAGCCATCATTCGTCGTCCCGCAGCTGCTCACCGGAGCCGGAGCCACCGCCAGCAACCGCCCAAGCTACCGCCGCCCGTTCCCACCGGTTCCGCACCCAACCGGTGACCGGCGCACCTCCGTTCGGCCTTGAACAGCCACCGGAGTTCCAGCCAAGATCCAGACCTTCAAGGCCCGTTTTGGGTGCCTTCCGGTCCTCTTTTGGTGCTGCCCCGAGGAGGTTTTTCGACCACCTCGCCGTTGTGTTTGCCGAAAACTCATCGGAAAGCGATTCCGGGTGAGTTTAGCTCACTAAACTTTGATTAGAGGATTAATGATGCTTTAGGTGTGCTTAGTTTAAGTTAAGTAAGTTTAGGTGGTTAGATTAGTTTATTTAAGTGTGGATTAGATTAAAGGGTGTGATTAATTTAAAGTATGTTTAATTAAGGTTAAGTAGAGTTATATTAGAATAAGCTTTGATTTGACTTTAATGAATTATTTTTTATTAAATAAATATTTTGAAATTATTTAATAATTTAATAATATATTATTATTCGAAATTATTAAAATATTATTATTTAATTAATTAATAAATTTCGATTTTTTTTTTTTTGGTAACCCAGGGAACCCCGTTCGCCGCTTCGCGGCGAAGTAAACACTGGGGATAGGTAGAGTCACCACCACCCTTGCCTGCCGGGTAAGTCGTGAGTTCCTTTTTCGCAAGGCAGACGACGCAGGGAATTGAACATTGGACCTCTCGTGAAAGGAACCAGTGCCCAACCAACTACGCCGCCACCACGGGTGGTAATTTCGAAAATTATTTCGGGACCTTAAATTCTCAGAATTTCGCGCCGATCTTTGTGTATTCAGATTTTAAATTTGATGACTGGATAATGCAAATTGAATGTTGATTGTGAAAAATAAGGAATTTATTCAAAAAATCTCAAGTGTCGGGTTTTGATACCAAAATTGGATTTTAAGAATTATATTAAATAGTGGGGTTTGAAAAAGTGAGATATTGGTTTTCTGGTTCGAAATTAAAGTGCCCCCACACACGTGAATAATTTATGGAATGTTTTTAATATGAAAAAAAAAAAAGGCCGGGATCACTATTTTAAATTGAAGCATTGAGTGAAATGCAAAGTGTCCTGGGCCGAGTATGGATTGGTCGTGCGATAATTAAGTGAAAATTGTCCTGGACTGTTGAGCCGAACTTGCCCCTATATGGGATGCCCCTTACAATGGATGCGAGTCGTAGTAGATTCTAGGTCCATGCTCCTTCGGGAACACCGTCGACGTAATGACGAAGCCGTGCTCCAAGGTGGGGAGACAATGCCTGGTTATATGCCATTAGATAGTTGAACTGCGAGTAGGCTATGTTCATGTGTGGTAATAAATGAAAATTGGAACGTGTGTTGAGTGTGGTTGTTGATTATATGAAGGTGATTGCGTTTCAATTGTTTAAGTTCTTATTACTGCATGTGATTGAATGATTTGAACTGTACTAACCTGCAGGAAAGAAATAAGGCAAGGTAAGTCTTCTGTGTAGTGTGGCTAGGCCACCCTTTGGTGTATTTTCTTTCTAATAGGGGTTTAGGGGGTGAACTTGCTGAGACAATGTCTCACCCCATTGTGGGCCAAAAATTACAGGACCGTAGATGGCGGAACCTCCGGAGCGTTATGGTATCCTAGTGCAGATTATGGAGCAGGTGCATAATTTTCCCAATCCTGATAGTCATTGGATCTATGAGCTGATTAGGACAACGGTCTGGATCCAGGAGGCCATGCTTGTCAGGGTGCCTCATAGATATAGGGCATGGTTCCGCTTTGGGCCAATGGTTTCAAAATTGGTCCTCTTGATGGTTTTGATATTCCACCTGCTGTGATGGAAGCCATTCTAGGTGAGGGCGTAGCTGACCTTCCCGATGGTGGGGTGGAGGACCCATCATCTCCGGTGGTTGATCAGTCATAGGCGAGATCGACGACGAACGAGTCCGACGAGTAGTCATAGGACTGTTCCTTCTTTTTGGTGAATCAATCATTTTTTGTAGACTGACCATTTTTGGTATATATGTAAACTCCAGTGTGATTATCTATGAAAGTATGTTGTTTATGAATGAGTTGGTTTCCTATTTTCCTATCTCGTGAGTTTTTGTCAAGGGTTTTATAATACGTTCCGCATGCACAATAATAAATTAATGGGGTCGGCGACACTACCTGAAAATGTCGCATTTGCATGACCAAGGCGAGTTGTTCGCGTGCTCGGGGTCTCGGGGCGTGACAGTGAGCATCAAACAGAATGAGCATCAAATGTCGAGCGGGGAGCAACAAGCCAAGCGAGCATTGATTAGCGAGCGGCACGAGTGACCCAAAGTAAGCGAGGCGAGTGTCAAGTGGCGAGTGGAGAAGTTATTTTTTTCTATTTTAGCAAATGGAAAACTAAGGCTCCGTTCGTTTCGCGGAAAATAATTTCCGGGAAAACGTTTTCCAGATTTTCCGGTGTTCATTTGGCGGAAAATGAATTCCTTGAGGAAAATGTTTTCTATGAAAGGAAAAAAGTCTTCTACATTGGGGGAAAATGTTTTCCACTTTTGAAAAGTGAAAAACATTTTCCTCACTTGATCTCTCTTATCTCACACATCTACAAATCATCATTTTCTCCTCCATTTTCTTCTTCTTCTTTTCTTTTTTTATTCGAATTATTTTTTAATTTTCTTTTTCTTTTTTAATTCGAATTATTTTTTAATTTTCTTCTTTTTTTAATTCAAATTATTTTAAATTTCCTTTTTTTTTTTTTTTTTTTTCCTTTTTTTTTCTTTTTCTTTTCTTTGTTTCCCATCTTCTTCTTTTTTGGCTAGTCGTCGGCCGTCACCTGGTGACCTCAAGCTCGTCGATCTAGCAAGCCTCGAGCTTGATGCTCGCGCTCGCCAATCTAGTGAGCGGAAAATATTTTCCTTACCGAACACCGGAAAATATTTTCCGAAACATTTTCAGGTTTTAGCCGAACACCAGAAAATATTGTCATTTTTTTGGAAAATGACTTCTGGGAAAATATTTTCTAGAAATGGGCCATTTTCCGTGAAACGAACGGACCCTAAGAGGATAAATAAGACATAAAAGAACGAATACTAGAGGATGATGCCATAAGGTGCCTTTTTGGACGCCATAAGGACTCCTCACAAAAACATTTTCCTCATTCATAAATTATGACTATGGACGCCGTAAAATACATTAAAAACCTAAGTTATTAAATAACAATGTAAAATTACTTAAACTCCTCACTAAAGAACTATTTAATATTATTGACGTCGTTTATTTTAAGGTATAAATAATATTATATATATAGTCCGAGTTCGACCGATCTGGAACTCTTAGAATCGAGGATCGACTCACACAGTACTGGTCCAGAAATTCTGGGATCAAGGACCGACCCAATCTCCCTGGGAACCGGACGAAGACCGGTAGGGTTGGGCCGGTCCAGGGTTGACCCTGGACCAATGCTCATCCCTAATGATTCCTAGTGAAGACCCTCCCGCTCTGCTTTGAGTTCTTGTTCCGCTCGCGCTACAAGAGAGCCGAGAGAGGGAAAACTAATAACTGGGATTTTCCGGGGAAGGGCTACGAAAGTAAAAGTCGCCCCAGTTGAAAAGACAGTCGTAAAATTTTACGATTTTTTATTTTATTAACGTTATAATACAACGCTTTATTTATTATGGGAGCCAAAAAGGTTGTCCTAATAAAAAAAATCGTCGGGTCCGTGTATTTGAGAGTTAACCATATATGTGTTCTGAAAATTTAAAGAGGTTCGATTCCAGATAAAAATGAAAGTTCTTGTATTGCCGAATCCCGTTGCTTAAGTTTACTTAAAAAATTCTCAGGAAGTGTTTGATGATATGCCCAAGCGGAACGTGTCTTCTTGGGCAATGATCGCCGCGGCATCAATGGAGAGCCATGGTCTATTGCTCGAGGGATGCTTCTGCAATATGCGAAATTACTGAAATTATCATGAGGAGGGCCGATCGACTGCCGATCTCTTTAGTTGTGTAGTAGGCCAAGTCTTTGGATGATGCAACGGGCTTTGCAGAGAAGCTGCCGATCGAACCCGAGGAAACGATCTGGTAGAGCTTGTTGGGAGCCTATGTAGTTGATGGAAACCCGAGTCAGAAAAAGTTGAAGTGAAGCACACCCTAGTCATTGAGCCAGAGGACTCCGACTGACACAAGTTCAGACTGGGAGATTTGAAGATGGAGAGAGCATGAGAGAGGTTATGGAGGAGCAAGGCGCGAAAAAGGAATGGGTATGACGTTCGGTTTCTGTCGTTGGGAAAAATTCATAATTTCGCTCCGAAGGTTAACAACACCCTCAAAAAGGATGAATTTTTTGTAAAATTAGAGGTGCCGAGAGTGAAATGTAGTGCATGGCTTCCGTGCCAGACCCAACGCAGCCGGATAGGAATTTGACTTGCATTTTCTCGGGATTACTTAGATTCTGTTAGCCGGTAAATGGTAATTTGTCAACCTGTTGACCTCTTGCTGATCATGTCTTCAGAGAGGAGATTTAAAGAAAGGTATGATGTCTTTTAATAGTAGTTCTTTCCAGGAAATGCTGCAATTATTTTTTAGGACAATGGATGGCTCAAGATGATCTTGAACCAGCGTGAAGTTCTGTTATTGTGTTATTGCCTGGGATTTTTTTTCTGACGAGGATTTTGATGTCCTCTGTACAAGACAATTTCGTTCAATAATCTGTTTTACTTTGCCCCGTCAAAGGTTACTCTCAAAGGAAAAATGGCAGGATACAGATCAACTGGTCCGCAGCAGACGGTAGTTTTCTCGTCTCTGTGCTCGGCATTAAAATCTATTCACGTTTGCCTGAAGAGAAATCTGCTTATCTTCTACCGTTGTTTGTCAGCATCTGGCAGTGAAATGCCTCTCAACATATTTAACTTCTGATCTGCAATTTCTGGTCCTTGGCTGTGATAAAAGTGCAATAGATTGCTTGCATCCTGTTCATAGACTAAGTTGACCACAAAGGAAACCAATGAAAAATCATCTACAGGTTATCAGAGATTTTCCTTCTGGGTAGTGGGTAAGATCACCTACATAGTTGGTTAATTCTCAGCACTTGGTAAATGAAATCTTGAAATCTTGAAGCTCATCAGAGCCGTAATAGTAATACAAGGACAGTGGAGTAACATCATTATATCTTTCATTGGTTTCAGGAGGTAAAATTTTTACAAGATCCACTAACTCTGAGAAGCACTCAAGATGGACAAAATCCTAGATAATCTAAAGCTTTCTGTATCTCAAATACATCGCAGAACATACACTAGCAACGCCATTACCTTTGCCTTGCCAGGACAAGATAGAAGCCGAGAAACTGAGATGAGAAGGAAAAGAAGAACAACTATGATCTGCTCAAACTATATATGTTTGTCGAAATGGCAATTGTACTTGTTATTGCTGCCATGCCAACCATTGCCCCCGCAAGGATCCTGTCCTTCCCTGTTGAAATACCATGAACATCCCTGCCCACGAATAGTACAAACCTAGTTAAATTGAAAATATTTTTGAAGCCATGCGGTTCTAATGGATGCTGAATATATTGGACAGGATGGGTACCTCAGCACGATGGCGCCTGGAAAGATGAATGCAAGGCAGACTGCAGAGGTGGATCCAAGAAATTGGAAAAAGTACCAAATATTCGGAAATGCAATTGCGGCGAGGTAACTGATGACTAGCAGAGCGAGCGTGAGCCACAAGAATCTAGGTGTGTCATTGGCCAGAATCGGCTTCTTTGGGAAAAGAAACTCGTCAATATTGGCTCGTAGAGAGAAATTCAAGAGGGGAAACACCAGAACGAGGTGTAGAGCATAGCTCAACCGGACCGTGTCATTCAGCAATGAACCTATTGCTGAATCTGAGTTCCGGTCGAAGTTGACGAGTATGTCGGCCATGATAGAGTCACCGAAGAGCAGATAGCCGAAAATTCCTGTCGCGAAATAGATGGAAGCACAGAGCACTAGTGATATTCTGACTGCAGTGATCATATAGGAGGGTTTTGCGAGCTCGGAACCAATTGGATGAACTGCAGGTATTGAGATTCAGAACTGTGTTATAAACTTGATGAAATTTGTAAATAAGGATTAGAACTTTTTCTCATATTTGACTGATGCTAATGCTAAATTTCTTTTAAGGCATGATCGACACTACTACCGAATCTTATACTGAGTGCAAAAGATTCTTCTGTTGGTCTCACCATTGAAGTGAAACGTGAAGGCCGTCACAATCACCGGAATAGCAGTAAAGAGGTTGAAAAACGAAGATGGGTTCTCCAAATGAGGCAGCAGTCTTGGGCTCTTTGCTTTCCCCTCCAAGAGTGCAGAGATTGCCAATACTGAGCTGATGGCAACGAACACCACTGCTAGAAGAACTGATACAGCCGAGCTGAATCTCAAAGATTCTGGAAACACGGCCAAAGATATTTAGAAAGCGCAAACCTCAGCAGCAACATGAAAGTTTGTTGAGCATTTGAGATCTTTTTTAACTTAATTAAAAGGTCTCCTGTTCACTAGGAAAACTTTTCGCTTCATTTTGTTGAAGTTATCTTCTAAGTTAGCTTTTATTTTTGGGGTAATAATCTTCTTAGTGAAGTTGTTCTGAAGCTATGACAGCAGGGATCTTCAAGAGGGAGATTGCACAAGACAACCGTCTAGCTCTGATGGCTGCAGGAGAGTTAAAGAAAGATGGCCTACAGATACTCACCCACACGGCGTAGCAAGACCAGGGGAAGCATCACAAACGCTAGAATGAAGAGGAGCGCAAATTCTCGGGAGTTCCACCAGCAAACACCGAACCACTCCTGCAAGATCCCCAGATGGACCGATCCATCGGGCTGATTTCCAGAAAGTACGTCCCCTGAAAGATGATACTGAGATTTAGTGATGCCGAAAAGTTATACAAGCAAAGCTGATTCTAAATGTCAAAACCGAGTCCTTAAAACGACATGGACATCGATTAGAGGAGTCACCAATGCCACTGATTCAAGTCACTCATCTAATATAAGTTCATTAAACGATGATCAATTGAAATACTCCATAGATTTCCTATATCACCCTGTCATCCATCATCGTACTTTGCTCTTCAATCTAATCAGAAGAGGTATTTCGTCCAAGACATGGTTATTAATCGGGGGAATCCACCCCTTTCAGAAATCTCACAAGCTCCACAATCTTGTGGCCCTGAAGAACCAGCGATGGCTACTAGATGCAGGTGTCAGTGCCATTAAACATCGATTAACCACCTTATGTATAGCTCATCTACTCACCAATGATGATAAGGTAAATGATCTGACACCCGAGGTTCGTGATCATGACACAGACTTGCACGGCCACGGATCCGACCTTCCCGAATGACTCATTCATCACTCCCGCATACGTCGTGGCTTCCCCTGAGTGCGTGAACCTCATCAGGAACTCGACTGACACGTCAGCGAGCCACGCGATGGCTAGAATCAGCACGAACGCAGGGACAGCCCCGAGAACCTTGAGAGTCGCCGGTATAGACATGATCCCAGCCCCAATAATGCTCGTCGAGACGTTGAAGACCGCGCCGGAGACCGACGCCGGCCTGGCGGGAGACTTCTTCTCCGGCAGCAGCGGGACGCACTGGTCGGCCTCTGGCGACATGGCTGCTAGGAAATTTCAGGCACTGGACGGGGAGGTCTGAGCTCTGGGTCTCGGATGCTGTCTTGTTGTACATGATTGTCCATAAATATTAATAAATCTGCGCTTGTTTTGCATGTGGGGCTGACTTCAACTTACGAAAATGTCATTGGTCGGAGGGAAATGTCATTAACACTTCTCAAGTAAATATAGGGCAAGGGTGTAAATTCGATATCTCCCTTTTTCATGATTATCTGACAGCTCGGCCGCGGAGTGAGACTTGGAATAATTGATAAGCAATGATGGATGTACGTAGACGCAGACCAACGCAGCCTAAAAAATGCAGAAATGTATGTGGACGCGAAAGGAGCTTTAGGGGGATGGTTTAGATGGGTCGGAAACATGACATCCGATTCGGTTTTGTCTTTGCCAACAGTGGTATTGCTTAAGGCAATTTGAATGGCCCCGCCAGAACAATCGACTGCCAATAGAATTGATTGTTCTGGCTAATTTTCATTCGATGAAGAAAAACAAACAAAACGGCTCACGAAGAGGAATCGTATAGAGTAATTTTCTCTGTCTTTTCACATGGGCGGTTTTGCGTTGATGAAAACGTGATTGATGTGGATTTTTCTTGTTTCTTCCTTGCCAAGATTCATCGCTGGTGAAACAAACATCAAGCAAAAAGCCTAAAATAGAAGCAACTTTGTTTCAGAGATGGTCCGAATAGCCTGTAAAAAGACACGACCAGAACAAACTTTCTCTAAGCATGGTTTTCTGTTGACACCACAGGGGGGGTTACCTTGGTTGGTTTTGAGATCCGTGTCGAGATTGACCACGTTCTTCTTGATTTAATTACTTCAATAATACTGTCAGTGCTTGCGCACAGCGGAAATCGAAAATTAAGGCAAAGGCATCGTGTCGAAAGGGACGGAAGCCGGGAGGATCCCTCGTATGCAGTCTCGGAATTAAAATCGTGGTCCAATTCGGTTGTCTTGCGCGGGGACAAGTGAAAATGATGGACGGAGTAATAAAAAAGCAAAGGTGGGAAAGCATGCTTGAAAAGTGAGATTCTATTTTCCATCTAATAATTTGTTCACTGTGGGCTTGAGTTCTTTAGCTTTCGCATGTCTCATCTTTTGTTCCACCTTTAATTATCTT
Organism: Eucalyptus curtisii; assembly: GCA_017140595.1. Taxonomy (NCBI): domain Eukaryota; kingdom Viridiplantae; phylum Streptophyta; class Magnoliopsida; order Myrtales; family Myrtaceae; genus Eucalyptus; species Eucalyptus curtisii. The sequence goes on along the minus strand of CM029500.1, from coordinate 38,172,048 downwards.
GGAGCCGAGTTGGAAGTGACTGTGTTTCGAAAAGATCTTTCTAACTATCCATCAAACTGATAACAGAATGTGAATTGTCTATATTATGTTGTCTTCTGCCGAAAAATGATTAGATTCTCGCTTAACCCCAGTCCACTATCAATCTAATGGTTTGATCCAATGCATTAGATTGATCTCACGTGAATCCCGTCACTTCATACATCCGCTGGCTAAATCACAGTTCATTATGATTCGAGTTTACACAAGAATAAGTAAAAAGAAAAACAAAAAAGATTAAAAATTATCCGTGAACATTTTGCTCCTTGTGATTACATAGAAACTCCACCCACCCTTGTTCTTCTATTCAAAACAAATGCTTCCGATAAGGTTTTTGTCAATACATGTGTGTTATTAGAAACTTCCACCGTTCTCCCATTGAGTTGCCTAGCCTCTTGTTAAATACCTAGAATAACACGGCACAAATTATTAGATTGCCCAAAAAATTCAATTCCTTTTGACTCTGATGAATCAAGTTTGGATGACATTTGATGTACTTTGGATCTTCTCGGTCTTGAACTACCACAAGACGATCCACGTGATTACAAGTCTAGTTATAGCAATTGAAAGACTGACCGTGAGAACTGACACGTGGATTTGAATTAAGAGCGTAAGAATGTCAAGCCAATTTAATTTTGAGATGCTCTGACCCATCTTGATTCTTTTTTTTCTTTTTTTTAAAGTTCGGGTCAAGTTTTAATAGCTTGAGCTTGAAAATGCTTAACTTGATTAGCTAGCGAACCTAATCGAGTAATTGCATCATACAACATTTTAATAATATACATACAATGATAAGTACAGATAAAACATTATATTATTATGCCTGGAGTTCCAGTTCAAGGTTAAATAGAGCTCTAGAACATAACGACTAGTTGAGTTGAGTTGAGTTAAAGCTCGAGTACATTGCTCGACCTCTAGTTGAGTTTCAAGCTTGAATATTCCTCTCAAAGTTGAGCTCGAATATTCAATTGTATTCACTCAACTTGATTACTCATTACACCCGAACCTGGATTGCTATTCAAATATCTATTGTTGTGTCTAGTTACTTGCAAGGCTCAACATTGCATATTTGTAACGACCTGTTCGAGATTGCCTTTGGGCCCTTATGTCACCGGTGAGCCTGTGAGCCGCCAGATTTATTATCTAAGTAGGGATTATGATTTTTTCTTCATCATAAACAATGAATGAAGGACTTTTATCTAGTTGAACATACGGAATTTAAGAAAGTCGGTATATAAGCAGAGTTTTGTTTTGTCGAAAGAAAATCGTATTCATTATTCAAAAGGATACAAAGGTACATATACTTCACGATAAAACAAATCGAAACAGAGAATGAATGCTGAAAATAAAGTCAAATTCGTAACACAAGGAGGATTGAAGGAGTATTGGCAAAATCAAGCATAAACTCATTCCACGTGAACAGATCCGTCAAATAAAATCGATGGCCGATTCCTGGATCTTGCATCTTTGTCAATGATTAGTAAACACCACAAATTCCCTCTTCAATAATTACGACGTTACCAATTGGCGGTGTATGTCTAAGTTCAACTTCCTCTACACCATCGTTGTACGGAAATAATCATAATATATTAAACAAACACAAATCTAACATATGTCGATAGTTGAACTCTGCTTATATAACACCTCATCGAATTATGAAGTATATAAGCAGTGCCCAACTGCCGACGCATATATAATTTTTAATTTTGGAAAATCAATTCATTCCATTTGCAGATGAGAATTTTCATTTGATAATTGATTGGATAAATTTTTTTTTTTTTGCTGGGAGACCCGCGTCTCATGGGCTCCTGTCCTTCTTCGGCCGTCTTTTGGGCTTCCGTGCTCTACTTGGGAAAACGGGCCCCGCGTATTCCGGCTTCACAAAAAAGTAAAAGAAAGGGAACCGGCCCGACCCGACCCGCGTGACAACGAGACTTTTCCTCCATGGACATCTCTCTCCTTCTCCACGTTTCCCCTTTCTCTTTTTTTCCTCTCTCTCTCTCGGTTTGACACCATCGAAGACCTTCTGTCACCACCACCACCACCACCGCAGCCACCTCGACGCGTCTCTGCTTCCGGCAGAGCTGCGCCGCCCCAATTCCTGACCGGCCGCCGCGATCGAGGACAGAGCGATGGGGGATCAGCTGGCGAGAGGGGACGAGTACGAGAAGAAGGCCGAGAAGAAGCTCAACAGCTGGGGATTGTTCGGTTCCAAGTACGAGGACGCCGCCGATCTCTTCGATAAGGCCGCCAATTGCTTCAAGCTCGCCAAATCTTGTACGTCCATCCCCCCCGCTCCTCCTATTTCGATCCGATTAAATCTTTTATGCCGATGCGTCGCGCGCTTGCTCTGCACGATCGATGCCGCGGGTTGCGATTGCATGCATTGAGGCGATCGCGGAGATTGGGGAGTTCGGTCGTGCTTTAGGGTTGTTCTGGATTTTTCGGTTACCGGGGAAGGGGAGGGGTTTTTCGATCTGAGTTTGCTGAGCGTCTCTGGGTTTTGGCAGATTGAATTTATAGTGGGGTGGATCGATTACGGGATTAATTTTGATTTGATTGAGATTGATAGCATCGGAGTTTAGGAAATGCGTGTAGCGGTAAGTCTTTTCCGATGGATGTCTTTAGGCGCTGAAATATTCTCTTCGAGATTGCGTAGTCTCATTTCATCTGATTTACTTGTTTCTTTTCTTTTCCATTTTTGCGTGATTATTGTTTTTTGGTCGGTTGACTGATTCGCCTGTATAGGTTAATGTGCAGGTTCGGTTAAGGAAAATGAATGTTTAACGAGGCATTTATGATCTACAATATATGCTGTGATTTCTAATGTTGCTGATTGTTAGGTTCTATCTGGAATGTCCATGTAGGATTGATGGTATATGTTTCACGAGTGCTATATTGATCTTGATCTTGATCTTTTAAATAACCGAGGAACTTGTTGGGTTCTCTAAGCGCTTTGTGGATTGTAGCTATCTAGTTAGCTTTTAGAGGGCATGCCTAGTTGAGCAACCTATGGCTCGCTAATGTTTATGATCTTGTTAATATTTCAGGGGACAGAGCTGGATCAACTTATATAAAGTTAGCAAACTGTCACTTAAAGGCAAGTGCCAACCTTTTTTAGGACTGAGAACCAGACGATATGCTTCTCTCTTAAGCCTAACGTGACAATTGTTTCATGCAACAGTGTGAAAGCAAGCATGAAGCTGCCTCCTCTTTTGTTGATGCTGCCAACTGCTACAAGAAAACATCCTCCAAGGGTATGCATCTGTTGATACTTGATGTAAGATAGCAATAGAAGATCGGAAGATTATTTACACCACAGTAAAGGGGTGTCTTGGTCTCTAACCATTTGGATGCTTCTGTCTAGGCTTTAGCAAAACCTACTTGAATCCATCATTTTTTAAACGTAATCTGTAGCTTGTATCTTAATGATTGTGTAAAGTAGCTCCATTTGGCTCTGTGTTTGTGTCCTTTGGGCTATTAACAATCTGCGTCCTATGGACATCTAGCCTAAATTTCGGTTCATCCTTTGTTCCCTAGCCTTTTTCCTTTTTTGGTCTAAATAAGATATGGATAATAATTATCTGAAGTGTTCCTTTTTATGTAGAGGCTATAACTTGCTTGGAGCAGGCGGTGAATTTGTTCATGGACATAGGGAGGCTCAATATGGCAGCAAGATATTACAAGGTACAGTTTTCTCTTTGACATCAGTCTGAATTAATCCTGCGTTTACACAACCTTAGGAAAGCACTTTTAGCATTAGCACAATTCCGCAGTATCTGCCTTGAGAGATATTTCTGGCCAACTATCTGGGACTTTCCCTTTCTAAGAAACCCAACATCTTCAAGGATTTAAAAGTGTGCTCATTTCTGTTATGCTCCTGATTGATGGATTTCTTGGAGTAAGGTCTGGTTTGATGGCACAAGATAATGACATTAGAGAAGACTTTAATCAGGTGAAATGAACTAGTGTTTGTGAAAGATGTGACATCGCCAAGTATTGTTAGTGTTTATGTATATTTCAGTCATGGGAGTTATTTTACTGAAGTGATGAGGCATTTACGATGAGCACCCAATAATTAATTGATATTGACTGTGGAGGTCACTCTCGTATGAGGTGAAACTGGCTGAGGAGCACGACTATTCAGTTCTGGTGAAATTTCAGAGATTAGAATGACATTCATGCATCTGACTGCATTATAAGAAGTTTAGATCTTTTGAATAATGATGCCAGCAAAGGGATAAGGGGCCTTTAGTAAGTGAGTTGCATCTGTTCTACATTGTCAGGATATAGACATTGGAAAAAAATATTTCATTGATTTTTGTTCTCCCAGATTGAGGCAGCCTCCGATGACCTGTGATTTTGTTGTGTAGGATATTGGTGAGTTATATGACTCTGATCAGAACCTTGAACGTGCTATTGACAATTTTGAGAAGGCAGCTGAGCTCTTTGAAAGTGAAGAAGTGACTACTTCTGCTAACCAGTGCAAGCAGAAGGTTGCACAGTTTGCAGCTCAACTAGAGCAGTAAGCCTACCTTTCTTTAGCAAGTGGCATTGCTAGATAATAATGCTGTTTGGCACGGCAACAAAATTAAGTTAATTGATGAACTTCTTTAGATCCTGGTTTTTTGGGCTCTTATTTATGCACCTTTATTTTCCATAACTGACATTAGAGAGAAAACTTTGAACAGAAAGGGAATTTTGATTTTGCTGATTTTCTTTCATTTTTGTTTTTGGCCAAAGATTTTTTTTTTTTTTTTTTTTTTTTTTTTTTGGCTTATTTGTTTGCACCTTCATTTGTATTGTCATGTATGAAGGGTTTAAAACATTGTCAATTATCTGGTGCTTGATTGTTGCATTGTGTCTATGTTCATCTGGTGCTTCTTGATATCTGTTATCCAGAATGGATATCCTTTTTCATGTGTCGGACAGATACACTATATATATAACTCACATGCAGGCAAGTTATTTATGTATGCCTGTGTAAAAAACTTAAATATATTACCTAGAAAAAAATAGATGAAGGATGTTCAGCTGAACATGATTATTGTAAGGACAGGTCAATTGTGTAGTGCTATTGAAGTTACTTGAAGATTCTTAATGGGATACTGGAATATTTTATCTGTTTTCCTTTTCAGATATCAGAAAGCTATTGAGATTTATGAGGAGATAGCACGTCACTCTCTTAATAATAACTTACTGAAGTATGGAGTGAAAGGACATCTGCTAAATGCTGGCCTTTGCCAACTCTGCAAGGCCGATATAGTTGCAATAACGAATGCGCTGGAACGCTATCAGGTCTTGTTTCTGGCCATTAACCAAAAATTACCTTGTTTCTCGGACTGAGCTCATGAATGCACATTTGACTTCGCAGGAACTTGATCCAACTTTCTCTGGAACACGTGAATACAGATTACTAAAGGTTTTATCTGTTGAGAGTGCTCCTGCTTCATTTGTCTGCGTATCACCTTTTTGACCTTTATAACGAAATGGACTTTCTTTCCTTCTCTATTGTACTCCTGACGGTGGTTGAACCCATTTTCCCCATGGATGTGGTTCTAGTTCCTTTTATCTTTTTGTTATATAGTTTTTTTTTTTCACTCAACAAAAATGTTGTTGTATTTTTTAACTTGCAACTTGCTGTGGTTGATTGTTAGAGGTGAGAATTCTTTTCTTTTCCCAGGATATCGCTGATGCAATTGATGAAGAAGATGTAGTGAAGTTTACTGACGTTGTGAAGGAGTTTGACAGCATGACTCCTTTGGTAAAACACTCATGCCTCATGTTACTATCTAATTGGCCTTTCTGCAGATTGCTTTTCCTTCTTGTGTGTTGGCAAGGATCATTTCGCCACATTTGACATGACTTTACCTTGATAGTACGAAAGCAAGTTGGCATTTGCCCTCTCTGCGTTTGGCTCTTGAAGTTATCATAAAAATGCTGTGCTTCTGGTCTTGAATTTAAAGATGAAAGTCCTATATCTTCTCCATTGTCATTATTCTTTTGGAAAGACCAAACTTTCATTATGGGGATTTGGGGCTAAAGCATATGAATGTGGGTGGTCTTGTGATCACACACTCCTATTGTTGCTGATGCTGTCGAACTTTTGTTTGTGTAGGATTCATGGAAAACAACTCTTCTGCTGAGGGTAAAGGAAAAGCTGAAGGCCAAGGAATTAGAGGAGGATGATCTCACATGATTCTTCCTTGTTACTTTCTTTGATAGCTGTTCATCTTTCAACTGTTCGAGTGTATGGTCTATCTCTGCCGATTATACCTTGTTGAGATTGCTTGGCTTTCTTCATGTTTTCTTTTCCTCTTGGGGGCTTGGATTTGCAAATGTGTTTGATGCCGCTCTAAGTACTAATGTCTTTCGAATATTATTGACTACTACATAATAAATACATTGAGCTATCTGGTCATCTCAATCCTTATGATGTCCTCTAGGTCATGGCTTTCGGCCTTCCATTTGTGGAGGGGGCGTCTTCTGTCCATTCACTTTTTGGTTTTGTTTAAAATACACGAACTGCAGAAATTGCTTGTGGGTTATACTTCAACGATAATTTTAGTTCTTTCGGAATCATTAAAAAATAGCTTTATAATAAATTTCTATATGCTTATAAAATTTTGGAGTGTACGATCTTATTCATATGACAATACATAGTGTATTGATTCGTGAAATCACAATGCAGATGGTTTCAAAATGGAACATTAAAGTCTGATGAAAGCTACGTAGAATGCAATTTTTTAACCGTAATTTGGAACTAGCCTTCTTGTTTTAGGATAACTAGCTGTCTGAAACCTTAATGCGTAACTCCCTCTTGATTTAATTGATCGACGGTCTACCAACAAGCATATCACATTTCGGGTATGCATGATAGTCATTATGTTTCTCCAATTTTTTATTTTTTATTTTCGAAAACAGATTTGGAATGAAAATCCGTTTTATAATATAATGTCATTTTTCAATTTCTAGAATAAACTTTTACTTCAGAAATACATTTCGAATAAAAATCAAAAGTAATTTTTTTTTACTTTTCTATTTCTAGAACAAAATAAGAAATAAAAATTATTCTCATCATTTACTCTCACCACTAGTCGATCACCCTCACGCCTTGCCTTTTGTCCGTCACTCGCCACTCCTCACTAATTGCTGTTAGTTGCCACCCGCCACCGATTGTCACCGCAAGTTGCCGTCTACCTCCACCCACTAGTCAGTTCCCCCCCAACTATCCAGGGGAGAGAAATTTTGTTTCCATTATGAATATAGAAATTTTGTGTTATTACCAAACGTGTATTTTTGGAATGGAGTGGTTATCATTTGCAACTTTGGTTTCTCATATCAGCTGACATGTTTATGGGATCTGAAGGAGCTTATTAACCTCGATTCTCTGAAGACAACCACGTACATAGGCACGCTCTTGTCCAAGTTCAACTCTAAAAAGAATGATTGTGAGTTCGTTTCTGGATGTAGTCCCCAAATTGACTTAGAAAGGAAATAATCGAGTTCGCGTTGAGCCTACCCACTTACCCTGCGGCCCACAGTTCCCACGGTCAGCTTGGCCCAACGTTGGATGGATCTGAATTGCAAGAGGACGTGGAGATGATGGACATGGATAAAGAAAGCAAGCAAATATCGTTTATTGATTTTGACGATAACATTAGAAAATTAAAGTATGTAATAAGGCAACAAAGCACCACATTTAGTAGAAGAAAAATGTAAGTTATTATCGAAGAGTGTGTGCTCAATCAGATCCGAGTCATATGAGCAAACGTTGGAGTGGATTCGGTGTGCTAACTACATTTCATAAAAGTAATCATTGAGCGTATGCCGCGGTAACGTTATGTCAAACAACGTGAAAACCGGCTTAAGATATCATTCATTAGAAGGAGGAAAAAAGGAAAAAACCAAGTGGGAAGTTATATCACCATGCCCCCAATTTTCAAAACGATGAAAAGGATAGTGATCATTTTTGTCAATGGAATTTAAAAGATGGTCTTTATATCAACGGAAAAAGTAGAGCCCGAATTGAGAAAAGAGAGCACACAGACATAGACTAAGCCCATCGTGTCACATAGAATAGTCGAAGTTAATGTCGATCAAAATTGGTTGAACTCAATTAATACAAATGTAAAAAATTTATAATTAAATTAGTTCAATTAAAATATTTATGATTAAATTGGTATCAATGCAATAGATTTAGAAGTATTTTTTCTACTTTTCCTCTCATTTTTGTGGGTACAATTTAAAGGACGGTCTTTTAGTCAAAGGAAAAAGTAGAGCCTAGATTGAAAAAGGGGAGCACACAGGTCATCCACCGAGACCTTTAAAGTTCCAGCTAATGACCACAGAAACAGCAAGCAACCGACCTTACGACTAATTTATATACAATGTCAAAGTTTTGCATAGCATGACATCAAATTAAAGGTGGGGAAAGTAGAAAAAAGCATTTGGAACGAATCGTGGTTTGTCCGTAGATGCTGATAGTGCTCCTTTGTCGCGCCTCCACCGGGATTCTACGAACAATCATACTAATCCACCGCACTTGTGATCATGCACGAGACTTTCACTTGTTGTGTATTTTAAAAAAAAAAAAACTGGCCAGCCTCGTCGAATCAGTTTCTAAATTTAGTTCATAAGATTGAATCAAGTCATCCCGAGAGTATGGATATCTTGTGAGAGATTTATGACTCTAAAGATCATATCACACAACCGATGATATAGGTGTCGAGTCTACATGAAATGTGCACCATGCACTATAAGTAAAGATTGCACATATGTTCACACATTATGTACAGCTGGAGCTCCAGCGGGGACATGGTTTTTGTTAATTCTTGAATACCGCAGAACACTGGACGGCGTGCGTTGATGTCATGGGTCACACAAGCGGACAAGGTAAGGTAGGTCGGAATTACCCGAATGTCGATGTCATTAGTCACACAAGGCGACGAGCATAGTAGGTTGGATTTCCATGGATCTTTGGATTCGAGGTGCTAGTCCGCCGTGGTGCTGCCTGTGCCTAGCTAAAATTGCCTCGTAACCCATAAGAAATTATGCCCAATGGCCCTTCAAGGAGTCGGTGAAAGGGGCACGAGATCCAGTGGGAGGGCTTTGTACCCTGATTTAAGGCCGAGAACTCATTCTCACGATAAAGTGGCCGATCTGGCTGGTCTAATTTGATGAATCTCATATAGAGTCACGTACCTAATTGATCAAATGAAACGATAGAACGCATCTAGGCCAAGGCGTCTGACCACAAAATACATTCCTACCGCATGAGGTTTCTCGTAGGCGTAGGGATGGTGTCTAGGAAAAATGGTGGGGGCAAATGTCCCCTCTCAATATTCGAGAGAATTACCCAATCAGTTCTAAATTTATTATACAAATGCTAATATGAACCTGAACTTTTAAATTTGTCAATTTTGTCCTTAATCATGGTATGAAATTATAATATAGTCATTCTAGTCAATTTTCGCAGGAAATCATTAATATAGCAATTCAATCATTAGCACCTATCATGAGTGGCACGTTGCAACGATATCGATTTCAGGTGAAAGTTGATCAAAAAACTACAATGGAATTTTATGTAAGGGTTTAGAACTAAGGGTGTATTTATGTCGGAGAAAACTTCATAATAAAGAAAAATGATTTTCCCCATTTCGAGTTAGGAAACTTTATTTTTCTAACTTTTATTTGACTATAAGTTATTTTATGTTAATTGATCATTTTCAGCGAACCAAGCTCATGAAAGTTAACAAAACTAATTTTCAAAAAATAATCTTACTCATATAAAAACACTAAAAGCTGATAAAATTGAAAAGTTTAAGACTAAATTGATACCAAGACTAATTAGGAAATTCCCTCTCCAATAGTCTACAAGCCCATTCATTTTCATATAAAAATAATTTTGGCCAGGCTAATTGTTAAGGTCTTGAAACTACTAAATTCTTTGACACTACAAGTTTGACCCATAAACTTTGAAAAAGTCCAATTGATAAAGAAGTCCAAAATTCTAGAAAAAAAAAATTATAACTAACCATTCGGTCCAACTCTTAAAAAACTTTTAATTTGTATATTCAAGTCCTCAAACTAATCCAGTCTTCTGCAATTGAGTATCTCCCTTAACTTCGTCCAATTTGAGCAGCAAAAATTGCTTACACGACTTCTTTTATACTAGTTGAGATCATACGGCGCTGATTTAGCGTCGAGAAGCCGCCATGTCAGCAAAAATCTCGAAAAAAAAAAAAAAAGCCACAGCCATGGGAGAGGCCGTCCTTCCTCTCGCTTTCCCGAAGGCCAATATTATAGATGGGCCATGAGTTATATGCATCATATAATAGTTTTGTTTTATATTTCAATTTGCCGCAGAAGAGGAAGCATATTCCAATTTCGTCCGTGAATAGATTCCTTCTCCCTCGTGTGTGATTTTTGGTGTATTTCTTTTGTTTCGCATTGATGAAATCCCAAGGAAAACAAATATTTTGAAGGATCAAAGATTTTTTTAATTAATCATGTGAAGGGAAAAAAAGGTGGCCTAATAAGTTAATAAAAAGGGGAAATCAAGAACTAATTCACACTCATGAAAAATATTTAAAAAGGCGAAGAATAATTGCAAAAGAAACAGCTATGTTAATAAGACGAACGACGGACGAAGCTGTCCGAAGGAAAGCTTGTTTTACCCGCCACTTTGATCGTGGACCATTTCGATGTGGATGTTTCATTTAATTGCTTGGACTTGTCTTCCAAGTTCGGGTCAACCCGGCTCGTTACGGCGGCTCATAGCATTTACACATTGCTTGCCCAAATTATTCGATATTCCGGCATCAAGTTGAAGTTTTAAAATAAAATATTACCGTGATAAGTTTTTTTTCCTTGAGAAAGGCTCATGGATGTACAACAAATATTCTTTGATTCGGGTTGTAATCCTGACTAAATTTCATTATTCCACTTGATAAAAATGAAACGGAAAAGAGAACTGTGAATTTCACATATATTTTCTGTATTAAATAATGAATAGTACAAGAGTCTATTTATAAGTGTTAATAGATATTATTATAAGGTATCATGGAGAATTAAGAGAAATATTGTAATTATCTCTGACAGAGGAAAATATCCTAGAGAAATATCTATAACATCATTAGTTAGCAACATGATTGGACAAGAGTCGTCATTATCTATTTTCTAAAAATCTCAAACTAGACAAGGGACGTCGTTTTCTGGATTTTATTCGTGGTATAATCATTAAAAATCTGAAATTGGATAAGGGTTGTGACAATTTGTTTTCTAAATACAAATGTCTCGTTTTAGGATTTTATTCGTGGCTAAGAAAAACATTGAATTATGGGTTATGATAATGGTATGTTCAAGAATCATTTTGGACTCTCATTTTTTTTTTTTATTTTTAAGATTATTACTATTAAAAATCTCAAATTGGTACTCCGTGAAATATTTAGCCCAAATTATTTTTATCTTAAAAAGAATCACAAACTATTATCTTTATGATCTCCAATTAATTTTAATCTTATAAAAAAATCCTAAATTAGTATCCCATATATTTATCCCACAATGATTTTCTTCTCAAACCGATACCTTTGACTCAACTCTCTCATCCATTAGCACTTCATCCAACTTTCCAGTAGATCCCATGTGTTAATACATGTTGTAGATTACTGCAAGATGGATCTAATATGAAGAATAACATTTTTGTCAAGGAAAATTCACATGTGCTGACCTACATACATTTCAACAGAGGATAGATTTGGGTCAGAGGCACTAATTTGGAATTTTTTGCAAGATAAAAATTAATTGGAATAAATATGTCATAAGATTATCGATTTGGGATTTTCTAATGATACTAACCACGAACTTTTATCTAATGCGAAATATCCGAAATCCATCAAAATACGCGAATATTAAGATGTAAAATAATATAAAAAATTTATGCAGAATTGTGAAATTTAATATATTTTTCAATTTAAAATAAGTTGAAACTAAAAGCAATAAATAAAATTCAACAAATAGACTAGTCAATTATCTCTAAAGTTGAAATTCAACTGCATTTCCCAATTCACCCACTCTCTACGGCCCTTTTTGTACGATCATATCCTTTCGTTTTGACTTCCTATTACATTTCCACTCTAACCGACATCCTTTTGTAACAAGGAAGACCACCACAATAAGTAAATTTCGAGCTCATAAATTACTTTACTGATTTTATAAATTGAGTAAAACACGATTTGAAGCTCCAATAAAATGTTTAAATATAGAATTGTTTTGCATCAACTGATAAGGAGAAAACAAATCAACATCATGCTCTCGATCCACGACGCACTATTGAAATTATGAGTCATGACCAACTAAAATCGCTAAGTTGCATGTACAATCGAAAATTAGATGAGTCGACTCTTTCTCTCTATCTTCTCAAAATCAAGGCGGGTTTTTGCTCCATCACTTATCCAATATAAGATCTCACCTCTCGTGCTTATCAAGATTAGCGACATCATTATCGCTTATCATCTAATCAATATTGGATGATGAGTTACAATTCGCTTTCATACCCCCGATTCTGACGGTTGATCGCAAAGCCGCTTTGGATGATCGCTAAATTTAGGCGCGACCTCCCCCTGATTAGCATGGGAACTCAATGGCGTGTTGCTCTGGACGAGAAATCCTTATCCTCCCAGGTAATCCCCTTTTTTTGTTTTTTTAAGTCTGACCCGAGTCAACAAAATCTGCTTTGACACTTGCTGTACTTTCTCAACCTCTCTTTGCTCTGGACACGCGCAAAATCCTCCGGTCCACCAATCGCAGTTCGACACGTCACCCCTCGGTTTACGCGGACGGCAACGCGGCCCTACACGTCCTTCTTCGAATGACCATTTTGCCCCCAGTCGCGGCGGGTGCAGCGGAAAGCGAGGAGAAGCCGGATGCAGACGATAAAGGCACCGGCCCTCGCCTCCCCCTATAAAACGGCTCTCTTGTCTGCCCGTGAAAAGTGCCTACCGCGCATCCTCTTCCTCTTCCTCTTCCTCTGCCGTTTGAAGCGCTCTCCTTTACACCTTTCCCTTTCTCCCTCTCAAGGCGCGAGCAGTTTTTTCCGAACTGGCTCACCCTCAGGAAACTCTGGAGGAAGTAGAGCCCAGCAATTGCGGCGTCGTACGCGCCCTCTACGGAGCCCTGCGCACCCGCGACGTGGCAACGGTCCACCGGATCGTCGCCCCTGACCTGGAGTGGTGGTTCCACGGTCCCCCGACGCACCAGTTTTTGATGCGCCTCCTCACCGGAGCGTCCAGCTCGCCCTCCTCCTCCTCCTCCTCCGCCGCTGCCGCCGACGACAGCTTCGAATTCGTCCCCGACTCCATCACCTCCGTGGGGTCCATCGTCCTCGCCGAGGGCTGCGACCAGAAGCGCTCCATCTACTGGGTCCACGCCTGGACCGTCGCCGATGGGATAGTCACGCAGGTGAGGGAGTACTTCAACACGTCCCTTACCGTCACCCGCCTCGGGGGCGCCACCAGGTCCGAGATCGCTCCGGCTGCGGGCTTTCAGCACTGCCCGTCGATCTGGGAGAGCACCCTCTCGAACCGGGTCGGGAAGTCTCTGCCCGGTCTCGTCCTGGCGATATAGATCGATCGAGAAGGACCGACCGACCGACCGCCCGCGTGATCCAGTGTGGCCGTTACTAGGATAAAATAAAGTTGCGCGCGTAGCAACCGTCGGATTGCTTGAGGTCTGAAGGATGTGAACTCGTTGGTTCGCCTTCGTCTTATATTAGTGATTTGCGTAATATAAAATAGAGGATCTGTCGTTTCTGTTTGGCTGTCGTGTCGTTTTGGGGTCGTCATGGGTGGAACCGTTATGGAGAAGCCCATTGGGTCTTGGTCTCGTCGGGATTTGTCGGTTTCGTGGAGTCGTCATGGTGTAATAATAAAATCGTGTGCCTTTCCAAGTCTTATAAACGTCGTGCTGAATAAATATATATGTAAATTGAAATTTGTCGTAAATACTGCTCCCCTTTTACGTTTTAATTTCGTGGATTTCTTTAATTTTCTCGGGAATATGTGGTTGCTCAGAACTTTGTTCCCTTTGATTCGAAGTAAAGGGGTTTCACCATATCGCACGCAAAATCCAAAAGCACAAAAGTGGCTTTCAATGCTACTCTCACCGACCCACCAACCCCCCTCCTTCAATTTTGTTTTACTTTTCTATGTAACGTTTCCCCATGAATTGTCTTAAGAATATATTTTTTATATATACTTTTTTACAGCGCGTCACGTCATCCGAGACAACAACCCAACCTTGACTTAAAATAAGTATATTTAAGTTCACACTATAGTGCACTTAATTCAATATTTACTGCCTGCGTTGTTTATTCTTAACTTGAAAAATAAAGTGTTTCATAGTAATCATCTTGATGTCAAAATCGGAACCTTTCGACTTATTTATGTGCTTCCAAGCTTATCAGATAAGGAGTTGGATTTTTTTTTTTTCCTTTTTTTCACGAAACGAAGGTTATTAACTAGCCACATCTCATACGCAGATTATAGATATAAATAAGAGATGTCTCATCCCAAGTTTAGAAAAGTATTACCAAAATAGTCTTAAATCTATTGTAATTTTTTCAATTTAGTCCTTTTTTTTTGGTCAATTCAATCATAAATCTTTTACAATTGTGCCAATTCAATCTATCAGATCAACATTGATGTGAACGTCAGTCGACGCTAACATTGACAATTTTCTAATAATTTTTTTTTTTTAATTTCTCTATCCTTCCTCCTAGTATGTGCCGATGGGGTCCGGGGTCCGTCTCGCTAGCCACTATCAAGAGTGAGCCTCTCTAGCAACGACGAGGTCGCCCTCGCCATGGCTAAGCAAGGCCCCACTAGATTTGGTGAGGCTATAACCTATCCATGGCTGGCAAGGCTCGCCTAAGCTAAAGGCTATGCGAGATCAGGCCCTTTGAGCTCTAGCAAGGCACAACCTTGTTGGATTTGGTGAGGTCAGGCATCACCATGATCAATAAGGCTTGACCCTCGCCAAATCCGACTAAGATAAACCTCGCTCGGCCACTAGCAACTATCACCAAAGGCTGTGCAAGGTTGTGGTCTCTAGCAAGGTTGAGCCCCACCCATGGCTTGCAAGCTAGCTTAGCGAGCAACCTAGGCAAGGTCGCCCAACCATGGCTAGGCTTCCCCAAGGCTCGCAAGGGACCTTGCCAGCCTTTCCTCTAGCCCGTCATCAGTGACGACTGGCTGAAGGAAAGAGAAGGAAGTGAAGATAAAAAGAAAGAGAAAAATAATAATAAATATTTGGAAAAAATAAATATCATTAAAAAATTATCTACATTAGTGTTGGCCACCCAAAAATGCTTGCAAAAAAAAAGGGCTTAGAATTGAATTGGAGAAATTGAAATAAGTTTAGAACCGTTTTGGTAATTTTCCTGCAAACAACATTCTTTTGACATAAACAACGAAAATATGAATTCATTATATATCAGTTGTTTTCTTACATTTAGATATTGATTAAAATATTGTTCATGTTAGATCTTTTCATTAAAATAATTAATAAAATATTGCATGCAATATTATTATTTGGGAAAATTCCAAATAAAAGCCCAAAATGCATTCATTTTCTTAAATAAAGGCTCGAAGTAGACCTTATTTCATATAAAGGCTTGAAGTGGCAATATTAATATCAAAGAAGGGCCTAAAGTAGTTATGTTTATCTCAAATAAGCACTTAATCGCATTGGCTTACCGGTCCTTAAAAAATTCTAGCTAACCAAAGGTAGTTTTGTCAAAACACGATTTTAATTTAAATTAAATTAGATTTAAAATTAAAAACTAAAAAAAAAAAAAAAAGCCCAGAGGGGTTCCTCTCACCTGTGGCCATTGCCCCATCGCCAGAGGGGCAGCGGCGCTGATTGGCGGGGTCGCAACACTTAGGTGAGGGGCAACAACCCTTGTTGACCGAAGGAGAGGGTCAACAGGCTCTCATTAGAGTCGAGAGAGGGCGGTAACCCTCTCCCAAATCTAGGCAATGCCTCTAGTCGAAGAGGGTCGCCAACCCTCGCCCAGGTGCTGACAACCTCGCCATCGAGGCGGCGGCCACAGGAGGGATGGCTCCCTCCCATCTCTGTTCTTTTTTTCTTTTTCTTTTTTTTTTTCATTTAGTTTGTTTTTTTATGAAAAAAAGAAAAAAAAATTAAAAGACGAAATTGTCCTTATCAAATAGTGAGTTGAAGCATTTCTTTAAAATTAATATAGTCACTTAAGGCCTTTATTTGAAAAAATGAGAATACTTTGGATTTTTATTTGAAACAATATTCATTTCGAACCCTTATTTTAAAACATGAGGACACTTCATGTCTTTATATGAAATTTTCCCTTATTATTCTCCTCGATTTGGCATGGATTTTTTACTAGTTTACGTGAATGGAAGGAAAACCTTCGAACAAATTTTTGATGAAATAGACAACGCATTGACAATTCAGAGCAAGATATCTACGACGTCGGCGCAACAGGGGGAAATGGATTACGCCAATGTAATATCCAGAAAATAAAGTTTCAAACTTAAGGTCAACAGAATAACCAACCATTGAACTTGATATTAGCAATATCTCTCACTAAAAATTAATCATTTTACCCGAAAGCGATTCCAATGCAAAACATTGTTCTTCGACACAAAAATTTTCGCGGAGTTTGGGTTGCTTTCAAGATCATTTTTATAAAAATAATTTTCAAATCATTCATTTTCCGTGAATCATACGAAATTAATTTTAAAATTTCGAGTTCGTTTATTTTACGGAAAATATTTTCCTTATTTTTCGACATTTTGTTCGCTTAGAAAAATGAATCAACAGAATATATTTTTCCATTTGACAAAAAATGTTTTCTTACCAAAGCTTAAATTTAGGAAAATGATTCCCTCTTTCAAAAAACTGGATACATTTTCTAAAATATGAATAGGTATCACCTCTTGGACCCAAAATTTTACGCTTGGGCATAGAAACTCCAACACTAATTCTTAGGTCTCAACATTCAAGATTAGGTCTCCATGGCTAGACCTGAGACCTCCATGCTTAGGTCCACAAAGGTCGTGTGCAGGTCCAAGCTTAGGTCATTGGTTAATGAAACATTTGTTTTTATAAAAATATTTATTTAAAAAAATCAATTTTCTTTTTCAAAAATATTACTTTTTTTCTTTTATTTCCATTTCTTTTTGTTGGGAAAAGTACCAAAAAAGTCCTAAACCTATTGCATTGGTACAAATTCAATCTTAAACTTTTCAATTGGACCAATTTAGTTCTAAACCTTTTCATATTAGTACAAATTCAGTCCATCCGGCCGGCCGACATGGACATCGGCCGGTGACCGGATGCCGACGTGGCAATTTTTATGATTTTTTAATTATTTTTTCTTTTTTTTTTTTTTTTATTAATTTTTATTATTTTTTTCTTTTTCTTTTTTTTTTTCGTCTTCTTCCCGGCAGTGGCCGGCGAGGGTCGCGGCCCTCGCCCGGCCTCTCCCGTGGCCGCCGACGAGGAGGCTTCGCCCGGGATCGGGCGAAGGCCACACCGTGGCCGGCGAGGCCATGGTGGCCATCGCCAGGGCGAAGGCGAGGGCCATGAAGCCCTCGCCGGCCGTCGGCGAGGGTCGCGGCCCTCGCTCGGCCTCACCCAGGGCCGCCTCGTCTGCGGCTTAGCCTAGATCTGGGCAAGGCCACCCTTCGCCATCGAAGCAGCTGGTGGGATTGCTCATGGCCTTTTGCTCATGGAAGGAGAAGAAGAGCAAAAGTCGGTGGCGACGAAGCGGAGGAAATCGAGGTCGGGAGCCGGGCTAAGCCGCCGCCGAGGCGGCCCCGGGCGCCGGCGGGCGGCGAGGGCTTCGCGGCCCTCGCCCGCCCGGCGATGGCCGCCATGGCCTCGCCCGGCCCGCGGGCGAGGCTGGCCTCACCCAGATCCTGGCGAAGCCGCCTTGCCGGCGACCCTGGGAGAGGCCGGGCAAGAGCCGCGACCCTCGCCGGCGGCAGGCGAGGGCTTCGCAGCCCTCACCCAATGGTCGGCGAGCCTCACCGGAGGCTCGCCAGCCACCGCCAGGAAGAAGACGAAAGGAAAAGAAAAAGAAAAAAAAAAAAAGAAAAAAATTAATAAAAAATTCGAAAAAAAAAACATAAAAATTAATAAAAAAAAAAAAAAAAAACATAAAAATTGCCACGTCAGCATCCAGCCACCGGCCGACATCCACGTCAACGCCGGCTGGCCAAAATTGGCCGAATGGACTGAATTGGTAAATACAATAGGTTTATGACTTTTTTGATACTTTTCCCCTTTTTGTTACCAGCTAGCTCACGACCTTTGGCGATTGGGCGAGCTCAGCAAGCTCGCAAACGGACCCTCCATACAGTAATCGAATGGGAGATGAGTGGGCCTTAAGCAGATATCAATTTGTGTTTGTCTTGCTAATCATGTCGAGTACTGGCGGTGGAAAATTCTAGATTGAATTCTAGAGGGCCATCGTAAGAGAATATGTAGTGGAGCATATTCCATTATCTTTTTTCGTCCATGTTTAATGCGTGGACCATTACCTGCTCGGCATATCTACTATTGAGTTATAGGTTAGATTGGGAACCATCATAACTTATATATTTGATAATATATGTTCTACTACTGTAAAACCTCAAAGGTAGCTTTATAAAAACTACTATAAACTATTGCAACTTTGGAGGTGCTACATCTACGAGGGTTTTGTCGAAACCTTAAAAAGGTTGGAGCTCATTTTGTGATAGCCGAACCTGTCGGTACCGAACATCATTAGGCTTTCTCTGCCGAAAATTATGTAAAGACAACAAAAGAGAAGCTGCCCTCTGCGGTGGGGAAAAAGGGTGTTTGGGTCCAGTCCATGTTGAGAATGTCCAGGGAAGCATATGTTATCTCGTATTTCATGAAGATTATTCCACGCATCTTTGCATGTAGTACTCCCTCAACGTCTTGTCCGTTTCTCACATCCGAATCTCAGAAAAAGTGCTATGCACGAGCGTCTGCTGACGATCAAGTTGAGAGAGAATCGTTCATCACCCATCACTCGGATTTTCACGGTCTTTTTCCCGGTGGATTTTGTCTTCCAATTGTTAAATTTATGCACGAAAAAGAAGTTTTACTTTTGGACTTAATGCCAATATAGATGATGCCAATGGCTTGTCCATTCTGTTCGTGGAAACGTCGACTTCAATTCAAAAGTTAGTGGGTGATGATTGTCGCTGATAGCTACCCTGATAACCCACCATTATCAGGGATACCGGTTGTGAAGTCTCTGAGGTTTGGCCATCGTGGTGTCGAATCAATGTCCCCTGTGCTAATGGCTGTGAAGATGAGTCCGACTTTCGTCGACAAGCACAAAAGCGACTGCGGAAATCTCCATTTCTAACTTACTGTTGGCTTTGGAAAAGCTCTGAGGCATCATATTATCGTGGGGAATTGCTGTTGTTGTCCATGTCTTCTCGATAAAAATCTTGGTCATGTCATTATCACAATCACTCACTCAATCCCGAGTGACCTAACTTTTGAGGTTGAAAAGCCTTTTCTGATGGTTGAGAATGAAAAAAAAAAAAAAAAGAAGAAAAGAAAAATTAATAATAAAAAGTTAGGTCACCCGTGTGATATGCTCCTTCTCCTTTAAGTGATTGAACTTGCCGGCTCTGGATTAAAAATATATAAATAATAAAAAATTTAAAAATTTGTTCGCATCAAGATTTTTGACAAAAATTAGTTAGAATAACTAAATTAGTAAATTATTAAAAATTTTAGGATTAAATTAGCACAATTGAAATATTTAAAATTGAATTAATAAGTTGTCAAAATGTGTAGGATTATTGATTAAATTGAACATTTTAAGACTAAATTGGTGAATTCAATAAGTTTATAGTTTTTTTGGTTTTTTATTCGGAGAACAAAAATGATTAGATTTGGACACTACCCTTTAGCAACATGGAAGTGCTGCCAAATCAAAATTTACATTTCACCAAAAATACCCAGTTTTCTTAATTACTTCTCCAGGTTTCCTCGAAATATTTAGACAAATTTTAAGTTTGGAATCCCTCGTTAGTATCACGTATCAAACATCGCGCGATTATTTTCCCTAGCACACAAAAGCTTTTGCTATTGTCAAGGGAAAAGAAAATATGAAAGAAAAGGAAAAATTGAGGTTTGTGAAAGTTGATAAAGGATAAGAATATCGTAAGATTTCGAGTGGGGAATATCTACTTTTTAACAGTGAGTCATGGGAATTTGTTCCTCTGCAGCTCGAAAGTTTGGATGGTGACCATACCCATGATAGGGCTATGAGAATACCTTCGATTTGCCACTTCGCGTTTCACCCACTAACATACAATTTGTCCCACCCCGGATCCCATAATCCCATAAGAATAGGGAATGTGGTCATTTCACTTGAAGAATATAGTCTCATAACCAACACCAACACACACACACACATATATATATAAAAGAATATATTGATAATATTCATATCTTATAAAACTGGAAGTTGGTTACACTCAACTAAATCCCACGAATATCGTCAGACCTATTCAATTATCTCTACTTGACTCACATCCAAAAACGCAACTACTAAAAGCTCCCCGCTAGTGGTGCTATCACCTTATTTGTCGCTAATTAAAGAACCTACAAAAATTTGGAGGGACTGAGGTGAGTACTTATAGCTTAGTAAGTGCATATATCTTTTAAGCAAATCAAGCATTTATTATGCATATTTACAAATATCACCAAAACTCATTAACCAAACCCAAGATATAACATATAACATACATACATACATATATATATATATATATATATATCTGTGTGTGTATCAAATCAAATATGAGCTATTTCGTTTCAACAAAGTTTTATGCAAATCAGAAATACTTATTTAATTCACAAATACAATTAAAATATCAATGGTCAAATTCATCAATCAATTTTTATCACACATTAATGATCTATTAAGTTGATCAATCTCATGCTCAATATCCAATTATGGAGACGTCATGCTCAATATCCAATTATGGAGACGACACAACGCTTTGTGACAAGTAGATCAAGATTCCCCTCTTAGCAAAATATCCACCTATGATCAGTTGATGGCTTAACCTAGAAAGATATTCCCAAACCGATATGCATATTTGACAAATCCTATTCGGGTTCACGATGATAATAAACATCAAATCATCCTCTTTCAATACCAAAACTCAAAGCCAGAATCTATATCATAAAGAACAATATATTTCATAAATCAAACCATATATTTTTTCGCAACTCAACTCATCTATCAATACCTTTTGTAAAGTAATTCTCAAATCATTTCAAAATTTATTTCATAAATCAAATTCACGAAATAATATGAGTAACCTATCACAATTCCTTTCATAAACACTTCTTGAATCATTTCAAATACCAAATAGGGTAGCAAATACCCAATTTGAAGTTAAGTATTAAATATGTTATGGACATTACTTTGGCCTTTTAACCAAAGCACACCTCGTATATAACATGTCTAATCCTTTTTTTCTTTCAAAATAGGGAAAAAATCACGAAAAACCCTAAACTTTGCCCAAAATGATAGATTTACCCCAAACTTTTTTTTTGACGTGAAAATTCCTGAATTTTGCTAACCGTGACACATTTACCCTAAAAAAATTTTCGTGACACAAAAAACCCTAAACTTCTATTGTGTGACACATTTACCCTAAACTAAAGGGCATTTTGGTATTTTTACTTTTAATTTTTTTCTTCTCTCTTCCCTCCACTGGCCATGGCGGAGCCAACGAAGGGAAGCCGGTGTCCGGCCAGGGTTGCCCTCGCCGGCGTCGGGCGAGGGTCCCCCTGCCTAGGCTGGCTAGGGCGGCCCTCGTCGGCGTCAGGCGAGGGCCGCCCTCGCCCAACGTTGGCGAGGGCCGCCCTCGCTTGCGTCGGGCGAGGTAGGCCCTTGCCAGCATCGGGCCAGCCTAGCCGAGGGCTGACCTCGCTTGACGCCGGCGAGGGCGACCCTAGCTAGCCCAGGCGAGGGCAACCCTCGCCCGATGCTGGCGAGGGCAACCCTCATCGAATGCCGGCTTCTCTCTGTCGGCTCCGCCATGGCCGGCGAAGTGAAGAAGAAGAAAAAAAAAAAAGACAAAAAAAGACAAAAATGCCCTTGATGGGGTAAATGTGTCACAGTTTCAAAAGTTTGGGGTAAATTTGTCAACTTGGGAAAGTTTAGGGTTTTTGGTGGTCTTTTCCCTTCAAAATATGAGTTTATTAATCCAAACAAGAGATAACCTCAATCACTTAAACGCCTAAAATCATATAACATAACTATACGAGTCGACGGTCTCGTAATCCTATCAATTAAACAAGAATTGACGTCAAAACTACAGAAAACGCTACCTTAACTACGAATTAACTAAATTAAACTCAAACGCTGACAAAATGGCTCCCACACATCAACAAATCGCTTGTCCAAAGCGATTATTTAAAGCTATCGGCAACATGAGGCTCTCATGCAAAACTCTAAAATTTATTCCCGTCAAACCCTTGGCTCCATAATGTCAAAATTCATGATTTTCATGTAAATCACAGCTTAATAACTTCAAAAACTAGATTTGGTAGTTCGAATTTCATATAATTTCGAATTTCGAATTTATATTCTAATTTCAAAAATTCATTTGGTTAGACAAATAAATAGCTTAAATCCTTACTTGCAAACCAAATAAAATCTTTGGACCAAAAAAAAAAAAAAAAAATTAAAGTAAATCCAGTTTGAAAAGGTCTCCATGGTGAGTATGCGTGAGGGTCCCTCTTTCCTTTTCCCCCTCTTTTTCTCTTTTTTTCTTTATTTTGTCGGGAGAATTACCAAAAAAGTCTTAAACCTATTGCAATTGTGTCAATTCAGTCTTAAACTTTTTTTTTGGCCAATTTAGTCCTAAATATTTTTATAATTATGTCAATTCAGTCCATTCGACCAAAATTGGCCGTCGACGCTGACATGGACACCGGCGGGGAACGGCTAGCCGACGAGGCAATTTTGCAATATTTTTCGAAATTTTTAATTTTTTTTTTCACTTTCTTCTTCCTCTGGCACCGGCCAAAGGCAAGGGCCGGCGAGGTCAACCTCGCCAAGGCTGGGTGAGGCTGCCATCGCCAAGGGCTATGGCGGAGGCGGGGAGGGAGAGGATGAGGAGGAGGAGGAGGAGGAGGCGGCGGAGCGGCTGCGGAGATGGGGGCGTTGCTCCAGCGCTAGAGAAACCCGACGTCCCCGTCGTCGCCGTCGCCGTCGCCGTTGTCGTCGTCCCCGCACTCATACACAAAACTCCGTCCCCACCTCGCTCTCCCCACCGCCGCCGCCGCGCGCGCTGCGCCGCCGCAGCGCCCCTCTTCGCATCTCCGCAGCGGCTCCGCCGCCTCCTCCTCCTCCTCATCCTCTCCCTCCCCGCCTCCGCCGCAGCCCTTAGCGACAGCAGCCTCACCCAACCTTGGCGAGGGTCGACTTGCCGGATCTGGCGAGGCCTCACCCTCGCCAGTGGCTGGGGAGGTTGACCTTGCCAGATCTGGTGGGGCCTCGCCCTCGCCGGCCCTCACCTCCGTCCGGCGGGAGCAAGCCTCGCCAGTGGCCAGCGAGGCTGACCTCACTGGCCCTCGCCTCTAGCCGGCTAAAGGAAGAAGAAAGTGAAAAAAATATATATGTATATCAAAAAATTCGAAAAAAAATATTAAAAAATTGCCTCGCTGGCCAACTGTCCTCCGCCGGCGTCCACGTCAGCGTCGGCCAACCAATTTTGGCCGGATTGACTGAATTGGCACAATTATAAAAGGTTTAGAACTAAATTAGCCAAAAAAAAAAAGTTTATGACGGAATTGGCACAATTGTAATAAGTTTAGGACTTTTTTAGTAATTCTCCCTTATTTTGTCTTCCCTTTTTATTTTCTCTTCTACGCGTGCTCCCCCTATTTCTGTTGCTTTTCTTTGCCTCTATATAAATTGCGGACTTCCGTCCCTTTTCTTTATTTTTTTACTACTAAATTTTTTTGACTTTTTGACCGGTCAAAAGGTCAAACACACACAAATAATACTCTAATTAATCCCATTCTTCTGCTTTAAAGTACTTGGCAATGTGGATAGGAATTCATGAAGAAGGCTTGCCCTCTTTCTTCGCTTGCCAACTAGTCTTGTATGAATGACTTTGAGAGGGTTTTGGGACAATGAAAAGTTATAATAGCGTTCAAATAATTGAGTTTTAGTGTAATTTTTTCAAGCAACTTTGAAGTAAAAAAAATAAAAAGAAGGCAAAAAGAGGGAGCTAACGGAGAAGCAACGGGATCTTTCTTTTTGTCGGAACCACCCCCTTCGTCATTTACATCATCCTTCTGAGCTTCCTTGTTCAGATCCAACTTTGTGCGGATCTTCTTCCTCCGAGCCTCTGAGCTAGATTGGAAGGAAACAAAATCATTAAAGTTGAAAGCATCATTATCAAGATGCTGAAAGCCAATGCTGCTCCTAAGTTGCACTGGGCTTTCAACATTTGCAAAGCCGGACTTTGGTCTAAATGTCTTTGCGATTTTATTACCAAACGCCTTAGCTTAGGCATGTAGGTCTTTAGGAGGCCTAAAGGTCTTTCCCGAAGCTGTGCCAAGCACGCCCTAATTCAATTAGACAATTGTAGACCAAGCAAAAGCTTGAGGTTGTGACATGGAGCCATTCCTTGTGCACATATAAAAGCTGAAAATCCTCCTTCCTTATACATTAAACAGCCTATTGTGTTTGATTTTGCACCCTGCCTACTACAAATTCTTTTGACTGGATTAGTTAGAAAGAAATAAGGGCCCAAAAACTTTATTGGGCTCTCGCAGCCTAATAAGGATGGATTCATGTAGATAATCACAAGGCATGTGCGCTTCTTCCTAATGAAGCAGTTTTAAGAGGGTAATACTTTCAAAAACACCATTCCTTGAAAACGATATTTCTAAACGAAAAATTATTGATATCTTTCCAAACAAACTTCACCCAAATTAAACTCAGAGGTGATGTCCATATTCGTAATTCACTCCTCCAACCAGGGTTGAACGAAAGTACCATCCATTTTAATAAGCATGATTAGCTTGGAGTATGAATTTCATAATTTCCCTTGTTCTTATGTATGGTATGGACTCAAAAAACCTATGCAGACATTTACTCTTAGTGAACAAGCCGTTCAAATGAGGACAAAGTCAGTCCATTGTCTTGTGCTCGGCACATATCTCTTTCTCGTGAAGAAAAATGATTCTGATATAGTGTTATAGGCAATTACGATAGATCAGAGACGACAAAGTTGTGAAGGATGCACGATTTACTAAATCATAAGATACGTTGCTTAAATGATTCATAGGATGAGTTTGAAGTACGAGATTGGTACTTTGTTCCAATGATCAAGAATGGTTGTAAGATTTGCATCCACAAATTTCATATTATGCCTAGACCTAGCATTAATCTTCTTCAAGGAAAAACATATAATTTGGGTAACAGTGGCGTCGTGCCGGCTGGACTTGGGCTCCACCAACATCGCGTCCTTCAGCCACAGCCGTTGAATGACCATTCCAGCACCGCGGCAATTCTGTAGCTTTTGCCGACCCTTAACATCGTGAAAGGGAGACAAGTCGACAAAGAGCAAACTTTAAAGAAGCTTTTAGCAAAAGAGAAGTTCCCTTCCGACCATCTTTCCAAGCACCTACGTAAAGCATCCAGTTCTTCGCCCTCTACCTTCCTTCGCTTAAAACAAAACGTACAGCGTTCGTCTTCCTCGGCCGAACAGGGGACTCATTCGGCTCCGCAGATTTTCACAGCTCGCCGTAGCAGAAATGACTAACGTACGGTAGTCTCCAGTTACACGTTGTTGCTTTTTGATACTCTCTTCCCCGTTTGCGGGCTTGAATGATTTGGTGGCCTCTTTGTTTTTGCTCTTGTTCTTGCGAGTAGGTGGTGGAGTTGAAGGTGGGTCTGCACTGCGAAGAGTGCATCAAGAAGATCCTCAAAGCAATCAAGAAGATGGAAGGTAATCTCGCTCCAAGCGTAGTAACATGCTCCGAAATGACAGATTCTTCTTCTTTTACTTTGGAAGCAGCCGAGACGCTTGTGCTCGTGTTAATTCGCAAAACGAATTGCAGATGTCGATACTTATGACGTGGACGTGGAGCTGAACAAGGTGACCGTGACCGGAAACGTGACGTCGGAGGCAGTGATCAGAGCGCTTCACAAGATCGGAAAGCAAGCGAGTAGCTGGGGATCGGACGATCAAACTCCTTAAAAACTACGGGAGTACTTTCGCGCTAGGGATCGATCGATTGATGGGGGACAATCGCCAGACTCCAGACTCCAGACTCCAGGTAGAGCAAGAGGGTATTAAACTTAGCTCATGGACGTGAATGGTCGAAATTCGAAGTTGTACGCTATTTATCCGCCACGGATAATCAGATCCGCGTGTGAAGTGCCATGTATATGAGCGGTTTCCTTGTTGCCGATGATCGAATTTTCCAAATTTTTTTCCCCGATTTTCATTGGTGAATTCAGTACATATTCCAATTACATGAGCTAAAACAACAGAGTCAGAAGACGATACCTAAGAACAGAAACACAAGACGCCTCTATTTACAAAAGCAGTAAGCCAACAGTAGCTGAATTCAAATTCAATTCACAGCCGAAACGCAATGAACTCGACTCGGCCTCGTTCCAGCCCACACCCAGTGAGTCGAACTCGAACCTAGCGCGGCTGCTGAATCGTCCTCGGGCAAACCCTCGAGCTGTTCACGATCTTCGGCGCCTTCTCCGCGTACCTCGGTGCGCGAGCCTCGCGTCGCGCCTCCTTCCACTTCAACCCACCGATCGAAACCAGATCTCCACAGCACCCTCTCCATTCCTCCTTTCCCTCTGCAAAAAAGCAGCAAAAAAAAAAAAAAAAAAAAAAAACCATTTTTTTCAGTTTCTTTTCTCGACCCAACCCACGAAATGGTCGGATCCCGACGTCGCCAGAAGTTTCGGGTCTCGAGTACTTACGGTCGGCGAGGGCTTGGTCGCAGTCGTCGAAGAGGGAGTCGAGGTCGGGAAGGGCCAGATCGTCGTCGTTGTCGTCGTCGTCGCAGGCGGCGGAGAAGAGGGGGTCGTCCTGGGGGTCGCAGAAGCGCTCCTCGAGCCAGTAGTCGCGGAACCACGGGGAGGTCTGGACCAGGGCCCACCACTCGTCGGAGAAGTCCTCCACCGCCCGGTACGCCAGCGGCACGAACAGCGGGGCGTGGGGATTCAGCGTGGAGGGCGCCGGGAGGGGGCTCGTCCTCGAGATCACGTCCATTGCCGCCACTTCGATGGTGGGCGCAGAAAGCGGAACCGGTCGCGAAGCTCGGTCGTGGTTGTTACAGGTTAAGAGGGAATCGGCGGAAGTGGAGCAACAAAGCTTACGCAGCTAAAGAAGATAAGGAGACGCTACCGTACCTTCGAGCCCACCGTCGTTATATATAACTGAGTAAAAATTATTATAATTTTATTCAACGAGTTAGATGGGCGGCCCACGGGTATGAGAGAGAGAGAGAGGGCACTATGATTTTCTTTTTCTTTTTCAATCCACTGTTAAAATATCGATATACTATGGACAAATAAGGAAATGATTAAAAATTATGAAAAACTCCATATTGATACATATATATATATATAGTCGATTTTATCGTTCGTTCGTCATAAGTGCACTATATTATTAATCTAATTTAATAAAAATCAATGAATGATAAAAAATTTAGTGATATTTGAGATTTAAGTTAATTTTTGGTAAATTTATCATATATATTAATTTAAAGTTTTTCGTAATATTAATCTTCAAAAAAATCTTAATACCGTTATTTGAATCATTTAAGTGAGGTATATGAAACTATCTTGAATCACATTAATTAAGTTGAACGAACTACTGAAAGATGGCCGAATAGGCTCTCTTAACTCTATCTAAAACATATAATGCACGCCTAAATGTTGGTTATCATAGCCAATGGACAAAACTTTTGTTTTTCCAACGCTAAGAGGAACAAAAGCTATTATAAATACTGGCCAACATACTCACTAAAAAAGGACAAAATGGACAGATAATGCAGTTGTGAAAAGAAGGTCGTTTAGACTACGGGAGCGTGGGGCCCACGTGCAATGAGTGTGTTGGGGGCCCGGCGGCCGGTCCAGGAAAATGCCAGTGCGCCGCACCCGCACCTGCACCGCACTCAGTTTTGCCCCGGCTGGATGCCGCAAGCGGTATCAAAAACAAATTTCCGGCTTACTATTTTCCTTAATTTTCTTTCTGAAATATCCTGATACTTATCGAGCATTTTCTGGAGAATTTAATGACGCGTAAATGGCGACAAGATGTGAAAAATATTCGCCCACGGCCTTTGTTCGAAGAATCCATACCTAACGCAACAGAATGGGCAAATACTATTCTTTTCTTTTTGGAAATTGGCCAACTGAAAAAGTCGGATGGACAGGATTGTGGCAACTAATTGCCACGTGTTGCGGGATCTTATGTTTTCCTTTGTTCCCATCCACATCATAGGTATTAGCGCGAATCCGTTTCCCCACGTGACACGTCATCGTTCTCATCCATTTGTCACGTGGCTCCATGCCGGAAGAAAAGGACAAGCCCACAGGTCGTCGAAAGATCACCATATCTCTCTCCCTAATATAATTCGAAAAAAGATAAACAGTTAATGAATATTAAAACAATTACATGACGGCGTTCTATCTATTCTATGACCCCTTTGGCTTAGAAAGTTCCTACATCATCTATAATAGATAAGAGTTCCAAAGTAGGACATGGCATCACATATGGAGGGATTGGTGTAATTAGTAATTTTGGCATTAGAATATATTGTTGGCCGGTAATTATTCCAAAAGATGATATCGATTTTACAAGAAAACTACTCATAATTGAAAATGCAAGGAAAGTCATTGATATAATACTAAACATCATTAATATTTTTGAAAGGTGAATAGCTACATAAAAAAAAGCGTCTTCTTGAGAAAGAACTCTAAGAAAATGAATACTCGGCCGATCAATACTAACTAGAAATGAACATGGTTCCAAATAAAACCTAGAATTAGATAATCAACCGGTGAGAATTTATCTAATTCTAGATTCTAATGTATGCATGATGGGTTTTAGGTTCAAAAAATTACATAACTCGTTTCGACATCAAGTATCTAGCTTCTAAGTTCTAAATAGATAGAACCTTGAATATGAAACAAGTTTTTGTGTTTTTCTTGATTTACATCCTTACAATGCATAATATGAATTTCCATTTTATAACTAAAACTTTCATTTTGTTAATATTTCATATTTTTTGTGTATTTAAATATAAATTATGATTAGTAAATTGTAGGAATAAGTGGTGGTCATTAAAGGCGATAAAGCACTACAGTCATTCAATTAGCAACACAAGTGGAACCTACATAGACCATTAAACCAATCCCGAAACCTATGACACGATAAGTTATTTTACGATATGCAAAGTAAATTAAATGTTTCAAAAAATGAAGGACGCATTATAGGTTCAAAATTCCAAATGTAACCTATATGAAATTTGGAATCGAAATTTGGAGCCACTCACCCCTAGTCATAACTTAAGTCTTACTACATAAATATTTCATAAAAAAAAAAGAATGAATTGTATTTTGTTATCTCTTCATTATTTGGGGATATTTACACTTCCATGATCTCATAAAATCATTTTTTTTTCTTTTAGCTGTTGAATCTCTTCTTAATTGTTTAATGTGTGATATTCTAAATCCTTGTTACTACTGAAATCAAAATGATATTTGGATTGATCATTAGATCCTTTCAATTGGCTAGGATGAATTATTTGAATAAAACTAAATCTTGTAAAATCATATCGAATATTTGACATTACATTTCGTACCTCACTAAAAAAGCCAGTCTTCATTTACCAACTTCATATTGTTTAACCAAATCCAATTCTCTCTCGATATGTTCCTCAAAAAAATCTGATTTAGGGTGGATTCTTTCCCAACTAAGGAAGACGCAACTTTTTCCATCTGATTGCTCTCTCAAGAAGGATATTGACATTTTGAATGATTAAAATAAGGAACACTTCCAATACGTCCTTTAGCTTAGCTTATTCATGTTTTTTCTTATATTCTATTTTCTATTAGTTTATAATCATTTTCTTCACTCCCACGTGATGAGAAAAAGTAAAAAGTCTTAAGAAACAAATGATCAAATTCGACTGCTGTACATTACTAACATCGAGAAGTGAAATAATCAAGAATTTCAAATGACTGACCGAGTCGCTAAAGTAGTTAAAATGGCGATAAATCCCAATAAAAAAAAGTCCTATAGAAAGTACATTTATTTCCAATCTCCAATAAAAGTAAAAAAAATTAATCCATTATAATTCTCTGTCAGTTGGGTTAATGGATCCTTCAATTGGAAATGATAAAGGAATGTAGCCATGAGATGATCGTGATTCTTTTGTTGATACATACTCCTATTATATTGGTAGTCTCTGAAAGATGAGAACCAATTATGTGCTATCCACATCAAGAATGCAAATATTGTATATTTCATCAGTCCGATACTTTGTAGTAACCATCCGTGATAAGGAACTTGCAAAATGCATTTGTTTATTAAAACATATTGGTTGTTCCCAACCCTGCTTATATCTGTTTAAGCAACATGTTTATATCTATGGTAAAAACTAGTTGTTTCGTTCTCTTATTCTAACTATGAGTATGAGTCATTGGAGAAAAATAGAAGTTATGTCTTGAGCTGAGCAGGGGATGGAATTTCTCTTATACACGTCCATTGAGTTTTGAACCAAACATGTAAGAGATAGATAGAGAGGTAGGAATTTATCGAATAAACCACACTCATTCATGTATATCAAGACTATTGATGAAACGGGATTGGGGAAAATTCGAATCTAATTCCTTAGGCGATTAATAGAGCGCAATTAAAATTCCTGGAGACTGCTACATTTGTGCATTGAAAATACTACCGAGCTTGATGTTTAGAAGTCAAAAGCAGCAAATAGGCAGCCGAAGCAAGAGCGATTTTTTTCATTTTTCAATTAACGAGGATGTCCGCGACTCTCCGAGCATTTCACTATATTTTGATCGAATGCAACGATCTCCCCATCCCACGACGCCCGAGCAATTATTGCAAAGGCCGCGAGCCAACGTTCTCAAGGGACAGGTGTCGAAAGCTAGACCCTAGACCCATTTTTGCGCACGCGTGCTCTTCTCCTTTCATCTGCATCATTACACCAGGACCAAACGTTGCAGTAAAAGAAGCCAACAGCATCTGTATAAGCCGAAGTGTCGGGGAAACTTGAAGCGGCTCTCCTCCACAAGCCCTCCAACAATCCTCACTTGAAGGTCAACCGTGCAAAAGTAGAACGTCAAAATGCTTGGCCCTCTCAACCCCTCCCTCTCTTTTTCTCTCTCTATCTCTCTCTCTCTTTAGCCCTGCTTTTTTCACTTCTGGTGTCCTTCTTTTGGGTCTCGTGAGAAACAACAAAAAGCGTTAAAACGTGAAGGGATGGATCAGTGGGATCGTAAGGAGGGTCTTTCAAGAACAATAAACCAACTACTGTTAATGAACAAGACGGTCGTGTGCCAGGATATGTACCAAATAAGGGGGAAGAGCATATGGCTCCGGGAGAACCCCCTGAATCTCCCGACCCCGCTCCTCATGTTTCAGCTCACCATCATCTTCTTCGTCAGCCGGCTCGTCCACTTCGTCCTCAAGCCGCTCGGTCAGCTCACCATCGTGTCGCAGCTCCTCGTACGGTCCCCATCTCTTTCGTCTATCTTCGATGTCCATTCGATGTAGTCGTCGTCACTGTCGATGGATTGATGCTGAGAAGGCGTTGTGAACGATGCACGCTGGAAACTTTTAACAGCTCGATGCTCATGTATCTGCTGAAATGATGACAGGGAGGAATTCTGCTGGGACCCTCCGTTTTAGGCCGCAGCAAGGCTATGGCGTCGATCATATTCCCCGCGAGGAGCGAGACAATCATCGAGACGTTAACGATGTTCGGCGTCATGCTCTTCCTCTTCTGTCTCGGGGTGAAGATGGACCCGGCCACGATGCTGCGGCCGGGGCGCAAAGCAGTCTTGATCGGCTCCTCCATGTTGCTCTTCTCGTTGGTCGTCCTGCTCGTCCTGGCTACGGTCATGCAAAACCACGTCGCCATGGGCTCGAGCCTTAAAAAGGCATTGCCGTATGTCGCAGGCGTGCAGGCTCTGACGGGCTTTCCGGTCATCTCCTCCCTGCTCATCGAGCTTAGGATCCACAACACTGACCTGGGCAGGCTCGCCATCTCCTCGTCCATGGTCTGCGACGTGATAGGGATCGCATTGGCGGCCATAGGGACAGGGATCGGGGATAGTGGTGGTCGCGCAGCGGCGTCCGGTTTATCTATCGTATCGGCAGTAGCGCTTCTGCTGATTGTTGTTTATGTATTTAAGCCGCTGATATTGCGTATGATACGCGATACTCAACCCGGGAAAACCATCGACGAGGCCACTTTGATGTATGTCGTAGTGCTCGTCCTCTTGACGGGGCTCGCCGGTGAGAGCTCCGGCCAACACTATCTCGGCCCTCTATTCCTGGGCTTGATCGTCCCGGACGGACCGCCGCTGGGCACGGCCATCGAATCGAGGCTAGAACTCTTCACATCCAGCTTGCTCTACCCTGCGTTTGTGTCGGTGTCGGGGTTACGCACCGACCTGTTCCAAATTCGCTATGAGTCTCTCTGTATCCTTTCTGCTATGTTCGGCATCTCCATCCTCGTCAAATTCGGGGTGGTAGTATCGGCCGCGCTCTACAGCAAGATTCCCTTTCGAGAAGCCATTGTTCTCGGTCTCATCTTGAACGGAAAAGGCATAATTGAGCTCGTGCTCTACAACGTCTGGCGAAATGGCCAGGTAATCTCTCATTTCTGCGCATGCAGCCGTTGATTTCTGCACTTACATAGTTCTAGAAGATGTTGGATTCGAGCAGCCCATAGACGAACGAAAACATGTGTTTATGTAACGTCAATTGCTTTGCCATCATGTTGAGATAATCTGAAACTTGTGTATGGCAGGTCCTAACGACTGAACTGTTTTCCCTGTGTGTAATATCAACTATACTGGTGACAGGAATCACAACCCCTCTTGTGAAAGCCCTCTTTGATCCTTCAAGGCAATTCATATCGGCCAAAAGATCTTCGATCCAGCATAGCAAGCCCAATTCTGAGCTCCGGATTGTCGTCTGTGTCGACAGTCACGACAGTATCCCGACAATCTTAAACCTCCTAGAGGTATCCCATGCTTCGGAAGAGAGCCCGATCGCAATCATGGCAATGGTGCTGGTAGAGCTCATTGGCCGAACCGCCACCATGCTCGTGTGCCACAGGGATCGAGTCATCGACTCTAGTTCAATCACGTCTGGGCACATTATTAATGCTTTCAGGAACTATGAGCACCAACGCGAAGGGCGTGTCACGGTGGAGACGTTCACTGCCATATCTGATTTCGATACCATGCATGTCGATATATGCCAGGTGGCCCTCGACGAGAGAGCGAGCATCGTGATCGTCCCGTTTCACAAGCAGTGGGCTGTCGATGGCCAAGTAGGCAAGGTAAACCGACATGTCCAGATCATGAATCTACATGTCCTAGAGCAAGCGCCGTGCTCGGTTGGGATCCTCATAGACAGGGGGATCGTGAGGGGCACCCTTCCAATCTTGACGAGCGAATCCACATTCCACGTCGCGGTCCTCTTCATCGGCGGCCCGGATGATGCAGAGTCACTTGCCTATGGTTCCCGGATGGCGAAACACGAGAACGTCATCGTAACGGTCATTCGCTTCCTTCTCTTCGGGAGTGAGAACACGAAAGACCGGAGGATCGACACGGAACTGATCTACGAGTACAGGCATATCAACATGGGGAACGACAGATTCGTCTATGTGGAAGAGGTCGTGAGAGACGGGGCGGCCCTAGCTTCATTCATCGGAAAAATGGTGGACCGCTACGATCTGATACTGATCGGGAGGCAGCACCAGGCCTCCCCGATTTTCATGGGGCTTGAACAGTGGAGCGAGTGCCCCGAGCTCGGCATCCTCCCCGACATGCTCGCGTCGCCGGACTTTGAGAGCACGGCCTCGGTCCTGGTGATTCAGCAACAAAGAATAGGAGGCACTCTGCTGGCCAGCCACGCCGTACAGTCTGCGATCCATCCTAGGGATCAGGCATTCGCTCCGACCGCCGGCCCTCGGGACGAGGCAGGGAGATCTTCATGGAGCATCTCCATAGATAAGCGAGGCAGGACTTGAGGAAAGTCTATTTATCATGGTCCTTTCAGCCCTGCAGATCTTGCTACTCTAGTTTGAATGTTGCTGTTTCCTAGTCTTCGACTGACTGTTCAGATGCAAAGATGGATCAGTCATGTTGCTCCATCCCGGAGGATATCATATTTAGCTGGCTTAATCAGAGATAAATGATATGACCGTCCACATAGATACACTTTCTCGTATGTAATAGGGTAAATACCGCGAAAACCCCAAATTGATGCATCTTATGACAAATTTATCTCCAATCGATACATTTATGATAAATTTACCTTTCGTTAGTTTCATTTAAATTAGATTAATATTACGAGAAATTCCAAATTGGTACATCTATGACACGTGTCATTTAATTTAGCAATTGGAAAGGTAAATTTATCACGAGTGTATCGATTTAAGATTTTTAGCGATCAAAACTTAATTTGGGATGATATCATTATATGATTTTTTGTGATATTAGATATATGTAATTCCATTTTTATGGCAACTAAAGAGCGCCCGCGTAGGGATGGACAGCTAGGAGGAGCTGAGAGGGGCTCGTGGTCCCTGTTCCCCATGTCCAAAAATATCCTCTTGTATCGGTAAATTTTCTCTTACGGAACATATTTTTAGAGTTTTCAACCTAAATAGTTAGGTCTTCCATATATATATATATAGTCTTAGATGAACAGGAAACTTCCACTTTCGGTATGAAATTCAATGTGTCATGACAAACGAGTTA
This sequence comes from Eucalyptus curtisii, assembly GCA_017140595.1. Taxonomy (NCBI): domain Eukaryota; kingdom Viridiplantae; phylum Streptophyta; class Magnoliopsida; order Myrtales; family Myrtaceae; genus Eucalyptus; species Eucalyptus curtisii. The sequence goes on along the minus strand of CM029500.1, from coordinate 38,136,905 downwards.
AAAATTTATCTTGATTGATTTTTTTTTACATGCTTTATTTTTTAAGGAAAAACTATTAAAAAAGTTATAAATTTATTATACGGCAACTAAGTCAATTCTAAATTTTAAATTGTACAAATTTAATCATAAATATTTCAATTGTATTAATTTAGTCCAAAATCCTTTAACAATTTGCTAAACTAGTCATAAACACTTTAACAAATTGTTAATTCAATCATTCCAGCTAGTTTTTGTAGGATATTGTTGATGTTGTGATCTAGTCAATGTTAACTATCTTACGTTAAGCAGCCCACCCTTGCATTGTCCTACGCGAAGCGACTGGTGCTGACGTGGATAATTTTTTACTTAAAAAATTGATTTTTTTTAATTTTATCTTTTCTTTTTTCCTCCTCTTCTTACTTGAGGTCGGTGGCCTTGTGGGCTTGGTCAATCCTCATTGGATTTGGTAGGGGTTGCGACCCACACCCAAGAGCTTGTGGGGCAACGACCCTTGCTTAGTTGTTGGTAAAGGTTGTTAGCCTTGTGTAACAATAGGAAAAAAAAAAAAAAAAAAAATTTTGAAATTTTAATTTTTTCAAATAAAAAATTATCTATATGGGCATAGGTTGCGTTACAGTAGTTGGCCAACATTGATTGAACTACGATATTAAAAATATTCGACCGAAATTAGCTAAAATGATTAATTTGACAATTCGTCAAAATGTTTAGGATTAGTTTGGCATATCGTTAAAACGTATATTATTAAATTGACATAATTAAAATATTTATGACTGAATTAGCGAGTTATCAAAAGGTTTGTAGTTGAATTAGCACAATTAAAAAATTTAAAACTGAATTGATCACTATATAATAGGTTTATGATTTTTTTTAACAACTTTCTCTTATTGTGAAGAATCACTCGATTTCCTTTGTATTCATCATCTTCACTACCTATTTAAAAAATTTAACATCCTGTCAAACTTATTAATTGCGTTTCATTCTTAAACTAATTTACAATAAAATATAAATGTAATTGTTATTTCCCGTGATTTCGAGCTTCTCAAATCTCAGTTCCACCAATTTTTTCGCACGTAGCAAGATTCCCGAGCTACTCTTTTTAATCTGTCTACCCTAATATTTAATTACATTAGTCTAAAACCTCCACTCTCTCTAATCCGATAAAGTCGGCCCTATTTATTTAAGTTTTCAAATAAAATTCCAAGGCACTCTTCATAAAAAAATTGAAAAAATTGATAAGTATTATTTCAGAAATAATTATTTATATCGCTTACAAATATAAAGAAAAAAATATATCATAGACTAGGAAAATATTTAAATTTAAATTATATCGATAATGAAAACATTTTTATTGATAATTTATTTGAGAAATATGAGCGATCTTTTTATTTAATTTTTGTGCAATAAATGTATCCTAAATCATTTATATATTTTTGTTCGGATATTTTGGTACATTTTGATAATTGGAATTCGGAAAAATTCTCAAAAGCATTTTTGGCACGTCTCTCACCATGGCTACTAAAGAAAGTTCATGTAAAGGGCATGCGCAAGTACAAGGAGCAGAAGTTCTAGAGACAAGTGTAGCTTCTCGTTGCTTGCAAAACCAAGAGTGGACGGTTCAAAGTCACATTCTACCTAGAGATGATTCATTAATTTTTGGAACTTAAAATTACTTTACGTAAATGAAATCTAAAACTTACTTATGTCAATTGGTTCCAATCAATCAATTATTTTATTTCATTTTTAGTTAAGCAAAATGATTATTTGTCAAAAGCAATAGTCCATAAAAAATAAGCACATATAATAAAATAAATAATAAAAAATTTAAAATACATAAATTACGTTTTATCGATTTGTTATTCTGGATCTGATTTTTCAGTTTTCGATTTGATTCTTACTCAGAATCTGAGAATTGAATTGATAAAAACAGGAAACTTGAAACCGATTCCTATAGCTGGTTCAATCTTGTTCCCCGTTTTACCTCTAATAGAAGGGATTAACTTATGGTACGATCATCAATTAAGGTAAAAGAAAAAAAGAGCATCAATATCAAAATGGGCAGCTCCCGCATTTACAATCAGTAATGGTTCCAACGCGAAATGACACGATTGTCCTCAGCAAGAAATGATCGGGAAATCTGTTGACGTGACTTCCCCCGATCCCCTCGCCCCCCGGGAGCGGCCACGCGTCCGCGCCTCGGCGGGAATATGAAAAGATCAGGCCGGCGCCCTGCGGGGAAGCGCAAACTCCACGACGGGGACAAAAGAGTAAAATCACGAAGCCCCACGCCCCACGCCCCACGCCCCTCTCCGTACGTAGGGGCTGAGGACTCGTTTCGGGCGAAGGCGAGGCTCGTTGCGCGCCTGGTTCGCTTTTCCACTCCCGCCACCATTTTTGGCAACTGCTCTCTCGCCCTCTCCCCCTCTCTCTCTCTGCCTGCTTTCGCGCTTATAAAGGTAGCCTGCTTGAGCTTCAGTGCAAGCTCATAGGCTTTCTCCATTCGCGGTCGCTCGTCGCAGCGTCACGGTTCTCTTCGCGCAGCTTCCGCTCTCGGCTTTCGTTCTAGGCATCGTGCAGCTCGCTGATCGGCGATTCTCTCCAGGTGAAGATTTACTCTTTTTTTTTTTTTTTTTCGGTTTCGGTTTCGGTTTCGCGTCTCGCGAAGTCGAAGCAAATCGAGGTTGACGCTGCCAATGTTCGTGCCGCCTCGCCTTCGTTTGTTTCGATTAACGATCGTCTCGAGCGGTTCTGGTGCGTTGCCATTTCGTGCTCTACTTATGCGGAGGCGAAAGGATCTTTCTCTCTCGAGGCATCGCTCGTCTCGTCGTCGTTTCGAGGTTTTTGGAGTTTTGTCCGTTCTCTATCTGCGTTGCGCGGTTCTTCGGTTTGTTTCCCCTCTCGAGCGAGACGACGTTTCGCGAGAGTCCGTCCAGTCTGTCGCGAGACTTTCTCGTAAATCCGTTTGGCGTTTTTTCGTCGAGGTCTAATCGGTAGGCGAAGCGGTTCCTGGTTCTTCTGCCGGTACTAGAAACACTCCCGCGATCGCCTGCGTTTTCGAGGCGTTCGTTCGGAGAGTGTGTTGACGAAGATTGCTGTCCTTTGAAAGACGTGAGATGAGAAAGTATTTCCTTTTTTCTCGGCGTTCCTCTTCTTCGTCTTCATCACTAACAAAATAGTAGAGGCGCGTGCGTGTGCCGAATGGCAAAGATTTTTGCTGTGGATAGGGAGAATGAACGAAGATTTTTGAGTCCTCTTGGAATAAATTCAAATGAATGAGGGAAATAATGTGGATTGCACGTGCGAAGAGTCGAACCGAAAATATGGGAGAAAAATATTGTAGTTATGTTGTTGAATCAAATCATGCTATTCGTTTGGAAATTACAAGCTTTTTTTGTCGATTTTGTAGATGTGTACTATCATAATTTGTCTTATATGTTTGGGGCAGGTCTTCATGGAAGTTTTGTCGTATGAGTTTGAGGTTTGAAAGGTTTCATTGGACGTGCTTTATATATATCATTAGATTATCGAGCGAAGGAACCGGTGAGGAAAGAGATTTTTTTTTTTTTTATCCAACTGCTGTTATGGTCTTCAAGTGAGTTTTTCATGCGAAGAAATTGAGTCCTATGAAGGGCAATGAATGTCCGATGGTGAAAAGTGATCTACTGTTTTAATAAGAAAGAAAAATGGAGACTATTTTGGTGAAAATCTGATACGGAAAGTGGAAAACATACTTGTGTTGGGGCGCCAATAAAATAAAGTGATTATATATATATATATATTTTGTACTAATCTCAAACTTCTCAATGTAATCTGGGAGGCCAAGTTTGTAAAAAATACTTATGGACAATCCATATTTGTTCTGTGAATCGATTCATATATATGGTTTTGTGACTTTTGACTGAATGGACTCGTGTGTTCTGATGCATTTTATTGAATTTCTTGTTCATGGATGTAATGACTGCAGCACCTAAAGAAAATCTAAATCACTATTGGTATCCCCCGAGAGAAATGCTTCACGTAGTTGTTATTTGCATGAAATTCTAATTCTTGCTGTGGCATTCCTACTGAGTGCTTTTGGTCATACTCATTACATTATCCCTTCATGTAACATGTTAAACTTGCTGGATAAATTTAAACGTTGGTCTTGCAACATGTGGAAATTAAGTTCCAGGCCATTACTTGTTTGGCACAATGTCTTGCATGGTAGGAACATCCTGAAGAATTTATTGGGTTCACCTTTAAAAACCTACTTGCTTTGTGTGTTTCCAAGGTAAAAGCGAGGATTTTGTAACAATCTTAAGTCCCATATGGACTAAGAGAGCTCTCGTGAAGTGATATCTATGTAATTATTTACATCAAATATTACTATCCTCATTTATTAAAGCAAAGGGTCCGATAGAGCACAGAGTCCCATGTTCACTTATGACCTCATTTATCTCCAATTGTGATAAGTTTTCAAGCTTCATTGTTGGACCAAATATCAACATGGATCCGTTGAGTATTAAATCATGCAATCATGTAATATTTTATAGCTGGAGTCCTATATTTTCCTATCTTCCTCTCCTTAACCTTGTTGGTGTAAAGGGACATGTGGAAATCGTTGATTCGCACGCTGTCTAGCTTAGCATTCATTTTGTCATGTTGCCACTGCTTGAATTAAATCAAGCGTGCTTATAATTTTGGATAGCAGAATGGGTGGAAAGGCCAAGAAAAATAATCACCTCTTGGAGGAAGCGTGCCACCAAAACGGGATATCCAATCGCAGCACATCTGCAAGGAATCTGTGTAGAAAGGATCTCGGCGGAGTAATTTTGGGGTGCACTCACCATACCATTAAGGAGTGTTATGCAAAGAAGCTATTTGGTCAGTTGGATGTTTCTTAATGCGTGCCATGCAAAACTTGTTTTGGATTTCGTTGGGCACAATGGGCTACCTTTGAGTTTGAGGAACTCTTAAAATGCTTGAACAGGTCTGCCTCGTCTACATTATGCATATATTAAGAAGATTGAACCTGGCTTGGCGCTTTTCTTATTCAACTACAGCGATAGGAAATTGCATGGCGTGTTTGAAGCCACTAGCAGAGGCCAAATGAATATAGACGTACGTGCATGGACAAAGGAACCCTCTGAAGAAACCCCCTATCCTGCGCAGGTATGTGCCATGATTTGTTGACTGTTCATTTTGTACATGCTCTCATATTGTGGCTTGTGATGATTACTTGGTTGATGCTCGTGTTAAAGGTTAAGGTGAAAAGGCGCATTGACTGCCAGCCTTTGGTGGAAGAACAGTTCCAACCAGTAATAATTTCCAACTACTATAGTACAACGCACTTCTGGTTTGAACTTGATCAAGAACAGACAACAAAATTGATATGCCTGTTTACGTCTAATCGAATCAATGCAACTATTCCAAGGGCAAAATATCCAGACAGATGGATCATTGTGGAGAAAGATTTGCTTGCTTTTAACAGTAGGATAGGAGGTGAAAGAGCCAAGACACCTGCCAGTGGATGGGATCTTGCTCAGCCAAATCAGGTTATTGGAGACTGGAGGTCTAATGAGAGTCCTAGGCCTGAGAAAGAGAGACTACTATTGGGATCCGATACCGATGAGTTTGCAGCGCCAGAGCATGATGAAGCTGATCAGAGTCGAAGTTATGCCAATGCAAATAATATTCCTCGAAAGTTGTGGAGCTCTCTATTCAGGTCTGATTCAACTTCTAATGCTGGGGAGCAACCTCAAAGTTCCAAGTCTCTAGCTACAGGAGCGAAAGGATTTGATGACCTAACGGGGAAAGAAACTGATGACATAGCGGGATTTGCAGCTGAAGTTGGAGTTATTGCTTCAGGTCAATGCAATCCTGAGGGCTCTGTGCCTGCTGCAGATGCATCTACACGTCCTCCTCCACCTGAGAGTAGGAAGGAGTTTGAAAAGCATGCAAGCTCGGAACCAAGTTATGCAGCTTCTAAGGAGGCTTGGTTACACCTCAGAGGTGCTTCATCAACTTCTCGTGCAACCAGTGAACATGATGAATTTAAGGTTTTAGATCCGGAAACCAGATTTTCTCCAATTGATTATAGGAGCATTTTAGGGGATGCTTCAGTTGTTGCCCCTAACTTTAATAGAGAGAGCCATATGTCCCAACCCCATATAGATAAGGAGAGGGATGAAGAGGCTTTATGCATAGAAAAGAAATCTATGGCTTTGTCCTGTGTGAGCATTTCTTCTAGCACTTCTTCTCAGCTGAGTTCACCTACCCTGGCAGTGACAGAGACTCAAGGTCTGATTCCTTATGAGTTAACTTCCAGTTATGATTCTTCATCCACGATGATCACAACAGAAATTGCACCTGACAACCTGGAGGAAGGCACGAAAGTGCCGTCACTTGACGTAGGTGTTTCAGAAATTGTTGCTGAGGTAATTAGAGCCACCCGTTCCTCTATTTTACTGTATCCACTTTTGGCTATTATTTCAGTACCTTGTCAATTGTAACATATTCAAATGTGCTCTGCAGTTGCTATGTGAAGTGCGAGGGCTCACGTTATCTCAGTTGGAACAAGCCCAAAGATTTAGTTTTATTGAGAAGGAACTGGTATGTTTCTGTTGAGATATCACTCGTCGTTTGACAATTTCTGCCCATTCCGTGTGTATGTCCATCCCTGTTAGTCAAATCTCATTTGTCATTTCTAGTCCAGCTTAAAATTAAACTTGGGCCTCTTTAACTGCCTTACAAATTACTTATCTTAGGAAGCTTGTATCTGCATGTGCAGATTCTGGACTCTGACTCAGTGCTAACACACTGACTAACTTGTTCCTTTAATATTGGACGGACATGATAATCTGTTAACATCAATAGTCATTCTTGCTTAGCTGAGAAGATGGATATGATAAGTCTATGTTTTCATAGACATGATAATCCAACTCTTGATAATCCAACTCTTATGATGCTGTAAATCAACAATATCAGTTATTGCTGTTCTATTATTATTTTAGATTTTTGTTTTGTGGCTTTTGTCCTACTTAACATTGTATATTTGTTGGGTGTAGTAATGAAGAGAAAATTATAAAGTACAAGAATCATTCTTATGGGACGTCTACTTTCTAGAATTGTATTTATGTCACTTCCTGTCAAGCAAAAGTTCTTTATATGCTGATATGGTCCTAGTTGATGCTGTTAATGGTTGTCTGAATGAACTTATTGACATTATGGGTGAACTCTTACTGGATTGCAGAGACAAAAAATTTGCTGTCTAGAAGATAGATGCAAAGCATTAGAGCTCAGGGAATCTTCAGCTGCTCGGCCTGTCGGTGAAACTCAGTACGAGACTGGTTGCAAACCTCCTTCATTAAATGAGTCAATATTCATAGTGGGAGGATATGATGGTTCTTCCCATTCATCAGCCTCATATCTATATTCTCCTCATGAAGATATCATGACTTCACTGTCTCCTATGAGATTCGTGCGCTCCCAAGCTTCAGTGGCAAAATTAAGAGGCGAACTATATGTTTTTGGTGGTTTTTATGATGATGTATGGCATGACACAGGTACTAATTGCTCTCATGATATTGTGCTTGCTGGAGTCGTGTTTGGGTGGATAGACTGCATCAATTTTTTAGATTCAAAGCATGAAGTTTCTTCTAGTTGTATCTCACTTTGCATAACAAAGATTTTCTTCTGCGTACTATAGTGGAGTCATACAGCCAGGAGTACAATAAATGGACTGATCGACCTTCAATGAATCGGCGAAGAGGATGCCTAGTGGGGGTATCTTTAAAGGATAAAATATTTGCAATTGGTGGTGCAGCTGACTGCGAGCCCTTTTCAGATGTCGAGATGTATGATCCAGACACTGGAAGATGGATCCCTACTTGTTCAATGCTACGCAAGGTACCCTTTGTTATAGTAGGAGGCAGATTTTAATGATCTTGAGACATGATTCAGAAACAAGGAAAATCACACGGTGTTAGAATTTCAGTCAGAAAGAATAAATCGTGAATGCTGAGCATAGTTTGAAGGCTTAGTTGTATGGCATTCTTACACTGACTGAAGACAGTTATCTTAGTTAGTTTATTTAAAGATGCCGCAGTCTTTACTTCTTATTTTATTTTATTTTTGGGTCATAGACTTTACATATCCTATCAACATGCTTCTTATCATCAATGTTTTGCATATGCATGAATAATAGCGTGACGTATTGAATTTGTTTTTGTGGGGAAAAGTGAGATCAGGCATTGATTATAAGGGTGATGAGTTTAAGGCCTTAGTTTATGAGTTCATGGTCAATGGCAGCCTAGATGGGTGGCTGCACCCAAATCCAGCTCTAAATGATGCAGATGGACACTCCAAGAATCTGTTTCTGTTGCTGTAAATATTACAAAAGAGTGGAAAACCGAAAAGGTTTAATCAAAGATTAGTTAGCAGTGGGTAAAGAAAGCAAAATTCCAGCTGTCTCGTGGGTATTCTTAACCTTAAAATACTCTATTCGATGAAACATAGCATCTTCTATATCTCGTATCTTCAGTACCTATTACATTTGAACTCGCCCACTCCTTACCTTTTAACTTTGCTTCGCGTTGTTGCTTCTGTCAGCGACTTGCTCCAGCTGCTGCAGAACTGAATGGCATGCTCTATGCTGTTGGAGGATATGATGGAGAAGACTACTTGGAGTAAGACTTATGTCTGCCATTAGATACGATCCCTTTGATATTCTAAAGCCGTAGTTTGCTTCTGATGATAAATCAAACACTGAGCTTTGAGGCTGCTGCTTGCACTTATTGTGACTAGAAAAAACATTAAAATTGTGGCTAGGAATATGTTCTGCTTGATATTTTAGGTTTAATATGGGATCAGCAAAACTCAGCATGCTTCTCTTCGATTTTTACATACACCAGGAGTTAAAAAAACCATGTAAGAGGACAACACAGACGGAGGTTTTCCCCCGATTTTTACTCCTTTCTTTTGGAATTACTTAGGATAGGGGACGGGGAACACTGAGACACTTCCAACCGGATCTTTTTCATGAGGACATAGTGGGCTCCTACCTAAGCCTACCCTTGGTCTTCTATTTATTCTGTCTCCCACTGTGATGGCATTCTGGTTTTACTTGGTGGGCGGGACATTTCGTGGTAAACTAGATCATTCGTATAGGCTTTATATCTTAACTTTTGTAAATATTACTCTGTTGCACCACTGCTGGCTAATAGCCTAGTGTACTCGATCATAATAATAAATCGAGAAGGTTCTTAATATATATCTGTCAGCAAGATCATTGACTGCTTGACGTAACATTCTCAGTCTGTCGCTTGTTGCTTGTGCATTCTTTGGTTTATACTCAGGCAGGGATGCCTGTTTGAATGCTCTCTTTGCAAACTCAGAAGTATACACAGCTTATATTGTCATCTTGGTGTCCTCATTGGATATTTTCTCTACTATGTTAGGTCAGCAGAAAGATTTGATCCTCGAGAACGCTTATGGAGACCGATAAAGGACATGAGCACGAAAAGAGGGGGTCATTCTTTGGTTGTCTTGAACCAAAAGTTGTGAGTAGATCTTGCCCTGAACCCTCTTTAATTTTCGACCAAGTGAACTGCCATCTTTTGGTCGACATCTCGGCTTTACTAAAGGGCTGCATTAGTGTGACTCTTAGACATCTGCCGATCCATCTTGAGCTCTTATCCGGAGTTCAAGCTAAAGCTCTTATCCTCATAAATCTCTCTTGATTTAGTTTATCGAAAGTGACGGGTTATGTTGGGAGTTCGTTTATCGAAAGTGACGGGTTATGTTGGGAGTTCGTGTGGGTGGGCACAGGTTAAAACTGTAACTATTACTAGGAGAGTTTCTTTGCAGATATGCTGTAGGAGGCTACGATGGATCTAAAATGGTGGCGACAGTGGAGCTTTTCGATCCTCGTGCTGGTTCGTGGATGATGGTGGAATCGATGAATGAAGCAAAGACAAATCATGGAGCGGTCGTGATGGGAGATGTGATATATAGCCTCGGTGGACTGAATGAGGATATGGAAGTACTCGACACGGTATAAAGATTGTTCTTTCATTCAAATTCTATCTTTTCTTTAATGTCTACCATGTCTTTATGGTAAATATTTTCCGTGTTGCTGTTCACCCGTGTGATAGATTTGACTTGACGTTCAAGATATCCACCTCTTTGATGGATTTTGCGGACACTATGCACTCACTATGAAAATGTAGTAACTTATGCGTGTGAAACGAATACTCTCTTAGCTTAATGCACAGGCATCTAATGTTTCGATAATGGCGTGTGGGAAATGATATAGGTGGAATGTTACAAAGAGGGTCTCGGATGGCAGGAGATTGACATGAAGGCTTTTGAGAAGAGGTGCTATTTTTCTGCAATCGTGGTATGACAGAAGATCTTTCTACCTACCTTCAAGCGGACAAGCTAAGCTTCTTCAATAAATAAGGAGGATTAAGGATGGGGTTGTGAATACGGTAAAAAGTGAGTGAACATACGCAATGTAATCTGTCCTGTTCTCTGGATTGCAGCCTTTGCGTCTACAACAACGACCTTCCACGCATCATGGTTGTAACATTAACGCTGCAAAACCCCAAAATGCGAAAGTTGCCAAATTGTCCCCTATGGTCTGCATTTAAGTTTATTTATTATTGCAACAATGACCAGCAGGCAGTGAGAAGTTTCTTTAACGAAAATGCAACGAAACCGGCAGACTCCTTATTTTGAAAGATCTCCAAACCTCGAATGCTCTCAATACTCTAAAAGGGGATGGCAACTAGACAGTCACTTGGCTCTGCCGCACCAGGATTGCATTTGCATGCACACCGTACAGGCGAGTGTGAGAATCCTCAGAAACAAATAAGCAAAGCCTTAGCTTTATGAATTTCTCTTCAATTCTGTAGGTGGGATTGAACCTATAGTTCCCAAAGTTTCTTTAGAAACCAGATGCAAAATCAGTAGAGTTCATGGATCTAAATTTTTCTACGTGAAAAATTAGAATCGCTTTAAACTGATTGCGAATGCGAATCGTAAGTGGGAGTAAAAAACTGACAGACCTCATCAACCAACCAGCAGAAATTTTCCATCCTGTTAACGCAGTGCATCACTGGACACCAACACCGGGAAATGATGGCAATACAGCCAGAAGAGGATCTCCATAACCAACAGCTTCTGGAAAACCATGCAACAAATAGTGAATGTTAAAGAGATGATGATGATGATGCAGTATTTCAGTCGGTACAAACGATGATGATGATGATGATGATGATGATGATGCAGTATTTTGGTCAGTACAAACAGACCAGGAAACAATGGTAAAATTCATACCTCCATCATTAATAAGGAACTTTAGAACTTCTCCCGAGACGTCTGACTGCTCAAATTTCAACAAGAAATTGTCAAAAACAGAATGAGGTAGAGAAATGACCAAATTAGAATACTCACAGAATGTGCTTACTTTAACAGGAAGTTCGGTGCCAAACTGATCCAACCAACCTATCACTTGGCCTTCCTTGATCAGATCGCCCTGTTTACATGAACTGACCTTTTAGATATTGCTCCTACTTACCTTACCCAATTCAGCTAATCTGTAGACACGTGTATGAATGCTTCTGTACATACTTCACATGTGTATTGATGAGTGCTACTGTGCAGGTACTTATATCAACATATCATACCATATAGTGTAGACATTATCATGAGGAGATAACTTCTATAGAATCAACAGTTTATGTGTGCTATTTGCTGATTGGTGTTGTGTAGACATTATCGCAATGGGAAACTTTCCAAAGAACCAACAATCTATGTGTGAATGCAATATGTTAGCCAAGATGGAAAGAAGTCATAAGAAAGAAGCACTGGCACTAAAAAACTTGATCGATTTACTAATACGACATTTTCTTAGATGAGCCTGTAAAAGATGAGTAATCATTAGGTGAATGTGCTGCATGTGCTAAAATGAACGTGGATCATCCGATCAAGTGGAACCTACAAAAGACCCACCATTTTCAGTGGTCTAGGTTCATTTTGATTCATTTATCACATTCACTTAATAGTATCTCAGAAAAGACAGTTTGATAATGGCATCGACTCAAGAATTTCACCAATTGCAGCCCACAGAGTTGTCTTTGTTAATAGGTGAACGACTTTCTTTGAGGTATTCAAACAATCCCTACAGTTTCCCAAACAGATCACAGTCTCTTAAAAAGCTGGGCCCATAAAGTTATCTTTGTTACGCAGGTGAATGACTTTTCCTAAGGCATTAAGACAATCCCTACAATTTCCCAACAGATGCCAGTTTCTTAAAAAGCACCAACCTCTTGAAATGTGCCGAGTCATTAGTATCTAGCCTATGTGCACACGCTTGTGCTTGTGTGCAAGAGGGGAGTCGTACAACACGCTGAATTGAGGACCTCTATAGGAAACTTCAGAGATGCTAATCACTGTGAAATTTCTACAAGAAGGAATTTCTGATTCAAAATCCATAGGCAAGCGAGAGATACCTCTTTACAGCTGGGAGCTTGCTTCTTTCCCTTAACCGTTCTTCCCTTTTGGAAGGAGCCAACCTGAAAAAAGCAACATGAGATGCACGGATCACAAAAATAGAGAGCTGAAAATGCCAAAAACTCACCGTTGGAGAGGATACTAGAACATATCCACTAGATCCTGATGCTTCCAATGCTTCAACTTTTGCTGATTTTCCAAAGGTGACATTCATAAATGGAGTAGCCTTCTCTGAAGAGGGTTTTGGTGCTGATGGAGGTGAAACACCAGAGCTTGACTTGTTAACAGGCTCGGCTGGAATAGGTGGTGGTGTTACAGGTGATGCTATGACTGGTGCAGGGACTTCTGCTGCACCTACATTACGCTTCACATGCATCTCAAAGTTTCCAACCTATGAAATTTGATAGAAAAGTGAACTCAGAACGTACTAATCGTAAAACTTATTAAATCAGCTGTCAAATCTGCCGTAAGTCTACATGGACCCTGAAAATATAATCTCATAAGTGCAACCCCTAGAAATCATTGAGCACATTTCGAAAAGTAAGTATATAAACTTAAAAGACTCAAGCATCATATAACTTACTTCTGCAAAGTAAGAGCACATAAATAATTACCTTTAGCTTCAGTTCTGCAATCTGTGTCTCATCACAAACTTCCAGTAACAATGCCTGATTAGAAAAGAGTCATTTATCAAGTTCTTGATGAGAGGGCTAGAGGAAAAAGGAGAGAACAAATACTCAAATGATGAGTTTTAAAATGATTACAGCTCTACAGTCTTTGAATGGTCCAAAATTCAACTATTTCTACAGTTAGAGCTTTAAAAAGGTGGACAAAATTCCCGTGGAAAGATAAAACCAGTCAAGAAGTACATCAATTATGAAGCTTTGACTATTGCATAAGGTTGGGAAGAACTCTGTTAAATACAAAGAACAAAAGAGATCTTGGGTAAAAGTTAGGATTTCCCATGCGCCTCTTTTTCTGTTATATGAACATACATAATCAAAGAAGTGCCACTATACAAGTATCTAGAATATGAGTAATACGCAGTACTAAGAGGTCTCTTGACAAGGTCAATCTATAAAATTCTTTGACTCAAGGGCAGCAGATCATCTAAGGAATTGAATTCATGATAAAAAGTCCGTGCCTCCAATGAGACCCATGTGTTGGAGATGTACTAACTTAGAAATGCATAATTTCAGATCCCGACATGTACATCGTAGAAGTAAAAAACTCCTAACTTCAAGCATGGTGTCGGGAAGGAAATGACAAATTTCAACCAGTTTGAGAACCTTCAAAATCTTCCCCCTGGTAATTAGAGACCTATTTGAGACCCCTGCCTGAAGCAATAGTCTAAAAATCAAGAATGCCACTAGCAAGTGCTGATCATTAAGATAATCCTTTACCATAATTTTTCCCTATGGTAACCTTGGTTGCCAAAACAGAATGACATCTTTTGTTGTTGTTGTTGTGGTTTATTTTTATTTTTATTTTTATTTTTTCCATCTAACAAGAATAATAGTTAAAGCAGCAAAGATCCAGAAACTTCAGCCGGTGCTTGCCTTTCATGCCAATTTAGTGAGAGAGTTATCCCATCGAAGAATATCACGAGTATCTGAAGTTGTCATCGCAAATAGGTGCATGTGATCTGGAGACCCATCTACAGTGATTCGAGTATTACTCCCACATTGCATGCATAATATAAGATCGAATGGGAAAATTGGCACACCTGAAATCCACTGGGAAAAGTTGCATCTTCAAGAGGCCCCTTCTCCACTGATCTTCCAATGCACTCTGAGGAAACTTTAAGGTTTCATGTTTAAGTTCGGATATGGACAGCGAAACAAAAAAATACAACAGACACTCGAAAGCCCCACGCATGATGGCACATTATCAATACATGAACAGATCAGAAGAATTAACAGCAGCTGGATGTCCCCAGCAGTAAAAAGATCACTGAATCAGAGGTGACATGAGCTGATCAAGCCCCTAGAAAGAAGACTTAGAAACAGCAGTCCAGATTAGAGATTCCAGTTTAAAACTAATTAATCTCCCTATCCTAAGCAAAGTAGCCCTAGAAACCAATAGCAGCGCCTGAAACTGGAGTAGAACAAAATTGTCAAGCACTGCTCCTAATTGTGAACCATTATAATAATAGACACCAGTCACACCACGATGCTAAGCACGCCAACTTCTCAATCCAGATCTGAGGAAAATATTTTGCAGGAAAAGGGAACGATCTTAATTTTGAAGTAGAAGTATCACAATGATCAAACTTGGCCAAACTAATAGAAATATTGTCAGAGTTGGAACATAAAGCATTCTTAAGAAGGAAAAGGTAAGTCAAATTAAAAATCAATCTCACCGTTGGTGTCGGTTGATACGGCAGAATCTGATGTTCTTATGCATGAAATTTCTGCCACGCTTGTCTTTTTGGAAGGAGAGAGAAGTTTCCTACCATACAGCAACTGTTGAACTCTTATGTTGCTTGAATTGGCCTTCTTGTAGTGATGCATACTGACCAGTCCGGTCTTCTCTGGCAAAGACCTCACATGTGATGGGACACCAAAAGAACCTGACCAAAGAAACAGAACTATTATCTTCGGTGTGGGGATCCTTTTCTGCAACAAGAGGAATATCATAACATGATGCCGGACAATATGCAACAAGAAGCAGACAATAGGAAATGATGTTAAGCACAAATCAAAGCGGCTGAGACGCACAATGCAGAAAAAAAGCACACTAGATCATACTTCAAAGTTAAACTGCGTTCTGAGCTAGAAAATGTCATCCTGCTTCGTTGTGATAAGACTAATGTCGGTTCGAGAAATATAAGAGGCAAGTGCTCCTTTGGCCTCCAGAACTTACCAATCGTATTACAGGAAGCAAGGAGAGAATTCAGTCTTTCAAGCTTCTCAGAAAAAACAAGTAGGATCACAGTCACGGGATTGATGGTGCCAAGCAAGACATGGAGATGACTATCAAACTTCAAAGTATATATCCACAATAGTTCAAGCAGGTCGCCGACGACTTCAACTAGGTCTACAAAGCTCGAAGCACGATCATCTCATACAATACTACACGACATTCAATCGATTCAACTTCAGCTCTGGTCGGACCAAGCAAGACAAGGAGATGACTATCAAACTTCAAAGTATTCATCTACAATAGTTCAAGCAGGTCACCGACGACTTCAACTAGGTCTACAAAACTCGAACCGCGATCATCTCACACAATACTCCACGACATTCAATCGATTCGACTTCAGACCGGAGCTGATTCTGATCCTCCTCAAAAACCGAGAGTTTGCAATGCAGAATGGACACAGGTTAACCACGATCGTCGTGGAAACGACGAGAACTCGAATCAACGAATCGTCGACTACACCGAAAACACCGCGATCATCGCGCATCACTTCGGAGATGCACGTCAAAAAACACGCTGAGCGCGGACTCACAGTGGAAGGATCGCAGAGCGGCAGAAGACTCCATGGCAACCAGGTGAGAGCTGAAACGGATCGTCGCCGTCGCCGTCGCCGTCGCCGTCGCCGCCTAAGGGATCGGCCAGGAGAAGAAGATGGAATGGGAGGAGATGAATGGAGCTGAGAATGTGCAGGGGGAGAGTTTGGTTTTGAGCGGTTGGGGGAAATAATACAAACAATCTCGCGCTGGTGGCCATCTTCGGAACGACCACCCGTTTTCATCAATTTCTCCGTTATTCAGTTTTCCCAAGTGGGGCCTCGCTAACGTGCGCCGGGGAGGGTAAACGACGCCGGCCGATCTCCACGTGGCTTCGGGCCGACGGGCCGTTTCGTGATGGGCTTGAACGCGCATGAAGAGCCCGGATAAGTCCGATCTCGAGGGGAGGACTGTGTTTTTCCGAAAATCAAATTTCCATGAGGCTCCGTTGTTTTGTATAAAGTACATAACTTAAAAAATATAATTTTTTTAAAAATAATTAATTATATAGCTTAAAATAATTAGTCAATGCAAATAATGACATTAATTTATATCCAAATCAAGTTTGAATCAATTTTAAAGGCCATCTCTAGGAAACTTAATTGGGTTTATGGTAGTAGTAACCCAACAAAAATACAAATTGGGCTTTAGCTAAGTTCCTGACCATACGTACAAGCATATGAAATGGATTTGCCATAAGGAGTGATATCTGGGTACCATAGGAAGTGAATGTTCGAACAAAAAAAAAAATAATAATAATGAAAAGAAGCAAATGAATGTAAATTGGGCCTGGTGACCCATTTGGCTCGGGAAAGGCCATCAGTTCTTATGCCCATCGTGACTGCATCGAGCTGGACCAGGCTCAGTCCAAAGCGATGCTCGCATTCTCTCAGGATCCGTAGATTCATTTGGAGGACGCCGAAGATCAATCGATCACCCTTTCAACCACAATTTCGAGACATCTCCAGGACCTGACCATACCTGGAGCGTGGCAATCGTTTCGTCTCACAATCAGAGCCCATCAGTTCCCGCTTCAACCTGCGGAATCAGGAGAATGCGTGCCTAGTGGGACTGTCAGGATTTCTTAATTGTTGATTCCGCTGTCGATGTGAGATTTCAAATCTCTTCATCTATCGTGATTTGAAATTAGTTCTCCACAGGAGAAGAAGAGGAACATGCTCAATGCTTATTCACTTGACTAATATTTTCGACCAAAACGAAAGTTGCAAGATACCTCCGGCAAAACTCTGTCCAAATTTTCTAGGTGATTCCATATTCAATTTTTTCATTGTTTGGCCATTGACTTTTGATTCGTTCGATCCATTCATGCAAACGAAAAAAGTCCTTCTCTAGTCTCCACTGGTTGAAAAAGGAGTGTCGGTGAGGCCATAAAGTCCTGAGCAAGTGAAATGAACACTGTTCTTTTCACTGATCTTTCGGTGTGTGAGTGCGTGCATGGATTCATTTCCAACTATAGGCCCATCTTCAGAAGGAACAAAACGAAATAACTATCGATAAGACAAGATAATCATGTCCTCTCCATAATCTTCATTTGCCATTATTATGAATGTGATCTCTCCCTTTGATCCTTGCACTCAGAGCAGCGAAAGGCTAATCATTCTGCCCTGGAAAGTAAATGTAGATGAGCAACAGTTCGGGAAGATGGTCTAAACGAGAGCGAAGATTCAGAGTATCTGCACTCTATAGTCGACTTAAACCTTTCCGACTAAGAAGTCAAGGTTGTTGTGCAGACAGCGCGTGCAATAGACGTTGAGATGCGAGTCGAATCCAGGACAGAGCGATTTTAGACACTCTATCATCCATTTGGCTGATAACCACGTATATATGACGAGTGCAAATGACATAATATAGGCATGATTCTCATTAGATGCTTTGCGAAAAATGCGCTAACAGACACAAGCGAGAACCCGTTTCACAGCTCGAATTAGAGTCGTAGACCTGGACGGTAAGTTTGGTGCCTATGATTGTGAAACCCGGTTGTTGGTGAACTCGATCCACTCAGAAAACAAATCGAAAGAACAGCGGGTAGAAAATGGCGGCAACCAGTGGAAGTCTTTGGCTGTTTGTTGACTTCATCCCTACTTTTAACCCGAAATGACATATTGAAAGGGGCGAGTGGCTGTTGGCTAAACAAAGACTGACGGTCTTTGATGGAGATTCTTATGTTATCATGCTTATGTCTGATCTTTCATCAATTTGGGGGTCTCTTAGAACCAAGGAGTGATCGACGCATTCCATCATGGTGGCACGAAGCTGTTCAACTTTGTTATAACATCACGGTCAAACCATTTAATTTTCTAGCAATTTCTTAACGGGGATGCGATGATGCCGTATGCTTTACTGGCGATGGTCGAAGCTCGGAGAAAAGAGGTGTCTCGAAGCAGTATTATCCGGAATTTATTCAATTCTAGTTGAAATGTTGCTGTCTTTCGGTTATTAAATGGTGCCGAGTAGGTCAGTATTATCAACTTAATTAGATAATTTGTTAGTTGGGAGTTGGCCCTCTTCAAACTGTACTAGAATTTGGGAGAGATCCTCTCATGGTTTACTACCATGTTCTGAAAATCTGTACTTCCGGCTTGAGGAATCGACTCAAAACTAGTACAGATAGTGGTACTGCCATTGTTTCTCATATAAGCACAATAGCTGACAGACTGGACATAATCTCAATTGTCATTATAGTCAGAGAGAGAGAAGCTCTAAATCTGAATCTTTGTAAATGGAGAAGATGTTCTTGCTTTTTTTCTTTTTTTTTTTTGGGTTGCAACTTCTCTTTGCAAAGATTCAGATTTAGAGCAGCACAAGAAGACAGATGTCGATGTTGCAGGGTCTCGTTTTGCTATTATTTCTTCCTTTGACCCAACGAAAGGGACTGGAATTCGACAAATTCGATGCCCATCGGCCGTGTTTCCTGGGCATGAATGTTGATGGTCATGATGGCCTTCCGAGCATCATCATCATTTTGAGCCATGTTCGTCCAATTAAAAGAAGGGGAAGGAGAATCATGGCATGTGTTGGCACTGAGAGGGCTGATTAGCCTGTAAGTCCTTGTAAAACTATTACAATTATTGCCACTCTTTTTGTTTTGCTTAAACATTTATTGAATTGGTAATTTGGATATGACGAGAAATTCAAGAATGATGCTATGATACTATTCTAAATTGGTCTGACCATCTTATTTAATCTATCGATATATGACCCACAATACAGTCATTTGATGAAATTATTGTCGTTCATTTTTACTTTGTCGAGTGAAAAATTCCTATCCAGTCTTCCTGATTTAACTTGCTTTCAACCTTCCTCCTCTTGACACCTCAGATCTCGAGTTCGCAGATCTGAGTTCGCATTTTTTGCGCGCAAGAGCTCTTCTAGGAACGATCAAATTGACTGCACTCCATGTCCATGGCATTAGAAGCAAAATCTCTCGAGGCTATTTTTCGAGGAGAGAACTTTGGACATCTCTTTTCACGTTCGACAACGATGTCGCAGCCGACACAATCATCTGGTTTTGGACCCGAAGTACTCAAGCCCTGCATGGACTCATCTTCCATGGCTTTGTGAACCCAAAAGGCTAGATGCTCTCTCCCCTCATTTACCTCCACCATGAATAAAATATTCACTGCAAAGCGGTCAAATGGTAACCGCATGTCTGTTGCCGACCTGTGAGAATTTCCTAGTCCTAACATCTCCTGATTTTCTACGAAAACGATTTGCTCAAGTCATTGTTAATCATGGGGTTATGACAAGAACCCCATCAGGACTTTGGACATGATTAGCATTGACTGAAAGTAACGTGTGGGGAGTTCCCCGCACCCACCCGAAACCTACCGGTGAAAATGATAAGTCATCAGCAACGCCATTAGAAGAAGCTTAGAACTACAGACATTACAGAAATCTCAAGCAATGCCGTGCTTATGCCTAGGTGTTGGTGAAGTCTATTAGACAAGGGAAGAAGATACGTGGGTTTTACAAGGAAGCTTGTGCGCACCGGCGAGAGGCCGATGACATTTCTCTTTCTGCAGCTTGCTTATAGCGACTCGTCTTGCCCTTTTTTTCCATCTGAAAATCCTGGCGAAGTCAATAACAAACTTCACCAACTTCTTTGTTGATTGCTCTATCGTTCTTGTTCACCCATCCTAATCCGATCCCATTTCCGGACATGCTTCCACCCAAAGAGACTAATCATGAGGGCAGGGGCCCCGGTTTTTCAACCGCGTTTTCTCACCATTTTCATCTTTGGATCAAGTGAAAAGTCAAATTTTTGCTTTTCCATTTCCCACTGGGGGAGCACAAATTGGGAAATCGAACACATTGTTTCTTTTTACCAAAAAGACAACATTGTTATATAAATGGTAAGTTTATCCTTACTATTACACAAAGTAAAGAGAAATTTTTATTTAACAAGATTGGAATCATTTTCCTCTTCTTTGAAAATTTAATTAGTTTCATCATTGGTAGAAACTTCAATCTTCTATATATTGAATCACATTCAAAAAGTTCAAATTTTTTATTTCGTCATTCTCTTTTGACATATGATTTTTGTATTGTGAATTTAGCGATTAATTTCTCTTCATGATTTTAATGATGCAATTTTGTGCATATGCACGATGGGTGTGTGCACTTACTTGTTGTACGAACGAGAGCCGGGGTCTTCATTATTGCACAGACAAGCAATCTTTTGCTTGGCTACAACATATCCTCTGTTCTTCATTTTCAGAAAAATCTCTGCTACGAAATTGGGCTTCATCTTTTCGCCTTTCGAATAGATATACATTCGCACTCTTTCTGATGATGTAAAGTTCGTTAGAAGATTAAGATGTGGGTAACCAAACAGCACATAGAAATTCTACAATGGATTTTTGCTCTCTCTCTCTCTCTCTCCCCCCCCCTTTTTTTTTTCCGCTTCTCTTTTTTTATGTGAAATAACTAATACTATTCTATTATACGTAGTTATTAATGCATAACAATGCTCCATAATCCCAACACCTAGGTCGGGTAAGCATTGTACTAACCTTTGGCTAGTCCAAGTCGGACACTGCAATACCGGCAACACCACTTGCGCCACCTGATCACAATTAGAAGAGGGGGATGATTCTTACATCAGTTGTTATGGATTTTAGGAGAACCACACTCTAAAAGTTAGCTATTGACGTGGGAGATCTCAAGCAAAGTATGTACACGTAATCTGCAAATTTCTTCGCCAATTTGATGAAAGATGATCGAGGGAAAATGATAATTCTTTAAATATATAATCAAATCGCTTTTGACTTTTTCTTTGGAATGGTTGAGAAAAGAGTTGATATTTTAAAGAAAATGTTGTGGTGGTCAATATAGTTCTTTATTGTATTCTAGCTTTGTGGGCAATGAAGATACTCCACTTAGGTCTAAACTTACCATGGTCAAGGGTTCTTTAACTGGCCATTTGATTTGGTGTAGCCATTTTTACACCATCCAGTCATCCACCATCGTCACGCCTAAAAAAAATGCAGCTAGCATTGATGTTAACACTGTTTTGAGAGTATTTATAATTTTAATAACATTGAAAATTCCTTTATTCGGAATGGAGATTATTTAGAAAGTGATTTCTCAATCGACAAAGCCTTGTAGATGTATATAATGTTATTAATTTTTGAACATTATTAATTTTGAGCGACTTTTACCATTCGATATATTTTACTTTTTTGTTGTTATTAAACAAATGTATGTTAACAAGACGTTTTTGTTGCCATCCCAGGATCATGATCAGATCTAACGTCTAGCAAAAGAAGATATAGAATTTATTATTCGGTGAAGTGAGATAATCATGTTATTGTTCCTTTGTCAAAACCCGTGGCATAATTTAAGATCAAGTGGACCTAGGACAACCTTAGAAAATTAGCATTTGAACTTTTGAGTGATGCTCTGGCGATGTGGACTTTGAAAACTTAGGATGAAAGATTTTCAGAGCGAATTTACCAAACATCGGAGCTAATCTTTCCAAACTCGCCCTTTTGTGTATCATCGACCTCACTATTTCATTCGACCACGTGATTGGTTGGCCGTATCGTGGAAAAAGGCCTA
This sequence comes from Eucalyptus curtisii, assembly GCA_017140595.1. Classification (NCBI taxonomy): domain Eukaryota; kingdom Viridiplantae; phylum Streptophyta; class Magnoliopsida; order Myrtales; family Myrtaceae; genus Eucalyptus; species Eucalyptus curtisii. The sequence goes on along the minus strand of CM029500.1, from coordinate 38,114,877 downwards.
TGGCACACGGATTATAGCTTGATCTCACGTTATACAATGTGGATTCAAGAACTCGAATTTTCCCAACCAAGATTCCGTAGGGTACAGCACCCAAAATGGCAATCTCGATCCGTCAATTATCTAGCGAAGTAGGTCGCCTATTGCTGAACAGCGAGACAGGCGTAGGTGCGTAGCGATTGCCTATCCTATAAACAAGACAATTTATTCAGTGCATGATATTGCGATCTATAGAATTCGATGGAAAGTTTCGTCACCAACCCACGTCGACAAAATGAACCCAAGTTGTAAAAATGTGCAACGCCATGCAAGATTGTTGCGTAGTCCCACACGTTTCTGCTATTTTAATGAAGTTCGTAGTCTCGTGCGTGAAATCATCACTTTTGTCCTTTGTATTATGAACGAAGATGTCTCTCTAGATAAATGTTATTCTGCAAAAAAGAAGAAGTGATATTTTGATTTTTTTTTTCTCTTTAGCTATCACTAATTTAGAGTTAATTATGTAAGACATGAGCTAAGGTCCATCATTTGATTAGCAGTGGATATTGGTTTCTGTCTAATTTAGTTAACGTGATTAGATAAATATTTCCCAGAGTCTAATATTTATGGTAGACTGTAGACTGGCAATTAAAGAAAGTACTCTACATTCAACATCTAGTGATAGCTTATCGTAGGGAAAAATATTTTTAAAAAAATTCTTAATATATTGTACGGATGCAAATACAGTTTTAAACTTTTTAATTTGACTAATTTTATTTTAGACATTTTGAAATTTTGTTAATATAATCTTTAATATATTATACGGATGTCAATTAAGTCATAAACCTTTTAATTTGATCAATGTCATTCGAGGCCTTCTGACAATTTGTTAATATAGTCTTGTTAGCGATTTTTGAATAAATATCGTTAGCATGAACACTAAACATCTAATGTGGCACAGGGCATGGCCTATGCTAAGTTGGACAATTTTGCAAATTTTTAAGATATATATTTTTTTCTTTTTGTCCTTTTTCTTTCATATATATATTTATTTATTTATAAAAAAATCCCACTGTTAGTTGACGGCTTCGGTGGTGGCCAACGTAGATTGCTAGCCGTAAGCACTAAACAAGGGCTGGGATGCACTTGCTGGATTTGCAACGCCCTCGCCTAGGGCTGCAATGCCTTCTTCTTACCCAGATTTGGCAAAAGAAAAGAAAAGAAAAAAAGAAAAAAATTAAACATTATAATAATTATCTATGTTACTGTCGACCATACCATATAGGACAACTTATTCTACATCAGCAATTTTCAGTCAAAATTAATCAGAAAAATTACATTGAAAAATTATCAAAAAATTTAGGAATGAATTGATAAATTGGAAATATTATGATTGAATTAACATTCATATAATAGGATTAAGATTTTTGTGGTAATTATCCCATTTATTGTATCCCTTAAAAAAATTTATAACTATTATTGGTACAATTAGAAATTCTCTTGCCTTCCTTAATCTTGCTGTTAACTCCTCCATTTTAGGCGTAGACAACTATTTTTTTTTTTCCACAAAAATGAAACAGTTCCTAAATAGACTAACGCCTTTTAAGCTGGTAGTAGACAGACCGACACAAACGTAATCCTGAACAGGCATATACCGACACAAAGAGATTCATTTCACGAGTGAATTTGAATTTCGACAACTAATTCTACACGTCGGTAATCACGCAAATATATTAGATCTGCAAAAAGTTATATTTTAGACAGTGACGTGACATCTCAAGCACCCACGCCCTCTCAACAGGTGAAGAGCCATATTTTCATTACATAAAGGCATGTTTTTTTATTTTTAATAGGTGGTCCGACCGACAAGATATTATTATTTTTCTATTTGCATGAAGAAGAAAAAGATTGGTTTTGACCAGCATGGTTTGTCCTCTCGTTACCCATTTTATATTTGGCAAGTTGGGTGATTGATTGTAGAAGAAACACGAAACACACGAGCAAAAGTAAAGGACTCCAAACCCAAATTTTAATCCGCAAATAAATTTACCCACATAAAAAAAATGGGAGATTATGATTAAATTTGTTGAATAATTCGACCCTTTAGGAAAAGGCTTATTAAGCAAGCATCGACGGAAGAAGCTACACACTCCTTTTGGGGAGAGGCTAGTGGGTGCAACAACTACGATTCGGGTAGAGCTAAGCTTTGTCCCCAGGGGCGGTACTGCCATGACCAGGGCTCTAAATCAAAACCTAATCTGCCAACCTCAAAACAAACGCTGTCTCTCCCCTCCCGCTGCGCTATATAATGCAGCCGATGGCGTCCTTCCTTTCTCGAACCCTAAGCAAATCAAGAGTTTGAGTCTAAACCTTGTCTAATCCTCTCTTGCATTGTCATTTGGAGACGAAGTGCTGATCGGCCGCAGCTGCATCCTCTTAGTAAAACATGGCGGCTGTCGGCAAAACCTCTTTCCTCTTGGGAGCTCTCCTTCTCTTCTCTGTGGCGGTGACATTGGCAGATGCAAAAGTTTACTACCATGATTTTGTCGTATGTTGTTTTCCTCCTTGTTTTGTCTCCTTTCCCCCGGTCTTGAGTTCGTGATGTGTTTTTGGCTCTGTTCTTTCTTCGTCCCATTGTTGATGAGCTTCTCGGACGGAAATAGGTTCAAGCGACCAAGGTGAAGAGGCTGTGCACGACCCACAACACCATCACGGTGAACGGGCAATTCCCGGGTCCGACTTTGGAAGTTAACGACGGCGACACCCTCGTTGTCAATGTTGTCAACAGAGCTCGCTACAACGTCACCATCCACTGGTAATCAAAAGCTTAGAAGAAAATAAAAAAGTGGGGCGTACTCTTACAATTCATCATGCATTGTCTGGATTTGATTGTTTCTCAGGCTGTAGACATGTAGTTGAAACATCTACGCATGCATGAAACAGAACGTGCCTAGGCATGCCAATGTGTACGTTCAGCATATGTAATCGATGGTAATGCCAACATATCTAATCATAAGAAAATCTCGATTTGCCATCAGGCACGGCATCCGGCAGGTGAGATCTGGTTGGGCCGATGGGCCAGAATTTGTGACTCAATGCCCGATTAGACCCGGCGGAAGTTACACGTACCGTTTCACCATCCAAGGACAGGTAGGAACGCTGTGGTGGCATGCACATAGCTCTTGGCTAAGAGCGACTGTGTATGGTGCTCTCGTCATTCGTCCAAAGGAAGGCACCTCGTATCCGTTTCCCAAGCCGAAGCGTGAAACCCCCATCCTTCTCGGTAAAGTCTTTTATACGGATAATTTCGACACGATCAATTATGACTTAAAATATTGCACGAGCTTATACAAATGGAAAAGCACATCATATCACAAACTCTTCTTGTTCGGAATTTATTTTGTCTGTCTATTGTATTTGTTAGTCCCATGTAAACCCCACAATTTGTATCTACGACAATGATTTTGCGTGGTTTTACTTAGGTAGCCTTAATGAGAGTGGCCATGTTTAGTTCTAGATGGCCAACCATCCATCAATACCAACAGCTAGCAATAAATTCAAACACTAGGGAATAGTCTAACAGCAATAGATTGAAGATGATTACAATTTCACTCATTTTGTCTTAAATAGTGTCTTAAATGGTGATGATGGACAGGGGAGTGGTGGGATGCGAACCCTATCGACGTCGTGAGAGAAGCGACCAGAACCGGCGGGGCGCCGAACGTGTCCGACGCTTATACCATCAATGGTCAACCTGGAGATCTCTATAACTGCTCAAGCAAAGGTAGATTGGAAGAAAATTTGCACAGCTAAATTGATTGATAATCTATCTCCAGCTAAAAATGAGAAGGGAAGTCCTCCTTCTAAACCCACCAAAAAGTAGTTAGCTAGGAATACAATGTTTTCGTTTTTTACGGTCTACACTTTTGAAATGCACAATAACCACGCACGGTTTTTTTAATTTTACTGATCATAAATCTCGAGAGTCCAAAGAATGGGATCAGTTCGGGTGCAAAATTTTATGATAATGATGTAATCTAATCTTTTCCGCATTCTCATGCGCCATGATGACATATCTTTTTTCAACACTAATTAGTAGTTGGGGCCCTACTCACGTGAATGGTTTGTTACAAAGAGCATGTCAAAAGTGGACGCGACAATGGGAATTTAAATTTGATTATGTATGCAATGTTGAGAGCTTGCTTCATACCCAATTTGACCTTTTGCAAGCTAGAACAAATTAAAGACCGGAATACAATCATTTGGTTGCATCTAATTCCTAAAGAATAGATCTATTGACAACGTCAACCAATAATTAGGTAGATTAAGGGAGATAAACCGAAACCAGAATGCAATTGAGCTGATGTTTCTTAACCCTGTGCTATGCAGACACCGTCATAGTTCCGATCGATTCCGGGGAGACCCACCTCCTCCGAGTCATCAACGCTGCGCTCAATCAGGAACTCTTCTTCACCGTAGCGAACCATAGGTTCACCGTGGTCGGTGCCGACGCCTCCTACCTGAAACCCTTCAGCACCTCGGTGATCATGCTTGGGCCAGGCCAAACGACGGATGTATTGATCTCTGGAGACCAGCCCCCGGCTCGGTACTACATGGCGGCCGAACCCTACCAGAGCGCTCAGGGAGCGCCTTTCGACAACACCACGACCACGGCCATATTAGAGTACAAGTCCGCCCCGTGCCCCGCCAAGGGCATATCAAGCAAGCCAGTCATGCCAACCCTACCGGCTTTCAACGACACGGCTACCGTCACAGCCTTCATGCAGAGCTTCAGGAGCCCAAATAAGGTTGACGTCCCGACCGACATCGACGAAAACCTCTTTATCACGGTTGGCCTAGGACTCTTCAACTGCCCAAAGAATTTCCGTAGCAGTAGGTGCCAGGGGCCGAATGGGACCCGCTTCACGGCCAGCATGAACAACGTGTCCTTCGTGCTGCCGTCTAATGTCTCGATCCTGCAAGCCTACAAGCAGGGCGTGCCTGGAGTTTTTACCGCCGATTTCCCTGCTAACCCCCCTGTCCAGTTCGATTACACGGGGAACGTGAGCCGCTCGCTGTGGCAGCCCGTTCCGGGGACCAAGGTGTACAAGTTGAAGTACGGTTCTAGAGTACAGATTGTCTTGCAAGGAACCAACATACAAACGGCCGAGAACCACCCGATCCACATTCACGGATACGATTTCTACATCCTCGCCACAGGTTTCGGGAACTTCAACCCCCAGAAAGATACAGCAAAGTTCAACCTCGTCGACCCGCCAATGAGGAACACAGTTGGCGTCCCTGTGAACGGGTGGGCTGTCATTAGATTCGTCGCCGACAATCCAGGTAAAGACTAGGAAAATTTCCATTCAATCCCTCGACAAGATAACAGGTTCTCTCTTATTATGACTGAGAACACTTAATTTTTTGGACCTACAAAACAGGTGCTTGGTTGATGCACTGTCACTTGGATGTTCACATCACCTGGGGATTGGCCGTGGTTTTCCTTGTCGAGAATGGAGTTGGCGAATTGCAATCTCTACAGCCTCCTCCTGCAGATTTGCCTCCATGTTAAAAGATCTGCGGCTGACGGATAGTCCTCCACGAGAAATTCATAACGCCCACAACACGGGCCTATTCTAATCTTCATCTTGTTCTTTCCCCTTTTCGTTTTCATTTCGCGGAGTTTCAGTTCAGTGATTGTTTTCCCTGAATTCAGGGAGCCACTAGTTGTTTGCTTGTCTCATACTTTTTTTGATAGATAAAATTGTCCTGCGTACGTGAACTCCGGTTACCATCAGATACAGTTTCAAATTAAACTCGGAAATAATTCATCAATTTAGATGTTCCTTTCTCTTTTTTCACAGACATCCATCCATGATTCAGATCGTTTCGAGCCTCCAAGTTTCACATGTATGTCTGTTCTTATTCAGAACAATGCCCACCCTACTTTAGTCACACACCAAGAAATTATACAGGAAATGCTTCAAGATATCATAATCTGAACCAAAAGGTCAATCTAGCAGGACCAAAGATTGAATTAGTGGGTGTGTGACAGTTGACCCAGTTGACACCAACCTTCGTTGTTGAGAGCTAAGCCAAGCTAAGCCAAGGGTTAAGCTTTTCTTCATTACAAGGAAGTAGAATTCTAGTAGATGGACACCTAACTCCAGACATTGGTCAAGTATGGGTACAACAACAGGCACATCCATTAAGTAAAAGAAAGGAAACACGGAGAGCAGCCAAATCAAAAGTCAAGTGGAGGATCTTACTCTTCTAGAGTGATTTTACAAGACCCAAATCTTAACTTACCAAAAAATTCCATTGTACACCAAAATAATAATAATAATAATAATTTAGTGGCAAAACTGTACTTGATCGTGTGGAATTGGAGAAATAAAGCCTGCTTGATTGGGTCAAGCCTGCTTGGCCTGGACTAATTGACTAGTACATAATCTTTTTTCTTTATTATGGGCGAGTCTACACAACAAGTTAAGCAACGACCTGACCTAAAGACTCGGTCTAGTTAAACCCTCCAATGAGTACCTCTACTACTTACTAGCCTCGGGATGAAGGGTCGAGACCGTGGCGCGGGCATTAGAGGATTGGACTTTCATTAGGGTAACGTACTGGATTTGAATTGTTTTCTTAGGCTTTTCTCTATTCGGTTTTATTTCCCTATTCCTATTCTTTTCTTATTAGGCGATTTACTAAATATTGTAAGTGCATTATTTTACTTGGAGTTTCCTTACGTTTATTTTCATAATTGAGAGTATGCTTATATTGAAATTGATCATGCCTAGAATCTCCTTGTCTATTGTATGTTTACTTCACGAAGATTTCATGTTTATAAAGTTATCTTTTCTTTTACATATTCACAGTGTAATTGTATGAAGAAAGGTAGGAATTCAATGAAGCCAACAAAAAATTTATTCAGCATTTGAATGAATTTCAGCAGTTGTTTTTTACTAATCACTTGCATCAAACAGGTTTATTCACTAGTTTTCGAAGAAGTATTTAGCAAAAATGGTTCACCAACGTATTGTTGACGATCTACTCTTCATTCCTTCCTTGGGAGCTCTCTCGATTGTCTGGAAAGCAAGGAAGGATTTAAAATCGTAGCATTTTTTTTCCTTCAGAGGGTCAGGAAAAATGCCTAGAAACATAGAACAGCGCGTTTTTTATTTGCACTATGATATGTTAAAAACAAGGATAGTATGTTCTAATTTTCAACTTGAAGACTTTATATATGACTCGATATGACCTTGATCCTATACAATCGGCCTTCTTTGTCAAGTAGGCCATACCGTAACATCAAAATAAAAAAAAATAAAAAAGTAGTTCAACAGAAGAAGCAACTAGTCTAAGGAGGAGTGCGTATTAACATCAGACACCCCTCCCCACACCCCCCCCCCCCCCAAAAAAAAAAAAAAAAAGAAGAAGAAGAAGAGAAAAATAGAAAAGAGACTCGAGCTATAACCTTTTTTTTTTTTTTTTTTCCCTCAACACGGTGTTCTTCTGAGAAGATAACCTCCTTCGTGGACATTTAAATGATGGTGGAAGGATCCCTTAGGATCCCTGTAATGGCGCAAAACCAACACCGAAGTCGTCTCTCCTCTGAAATCGGAAGACGCAACTAAATCGCCAATCACTCCTAGCTCTGGATTCTCGCTCCAGTTCAACATCGTTTCCTCGGAGAACACGCTCCCCGCGCTTCTCTTTTGTCCCACCATCACGAGATTGAACTTGTTCTTCAGACCTTGAATTTTGCCTATCGCTTGCTCGGAGTCTTTCACGTCGACCTCATGGTATGTGGAGCACAGACCGGCACCGGCCTTCACCCGAAATAGCTCAATCAGCCCATCGTCAAGCTTGTTCTCCATGATTTCGCCGATATCTTTGTAAACATCGTGGAAAATGATGCGAACCACCGTGACACTGACAGTGGGCCGTCCAATCATGCGAAGAGCCAACGCCAAGGCCTCGCGGTCGTCGGTCCCACCGACGAATATTACACCAACCTTACAAGAAAATGTCGTTGATTTACTCAAGCAATGGCGCATGTTCGTGTCTACCAACGTTCCGATCGTGCAGGGAGCGTAGGCTTGTATCTTTTCAGCTAGATTCCGCAAGGCAATGACGTTCGGGACGTTGGACATTTCTTGGCTTCCGTGGAAGGGGAGGACAATGAGAGGCACGGATTCATCTTGAGCGAGCCGGCAGATGTACTCGTGCATTGTCTTATATGATGCGGTCGCCATGTAGGGTTTGACTTTCACTAAGTGATTCGAGTTGCCAGAGTAATTCTCGAAGGCACGCATTATGTGGTAAGATCTTTTGGATTTCGTTCTTTTCATCTGCTTGTTGTAGGGGAGGATAAACGGTGTCGCACGACCGACGAGCTCGTTCAGGTGGAGGGCATAGGCACAGATTGGGCTAGCGACTGTAGGGTTTGATGCTTGGAGAAGAGAAATAATGCCCGGGACATCATCTTCATTGTGAATGCAAAAAAGAATCCGCAACTCCCCGTCGCTCGGGTGTGTCTGCATAGATCTTCTCGATATTCTTATAGACCCACTCAATCTTTTGTGAGGGTTATAGAAAAGGTCTATCAAAGGCGTCACAACGGCGGTAATTGCCACTTGGGATAACATTGTCACCGTATAAGTTTTCTTGTCTATGTCCTGCAATTCCAAGTAGATATAATTAAGGCATAGGCTTAACATAAACTAAGTTCAAGCAAAGGATATGAATTGCTCCCATTTTCAAAGAATGAGCCTCACAATTTAGAGATATCATATTGCAAATCGCATAGAATAGAATGTCTATGATGGAATGCCTACAGGAAATGACACGAACCCTACACACAATTTCAAAGTGAAACAGTTTGTGTTGTTAAATAAAGTTAGTAGTTCTGCTCCCAACACCTCAATATAGACAACGAGTTGGCCTCATAATAATTATAGTAGTTTCATAAAATTGCTCTAAGATAATAAACATATGCTGATTAATAAGCATTGGCAGAGGTATACATAGGTGATATATGTGATCGCACCTCGAATAGCCAGCGGTTGAGGAGATATAGGTCAAACGGACCCTTAATGTTCAACATGAGGCCAAGCAAAATTGAATGTTGAAGCCTTAGTTTGCAGCACAACGCAACTACCAGAGATCCAACAATCTTCAGTAGAGTAGACAGTAGGATTAGGAGGAGGATATGTCTGGAGACCTTCAAATCTACCAAACGAACATCTGTGTTGAATCCAGCAACAACATAGAACATCGGCATCAAGATCTCCATGGTGATTAGCTCGACCTTTTCGCTTAAGGTCGTTCCTAGTGGCGGCCCGTTCGGTATCGCTAGCCCGAACATTACAACTCCGAGGTTTATCGACCCTATCATGTCCGTCAGAGATGCCAGCACCAAAGCTATGACTAAGATGGATGAGATATAAAACTCACTCACGGGTTTCCTTTCTGGCAGCTTCTGAATAATCAACATGATCACTGGCCGAATAATACCGAATGTGAGCAAGAAGAAAGTCGCGGTCGATAAAACACAATAAAATAAGAATCTTGGTGCTATGGTGTATGCCCCCATGAACATAAGCAGCCACACGATTGTTTCACTGACCATGGAACAGGACACCGCAAGCTGTCCTAAATCGGAAGTCATGATGTTGAGCTCATTGAAAGCGTAGACGACATTAGCGAAGCGCGTAAAGCCCAATCCAGTGATGAAAAAAAATTGGGAGTGTCGGTGTTTCATTCCAGGGAGGCTTAGATTATGAGCCACGAGAGAGGTCAAGGCGAAAGGCAGCAACATGCTCAATGAGCCTATGATCACGGCGTTTCTCATCGTACGGTAGATAACAGCTGTGTCTGCTTTCACTGCGGTTAGGAATTGGAGGTAAGTTGTGCCAAGAGCGCCTAATGTCCTTGCCAATAGAAGTTCTTCTTTTGGGAGTGTCGCGAAGTACGTGGCATTCCCCCTGACTACGGCGTTTACCAGAATGCCCGCCTGAAAAAAGATATCCGACCACGTAAACAAGTCTATTACCGCATATAATCTAATGGCCACGATACTCATAATTAACTGCATCTTTCAAAGTTACCAATAATGTAAGAACACGATTGGTATTGTCTAAATATCACAAGTCATCAGCTCTCTTTCCTGATCTTCTTTACTTTTCTAATACATGCTCTTATGTTTCTCGAAGATCTTGACTTATAGTTATGATGAATTCGACACCCCTCTAGGATTTAGAAATTAACTTCATTAGTTGAACTGTAATGACAGAAATATGCGAGAAAGCCATAGGTTATGATGTATGCCTTCATTCAACAGTACTTGCTCCAACGTCATAAGCTAAAAGGAACACGGTTGCCCCAGAATGCATTCGTTCCACTGTCCTAAATGAAAATCACAGATCTTGATTGGCTTGCTTCTCAAATGATGCATAAGATATTATCATTTCTGAACCGTCCAACTTCTTTTCGCCATGATTAATTATTGTTCAAATGGTCAGCAAGAACAGAGACTGGCATACGGCGAGATAGAGAAAAGGATTGAAGCGGCATGAACTTACTAAGGCACTGCAAACGAATCGAGGTTGCCTCAAAGGCCTAAGGATCAATCGAAGGATGAGATAGGCCAAGGTGATACAGATGAACTGCCACATTAACACCGAAAAATTCCGCGCAAAATGGTCATTCCTGGCCCCAATATACAAGGACTGTGCAGTCATATTGGAGCAGATGATTGGTCCTTTTAGACGGTGACGCAGAAGATACCCCAGAAGCGACATCGTTGAAACTCAGAACACCGCCGACCCTTTCAAGGTACCCTTTTTTATTTGTTCTTGGCAAACGGCATTCTATTCAATCACCATACGTGCATCCTCCTATTTCGCATGTTGCCACCATTCGCTGCGCTTCCTTTGCCGAGACAAGCACGCGACCACATCACACGTGGAATTGAAACAAGTGGCGCTCTCGGCAACTGAGGATCCAGCACTCATGCGTCGAACATAGGAAAGAAAGAGCATGAAGAATGGATTCTACTAATCAAGGAGATGGCTTGCCATCATTCCGACTAGGGAAGGGCCGGAGAAGCTTGTAGGTTTCTGAGGTTGACAAAAATATGAGAGGTCGAGGAGTGGTTGATCTTCGCAGTTAACAAGAGAAGGCGAGGCCGTGAACTGGGCATGCATGGGAGACGGGTCGTTGCTTGAACTCAGGTGCTCGCTTGTATCCGTGAACTGTAAAGAAACAAGAAAATGCATGGCGACACGACAGGAGGTTCATTTTTGGGTTTATGCGGTTAGATAATGGTTGAAACTCCCGACATCTCAACCGGTCATTCCAGGCTTCAACTGTCGTACAGGTACACGCCCTTGTTGTCGTTATGGGGAAAAGAAGAAGAAGAAGAAGATATCTGGGGATTATTTGGATGGGAAATGCTTGCCTGATGACCGTCCACGGCCAAATGACAGGGCAACGGTCAGGGGGCAGCACAAATTCATTTCGAGGAAACCGGTAGACTTCTTTCTTAAACCGGCTTTAATTTTTAACTCTGTTTCCTTTTCTTCTTTTTTTTTTCTTTGACTTCTATATTTCCTTATTGGGAGCTTCAATTTAAAGACAAAAATCAGGACAGGGCCCAACAGAATCAATGCTCGCCTGAATTCATTATATCATAGAACTAGATTAATTGCATTCATGTTAATTAAAAAAATAAAAATAATGATCTCGCATGGTTGAATGATAGGGTTAATTTATGATTAGTCCTATTTATAAATAATAAGAGAGAGAGAGAGAGAGAGATGAATATGGGAATGAGAAAATCAAATCTAATTCTAAAAGGTTACAATAAGTTATCTGAAAAAAAAAAGTCATCGGTCATTTTTTTTACCAATAAAATAAAAATTCGATACTTGCCATTACTTATTGAAATTTACTACAATGGAAAAAAAAAATATTTTTCAGGCACTGGATAATAAAATTCTGCGAGCAATACGCATATCAAATAGTTTGATTTGTAAGCATACTTGATTTACATGAAATTAACTTAGTATGTCTATTTGATTGAAAGAATTTTTTGCGAATTAGTATTCTAGACTTTCACTTGTTTGGTTTGTTGAAAATGATCAGTTAACGGAAAATTATTTACGGCAAAAAAAAAAAACACGTTTAAAGTTAGGAAAATAAATTCCTCAAAAGGAAAAAGATTTTTCTAAAAATTATTTCCTCAAAAGTATTAAATTTTTCCTAAAACAAACCCAATAACCAAGGGAGTCTTTCCTTCTCTCTTGGTGAAAAACATCATTACAATTTACAGTGGAGGAATTGAACAAGGTGAGTCGTTCGCGGAGATGGGGTTTTTAATTTCACAAGACCTTGTGCTTTTCGATCAAGCGGCTATAACATACTAGACTAATTACCTGCAAGTATAATCTCAGATGAAATCAATACAGAAATTCTTTAACATCATAAAGATTACATTTACTCTCTCATGTTCTCATCTCGTTCATGGCTTCCGCCACACGCTCGACGCTCTGAAATGGCGTCTATTAGAAAGAACTCGCTTCTACTCTCTATCAATGCGTCATCAGTCTTCCCATCTAAAGCATCGTCGGCGTCCCTAATGATCGAATCCGGTCCTGCAAACATGAGTCCAGGATGGAGTTCGTCAAGGGCGTCACGATCTCCAGCGCTCCCCCTTCCAGTTCGAGCTATAGACTACGCCACTAAATTGTATTTCAACAAACTGTTCTTCTAAGAAGATACTCCCTATCATGTTCATTTGGAGCGTTATGACGGGAGCAACTGGGGTTGCCGTGATGTTTCATCACCAGCACAGACGTCACCTCGCCGCAGAAATCCGATGATGCCAAGAAGTCTCCGATCACTCCTAGCTCCGGATTCTCGCTCCAATTCAACATCGTGTTGTCCGAGAACAAACTCCCTGCCCTTCTGGTTTGGCCAACCATTATGAGATCAAACTTGTCCTTCAAAGCTCGAATATGACTCATGGCTTGGTCGGAATCTTCTACAGCTACCTCGCGGTACAAACAACCTTCAGTGATGTGGAGCTTTGCCCTATATACACCGATGAGCTCATCATTGAGCTTCTGGTCCACCTTTTCATCGAGGTCCCCGTCAACGCTGGGGAAGATGAACCGCAGCACCGCGACACCCACATTGGGCCGTCCGCCCATCCGAATAGCCAATGCTAGCGCCTCACGGTCGTCTGTCCCACCGATGAATATCACGCCAACCGCACATGAGATTGACGATGCTTTACTTGGGTAACAGTGCGTGCCCTTGTCCACCAATGTCGCCACTGTGCACGGAGCGTAAATTCGTACATTTTGAATCACATTCCGGAAGGCGACGAGCTCCATGACATTGGAGGTGTCTCGGCTTCCATGGAATGGGATGATGATAAGGGGGATCTGTTCTTCTTGAGCAAGCCGACAAATGTACTCGTGCATGTTCTTGTACGCTGCAATCACCGTGTAGGGCTTTACTCTTACCAAGCGTTTCGAGTTGTTGGAGTAGTTCTCAAACGCACGCATTATATGGTGCGATGACCTCTTGGATCGAACTCTTGTCATCTGCTTCTCGTAAGGGACCATGATCGGTATCATGCGGCCAATGAGCTCGTCCAAGTGGACAACGTAAGCACATATGGGGCTTTGCGGCATGGGGTTTGATGCTTCGAGAAGAGAAATGATGCCTGGGACATTATCTTCATTGTGAACGCAACAGAGAACCCGCATTTCTACATTTCTTGGGGCTGTTTGCATGGATCTTGTACATTTTGGGATTGACGCAATCAATCTTGCATGGGGGTTGTAGAAACGATCTATCAAAGGCGTCACGATCGCTGTAAGTGCTATATCTGATAAGATCGCCATTGTAAAAGTTTGCTTGTCTATATCCTGCAATTTGAAATGATAAGTCAACAATAGAATGCAACTTATTCGAATTTAGTGAACCCAGATAAAAAGAATGTATCCTTTTCCCCCTTTGGACAATGCGGAGGGCAAAACAGGGCTAAACCCTTCTTTCCTTTATGGCTTATTAGACTAATGTTAATGACATTTAAGAGCTCAAACTAGGCGAACCCTTCAAAAAATCAAGCTGTAATGTGTCGGTTTTATCATGCCAGTCAGAGAATAGGGTTTAATCAATTTCACATTTTGAGTTCCTAACCACATAAAGATCCTCTTAATATTGGTGGAGCGATCGATCGGATCAAATAATTGGAAGGATCCAAAATATGTTATGTCACAAAACATTAGGATATGGTTCGATAGCTAGGAGTTACGAAATCTTGAGGACCTTACCTTCCTTACAAGCCAGCGGTTGAGTAGATATACGTCATATGGACCCCTGATGTTTAACATGAGGCCAAGCAAGAGACAATGTCGGAGCCTCACTTTGCAGAATAATGCCGCCGATAGAGCTCCGACGACCCTTGTTAGAGCACTAACAAGCGTTAAAAGGAAAATCTCTCTGGTGATCTTGAAGTCTATCAAAGTAAGGTCCATGTTGTACCCAATAGAGACATAGAACATTGGCATCAAAACCTCCGTGCAGACAGCCTCGATCTTCTCACTTATGGTTGACCCCAGTGGCGGTCCATTCGGTATCACTAGTCCGAAAAGAAGCATTCCGAAATGCATGGAGCCGAACATGTCGGTTAAAACTCCTACGAGTAAAGATCCAATGAAAATGGACATGATGTAAAATTCACGCACCGGTTTGCCTTCCGGCGTCCTCTGGATAATCAACGTGATCAGGGGTCGTACAATGAAGATAATACCCAATATCACACCTAAAGCGGCCAAAATGGACCAAATAAATTGCGCAGGGTATCGAAGGTATATGCCTATGAACAACCACGCCCATAGAAGTACTTCGCTGAAGATGGAAGAAGACATAGCGAGCTGGCCTAAATCAGACGTCATAATGTTGAGCTCATTGAATGCGTAGACAACATTTGGAAATCGCGTGAGCGATACAACCCCGGCAAATATGTAGTGGAAGAACCCCTTACGTATTCCAGAGAGGCTCAAGGTTTGGATCATGAGCAAGAGGGCGGCGAAGGTCATGAGCAGGGTTGATGAGCCAATGATCGAGGCGTTTCTCATCGACCACTGGATGACAGTTACGTCTGTTTTCACCGCCAATAAGAATAGAAGGTATGTCAAGGCAAGAGTACCTATGGTTCTAACCAGTAGCAGTTCTTCGTGTGGGAATGTACTCGCCGAGAAGATCTTGGTCCTCCCCAAGACCGAAGGGCTCACAAGAAAGCCAGCCTGAAAAATGCGAGATGACAAATGAAATTGCTTTGTTCTCTCGATCCCCAAGGGCACATCATTAGCCATTGAAAAGAAAATCGCAACATCGACGTTTGTCTACCTACCAGGACACTGCAAACGAATTGGGGTTGTCGAAGAGGCCTAAGAAGAATTCTGAGGATGACATAGAAAAGGGAGATCAACATGAACTGCATCAAGAACACAGGGTAAATGCCTTTCGTGTACCAGCCCAGCTCGGAGCAGATGACCGGACCTTTTAGCTTCCCTTGCCAATATTCACCGGCCAGCAACGGAGCTCCCGCAAATGGCATCGTCTTGTAAGAGAAGTTAACCTTCCACTCTTTTTTCCCCTTCAATGTTATTGTGATTTCCAGTTTGCAATGCAGCCTCAATCTCAGCGTGGGTTGATGCCCCATCGCGGGAGAGAGAGAGAGAGAGAGAGAGAGAGACTGGACAACGACTTCTGGTTTTCAGTTGTTCTTGAACTAAGTGTCCAAGCTGAGTTGTAAGGAGATGCACCACCCAAGAGAGTAGGGTTTTATTTTTGGGTTTATGTCGTTGGGTGACAGGTTCTGCGTACTTGAAAAGCAAGGAAAAACGTTAATCTCTTCCGGATTGAAGAAGGGCAATCATATTGTATATAATCTTAATTTGATATTAAACATAGCGTAAAAGAGTTATGGGATCGGGCAGGTACGCTAAGATTATGTTATATTGAGAGCACAAAATTCGGATTATTCAATGTAAAGACTGTTATTCTGCATACAAATATCAAAATCGTCTCAATTCTGTAAAAAGGGTCTGATTAATATTAAATCTGACAATATTTAGGATATTATATATGAAGTTACAAGTGTAATGCTCTGGTTTTACTTTGAGTTCCTATGTCTTCAACATAGTGATTTTTTTAAACTAAACCAACCAAAATTTCTAAAACTATACAAGTAAAAGTCCCCTCAATTTTATTTTATTTTTGGACTTCTCATGAATTAAAGTATGGTACGTATTATCTCATTCGAGTGAGGCTTATAAAAGTACATTCTTTTCGTTAAATCACTTCTTTCTTTTGCCACAATTACCATAGTAGAGAAAGATCAAAGATGCTGATACTTATTATTTCCAAGCGGTGGAACGATTGATTCCATATAGAAGGGGGGAAAAGCTACGACCTCTAGAGGAAGAGGGTCCTGATTACAAAGAAGAAACCAAAATTCATGTCAAAATAAGGTTTTATCAACAATTTGTTCTTTCAAGAAGACACTGCTCGCCTTCTGGTTTTCTAGAGATACTATTATGGTACGAGCTGTTGGTGTCACCAGGATGTTTCATCACCAACACCGACGTCATCTCCCCACAGAACTCCGACGATGCGACTAAATCGCCGATCACTCCCAGTTCTGGATTTTCAGTCCAACCCAACATCGTTTCCTCCGAGAACAAACCCCTTACCCTTCTCTTTTGTCCTACCATTATGAGATCAAACTTGTCCTTTAGATTCCCAATTTGGCTAATCACTTGCTCAGAATCTCGCACTTCAACCTCACGGTATATGCTGCCTTCGTCGATGTCGCCCTTTTTTGCCCTGAATTCGTTGATAAGCGCATCATCGATCTCCTTGTCCATGACTTCCTGTATGTCCATGTCGACTTCATGGAAGATGATCCGAAGCACTGTAATGCTCACGTCCGGCCGTCCGACCATCCGAATAGCCAATGCTAATGCCTCGCGGTCGTGTGGACCCGCGATGAATACCACGCGGATCTTACAAGAAAATGCGAGTCCTTTACCCATGCAACGGTGCATGCCCTTGTCTATAAATGTCCCAACTGTGCATGGAGCATAATCTCTAATGTTCTCTCTTAGATTCCGCAAGGCGATGGCCTCTGAGGCATTTGCCATCTCATGGCTTCCTTGGAGGGGGATGATGATGAGAGGAATGAATTTTTCTTGAGCAAATCGGCATACGTACTCATGCATCCCTTTGTATGCTGCGTTCACCGTGTAGGGTTCTACTCCTACCAGATGATTTGAGTTGTTGGAATAATTCTCGAAAGCACGCATTATATGGTAGGTCCCTCCGGATGTGACTCTTTTCATATGTCTATTGTATGGGGCGATGACCGGTGTTGCGCGTCCGACAAGCTCCTTCAGGTGGACGACGTAGGCATATGTCGGATTGGCAATGGTTGAATTTGATGCTTCGAGAAGAGAAATGGTGCCGGGGACATCTTCTTGATTGTGAATGCAACAAAGAATCCGTACTTCGACATTCCTCGGGATTTTTTGAATGGATCTTGTGCATTTTCTGGAAGATGTGCTCAATCTCGAATGTGGATTATAAAAAATGTCGATCAAAGGTGTCACGACCGCATTAATCGCCACTTCTGATAACACTACGATTGTATAAGTTTCCGAGTCTATGACCTGCATTTCAAAGTAACTCAATTTCAAGATACATTAGTAAACGTATGCATGTCTTTGTATAAACGCTAAATTCAAGTAAAGCGTTAAAGGAGTGTAATTTTCTCCTTTTGTGGATTCTAGAACAAGCCTGATGATATGAACAAAGTAAAAACTTTAAAACGTTAGAGGCTATGCAGGGCGATTCCTTCAAAGTTTCAACTTGCGATAGGTCAGCTCTACCACTTCAGCGATAGAATGAGCCTTTCGGCCTAACATTGGTCGCATATATGCCCGTTTAGCTAATCGATAGCATAAGAATTGTGATATGAAACTTACCTTTGCTGCGGTCCAGCGATGGAAGAGATATAAATCAAAAGGACCCCTAATGTTGAGCATGAGGCCAAGCAACACACTATGACGGAGCCTTATTTTGCAGCATAGCGCAGCTAATGTAGCTCCAACAAGCTTTGCTAGAGCACCCGCTATCATCGCAAGGATGATTTTCCTCGAATTAGTCATCTTGATCGAAGCAAGATCAACATTATAGCCAACGACAATATAAAACATTGGCATCAAAATTTCCATGGCGACCAGCTCAACCTTCTCAGTTAAAGCCGATCCTAAAGGGGGTCCGTGCGGTATCACCAACCCAAAAATGATCACCCCGAATGACAACGTGCCTATCATGTCCGCTAGAAATGCTATCAACAAAGCTCCGATTAAGATAGAAAGGATACAAAGATCATGCGGCGGTTTCCCTTCAGGCATATTCCTGATAATCAACCTGATCAAACGTCCGACGACTCCAAATATGATCAGCAACAAAGCTAAGGCAGCTAAAACTGCCCAAAGTATTAGTGAATCACTTTTGAAGTATACGTCCATCATCATCCCCACCCACACATATACTTCGCATAGCATAGAAATTGACATGGCGAGCTGGCCTAGATCAGAAGTCGAGATGTTGAGTTCATCAAAAGCATAGACAACATTAGGGAATCGCACTAGGGATATTCCCCCTGCAAATAGGAATACGAAGAATCCTTTGTGTATTCCTGGAAGGTTCATTTTTCGAACCAATAAGAAGATGATGGCAGTGCTCATATTTATGCTGGCGAAGCCGATGAACAAGGCCTTTTTCAGTAATTTCCCGACGACTGTTACATCGGTCTTCACTGCCGTTAAGAATAGAATATACGTCACACCGAGAGCACCTACCGTTCTTGCCAAAAGGATTTCTTCTTGTGGGAAGTTTCCTGGAAAGATTTTGGTGAGCTCCACGACCTGGGGGCTCGCAACAATGCCTGCCTAAAAAGGCGATGGTAAGAGTCATCTGATTCCCCTTAATTGCCAGCCAATTAATGTGTTCTTGCCTATTAGTTGTAATAACAAAAGGAGACAAGAAAAGCCAGAACACCAGAGTTCCAAATGTATTTAAGCTTACGTACGCTCCAGCAAAATGGTTCGCAATTAAATTCTTCTCTTGTAATGACGACTTATTGTATATCCACTTGGTACTCATTTAGGCTTTCCTGATCTGATACATTTTGTTCAGGTAAATCTGTTTCTCTGGCAAACTTTGTCAATCGCAAAGACCATTTCTGGTTTTAAATATATATTTCAACTACAAGTTTCCATGGAGTCGTGATGAAATAAGTTGGCCTGATGAATCCTTACATGGTAATCTATTACAATCGTGTAGGGCTTTTCAAAGATCGTAACATCTCCCCTTCCTGCGGGATCAGAAAAGGTTGTAAATCTAAATAGAATAAGAACAACTTTTGATCGACTATACGTACTAAACTTCTACAGCTTGTGCAAGGAATAAGATGGACTCTGAAAAACCGTGAATTAAGCCCAAACCAATTCTGAAGTCGTTTATGTGTCACGAGTATGAGATTTATCCAAATTTTTCCTTAAAGAAAACGAGGGCCGACATGCTATGACACCGAGGAAATAGCATAAGTATGTACATACCAGGACGCTGCAAACGAATTTAGGTTGTCTGAGAGGCTTGAGAAGAAATCGGAACGTCACATAGGCCCCGGTGATGATCATGAACTGCGTTCTGAACACAAAGTAGGTGTGCTCGATAGGATTTCTTTCGGGCCAAAGACCTCTCGTGTCCCTCTTCGCGTCAATGCAATAGATCGGCTCTTGTAGGTTCTTCGCCCAATCTCCCAGGACAGGGACCGGTGGTGGATTTCCCATCGGTTAGAAAAAGAAAACCTGCGCCTTTCCGCTTCCTTATGTATCTTGACTCCACGCACCCAATTGTAATACGGCCTCAATCAAGTGCTGTGCGTTGACACCGTCGTGGATTGTGATTGCAGATTGTCGCAGCATGGGTCGACAGCTCATTGAAATACCTCAAGAATGAGTTATCAACTACGAGAGAGAGAGGAGAGACAGAGAGAGAGAGCACTGAAAGTTCGACGTAGGAGGGGAAGATAAAAGTGCAACCCTAACAGAAACAGCTCGTTGACAGTTAAGGAAAAGAAGTTCGTCAAGTCCTTGAACATTACAGGCATAGAAAGGGTTTTGCTGACGATGTTGTTTAGCAGTCCAGCTTTGCAAGGTTAGCACCTGATCATGTGGTTTTTAATTTGAATATTCTGTCCGTGGGGCACTTGATCGTCGAAAATACGTATTATGTTGTGTATAAATGTATAGGACATGCTAGAAAATGTTTAATGTTCATTTTAATTTTTGTAACAAAGAAGGAGAAAGCATTTTATTGCGTCATTAATTCTACGGGCTGCGCAAACACGTGAACGAAGAACCTGTGAGGCGGGATGTAGCGAAGAACATACTCAACCCTAATGTTCGAAGCAAAAGGTCTATTGGCTTCGCTATACACACGAACAAAATGCAAACATGGAAAAAGATCGAATGAGACTATGTGTTTGTGACCTAATCATTCATTGTGCTATCATAAATTGCTATTTGAATCTTCAGGTTCTCATTGAGATAATTACAAAAAAAAAAAAAAAAAAAAAAAAAAAAAAACCAAACTTATTGTATGAATACCAATTCAGTTTTAAAACTTTTAATTATGCTGATTAAGTCAAAAATCTTTTGATGATTTGCCAACTTAGTTATTCTAACTAATTTTGACTAAAAATTACTCATGTGAACAGAAACAGTTTTATGTGATAAGATCAGCATTGATGTAGACTATTTTTTGTAATTTTTTTATGCGCTGGAATTAGTAGAGAGAAAAAGAAAAGAAAGAAAGAAAAAGGAAAAAGGAAAAAGAATAGAATAGAAAAGAAGAAAAAAAACTTATAAAAAATTGTAAAAATTATCCATGTTAGTATTGACCGTACCGTGTAGGATTATTAGCATCCATGTCAAAGATTGCCGGCCAAAATTTGCCGGAAGGATTACATTAACAAATAGTAAAAAAATTATGATTAAATTTGTCAAATTAAAAACTTCAGGACAAAACATATAATGATGACATTTTTGGTAATTTTCCCGATTCTTATCAAATGCCCTTACAAAACTTGCTAACAACATTGAAGATCTTGTTTATTTTTAGATAACAAAGATTCAAGTTTCAATTTGGAAAGTTTTAGATATTTAAAAGATCACGAGTAAAGTATTGCATATTCAGTATAATTTGAATTGCAACCTTGTCCCTTTTTTTTTCCAATGTTGTGCTCATTATAATTCGATCAGCAATAACAATGGGGCTTCTCACGAAACTTGTTGGTAAAGCTATTTTTCGGGATCACGCAGCATTTGCAACTTGCCCTACAAAACTACACGACCCTCTCTCTTAAAGGATTTTTAGTATATCACTTTGGATCGCCGGTATTATAGCATCAGTGCCCTCGTCAATCCTTCTCGTGCGGCTTTCGTGAAATTACAGCAAATGTTGTCGTGCTCAAGAGATTTAAAAAAGCCACAGAATCGGTGTTAAAGTTCGAGTTTTCTCCTCCAAGTTCATATATTTAACAGCAGCCCTGTCGCTTTCGATCCTCGGCGTTGCTTCGGCCAATCCCGACGCATGTAGAGCACGGTCAAATTTGCCGTGCCCGGTCTCGTGCGCTCTCCTCTCCTCTCCTCTCCTCTCCTCTCCGCTGAGAGCACGTCAGTCGTGACGCATTCGACCCCCACGTGTGGATCTCCTTGAGGCAGCATGCGCCGCCGTGGCACGCAAACCAGATGGTCGACATGCAGAGGGCCGTCGTCACCATACAAGCAGCTCCTTTATCCAGAGCAAAGCAGATACGGGCTTGAATTCGTTCGAAATTCGACTGAAACAGCCTAAATTTAGTTTTCATTCTTGGACATGTCGTGGGGCTTGTCCGTCCACGACAAAAAGAGAAAAGCCTTTTGAGCATGATTGTCATCTTTCTAGTTCCACTTTAATCAGAATGTTAAAATTTCACAAATCATATTCTAGCATGTGCCAAGATGTAAATTTGAGAACCCTAATAATGCAAAACCCCACATTGGATAGAAGATGAAAGAATGAGCGAGTCATATATCTAGTTTATCTATAATTTTGTGCATTAATTTTTTGAACGAATGGTCATCATATCTAGATTAATGATACAAAATTTTTGGTGATTTGACTAACTTTGGTTAAGAGTCGTGTTGACGAATCTTTTGTTAGACATACTTTCCTTTTTTTATGTGAGACGGATTTGACATTGGATATTATGATTGTTAAAGCGTTGGATATTACGTAACATGATCGTACAGTTCTATGAAATTATTTTGGATGGCTCTTTAAAGAAGGATCTAGGCGCACTTTTATCGACTAAAATATCGCCACCATCCATTTCCGTTCTATTTTATCTATCGAGTGAAACAATTTGCTAAGGTATCCTTTCTTTTCTTAATGTCTCGGAAAAATATCTACCACACCTTTTGAGCTCCCCAATCGCGCGTCTTCACCACTGACAGGTGACAGCATCGATCCAGCTGGCCCCGTGGCATAACAGTAAATAAGTCAAACTTACAGGGAGCGAGACGACAGAGAAAAGAGAGACGAAAAAAAGTACTTAGGTAGTAAGAAAGCGACGTGTGGCTCGAGTGCTTCGGGAAGCTTCCTCGGCGACACGTGTGAGAACGTTCGGCTATCGAAACGCCACGGCTCGACTCAAAACCCGCCACGTCATCCCATATATGTGTGTGCGTGGGTGGTGTGTGTGAGCCGTCGTCGTTCCCATCTTGGCGATATTTGTTCATCTCCACTCGAGAGGAAAAGAGGAAAAAAAAAAAAAAAATCCAGAAATATCTAGAGATGCTATAAATATTCAGCGCAACCCCTAGAACTGGAAAGTTCCGCGCTGTCTTTCCTTTCCTTCAGATAAAAAGGAGATTCTCGTCATCTCTCTCAGTCTCAAGAACACCAGAAACATTAGCAATCATCACACAGCAGCTCAGCGTCTCGACCGATTCCGCAAGAACTCGCCAGAACCCTAGTTCCGTTTTTCTTTTCCCCATCAAGAAACAGAGGAAGAAGGTGAGAGGAGCCGCTCGAGTGGAGGCGGAAGTTCGATTCCGAGGAGGACCCGGAGCGGAAAAGGGGAAGGGGGGTTTCGATTCGGGAGGGTTAGCGGTGGCGCGCATGTCGCCGGAGATCGTCGAAAGGTTGGTTGGTTTGGTTCAGTTTTTCCTTCGTCTTCCGCGTGATGTTTCTTGTGAAATCTCTCTGTTTGTGCGTGCAAATCTTGAATTTGGGGTGCGTGAACGCGTGCCGCGGTATTCTCTTTCCTTTTTCGGCGTCTTGATGTTTTAGTGGCTGCTCGAAAAAAAACCCTAATCTTGGCTGCTCGCCGCGTAATTTCGCTTAGTTTGTCAGCTACTCTGCTCTTGCTTGCTCCGCAAGCAATGGTAAATTCCCGTGTCATTATAGCTGTTTATTCGCTGATAACCCAGAAAAGGGAATAAAATAATTTTCGCTTATATCGAAACTTGGGGACGAAGTCTTCGTGGGTCTATATCAAGTCATCTCGGTTTGTTTTTTTCTGTCTTGGTTTGGTCTGATTGCTGTAATCGTTCGAGTAAGTGGAGATGGTTGTTTCGGCTTCGCGTACTGATGTTTTCTCCTTTGCTCTGTCTTCTCCCAGGAAGAGGTCACGGAGTAGAAAGGAAGGTTCTATGTCCGTGACAGAGACATTGGCAAAATGGAAACAATACAACGACCAGCTCGATCCGCAGGCCAATGGAGACAAGCCTGCGCGTAGGGTGCCCGCCAAGGGTTCGAAAAAGGGGTGTATGAAAGGCAAAGGTGGTCCCGAGAATACGACCTTCAATTACAGAGGAGTGAGGCAGAGGACTTGGGGCAAATGGGTTGCTGAAATCCGAGAGCCGAACCGAGGGAGTAGGTTGTGGCTGGGCACGTTCCCGACTGCAATCGAAGCTGCTAAGGCTTATGATGAAGCTGCGACGGCAATGTACGGTCCGTGTGCGAGGTTGAATTTCCCCACCACGTCTCATCCCATGTCTTTTGGTGACTCGGATACCAGAGCCACAGCACCGGTGGGCACTACTGCTAACACGACTGGTACCCCAAGCACTGGCTATTCAGCTGGTACCCCGAGCACTGGTTATTCGGCGGGCACCCCAAGCGAGGCCACGACATTGTCCAGTCAGTCAGAATTGACTGGTGGCCCAGAGGTTAAGGACGGGGATCGCAAGGGTGAGTTGAATGCAGATGGTGGAGAGATGGAGCCGAAGAGCGAATCCATTGTTGATTTCGACTGGCTGAGTGACTATGCCGTGGATGACCTGTTCGATGTGGATGAATTGTTAAGGACTTTGGAGTCTGATCCGAAGTTCTCCTCAGATGTCAAGATGGAGCATTAGAACAATGTAGAACACAATAGATAGTTTTTGCCGGGGGGGGAGTGAGTTTGCTTATGAAGAAAGTATTAAATTTGTTCTTTCACTGACTGATATTGGATATAATCTTCTATTAGATCGGACAATTACGTTTTTAGGAGTGAATTGTCTGTGGGGCTTTCTGAGTATTGGTTTCATTTGTTTTTTGTATGCTGAACTCTGCAATGGTGAACTGTACAGTGAAATACTGAACAAAGGACTGGATATATTGATTTGTTCCTGGTCGTGACATTGAGCTTCTCGCCTTTTATTCTGAATTCATGCCCTTTTGATCCTATGGCATTTTGTTGGATTTACCGGTCTGTCGACTTAGTTAAATAGAAAACGTAGGATATGATTCTGCAGAGGGGATGTCCTGCTATATGCTTTTTGGCCTATTCTTGTTGAGCTTGTTTAGCATTGATGTGGGAAAGAAATTCAAGAGAACAGTTTTTATATGGTAATAGGAAGTTCCATTTTGCTAATAGCGTTTGATGTGAAATAAGACTCCCCGACGCTGGCCAAGAATCCGTCGCTAGAGCCCTCCAACCGCGGTAGCTACTACAAGTGAATGCGCAGGGCTTGATGCCAGACCCAGAATCTGGTCTAGAAACTACTGCCGTCACGTGGCCTGTTCCTCTAGGCGGACGGGCATCATATCCATTTCCTGGATTTAGCTTTTAGCGCGAGTCCTCGCTTGGTTTTTCTGTCTGTTCAGACCATGAATTACATTCGGATTGCACCCGCACATGGTTTTGTTGGAGCAACGCTAGAGTTGCTCGGTCTGTATTTCTGGTTGAGAACTTCAGACGAGACGGGAACCCAGATGAAGAAACTTGAATCCCAGTCAAAGTTCGTCCAAGTTGTCACCGGCACAAGCAAAAAGCGCTCAAGAAGTGTGCCACTGTTGAGGGGGCTCGAATTCTGTGAGCTCAACGAAGTAGAGAAAGATCTTGGGTTTGGCCCTGTAGCGTACTTCAGACGGGGCCCAGCAGCTTCTCGATCGATACGAGACGCGGGCGCCGGACGCGATGTCTGAACGACCGCTGCAGGATATCATTCTTTTACATTTCGGTACGGTCCAGTAACTTTTTTTCCCCCTAAAGTTGGTGGTAAATTTCACTCCAAGAACACCCGAAACTTGCTTTGGTCGGACAACCATCTCTCGAGAGGCCCAGTAGGGGATTACTAGCTCTTCGAATGACCTCATGCATGACGCAAACCAGCAGACAATAAAAACTTCAAGTTGCTAGCTAGTAAAACCCTTCAATCGGAAGCTTCTGTGGACCAAACCATTACAAAAATCGTCAAGTTGGGTTTTCGCTTTTCACGGAAATGAAGGGTGTCGCGAATTAAATTAAAAGCTTTTGCGGACGCATCCATCGTCCCACGAATCTTTCGCATCTTTTGAATCGAGCTAAGGAATCTACATATGTTATAGAACAACAAAGCGAAACCCGTATTCTCTTGCTTGACTCGGGCGAGGCTGGTCTTGGATAATAGGTTTTGGGAGGGGGTCAACCCGCCCGTTGTATCGCGGTTTCCTTCTCAAGTGCCGGAAAGAAAAATCACAAGTTGCTTGTAGGAATCACTCATGACCCGATGCGTTATACGTCGATCTCATTGGGACGGTCATCAGATCTTTTTAAAGTGCAAATATCCCTTTTTTTAAGTATGAATATCCAAAACTTTGTACCCTTTGAGTACGCCAAGCGATATCAAGATACGGACAGCATTGAGGGTTCTTTCTCCCACCAAAGACTTGTCACCTTCTAGATCAGTTTTGGGTAAGCGATGCAAACAATTCTTAAATTTTGGCTAATCGTAGAATGTGATCCTTGAACTTTAAATTTGTTCAATGTGAACAATATTGAACATTTTCATATAATATATCAAATGTACAAGGACTATAATAAATAAATCAAAAGTTCAGAAATGATATTGTACATTGAGTTAAAATTCAGTGACCACATTAAACAAAATTAAATTTTATGGAACATGCTACATATATAGCCAAAATTAAGGAATTATTTGTGCCACTATCTCCTTCTTTTTCTGATTATTTTCAATGTGGTGGCTCTTTTTATATTTATAATATTACTTTCCGGTGAAATGAATTATTTGGAAACTATTTTTCTTAAAAGATGATCGCTTGTATAGCTCGAATTAATTAGTCAATAAAAAAATATTTTCATTATTGACAAAAATCTATGTCTAAACATTCATGTAGACAGTGAAAATATTTTTCGTTAATTCATCTATGTATGTGATACAAGCGTTTATTTTTAGGAAATTTTTTTTTTCAAATCATTCATTTTTCATGAAGCAAATTGAGCCATAGATGACAATCTTATAAGCAATTGATATCGAGAATCTCCTTAAGGTTGATGTTTAACTAATCTTTGGAAAGGGTAAATCCCCAAAGATTATCATCTTTGAGCGTGTATGTGAATTTATTTCTTAGACTCCTTGGTATCTAGGAATAGACTCTTTGCATGATGTAAATTCATAAAATTGGACTGTATGGATACTTTCACCAACAAGCTAGGGAGTAGGGAGAGACTCTCGTCTGGCAGCAAATTATTTAATAAATAATGGCATATACTCTTAGGGTGGTGGCTTAGCTGCCAGTTGGGATTTGAGCGCAAGGTTTTATGGCAAACAGACGTATCTTAACCCTCTCTTATCTATAAAAAAAATAAAAATAAAAAAAAGGGAAAAACAGAGAGAGAGTTCATAAGCTGATAAATTGGTTTTCTTTTTTAAATGTCCGTAATCTTGTGACATGTATCAATTTATAGAGTCCATTTTCATTGATTTTCATAATTTAAATCATATTTTAAATTTTGACCGGAAAAAATAGATGATTTGCTTTTTGCTCAGAATAGACTAAACAAATTAAGAAGCCCTCTTAGTAAGGGATGGACTTTGATTTTTTGATAGATCAAAGCGGAATCAATTTATACTATGTTGGAGAAAATGACATATTACCCTCCAAATTTTTTAAGGTTGTTGTAAATTGGCCCTTGACGTTTTAATTTTTGCAATTTCTCTCATGAATTTTAGAAATTGGTTCCAATGTGTCCCCCTACCATCGATTCGACCAATTTTTGCGTGGATCTCCAACAACATGACAGTAAATGACATACATATAAAACATAAAAGAACGATTCTAAACTATATAGCATGCGACAGTATGTTGAAGTTCCGACAAAGATTTGACAGCCAACTGCAAATGTACATCAACATAGAGTTTTGAAATGTGTTTTTAATTAGTCCCTCTTTTTTTGTCTTGTGTATACAAATAATACAGATCAATTTGTCTTCCATAATTAGTCATGTACATGCATTCACGCAGTCGTTTATATAGGAAAAATTTAGCTGGAGTCAACAATGAAAATACACCACCGCCAATTTCAATAGTTAAAGGGGTAGGGCGTAAAAATCGAAATATGAGAGAGTAACTTGGCACAATCCCAAAAATTCGTGGGACAAGCTATTATTCTCCCCATTATGTCTAGTTGCGCAATATATGTAATTTTCTTTTCCAGATATTGTCGCGAGAGAGTCGCATGAAAGGATATTACGTTCGCTGACCAACATGATCTTTATGAGGAAGTCCTCAATCCGCATGGCGCTGCGGATTACTCTAACGCAATTTGACCATTTTTTAAAAAATTTGACATGTGCCACATAATCAAAAGGGTGGGCATAAAATAAATATAAAAATAAAAAAGATCACGAAACGTACAAAACAAGGTGTCGAAGCAATCCCTTTGTTGGGGCTTGGGGGAAGAAGGGGAAAAAAAATAATTCACCTAAAACTCGGTCTAAAAGGAAGGGGAAGGAAAATTTTAAAAAAATAAATAAAGGGGAAAGAAGAAGGAAAAAGCGGAAAAATATAGGCAAGTTGACGACCCACTTGCATGTCCGGCCGCGTAAGCTGGGCTGTTTCTTTCTTTATCGCCCATTCCTTTCGTTCAAACACCAAAAGGCAAAGCCTTTCGCCCTTTTTTTCTCCGAGAAATTAGCCAAAATCCTAATGCAAGTGGATGGAAAAAACAACACTAAAACCTGCAGATGCATCTCTCTCTCCTTCCGGACTTATATATCCGCTTTCATCATTTCATGCTCAGACCTTTCTCTCACCAAGAAGCAACAACAAGAAAATTAGAAGAAGAAGCAGCGCAGAGATTGTTAGGGAGAGAAGTTGAGGCGGGGGGGAGAGAGAGAGAGAGAGAGATGACTTCCTCCGTGCAGCTCCACCGGATCAACCCCGCCCACCAACCGTCCTCCGCCGCCGCCGCCGCCGCCGCCGCCGGCCTGGGGTGCCACAAGCAGAGCCAGCCGGCGGTGCTCGCCGGGCCGGTGTCGCCCGGCGCGGTGCCCGACTACGCGGCCCCGTACCACCGGCACCAGGTGGGGCCGAACCAGTGCTGCTCCGCGATGGTCCGGTCCATCGACTCGCCGGTGCCGGTGGTGTGGTCGGTGGTGCGGCGGTTCGACGAGCCGCAGGCGTACAAGCACTTCCTGAAGAGCTGCCACGTGATCGACGGGGACGGGCACGTGGGGACGGTGAGGGAGGTGCGCGTCGTGTCCGGGCTGCCCGCGAACTCGAGCAAGGAGCGGCTGGAGATCCTGGACGACGAGCGCCACGTGATGAGCTTCAGCGTGGTCGGCGGGGAGCACCGGCTGGCGAACTACCGGTCGGTGACGACGCTGCACGGGGCGAGGGGAGGGGCGGCGACGACGGTGGTGGAGTCGTACGCGGTGGACGTGCCGAGCGGGAACACCAAGGAGGAGACGTGCGTGTTCGTCGACACCATCGTCAACTGCAACCTCCAGTCCTTGGCTCAGATCGCCGAGAACATGGCCCGGAATTTGTGAAACCACCGCTTGTTCCGCCGATCTCGAAAGACCGAAGAATTACCCAGAAAACCCAAAAAAGAGAAATAGCTACATCGATCTTCTTTTATCTCTTTCTGTCTCTTTATTACGCCTGATGTTGAGCAGATCTTGAAAAGCCAGCGCTGGCAGTTCATCATTTTGATTAGCTTCTGTCGTCGCAGAGGAGCGACTGGGGAAGATGATGCTGTATATGGGTCATTTTGTTAGGCTTATTTATTTATTTTTTTTGTGTTTTTTTTGTAGTTTTATTTTTACTGTGTCCAAATGTCTCTGTCCTTTTAGTGAATTTCTAAGTAACCTGATGAGCTGCCAATCAGCACGATTCATTTCCTTGTTTATTTCTTCCTTTTTTTCTGTTATTTTTTCCCCTCTTTTTCCCATTTGATGCGAAAACAATGATGACCTAGGAGACGTATATGTTCCGCATACATATGAATGGGGATATATGAACTCATTCTAATCCAAGACCGAGCTTAGGTTGTCGAAGTTGAAGATCATCCGCACTTCCCTTACCAGCTTGGGGAGAATTTACATGGTCGTATTCTCATCTCGTCATTTAAAAATGTCAACTCTGTAGCTCTCTCTCTCTCTCTCTCTCTCCCTCTCTCTCCCATATTTGCCTTGCACGAAATTCAAATGCGCATATCTCCACGCCAGATTTGAAGTATTCCTTGGTATGTAGCAGACTGTAGCTTCAAACTTGACATGTATCCCACCAAAATCGATCTCTTTCGAAGGATGTATATCAAGCATCTCGACTTGAGTCGATCTGCTTCTCTCAAATTGAGTCGATCTAATAAACACGTACCACGAATCTCATAAATAATTTGTGCTTTAGCCTGATCTAGAAAGCGGAAAAAAGGAGGAAAACGGGTACTTGGACTTTTCTTCTCATGAGTTCACGCGCGGCGGGCTTGCGTATTTGAATATTCTTCTTGACGGATGCGATGATTTACTAAGTTTTCTAGGAATGGAATCAACTTAACCGCCGCTGCAAGTTGCGAATATTTATAGCGGAACCGGTTTTGTCACAGCGAAAGTGGACAAACAAAACTAGACAACTTGCTGTACCGAAACCGATGCACAAAAAAAAAGGTGGTTGTTTTCCCCATCTGTTCTGGTTTCCTAAGTCATTTTTTCTTCTCGTCGGGTCGGGTGTCTCGCATGATGCGGTTGGAAAAAAGATGCTGGATTGCAAGCTAAGCGTGACACTGCAAGTGGGTCGACCAGGCGAGCATCTTAACGTTGCTTATTGGTTTGCATCATGAACTCAAAAGATGTGCTTTTCCCTTTTCCTTCTTTTCACCCCTCTTTTTTTCCGTAGCTCTTGAGGGAAGCATGACCTTATCCTCTACACTTTTAACGCTTGCCATCCATTCATGGGTAGCTCGTCGGTATCATGATTTTCCAGATACTCGTAAATTGTGTTTGATTTTGTTTGCCCCACTTGAGAAATTACGGAATCGAATTAGGATAATTTCTAATTAGGTCGTGGGTTTAAAAGTGGATGGCATTCGCGGCTTATTTTGTCGGTGCTTACGCGTAAATAACAAGTAACTTTTCTTTAAGAGGGCCACGCTAACCAACTCAAAAAAATCTACTGATTTCATTGATTTCAGCTTATAGAATTGCCGCTTCTATGAAGGTGAAGGGAGAGCCCAGCATAATTAGAGAAGCACCATTCCGGGCCGGGCCTTACGATCGGGCCTGACCATTTCAGGAATTTCGTGCATAATTATCCGACCTTGCCGGGCCGAGAATTCTAACCAAACGGCGCTGTCCAAGCCAGCCCGACAATGTCCTTCAGGTCCATTTGGTTCTTCCACGTCACAAGCGATTCAAGGTGAGAATTTATAGGACCCTTTCGGTTCCTGATACTTAACAATCACAGCATGGGCAAAACAACATATATTTTTGTATTAATTCACAAACTGAAATATCGCCACATCTCTAAACATTAGTCGCGAAAATTAACTAATGTTTTTCTCGGTTTCCTTGCGCGCTCCATTTTTCGTTTTATCAAAAGAATCAAAAAAATGTTGCGGCGTCCAATTTTTTTACAGGTGGGGTTTCGGTTGATCTAAGGATAAAATAGCTTGGCAAATAGAAGTTCGTTCCAAGTATCTTGAAGGCCAGGCAGGCACCAGTGCACGCAATCTGCATAGCTTACAGGGTTCGCTAGCTTCTCCGGAGTAAGCGGGCTCCATTGCTTCTTGTAGATCATCGTGTGCGCGTCCTTCCGATAGTTCGAGAGCTGAGTTATGTTCAGGAACGTGATGGGCACCTTCGACTTGCCGAACACTTCGCTTATCACCTGCATTATGCTTTTCCGAGAATCCGAGCCCCAGTAGTGTGGGTCTTCGATCGGCGTCGTTTGGTTGTAGCAGTTGCCTCCCGGTTCGCCACCCCATTCTTCGCTACTGCAAGAAGTTTCGCATGAACAGATCGATTTGAATTATGTCCAATTAGAAGTTAGAACAGATCGATATGAATTTTGTATGTTCAGAGAGAGAGAGAGGGAGAAAGACATACTTTCCATGAGTAGGCGACATGCTAGTGAAGAAGACTCTGGTCTTCTTAGGGTCCGTATTCCTCTGCACCCATCTCACCAAGCTTTTCATTCCGATTCTATAAGCATCCTCGGTGCTCATCACCTCCACATCCTTGACCTCATCCTCAAAAGACCCTTTCCTGCAAAAAGGTTTCGATCAGAACAGTTTAAACCCATCTCACGCCGGCCAATCAGTAACCGGCCCGCGACTGAGAAGGATCAAGATGATCTCGGTTTTCATAGCGATGGTATGAAGAGATTTACAGGATCTTCACGGTGACCCCGCTCATCCACCAAAGATAGGTGTTGAACACCAGTACGTCCACTCCTTTCCAGTGCTTCCCGTGCTTGTTGATCGAGCCCTTGCGTACCAGCCTATCATTCACTCGGTGGATGACGGCATTGTCTGAGTTCGATTCGAGAAGAAATGGCGCCCAATAGAACTCGATCGTGGCATTGTAGTCCTGAAGTTTTTCAGAGAGAGAAAATGAGAATTACCGAAGCACATGGACGAGGGATGATCTGTGCCGGTGTAGTCGATGGGTTCGCAGGGGAACTACTGATTGATAAAGTGAATTTCTTGGGTTACCTTGGCAGTAAAGATGGTGAGGGAGTCGGAGTTGAAGGTTTCCATGGACTTGGAACCTTCAGGGATGAGCGAATGGAGGAGGCAGATCATCGAAACGTACTGCCCTCGGTTTAGGGAGTCGCCGACATACATCATCCTCTTCCCTCTCAACGTCTCTAACATCAGCGTCGCGTTGAATCTGCAAGTAGATTGTCGCAAGAAACTTTAGAATTTCCTAAAGAAAAAGAAAAATCCAGCAAGTTCTGAATGACCAGATACAAAAGACTTGAGGGGACGTAATTAATCGATCGAGCAATTAATTGGCGGCTCTGCTACATAGTACTGTCGCGACTCGCGAGCCAATGGGATTGATCGATGCGTTCGAAGAGTTTGAATACTTCAAGGACTACATTTATGAAATAAATATTGACAAGCTAACTGCATTCGATGAAGTTTAATGCAGATGAACTTGTCCCGAATGTTGCATTGAGAAAAGATAAGAGGACCCTTCCAGTGACTTCCTTTGGCCATGACCAGGTAAAAGTTCCAGGTACCTGGCTGCTTGACGCGGTCGATGATGCAATTTCTCTCTATTAAATCATTCTCCACTAATGACTTTTATACTGGGGAAGTTTTTCGTTCTAGTAGTTGAAAATTTCCGATTACATTGCGCGGTAAGTAATGACCGCAGAACCCAGAAGCAGGCAACGGAATCCACGATCGAGATCGGAAAAGAATAATAATTGATGCAAGCCATCTCGATCGATCGGGACATCATGCTAGACATAATCAAGATGATTTGATTCCGAGACAGGTGCATCGTCAATTGTTCATCTAAAGAAATTACCCTCCTGTCCTAAAAGTCAATGTCACCCCCATTGTCCTGATCCATTTGGTACATCTAACAGCGGAGTTGTTAGAATCATTAAGTAGCGTTCGTTTTCAAAGCGGACGCTGTGGCTGGCCGGCGGGCCGAGCCGCCGCCGGCGCCGGACGGCAACTCCCATGGCGAAAAACACGTACCTTCTAATCTCCCGAAACGGGGAGTCAACTTTCAAAACTGGGACCTTCCATATTTTCTTTGGGGCGTGAGGCGGACTTGCCAACTAATTCTAATTATATGGAACTTTTTTAATGTACCATCGCGAAAAGCAAGCTTTCCCACGAAACGACAGTAACCCATTAATGGCAGTCGAGAGCTTCCAAGACTCCGAAAAGCTTGAAACTTCCTCTATCTAATTCCACGAAGTTAATCTCGTTTGACGATTCAAAAGGAAAATGATCTGGCTACAGTGTTTTCCAGATTAAGACAAACTCCATGTCGACCGACGTGCCGTTTCAGAGGTTGAAGCAACAGGGAAGAGGACGAAGACGAAGAAACAGAGACCTCGATGTGAAAGACAGGACAAAAAGTCACCGACACGCGTGAAGAAAAGTTTAAAGCTTTTTGCTTCGGAATAAAAAGAACATGAAAAATGAAATCGGAACCTGGGCAGAGAACATGAATGAGGCTGCCAGCGCCAGTGCTGGTAGTCCTTGTCAGGCCTGCCGTGCTCTTGACACGTCAGCTGCGGCTGGATGTACGGGCACTCCGACTCCTCGTACATCGGCCGAGCCGACTCGTCCCTCACCCACCTCCCGCTGAACACGTCGCACCCTTCCTCTCCCCTCCCTATCGCGAACGGGACCGGCTCGCCGCCGGCGCCGCTGCTCCTCCGCTGATCTAGCGATCCAAGAACGCCGTTAATGACCTCCTCGTCGGTGGTGCCGCCGGCGGGAGGTGCGCCCGCGTCAGGGGATTCGTCTTTTCCGACGTGAGAGGAGGAAATGGAGGGGCCAGTCGGCTCACCGGTTCGCGACCCGGGGCGAGCCGAGCTCGGGCGGACTTGGAGCTGTTGACCGAAGATGCAGGCCAGGTCCTCGC
Organism: Eucalyptus curtisii; assembly: GCA_017140595.1. Classification (NCBI taxonomy): domain Eukaryota; kingdom Viridiplantae; phylum Streptophyta; class Magnoliopsida; order Myrtales; family Myrtaceae; genus Eucalyptus; species Eucalyptus curtisii. The sequence goes on along the minus strand of CM029500.1, from coordinate 38,080,372 downwards.
CGTAGAGGATGGAGACGAAGACGATGAACGACAGCAAGGCGAGGAGGTAAGGGGAGAGGCGCGTCTTCCTCAGTGGAGAAGACAAAGACAACGGCGGCGGCGGCGGCCCCGACGCCGGAGGAGAGAGAGGTGATTTCATCGGGGTGGGTGGTGGCGTTCTGAGCTTCTGTCTCTACTTGGGCGGCGGTGACGAGTTTTATTTGAGGCTTTTTCATGGGTTTCTTAGGAATTTGCAAATGCGGCTGTTGATAAATAAATAAATAAATAATTTATATTATGTGCGTAGGACTTCGAATTGAAAAAAAAAAGAATAAATATAATGTCAACGGGAAAAAAATGTGGAAACTGATGTGTGAATTTTGTTTTCTGATCGTCTGATTGGCTCATCGTTCGTTTTATCATCGTGATCAAGATGTGGTGAAGTGTCCCTTCCCTACAGTTATAGAAATCATGTGAGAATATAAATAACAAGATCGTTGTCAAGAACGTTAACCTGTATTTTTTTGGGGAAAAAAATTGCAACAAATAGCATAGTGAACCAATCTAGTATATTAAAAAGAATTAGATCTCCAAAGATAGATGTAGGATGCGTTTGTTTGTGTTTCTGTTCTTTTTTTGTTTTAGGGAACAGAAATATTTCTGCTCCGGAGAACAGTTTTTGAACAAAAGAACGCGTTTGGTAAACTTGTTTTAGAATAAAAAAAAGAATAAACACGTTTGGTAAATTTGTGTTCTTTTTTTATTTCTTTTGATCTTTTAATATTTTTATTTTATTTTTCATTTTTTTCTTTTCTTTTTTTTTCTTCTTTTGGCCGGTCGCCGGCCTTGGCCATGGCCACCGATCGGCCGACGAGGGCCGGCGGCCTCGCCCAGCCACGGTGAGGCTCGACCTCGCCGGGCCACCTGGCCACCGCCAGGCGATGTCGACCTCGCGGTGGCCCGCCGAGGCTCGACGAGCTCAGGCTCACCCAGATCCGGCGAGGCCGAGCTCGCCCAGCCACCGGCGAGGCTCGCTCGCCCAACCAAGGCAAGGTCGAGCCTCGCCAGGGGCCGGCGAAGCTCCGGCGAGGTCGCCGGCCCTCGACAGCGTCACCGGCCCTCGAGGCGGTTCTTTGGCCATGGCCGAGGCCGGCGACCGGCCAAAGAAAAAAAAGAAGAAGAAGAAGAAGAAGAAGAAGAAGAAGAAGAAGAAGAAGAAGAATAGGAGAAAAAAAAGAAAAAAAAAATGTGGAAACTTTTTTTTTTTTTCTTGTTTTATGTTCTTTTTTGTTAGGGGAACAAAAAAATAGATTTGGAACAAAAACGCAAACAAATGCGTTTCTGTTCTTTTTTTGTTCCCGAGAAAAAAAAAACAGAATTTTTGTTCATAAATAGAAAAAAAAACACAAACAAACACCCCGTAATCTCTCGATAATCTTGTAGTTCTAAAATTATATATATCTTTTTGGTGGGAGTTCTAAAAATCCATATGATCTTTCAAGGATTCATTTCTTTCTATTGTATCAATTTCCCTTGAACCTTTGAAAAAAAATATTACAATAGTGTATTTTATGAAGAGTCTACCGACATTTTCAAAGTCACATTTGTTAATAAGGTTTTTTTCTTGATTTTGTGTCAGCCGTCGGCAAAGTCAACTGAAGAGAAGTTGAATCTTAGGATGAGTTTGGTAATGTTCCCGAGAGCAAGTATTTCTATTTTTTTGTTTTCCGGAACAAAAATATAATAGAAACACGTTTGGTAATTTTTTTTTTTTGTTCTTAGGAACAGATTTGGAATAAAAACAAGAAAAAAATTTGCTTCTTGTTTCCAAGACTAACTCAAGAAATAAGCATTTTTTTTTCTTTTCCTTTTCTCCTTTTTTCTCTTCCTCTCTTCTTCTCTTAGCTGATCGTTAGCCTCAATGATGGCCGACAACTAGCTAGATGAAGCCCAACAACCTTGTTGGAGCCTCGCTAGCCCACGATGAGGTCGCCCGAGCTTGTTGGCCATCGGTAAGGCTTGACTTCGCCTAGCCACCATGAGGTCAGCCTTGCCCACCCACTGATGTGGACCTCGCATTGGTCAAGCAAGGTCAAACCTCGCTCGCATTTTTGTAACGGAAATAAAAATTTTGTATAGTTACCAAACGTCTTAAAATACTTAAAAAATTTTCCCGACAACAGAAATAGAAAAAGTATTTTTGAACAAAAATTATTTTCGAGAACAGAAACGTTATCAAACGTAACCTTAAAGTATTGTATTTTTTTATGTTTATATTTGCATTACATAATTAACTCGATCCAACATGTTACCAATTTTATAATTTGTGCGAACATAATTGAGGCATCGTGATTATCATTTTAGCCCTCGAAAGAATCTTTCCTCTCATCATGTAAAACTTAGGAGCACAGCGATGCCACGATGTGGATTTGGAAACTTCATCATTGGGCCTTCGTCATGCCAAAATTGTCCCAATTCTTTTAATACCATTTTCTTGACACCATTCCGTATTTCCATTTTTAAGTGGTATCCACAGTCCACGTAATGTGCGCACCATGTTTATGGTTTCCTTCTCTCCGTTTTTAAACCTTATGTTCAAAATTTGTCAATTATGATTTTGTAACATTACTTTGTCTTGGAAATATGGAAAATAGCTCAGCTGGGTCTACGCAAAGGGTTGTGACACTAAAGCTCCATCTGTTTTTATCGAAAATAATATTTGGATAATATTTTCCTAAAAAATATTGTTTATTGTAGCCTGAATAATTATCAAATAATTTTTTTTCCATTATTAACAAATATTTATGTCTAAATATTTTTTGAATGAATAATATAATTTTCTTAATTTTTTAAGAGAAAAAAATGATTATTTTAAAAAAATACTTTTTAAATCATTAATTTTTCACAAAATAACCACAACTTAGGATTCAAATACAAAAGCTTGGTAGAAAAAGAGTCATTTAAGATGATATGACCATTGATGTGCGATTCAAAAGCTAACGAAGCTCTTGCACAATTTGAAAAGCATCTATGCTAGACGTTGGAAGACTAACATTGAAGAAATCAAAAAGCATGTGGTGTCCCAAACTAAAGTCTAATCTCGAGGCCAAATATGCATAAATTGATCAAATAATATACTATAGATAGTTAAAGTGATTATTTTCGCTTTTGGGGTAAATTTTTTTGCAAGTACTATAAATGTAGCATTTTTCACACAGCGAATGATTATTACTAGGAGAAAAACAGGAACGGCATACGTTTGCAAGCATGACGTTCATGAAATCGGTGGCGCAGCCGAAGCTCAATGAAGTCGGCGAGTTTATTTGCCGTTGAGGCACATGAAAGTACAAATGTACTTCTAATAAACTTTGATTGCCCTGTCCGGCAATGGATGATGTCTCAACAAAACCATCGCTTATATTAGGCAAATACATTCGCTTCAAGTGCAAGCTGCGCCTGTTGTTTTGCAAACAGAGCTTTCTTTGATGTGTATGAACGGGACGGATGGCCTGGATATCTTGCGTGCATATGTAAAGATCAATCGAACCAAATCAGATATTTTCCTCGCGTTATAGAAAAAAGAGAAGGGAAACAAAATGAAAATGACATTAAAGATCGAGGGTTGGATCCGGTCCAGACGATTTTCTGTTTCTTTTTATCTTGTGGAGGGTAGGAAGTGGGCGAGGCATGATGTGGCTTGACTTCAAATGCAAGGTTTGCCCCTGGCATAAGTGGAATTAAAAACTATGCACGTCCTTGTCACTTCTACTAGGCGAAAGAACTCGATCATCGATTGGAGGAAGGAAACGGAAACGACAGGAGAAACAAGACAGAAGGGGGGGGGGGGGGTTAGAGAGAGAGAGAGAGCAAGTGTGGATTCTTTTATTATGTTTTAGGTGGTTAGGTAAAATGATTAACCAAACATTAGGTGACATTTCAGCTTCAGTTGGTGGCAGCATTTACCTACTTGCTTATTCTGGATTCCTCACCGGTTGGGGGAGCTTCTTATGTTAGAATAGATAGCTGGCAATCAGAACCATTTATATTCAATGGAAGCATGTGATGGATTGACCTCATATGCACAGGAATGATTTGTCTAGAAGAATGACGATCTGGGCATTGTCCATTTTAATTCATCATATGCAATGCACCTGCAGCTGAAAGAACACCGCACTATGTTTTTCAGTAAAGATTTCGGTGTGAAGTAGATTGTATTATTAGGTGATAAAAGGGAGGAGTTGTGGAGTGACAAAATTTGATTTTTGTTCTGATCAGATTCGTCTATTGTTTAGCCTAATGAGTGAAGCGTAATAGGGAACCTCGAAAACTTAGAAAGGACTTTTGAAAAAAAAAAAGAAAAAAAGATAATCAGCTCCAGAATCAGCACATGTCAGTTGCAGCTCACTTCATTTGATCTTTTCCTGTTCAAGGGAAGAGGATTGTCCTTTTCTTGCTTTCTTCTAATCCCAGTTAAACACACGGATTTCATTGCCTTCAGCCCCTGGACACCCGCTGAAGTTTTTTCGTCATAATTGAGCAGAAAGAAAGGTGATGCATTGCAGTTGCTTCTACGTGAGAGAGAGAGAGAGAGAGAGTAATTCTTCTGATGACTTGGTTTCAAGCAGATCAGACTACGTTTTCCTTGCTTCTGTTCTTCCTTATGTCTCCGAGGGCTAAGTTGTCAATACAGCACAATTTATATCTCCTTTTGGCCAAAAAATAAATCAACATCATGCGGTACAGACTCCAACCTCTACCGTGCGTTCGGTGAGTCGTGACTTAGCCCAACCTACGGTCACGACTCTAAGATACTTCACACGGCAGTTCATCATTTCCAATGCCACGTGAAACGATGTCAACCGCTGGATTTACACGGTTTCAAGACTACATTGCCTTACGACTTGGGCCCAGTCCTTTCGTTCACCCACTAACATCCATGCTTCAGCGTCAGATTAAGTTAAATGACCATGGTCTCACACAAACAAACAAACAAAAAAGAAAACTAAATGATCTCATCTCAGCATACTTTCGAACTTGCAATAAACAAGAACATCCGCGTTATTGCAAGATCTGTTGACTTCTGCATCATGTCACAACATCATCCGTTCACACTAACCAAAAATCAATTGAATATAGTGAGAAACCAACTGGAAACTTCTGGAACACTGGCATCGAACGTTAAAAGCTCTTGATGAACTTTGTGATTTCCAAGTTTTGTCATCCAAATTGAAATTTGGATGCACATTAGCAATAAAGCATGAGAGTCAAAGCCTATAAAAAGTACCCAACACTAAAAAGATAACCGTCGATCAATTATATGACTAACTCATCAATCTAACTGAAGAATCAATTGAGCCTACTGACAATTTCTTAAAAGAGAAGAAAATGTCTTACAAAGAGGTTAGCTTCTTTACTTGGCAAACATATAATGAACTTCGTTCACGGAAGCAGTATAAGAATGTAGTCGTGATGAGATTCAAAAAGAAAATATCCTCAAGGGTCGAGAATTTGGAGCTTTCAAAAAATGCAATAACAGAGAGAGAGAGAGAGAGAGAGAGAGACTCCTACCATGCCTTCGTATATAGGTGGTATTGATCCCAAAATCGAATCTTCGATGTCAAATTCTCAACTTCGAAGACTGCCTCTTATCTTTAGAATGTGCACCATAAGAGGCAGCCGGAGATTATTACCCATTGAATCTTGAATGAAAATTGATTGCTTAAAAGCCAACAGCAGTATAGGAGCTTCGGTGACCTTCAGAAGGCCCTCGAAACTTTTGCACTAGAGACATAACTAAACCCTGCAAACAATAAAGCCGAATGTAATTCTAAGCCAACTGGTACAAAGATTGACAAATGATACAAATGCACATAGCTGGTCCAGCACAGACTTCCATAAAAGTTGCAGGGAGACATATTATAAGCTCCACTCTCTTGTACACAATTTTTCTTAATACAACAAAATTTTACTCGATTGAGAGTAGCAAAAGGAGTCCTGCATTGTACAATAATGCTGGTTCACTGTTTTCCGCAGTGTGCACCCATTGTTTTGGTCATCAATGAATACTTAATTGATTGATCTAAACAATGTTTTCAATAGAAAAAAAGGGCTAAGATTTTGCTATTCGTGTAGATCTAATCTGCTCAGCAATGGAAATTTTCAAGAGCACGTGAGTTGGACATCAAGAATGAAGAACTTCCATCTGTTTTTCTGAGGGTAATGAGATCTTGACAAACCAATATCTTTGAGAGAGATACATGCTAAACATAAAATATCCTGAAGTTGTAGTCCACCTGCGCACGTATAAGCCTACATCCTGCCTTAAGTCGTATCATTTCCAGTGTGAACCCAGTATTATTTCCCCATCAGAACTTCTTAAGATCTAGTTCTCTTCATTTTCTGCTTTCAGATAAGTAAAGTCTAGTTCAATTAAGCAAAGGTAGAAAAAGATTCACAACCAAAGCATAGTTGACTAACATTCTAACTTATCCTGTTGTTAGCACATGATCATTTCAAAGTAACATCACGCATGAGTAGGGTACCTGTGTTCTATGTGGCAAGCTAGCCCAAAACTCCAGGTTTGGAATTGCCTGAAAAAGTAGTGGGGAAAACACCCATAACGTTAGATAACCAGCAAATAATGAAGCAGCACTAACAGTAGATTTTGTCAATAGCACATTAAATAACAAAAGGAACACGCGTGCCTTTTTGTCAAAGTATATAGAGGTCCTAATTGAACCATTGACATTCGAATTTCAACAAAGGACATTAACTGAAAAAGATTAGAGAGGATTTGTTCTCTAAACAGCAAGGCAAGACAATCCAGAACAAAATTAGCCGGTACCATAAAGTTCTCGAATTTACTCAACAGAAGGTGATGTGACAAATATAAGATGTGAACAAAGAAAAGGAACTTAAAAAATCACCTATATTAGCAGGTACAAGAATGAGCTGCGTAATGAACAATTAAAATGCTACACGTAGTACCCATGCAAAAGAATTTTGCATTGTCTCACTTGTAAATGTACAAGAATCACTCAGTTCACTACGTGAAGTGTGAGAATATCAGGTAAACCGTGTGAGGATTAGGATGATAATACCTTTAGACTTAAGAGTGTCTCATGTTAGTGTACTATAAGTGAAATTCTGATAACAAAGGCATCTAGCAAAGAAAGAAAAGTAATGACTGGGTTGGAAACGTACATCTATACCATGAACTCCAAGCATAAAGTATCTGTACACTGTACCGGCAAGTAGATACCCTCCAAAGAGACACAGGCTTCTGTAATTCAGATACACATGGTATCAGAAAATCAAGAGAGCATTGTCAAAGTTAAATTACTTGGACAATATATATTTCACAAAAATTTAAAGGACCTGAGAAGGAAATAAGAACCTCACATTATCAGGAGGATACCAAACCAACCCCATCCATGTCCATGAACGTATATTATTTTAGCACAGCCGGAAGGATGCCTCAACGATGTAGCCTGTAATTAAGATATGCGAAATGTTATTCCAGATTTTCCCAACCAAATCAATGCATCTAATTAACCTTCACCATCACCTTTCTTTTAACAGTCATATAAGCGAATAAAACATGCATCTTTAGCTGATCTTCAATTAATGTGAATACACAAGAACAATACCCAAGTTCTAATATCATTAAACTTCAGCATATATTGACTGACTCTTCACATCTCTAGCTAATAACTGCACCAATGATCCCGCTATTTGATCATGACTTCACTATTATAGTTTCTGTCAAGTGCTCTGGATAAAGAAGAAACTATCAGAAACCACTTGATGCATCCCCGATAGAATTATGATGTTGTTGATGATAAAGCACCAGAAAACAGTCTAATCCTCTGAGCATTGTATTAAACATGGAACCAGAAAGAACTTCAGGACCATGGAAAGACAAAAAAGAACACACGCTCATGTGATTTTGCTAGGATCACACATACATCCTCTCGTTCCATATCCTACAAACACATTGTTAATTACGGGAGAACAAAAAAAAAAGACTTCCAGTTTATAGAGCACTCACATAGTCACAAGTCCCAGATTTCTCCAGTAAATTTGGTCCCTGTTGGAGTTGCCCAAATCAAAATCTCGTATAACAAGGAAAAAACAACAGAGAATATACAATCATGTTATAATATAACTATGGACTCCGAGCAACCAACTAGGTTATGGAAATTGATTATAGTCAGATTCTTACTTGAACTCTACTTGGATCACATACAATGAATACAGAAAGTGAACAATTAAACTTGCCACCATCACTTATCATCTTGACAGTGACACCACTGGGTGGTTTCTTCTGATCTGCGAGAGTCGAGATGAAAAGAACATGAATCGATATCTCAAACAGATATTACATTTGCCAAGCACGAGCAGTAGCTATACGGTAAATTTTTCTTACAGCTGCATTAATACACATAAGCACATATTACATACAAATATTTTTAACCATGCAAACATATACAGCGACAGATTGAGAGGGACCAGCAGGGACCCTAGCAGCCCCAAGCATGTCCAATGTGCCTGGAAGTCCAAGAAATCAGGCCTAATAGGCAATAACCACCGGACCAAACCAGCTAGTTCAACCGGTTCAACTGGGTACAAGCTGGTCGTTTGGTCCAGATTGAAAATATATCAAAAAATTAATTATCAAAAAAGAGATATTTATCTCACCTATGACATTAACATAAGTGCTAGTTGCACGCCCAATTGTCTTGCATACTGGGTAGCCTGCATTTGTAAGTTCAAAACAAATTTTTATCCTATGAGACACTGTAGTTAATATTCAGAATATTACAGAACATTTTTAACAGCCAAGCATGTGAAAAAAATATGAAAAAATCTCTCCTGCTCCCTCACAAAGCAATGGAGTTCAGACCAACTGAATGCTACAAGATGGAATTTATTTGCAATCATAAGCCCTAGTAGAAACAACTTACAAGCTAATCAACAGGAGGAAAGGAAGCTGCTCTCTAAGTCTAAGTGCTACATGGTATTATGTGGAAGGTAGTGGCACATACAAAACTAACGAGATATGAGGACTGTACAAAAACTATTGTTACTGGGTACTAGATAAATGCCTTTAGAGCCAGCAATAGAAAGAAATTTGCCCAGCCACAACATATTGCAAATATTGATCCATTATGCATAAGGAAAACAGCAATCGCCTGTCCAAGCAGTAAAGCTACAAAGGTCTCATTGTATAAAAGATGGATGCACTGGAAAGCGGCAGATTTCATACCACCAACATCATCTGTCACAAGAGCACTACACTCCATGCCGCAGCGTGAAGGACCTCCACAATTCTGTAACACAAGTGCTGCAGTCAAGCTACAAGAGAATCCAGGAAATCCTATAGATAAATATAGGTCCAAGGAGAATTCCCAAATCAAAGGACTTGAGAATTTACCGAGCAGTCAACGCATCTGGGTGGGTCATGATTGAATATCATAACGCCACAGAGCTGCTCAAGAGAATAGATGTTCAGAGCTACATCAGTGAATCAGCTAGAACTCATGTAAATTACCAACTCTCTACTTTAAAGCCTATTGAGACCTATATCTTGTATAGAGAGATATATGGGTCCCTGTAGTGGAGTTTACATGCATCAAAGTGCAAAAACTGAAGACTCGCATGGAGCAATTTTACGGAAAATAATGAAACAAAATGTGACCTGTTGGAGACAACCTGAAACCAGAGCACAGTATCATTCGCCACCACTTTGTAAAACCTGCGCCACATATACAGAAGAATTGTGATTGTTCTTCTGGGCCAAATTAACGTGATCGATGTCCATTCATACAATTATACAGGCACACCAAAAAAAAATAAAAAATCGAAGGTTCCAAGTTACTAGTTGCATTCAAACACATCAAAAACTATTATTACACTTCGAGATTAGTTCAAATGTAGTTGAAGATGACCTAGCTTAGGATATGCCGAACAGCTAATTGAGCTTCACACATACCAGAGCTCAGCTCATGATAGCAACCTCTATCACGACTCATTAGTTAACCTTTAAATGTTACAAACACGTCAATTCCAGCTAAGATTGGCCAACAAGGGGTCCACCTGAGTAAATTACGAATCCGAAACAATGAACTGGCAGATCTAACGCCGAGGCTCTCCGAGAGAAACCTACGACATCTACGCCCCAAAAAACTGCAGTATCGCGACAGTATACTAGACGCGTTGCAATCGCAAACGAACTTCGATCAATACCGACGGCGTGCTGAACTACGGCTAAACACGTCGCAATCGCGACGCTCACTGGCGTTCGTCCGTGTTTATGAGCTGAATATCCGATCGACGACCGGACGAGCGACCTACTATTCGCAGACACCGCAGTGAATTTAAAGCTCGGCGGAAGCGGGAGAGGAAGTGCGGGAGACACGTTACCCGTCCTCGCTGAGCACGCCGTGCGGGAACTTCGGGATGGGGGAGGCCAAGCTGTAGTTGTAGAGCCGGTCGCGGTCGGGGAAGCTGAGCTCGCACGCCGCCGCGGGGGCCGAGCTCCCCGCCGCCCCCGCCGCCGCCGCCGCAGACGCCGGCGACGCCGCGGCGGCGCAGCTGAGGATCGCCGCGAGAAGGAGCAGCCGCGCCATCGCGTTCGGGCAGGAGATCTCCGGATGAGCTCAGCCGCACGATTCCCTCATGGGAACGCTGGGGAGTTGCAGAGGGATCGAGGGAAGACTCTTGACTGAGAACCGAGATGAGAGTGACGTGGCGCGGCGTGAGGAACGGGAGGAACGGGACGTCACGACTGGCGAGTGCTTCCAAGGGGAATCGGCCCGAATGGGGGGAAAGACCCGAAAACATTCGATTGTCTTTCCAGCGATATTTTAATCATCACGAGACGCCCGGGTTTAAACTTGGTTTTTTCTAATCATTGATTGATAAGCTGTGGCAAAAAATAATGGACGCGATTACAATCGACTTGGGAAGTCCAGCGCATCTGGGACCATCGATCGACGTCGGTCCCGCTATCAATAGCGAGAATGGCGCGCACGAGCGATGCTACTAGTGATTCTTTACTATTTTCAATCTGATCCCCCGACTTCCGGAATTCTCCTCAAGCTGCCGTCCCCCACCGGGACTCACCGCGAGAAGCTGTCCCGGTCGCCTTTCTATCGCAACCGGTCGCCACCCACCACGAGAAGCTGAGACCGGTTTTATCACGATTACTAATGCGGCCTTCTATTGTGCTTTATCTCACTTTCTCTCCTTTCAAATGTGAGCCAAGGCGTCAAAGTGTCGTATTAGGTTGACCACATGCCGAGGCCTTAACAATCTCAGATTTCAAGGGCACATCCTCAAGTCCGAGGCACGCGATCTTAGGTTTGAGGTGTCGTGGCCTCGTTCTTTAGAGAGGGAGAGATGGTGATGATGTTGGTTAGGACATTTGCTGTTGTGTATTTTGACGGCCACGAATCTAGTCTTTCTTCTTGATTATGGTGGCTGTGCGAGTTTTTGAGTTGGCGGTACCATTCAAACACAACGATAAGGGACGTGCTAGAAATAGATCACATAGAAGCTATGTTAGCATCGAAATACACGAATGGATTAGTATTTTAATAAAAGGGGTTGGATTGAATTAAATTTTGAAAATTCAGGAACTCCACTTAACACTAAATAAAGATTCATGAACTGTTTGTGTTATTACATTTTATGTATAGAATAACGGGAGTTCTTCATTATTATTTTTTTTGAAAAAAAACTTAATGATCGCCCTTTCTTTTTTAGGCAAAATTAGGATCATGCTTACAAAGTTATGATTTCAGTTAAAAGATGCGAAAATTTAACCCCCAAATAGTAATGCAAGAAATTAGGATCAGTGCTATAAATATCAAGTTATCAACTGAGTTCATGACACTTCGCGCATCAATTCGTTGGCAAGATTTATGAGATTATTTCTTCCGTCGTTTCCAGCTAATTCAACGCATTTTTTTTCTCATTTTTTATTCCCCTCGTGAAACCCAAGCTGCTTTGTCTCGAGCGTGTTCGACTACGACTTTATTATTCCCCTAGATGGTAATTTAAATTTTATTTTCATCGGGATATAGTTAAGTGTATTCTTGTTCTTACCCTAAAACAGAAAAGTGTACTGTTGCTAATACGTGGCTATTGGGACAACAAAGCGAGAATAAAATATAAAAACATGAATTAAATATTAAAACTTCACTCGATATACGGGAACAGTGTAGTTTGTTTGTATATGAAAGAATTGATTAAGTTGAATATACATACCCATTGCACATGAAGGCATATACGAAAAAAAATAAAGAAAATACAGAGGAGAATTTCAAATATTTAATTTTTTTTTGGCAAAATGAACAAAAATCATGAAAATCCATACGAATTGTAAAATAGCAAAAATCAATTTTCATTGTTTGCTTTTCTTCCTAAGTCTTACTCATTCATGCCCAAGTTACGAGCTTCATTCCATTCGTGTAATCTTTAATTATAATAGGAACTTTATCGCCTTTATTACCCAACAAAAATGGAACTCTATATGAAGGTAGATAAAAATTATGGTGCACGGCAAATATGCATTAGTTATTTAATCAAATCCACCCGAGCATTAATTGAATTTCAACTTGTGCTCATGCAAATCTCTATTTTTTTGCAACCGTTTGCTTTCCTATCTGCATGGCTATTAATTGTTAAATGAAAATGTCCCATCTCATTTTTCTCGACTATACAATAGATTAATGAAATTAAGGGAGTAATATGTAATTTTGCAAACTTTGGGCCCTATTGTTTTGCAACAGCACCAGAGTTCGTGGGGATTTTGGGCGTTAAGCCCATAAAACCGTCGAAATATTCTCGATCGAGGCCCGGCCCAAGGGCACGAACGCAATGGCCAACGACGCCGCGGCAATTTTCGTGATTTTGCGGTAAATTGAAGTCCTCAACAGCTAGAACGGCGGATCAAAGAACCCAAGCTAAAACCCTGAGGCGAAGCAAAAACGGCGCAGTGCCGCACCGCAGCCACCGAAGCCCGCGGAGATGGAGGACGAGCGCCGCGACGGCGACGGCGACCGCAACCGAGCTCTGACCGCCACGCGCTTCTCCGACCTCGAGCCGCCCCTGTCCGCGCCGGTCCTCGAGGCCCTGAGCCAATCCGGCTTCGAGTTCTGCACGCCGGTGCAGGCCGCCACGATCCCCCTGCTGTGCAGCTTCAAGGACGTCGCCGTCGACGCCGCCACCGGCTCCGGCAAGACCCTGGCGTTCGTGGTCCCCCTCGTGGAGATCCTCCGCCGCTCCTCGTCCGCGCCGCCCAAGCGCCACCAGGTCTGGCCGCCGCCGCCGCCTTTCGCTCAGTAGTTTCACCTCGCGTGGGGAAGTCGGGATGAATACGATAGAATATCTGCATATGGGTTGTCGTGGTCCGGCCGAATTATGGGTTGTCTCCAAGAAAGCAATTCACTTCGAGCTCCGGTTTATATAAATACTAGCGCAACGTGGTCGAGGAAAATGTGTGAATTTGCCATCTGTGCTTGTTTTTGGGAAACCCCTGCATAGCGGTTAGCTCTAATGCAATGCACGCGGGTCGTGCATCTTCTATTGCATGGTGTTCGGTCTCGGAGTCTTCGTGCAATGACTGTGTAGTTAGTCTAAAGGCAAGATGGGTTGCTCAAATAGGTTTTCTTTGGATCATGGTTTGCACTGGTTTGCTGCATAAAAGGATGCTCCCAAGCGGTTGCTCTTGTGAATATCTAGTGGATTTCAATAATTGGGTAACAGCTCTAGTTTCAAGTCTGATTTGTTCATTGAAAATTGGAATGCTTGTAGGTATTGGGGATTATTATTTCGCCTACCAGGGAACTATCATCTCAAATCTACCACGTGGCGCAACCTTTCATTTCTACACTGTCAAGTATCAGGTCCTTGCTTCTAGTTGGAGGAGCTGAGGTTAAAGCAGACATGAAGAAGATAGAGGAGGAAGGAGCGAACTTACTAATAGGTACACCTGGGAGGCTGTATGACATTATGGATAGGATGGATACCTTGGATTTTAAGAATCTCGAGGTGTGTACGCATGCATCATCTTGTGTTACTTTTGTGCCGTTAATTATGATAAGCTTGTTATAGAAATGGCTATCATGTGTACCACACTACCCAGTAATTAACTGCTACAGCTTATTGGCACATCTAATCTTGTTAATGTACCAGATTCTAATTTTGGACGAGGCAGATAGGCTCCTAGATATGGGATTCCAAAAGCAGATAACTTCCGTTGTATCTCGCTTACCCAAACTTCGTAGAACTGGCCTTTTTTCTGCTACTCAAACTGAGGCAGTTGAGGAGCTGGCTAAAGCTGGTTTGCGAAACCCGGTGAGGGTTGAAGTTCGAGCTGAAACAAAACATCATGATGATTCAGCATCATCACGGGATGCAGCCCCTTCGAAAACACCTTCTGGCCTGTTCCTTGAGGTACTATGCTCCTTTTCAGTTTTAGTAAGAAAAATTTGTACTCCTTTTACTTCTCATTTTTACTAACCTGATAATAGAGACGGACAATTCTGGATGGTGTGTGTTGCTATGAATATGAAGTGAGGTAATAATTGATCGAGTACATCTGTGAAATCTGAGCCTCCAATACTTGGTCATGTAAATTTGTGCGTGGGGTCCAAGCAATCCTCCTATACTTCATTCCAATTCTTGTGTTCATGGATCTTGATTCATACTTAATTTGCAGTATTTGGAGTGTGAAGCAGACCAGAAACCGTCACAACTCGTTGATTTCCTTATTAAGAACAAGTCCAACAAAATTATTGTGTAAGTCAGTCATTGTTGTAAAAATTGAGAAGCAATGGGTGCCTTGTTGTTGCGGGCCATCAAGTCATCTCATGCTGAAAAATGATGTGCAAACTTTGGCAGTTACTTCATGACTTGTGCCTGTGTTGACTACTGGGGAGCCGTTCTTCCTTGTCTTTCAGCTTTGAAAGGTCTTTCTTTGGTTCCTCTCCATGGGAAAATGAAACAGGTAAACGAATGCTATTTTATGCATTTAGTAGACTTATTATGATTCTTTAACTCTTCTTTTTTGTGTTCTATAGATTGTAAGAGAAAAAGCATTGGCTTCATTTACATCACTTTCAAGTGGTGTTCTCCTATGTACTGATGTCGCAGCTCGTGGTCTGGATATTCCGGGTGTTGATTGTATAGTGCAGGTCTGTTGGTCTTGTAATTACCAAAGTGTCATTGATTTTGCAATTGTTAGTTTTCATTTGGTTAATCAGTATGATTGTTGTTTCATTAGTTTTCATTTGGTTAATCAGCATGATTGTTGTTTCATCAAAAACTAAAATCTTGTCATTTTGTTTACTACTGAGATTATCTTCTACTTCCCAACTGTTAAGCATTTTGAATGGATTTTTGTATCAAACCTAGAATAATACACGGGATATTATTTTATAGAAGGATAATTCTCTTATAAACGTTTAACTTGATGGTAACATGGTTATCTTCCCTGTTATTTTGCCAGTATGATCCTCCTCAAGATCCAAATGTTTTCGTACACAGAGTCGGCCGCACAGCTAGGCTGGGCAGACAAGGAACTGCAATTGTGTTTTTGTTGCCTAAGGTTTTAATTGATATTTTATATCTTCTCATCTGCAAAATTTTAAATTAACTTGTTCCCTGAAATGACTATGTATCTGTTCCTTGTATCTATTCAGGAGGAATCTTATGTTGAATTCTTGCGAATAAGAAGGGTTCCTCTCCAGCAAAGGGAGTGCGATGATAATGTGCTTGATGTTGTTCCCCTGGTAAGCACGGTTAAGATGATAATGGCTGCAAGAACACGGTTGTACATCCTTATTGCCAGTTTGATGCATCTTTGCTTTTGTTCTTGTGTTATTATCCTGATTTTCGTTTTCTGATCAACTTTGCCTGTACATCTTTGTGTTGTGTGGATGTGAGTAAGAGTTGACAATTGTGCTTCCTTTTTCCTTTCAATGGTCCTACTAGAAGTGTAATATTTTTAAGCTTTCTTATTATGTCTACTACCAGTGTAAGAAACAAGTCACAGTTGCACCATTGGAGAGTCAACAACTGGATGGACCCGGTTACATAACTACCTTTAAGCACAGCTGTCGTCCATCTAATGGTGAATGTGAAAAAAATTTCTTTACACTAGCAGTGGACCTAATAATAATCCTATTTTTATCACTATAAGATTATAAATCACTTCTTCTGTAGTTTTCTTGCGGTTGATCTTAGCATAGAATATAATTTGGTGTCAGATGCGCTCTGCTGCAAAGAAGGACCGTGATGTTATGGAGAAAGGAGTTAGAGCATTTGTCTCATATATTCGAGCTTATAAGGAGCACCATTGCTCTTATATTTTCAGGTCAGTAAGAACTTTTAGAGGTCGGAAATAAGGACTTGGCCTAGTTGCAAACCATGATCTCATTTGATGTCGGAAAAAAGTTGAATCCAAGTGACTTGGCCTAGTCACTTGGATTCAACTTTTTTCTTCTCTCCCATCTTGTTAGGATAGAAAGATTAGGACCTCATTTGATGTTTATCTTCCCTCTCTCCATATGTATGGTTTATGCTTTTCTTAGATGGAAAGAACTTGAGGTTGGGAAGTTGGCAATGGGATGTGGCTTGCTGCAGCTTCCTGGTATGCCCGAGGTGAAGCACCATTCACTTTCCACGGAAGGTTTCACTCCAGTTGAAGACATTAACTTGGAGGAAATTAAGTTCAAGTAAGATTTATGCCTAATCATGCTCTTTTCATTTTTCGCTTAGTCTGTCTTGATACTCATTGAGTTGGGGGAGTACTTGTAGATTATGCCCATATGTTAAGAGCATATATCTAAATCTTTGCACTCTGTTTCCTTAATACACTGCGACCCTCTTTCTTTTCATGTGAACAAATGATCTCTCTGTCCCAGCAAGTTTTCTGAAACTTTCTGTTGAAACTTTACATCTAAACATCACCTCTACTGGAGCCATTGTTGACCATGTTGATCTGAATTTTTCTAGTAAGAGTGAAAGTTGACTGTTCTTTTGTCCAAATAATTCTAGATGGGCTTGCTTTCAAAATATTTTGATGATTAACCTCCTACCTTGTTTATTCAATGGGTAAAAGGAGGTCTTCCCTTCTTCCTGCATGCAATTGCAGTAATGTTTTCGGATTGCTACTGTCCAGGGACAAATCTAGGGAGAAGCAGAGGCAGAAGAACTTGCGAGCTAAGAAAGAGGCACCACAGAAAGATCCAAAAACCCATAAGCCGAACAAGAATGCAAATGCCGCATCCAGTGTCATGAGGAAGAAAACGGCAAAACAGAGACGTGCAGCTCAGACAGTTGAAGATGAAGATGAGATGGCTCGAGAGTACCGCCTTTTGAAGAAGTTGAAGAAAGGAACTATTGATGAAGATGAATATGCCAAGTTAACGGGGACAGAAGATTTGCTTTGAATTGGTTGGCCGAGCCATCTCAATGTCTTGAAGATGTTGAGACTTGAGACAAGGTTCATCTTGAAACTTGCCCACTGTACGTATCTGCATGACAAGCAAATGATGGATGGAAGGTCGACTTTTTCCTAGAAAACCTCGAAACTGACAACAGGGAGCCCCAAATATCGAGTTCGGAATCTCTGGACGACCATCAACTTCACCTGCAGCCATTGATGCGAATGACTAGGGGTTAAGCGTAGAAGGACCTCAGATTATTTGGCATCCCGAAAGGATACCCTTGTTCAGACAAATCCGGCGGCTTAAGAATATGACCGGAACCAGAAAGAACCATGTTTCACTTTGATGCTTTAAGTCATAGATGTAAAGCCTCCAAGCAAAGCTGGGTAGCTCTTGGTACACAGTTTGATTGATTTATGTTGGTGATAGGTTTGCGTTCTACCTTGAGAAAGGGTAATTGAACCTGTATATCTGTTCATCATAGTATGAGAATTTAACGCAAGTGAATTGTTCCTTTTTCCTTTTATTCCAGTTGTTTCTGGGAGTTAGAAGGTGGTTGACTCGTGACTCTTCAATACACGGAAGTGCAAGCAATTGAAAATTGTCGTTGTGATAGTACTTCTAGATTTTATTTTATTTTTACTTCTCTCTTCTACGTACATGTGTGTGCGATACTCACGTGGATTGCACCCTGGATCTATTACTTTCTGCCCCACCCGCCAAAGCCTTTACCATTAGGTTTGCATGCCTGTCGGCATAGTATTTCTAGATTAATTTTCAAGGATTGCATGCCTGTCGGCATAGTACTTCGAGATTAATTTTCAAGGATGTAATCATGCTACTGATAATTGGGAACAGAGGAGGAACAGAGAAAGTTCCTTCTCCCCAACCGAACATCAGAGCACGGGGATGGTCATCAGATACTGCGTTGTGCAATATAAACATTACCGCTACTCATTTCTTGCGGAACTTAAGGAGCCAAAGCGATATGGTTCGTGGAAGCATTGAAAGCATTGGCAAGTGACTGTGACCTGGACGATAGTGTATTGCGCATTTCCACCGCCATCCCCAAAGTATTGATGGAAAAGGAGGTTTTCAAAAAGTCAAATAAGGAAAGAAATTTTCTTTTTTGCCATATAATGGAGACAATATGCTAAAATGGTGATATGCATGTCACACATCTCAATGAAAACAGATTTGACTGTCTTAATTAAAGGAGCACCTTAAGTCTAACTTGTCAAACACTAGTTATAACCTAGATAAGTGGACTAGTCCATTCATGCAAAAATCGGTATAGACATCATACGGCCACTAAATTAAATACTAGTTAGAGCCATAGTGACGCAGAATGTGCCGAGTGTGGCATTGAAGTGGATACCAAATGGACTAAATTTGGAAATGATTCTCGGAAACCAAAAATGAGAGCTTGTTTTGGAAGAAAAGAGAAGTGAGATTTTGCCACCATATCTTTCTATCTTGTCCCCACAAAGAAGCAGAAATGGAAGTTGATTGGATGAAAAGCAAGATGACTTTTTCTCTCTTCTCATGGTGCTTTTAGGTGAAGAAAGTAACTCCTTTTCCCAAGAGTGTTAATTTCTCCTCAATTTCATCTCTCTCTCTCTCTCTCTCTCTCTCTCTCTCTTCAACTTCATTCGATTCTCCATAGAATCTCTCACTGTTCCCACTAAAGGAGGTTCTATGCACTGAGCCCCATTAGGTTCATTCATGGGAGCTAATTTCTTGCAAGTGGCCATCATCTTGACCTTTGAAATGGAATGCCTTGCGACTATAAATCATCAGGAGCTCCTCACCCGTGAAGTTGCACAGGAACGACTCTCGAACCCTCTCGCCCAAAATCAAACGCTTCTTTCGTTGACCCTCATGCATCATGCTGTCATCATTAATCATGGGACTTTTCCCCATTTTACATATGCCTCTCGTGACAACAAATCATTAGCTATTTGACCTTAACCGTAAAGTTGGGCCAGCAAACGAGGATTCTACACGAAAATCATCTCCCACTTAGCATTGTACGAGAATTGCCTGCGAAATAGACGCGAAAACAAATAATTAGATACAGTCGTGACAATTCATATGAATTTCTCTGTACATATAATTGTATGGCAACCATTTTTTTCTTCGTTGCAGTAGTCAGATTGATTTAATGGCGATGGAGAGAAATACTT
The DNA here is from genome assembly GCA_017140595.1 of Eucalyptus curtisii. Taxonomy (NCBI): domain Eukaryota; kingdom Viridiplantae; phylum Streptophyta; class Magnoliopsida; order Myrtales; family Myrtaceae; genus Eucalyptus; species Eucalyptus curtisii. The sequence goes on along the minus strand of CM029500.1, from coordinate 38,060,748 downwards.
AGAAAATGTTGTCATGTTTGACTTGAGAAGCCCTTCCGTATTTATAAAAAACCAAAAAAAGAAAGAGCTAATCAGGAATCTTTAAGTCAGTTGTCGCTCTTGTCGTTTCTTACCTTCTATGAAATAATGTTTGATTCGACACAATATTGTATTTGGAGGTGGAATTCTTAAATAATAAAAACTAAGATAGAGTACATTGATAACATAGGCTATCAGAAATTTATTCGTCTTCTCGACGTCCTTCGCAATCCCACGAACACGCTGAGAGAATTCTCTTGCACTGGCATTCACGTGAACATACTTGAAAACTGTCTTGTTATATCTGCTGTCTCATCGAGCTCCTCTTAGTTGTAATTATAACCAGTTCTTGTTTTATTATATACCTTGCAAAAAATGGTGGAGTAGAGAATGATGCTGAAGATCTTCATTCTCATTATAAAGAAACCTTACTATCAAATTGGTGGAGGAGCTACCCAGAAACTTTAAATGATTTAAACTTATGTAATTTGAATTCTAGTGCCTTTAATATATAGATAGATTTACAAGTGAAAGCTGAGGCACGGCATTCCAAGTTGATTATGTGATAATTTGAAGAGGGTTTGGTCTCAATCGACTTTTTTTTTTTTTTATAAATATATTGTAAATTTGTGCATCTTGAGAGACTTGGTTATGAAGGTTTGTCGATATTCACATCTCTTGGACACGTACAAAACCAACTTTGCCGGGGCGAAAGTCCAGATGAAATTTCTTTTCTAAATATCACTGCCTAATAATCATTCTCCTTCACTCAGAGCTTTTACTACTGCAATGAAAAAAGCCCTAGATACATGTGTAGTTTGCAAAGCATTTGAGTGGCAAAGAGAATTCCACGTCTTCGAAGTTGTCCTGAGACTTCAATTTTCAAATCCACTGGCCGGCCACTGTCTTTCACATGTTCCCTTACTGATGATCTTAATACTTAATTAGTTGCTTGCCTTTTTTATATAAACTAATAGCGTTACATAATATGAGGAACCTTGTTCATCAATTCCATCTCACATGCTAGCGTTGACCCATCAACTTACTCCTGTTCCAAACTCTAGCTCATTATTTTATAGTACTAAGTGGTGTAGCTCTTCAGCATAACTATAACATAAATTAGTTACAATCCTGTAGTTAAACTGCACTGTACCCGAGTAAGAACATCAAGAGAGAGATTCTCCGTTTGGCCTTTATCTCTCATATAGGACATATATATATTTATATATGTTGCTAGGCATTAATCGATGTATGTGTTGTGGTAATCTCAATTATGACTAAGTTAAAAAAGGGCCAAAAAGAAACAAGGAAACACAACTTTTATTCATTAAGAAACCATGTCATGTCCAAAGAAGCTCTCTCTCTTGAGAGACTCATGAGTTACATTGCTGGAGTTTGACGCCAAGTTAAAGTACTGAGGGAGGTTATTGTGGAGGAGGAACGACTTGTCGTCTGAGCTGTCCATCGGTACAACTGGAGACGGCATGGCCACGGGCTCTTGCTGGACTTGTATGCACAGGATCTCGGCCTGAGCCACAGCGAGCTGCATCTGTAGCTGAGCCACCTGGTTTTGGAGGTAGGAGATGGCGCCAACGCATCCGTACACGGGGTCTCGGACTCTTGCATTGGCTTCGTACACAAGGCTGCTCACAGCATCAGCTCTCTGATGCACTGGTAGCTCCTAAAAGAATTTCGGAAAAAGGATGTCTGATCATTAAGTATGTGAATGATGAATGATCTGGGAGTATATATTCATCAAGATTAAAGTTTGAAACCAAGTTCTTCCCCATGGAAGTTTTCAAGTAGGAAAAATGTTTGTCCAATCGCAAAGACATAAGACAGTAAGGAAACTAGGTCAAAACATGGGATGTTTCAACAAGTAGCTAGGGTAAGATTGATCTCATTATGGACCTTTGAAGATGTTATAGTATTGATTCTGAACCAAAAGCTGAAATATTCAGGTGAAGGAGTTGATAGAAGGTGTTGAGCTGTCCTTTTGAGCGAGATGAAAAATTTCGTGAATATGGGGTTGAACAAGATTGATCCATGCATGACTGGGAATGTTATACTATAGCTAGTAAACCACTACCATCGGTTCTTTATATACTCCTATATACTTCTATATCATGTTCGAGTATTAATTCTAAATCTTGAACACATATAATACTAAATATGGATGATTTATTGTGCTTTCAAGATCATTTTACCGATCAGCAACCTCAAAGAACGGTGCAAATGCTTGAGAATTGTTCCATTTACTTCGGCTTCGTTTGGGGGGGGGGGGAGGGAAGAGAGAGAGAGAGAGAGAACCTGCAACATTTTGCTGATGTTGCTCGCACCAAAAACCTTGTGGACAATGGCAAAACGGTGAGGATCATCTGGAGGAAAATAAGGAGCGAATATGCAGCCTTTAGCGCATCGACGTCTCAGCAACTTGCAAGATGCGCAAGGCGAGTTTCCTCCCATTTCTTCTCTTCTGTGTCTTTCAGAAACAAATATGGCTTTCTAATCGAGGGGGGAGAGAGAGAGAGAGAGAGAGAGAAGTTGGACTTGTTGAGAATGAGGGTTGGCAGTGGATATTTATAATCGCGAACGACGTGTGTGATCTTTTTCCACTCAATCGAAAAAACCAACTTTATCGAGAAGAACACTGTTTATGTTTATATTAAGCAAGTGACAAAGTGTGTGTGTGTGTGTCACTATTATTATTTTATGGCAGGTGTTGATGTTGTGTCTGAGCTTTACCTAATAATATATCAAGCAAGGTTCAAGTTCTGAAGCAGCACATTTAATGCCCAAGAATCTTTAGCATCCGCCCATTTTCAAAATGGGTCCTATACTTCCAGTGGGTAAGAAGAGGAAGAAATCTTGATACATACATAGATATCCTTTCCATCCTGTTCAGCTTTGAGCTAGCGCTCTAAACCATTCTAATTAATGCTGCTGATTCATGATATTATTACTTATCCAAAGTCATTGAAACCAGTATGACATAGTGAAAGTATATGACTGTTGCTGAATTTTTGTAGTAAAATTAGATAAGTTAATGGTTCGAGAAATTAACTTTTTCCATGTACTGATCCATCTTTTAATTAGTGGCAAGCTCAAGTGACAAAATAAAAGTCGAAAGAAAAAAACCTATAAGACATAATAATAATGTTCATTATCTTAACATTACTTGATTCTCAACAAAAATGAAGGTTTAAAGTATCGAAATGAAGACATGACTCTTTATATTCAAATACTATAACACTATTTCCTATGGCCGAAACTTGTATGTTCTCCCCATTGTAGACATTCCCATTCACCTAAAATAATCATGATATGTAAAGTATTACATGAAATTCATTGTATCATTCCAAATTGATGGAAGTAGACATGATTGATTTGGATAGATGAAACGCACAATTAATGCGCACATAAAGACATTTCTATATAGGGGCCTTGGGGAACATAAAACACTATGCATCTTACTAAAAAATAATGCAACTTCCCACTTGATCTAAGAATTTTAATTGTTAGATGAATGTGTTGTTGGTAACATCTTTAACAATCTAACCTAGCCATCTACATATATATATATATATATATATATATATATATATATATAATATATAGTTGCAAGTTGCTAACAAAATGTAATCAATCAATCGTCAGTGAGGGCATTGCGCCCACCCCCCAACACCACCCTTCCCAAAATTAGATCGGACTGCTTTGTGGCTGAAGAGAAATCCCACCCAATTGGTGCCTCATGCTCTAACTCAAGTTGGACAATTAGGGTTGTCTAGTGGCCGCCAAAGGCACAGACATAACGTCCAAGTGAAGACGAACGCCGTCAACGAGAGTGATTAGGTGGCCTTTTCCTCAGATGTATGGTATCCACGTTTCTTCTCCTCTTCTGATTACTTTCTGGCAGAGAAAGAGAGAGAAGGGGAGGTTATTAGACCTGTTTCCTCGTTTAAGAGACCGAGTAAGGTTAAAAACTTTTGAAAGGTTGATAATCACCACGTCTTAAACTGCTCAAAAACCCTAATATTCAAGAAAATCAAGATCATCTAATGGAGGAGGATCGACGTGAATGTTTGTTAGACAGACATTCACGTGGGTGGGCATTGGATCTCTCTCTCTCTCTCTACATGGATTTAGTTAATGCATGCTGGTTTGACTACAATAATCATTGATTCGATCAACTTGATGGTCACGAAGCCAAAAGACAGGAGACTGATCTGGTCTCGTGCTGCAACATCCATCGTACATAAAGTCTAGGATGGGAGGCTACAAGCAGGTGTCACGTTGCTCAACAATATTTTTCACGCGTAGTTGATATTTGCTGCAATATTGTATAACACGAAACCTCCACTATGATGGATCTTATACGTTTATCACATAAGTAGTCTACGAAATAGTCCGCACTATTCCATGACACAACCTCTTTTCTTATTGATATATATTGAGACTGGGATACTATCAAGTGGAGATTTAATATTTTACATTGATAGCCAATATAGAAAATAGAAACCCTAGGTATTTTTTTTTTTTTTTTTTTTTTTTTTTTTTTTTTTTTTTTTTTTGCGCTTGGCAATAGAAATCCTAGTTATTTCCACTTTTTTATAGTCTTTGTTAAACAATATCATGTCAATATCAAAAACATGAAGCCTTCGTGCATTGTTGGCAAATTGACCGATGCCATCCACTTTTTTTTCCCCTTCAGCTGTACAACCAAAGTGGAAAACAAGGGTTTTACTTGAGCTTTTAGCAGTCGATGCATGTTACACGTTATAATTTTATAAATGCCCCATCCAAGTAATTTTTCATCTCCTTTTGGCTTTAAATTCGTACGGCTCTTCATACGAATAATTAAAAGTACGAACAGTGATCATACATCACCCACCCATGGGCAGCTGCGTAGATGGTGTGCGTGCTCTCCCTCATCGCCGAGGTCGAGGGTTCGAACTCTCTCGTTTGCATTACATGACTTAAGTGGGGGTCCCAGGGTGGATTACTAGACCAGCCCCCCAAGATTTTACGTTTAAATAATGGCTTGTGATAACGTTTGACGGTGCTACCAGGCATTGGAGGGGGTGTGACCCCATAAGGGAGTCTTCGGCGATTCCTCGGTCACCAAAAAAAAAAAAAACAGTGATCATACATCGTGTAATTCAACCGCAACCCGATGACTGTATCACATCATGTTTCACATCTGCATCGTTAAAATTTCCTCTACATTGCACAACTCCAAATGGAATTGCTACTTAATTTAGTTGATTTTAAGAAACTTTTTGGATGTTCAAACATCTAGCTCTACAAGGAAACCTACCAAAGGCAATTAATGAGATCCTGACATCAGACCAAGCTTTAGGAATTCTTTAAAGGAAACTTATTTCAAGAGAGGTCATTTTATATGTGTAAATATAGATTTCTCTCGCAGAATTTGAAGAACCCTAACTCCCATCGCTTTTATAATACTATCCGCATTAATTGCTCGTCACATGATTCCAAGCTTTCTTTCTAGTCTTCCGAAATAAAACAAGCTCTCTTGCTCTTCTCACTGTCTGTCTGGAATCATACGAATCGATTTTTCTTTTGCTTCTTGCAACAACTTCAAGCACCAACACATTTAATGCGGATTCTCCTCTATCGTGCGGTGGCCCCTTTCTAATTATTCTCTCAATGAAATACGATGTCTCGCTGCACCATTTTTGAAGTAGCTTAACCCCAGATTTTCACAGAACCCGATCACCAGCAAAATGCGTGCTTCTATCTTCGGAGCTGCAGGGAGTGTTTGGTCGCATCCGTCCTATGTTTACCCTATTTTTACGCTACCGTTTCATGGAAAAATACCCTTCTCCAGACCCTTTTTTAGCATCGGTTTGATATTACAAGGTTCATTTCGATCTTCCTATCTTATGATGTTTCCATTCTAGATTTTGAACAGAAATTTTCGATGGTGGGTAATTCATTTTCCAGTTTATAGTACTTATTAGTAATTGAATAAGAAATTACTTGCCGACACGTGATGACGGAACTTAAATAATTAAGCATATCTCAAATAAGAAATGAATTGTTTTTTTGAACTAAGGTTAATTGGAAACCCGTCCCTATCTAGCGAGGTTGTCTCGCTGACAAGTAATAGGGAGCAGAGCCGCCATTAATGGCCTTTGTCATATATTGTTTCCAAACCCTAGCTCTCGGAACATGAAAGACGACCATCGTAACGTTAAAAATCTCTGCTTGGTTTCTGTGGTGGGAAGAAAACGAAAGAGAAATTTTGAACATGGCTTTAGTGAAATTAAATTTTAATCAATAAAATTTGTCATTTATAAAATACTACTCTTCTCGTGTTATGCGTCACCAATGAATCGAAGCCAACTAAGTACGGTGAGAAAAAAAATACGATGATTCGATATCTTAAAAACACTCGTTAACAAGATCTTTCAATATATAATTAAATTAAATTAGATTATGAAGATAAAAACAGACATCTTCGACCACCTTAGAAGGAGGGAAAAAAAGAGAAACGAGACCTTCGATGCGTTGCATTAAATGATCATCAGCTTCGTGTTCTATGAAAGATTCATTTTCGAGATGCATGGTCTGTTCTCTATCACGGTGCCGGTCGTAATTAAGACTGTTTACATCGGTAATCTCGCTGCTAATTAAAAATATTATTGGAGTTGTCTTTCCTCAAAAAAATAAAAATTGCCCTTCTGGTCGAATTATTTAATTATTTCGGAAGGTAGATGAAACTTGGCGACGGGAAATCAATGAAGCGCATTGTTGTCACGAATGGTGCATTATTGTCATATTGACCGAAGGTTGAAGAAGCATAGTTCAAGCCCTGCCTTTTTTTTTTTTTTTTTTTTTTTAACATATTTGATAATAACTTTACAAACTCCAAAGCCTTAAAGTTGCTTGCTTTAGTAAATATTATTAAAAGCCCTAGTACGGGCAAGCTCGTGGCAGGAAGTGAACCGTCCGATGCGGAGCCCGTTAGGACTTCGTGTTTTTAGATCTTCTAGGTGATTTTGGGCTTTGATCGCTCGGCCTACAAAATAATTTGAGTGTTCCCAAAAGCCTAAATGTATATTAGGGTCGGGGCCCGAATGTAAATTTAGTATGTGTAAATACATTTATATATTTATATGTGTGTGGTTACTTAAGGGCCTGTGCTATGCGCGGGCCTCCCTCCTTGCGATCTATGATCGGTCAAAACTATAATCGAGTATCCTGATTTATAAAATTATTATGAAGATATTGAATTTGATCTTTCTTTCTTGAATGCAATACAAGATTAGCGTTTCATTGTAACTAGGCCGTATAATATGCCCTTGACCGTATGATATTACAATTTTTTTGACAAACTAGTGAGGACAGTACATAAAGCACTAATGGTGTGTGTGGTTATTATGGACATGTAGACACGGTTTGACTAAATCATTTATCACATTAATGGGGCATTGCATTAGTTTGGAATTCAGTTATTTTGACATATTCAAAAAGAAAAAAAAGAACCTGATATTCATTTAAACTCTATTTGCTATGCCAAAAAAAAAAAAAGTGACATTTTTTTTAAATGTCTTCCAACAAGTTATTTTTCAGACAAATGACAATATTTCTCGGTATTTGGCTGAAATCTAAAAATAAACAAGAAAATATATTACATCATTTGATAGGAAAAAATTGATTTGATTTTCCTAAATAGTCATATGCTATTTGGGTGCCACTAACTTGCACATGGATTGCTTGAAATCGGGTTAGGTACTAGGGTCTCAGATCTGGCCTTGATGGACCCTGACTTAGGCTTTGGGGACTTGAACAAAGGGCACGAGCACCAATCCTAGGTTCACAAAGGCCATGCCCATGAACTTGGTGCTCATGCTTGACTCCTTAGTGCCCTAGCTCTAGTCCACAAAGGTTAGGCCTGAAGATCTAGCGCTTGTGCTCAAATCCTCGACACTCAAGCTCAAGTCTGTTGAGGCTAAGCTCAAGTCCACAAAGGTTGAATGCAAGAATTTGATGCGAGTGCCTTGGTCTCCAATGCTCAAGCTTGAGTCTCCAACACTCGAGCCTTGTCCATTGAGGCTAGGCTTAGGCTCGATCTAATGGACCTAGGCCCAGCCTCAATGGACTTGGGTCTGGATGCCTAGACCCAAGGTCTCGAGCTTAGGCATAGGAGATTTGAGCACTAGCACTAGGGTCACAAACACAAGCATTGGGGAGTCAGGCACGGGCATTGAGGTCTCAAACATGAGCATTGAGTCTTTGAGCCTCGGCCTCAATAGACATTGGCTTGGGCATCGGGGTCTAAGCCCACGTTGAGGACTCGAGCATAACCTTTGTGGACTTGGGCCTAAGTGCTTGGGCCCCAGTTTGAGCAATGTCGACTTGAGCATGGCCTTTGTGGACCCAAGCCTAGGGGGGCATCAAGCATGGGCATCGGGGCCTTGAGCTTGATGGATTCGAACGTGGCAATGGGGACTTAGGCATAGGCATCAATGTCTTAGGCTTAACCTCAATGGGCTCAGGCTTAGGCACTAAGGACTCGGTCTTGAATGCATGGATTTGAGCATGGACACTAGGGTTGCGGACCTAGCCTCGATGGACTTAGGCCTGGGTCAAAGCCCCATGAATGAGTTTTAAGATTTTCATTTCAAAGCACAAAGTTTCTAATCCAAGCACCGATATATAATTATATTTTGGAAATGATTTTGAATATTTTAAAAAGAAAATTATTTTCCTAAATTTAAGTATAGATTTTCCATTTATTCATTTTCCTAAGCAATTCATATATCGAAAAATGAAGAAAATATTTTTCACGAAACAAATAGCTTTTGGTTTTGATGATATTTTGGTTCTTGAAATCTCATTCAAAATAATAGATGTTATCAGGACGAAGTTTTCATTGGAAGTTGAATGGATGAAGAAGCAAGCTTTCTAGGAGCACTTTTGTTAACTAGTCCTACTCCAAGGGGCATTTGTTGAGTAATGATATTTTAATGATGTCACGAGTAATCAATATTTTGAAAAGTAAATTATTTCTTATTATATATCCTTAACAAGGCATTTGTTCAAAGATTGTTTCCCAAAGGGTATGTTTGTTTGAAGGAGAACTATTTCCAAAGCATTATGTTCGGTATTTGGATGATAACAAACTAATTGATTTATTGAAAACAACAACTTACATCGGAGGGAAATGACTTTCTCTTTTTGTAAGAATGAAATTACTTTTCCTAAATCATTAAATAAGTGAAAGTCAATGATTTTTATGGAAAGATTTTTTGTATCATGAAATTTGAAACAAAGACAAGATAAGCATTTTTATGCTTATAATGGCCCACTTTGATGGAAAATCCGCCTCCTAAATCTCTCACAAATCCTTCTCCCAAACAAAGTTTTCTTAATTTTCTCTTCCACTATTGTTCTCTTCATTCTTTCCCCAGCTTTTCGAAGTCATCTTATCAATCAAAGTGCGTGGTAAGATGCTCATTTAAATCTAACACATTAGTCATGAATCTTCTTAGATTCGGGATATCGATCAATATCATGATCAAGATATATTATTTACACGTTTGACTAATTTAACACGAAATCGTATGAAAGGACCATCGATCTATAGCATGAGTGCCCTCAATCGATTCCTAACTCGAGAGCAGTCAATTTTAGAAATTCACACATTTATTTCATATGCCAAAATATAACATCCTCAGCAAAGAATGTAGGTTTTTATAAACTTTTCACTTTGAAAAGTCTCAAGATTTTAAGTGCTTGTTTGGTAACCATTCTAACAGTGACTGATTCTTATTTTTTGTTCCCGGGAGCAGTTTGGGAACATAATCGCGTTTGGTAAAATTTTTGTTCCCGGGAACAGATTTGAAATAGAATCAAGAATAAAAAAAAAAGTTAATTCTTGTTTCGGGAACAAATTTGAGAATCAAAACCAACTCTTCTTCTTCTTCTTCTATTTTCTTCTTCTTCATCGACCGCCATCTCGCGATAACTATCTGTCGCCACCGGTCGCTGCCGTTCGCCGTCGGTTGCCGCTGGTCGTCGGCAACCGGTCCGACGAGCTCGCTGAAGGCTCACCAGGCCAGGGCAAGATCCGGCGAGGCCGAGCATCGCGACGCCTAGCCTCGCCGGTGGCTAGGCAGCCTCGTCTAGCCCGGCGAGGCTTGATCGGCCACCGGCGAGGCCGGGCCCAACCCCGTCGGTGGGCGGGCGAGGCCTCGCCAGTGTCGGCGAGGCTCGGCCGATGAGGGGCGGCGATGCTCCGGTGAGGTCATTGGCCCTCGTCGGCCGATCGCCGGTCCGGCGACCGGCCATAAGAAAAAGAAGAAGAATAGGAGAAAAATGAAAGAAAGAAAATAAAAGGAAAAAAGGAAAAAAAGAAAAAAAGTAAAAAAATTATTTAAAAATAAAAAAAAAAATTGATTTTTAATCAATGAAAGACGCGATCAAACACAATTTTATTTGAATAAGAAATTTTGGACGATTCTACAAATAAACTTAAAATGTTTAGAAATTGTTCTCGGGAACAGAATTAAAAAGAATAATTTCTTATCAAAATCTATTTTCGAGAATAAAATCGTTACCAAACGCGCCCTAATTCAATATACCTTAACCAGAAGCGAACAAGATTGAGGATATCTCTTCGGAACGGCCCCTGGACGGGCATCTCGGGCATTACCGATGCGAGCATCCCCCGCACGCGATCTCATCACTCATCAATCCGCGCCCTGTCCAGGTGGAACCCATCCAACGGTCCCACGTCATTCCACGTCACACCCTCCCGTCCGTTCCAGCCGGGTACTTTTATCCTTCCCGGAGCAAATATAGCATGCGCTCAGATGCACGTGAGTTCAATTTTTACTCTGCGTCACTCTCGTACTCTCTCTCCCCCTTCAATTCTTCCGTGTTTCGGGGTCTCCGAATTCGCCGCGAATTCACCGCAAATTCACAGCAAATTCACCGTCTTGCTCTCGCTCTCTCCGCATCCAATTCAGTCGTTTTCGTTCGATACCATCTTCGTCCGCTCTCGTCCTTGACCCGATGACGCTCGAGGCTTCTCGAATTTCGTCTCTCTTGAACGGGGACAGCGGCGGCGCTCTGTTTCCCCGCCTTTCCCCTGCTTCCTCGCCGTTCTTGCCCTGTTCGGCGAAACCCTCGACGGTTCGACTCGCGCGTGGGAAGAATGGTCAGCTCCTGGTGGTCTGCGCCTCGAAAGGAGGGAGCAATCGGCAGTTGAGCGGCGTTCTGTTCGAGCCCTTTGAAGAGGTCAAGAAAGAGCTCGACCTCGTACCCGCTTCTCCGCACCTCTCGCTCGCTCGCCAGAAGTACTGTGACCCGTGCGAGTCTGGAGTTAACGAGCAAATCAAGTAAATGTTTGATTTTGTAGTATTTTTTTCTTCTTCCTAATTATGGGTTCGTTTGGCTATCTGTTTCTTTGTATGCTTGGGATTGGTTTCACTGTTGTTCTTGTTCTTGTTCTTGTTCTTTAGATGGGTCGGATTGTTATCTTGTATGTTCTTTTTAGTAGTCGGTTATTCTTGTATACGTTCTATGTATTGGATGTCGATGTGTGTGATTCGCTTCATTTCTCTGCAATGCTTGTTCGAATTCTGGCTAATTTCTTTGCTTGATCAATGGCAGTGTGGAGTACAATGTCTCATACGTGTATCACGCCATGTATGCCTACTTCGACAGAGATAACGTCGCGCTCAAGGGTCTTGCAAAGTAACTTTTGTCGAACACTTTATCTCTTCGTCAGTCGACAGCTTTTCGGTGCTTTTTCCTATCTTCACACTGTTTGATTTTGACAGATTCTTCAAGGAATCAAGCGAAGAAGAGAGGGAACATGCAGAGATATTAATGGAGTATCAGGTAATGCGTATGCTTTGTTAGTTCATCTGCTGTTTTGGACTTTTGTCTGTTGTGATGGAAGGATGATTCTCAACGGATATATGACTGCAGAACAAAAGGGGTGGCAGGGTGAAGCTGCGGTCTATAGTGATGCCACTTTCGGAGTTCGATCACGAGGATAAGGGAGAGGCACTATATGGTGGGTGACCTTCTAAATTCCATGTGACATCCTTCATCTGACATTGCTTTTGAATGTTGGTTTTTCTGCGTTTCTGCATGGACTTGATGATCTGAAAATTGCAAAAGCATAATCTGTGCATATGTGTATGATTATACCACTGTGGTCTCCAAATGATTTGTATAAAATTTATGGCCTTTCATTGTCTGGCCGCTTGCTTGTTAGTTATGGCCTTTCATTTTTAGTCAGTGCATTCTGTGGAAACTAACTATGCTACATGTGCTATGTAAATGTTGGATTTCTTTCATAAAGGGTACTTATGCTAAGAGATTGTTTAAGATATAGCTTTGGCTGGCCAATGAAAATTAATGCTTTCTCATAAATAAATCAGCATCATGGATATATTAGGATGGTTACTATAACTAGAGCCTCAATCAGATTCCTGCTTTATTTGTTTCTTCAGAAACGCCTTAAATTTACAATGTAATGTTGGAATTGAACATTAAATTATGTTTGGGGACGTTGAAGCTGCACCAAGACAATATGGACTGTCAGAAAATTTTTGAAAAATAATTGGAGAACCTATATAGATGCTAGACTTCGACAGGATTGCTGATGCATTGTTCAAGAGTCGAAGAATAAGTTTCACCATGGGAGTGCACCTATAAAATTTCTTCTTTCACAGGTTCTTTTCTTGCTCTTGGCTGGCTTCTGTGCATGTTATATTTTGCTCTACTTTCTTGTTTTTTTTGGGGGGGGGGGGGGGGCAGAGTCTTATGTTTGATTCGACTATTTTCGGTTCTAATCGGTACATTCCGTTCACATTTACATGAGGAACTTAATGTAAACTTGCAAGTTCTGTGTTGGCACATCCTTTTTCTCCCAAGCAGATGTGCCTCCCATTCTGCTTTGACCTCTTTCTGTTTCCAATGGCCCTTGCGGGAATTTAATAACTCGAATTCCTTGATCCAGCTATGGAGCTTGCATTATCTTTGGAAAAGCTGACAAATGAAAAGCTTTCGAACTTGCAAAAAGTGGCTGAGCAGAACCATGATGTGCAGTTAATGGATTTCATTGAGAGCAGATTCTTAGCCGAGCAGGTGAAGACTGAAGAGATTTCCATGACCATGCTTGCTGTTTCACATGCATTTGGAAGATGATATTGGATCTTGGATAATAGTATTAATATGATTTAGCCACTTCTGTCTTTCTTTCTTTTTTCCAGGTGGAAAGCATCAAGAAGATATCTGAATATGTAGCCCAGCTGAGAAGAGTGGGCAAAGGACACGGTAAGAATCCGACAGCAAATTTTTCGACAATCCTAATCCTAGCAATTTTACACCTTATACCTAGTCAGGTTCTATTTCTTCCGCTATTCTTGATTCTTTCTTTCCTCTGTTCCAGGAGTCTGGCACTTCGATCAAATGCTACTCCATGAAGAAGCCGCAGCATGATGGGAAGTCGGGCATCTTGCTTCTTAAAGAGTTATGGAGATTGCTGTCCTAACAAGGTGTCGATACTAGCGATTGCTTATCCTGAGTGGTGTGGTTTTGACTGTTGCCAAGAATCTGTGTTTGTAAATATAGGCAGGAACAACGGCAAACTGAATTTCCATTTCTTTCAGTGCTTTGTTTTTGGATTCAAAGTAACGGCGAGTAACGGATTCGCCCATTAGTGGCTGTTTCCTTGACAAGGTAAATCTTCTTCTCTTTAGAGAGAGATCCCTCGACTTTCTTTGCATTGCATTGCATTGCATTGCATTGCATGCCTGATAATGTGAACCTGAGCGCTGGGGAGCGAGCGATGGCTATAAATTTGGGGAAATTTTCTGCTGTGGAATTGCTTCTTTCCACTGGCTGTTCCTTAAGCGATATGTTCTTTTTGAAATGCAGAGGAAACCATAGAACGTGTTACGAGAAGCAGAACATCTTCTTTTTCTCTGTAACTGGGTTATGTTCAAGCACAAATATAAATTTTGCTACGCTAACATCTCTTTGGAAGACGAAGATGGATCAATAGAGAGGAATTTCTTAATTATACGGTAAATTGACGGTAGTTGTTGAATCGTTATTTTCGCGTGAGATCTACCGCATCAATGGCCAAGGCTCGCTCGCATCATGTAATTGCCGATATGAAGCTAGACAAGCGTTTCGAAGTCTCTCCTCTAACTCGTGTTTCTTTGATTTTATGCGACAAAAAAATCAGAACGTTTCTCTCTCGATTCCCCTTTTCCTTGGTAGAGGTATAAGATATTATTCAAATTTTACATTATTATGGTAAAAAATTATATCTGAATCTACATGTGAAGAGTTGCATCTTGTGAGTACTTCAAATGTTTTGAATATAAGAAAAAGTCAAAATAAGTGAGCAATAATATTAGAATTACGAAAAAGGTAGGACATACAAGTCATAAAAATTACATCTGAATCTACATGTTAAGACTTAAGAGTTGTATCTGGTAAGATTTCTAGCATTTCCTTTTCTTTTTTTGGTGTAAATTTCATAAATCTATCCAAATTTTTAAGTTTTTTAAGCGATGGATCACAAAAAAATTTGCAAATTACTTGAAAGTTAAAAAGATGCATCACAACAAACAACCCCCATTTTTAAAATTATATTTAATTTACCGTATAAGTATCTAGATCTATCACATTTATCAAATCAAGTATAGTTACTTAAAGACCAACGAGAAAGCATTTACTTGCTTGTTTGACATGCAAAGCTCTTTACAACCTGAATATAAATATTAGTCATTAGTATGGAAAGAGAAAATCATCTAAGGAAAATTAAATAACCAAAATCGATTATATGGATAGTTAAAATTGCACGCAAGAAAGGTATATAGTTTGTTAACCTATTTATCTTCTTTAATTGAATATATAAATCTCAGAAAATAGAAAAGATCGCAATTAAGAGGGAAAATAAATAATTATTGTATGTAACCATACTTACGTGTGAAACCTAAGGAACACCTGAAACTAAATTGTCTCCACCCCAGTGTGTCCGAGAAGGTGATGATTCGAACCCTCCACTTTCTTCTTTTCATGTAGAAGTGATCAGTGAGATAAATCTTAATGATTATTTTTAGAGAGTTGATTTGCTCTTAAATGTTAACTACCGAGATTTTATTAATAAATTGAGAATTAATATGAAAATGGATGACAATATGAAAATGATTGGATGAGTTTATAAATTACAGCTGGAATGATTTTTTTTTTTTTTAGAGAACATACGAAATTTTTATCCCATGCATAAGTCTACGCATTACAAAATTCATCGCAAGAACCGCTCCTTGATCAAATGTGGAGCGATTTCTTCTCCTTAAAGGTATGAACACTTCTTTGCTCTATGGTAATGTAGAGATATATATAAATAAACAGGAGAGATATCACTTTAACTGTGAAGTAATTAATTTTATTGCGATCTATAACTAATATGAAATCAAATGCAGTTAATTCACATAATATATTAACACAGATTTCAATTACTAAAACCGTAATTGTAATTTTATGCGGATAACTTTAATATGATTTCTACCGATAATCCATATTTTAATATACCATGTATACGCACAATTCAGCTTAAATTAACTAAATATACAAAATACAATTATCTCTAGAAAAATATACATATGAACGAGGTGGCGCGGGGCGGGGCGGGGCGGGGCGAGCCTATTACCAGCCCCGGCCGGCGAAAATTCCTTCCCCAGGCCCCCCGAAAAAGAGAGACAAATCGGCTTTCCGACTCGGACTCTGCGCCCAACCAACCAATACGATACTGCCGTACCGGGTCGATCCGTACCGGTTCGAATCGATCGCGTCGTTTTCAGCCACACAGAGAGAAAGTAATTCGTTTTTTCTTCTCTTGCGCGAAACCTTCGAAAGAGAGAGAGAGGGAATGGCGAGGGGTATGGCGGTTGCTCTTCTGCTGATGCTGACTGCGATCGCCGGCGCCGGTTCCGCGGCCGAAGAAGCTTTCGATGTGCGGGAGCATCTCTGCACCGTCACCAGGTAACTCCTCCTCCTTGATCCGGACCTCTACCGTTCGATGGTCGGCAGCAAGTACGGAACAATCGAATCGGTCTCCAACTCGCGTTTCCGCCTCGGCGGAACCGTTCGAGTTCGATTCTCCATCGAAGGAACTACGAGAAAGTCGGTTGGATGAGTTCGGCTTCTCGTGCATCTTGAGCTGAATCTCTCCCGAGCCCCCCTCCGTTCGTTTCAGTGGGAAAGCGCGCTAATTTTCGCTGCGGAAAAGCGTGACGATCAGTTCTTTCCGAAGTCGGATCGCGGTCTTCTGTGTTGCCCTATCTTGCTTTATTTTTCTGATGCAGGTATGGTGCGGTGAAGGACGTCGCGAGCAACGCCTACGTGCCGTCCAGTGTGCCCGATGGATGTACTCCTATTCACTTAAATCTTGTGGTAATCTCTGTTTCTTTTATGTTATATGGTTGCATTAGTGATTGGCGTTTGATTGCTAGACTGACCATCTTACCATTCTCGGTCGAAGTGTTAGTACTGACTGGTGTAGTTAAACCTTTAAGGAGTAACATGTAGAGGCTCCTCTGTGAAGTTTGTGGAGTTTTCTGGTTTATTCCTATCTTATCTCGGTCCTGCCCTATTGCCTGCTTGCCAGGATTTGTATCCTCTGGGATCAACTAACTTAAATTTACCCCACTTGACTTATGAAAACTGTGAGGTTGATAAGGTTGCAAAGTCAGCCTTTGAATAGCGTGGTGATCATCCACCAGGCACAATGTCCAGGAGTGGGAAGTTTTAGGAACACATTAAAATTTCTTGGCGATTCTCTAGCTTGCATACATTAGATCGGCAGTTGTGTCGGTACTTACAGTTGCTACGAGTTGTTTCCAAATATGCCAAGTTATGATATCTTCATCATTTGTGTTTCTAACAGCTGGTTCTTGCATACATCATTTGTGTTTCTAACACCCAGTTCTTGTATACATAGGCTAGGCACGGAACTCGCAATCCAACCAAGAAGCGAATGAGAGAGTTGGAAAATTTGGCTTCTCACATACAGGAACTCATAAGAGATGCTGAAGAAAAGAATTTAGCACATAATACTCCTGCTTGGTTGCGGGGATGGACATCTCCTTGGAAGGGGAAAGTGAAAGGTGGAGAGTTAATTAGCGAAGGAGAAGACGAGTTGTATGATCTTGGAATCAGGACCCGTCAAAGATTTCCTGAATTGTTCAGTCAAGACTACCACCCTGATATATATAGACTGAAAGCAACACAGGTAAGCAAATAAAGTTGGATAATCTAAATCGGTCTGTGGTTCTATTTTCGACAAATCATCATGAATTCTGAATTGCATTCAGCAAGGTCATATTGTCTGGGAATGTTTCTCTCTTTCTGTCCACCGTGAAGTTGTCCTAATTATTCTTCTTTTCAATGATACAAGGTCCCCAGGGCAGCAGCAAGTGCTGTGGCTTTTGGAATGGGGCTATTTAGTGGAAAAGGAACTCTTGGACTGGGGAAGCATCGAGCTTTTGCTGTCACCAGCGATGCAAGGGATATGTTACTCAGATTTTTTGATTTTTGTGCAAATTACAAGGTATTTTCCATGTGAGTCTATGGTGTTTTTTTGAATTTAAGAGCTCGCATATATCTGTCTGCACAAAGCCTACTATTCAAGGCTCTTATTACGGCATTTCAAAAAAAAAAAAAAATTGTATCAGAGTATCGAAAGCCCATGTTGCTGCATAACTCTTGGACTTATGGGACGGATACATTAACAAAACAAAGGCATTCTGATTTTTGGTGCAGGATATTAGAAAAAAGCAGGGGCCTGCTGTTGATAAGCTTAAGGAACCCATTTTGGACGAAATTACCGGGGCTATAGCAAGTCGCTATAAGTTGAATTTTACAAGGCAGGACACGGCTTCTCTCTGGTTTCTCTGCAAAGAGGTGACAATATCTGATTCTCCTTTTGATTATTTTCCCCTTGAGAGACGTGTTTATCTTGTGCCAAATCTAAGACTAGTTATACTTTCTCCATTTAGAACTGACCATGACCATGTGGTTATTTTTTTTCATTTCTCCCTTTACAGGAGGCATCACTGTTGGATATAACTAATCAAGCATGTGCTCTTTTCAACCCCAATGAGGTAAATTGCTTTCTACTGTTTTTTTCCCCCCTGGGCCTATTATTTACCAATCTCCATGCAGTTTGGTTGAGTAATGATGGTATCTCGTGGGTGCTCACTTTGAACTCGGGCCACAACTTTTAGTTTATCGAACCTTTTTTTTTTTGGTTGTTTCTGAACATCTATGTTGGTGACATGCTTAATATTAGGTACTTGATGTTGAATAATTAATCATTCACATAGTGAATTTTGGTGAATGTCTAAGGTTTATGGAACCATGAATTTAGTGGTGTCAGTTGCAAATTGAATGCTTTATTTGTCGAACTTAAGTATTTTTTGAAGTTTGAGGAGCTTTTCTTCCCTGACGATTTTATGCTTTACTTCAATTGATATTTTATTTGGTAAGATTGCTTTGCTGGAGTGGACCGATGATTTGGAGGTGTTTATGCTAAAAGGATATGGTAAAGCACTGAACTACAGAATGGGCGTACCTTTGCTGAAAGATGTCATTCAATCCATGGAGGAAGCTATTCAGGCAAACGAAGGTGACACAGATGTTTCAAGTCTCATCTTGTTTGACCTTTCTGTCTCATTTTACTATGGAAGTGTGTCAGTAAATAAGCTTAACCTTTTCCAGATGGAGCTTCTTTATGAATGCTTTGGTAGAGCTGAGTGAGGGATGATTTCATAGTGTTAGAAAGGAAAATTGGAATGATTCTTCTATTTTTTGTCTTTTTAATAAATTGTTGACGGTATGTGCCTTTAAATAATAAACAAATAAATTCAGTTCCTAGGCATGCTATGTAGTATGTTGTTCTCTCAAAAATCAATCTTCAAAATTCAGTTTTCCTTTTATCTGTTTATTCTCGATTCGTATCTGGGTTTTCAATAATCAGGAGGATCCCGCTGGTCAGTTTCTTTCTACATTTGGGTACTTGGATGAGTCTCTTATTGGATATTGACTCCTAATTCTAGAAAACCTTTGGAACTCCTGGATCTGGGCAGGGGCCACTGCAGTATTAGACTTTGTTTGGTGTTACCAACTTTGGTTCAAAAGAATGACGGATTTTTGTTCATGCATAGAATGTAGAAAGAAACCATATTTAAACAGATCAAACTATTTGTCCCATGTGTCACATTCAGGGCAGTTTATGTTTTCTTAGTTAATGTAGATTTGATTAACGTAGTCCTTATGATAGACTGTGACCTATCTCTAGTAATGGCATCTGCACTGAACTGATAGTTTCTTCATCATGGCTGGATAGGTTATTAACTGCTAGCAATTACGATTTCTCTCTTGTTACTGTAATTTCTTCATTGTGGATCCTTGTTTTCTCTTTCTGGCTGTACCTGTTCCTAGTCCTAATTTAACTACTTGTGTTTTTCTCTCTCTCTAGAAAAGCATCCTCCAGGAAGTTATGAGAAAGCTAGACTTCAATTTGCGCATGCTGAAACTGTGGTTCCTTTTTCCTGTCTCCTAGGCCTTTTCCTTGAAGGATCTGGTAAGCTCATTCGAACTTCATTATCTGGTTGTAGTTTGAGCAAATCATCTCTGGTTTTTTTGCCAAATGTTTTCTGTACTTAAATTTCTTTGAAAGCGTGTGATGAGGTTGAAGTTAACCACTTTCCAACATCTTCTTCTGGTTTGTAATCCCACTGCTCTTAATGGTTTTGTATCTTGATAATTTAGAGTTTGAGCAAATCCAGAGAGAGCAACCTTTGCCACATCCTTCAAGACCTCCTCATAACAGAAATTGGAGGGGGAGCATCGTGGCACCTTTTGGTGGGAATAACATGCTGGTACTTTATAGTTGTCCTGCTAATCTTTCAAGCAAGTACTACGTGCAAGTACTGCACAATGAACATCCCACTTCCATGCCGGTATGTTGTCTGATCATAAACATTGAACTCCTCGCTCATTTTTTTTTCTTTTCTTTTTGTCTGTATTCATAGCATAATTTTCTTTGACTGTTCGTTTTAGACAAATGAGACAGTCAGCCAGATTATGATAGTCATTATTGCGTTTGCCATAACTGTCTTATTTTCTCTTTTCACCATATTTGAGTTCATTGTATGCCTTATTATGTATTCATATATATGTAAGACTGCCTCATTTATTTGCCTCCTCCTGTAGGGTTGCGGTGGTGCTGATTCTTGTTCATTTGAAGTTTTCAAGGTACTATTCGTGGTTTGAAGTTTCTCCCTGAGATAGAATATTCGCTTATATTTCACGGAAGTGTTTTTTTTTCTCAGGAAAAGATAGCAGCTCCCCATTTGAAGCATGATTATAATGCATTATGTGATGTGAAGGCAGCTCAGGTGGAGCAGAATTCTGCTGATAATAAGTTGTCAGCATTGTACCGTTGGCTTTTCCCGCCAGGAATCAATGAGCTAGGTGCCCACGGAAATGAGTTGTAATTTCGCTTTTTCCAACATGGTGATGGAAGGTCTTTCTTTTTGGCTGCTGACCCTCCCTTTAGTTTAATTCTCAGGTTAGGAGTCCAAACTGTACCTTTAACCATAGCCCGTACGGCTTCTTTCACCAAGCTGAAGAGTGCACAAGTCATGACTTTTAAATTGGATGCTGGTGCTTTTTCGGTCATTCATCTGATAGTGAGACTGTATCTATTGAGAAGTTCATAAAGAACTTGACATGTACCGGTTTGGATAATTTCATGCGCTGTAGAGGTTTCTATCCAATTGCTTAGCAGATTTGTTTAGAAAAATTTCTGTTTTTTCTTCTTATCTTTGATCTGCTGATGCTGGAGTAACTAATGTATATTGAGTTTCCATAGATTAAGCATGCAAAGAAACTAATCCGTGTAAACACAGATTCATATTAATACAGACTCTGTGCACTAAACTGTGTAGCAATGTAAAACAAAATGAAGGGCTGATAGTACCAGTTACCAGTCGACCGGTTTAAGGCTTCATGAATTGGTAAGGTGGAGGAATCATTTTCCTCCCCTGGCACCCTGCAAAGAACGGATTTGCAGTAAAAAAGTAGCAAGACTGGCAGACGAGAAGGCTATATGTGGAACACACATACCCTCGACGCCTCTCAGTTCAAGTTCACGCCATTCTTGAACCATTGCGCAGCAGCAGCACATCAGGTGCGTTAGGAAGTCATCGCATAAGCTTCCCTACACAGCAAACCATGAGTTCGATGAGAGTTTTTCCTACCTCTTCCAAATGAATTTGGATATCATTTGAGGAAACATAATGTCAGCAACCGATTAGTAAGGGAAAGCACCTGAATGTTGAAAAGTTTTCTCAGCCTTCTTCTCACGCAGCAAGTGTAGCAGCAGCAACTGCCAATGAGAGAGAATGCAAAAACGTTGTTTACGGCAACTTCACGAGCTGGCCATCAGATTCAAAACGAATTAGCTCATGCATGCACGCACGCTTTCTCCTCTCTCATATGGACTGTCATTTTTGGCGTAAGGACTTACATATTTCTCCTCTGGACACTGCGTTTGCAATCTTTGCAAACATTCCGCAGGGATACAGGCAGGTCTTGAAGCCTGTTACAAAGAACCTCCCATTTGAGCAACACCATTTCTTCATGGAGATTAATCAAAGATAATGACGTTAATCGTAAGCTAAACCGCTGTCCAGTCATGGAGTGAATGGTAACGCGGTAGGAATGGCTTGCAACCTAAATAAAGTGATCGAGCGCTATTAATCCTGGGTCAGAAAGCAACAAGAAGACATGCTGAGGCTGATTGGCTTTGCTTCTTATCACTTCGCTACGGAGCCAATTCATCTAGTAATTTCTCAAGTCATCGATTAATCTATATTTCTGCCGCTACATCAGAATGAATTACTAGGTAAACACGTTTATGGTAAACGGGACAGATAGAACCGATCACTCGTATCCAAATTACATGCATTCCATGTGCATGATTGCCTTGATTTATTAGAATAAATCAATTACATAGTCGGTTTTAAGAGCACTTATAAGTGTTTTATGTAAGCAAAGACTCACTCAAACAGGGCTCCATGCAGCAACCAAAAACATCAGCCTGCCAGTCATCTTGTCCTTGATCCTGAAAGCTCTCTGTGATGGACTTTACATTGTTTATATACCTGGCCACATGAAAAGAATCCCACTAGCTAGTTTCTGCTAAATAGGATTGAAGCCAATCTAAGAGAATTAAAGTTCAGACTGATTACCTACCCCGACATGACGAATGCCGGCTGATTCACAAGCAGCTTCGTGACCCTCTTGCTCGGCAATGCGTTGGACGCGTTCTCGGCGACGCTGATGAGATGCTCGATCACCCGACACTGCTTTGTCTCGTTCCTCGACCGCAACCACTGCAACTCGACATGCAGCTTCTCCCGCTCCTCTTGAAGAGCTTCGTCGAATCGCAGGTCGGGGTACGCCCGATACAGGAACTTCTCCAAAACGTCCGCATCTCTCTTGGTCCGGTCGGGTTTCAGGATCGCCTTCTGAGCTTCGATGTCCAGCTCGTCCAGCGTGTAATCTCTGTGGTCGTCTTCGATGGCTCGCAGGGCTTGCTTCAAATGCTGGAACGAGAAAATCCCAAGTAAGGATCAGAGCGTGATAAGAAGATGAGAACTTCACTCGGTCGCATATAGCGCTTCGTGCGAACTCTACATGACGCGATTAAATAACAAGTTGACGTCATTGCTTGGTGGTCATATTGCTAATAACAATTATTTCCTGTGATTTGTTTTTCACAAAATGAAAAGACAACAGGGCCATCCGTGGAGGCAACTTTATTTTTTTAAATCTTAAAGTAAGGAAGAATTGTTGGCCGCAAAAGCATTATATAATTTAGAAAAGTGCTGACTTTAATGATTTATTATCGAATTTTATCGCCCGCGTTCAACTTTTCGTCCCACCGGTGCGACAGCAATTCGATGGCCGTGGCAAAACAAGAGAAGATGTATCTGTGGACTCATTATGTCAAAAAAAATTCAATCTGAAAATTTAAATTTATAAGCTAAGAAAGAGCATGTAAATATATAAGGCCTATATAAATCTTGTTAAGAAACGATGTAAGTATTTTGATATATTAACAATCATTTACCTAATTAAGTTTAGCAGACATTCTTTAATGTTGGATCCCGGCTAGACTCAAATTGTCTTTAGCTCGACTTCTCGAATACTAACCCAATTGGACTATGTTCTCTGTAAGCTCGAGTTCAACTTAATCGACTTGATAATAAGGCCGAGCTGGTAAGCTGAAACATTTTTGAATTTAGGAGATCATGTCGAAAAAAAGTGTTATTTATTCACTTATTCGTCTTGATAAGCCTAAGATATTTAAAAATTTAAGTGATTATCGAGTCGAGTTCGAGTAGCTTACTAGTAGTACTAGTAGGTCGACAAGATAGGGAGAGAAGATAGGGAGAGAGTTCTCCCATTAATTACCTCCATGCGAAACTCATGCACCAATGCAGTCAACGTCGGGATCTTCACCCGCCGATCGATCTCCGCCTCCACGCGGCGGAACTCGTACACCGCGTTCCACCCGGTGGCGACCATGTACATACAGCTCTTCCCTCTGCAGCTCTCCACCAGCTCGAGCGCCTCCCTCAGGACCTCCTCCAGCTCCCGCAAACCCTCCTCGATCTCCGGCACCCTCGCCAGGTCCGTGCCGTCCACCTTCTCCAGCAGGACCCGCACCAGCTCCGCGTGCTCGGCGAGCTGCTGGCAGTTCCTCCGGTGGGTGAAGGCGTCCCTGGCCAACGACACGATGGCGCTCGCAAGAGCTAGGGCGTCCGATGAGCTCACCGTCACCGCCGCTGCGGAGGTCGCCATGAACGTGTTACGTTCCTCGGTGGAAATGGAGGGGGAAGGCTCTGGAGAGACGGACAGCGAACTAAAGCGAAGGTCGGAGTAGTAGTGCGAGGAGTTTAAGGTGGCTTTTTTTATTTTTTAGGTGTTGTTGCCTCTTGAAGTTGCCAGCTTCTTTGCTTAGTCGTTGCCTTGCTTTGCTTTGCTTTGCTTTTGGGGTTGGTGAAAGTACAACGGCCATTTCTTTTTCTTTCTTCTTCTTCTCCTTCCTTTTTTCTTTGCTTTGGAACTAAGGAGATAAAGCGCTCTTTGGTGGACTTCATGGGCCAAGGCCATGAATGATTGAGGCAGAGACAACTGCTAGTGAGATTGGGTTCGGGTCGGGTCCCCTTATTTTCTATACACTTGTTTTCTACGTTTAAAAATCTGATCAAATGTTGCTCTGATTATGGCTATAAATGTATAGAAAACCCCAGCTGTTCTATGTTAGTCTTTCCATTTTATATTTCTGGGTGTGTTTGTTACGCAGTAAATAAAGGATTTAAAAAGCGTTTTTTTGAATATGATTGCTTGTGTCGCTCACAAAAATAAATGAATCGAAAAGTATTTTCACTATTAATGAAAATTTTCAGACATAACTTGTTCCCAATAATAAAAATATTATTGCATTGACGATATAATCGATTATTTTTAGGAAAATATTTTCTTAATCATTTATTTTTCACAAAACAAACGAGCCTATTTCGATTCTAATGGAAATTGGTAATCTAGAATTTCCTAAACATCCAACTAAGCCCGCCCAATTCACTTCCTTAATTTCAACGACCCAAAATACAAAATTCGACTGAAATCACTTTTGGACAAAACACTCAAAACTTTCGCAATTTGTAAATATCAACATATATACAATTTATTCCGAAGTTATCTATATTTGGAAAACATTGTGAATTTGGAAAAATCACTTTTTAAATTGATTCTTTTAAGTGCAAATAAGCATCAAATGGGCTTCGTGTCTCTTTGGTTCCCTAGTTCCTGAATTTCTATGTGAATTAAGATGGGGACAAGGAAGTAAGACCCGAATCACAATACCGAGTGCGCTGCCGTCGGTCCAATCAAGTTGGGCCTCCTTTTCTATTTTCTGCCCGGAAAGCCCAAATGGCCCCAAAAGAGCTTGGGCCAAGCCATGCGGGCCCGCGGCCCCCTCCTCGAATCGGACGCGGGTGAACCGAATTAGCTCTTTCGGGTCATTCCGCTCGGCGACCGTGACGACAAAATCCCCCGACCCATTTTTCACCTCTCGCCTCGCGCGTCGCCTTCTCGTCCCCTTCTTCGCGCAACACGCACGCCTTCCCTCCCGAAACTTCCCCAAAACCCTAGAAGACTCTCCACCTCCTCCGATGGCGTCGCACGCTCCGAACCTTGAGTGCCGCATGTACGAGGCGAGGTACCCGGAGGTGGACATGGCGGTGATGATCCAGGTGAAGAACATCGCCGACATGGGGGCCTACGTCTCCCTCCTCGAGTACAACAACATCGAGGGCATGATCCTCTTCTCCGAGCTCTCCCGCCGCCGGATCCGCTCCGTCAGCAGCCTCATCAAGGTCGGCCGCATCGAGCCCGTCATGGTGCTCCGCGTCGACAAGGAGAAGGGCTACATCGACCTCAGCAAGCGCCGGGTGTCCGAGGAGGACATCCAGGCCTGCGAGGAGCGGTACAACAAGAGCAAGCTCGTCCACTCCATCATGCGCCACGTGGCTGAGACGCTGGGCATCGATCTTGAGGTGCGCGTGATTCGATTGGAGTTCTGTTCTTAGTCGATTTCGTTTCGCCTGATTTCTGCGTTCCTCGTTATCGCTCGACGGTTGATTTGTCGGTACGGTTAGGGAAGTTTTTTCGGATGCTTACCTGCGGGTTGCCCTAGTACGATTGCTGGTTTTGTCTTCTTTTTTCCTCGTAAATTGTGGCGAAGAGTATCTTGTCTTGGAGGCAGTGATTTGAGTTTCTGAAGTGAAATTGAGAACTCGCCGATGTTGCTCATGTACGAAACATTTCTGTTGAAGATTGTTTTAGGAATCGTGTTCTGTCATTGGTCTTGCTTGCTGCTTGGGAGAACAGCAGTGTTCCTGCTGGAGCAGGTCCATTTCTCCACGCTTGGTAGTTAGGCTCTTAGTAGTAAAAAGTTTGAGGGCCGTGAGTTTCTCGTTCGAGAGAAGTTACTGGAATTGCTGCTGCTTCCAGTGGATTCGCTTGCCAGAAATGAAAGTCTCACATGCTGGAAACTTTAATTTGGGAAGTTTTGTTTATTTTTCTTATTTGTTTTCTGTGATGATAAAGGAGATTTGCAATGTTCTTTCACAGGAACTGTATGTCAGTATTGGCTGGCCTCTGTACAGGAAATACGGACATGCGTTTGAGGTGAGCCGTTCAGCCATTTATGGGGGTTTGCTTGCCTCGAGTTCTGCAGGTGCTTGACTGGGGTCCCAAGTTTACTAACCACATCTTTGTGCAGGCATTTAAGATAATTGTGACAGATCCCGATTCGGTTCTTGATTCGCTAACCCGTGAGATCAAAGAAGTTGGTCCTAATGGACAAGAGGTAGACTATGCAACGACATGCTGATTGTGAGTGGTTCTTCTAGCTTATTGCTTAATTGAGCTTTAATTGGTATGTAGGTGACAAAAGTGGTCCCTGCTGTGACGGAGGAAGTGAAAGATTCGTTGGTAAAGAATATTAGGAGAAGAATGACCCCGCAACCATTGAAGATAAGAGCTGATATTGAAATGAAATGCTTCCAGCTTGATGGTGTTCTGCACATTAAGGTCCCTACTTAGTTTTTGGTTATGTCTACTCTGTCTAGAATACATCTGTTCGAGAGAGTAGTGATTTTATCTATTAGTTGTTCACTCGTTACTGTTCTAGTTTAATTGTTTTAGCAATCGACTCTGCAGGATGCTATGAGGAAAGCTGAAGCTGCTGGAAACGATGATTGTCCTGTGAAAATCAAGCTGGTTGCACCTCCACTTTATGTGCTCACTACTCAAACTCTGGACAAGGTCGGTGCTTCTCTTGACCTCTTGTAAAGTCGTCTTCTTTTATGGGCTTCCTGAAGTGCCCTCTGTCCATACTTATTTTCTCAATTTTTTATAACTAGGTTTTGCCTCTTTGGAGGAAAATATAAACTATTGAGACTGCAAGCCTTTGGTAACTCTTGCATTGGGAGTTGGGTTTTTTTGTGTACGGATGTGAAATATTAATGATGCCGTGAGAAATATACTTCTGTCCAACTGTACTTATCATCATTAACATTTCTCTCCACCTTTCTGAGTATTATCACTTTAAAAGCTAGCCCATATGTGGACGT
This sequence comes from Eucalyptus curtisii, assembly GCA_017140595.1. Taxonomy (NCBI): domain Eukaryota; kingdom Viridiplantae; phylum Streptophyta; class Magnoliopsida; order Myrtales; family Myrtaceae; genus Eucalyptus; species Eucalyptus curtisii. The sequence continues at coordinate 38,033,455 of CM029500.1, read as the reverse complement.
CTGTGGAGTCTGACCTAAGCTTTATGATGATAGGTTCCTGTCCTAATTTTCTCGGCCTTAGAAGGATATGGTTTTGCTAACGTGTTATTCATCTGATCATCTGAAAACTCCTTTGATTTTTTGTCTTGGCTTCTTTAACAGATCTTTTTCTCATGGCAAGTTTTGTCCAAAAAGTTGCAATGTAAAATTCCTCCTCTGTTGATCTTTGATCTATTTTTGTGGGATCTAATTTTTGTTGATCGATGCTTTTAGATGCCAATATACTTTTTGGATGTGTCTTTCTCCTCATCACTGGCATGGATAATTCTTAGAAGCTCTGAATTGTTCTTTAAAGAAACTGCTACTTAGATTGTTCAAACATATTGATGTTTCTCAAGAGAAAAATTCATCATGGATTGTAAGTTGTCGGTGGCATGTCAGCTCATGAAACCTTGGCCACTTTTGTACTGCATTTGGCAGGAGCAAGGATTGGCAATTCTTAATAAAGCTATTGCAGCCTGCGGTGAAGCTATTGAGAAGCAAAAGGGGAAACTTGTTATGAAGGAGGCCCCTAGAGCGGTGAGCAGTTTCTTCTATTTACTAGGGGCATTATCTTATGCGCTTTTTATGCATTCTGAACTTGATGTGATCCTGCGAATTTTCTTCGCTTGCAAACTTTAAAGAGATCTTCATCTGCTTTAGCATTTCTGCAAACTTGAAAATTGCTTCTTTGAGACTGTAATAAGCTCGTATCTGAATAGGTGAGTGAACGGGATGACAAATTACTTGCTGAGCACATGCTTCAGTTAAATCGCGCCAACGAGGAGGTTAGTGGAGATGAAGATAGTGAAGAAGAGGAAGATACAGGTATGGGAGAAGTTGATGTTGAAAATGCAAGTCCCGGAATAATGGAGTAAGAGAAGCAGCATTTTGTAACAAATATTGCCAAATCAATTTTTTCCCTCTGGAATTAGGTTTCTGCGGTTGTACAAAATGAGTTTCAGATTGTACGATTGAGCTTTTCTCCTATTCCGTGCCTGTTGGCTTAGATAATCTGAATTGATGATCTAGGGAGTCTACAAAAATCCGATGAACCTTTTCTTAATGTGAGGAGTGTAGAAGCTCGGGGAATGGCGATAATATGCATTTAAATCAATGTCTTTGTATCTGAAACTGGATGTTCCCAGTATGTACCGATTTTCTCAGTCAAGTCTGAAGGGAAAATTCTTTATTGTTTGGCGGACTTTGAGCATTAGATTTGGAAGTGTGTTTAAGGCAAACACGATTTTAGTGAAGGATTGCCTAGAAATGTAAGCAAGAATCTTCCGAAAACTGGTGCCATGTCCACATCAATTCTAAAAAATATGATATGAAGTAGACTAATCATGTTCTTGAGGAATGTTTTCCGTAGAAGATTTGGAGTATTGCATTTGTGCACTTGTTTATATTTGGATGATGTCTGTTCATTTTTGGTGGTGGAAACTCCTGCGCCTATGGGTGCTACTTGTGAGTGTTTGCACTTGTTTTCTGCCCGTGCTGAACTTACACTAGTTTGGTTACCACAGTAAGGAGGGAAGTGAGTGCAAAGGAGATGAAGGGAAATGAGTGTGGAAGAGGAAATGAAGGAAATTGTAAATTCCCTTGGTTGCTTGGGTTTGCACTGAGGGGAAATAGGTTTGGTCCGTTATTTTATATAACCCCTGTTCCACTTGTTTGTAATCATCTTGGCAGCTGAAGTGGACTATTTCCTACGCTTAGAAGCTTAGTTTAAGCCTACGTTTGTTTAGCCCAAAATTTGATTTTAAAGGAAAATATTTTCCATGAAAATCATTTTAAAGGAAAACTGTCAGTTTTTAAGGGAAGTGATTTCCTTTTAATTTTATTTTTTTTTGGTCGAAGATTTCCTTTTAATTAAACGGGGAAGTCCTTTTTTCCCCTATCTATGCTTGTTGTTTCAGTCCAATCGATTAGCTCTTCGTTATACGAACATTAGAATGTTGGAAAACAATTTTCTGAAAACAGTTTATCTTTAGACAACAGACCCAAAGAGAGTCAAGTAGCTCGAGTTTAGCACCAAGCTTGTGAAATCTGATTTCCACACTTTGAATCTCCCGCAAACTGAGATTGGATAATCTTTAGAGCAATAGGGGGTGACTTGAAATGTTATTTTTGGAGGACCATGTTAAATAAAAATCCAGTCGAACTAGCAGTGACCATCCAGGAAGTTCGTGAGTGAATGCGCATGGTGCTTCTTTATTCTTTTCTTCGGGGCTCTGTTGCATCAAATCCAGTCTCGAACAAAGGATTCATCCAGCACCGTGATTTTGCAACTCGTACGCACCGTGTGCTGATCTAAACCATTTGATATTACAGGGTGTCAAAGAAAAAAACATTTTACCGTAGAAAGTGGTGTTTCTTAAAATCGAAGATAGCCCCTTCTCTATATCCGGGGGGGGGGGGGGGGGGGGGGGGGGGGGGGGGTGTCTTTCAGATGTGACGGGGGAGTAGCGATTGGGAGATCGACGCAATTACCTTCGGTTAAGGGCCGACGCTCGGGATGAAGGTAGTGTTGGCCTTTCGCGTATCTAACTAATAAGCCTAGTACAACCCATTTTATATAAAGAAAGTATTAGCAGAACAAGAACCTGAACTTTCTATTTTATTCTTTCTGCTATCTAGCCTCTGCGTCCACATATATTATAATTCATTTTTCCGGAGCGAGAATATGCAATCACCTCTATAATTTATTTTGATCAGTGTACGAATAATCCAGGTCGTGTGTATTCAAGGGAAGGGTGTTCGATTTTTATTTTTTTGTAATTTTTATACTATCGTATTGTATTACAAGTGGATATATAACGACATTTCGAATCTCCACAGTCGATTACCGCGTCCCACATCCTTTTTCTTCCTCGCGAGATCCCACGCCCTCTCCTCTCTCTCTTCGATCTCTCTCGTCACATCCTCCGATCTCGACCGAGATCGAGGATGGCACTAGCCGCAGTGCAGAACCTCTTCAAGGAGAGAAAATACCCCTTCATCCTCGCCTCCTCGATCTTGCTCCTGCTCTTCGTCACCTTCCTCATCCTCACCGCCGGCTCCCAATCCCCGCTCCTCTCCTTCTACTCCGCCTCCGATCTCCAGCGGATCTCTTCCCCCTCGTCTCCTCCGGCGGCGGCGGCGGCTGCGGCCAACTCATCCGTTCCGGCCCCGATCGAAAAAGGACCGCCGCTTGATTCGAGCTTGAAGTGGGGGGCGTGCAAGGGGGCGACCGCGGTGGATTTCATACCGTGCTTGGATAATTTCAAGGCGATCAAGCAGCTGAAGTCGAGGCGGCACATGGAGCACCGGGAGCGGCATTGCCCGAACCCGAGCCCGCGATGTCTGCCGCCGCTTCCGAGTGGGTATAAGGTGCCTGTTCCGTGGCCTAAGAGCAGGGACATGGTGAGATTGATATGTTGATTTTGGTAAGATTTGTGGTTTTAGTTTAAAGTGCGTATCTTTATGGTTGATTGCTGATTCAAGAAATGAGTTTTTTTTTTTTTTTTTTTTGGGAGTGTTTTGGTACTGCCCTTTCGGCGTTCGGTTCGGTAAAAAGATTGCTTGGTTTTTGATTTCTTGAATCTCGATGCAAGAATGACTGCCAAATGGCCTGAATTTGGCGTGATCCATCACTATGAGCTATGATAATGTGATGCTTGTCTTAGTTCCTCGTTACTTGATTGACAGATTATTCGATGAGGTTGTGTGCTGTGAATCTGATGCTCTCATCCATTCATCAATTTCTGTTTAAAGGATTTCTTTTTCTGAATCCCTCTAGTTCGTGTTCTCACGAACGTTGCCTCTCAATGGTGAGTATTACTCGTATTGGCTCATAGAGGCGATTGCAGTCTTATTGGCATTGGAATTTCTGCCTTTTGTGAAATCAATTCTTCTGCTGATTCCATAAAAAATGGCGGGCCAAGATGAGATCTCTTCATGTTAAGTGGCTTACCAACAAACTAATGCTGGCCGTTTTTCTTCTTTATGTCCTGCAGATCTGGTACAACAATGTTCCTCACCCAAAGCTTGTTGAATACAAGAAGGAACAAAACTGGGTGGAGAAATCTGGTGATTATTTTCATTTCCCTGGAGGAGGAACTCAATTTAAGGATGGAGTTGCTAATTATGTTGAGTTTGTAGAAAAGGTACCAAATATATTACTATGCTTGGTCGTCTTTTGAGTTGCAAAAGGGTCAACAATTTCACATTGGTTTTGTTGGCAAGTCTGGCATCTGGCAGTGTCGATTTTTCTTAACTAATTTTTCCTACTTCACTCAGACTTTACCAGCCATAGAATGGGGAAGACACATCAGGGTTATTTTAGATGTTGGTTGTGGAGTTGCCAGCTTTGGTGGTTATATGCTGGACAAAGATGTTATTACCATGTCATTGGCCCCAAAAGATGAGCACGAAGCTCAGATACAATTTGCTCTAGAACGAGGAATTCCTGCCACTCTTTCCGTTATTGGGACACAGATGCTGACTTTTCCTGATAACGCATATGACTTGATTCATTGTGCAAGATGCAGGGTTCACTGGGACGCAGATGGTACTTCCTGTCAATCAATCATACATGTGCCATTTATAAAAGTTTTGTGAAGTCTTGAGTTCATCTTTATTTGGTTTCTGTGGAAATTGTAGGTGGGAAACCGCTATTGGAGCTCAACAGGATTCTTAGGCCTGGGGGTTTCTTTCTATGGTCGGCTACCCCAGTTTATCGCAAGGATGAGAGGGATCAAACTGTCTGGAATGGTGTGTGAGCTGACATAATTTTTTTCCTTCCTTCTGTCTTTATGCCTCTTCGCCGAGTCTGCAAGTTTTACGTTATTATGTCTGCAGTAAATTTCAAATAAAATGCTTGGAGATGTCAACAACTGGTGTTGATTTGATTGGGCCTTGACTATCCACTTGTTCTGCAGCTATGGTTGCTTTGACGAAGTCCATGTGCTGGAAGGTGGTGGCTAAAGCTATGGAATCATCTGGGATTGGCCTGGTGATATATCAAAAACCTGTTTCATCTTCCTGCTATCAGGAACGTGAACAAACTAGTCCCCCCTTATGTGAAAAGCAAGATCAGCGGCATCATTCTTGGTACTAATGTCATATTGCATTTGTTATTCAAACAATATCTTATGTTGTAAACATGCTGTTGTGTCATTGTTGTGTCACTCCCATGAGGCTGGGATGTAGCATTACCTAATTGCACCCCAAAAATCCATACATGCCTGCATGACCATGCACATGCGCACACAGAGAGAGAAGGAAGGACAAAGGGGTGTTAGATATGGGAAAGCATTCGGTTTTAAGCGGAGGAGTAATTGAAAGCTGTTGACTTTACTAAGACTAGCTAAATGGATTAGCTCACAGTGAGACAACGTCAATTGAGGGTGGTTGTGAATCAGGTTAAGTGTGTCCTGCTTAAAAGCTTTTGCCTCAGTCCAGTTTCTCAATTGCTCTGAAGTCAGAGAATTAATCTCACAAATGCGCTGACCTTTATGTCTTTTTTGCTATCCATCTGATAAGTAAATTTGGGACCTCCAAAAGAAGGGAATCTGCTTAGCTTGTAACCGTTCTAATTCAGTCCAAGATCGTTCCATCTTCAACCTCGTTTCGGTTCTTGTTTTTATCATCTTTGGCTCACATATTCTATTTGCCATGTTTGTATGTCCTTCTCATCTCTCTCATTATTGTGGTCCAGGTATGTGCCTCTCGGTGGCTGCCTTAACAGGCTTCCAGACAATAGCAGTTGGCCTGCTCCCTGGCCTAAAAGGCTCAGGATTAAACCTTTAAGCTTGTCAAATGAAGTTGAAACTGAGCAAATGTTTTATGAAGATAGCAAACACTGGTCTGCCCTTGTTTCAGATGTTTATATGGAAGGCCTTGGTATAAACTGGTCAAGTGTGAGGAATGTAATGGATATGAATGCTGGTTATGGAGGGTAAGTTTCAAGATAATATAAACTACCAGCTAATTGGATATCACTTTCTCCTTTACTTATTATGGAAGGAATTTCTTTCCTAGCTGTGTGGCGATATATCTCTGCTGTAAGGTGTTATGTGTTGTGTCTCACTTGTCCGCTTAATCAGTGCTTTATCTAAGTGATTTCAGGTTAATAGATGTTTTTGGCTTATTCCTCTATTTATTTCCTCGATGGCTATTCGATTTTCTTCCAATATCTATTGCACTTACGCAAGGACCTGTTATGCTCTTAGATTTGCGGGAGCACTCATCGACATGCCACTCTGGGTTATGAATGTTGTCCCAGTTCATGTGCAAGATTCTCTCTCTGTTATATTTGACAGAGGCTTGATTGGAACCTATCATGACTGGTGCGAATCTTTCAATACCTACCCTCGAACATATGATCTGCTTCATTCCAGTTTTCTCTTCAAAGATCTCCCGGAGAGGTATTATTAATTTACTTGTTAATGTTTCGATTTTGATGATTGGAATGAAAATTGGATCCTCTATTATTGTCTTTACCATGACACTTGGATGTGTCAATCTTTGTTTAATTGAAGTAACTTGATTGGTTTCTCATCACTTGATCTTCTGCAATTTCATCAGATGTAAGGTTGTAGATATAGCTGTAGAGATGGATCGCATATTGAGACCAGGTGGATATGTTCTGGTTCAAGACAGCACAGAAGTTATAAACAAACTTGGTCCAGTTTTGCGCTCACTTCACTGGTCAGTGACCCTTCACCAGGAACAGTTTCTTGTTGGTAAGAAAGGATTTTGGCGACCAGGAGATGGCAGCATCAGTACATGAGCACACTCCCCATCTGTACTGGTATGATTTCCAGTTTGGTGGTACGATTCTTTTGATATACAAGCATTTGAGCGCAAGCAGCAGAAAGTCGATTCTTTGAGCCTGCAGAAGAAAATCTTGAGTTGCAAAATCTCAATTCGAGCTCAACAGACTTAAAGCTTGATTATTACACAGCAACAGAAACATCAAAACGTTCACTATTCTTTCCAATTGCTTGTAATTTGAAGCTGGAAATATCTTTCTTAGTTTACAGGGAAAACACCGGCTTACACGGATGATTACAGCTTATATATAGTTTTATTCGAACGGTCCATTTCAAAAATTGCCACTGATGTTGAATTGGCATTTTTGGTAAAGCATGATGTGGCTTATTTTGCTTGGCCAAAACGATGGGACATAGACATTATGTTCCTGAAGAATGTCAAGTGTTTATTTACTGATATTTACTTCAAATGAGGCGGGGTAATGCCGGCCTCCGATCGTCGTGTTCAGATCAACCCGTCCCGATCTGATATGAAGCACGCTGATCAAGCATGGCGAGCACATTTACCATGGCATAACCAATCAACATCGATACTTCAAGTGTCGAAATGAGACGGACCAGTTTATGTATGTCATTGAGGATCAAATGAGATGCACATTTTAACATGTGCGAAGATTTTAAGATTGATCCGCAACAAAATCAATTGTTTGATCTTGGGGTTTATATCTTGAAATAGCCGTACACAAGTCGCCCATTGATATCCATTGCAGATTTTCTCACATGTATTTCGATGGCTCGGATATTATTCTCTCCTTACATGAGATCTAAGTAGCAAAGGGATGCATTTTACTACATGTAAAACGAAACTTACATCGGCCGATTCATAATCCTCGGAATAAAATATACGACGACTTAAATGGAAAAAGAAAATGAAAATGATGCAACAAAATCTCGGGAATAAATTGTATGAATTTTGGTCGCCAAGGTCCCTCACCTCGCCTCTTCGTCCCAGTGATCGACAACGCAGCAGGGTTTCATACACCCGCCGGTAACTTTTAACTCTCTCTCTCTCTCTCTCTCTCTCTCTCTCTCTGGGGTCACGACATTCCATGCCTTTTTTTTTTTTTTTTCCGTTAGCCAATTTCTGTTACCGTCGCGGCGGGTGCACAAATCTGCAGGCCACACCGCCCTCAATTCCACTCTTTCGCGCACGCGCTCACGTAAGAACGTTCTTCTCGTCTCATCCCCTCGCACTGATCATCTCCGCTCGAACTCCATTGACGCCTCTCTCCATTCTTCAGTAACTTGCAGCTCAAGCTTTTCTCTCTCTCTCTGCGCGAGTGATATTTCGAGGCGGTACGAGGAAGAAGGATGTTCTACTCTCACCAGCTTCTCGCCCGCAAAGCTCCCCTCGGCCAGATATGGTGATCCTCCTTCTTACTCCTTCTCTTTTGATCCGTTCGATTTTGCCGCCATTTTCGATCCTCCTTTCGGTTTCGCATCCTAGCGAACGAGCTTCACGTCCCGTTCGACGTCAGCTCGGTTCATGCGCCTCCTCATGCGAACGTGGAACTGGTGTACATCTTCTTCGTTGCCTGCTTAAACTCGCCGGGATAACATATGCGTGGCTAATCATCGGCCGTAATACCGAGAAACACGTATTGGCTTTGTTCTCGAGTTGTCGAATCTCCCGTCGCTGCTCTTCCATTAGTAGCGACGAGTTCAATTTCGGACGATGACTCTGCTCTTGTAGCCTTGGCAGAGAGTGCTGGCGTAACTTCTGCAGTGATCTTCGGATTTTTCTTTCTATTCAAAGGAGAGCGACGCGTGCGCGAACGCTGATTTCCGATGTTGCATTCTTTCTCTGTTTTACGTCAACTTCGATATACCTGATTCTCCTGCTTCATGCAGAGAGTCCTGAAATAGCGGGATAACTCAGGCCGGTGAATGAATGACGCGATCACATAGTTTCAGTCTCTATGATTTTACTGAGAAAAAAGGCGTTCTGATTCTGTCATTTTGATGAATGTTTGGGTTGATGAAGGATGGCCGCGACTATGCATGCGAAAATCAACCGGAGGAAGCTTAACAAGCTCGACATCATCCAGATATGGTACGGACAGACATTTCTCATACTCTCGGCGTGTTGATATCGCATTCGTTGAGTCACTGAAGCGTCCGTTCTTCTTTTTACTCTTCAGCGAGGAGATCTTGAATCCATCCATCCCAATGGCGCTCAGACTTTCCGGAATTCTGATGGGTATTTGGTTCCGTCTGTTGTTTTCTGATTTCCTTCTTCATCCCGGTTCGCATGTTCCGTCGAATGGAACGCCTGATTCCTTATGTCTCTCACAGGTGGAGTGGTGATTGTCTATGAGCGGAAAGTGAAACTCCTCTATGGTAAGCTTCCAGTTCCTCTCTTGCTATGGATTTCTTCATAATTTGAGAAAAAGAGAAATGAGTAACGCCGTTTCTTGATGTTGGGAATGATTTGCAGACGACGTCACTCGTTTCCTGGTACGATCATGACTCGATCAAAAACCCACACCCACCTCGTCTACACAAGCTTTTTTTCTATTTCTTATCCTTGTGTTCGTCTGTAGACTGACCATGAATTTTTTTGTGGTATTAGGTTGAGATAAACGAAGCTTGGAAGGTTAAATCTGTTCCAGATCCAACGATCCTACCCAAGGGAAAAGCTCAGGCCAAGTGAGTTGGGCTTGCTCCGCGTGATTTTTGTGCCTACCGGTTCCCTTCGATCTAGATTTGATTCATTTCATATTTCGTAGGTGTAACCTAAAGAGTGTTTGTAGGATCGGCATTTAGTCCGAATCCGCATCTTTTGTGTCATTTTAGAAAGCTATATTTCCCCACAACGCCATTTTAATAGCCCAAAAAAAGATTTAAGCAGAAACAGTGGGACGAGGGCAAGCTGGTCAAATTAATTTTGTTGAAGAGAGAAAGTTCATGGCGTTTCTACATGTGTAGGAGAGAAGCGGTTACTCTGCCAGATAACCAGGAGACAGAGATCGGTGATATCGAGCAACTCCTCCATTTCTCCGATGCGACGGCCACCATGGGTTTCCAACGCACGGCATACTTTGCTATGGTAAAATTTGCGCAATTTGATGTTGTTTGATCCTGTTGTGATATGTTGAGAATGCCTTTTGTATGTAGAATGACTGCCGTTGATATTACGATTTGGTGGTTCATTTTTATCTTTTTGTGGCCATCTCATCTGATGATGATCTCAGAAAACCGTTTGGCATTTCCACTTCTGTACTGTCCTCATTACATCGCTCTCTCCATGATTCGTTTGTGGTTGTACTATGGATATCATCTACAAGAGGATTTGGAGCGTACCGGATTGAACTGGAAAAACATTATTATGATAGGTAAATTTGGTTTTCGGTTAAAACATCAGCAGAACTAGAATAGGGAAGGCAATAATTTGGTCGATATCAAGGGTAGGCTTTCTTGCAATAGCAGATATAGATAAAAATAGTGAGACATGTACGACTTAATGGTATTTGAGTACGATAATGAGCCTAAGAGATCACCTTACAAATGGACTCTTCAACAGTCGTCAGTTTTGGAAATACTAGCTAGTTGAGGCGATGATTCTAGAGAAAGGTAAATTCTTCACTAGCACAGTTATCACATGCTTTATTGAAGAATTAGCAGGAAGATGAGCACATTGAACAATGGGAATGCCATTTATTGAATACTTCATCCTATGTTCAAGACTTGTCCAATGTTTGGATGATGATCTTTGTGAAAAGTAGCTTTAACTGTCATGTGCTTGAGTTTGACAGTGTTTGAGTTTCATATTTATAAATTAAGCAATGATTCAAAGCTAGAGAAACACCTAAGCTAATGACAAATTCTTGAAGTTACCTGGCAACCTTAGGTATCGTTCACAAGACAAGTGCACAACTTATATGTGGAATGTTGAATATGCCCAATTTCTCATGGCCATGGCTCTTCTGCTTAATTTTCGGTATTGCAGCGACTAGATGATGTTGACGAGACCTGCATGAATGAAAATGAAAGGAATGAGGACCAAAATCAGAACTATCATCAAGGTTTGTGATCAACCCCATCATCTTTCTCCAGCTTTTCCTCTTTTATCCGTATCCGTCAGATTAACATCATCAGTTCTCCATTTTCACAGCTGACGCAGCAAATATAACCTTATTCGATCATTTTGATCCTTATCAGGCTGATAGAGAACTATTTAATCACTTTGAAAGGTAATAAGAGCACTCTAACCTCAAAAAATGAGAACTCTAACATTAAATCTATATCTTTCTTTGGTCTACTTCTAAGAGAAAGGCTATCTTGTAATTGAGATGGAATATCTCGTTTCTAAACTTCACATTGTATTTGTGATGGAATATCCTGTTTGCTTAACACACCATCACAAGCATCTAGTTTTGCATTGCAATACCGTGTATCTTGTTGAATGGTCCGACAGGTTTGATATAGAGGGAGAGGACGAGACTCAGGCAAATTTTGCTTCAGGAGAGGATGCACACATGCCAAGTACTCTTGTACTCTCACCACCATTGCCTGATGATGCTCCGAGAGGTTTGCAGCACAATTCCTTAATTTTTCTGTTTACTGAATGGAGGCGAGTGTACATGAAGCTAGAACTGCTCGGCAATTATTTGATTTCTACTACCTGAGAACCAAATTTAGATCTATGTGAAAGAAACTTTACTTGACAGAGATCCTTCAGGGTGCACCACGTTGCCCATCCCCATATAGCAATTGATGAAGCAGTATATTCCTCTGAATTATTAAGTAGCTAATAGATTCATGATATGATCATATGAGTAGCTCTATGTTTTTATCCTTAAGCATTTGACACAGTGATACGAACAGATTCATAGTTCATTTCCTTTAATTTCTGAAGTCACGTCCGATAAAGCACTGAGCATGCATTGCAGATGGCCTTCGGTGTTAGAGACATATATTAAGATGCACATGGTTCTACTTGGTTGGATTTCTTTTCGAAATTTAAGTATTGAATTTTTAGAGAAAACACCTTACATAAATTGACTATTGCGCTTCCTGGCACAGAGGAAGTTCAAAATCAACATCCAGAAAGCCAAATTAATCAGGAAACTGATGATATCAAGTTTCCTCATCAGGTCACTAGTTAACTTACCAAAGTAACCTTTTCTCCTATAAAAGTAAAGACAATTTAGAGAGTTCACTGATAATGATAAAGGTGCGAATGAAGCAGGATAAGCAGAGACAGGGACAAGCCAAAAGGAAAGCTAGAAGAGCAGAACCTTTTGCCATGGACTACGAACAGACAATCATCCCTGGAAATATATACCAATTATGGCTGCAAAACTCTTCAAGCATTGTCTCAAAAAGAGGAAGAAAGAGAAAGGTTAGTGCTTGTCCTTTTGGGTCCAATGCAGGACTACATGGCCGAGTCAAGCCATTTTTGTGAACTAACCTGTCCCTTCCGCTGGGTGCTTGGAGGCTTGGATGACTAAAGTTGGAGGGACATCCATGTTAGGAGTTTCAGCTTTCAGCCTTTTATGTTAAACAGTAACAATAAAAAAACTCTGATGAGACAATTCCGAGATGCATTTTCTTGCAGCGTACATGTGTGATGAACAGCATGAAGATCGCTCATCTCATGGAGCTACCACCGATGGTACTAGCATGCGGTTTACTGAATGAAAATAGAAGCATCTATTATCCTCCTCCTCTTATGGAGCTGTGGACGAGAAGTATCCAGCCTCCCCATGACTCACCTTCTGGTCAGCCTTTGGCAAGCCTCTTTTATGGCAATTTGTCGTGCTTGATAGTGTGCAACCCCAGTTCAAAATAATAACCGTTTTCCACAGGAAGAACATCCCCGCCCTTGCCACCAGAACCATCATCGTCATCCCCCCCAGAGAGAGCATATTATCAAGATTTAGGGGCGCGGGTATGCCTCTCATCTTTTTACTGGAGTACCTGATTGCAATGTGCGTGTCTGGACTCCGTCTGATGAAGTATTTGATTGTGAAGCCTTTCGAAGATCTACACATGGAGGTCAACCCACATTCACAAGATGTCTCCATAGAGAAGCTGCGGAATAATTTTGAAAATCAGGAAATGCCCCCGGAAATTTTCATGGAAGGATTTAGAAACAATCTCATCCGCAACAAGACAGCGGCAGCAGATCCAGACCCAATGGTAACCCCAGGAAATTCAGGTAATGCTTACGTGTTGGGATGTATCACATGCTGCGGAGAACTAGCAATAATCTCTTTGCATATGGCATTACAGGGGATGATGTAACATCCATACCAAGCTCAGCTTCTGGACACAACTTCATAGCACACAATGCGGAAGTCAACTCCGGACGGTTAGTGAGAATATGCATCTTTCCTAAGAGTGCTTTGGATAGTGAACAAAGATTTACAGGCAGGAATCAAATTTTCTCATGAGAGCAAATTAATACCATCGTGGAACTAGTTGGTTCTATCTTGCATCTTATTAGTTTGTCTCATTTATTGAACAAATAATTGATCATATGGATCGACATCATTGTACCTAATAGATCCAGCAAGAAGCGGCCCTTTTCTTCATCTAGAAACAGCAGTAGTGGCCTCGAACCTGTAGCTGAGGAAAATTCATGGTTAAACGGGGATCCAAACTTCAAGTTATCAAGGCTGCCCGAAGACGGCCAAACACCTGGTAGGTATCCCATTGATATCAAAGAGAAAGTGCAGTCATGTCATATTGTCGATTACTTAGAGACGCACGGCAAGTGGTCGACCTTCTTAAGTGTTCTCTTTATTGAGCGTCTCCTGCAGAACTGCTGGTGGAAACTGGACCAACACAAACTCAACGCCCAATCAGGAGTCCTCCTGTTGACAAGCTTACAGATACAATCCGCACGTATGTTGCAAAATCTTCTTAATCTATCTGCTCAAAGTTTACTTTTCCTTGGCATAATCAAGGTCTACCGTACCCTGTTTTAATGGCTGCAGCCAGATGAAAGAGCATTTTGAGACTCCCGGGGCCCCCAAGGAAGAATCCCTGAACCACCTCGCCACTGGGATGAGCCGAAGAGGAGCAGCCACGCTCTTCTATCAGACTTGCGGTACTTGTCCATGCAATGATCTAATCGCTTTCGGTCAATGAACCGCTCACGATTCACTGGCTTACAGCTTATTTCAAACCCGCAAGACCAAGATACCAAGATTAATCAACTGATTTGTCGATGCAGTTCTTGCGACTCGTGATATGCTCAGAGTAGAACAGAGGGTGCCTTACGGAGATATACTCATTTCTCGAGGAGCGAAAATGTGATTCCACTTAAGGTCCACATTTCCCGCGTGAAAACTCTTTTCTACTTTTCCTGCTCTTCTTGCCGGAACGTTACGCAAGAGCTAAACTGAGAAACCTTCTCTGTTTCCTACAGATTAAAACAAGGCGGACCTAAACATGTCCTTCTAAATTTTGCTTCGGGACGACGGCCTATTTTGATGACAGTGGGCAACTCTTAGACTGAGCTACTCTTTTTTGAAGTGCGATATCTATTTGATATTTCCTGTCTTGAATTTAATCCTACTCTCTTCTGGGAGTTCTCATGTAGCTCCGGCTATTAATCGACATCACAAGATTTTTAGCTACGTCACTAATTTCAAATGCATTAATCGGCGCTAACATCGGACCATTTTCCTCAATGAGACCTTGCTGCAGAAAGAAAAAACAGTGGGGAAGCTGTCTGAATAGGACTTAACAAATCTCGGACCCCCACGAATGTCCGTGCTTCATCCCACGTTTTGATCGTTTTCAGTCATAAAGAAATTGAAACGGAGGCATCATCCTCTGACAGGTTTCGAGCGGGGTTGCGAAATCCCAAGTGCTGACAACTTCAAGGAGTAGAACAGGGTCAAACCCCGGTGGATGGAATTTGTCAGATTAAGCAAGAAATCATCGTCGCCTGGGGGGAAGTAAATGAATTGACAAAAAATTCACTTTGACAGAGGATGTCCCCAAATGCCCAAATAATTTTTGCCTAAAAACAAGACACAAGCATTTATTATCATTGAAACGAAAGCCCAACTCACCCTTTTTATCTCGCCTATTTTTTTATTCCTTTTTCTACACCCATTTACCCTTCTCTCCATCAAATTCGACCTTAGCCCTAAAAAAATCCTCTCTCTCTCTCTCTCTATCTATCTCTGTGTCATGTGGCCACTCAGGAGGATCAACAGCTCACCAACATCAACCAGATCAAGGTCAAGGAGGTTCTCTTGCTCGTCCTTCAAGGACATCCAGGACCTCTGCACCGAAGAGGCGAAGCCCGAAACTGGATCCAGACCCGAGTCCCCTAGGAGCCCCTCCATTTTCCACCGGGTCCGGATCTTCAGCTGGGCCCACCGCAATGCCGCCCCGTCGTCGCCCACCACCCACCACCACTACCTCTCCTCCCCTCCCTCGTCCCCCAAGCCCAAACACCTCGACGGCTCCTCCGACAAGGAGAAGCCCGCCGTCGTATTCTACTTCACCAGCCTCCGCGTGGTCCGCAAGACCTTCGAGGACTGCCGCGCCGTCCGGTCCATCCTCCGCGGCCTCCGCGTCCCCGTGGACGAGCGCGACCTGTCGATGGACTCCGGCTTCGTGGCGGAGCTGCAGGGCATCCTGGGCCGCAGGAGGCTGTCCCTCCCCTGCGTCCTCGTCGGCGGGCGGCTCCTGGGCGGGGCCGAGGAGGTCCGGAAGCTGCACGAGAGCGGGGAGCTGAGGGCGCTGGTCGCCGGCGGCGCGTCCCCGGCGGTGGGGCGCGGCGCGTGCGGCGCCTGCGGAGGGCTGAGGTACGTGGTGTGCGAGCGGTGCAGCGGGAGCCGCAAGATCTACTCGGACAAGCAGGGGTTCAAGAGCTGCAAGGCCTGCAACGTGAACGGCCTCATCAGATGCCCCTCTTGCTCCTCTTACTGATCAGTTCCCAACGCCTGAAATCGCAGGTGGAGCCCGGGACTAGGATCGTGGATTATCCCCAGATTATCATACACAATTGTGAGTCAAAATTGAGTGACCGTGATGGTTTCTGTCATTAGAATAGATGGAGAAGAAGGTTAGTGGTTGAATGTTTTGGTTCTTTTCTCTGCGCGACTCTCGAATTTGTTTCCTTCTAATTTGTACATACTCTAGGAGTTTATGTTACCGGTGGCTGTCGGGTCAAGTTTATGAACTTCGGACACCTTGAATTCCGGATTTCGGAACCCATCCTTCGTGTTCAATCGGACCAAAAATGATTTCCGACGCTACTAACGATTCTCGACTCTTTGATTTGGGTTCGACGCCGGAACCCATCCCTCAAGTTCAATCGGACCAAAAATGCTATTATCGATTCTCAACTATTCGATTTGGTTTGACTCCGGAACCCATCACTCGAGTTTAATCGGAACGAAAAACGATTTCGACACCACTAACAATTTTCGACACTTCGATCTTGTTTGACTCCATCACTCCCAATGTGCAGATGATAGCCGTGTCAAGCAACAGGCAACAATCAACTTGAATTGGAAATATGAGATTGGTATTGGCGCCAATACATAAAATGATTAATATTAAGAAAAACCCCTTAACTAATACACCGGGATAAATTTACGTTAGATTTTTTTTTATTATAAAAAACCTCAAATCGGTATACCATGATAAATTTACTTCAATTTTTTTTTTTTTATTACCAAAAACCCTAAATCAATATATTTTATCATCCGTTAGTTTTCGTTAAATCATATTAATATCACAAAAAATCACAAATTTATACATTTATGACAAATAGAAGGCAAAACCTCAAACCGGTCCACTTGGCAACTGACATGTGTTATCTAATTTAGCAATTTAACGTAATATAAATTAATTAATGATAAATTATCATAGATATACCGGTTTATGATTTTTTTAGTCAAAAATTTAGTTTTGGGTAAATTTGTCACACATATATTAATTTGAAATTTTTCGTAATATTAGCCATACATCAAATTACTTCCATATGTGAGGCTGAAAATGAGTAAACTAAGATCTTGAAAGAAGATGATACTAAAATAGACCAGGTGATGGAATATTCTTGAATGAAAAGTAAACTTCGAATAGCATTCAAATCAATTTCTACTTCTTTTTTTCTGCTAGAAAGATTAGTTTCTACTTTAGCACCAAATACTTTATATTTTCTCCATGTTAAGCTTTTTACCAACGAGCTTTAATAGCCTTGATTATTAGGTGCATTTTTGTGATCAGCACGATTAAGTTCTCTGAAGTCTAGAACATCACGTGCGACACATAACCTTTTTGAATATAACTCGTTATTTATTTAGCATGCAAGAGCACAATAAAATTTTCACAACATCCCTTATATGAAATCTTTTGTTCGCTCATAATGGGATATTGTTGAATGGAAAGTAAACTTGATATAGCATTATTAGTTTCTACTTTTATTTCTGCTATAAAGATTAGTTTCTACTTTAGCACCAAATACTTAATTTTTTTCTCCATTTGAAGCTTTTTACCATCGAGCTTTAATGGCCTCCCATTATTATTATTATTATTATTATTATTATTATTATTATTATTATTATTATTATTATTATTATTATTATTATTATTATTATTATTATTATTATTATTATTATTATTATTATTATTATTATTATTATTATTATTATTATTATTATTATTATTATTATTATTATTATTTTTGTGATGAGCATGGTTCAGTTCTTTAACGTCCAAAATTATCACACCCAACATATTTCCTTTACGAATATAACTCACTAATTATATTTAGCATGTAAGAGCACAATAAAATTTTCACAACACCTCTTATATGAAATCTTTGGTTCATTCAAAATGGGATAATCTTAAATGGAAAAGTAAACTTCAAATAGCATTATCAGTTTCTACTTTTTTTTCTCTAGAAAGATTAGTTTCATTAGTTTCCACTTTAGCACAAGATACTTAATTTTTTCTCCATGTGAAGCTTTTTACTAACAAGCTTTAATGGCCTCCCATTAGTAGGTGTATTTTTATGGTGAGCACGGTTCAATTCTCTAACATCTAGAATGTCACGTGTGACATATATTCTTTTTGAATATAACTTGTAATTATATTTAGCATGCAAGAGCACAATAAAATTTTCACTATGTCCCTTATATGAAATCGCACAAGTTTAGTTTTATATATATGCTTCTTTATACTAACACCATTGGTTACCAACACATGCAATACCAAAAGTCATGCGAAGGTTCAAGTCATCTAAAATCATTATGCCACTCCTCCACTAAAAACTTGCTCGTATGAAAGTCAAGTTATTCTCTATAAATCGACCACTTTGCCCATTGACAAGCCATCCTTTGAAACTAAGGGACCATCAAAACACTAGATTGGTCAAACAAACTCCCCATCGACCCATGCGATGGAACTACACTTCGTGCATACTACCACCAATTCGAGCATCATGGTATTCAAACTCAAAACACACAAGAACTCCAAACCATAATAGTGGAGGGTGATCCAACCTATAAATCCGAAAAATTAAGGGATAAGCCAAAGTCTAGTAAATGAAATTTTTAAATTTAAGATAAGAGATCATCTTACCACTTAACTTGGTACAGACAACATGAATTCAAAACAAAACAAAATAACCCATTTATGACGAATGCAAGAGTAAATGAATCATCTTTCTTATCATGATATGCTGAGAAAATCATTAGCAACACTGCATAATGCAAGCAAATTCGCATGACGTATTGTGTAGTATATTATTTTCACCAATTAATTCATTAATAGAAATATGTGAATATATGCATTTATACATACACATAAACATGCATCATATTCATTATTAGCATATCATTTCATCCCGACATACGAGACATCTTTTACTTCAAGGCATCTTGAACACATCCTAGGCATCCTAACACATGAATCATTTTAATTATGAGGCATCATCGCCACTAATATGTGGGCAACTGAAATTACTTTTAATAATATTTTTCATGACACTTTTCATATTTAATCACCTTGCAACAATGCACATGATAACATTATAATCATATAAACTCCATCACATCAACAATGAAAGCAACATTCATTTCAAGAATCAACATTCAGTACACAACATCTTTTCATACAAATCACTTCCGAAATACACTTAGGGGGTGTTTGTTTGTGTTCTTTTTTTCTGTTTATGAACAAAAATTTCTGTTTTTTTGTTCCCAGGAACAAAAAAAGAACATAAACGCATTTGTTTGCGTTTTTGTTCCAAATCTATTTTTTTGTTCCCGGGAACAAGAAAAGAACATAAACAAGAAACAAGAAAAACTTGTTTCTTGTTTCTGGAACAATTTCAAGAAACATTTCTCTCCTATTTTGCTTTTTTCTTTCTTTTCTTCTTCTTTTTTCTTTGGCCGGTCGCCGGCCTCAGCCATGGCCGGCAATCGGCCGTCAAGGGCCGACGACGCCGTCGAGGGCCGGAGACCTCGCCGGAGTGTCGCCGCCCCTGGCGAGGCCGAGCTCGCCAGATCCGCGCCGCCGAGCTCGTCTAGCCACCGGCGAGACACCGCTAGGCGACACCGACCTTGCCGGTGGCTAGGCGAGCTCGACCTCGCTGGATCCGGGCGAGCCCGAGCTCGCCCAACCAAGGCGAGGCCGCCGGCCCTCGGCTGGTCGCCGGCTCGGCCGGGCCGGCGACCGGCCACAAAGAAGAAAAAAAGAAAAAAGAAAAAGAAAGAAAAAATGAAAAATAAAAAAAAATATTTAAAAATATTAAAAAATTAAAAGAAACAAAAAAAGAACACAATTTTACCAAACATGTTTTTGTTCTTTTTTTATTCCAAGAACAAGTTTACCAAACGTGTTCTTTTGTTTAAAAATCGTTCCCCGGAACAGAAATAATTTTTTCTATTTCTGTTCTCTGGAACAAAAAAAGAACAGAAACACAAACAAACGCACCCTTACAATACCCTATCAGTAATCACACTAGCAAGTGAAGACATGCTTATGTTCTTTCATTTCTCACACAAACAATAATAAGATATTTAAAAAAATCGGCAAATGGATTTGACAAATAGATTCTCAACAAATGACAAGTGGATATATTCGGCAAGTGGGTATATTCAGGCAAGCATATATACTCAGGCAAGTGTATATACTCAGGCAAATGGATATACTTAATAAGTGAATATATTCAAGCAAATAGACATACTCAGCAAATCAACATGAGCGGTAAGTGATTATACTCAGCAAATGGATATGAATAGTAAATGGTTATATCCGATTGGTGCATATAAGAGGTATGTGGCTATACTCAATAGGTGGATATAAGCCCAAGTATCCTTTCCAAGTCTAGTTTCGTCATGCCCAATTTAACGCACAACATGCTACCACACTTTGCGAAAATCAATCAGACATATCTTTGGCATGTAAATACTCATCGACATAAGTCAAATCATCGCAACATCTCAACACGCCATAGATGAGGCTGCTTACACCTAATGTCAGATACAAACTCAATCAAGTTAACAATGCTAAGTAAAAATTTAACTTAGTCCCTAGAGTTTTCACTTAGCTCTAACTCAAAGCTTTAACCAACTTTAAAGTAAGATAAGCAAGAATAAAAGTTGACAACTTTTAATCTCTTACAAAACTAGATTAAGAAGAGGATAAAGTTCATCAAATCACCTTGTAATTCTTAAAAGATAGTATTTTGCAGCTTCAACAATATAAGTATGGACCTTGCTTTAAAATAGAAAATTGGAAAGTGAAAATAGAAGAGAAAAGTGATGGAGGTCTCATCTTTCTTTGCAAGAACAAGTCGAAATTCTTGAAGACATAAGAAGAGCTATTTATAGGCCAAGGGAAATGAACTTAGAAGACCAAGGTTAAAAGTGATAATGACCTTGAATTAAGAAGATAAATGGTAAGAATTCATGGAGATGTGATAAAAATATCACATATGGCCACATTTGGTTTGTTTGGACAAATAACCGAGGTTAAAGTAACGATAACCTTAAATGTTAGATATAAAGAGAGGAATGATGCTTCCCTCCAAAAGATATAAGTGAACTAATAAGAACAGCTAAAAATGAGATATTTTGAGAAAGTGCTGTTAGCTAGGTAAACCGAATGAGTCATCAAGAAATTAATGGACTAAGGTTGAAATATGTGATGTAATGTATGTTATCAGGGCTAGACTGAATTCAATGTCACTAAGATCATGTGTTTTGAAACTATTGATGGAAAATGAAGAGATGTGATATAAATTAAAGAGGGACGAATGACTTGGCTAGGTTTTTAAAATAGATTTTTGTTAAGTTACCAAAATATATGGTAAATTAGCAATAAACAAGGAACCAGTGCATGTTTCAAGCACTGACAAATCAGAAAAAAAAATATTTTTAACTCACTAAGATATTAGTGGAAGATATTGGATGCTTTAGTAAAATCACAATTTGGTAAATTTAAAACTTGAAAGTTAATAAATATGTAATTTAAAGCATACCAGTCTCTTCTTACAACCACTATGACAATAAATCAATTAACCTCACTTTAGATTATTAACATACATTTATCAATTTAATCTCAAAGCATTACATTATGGGCGACTACAATCTTGGAAAATTATTGTAAATATTATTACCAAATATAGAAAATTCTGGATGTCACAAGTATAATTCGAGTTGGATGAAAAACCTAATCAAACTAAAATAGCACGAAAAAACATATCAAACCGATTTGAACTAGAGAATAGTTTGAAATTAAACCAAAACTGAATTAACCAGAAGCATAAATGCTACATTTGATAGATAGGTTAGAAGTCAGGATAGAAGTGATTTATCATATCTCATGTTTGATGCCTAGCTAAGATAGCATTAAAGTCGAATATAAAAGGGATACAATATGGAAAACAATATCCCGTGGGAGAGGTAGGAGATAGGTGAATAGGATTTATTATATTTGGGGCATAAAGTTATTTTTCTTAAATAACAAACTTCTTAAAATAATTAAATATAAATAATATTTGAATACGATACTAAAAAAAATTCCAAATAACAAAGAAATAACAACAATTTTCAATTTTATTATTCATTTTTTGTTTATATATTTGAATTTATTTCCACTCTATAATGTGTATTATATATTTATTTTTATTTCATATATTAGATATATTAGTATTTTAGGCATATTAGTATAGCTTATTATTTTACGAAATATTTATTAAGGAATGATGGAAGGGAATGAAAAAGATACCGAAAAACGGTACTAAAAAGGAGAGGATAAATAATTTTAAAAAAGAAAGTACATAGAAATGAAGTAAGCAAAAGAGTCGACGTATTATACATTTCAGAATTGCGAAAGTAAATAATTGACAAGATAGGATATATGAATATCTAATTTTATTATTGCGGTTCCCCTAGCAAAATTTCTGAATTTTTATCCTATCTTATTAGTCATATTCTGACTAGTAATTTAGACGACCTAAGGCAACCAAAGAAATTATAAAAGTCAGAAAGAAACCAAAGTGATTCATAGTCTTGCTGTATTTTTCTCTTTTTTTGATATTCTATTCGTCTCTTTTTTTAAGTTTTTTTTAACCCTTTGACTTCTTCCCCTCCCTTTTTTTTTTTTTTTTTTTTTTTTTGAATTTTTCTCACCTACTCTCATCTCTCTCCTACTACTAATTCGAATACTGTTATTATAAAAAAAAAAAAAAAAAAAAAGAACAAGTTGGTTAGGCGCTGATCAGTTTGGCAAAAGTCAAACCGAACCAACACCCAAATTTTAATCCAGTTTGTTTTATGAAACGAGTTTTTATAACCCTTTCTCCAAACTGAACGGAACTGATTATTTCAGTTCGCTTCGGCGGTTTGAACTAAAGTATGCTCAGCTCAGCAAAAACACTGCACTCCACTCTTTTACTCATCCAAAAGGGGGAAAACAAATATGTCTAACGCATGGCAAAAGATCACGGAATGATTTTTCCCCCCTTTAGGGTTTCTCCATTTAAAAACCCATGGCCCTAGATCCTCTAACAGGAGAAGAGAGGAGACTTGGCCCAATACCGAAGCCCAAATGGAAGACATTACATTTTTTGTCCTCCCATTTATTTTAGCACAGCTACACCTATTAATCAGTGCAATCTCACAATTCAAAATGAAATTTTGTTAACAAGTGTCCAGCAACTCATTACCAAAACGTTCACAATCTTTAACTCATTACCAATCGTTCCTGTAAACCGTGCATCAATGCTTTAGTAGTCGAAAGCGTGGGGACAGAAATAACACCCGAAACGTTATCTAGATCATGCCGCAATATCTCTCATTATTTTTGCGTGCCGGTACGTAAGTGATGCTATTACGGAACGCCCTTATTTGTCTAATCTTGCATGTTCTGATAATGATTTGAATTCCTTCCTTTCCTTTCTTAACGCCTCTATCAAACACCGTAAAAAAAAAAAAAAAAGTCAAGCAATGAAAATACATAGGGTTAAATACAATAAAAAATCCTAAATTAGTACACTTATGATAAATTTATTAAAAATTAATTTTTTGACTATCAAAAACTCAAAACTAATACAACCGTGACAAATTTATTCTTAAGTTAGTTTTTATCAAATTTTATCGTTAAATTACCGAGTTGAATGACACGTAGCAATTATATTTTGGATTCTAGTATGTGATTTTTTATGATATTTTTCGGGATAATAATCCAAATAGAACAGAAGCGACCATGAGCCACACAACCCCCGAAACATCCAATTAAAAGACCACAAAAAAACGTCAGAGATCAAGCGGCTAGCATTGAAACCGTGCAGGAAGGGGTCGGAATGGGAGGGCACGAGGACCTCGATTGACCTGCATTATTTTTGGTTCCATTCCACGGCAAAAAAGTCCTTGGGATTGCATCGAACCTCACGTTCAAGCTACTCCAAAAACGTCACATGGACCCGGGGGGAAGATGCGCATTCCATGGCACGCCAAAGTCGCCATAAAACGTCTCGAGACCGCACGCCACGCGATGCAGAAAAGAGAGCGTGAATGCTGTGGAACACACGCATCCCCCGCCCTTATCCTACTCTATCAAAACCGACGCCGGTTGCTGGCCGGCCAATCCAGAATCTCCACAATATGTGGAACACCGGCCGGCCCCGACAAAAAATAAAAATCAGACGCCGACCGCCGATTTTGACACCGTAACCATTTTATAAAAAATTAGAAAAATAGAAAAACTAATTGATATTATCGAACGGAATCCTATTCTTTTCTGAAAATTAAAGAATAGAAATAGAGAAAAACTGAAGTTTTACTAAGCAGACCTTCTGTTTATTGAATTAGCTGCTGAATCCGGGCGTTAAAGCCTTGGTCGCGAAAAAACTGCCGGTAGACGTCAGGTGATAATTTATCTTGATAAATAAATAATTAGGTGCCCTAATCTTTCCACCCCCGCATTGACTTGAATTTACAAATTGCGTATTCTAAAAAAGAGAACAAAAAAGAAATGAGAAGCTGACCGCGTCAAGAATGGGACATCGTCTCGATCCCGACACGTGAGACCGTGGATTGGCGACTGGCCCGCGCCTCTTGTTTTCTTTTTTTATGACGTGTTTCTTCCACATAAGCCCCCAAAACCTTTTTTGATCTCGTCAAAAGGTTGCCCCTTTCGGACCGAAGGGGAAAAGGAAATAAAAATCTCTCTTTTTTTCCTCTTTTTTTTTTTTTTCTTTTGTCTTTGCTTTTATCCAACTTTCCACATGCGCGGCGGCTCTTGTCTTTGTCTCGGCTTTATCTGCCCCGACTTTATGTGATCCTAACGATGTACTGTCGACGCCCTTTACCTGATAGATGATAGATTCTTGACCACGTGTTTACAGAAGGTTTCGTGGAGAGAGAGGGGCCTAAAAGAGCGACTTCGACTTGAAGGAGTCGGGGCGGTTCGACGAGTCTACGTTCCGGCCGGACATTTTTGTCGGCACTATACAACGTCTATATGCGGATCAAAAGTGAAGAAACGTTTTAGGTCCTCGTTAATGACTGTCCTAAAATATTCGTCGAACACTTCATAAAGGAAATTCTGTCATTCTTAATGCGTCGTCTATTGCATTGAACAATGAACATATCTTTTTAATTGGTATAGTTAACAGGCGTCTCGATACAGACGTTTAATGATTTCTTTATTAAATGATAGAGTTCTGAAGAGGGGACTTGTATTTCTAGAACTAGAGAAAAGTCTTTTGATGGCTCTTCAAACTTTTTTTTTTTTTTTTTTTGTGGTTGAAAACAGGAAAAGTTGTGAATTGTAAGAAGAAAGGGGCGAAAATTAAAAGGAAACCAAAGGGGGAAAATTCACAATAGCCGCGATCCCATCTTTATCCATTTTCAGGAGGTTGGTCAGTTTTCATTATAACCTTTAAAAGCTTCGTTAAATAAAAAATAAAAGCTTTTTTTTCCCTTCTAGATATCTGCTGGCTGGCTAGAAAATCTTTGAGTCGTAGGGGATTGGTAGCGTTGATAAATAGATGACTAAATTACATTATTTTTTACACCTCATATTATACTTTTCGTTCCATATATGAAGTATGGAGATTTGAAAAAAAGGGCAAAGATCGACAAGCCAAAAAAGAGCATGAGAATTAAAAAATCTACTACATCTTCCTCAGCCCTCGATTGATTTTAATTTTCAATATAGACTATTTAATTTTTAGTCCTGGTGTACCGCAAGTATTATGTATTAAATGGTGAATGAGACCTTTCAAAGTTATCCTAAGTAAGAAGCACTGCGAGTCGCTCATCAACTCGAATTCATGATAGCATCCGCGAATTGTATAGATTTTTTTTTTAGGTCTTACTATCTTCTTCATCGTGCATTCTCATGGGTGGACTTGGGGATCAAATCACAGGCCTTGTCCTGGTCCTCTCGTCTCGATTCCTTTGAGACTTGATTAGGCCACTTTGCATTGATTTTGTCATCACATTACTTTCACCATCCCTTTCATGTTCCGACTTTTCCCCCATGCAATAATGTTTTCCCTTTCAAGGAAGACTTGCATGCTAGTCTTTCTTATCTTTTCCCTTCATCTTCATCCACTCAATTTCCTTTTGGCGTCTGGCCAAAATCTTTTTTCGCTGCTAATTCCTAAATCAACGAGTGTGGTCACAAGAAAAGTATCCAAAAATTTATAAATCTATTGTGTGGTAGTTAATTCAATTCCTAAACTTTTTAATTTGATCAATTTTGTTATAAGCTATTTAACAATTTTCTTATGCAATCCTTTCACCCAATATTATTCGAAAATCATTAACGTGGACGATTTTCGCAATTTATTCTTTCTTCTTCTTTTTTTCCCAATTTTCGTTTTCCTGAAAGGGCCGGCATGCGATTTTTACCGGCATACAAATAGGTTTATGATTTTGTGACAAATATCCTGTATACCTAATTACCATGTACAATTGCAAATTAAAGAGGGATCTAGCAAACTTACCCTCCTAATCAATTCCCCTCCTCGAGTGTACAGAACTGTTGCCATTTCATTTCACTCCATTTATTAGAAAACTAGCTAGAAAAAAGGTGCGTTTATTTTCACGGAAAATGAATGATTTGAAAATTATTTTTCAACAAACAATTACTTTTTTTTTTGGTTGGTAACAAACAATTACTTAAATCACTTATAAAAATGAACGAAGGGAAAATATTTTCATTATTCACGAAATTATTTAGACATAAATTATTATCGATAATAAAAAAAATATTCATTAACTAATTATCCCAAGCGATGCAAACAATTTATTTTTTTAAAAATATTTTTCAAACCATTTACTTTTAAAAAATGATAGATAAACGGGCACACAGAGTTCTAAGTACCCATTAACCACATGTCACCACCAGGGTGGCCGATCTTTCAGCATCAATGAGCTGCTTGGTGCTAAGAAGTAGGTGACTAGTGCCAGAAAAAATATGCGAGCATGCAGGTCGACAGACGAAGCAAGTTCTTGCGCATTGACTTGGATTATCGGTGAAAGTTACACGCCCGCCTAACAACCAGGGTAGGATTCATCTGCTGCACTGGACG
The DNA here is from genome assembly GCA_017140595.1 of Eucalyptus curtisii. Classification (NCBI taxonomy): domain Eukaryota; kingdom Viridiplantae; phylum Streptophyta; class Magnoliopsida; order Myrtales; family Myrtaceae; genus Eucalyptus; species Eucalyptus curtisii. The sequence goes on along the minus strand of CM029500.1, from coordinate 38,006,590 downwards.
TAAGCTGGTGTCGAGCGATGTTGGACCTGCTCTTGCTGGAAATTCGATTCCTGTTAACGTCGTCAAGGTAAGTTGGCCGGAATTCTCGATTGCGAAAAGTTTGAATTGGTCCAACGAGCACGACATCGCACGTGTTGTCATCGCGTGAATTGAGAATCACGAAGAAGCGCCAGCTCATCATGCCCTCCCCTCTTTTCTTCTTTTGTTCGTTTGCCCGGGAAATAAGAAATGGAAATTCCACTGATTCTGCAGAGCAGCTTCGCAATTTCCTTCGTTTCTTTTTGAATTTTCGTTCGAAGCGCGCGTGGATCGTGAAATTGAGCATCTTGCGTTATGGTCCCCGTTGTCAATAAGAGGTTGTATTATTATGAATTAAGCATGATTCGACCGTCCATAATATAGGATTGAAATAATTCGTTCGGCTTGCCAAGTCATGAAATATACGCAACCCATTTCTCGCTATATATAGACATTTTGACATACCTATTTTTAGGAATATGTTATTTATGTATGGCCGACCAGTTTCGTGACAATTTAATCTTTTACGGGAGGAAAAAGAAGCATATTCTAATATAATATTAGAGCATGGGATCACAACTTTTCACGAATTTAAAATACTCAGCATTCTCTCACATCACTATGTATATTTGTTATTTTCATGTATTCCTAAAAACACAAAAAAATATTTATATCAATGCTGATTGTGGTACATAAAATAGTAAATGTCCACATCAACGACTTTCAGTGAAAATTAATCGGTAGATCATCGAAAGACGAAATTGATATAATTATGAAATTCAGACATGAGTTGACATATGTATAATATGTTCAGAATCTTTTTATGTGTAGTTTCCCCTCCTATGTATAAGCAGATATTAACGTTGGTAAGTTAGCTTACCGCTTGCAATGGAAACTGGGCAGAGGGGGGGAAGCGTCCTCTGCCAACAACCCCTACTGCTCATAATAGTACACGATGTCTCATTCAAATGTTTGGAGGGGCCGAACTTGCAGAAGAAAACGACGCGCCATGTACCCCCCAAAGAAAGAAAGAAAGAAAGCATCATAGGCCCCGCCATTTTAATGATTCCCCCGAAAATTTCACAGGCAGTTTTCCTTTAAATTCCGGGATTCTCAAATGGTCCTCCTTTTCCATTTCTATGAATTTCGAGGAAACTCCCCTCGCTAGTCGAATTTGGTGCCTACGACAGCAACTTCAACACAAAAATACGTAAATAAGTAAATAATTTCCCCACATAAATAAAATGCTAGAGAGAGAGAGAGAGAGAGAGAGATAGAAAGAGGGGGTTGCGTGTCATTCAACATGACGTCGTCTGCATCGGACGGAAACCAAACGGTGAATTCCATGGCATCATGCGAAGGTCTGGTTTCTCTTCGACCTTTCGCCGAAATATCAAACGCTCGTTACCTCGACCAGTCGTTAATTTTTTTTTATGTCACCAGAAATATCAAACGCTCGTTAGCTTCCTCACCTCTCTTTTAGACAGTGACAAAAATCATTTGCGTGGAAAAATCTATCAACGACGTCAAATTCATTTCGCTTTCGAACTAATAAAAAAAAGGATAATGACTATAAATTACAAGTGACGAAACATTTGAAATAATTGTATGTTAAGACTTTCATATCCATTTCTAGATAAATTGAAACTAAACATGCATCACTCATTAGGATCCGACTCATTGTGCTAAGATAATTTAGATTTGATAATTTCTGAGCTCCAACATCTTAATGAGTTGGTCATTGGGATCAAAGTCATCAGATTGAGATTAATTATTGTTGCCGTGTTGGGTAAATAAGGGGGTAAAGTAAATTATCAGCGGGGCCTAAAGTCGGAAGAAAAGGTCTTTAATCTCTCTGTTTTTTTTTTAACTCTCTTACCTTCCGGGACGTTGCCTTTTTACGACCCGATCAAGTCCAAACCAAAGGTAGGAAAGTTATTATTCATGTGATGCAAATTGCATTTACCATGAAACGGTCGGGGAATATACAAGGAGAAGGAAAAACCAAAGGCCGTTGTAATAATAATAAATGCAAGTATTCAAGCGCACGCGTTTTCAAACGTATCTCAGTCTAAAATAGTGTGCAATCACGCGAACGCTCTCCTTATTTTATTTTTATTCTATTTTATTTTTGACCTCTTACTTCTTCTCCTCCTCCTCCATCTGCTGCTGCTTCTCCTTCTTCTTCTTCTTCTTGTCAGCTTACCCAATTCCTTTCGAAAGTGTGTTTTTTTCCTGCAAATTCCTGCTCAGCAAGGCCTTTCTCGAGCTGCATGCTGTAACCCAGATTCGGTTTCGGTTCCTGATTGAGGCCACCTTGGTTTGAAGCGAGGATGAGGCACAGTCGGCAAGCGAATCGCTGGCAGGATCCGGCTAGAGTGGGATTCTTGTTGGTGGTTTTTACGCTTTGCCAGAGTCTTGGCGTCTGCCGGTGCCTAAACGAAGAAGGTATGTGTTTGGACCTCGCGTGGTGTTGGGTTCAGGTCCACCCTTTTCGTTTGTTTGTCAAGAAAGTGAGGGGAAGTGTTCATTGGTCTGGTTTGCTGGTTTTCGCAGGCTTGGCTCTGTTGAGGGTGAGAGATAAGGTAGTCAGTGACCCTTTTGGAGCTTTGAGAAATTGGAAGGAAGATGATGGAGAAATCGATCCATGCTCGTGGTTTGGCGTCGAGTGTTCTGATGGAAAAGTTGTGGTTTTGTAAGTCATCTTCTCTCTACTGAAGATCTTTCGGTTGGCTATGTAGTTTTGCTGGGCTCGAATTTTTTCTTGACTCGGGACATTTGGAATTGCTTTGATGATTGGCGTTAGTTGATTCCTCGTTGACTCTTGATCTCCACGGGATTAGAGAGAGTTCGCTGCTCGGTTCTTTTCGGTTTATCTGGTGTTCTGGTCCGATCTATATCCAATAAAGATCCTCGAGTTTATGAGTGGAGTATCTATGCCGGAATATACTGCAAATGATGGATGTCGGTCTAGTTCTTGGAATTGCTTATGGAGTCTACCTTGATACCATCATTCCTAATGAACTGTCCAATAAACAGCACAATGGATACAGATTATGGCCATGGCAAGCGAGTAGTTTAAGGCATGCGTGTTGGTTAGCTTGATCAACCTAAGTGTGACGTTAAGTTGCAAGAATTGTTGTGACACGAGTCAGTGTTGAAACAAGAGGATTTCACTCGGTTGACTTTGCTTTAAGCATGAAGGCATATGTATATTGCTTTAGTCTCTGTCTTGGAAAATCAAACTATTCTTGTTCAGAGAGGCTTTATGTGTTTCCACCGCCTATTTCATTGATGAGAAAACTCAACTAGTCCCCTATGATTATCTTTGATCATATGAATTACTTGGTTCTCTTTTGCTTTTTGGAGAAATTCTCTCTTTAATTATGTGATACTTTGGAAGGTTTGGAGCTGGTATACATGCCTGTCATTTCTGATGATTAATGCAATAAAACTTACAGGAACTTAAGAGATCTTTGTCTCGGAGGAACTCTGGCACCTGAGATTGGAAACCTGGTTCACATTAAAGCCATGTAAGTTAAAGCCATGTAACGAGGTAGTTTTTGATCATCATTTCCTGCATTCGTCTCTCTTTAGTCTTTAGTGATGTCTTATCTCTAATTCCATTGCAGAAATCTGCGTAACAACACTTTCTCTGGAGTCATTCCAGAAGAAGTTGGTGAGTTAAAGGAGCTGGAGGTGTTCGATTTGGGATACAACAACTTCAGTGGGCCACTCCCATATAAGCTTGGAAATAATTTTTCACTAGCAATCCTGTATGTTTTTTCCCCTAATAATTACAAATCTTGTTTATGCTAATGAAGTCGCATTAGCTTAATTTCCTGTTTGGCTTGCAGCCTTGTGGACAACAATGAGCTTCTAACTGCATCCTCTCCTGAAATCCAAGAGCTCACATTAGCTTCTGAATCTCAAGTAGATGAGAACCTTCTGTCAATTGCTGCAAACAAATTAGCTTGCAAAATGAGATGCAATGCATGGTATGTAGTTGAAAATTTAGTTTCTTTGTATAAATCTGAGCTTGATTTCAGGTTTATTTGTGAGGCGAGAGTAGCTTCAGAATTTAGGGCACGTCTAGTATATGTCAATCTTAAACTCATTACACTTCCCAAAATAATAGATTTTACTTGGACCAGCCACACGAATGTGTTATAATAGCAAAGCCCTTCCAATGTCAAAAGCTACTTCTTCCGAAGGATGCAAAGTGTTAGGATTTTTAAGAATTCTTCTTCTCCCTGTGTTGCGGGAGGGCAAATGTGGTATGATTTTCCGGATATTCAACTATCTTTTGGAAGCTGCTCGGATGATTAAGAGATCCATAAGGAAAATGGATTACTTGAATCCCATTGCTTTAATTGATATATAATGAAAAAAATACGTCTTCTATATTGTACAGAACTTTAGGTGGTTCATGTAAAAATACTGAGGCTACGAGGAATATATAAACAGTGCTTCCATAAGTTCGACCATAAAGGCTTTGTGTTTTTGGCAGGAAAGTGGAACAAACAAGCAATGTCATTCACAGCAGAGTTCTTGCCGAGGCCCCTGGGCGTCCTACGATGAATCAACGGACATCACCCATTCCACAAACACCACCTAACCAAAGACCTCCCATGGCACCGCTAAAAGAAATACTAAAAAACGAATCCCAATCCCCATCCCCCCAGCCCACCCTCAACCCCAGCTCCAGCCCCACCCACGAACTCATCTGCATCTCCAGCTCCTGAGTTAACAAATACTCCACCACCACCAAAAGCAAAGTCAAATCATCAAGCAGTGATAGGTGGAGTGGTTGGAGGCTCGTCTTTTGTCCTGATTACCATCCTTGGTGTGTATCTTTGCAGAAGCGATAAGGTGGCTACTGTCAAACCTTGGGCCACAGGCCTAAGCGGACAGCTGCAGAAGGCATTTGTTACCGGTAATCATAAAATGTTTTCACTGAAGATGTAATCATTTTGCATGTTAAAATACCGAGTGTGCTGGAGATGTGCAGGAATCACTATTTAGTGTTGAATAATGCTAGACGTGTTGAGACTCAATTAATAAATTAATTTACTAAATGATCCGACAGATAACTGTTGGGTGTTTAAATGGCCCACTAATTTGAATAACCACCTAAAAAGTACCACATCACTTGGTGGACCCATTCAGTAGATAAGACTTATTATCCCTAGCTTGCTCTTTAGCGAAAAGTAATCAATTGTTCTAGCGCTTAATGATGAACCAAATATGTCACCTGTGTTCTTTGAAATGATTATACTTAGATGGCTTAGTTAAAAAATTTGTCTTTAATTTCTTTGAGCTGTTGTTTTAGCATGGGTAACCCATTAGATTGAAAAGGTTTTACAAGCTCCTCAAAGGACTTTACTTGGGCCCGAAGTGTCATGGTCTGGGTTCACCTTTAAGTAAATTACAAAGTATTTTCGAGTCTCTTCTATTGTCATAGCTGTCAGTGATGTTACTGCTCTATTCATGTTGTTTACAGTCCTCTAGCTTACTCTACTGAATGTCAAGGGATATTGATCTGAAACCCCCTTGATGAAAATGCCTGCACATCATGCCCTTTCACGATATTCCATTGCTATGACTTGCAGAGTGGGCATAGATCTACAATGCCACGTGGAACTTTTAGGTGACATGTAGATATTCTCCCATAATAATTTAAATTAAATATGAAATGTAGCATCAGAAAATGAGCTACCTCATACTTAGTCCATTGTTCATTGTTTCACCCATTTTTAAAGAAATAGGAGCAAACTGAAATAATGAATCTGTGAATACATCAAACTCATGACAGGGGGTATCAGAGTAAGTTCAAAAGATGGCAGATCTTGATTGTTTTTCTTACCTGCATTCCAGGTGTACCAAAGCTGAAGAGAGCAGAGGTTGAAGCAGCATGTGAAGATTTCAGCAATGTGGTTGGTTCTTCCTCCATCGGCACAATTTATAAAGGAACTTTGTCAAGTGGTGTGGAAATCGCCGTGGCATCTGTTGCAGTAAAATCATCGAAGGATTGGTCAAAGAATTTAGAAGCGCAGTTCAGAAATATGGTAATTAGAAGCATAGTTAAGAACTTGGGACTGCAGTTTGCCTTTCCAGTTAAAAAAGATCAAATGACTTTTTCTTTTGATGATGCTTGTAGATTGGCAATCTATCAAAAGTAAATCACAAGAATTTCGTCAATCTTCTCGGATACTGCGAGGAAGAGGAACCATTTACCAGGATGATGGTTTTTGAATACGCTCCCAATGGGACTCTTTTTGAGCATTTACATAGTAAGTACTGACATATCATTTCATATCGTATTTATGGAATCATTCATTTGCTCATGCTTCTCAAGTGATGGTTTTGCAAAATGACCATGTCTTTCATCTGGAAATGACTGTATAAGTAGTTGAAAAATGAAAAAATCCATTATGATTTGTGCATAATGTAGGCCCAACTGAATTTGCAATATCTGGTCCTCAAGCATCACTTCTGACTGCTAATTATTGAGGGGGATGTTCATAAATGATAGCAGATTTTAGTCTTTATACAGTTTAATGCAGCGGAGATTTCTATTCTTTAATATACTTGAAGACAATGACATGCAAGTATTATACATAATAATGCATAAAATCCATCTCTTATACCTCTTTCTTCCTTTTTCTGCAGTTAAAGAATCTGAGCACCTAGACTGGGGAATGAGGCTGAGAATTGCAATGGGCATGGCATATTCCCTCGAGCACATGCATTTGATGAACCCACCAATGGTGCACAAGAATTTGAACTCTTCAGCTGTCACCCTTACTGAAGATTACGCCGGCAAGATCTGTGACTTCAATTTCTGGAACCAAATGGCTGCAGCTGAGATTGAACAATCTGGAATAGACCTCTTAAACACTGCTTCTGCCTCACGAGGGTTAAACACTGCTTCTGCCTCACGAGGGCCAGAGAGCAATGTTTACAGCTTCGGCGTAATACTGTTTGAAATGGTAACTGGTAGGCTTCCATATTCGATAGATAATGGTTCCGTTGAAGATTGGGCTTCGGATTATTTGAGAGGAGAACAACCTCTAAGGGAAATGGTGGATCCAAGTCTCGATTCTTGTCAAGAGGAACAGGTGGATAGAATTGGACAAGTGATAAAATCGTGCGTCCACCCTGATCCACGAAGTAGACCACCAATGAGAGAAGTGGCGGCAATGTTGTGGGACATAACTGGAATCACTCGCGATGGGGCAATGCCAAAAATTTCTCCTCTTTGGTGGGCGGAACTTGAGGTTCTATCTACTGATGCAAACTAAAACTGTAAGTACAAGCTCAAGCTTTTCTTGTTTGCTTTGTATCTGAAGAAAGGTGACGACGAAACACATGCCTTGTATATATGAGGTAGAAGAATTAGGTTTGTCGTCTTATTTTTTTGTTGTTCGTGCTCTTCATGTGTCTGTGTTGAAGCACATACCAGAAGCACAAAGATCTGAAGAATTCTGAGTAAAGTTTGCCTTTTCTGAGCACTGTGTTGCTCTCTTTCTAGCCTTCACCTTTAGCTGCGACTGCTGATCTTATGAGGGCAACGCTGGTGTTGATTCTTTCCTTTTTCTTGCATCCGGTTGGTGTTGTCTCAACTGGGGTTGAACCCAAAGGATGGAGGAACAAAACCAGTCACCATCACCGCATCAAAGCTATAAACCTTAGAAAGCAAAATCAAAGGAGAATCCAATGAACTACGCAGCGCGGTTTCAATTAGTAACTTTTGTTATTTTGTTGATTTGGAATCACATCGTGCGATCATCACGACCAAAAATGATCTCCGGCCTTTGAACTTGAGGTGGCCAAAACGAGAAATACTCGGACATTTGTACCCATTCCTGCATTTTTATTAGACAAGCGATTTCTAGGATTCCTCAAACCTCCTTGTCACATGCAGGAGACTCTTTCTTGGTCACCCCATGAAGGACTCCTTGTAACTAGTAAGCACGTATTCTTCAACTGAAAGCAACAGGCATCGTTTGTTGCATTACACTAGCCTTACTCTCTCCAGTAATATCTCAAACGGTTGTGAGCTTTTAGCATGTAAAGGAACGGAATTTTTCTTACACTGAACTTGATAGGAAAAACAAGCAGGTCCCATTTTATCCTGTGGATGACTTCAATGCCATCTTGATCCAGGCAATCAGGGATGCTCTTAGTCAAACCCAAATAGATAGATCAAGCTGTGAGATGCTAAAAGCTACAGTTGCAGTCCATTATATCGCAGTGCGCTCAGTATGTGTGGACTTTTTTCCTTTGCTGTCCTGAACGGATGTCTTGAATTAGATAAAGATAGCAAATTCTGCTTTCCAAAGTAGTTTAGAAAGAACACACCGACATTCTGGGTTGGCAAGTTTATTTGGCAAATCCAATAATGAAACAAGTTTATGCAAATTTAATTTATATTATACGACTGACAAAACTATAGTGCTCTTCAATGAGACGACTTTACAAGATTACGAAATTCAAATATCACATGTGAATATGAATTATCAATCCACGTTTCGCCTTTAATTAGTCAGGACTAGGCTAAATCATCAAATGTTAGAACCTACATATCATATACGAGTCACCTTCGAGAAAATCCTGATATCCAGCCAAAGACTTTAGTTCCTGGAGACGACCGAAACCCTGACAAGCAAACCATACCCATTACAGCAAAAACTATCGTTGATAGTGGGTTGCATGTAATGGCTTAAAAAATTCAAATGCTTCCCATATAATATGACATAGTTGCTCCCACGACTTCCCAAGACCCCGCCAAATCAACCGTCTACCAAACTATATAAGTCTCCAATTTCCTTGAGAGTTGCAACATATCTTCTTATTTAACACAAACAAGAAACTCCTCTCCAGGAGGGAAGGATGGCTTACACCAAGCTCACCATCATGCTGTCCTCCCTCATCCTCTTCCAACTAGCTTCGATCTCCTCCGCGTCGGCGACCTACGAGAATGTCCCCAAAAAGACCGTCCCCAAGCCCGTGGAGGTCGTCGTGGAGGGCATGGTCTACTGCCAGAGCTGCAAGTATTTCGGCACGTGGTCCCTGGACGAGGCGAAGCCCGTCGGCTCGGCCAAGGTCAGCGTCGTTTGCAAGAACTACAAGAACCGCGTCACCTACTACAAGACCTTCCAGACCGAGGCGAGCGGCTACTTCTACGCCGAGCTCAAGGGCTACGAGATGAGCCACCCCGTCCTGGACCACCCGCTCCACGCTTGCCGCGTCAAGCTCGTCTCGTCGCCCCTCGAGGGATGCAACCTCTTGTCCAACATCAACTACGGGATGTACGGGGCCCCGCTCCGCTACGAGGACAAAACGCTGTACAGGAAGGAGTACGAGGCGGTCGTCTACGCCGCGGGGCCGTTGGCTTTCCGCCCCTCGTATTGCCCTCCGGAAGAGACGCACGCTTGAGTTTGATCTTTAGTAATTCTCTACGGCTTCTCATCACCACTATCTTTCAATTTAGCCTCTGTACTTATGGTGAAGATGCAAGTGTGTTCTGACATGCGTCCCAGGGCGTTTTGCTTTGTTCTGTTTTGGCTGCTGTATTACTGAACGAATCATACACGTTTCTTTATAGACACATGGAAGAAAATTTATCTATCCTTACATATGTTTTCCCCTTAACTTCTTCATCTTTCTTAAATATGGGAAAAGTACCAAAAAAGTTACTAAATCTAGTATATTAATACTAATTCAGTTCTAAATATTTCAATTGAATTAATTTAGTCCTAAACATCACCAAGGCCCGGCGATGGCCGAAGGAGGGAAAAAGGGAAAAAGAAAAAAGAAAAAAGAAAATAAAGAAAAAAGAGAAAAGGGGCAAAAAGAAAAAAAAAAGGAAAAAGAAAAGAAAAGAAAAATAAGGAAATGTAAATAGTGGTCGGTAATTTAAGGGTCCATTTGTTTTGCGAAAATTATTTTCCTCATTTTTGGCATTTGGTTCGCTTAGGAAAATGAATTAGCTGAAATTTTTTTTGTACCAAAGCTTTAATTTAGGAAAATGAATTCCTCTTTGAAACAATAGGAAAACGTTTTCCAAAATATGACTATTGGTTTTTCAACCTGAAACTTTATGCTTAGGCCGGAAACCCCAACACTGGTTCTTGGATTCGGCATTCAAAACTAGGTCTCCGACAGTCATGCCTAGGTCCATTGAGTCCAAACTCAAAACCCCAGTGCCCGTGCCTAGGTCCATCGAGGCCGAGACCAAAACTCTACTGCCCATACTCAACGCTCCGGCATTCATGCATGGATCCATAAAAGCCATGCTCGGGTCCCTGTTGCTCAAGCTCTTGTCCCGTCAAGCCCAAGTCCACAAAGGTCATGCACGGGTCTTGGGCACTATGGCTCGGGTCCTTAGTTAATGAAATGCTTGTTCTACAAAAATATTCAAAAAATTCAAATTTTTATTATTTTTATTTTTTTAAAATACAGATTTTTAGTTTTTGTTTTCCTTTCTCCCCTGTCCACTTTGCTAATTACTCGGTCGGCAATTAGCCCCAAGAGAGCTTGAGCCTCGTGTAGGGTTGGCAAGCTCGAGTTTGCTTGAGGCGTCACCAAAGTTCAGTGAGTCGCGATGAGCTTGACCTCGTCGACCTCTAGCAAGGCTCGAGCTCATCGTGACTTGCAAGGCCTCGAGCCTTGTCGGCCAATGGCAAGGTTCGACCTCACCAAATCTAGGGAGGTGGAGCCTTGCCCAAGGCTTGACTCGCTGAAATCTAGTGAGCTCGAGCTCGCCCGTGACCTATCTCCGACCATCGCCACAGCCAACAACCGGTCAAGGAAGAAGCAAATAAATAAATAAAATAATTCTAAAAAATAAAATAATTCTAAAAAATATAATTTTTTTTTTTTTTATAATTTTTCCCATCAAATTTTCCTTACCAAATGATGAAAAATACTTTCTGGGTCTTTTTCAGGTTTCGGTCAAATACCGAAAAATAAAGTCATTTTCCTCAAAAATATTTTTCAGAAATGATAAATTTTCTTCGAAACAAAGGGAGCCCAAAAGTGCATAGAAAAGTAACTTAGATTTAAATTGCATTTGAAAAAATCACACTTCTCAAGAACTTTTGCTATTTAAAAAGAAAAAGATTAACTCAAATCTTTTGCTGGGTGATGACCAAGGCCTCAAACTGCTAGCGAGCTAAATTTGGCACTAACAACCATCGCTTAAGGTCGCTTGAGCTCTATCGAGGCCACTTCGGGTCACGTGACCTCTGCAAGAGGTTACTAGCGATTAGGTTTGGGGTCATCGGTGGACAATGGAAAGGGCAATTTTAGAATTTTGAAAATTTAATGAGAGCAAAATTAAAAGAAAAAATGTATTAGCATTGTGAAAATGCTAAAGTCCAAAAATCCTACGAACCTGTCCTGAGCTAAGAGATTTTGGATATATAATGCATTTTCCCAAAACTATTCGAATTTTTTTTCGATCCGTAGGTATTTGGCTAAAGGCGTTTTGGCAAAGTGGTTGCCATCAAACCCTAGCCTTGCTGTCCAACAATTATGTGGCAGTTCATTCTATTTGTGTGAAGTTTCTTTCAGCTGACCTGAATGAATGTCATGAGTGGATTTGAATTATAAAAAGCAAAAGATTACCTTTCGAAAGTAGTTTTTGAAAGAGCACGTGACATTCATGTTTGGCGATTTCTGATATTATCGAATGAGATTATTCAGCAAATCAGAGATCGACACAAAATCAAACATATTGAATAAATAAACCTAAGTTTTAATACAATTAAAAATCTCTAATATTACATGTGAACACAAGTTGCCAATCCATGTTTAGCATTTGATTAATCGAGGGATCTGGCTAAATGATCAAATATCGAACCTACATATAAGTATGATAGACGAATCATTTGCGAGAAAACTCCTTGGATCAAATGTTTAAAGAATAAGGTTCCAGGTGTCAACCACCGAAACTTCGACATGCAAATCATATCCGTAACAGCAAACGCTATCATTGAGAGTGGGCTTCATGTAATGCATTAAAAAAATGCGAGTGCTTCCCATGTAACACAACAACGTGGTTGGCACGACCCCGTCAGTCAGCCGACTAGCAAAAACTATATAAAGCTCTCCAATTTCCTTGACAATAAACTCACCTGGACAACTTCTCTTCTTGTCTAACGCGAACAAGAAACTCCTCTCCAACAGAGAAGGATGGCCTACACCAAGCTCACCATCATGCTGTCCTCCCTCATCATCCTCCAGCTAGTGTCGATCTCCTCGGCATCGGCGACCAACAAGACCATCCCCAAGGCCGTGGAGGTCGTCGTGGAGGGCATGGTCTACTGCCAGAGCTGCAAGTACTCCGGCACGTGGTCCCTGGACGAGGCGAAGCCCGTTGGCTCCGCCAAGGTCAGCGTCGTCTGCAAGAACTACAAGAACCGCGTCACCTACTACAAGACCTTCCAGACTGAGGAGAGCGGCTACTTCTACGCCGAGCTCAAGGGCTATGAGATGAGCCACCCCATCCTGGACCACCCGCTCCACGCTTGCCACGTCAAGCTCGTCTCGTCGCCCCTCGAGGGATGCAACCTCTTGTCCAACATCAACTACGGGATGTACGGGGCCCCGCTCCGCTATGAGGACAAGACGCTGTACGGGAAGGAGAACGAGGTGGTCGTCTATGCCGCGGGGCCATTGGCTTTCCGCCCCTCGTATTGCCCTCCGGAAGAGACGCACGCTTGATCAATTTACGAGTTGTTTCTACGACTTCTCGTCATCACCTTCTTTCAATTTAGACTTTGTACTTATGGCGAAGATGCGAGTGTGCTCTGACATGCGTCCCAAGGTGTTTTGTTCTGTTCTGTTTTGGCTGCTGTATTACTGAACTAATCATGCACGCGTTTCTTTCTAGACACACGGAAGAAAAATTTATCTTACATACGTCCTTCCTTTAATTTCTCCACTCTTCTTCAACTTCTTGCCCATTAGAGTGTTTGAATTACTGAGAAACGTGTCATACAGTAAACATGATGGCGCTGTTTAAATATATCCGCGAAATAAAAGAACTTAGATGTACACAAATTAATGAATGGTCTGTTGCAAATGCTTGAAAAGGTAGGAGTAAGCGGTTTCGGGTTGGGTGTACAGAGTCTCGAAAAGAGGAAACCGGAAGCATCGGGGCATGTCGGTGAGCCGGGTCCGCAGAGACAACGCGACTCCAGTGGCCCCGCGCCGCAGCATCTTTGTAGCGTAGCATCAGATCCTTCACACCATACACGGAAATCTCGAGTAGCGGTACCTTCGTAGCCACCTGCGGTTCGACATGATTTCTGCAACTGCAAAGTTTTGATTAATGACAGATTCAGACAAAAGACCATAAAAGTGCCAACTGACCACATGTCCATGATTGGGGATGCAGACATCCAAGCTGGAGATGCGGGGGTCGCGGAGAGTGAACAGACGAGGGACGTAGAGGTTGGGGTGGTAGGCCGCCGCAGAGCCGCCACAGCATGTGCCGGCTTGGCGATATGCTTACCCTCCATCACTTGCGCCGGCGAGCCACCGGCAGCAGTCCTCCTCCCACCACCATCCTACGCATCCTTGCCTCATAAATCCTATGTGGATATACACCTCAAGAGATGATTTTGACTTCATGTGCAATGTGGTCAATAAATTTGTAATTTATACAATGTAATTCTTGAACTTTAACTCAATGTGCAATATGATACTTGAACTTTTAAAATATATAATGTAGTCTATGTACTTTTGGTACATGTTTAACTTAATTACTAAATTATATGAAAACATTTAATATTATCCTTCCATTAATTCAAGTTTATGGCCAAGATCGAACATTTTCATTTTGTTTAGAAACTAAACTAGACATGTATCAAAAGTTTGAAGGTCATATTGAATAAATTGAAAGTTCCATAACCACATTATACATGGAGCTATAAAGTTCAAAGATCACATTGTATATTAGGCTAAAACTTAGGAATATTTGTGTCATTTTCCCAAATTTATCCACAAAATTGATTTATAAAGTGAGGAAAAATGGATACTTAAAGAGTCTGCTTATAAGTGGTCGTTATTTCTCTAGTCAGTGCTTCAAGTATTACAAGTATATATCTATGTTGCGATGTCTCCTGAGCTCAATTTTGGAATACGCATAGTAAAAGTTCACAAACCAAATTACTTCCTTGCATGCATTCGGAATGGTGTGTTAACATGATATCACGTCTAAATCACTAATAACATGAATGTATCATCGAAGCCTCCGCAATAGAGCGGCATGGCAATTGGAGATGGAATACTCCAATCCCTTCATTGTCGGCAACAATCGATAAAAGTTTAAGAAAACACGTCCCTCGTCCCTGTGTTCATTGTGAACGACACAACCCGACGCTATCTTCCTTGCAGCCTTCATCTCAATCCTCGTCACCGCCTAGTCGAAGTTGTCCAACTGTGTCCCCATCGACGACATGCTTGAAATCACAAACATCATGTCATCGAGCCCCGACCCCACCGTCGCGAACATAGCGCCGGCCACTAGGTCCTCGACCCTCAAGGTGGAGCCGGGGTAGGGAAAGAGGTCATCCTCGATTGTAAGCGACGATAACAAAACCGGTCACGCATCATTATTATTATTATTATTATTATTCCTCCAAATTGTTCTTACTTTTGAAAAGAAGGAAGAAAAAAGTCAAATCATCAAGACTCTCTCTATCCCTCTCTATCTCTCACTATCTTTCTCTCTATCTCTCACTAAAAGAAGTGACAAGTGAGATGACGGAACGTGCTAATAGCTTTCTTTTCAGGCCTTCTCAAGTTGGATGAACAGTGAAAACCCCCATTTGTCAAGCTACAGCGCATTATAACTCCACCCACCCCCAATGCTTAAGCCCCCTCCTTTGTGATTTCTAATCATGCCACATCGGGCCGGCCCATTTATCTCCCATGACGGGACACTCCACTCGCTCTCCCGCGGCGCGTGTGCCCCACGGCCCAATCAGGTGCACCCCACATCGGCGGGCGGGTCCCGCGCTAGCTCGGGTCTCGCGCGGCCCCCCGCCCGGCGCGTGGGAAAGTGTTGCCCTCGGTTGATTTCGTTTTGGAAAACGACAGGCAAAAATGCAAGTGGGTTATTGGGCCAAACCCCTTCTTTTTTCTTTTCTTTTTTTTTTTTGGGAGGGATGAGAGGGTTTTATTCCCTTTCCACTTAATTGTTGAAGTGACGATTTTCTTTCTTTTTCCCTTTTTTCTCGAATCATGCTCGCATAATACTTTCCCTTTCTCGAAATTAAGTTAATTTCACACCTACTCATTTATAGAATGCCACATAAATTATTTTCCTTTTCAATCGGGTACTTTTAACGTAACCGTTAGATTAATATCATATGTCAATATATAATATAATTTGAAAGTTTTGTTCCGTTAGTACGGTTTGGACGAGAGATAATAATTAGTTTATATTAGTAATATCGGAGTCATGTCAATATCCAGAGACAAAAAGATAGAAGGAATTGAATTTGTTCGGAAAAGCAGTGAGGTATTTGTGAATCTAGAATTTTTTCTAATAGTTTTTTCGTACCATTCTTCTTCGTTGACTTGTATAATATATTATTGGCATTCCGTACCTTGATATGGATGGTTTACTAATTTCTTCCATCGCATTAATGGAAGAGAAGTAGCTTTTGAGCTGCTGCATGAGCACAATAATTGACGATCCTTAGTCCCAAAGAACTTTGTAAATATCTTATATCTCATAACTTATTATATACAGAGCCGAGAGCAATTCAACGTCTAGCAATCCCATTAGAATTCATTGAAAAATTTCCAGCATTTATCCAAAGGAAAAAAAAAAAAATCGCATAAACCCATTCTATTAGATCGAGTCAATTACAAATTAAAATTTTATAGATTCGCATTCGGCTCATATGAGGACCAGTGTATGTACAAGTTTTGCCTAATGGTCAGTTTACATAATGCTCTTTTACATATGTGCATTCAAATTGCAGACAGAAAATGCTCATACCAGAGAGCATATAAAAGCACAAAAGATGTCACCTCACTTTTGGCTCCATTTACAGGGGAGCAGAATCTCATTTGATCATTGCTCCCTCCCAAGTATCCCTCTAAAAGATAAATCCAACTTTAATGACAAAATACACTATTTTTGCTTTTCTTGTGAAGAAAGGGAAAAGAAAAAAAAGGAAGAAAAAGAAATGATAAAAAAAATATCTTGACTTTGGTTGATGAACTATCATATCTTGTCCAACTTATCAGTACACATATGATGTTACTATGCTCAATTATTTGGACCCATCCTGCTTCCTACCAATAAAAACACTTAGTCCTTTTTTAATCTCTCTTTCCAGGAGAGGTCCTCTTCAAACCGCAACCATGATCTTCACAAGGTCACAGATAGAAAATTAAAATTGCAGTTAATGTTTCTGCAGGTTTTGATTAGTCTTGTCAGCGCTTAAAAAGTCCAGAATCGATAAGTCGCTTGTCAAGAGGACAATTTAAACATGGCCCATGAAGGTATCGAGCCTGCGATGTTCGCGACGATGTAATCCAACTAACGATACGCAAGTAAGTAAAAAAAGAACAGTTACTGATCAAAATACTCAAGAGTAATTTGTGTAATGTATATGTGTCTCTGTCTCTCTGTCTAACTGATTTGAGGGGCTATTTAAGTGATGCACTAGTGAAAGCATGAGGGCGATGCGAATGAAGCAAGCAATGAAGGGTCATGAGCCTCGTTCCAGCTCTTCCTGTGCAGCCTGCAAGCTGTTGAAGAGGAAGTGCACGTCGACGTGCATCTTTGCGCCGTACTTCAGGTCCGACGAGCCGAAGAAGTTCGCCAAGGTGCACAAGGTGTTTGGGGCGAGCAATGTGAGCAAGATCCTGGTTGAGGTTCCTGAGGAGCAGCGGGAGGACACGGTGAACTCACTCGCTTATGAGGCCGAGGCAAGGCTGCGGGATCCGGTCTACGGGTGCATCGGGGCGATAGCGCTGCTCCAGAGGAAGATGGTTGAGCTGCAACATGATCTAGCCATTGCTCGGGCCCGTCTCGCTCGATATACCGTGCCTGCAGTGAGCACGAGTTCTCCGAGCGTCTTGATGGATGAGAACGTTGGCATGGTGTCTTTTTATGACATGCCTTGCTGCAGTGGAGTGAATGAGAATTTCGGCCAGAGTTCATCACAATTGACCCAAGTCCAACCCATGAATGATTTTGGCCAGTTCCCTTACATCTTTTGACTCTTGTCGCAAGAGAGGTTGGTTGGTCTGTTCCATTTCTTCAAGCCCAGAATAACCTCTCTCTCTCTCTCTCTCTCTCTCTCTCTCTCTCTCTCTGATTTTCTGTGTAATGGCCTGAATTCTGAACAATCACAGCTACTTACAATTTGTGTCCTGCTATGAAAGACACTACCTGCACATGTGCAATTAAGCAGATTTTTCTTGCTTGGTTGGGAAGTATGTTTTTACAGGTGGCATTTCAGTAGATAAAATAAGTTTTGTGGGATTGGAGGTGTTTCAGACATTAGTACAAAGGTTAAAAAGGCAAAGCAATTGATGGAACTGGAAGAGGGGACTTCCTGTAAAAGTTCATCAATCAAGCTGAAGTTGCTTAAAGCTTTGTTGATGACCAGGTTAAAGTTAGAGAGAGAGAGAGAGAGAGAGAGAGAGAGAGACGGTTTGATGCTTCATGTGTATAGGACCGCGATTCCTCTGATAATACATGATCAAGCACGACGGCATAACAAAATTCATATAATCAATCAGATTTAGGGGGATAATGCTTGTTCGTTGGTGTTGTTCTCGTTATAGCTATGTCTTGCAGTTCAAGATTGACTCTGTGAACGGCCAAACCATCTTGGGCAAATTGAGTTAGTGCAAAACTAGGAGCTAGTTCAATGGGATAATAGAGACAGAAAAGTATATATATTAAAAGGCCGAAGTAAGGGACACCTCTTATTTTTGGATTATATTCTTCCCATGAATGACACTTACCTTTCTACTCTGAAATTGGGAACAAAAAATCGGCCTTTTCACAAGCATTTTTAGTACTTTGCAATATCAGTCTAGGGCAAAAAACTTGTGAGACCTAAAACTAAAGGCCAGACATGGAGAGGAAGTAGCTAAGTAAGTTGGGATGAGGATGTGGATGATGATGATCAAAGGACGGGAAGCTATGGTGCAAATGGCCATCATGTGACAACCCCACAG
Source organism: Eucalyptus curtisii (assembly GCA_017140595.1). Taxonomy (NCBI): domain Eukaryota; kingdom Viridiplantae; phylum Streptophyta; class Magnoliopsida; order Myrtales; family Myrtaceae; genus Eucalyptus; species Eucalyptus curtisii. Next base: position 37,988,347 of record CM029500.1, on the reverse strand, counting down.
CGTACCAAAATTTCTCACTTTGCTTTATTTGATGCAATGTGGATCCAAAGATCAAAAGTCTCAGAAGGGAAAGCTCTCCTGTGGCCTGGGGTTGTCAAATCTGAACACCAAAAATAAAATAAAATAAAAAAAATTTGCTCAGCATAATTTTTTCCACCACAACTTCAATGGGACATTAGAAAGAAAGGACCAACAAAACAAGATGCTCCATCATTTCCCCCTGCACTTTGGTTGCCATGATAATACACCGCGAAAAGAAAAGGATGAGCGCACGGGCAGGATTAAGACGGTGGCGCACATTCGGGCTTTTATCTTTAGTGCCCGTATTTTCGTCATTAGTGGGATTTCCGCCGGTGGAGTTTAAGATGCCGGGTTATGTCAGGGCGCATCAATCATGTAATCGATGTGCAGAGTTTTGTCGAAACCTATCTCACTTTTCCCAGCATATGACCTGCTACTACAAGTAGAAATGCATGGAGGAATCATCATGAAAACGTCCTGAGCGATCAAACATCGCGAATTCGCCGAGTTTTGTAGATCCAAAATGCTAACGTGACAGGTCTTACAAGTAGAGATGTTTCACCAAAAGATCTGAATTGGGCGGATGAATGTTTCCCATCATCACCAGTTATCCCTCTAGCTCTGAAGGCCGAACGCAATTGGACAAGAGTCACTGAAACTATACAAAAGGCCCAGGGCCAGATTAGCCAAAAATTGGGCCGGGCTTGGGCCCAAATGAGGAACGCGCAAGCCCAGGAAGCAATCCGCTAGGGTTTCCTTATAAATATCAATCACGTCGCAACAGGCGCTCTCATATCGACCTCGGGCTACTTGCACGGTAGCCAGCGGGAGAAAGCTAGGGTTTTTGACGGCCTAGGAGCGGAGGAACACATCGACTTTTCACCATGAGAGCTAAGGTAAGATGGGATGCGATTTAGGGTTTCGAGAATTTCGATTTTCTTTGCTGTTTCTGCGGTTTGGAAGGTGGGGTTTTGGTGATTGATTAGTTTTTTTTTTTTTTTTTCTTTTTCGACGTTTTTCGTTTTGCTTGGTGGGTGTGACAGTGGAAGAAGAAGCGCATGAGGAGGTTGAAGAGGAAGCGCCGAAAGATGAGGCAGAGATCCAAGTAAAATCCTCGTTGCGCGGCGGTAGGGACGTTGGAGATTCCGGTTTCGTTGTTGGGTTTTTTGTATTTGGTCTTTTTCTTGCATTAAAGTTGAGAACTTTTAAGAATTAGCGTCGGATGTTGAATCTAAATATTTGCTACTATTCTCTGAATCGAATTCCTACTTTGAATCTCACTGCCCCCTTTGCTTGGATTCTCCCTGTCGATGCGTGATATGAAGTGGTTTCTCATGAGCGTGCCATTGCAAGTATATCTGAATGCTAGGGAAGGCTTTGAATATGGTGTCTGCAAAGGGCAAGCTGATTCAGGATTTTGCGTTGCAGATTATTGTTCTTTTGTTAATTAGGATTGTGGGTTGGAAACGCCCGGAATGTATTTGCGACTTGACATGGACGCTTCGGCACTTTCAGTAACGGGACGACAGTTTCGTCGAATTTGAGATGATTGAACTTACCTTTAGATGTTTAGCTTGCTGAGGCAATCCAATATTGTCTTCTTTTCGTGCTGATATGCTTGCCATGGACAATGCATCAAGTGAAGTGGTAATATGTTCCGAATCCCTAGAGAAGCCGACTAAATCTCTCATTTTGTTTTGCTTTGGTTGTGACATTGCAAATGTCAGCAGTGATGAAACATTTTTGTCTTTGCTTCTACCATTTCTGACTTGTCCATGTTGTGTCGAGAGTTATTGAGGATTTATTCTTATGGTGGTGACCTGTTGATAGTGGATTTCTTCGACCAAAAAAATAAAAAAATAGTGGATTTCGTAAGGTAAAGAGGTGCCATCAGCGTGTGTTGCTGCTGTTTTAGGATTTTCACAAGTACTTAGCAAGGGATAGACGATGCTCAAGCAATGGCCAGATAACAAGGGAAAGCACTAATCATCTTCGCCCAAGTTTGTAGGAAACACGCATTAGCACCATCGCGGGAGGTTAGTCTGACATAGGAGGTTATCCACCAAATACTCGTCGCTCATTCTGTATTGCATTGCGCATGACGCCGCCCATGTCTGTAAATTTCGCATTTGTTGACCTTCGAAAGCCAACTATTCATCATCCCTAGCTTAAGTACTCACCGGTAAATTGATTGGAATGAGCTAAACTTAGTGAGCGCAACAAATGCTAGGAGCGACATTTGAATTCCGAATGAATATACCATATCATAACATGATACGACAAAGTTGATACAGAAAAAGAAGCGACACGTTATGTACTTCGTCAAGAGCATGGTTTTGCCATTGTGGTCATATGCAAATAGCTACTCTGATCGTTGCAGTCGCCGCCGCCGTATTTAAAGGAGGATGTGTTTCAGCCGTCTCAACAGAACCCTTAAAACTCGAGATATGCCAAATACACAGTTTCTGTCGACCAAATTTATCAACTGCCACGGAGCGGCAACCCGTATTCACATGTCGTATTCATATTCACTATTCTTATCTTCTCATACTATTATAAAATGCATTGATGTAATTTTATAGTCATACTAGATTCTACCTTGACATAACATCCAGACAAGTATTTACTGGGGCGAGCCAAGTGATTTATTCAATGTTTCTCCTTGAGATAATGCATGTAATTACTGATGATTTTAATGAATTTAATACGCACATGCATTTAAAAACAAGCTAAATGCGTGTGAGATTGCGGAAGGCAGTAACCCGTGCCTCGCATTTTGAAGCAGGCCTCGGTGAAAATATCTGTTCAAGAATCTTATTTCAAATGCAAAATAAAAATGTCTCCATTCTGTTTTTAGAAAGAATGCCTGCTCTACAACTAAATAATAATCATCAATCCAATTTTCCTGCTTATCAATTTGAATCTCTCATAGCTTATGACCACCAATTGAACGTATTGCTCCTCTTACAGTGAGACCAGGGTACGAAGAGTGCGGCGCGGGTGTCTGTCACTCCTTTCCGCGTGCCCCTCATCAATGTCAATCTGATTTACTTTACATCATCAAAACTTTTGCCTTCCGGCTGCCACCTGCCAGAAGAGATGCAGATTTCAATATCACGATGAGAGTGAGAATAATCGTGTGGAAGCATATACAGAGCTGTGATAAGTCAAGCCACAGGGTAATACTAATTTACCATTCTTTAAGTAATTCTTTCAAATGGTGAACTTCGAAGTTAGATTCCAATGTTCTTGAGAGTAGGGGGTTGACCATATCATCTGTAGTAGGGAGTTTATTTTTGCCTCTACTTAGCAATAGTGAATGTAATGTGGCATCTTCCCACGCCCCATCTCAGCCAACGATAATTTTGAAAAGCTGAATGATAGATGTCTTTGATGTCTGACCCAAGGAGGCAATAACCTCATGTCATCGTGTACGTGTCTGTAATTCATGCCATTTTCAGGTTATTGCTTGCTAGATTAACACATAATCTAATAATATGATAAACATCTGCCTTTTCTCTTTAAACTGTGTTAGTGTCCAGTCCAGTATATCGTGCTCATCTCTTGCCAGAATTCATATCTTCACCAGTAACTTTTCTTGTTTTTGCATTGTAGGGTGTTGTTATGCCAAAAATGTTGAACAATGCAAGCATTACATTACTTTATTTACTTAGCATGTCCTTTCTTGCAAGTGCAACACGATCATTCTTTTGTTTTTTCATTTGCTGAAATAAACTATTAAAACAACCATGAACTTGTTTGCCTAAGAAAACATGAGCGCACCTGGTTGAGGATTTGGATGATTTCTGGTATATCAATCGTCATGGTCACGAAAGCGGATAATTCTTCTCACAAAAGCCTTCTCACGGGCATAACTGATGGAGCAGAAAATCATTAATAGCTTAGCATAAATTCGTTAACACACTCAAACAGTAAAAAGCCATGGTGAATAGTTGATAAAAGGAAATAAGAGAAAAGCTTGTCACTTACATGACAAAGGCTGATGTGCAGAAGCAAGTCAACCCAACAAAAAAATGAACTAAAAATGAGGGCCAAAAGTTTTCCTTGTCCAAGAAAAATTTCTCTGAGGTAAGTGTAGCTAAACCAGAAAGCAGCAAAACTGTCGACCCTGAAGGGAAGCACTCATGAAATGAAAAGGATGAAGAATCCTGTGCAAACCGCCAAATCACACATTAAATTAGGATAGTACTTGCCAAGGAAAACAAGCAAAAGATCCAAATTCAATGTCATACCTGGAAATACTTTCTTATGAATCTTGCAGAGTAGATTATCCTCAAAAGCATGTCTTAACCCAATCAAGGAAGTCAAAAATCAAGAACCTCATCTACTTAATCTCTAAGAATCTCAACTCCTGATCTTAAGAAATAACAGCGTTATCAAGTAACAGCAATCCTTAATAAACATCAACAAAAATGGATTAGAACATAGGGGGAAGGAAGGGCTGAAAACAAAGGTAGGGTTTCCTATAAATTTGAAGACAGAGGAAGCATAGGTCGATGTTTGACTTCACAGTTGTCAGATTTTATCTACAATTTGCTTCTTTATCCAAGCAATCTGGCTAAACTATGGAAGACTGACCCAAAAAAAAAAAAAAATCCAGATGAGAGGGGGAAAAAGGATACTCAAAGAATTTGCCATAAGTAAGCCAACTGCGCCTGCTGATTTTATTAACATGATATTTAGCAGCACATATATAGATGAGAACACAAGCAACATATCATTTGAGCGTTTGAGCTGGTTTTCATCCGCAACTGCATGCAGAAATGCCTCCGAAGTTCCTGATTTATAACCAGAAGAGACATGATGTAAGCATCCCCATGATGGCTGAGCCAGACAGTTTGCTTTTCTACAAACTTCAGTTTGCCACAGGAACAAATGACACATTTCAATCACTAGTCGAAAATCACACTGCACCGTATGACACGACCTTATATACTCAACAAACATATAGAACAATATCTCTTTCTGCTCTGATATAAGCTAACCAAATATTTCAGGATAATGAAGCATCCTAATCTATACGGTGACTCGCGGGGTACCACATATAGAATGATTAAGTAGTAGGAACGTCAATCAGTTGGTCCTCTTTGTGGCAACATGACCTGTTCAATTATGCTAGCAATAAAATACCTAAAGGGAGAGGAGAGAGGAGGATGAGCACAATGGGATTATCCTAAATGCTGTCTCATATTATTTTCACTTGCTTTTCACAATGATTATAGATGCAAAAGCAGCAAATCTTAGATCCATATATAAAGGAAAACCATCACTAACCATTCATAGCCAAGAAAAAAATGTAGATGCAGTAGTAGCGGAGGACTGTTGGTGCTTCTCCATCACTCCATTTTCGACCATATAACAACCTTATAAGGGAGTAAGAGTAACTTGGGCCAAAAGCAATAAATATGAGACCTACAAGGCATATAATCATATATAATATCAGAGAGAGAGAGAGAGAGAGAGAGAGAGAGAGCAAATTCAAACAGGATATTGCCACAGGCTTTAACAGCATAAACCGGTTTTAGTATTCCATTTACGTTCGGTCTACTGAGGAACATGAGAAGCATATTATAAAACTTGTATCGTCATTACTATCTTATTCAGACATTCTTAGAACGCATTTAGTAACCATCCTCTTTCCAAGAACAATTTTTTATCGTAAATGATTTTTTCTGATTTTGTTCTCGGGAATAATTTCTGAACAAAAGAGCACGTTTGGTAATTGCATCTATTATTGGGATAGAAATGTGTTTGGTAGAATTCTTAATTTTGTTTTTCTTTTAATTTTTAATACTTTTACTATATTTTTCTCTTTTTTCTTTTTATATTTTTTATTTTTTATTTTCCGTTTTTTCTTCTTTTTCCTCCTCCTTTGTGGCCGGCGACCAGCTGGGCGAGGGCCGGTGAGCTCGCCGAAGCCTTGCTGGGCCAAGGCAGGGCTTCGGCGAGCTCGCCAGAGGCTTGCCCAGCCATGGCAAGCCTTGGCCTCGCTGGTGGCCAGGCGAGGCTCGACCTCACGCCACCTAGGTGAGGCGGAGCCTCGCTGGACCTCGCCCCGTCAGTCATCAGCCACAGCCAGCAACGGCAGCGGTGGCCAGTAGTGCCCGGTGGAAGGAAGACAAAGAACAAGAGAGAAGGAGAAAAGAAAGAAAAAAAATAAAGTTAGGCTTGATTCTTGTTCCAAATTTATTCCCGCGGGAACAAAAATTTTACCAAACGAATTTCTATTCTTTTTTTGCTCCGGGGAACAAAATAATATAAATAACTGTTCCAGGGATAGTTACCAAACAGGGCTTTAAAGTCAGAAATATGTATGATAGTACAGCAAATCACATTGTTTGAGTTTCATGTCAATGACCTATCATTGGCAACAGAAAAAATAGCAAGGCATGAGACAACTAGGTTGTAACATATACTGGAAATCATGTAAAATACATACCAAAAGTGTGCCTTACTCATCAAGGGGCATAAAGCAATATAATTGGTTTGATCAATAGAAAAGCAACATTGCTTTAATTAAAGTCTAACGTTTAATAAAGGAAAATTGCAGAGAACAACAAAGCTAAGAGGTGTATGACTGTAGATAGACACCATTGTGCATATATTCAATGGGCCAACAGGTAGGTCAAGTAAAAGATTCAATTACTGCGTATAAGGCCAGCAGCATTATGCAAGTCTTATTACAATGTCTGCTTTGATGCACATAGATCAGATAATAAAGCAATAACAAATTCTCGATCATGTCTGAGAACATACAGATAAATGGAATGAAGTAACTTTTTAACAGCTTCACTCTTTAATAAGCACAATCTGACCATGAAAGTACATGCTAATCATAAAGGGAAATAGAAATCATAGCTCCGAAGACATTGATAAGAAATTATATTCAGAATGGTAAGTGATTGTATGTTTCTGGCGTTCCTCAGCCTTGCACATATAGTATTACATGGCAGCCTTTATTGAGAGTCTTAATTTATATGTGGAAACAGAGGGTTGAGAATAAGAAATTCCCAAATAGAACAAATTAAACTAAGTGAAACATACCTATCAACATGACAAGCTTAAGGGCCTCTGTAAGACTTCTTCCTATCTTCCGACTTCTGTCTGGACTTTGTCCTATAAGGACATAAAACAATAAAATAAAAAGAAGATGTTGAAAATAAAGTAGATGATGGCATATAAACATGACATCAAGATATAGCGTATGACTGGAATGCAAGTCGTGCCTCTTGCTCCAAGAATAAACATATTAGAAAACTTCAGAACCATATCAGTAATCATCCCTCATGATACAGAAAAGATTAAAAAAAGAAAAAGAAAAAAAGACGTAGTTCTACCACCATACTATGCATGACTTGCTTGAAAGAGCCTTCCACAAAGCCTAAAGTAATCTAAACATGCACGCATGCACATGCAGACAGTACTGTAGTTTTCACGCCTCCCAGGAAGATGCCTTCAGACAAAGCTTAAAATACATCTCTCTGAGTTTGCCAAAAGCATGCAAGGTCACATACGTCACCACTTCCATGGATTTCCAATAACCAGCCCTAAGTAGTTTCTGTTAACTTGTATCCACCCAATTCTTGCTATATCTTGAAGGAAAAACTTCCCTCCATGGTCATGCCACATCTCAATACACATACCAGATAATACAGGGGAAATGTGGGAAAAGATCCATGTTGCAATTAGAGGGAAAGCCTTGGTTATGGTTGTTATGTGGTTGGTCATGTTTGAATGTAACAGATGCAAAAGACCTCCCAGTAATAGCAACATCAATATCCTTTATTCTCATCAATATGAAGTGTTAATCAACACAAGGTGAAATCGCAACAGATGCAACGATATCGATTTACAGGACAGATAGCCAGATAGATCTGTGGTCATGCTTTTTTTCTGCATGGCATGACAAATTCTATTCACCCAGAGGCAGTGTTTCTTCATAGTCTCACCAAAATACAAAACTCCTATGGAATTTAAAAGACCATTTCAGTCACAGATTCTATGGAAACGAATTGCTATTCAACTAGTCAGCTCGAGCAAAACCAAAAGGTGTCATGGCTATATAAAGAAAAATGGAACCAACATAAGATAGATATCTTTACATCTAATGAAAAAGGACAAACAAAGTGAAAAGAGAAATAAACCTGATGCGGACCTTGCAAATGCTGTATACGAACTTTCTTCAAAGGGAAGGAACACCAGCCTCACCACAAGGCTCCCTGGTAGTCATTCAAATCAACAACTAAAGTATTCTCAAATATAAAGCACAGGAAAAAGCAAGTTCAATGACCAATTCATGCGATTAGAGAATGACCATTTACATAACATCCAAGTGCATAGAAAGGTTACTAGCTATACACAAGAACATTGTACTAAAGGCCTTACCTAGTTTGTCTACTAGCCCATATACAGCTTGATTATATGGTGTATCAAACCATACAAGAACCATCTTTTCTCCCTCTTGAAGAATCAACTTGCGGAAGGACTGAAAAGTGAATATCATGGACATATTGGCAAGCTGGCCATCAAGGTGTGCCTTACCGCCTACTCTGCATAAGCATAACTACCAGCTAAATCATCCTCACAGCATAAGAAGACAGGAGGAGCAAAGCAGGATATATGAAGGCAAAAAGTTGCATCCAATATGAGAGTAACATGGACAGAAATAGATTGATACCTGAAAGGAAAAAGATCAGAACTCTTGAATGAACTTGAGAGAAGGTAAAAACCCCAGTAACCAAAGAAGAAGCAAGCTCCATAAGCAACCTGTGACAATGCAAATACGATCCCCTTTTCCTGCAGAATCAATTAAAAGAGCTCCTTTGAGTAAAGGACAAGCAACGATTATTGTGATATACTGAGAATCCACAGTTATGTTCATATTCTGAAATCCACATTACCATTTGCTAAACCCAAAGGAAAAAGGCAGAACCTAAATTTGGATCAACCTCCCTATTTGATTCCTATATTGCAGAGTTGATCAAACCAGAATGTGATACATAAATAACTGCTCATTAAAGTTTTTGATCAGATGAAGTATTTCGACAGCAAAGCATCTCAAAATTTAATGGTTTGGACCAACTATCCCCATTGAAGATGTAGGATAGGCAGAAGACACATGAATTCACAAACTGAAGTATACTAAATAGCATAACAAGCAGAAGCAACCAGCCCAACAGCAAGTTAGATATCTTTTATTTGCCCAAGAGTTTTCATAACCAGTAGCCAAAAACTTTACCATGTTAGTTTGCTTAACAATGAGTATATACATTGTTAAGCAACGTAAGAATGTTGCTGCTGTCTCCACCAATAACCGTAATTTAAGCAGAAGCAGGTTCTGGGAGAGGATATAGAAAGGCTCAGCCAAGAGTTCCAACATACATCCAAAACCTGCATGGCAATGCTATTGTCATGGCAAGAATTGTTTAAAGCATCAGAAAAGTACATAAGACAAAAAGAAAACTGAAGATTAGAACAAATACTTCTGAAAAAGCATCTCGCTGATATGATCTGATTGGAACAAATCATGTGGAGCCAAAAGTCTAATAAGGACAGCAAATTACCATTTATAAGAATAGCATGTGCATATGGGTCAGAAAAACTTAGTTCCTGCCACCAGAAGATAATAGAACAGGCTGCAGCAGTCATGGCTAGTCCAAGTGGTATAGTCATCCAAGCAACTTTCAATAGCTTTGTAACATTTTCTCCCCCTGAAGCTCCATTGCTATAGCATCACAAGACATTATATGTAAGTATTTATCTATAACTTGAAAAACTATTGAGTCGGAAACAGAACCGTGAAGCACAAACTTCAAAAAGTAATGCAGATAAACATCAGGGTCTACACTTTTTGACTTGTAACCTACATAAATCCCACATATCATTTCATTTGTACTACTACCACACGCCTACAGATGACTTGTTTTACTTTGGATATATAGAGGATTAGATTCAGGCAACAATCGTCCAGAAGAAAGCTATAGAGGTTTTGATGGAGCACAAACTTAAGAAAACACAGGTAGCAAAGACAAACTAAACAGCAGCCTCCAGAAGTCCAACAAGAGATAAGACTATATAAAACTAGCTCCAGTCACTAGGCCAGCAAACCAGAGAAAATTCAATTGACAATTGTAAATGGACATTAAATATGTGAATCTGAAATGAGAATTTTTTGAAGGATAATATAACAGTAGATAGCACTAGGTGGCATTATTTATTTTTTTCAATAGATCCAAAACACCTAACTGGAAGAAGTTTGCATATTTACTGATGATGTCTCCCCTACAATATACAAACATAGACATAACTTAGCAAGTAATCATTAAACTTGAACACAAATCCAATAGTACCAATTCCTTCAAGCATGTTTGCCAAGTAGTATATACACAACGTCAAAATGATAGAAAGTCTAACAACACAACTGTCACCAATATGCATACATGAAAGAGCAAGAAGAAGCACCATTGAATGTCAGCTCGCATGCATGCTCGACGAAATCCCTCCCGACTAAGGAACAGCACACAGGTGACAAAAAGATGAAATTTTACTGCGTAGAGCTGCATTAATAACGACAAAGAAATTTCAGTCCAATCTACAAAGACACAGAGCAGAAGATCATAACATGACACAATATGACATATTGAAAGATCTCATCTATGTAAAGTCAAAATAAGTCTAGATAGTACAGGATGTGAGATTAGAAGGACCCAGCATCAGGGGATGAGGATTAACTGCTAAAATTCCATTAAGCACTTAAAACCAGCATCGGACCTTCATACTTCATAAGAGGGTCTCGCGCTCATATGCAAACTCAGACATTCTAGAAGAATGAAGAATAGTCAGTCACCAAGAAACTCCCGGCGAACACTAATTTCCCATTCCATGATGCCAGAAGGCAAACTAAAGCGTGCATATACTAAACTATTTCATGTCTAAAGTTTTACCAGCTAATAAACAACACCTGAGAATGCAGCATCAATCAACATTTCAACAATTAAGAAAGGAAATAATAAAAGGCCAGAACCATGAAAAAAGAAAACAGCAGTCGAGTACCGCGTAATCGTCTTCAGTGAGATGCCGCACTATCCACGTATTGAACAGAAAAGGGATTCCCCTGGCCAAAAACTGCGTAGCTGATGCCCACCATTATTTTCCGGAAAACCAAGAGAAAAGAAACCAACTTTCTCAGCAAAAGAAAACACACCACTACCGAAATCCGATGAAACAACGCATCAAAAAGCTACCAAATTTGAGAAGACATTGGAAGTGAAAAGATCAAAGGATCCGGCACTAACCCAATAAGTACTTGAAAGTATGAGAGAGACTGCTGCTCCGATCGTCAGCCATCTCAAAAGCCTGAATTGCAGCGAACTCGGGAGGATTAACGTGGCATCGATCGCATCATTGTAAAGCCCTGTTTGGCACGTGAAAAACCTTCAAGTTTCTATTTTGACTTCCACAATTGCCATTGAAGAAGCCGTTCGACAAGGACTTTCAAACCGGCGCACGGCGTCACGAATCGAGCAGCAACTTCCAGACGGATCGGACGGGACGGGCGGATCTTTTAGCCGCGGAGCAACGGCCTCGGCGCGTCGCTGTCCACTGCCAAGCGCGTCGACCAACGCAAGACTCCGCTCAATTTCCCCCTCCGGAGCTTCGCTGCCGATGAGAGGAGCTTCGAATGGCTGAGAATCGCGGCCTCACTGCGGACGGGGTGAGCTCGTCGGAGTCGGAGTCGTCGCTCGTCGGAGGCGTTGCGGTGAGAGGGAGCGCCGACTTGGCTGCGACAGGAGCTGATCTCGTGATTACGAAACGTAATTTTTTTTTTTTTTTTTTAATTTATCACGAAATGTATTTCACTTTTTTAAATGGGAAAATGATACGAATAAGACCTAAATTTTAACCCGAAAAGTTACACTGAATTTTTAATTTTAATATGGTTTATGAATTAATGATAAATATTCAAGGTAATTGTTTTAAATAAAAAAATTGTTCTGACAATACAGATTATTATATACTAAGTTGATTTTTTTAAAAATAATCAATTGACTTATTTTTATTTTTCTATTTTAGATTAAAAAAATTGAGCAACAATATATCCATCGTTATTTGATAATGTTGATTATTTTATCCCGATTTGAAATGAATACTTTACGTGAATAATCAATGTATAATTTTTCTTCTATCCATAATCCAAACTTAAAAGATTTAAAATCATATCGATTGATTTTGTTAACTTGAATTAATCGAATGACAACATTATACATTTCATATAGTTTCAATACTGACTTGAACATTTTGTCAATAATTCAAAGACCATTATAAACATATTAAAAATTTAAGAATCACACTATATGTTACCTCAGAGTTTAGAAATTATTTGTCTCCGTTTTTTTCTTCTCTAATTGAACCCCCCTTATTTTTATGTTTCGGGCCCGTTCCATTTTATACCTGAAACCCGAATCAAACCACTGAAAATTACGGTTTTCTCAACACCCGAACCAAAACCCGGCCGGTTTGAATTGGTCACCAAATTTCGGGTTGGTTTTTGCGCCCATCGGGTAATTTGGAAATCCCTTCTACCGGTCAGTCGGTTGGGCCAAAAGTCTACTAGAATCGAGCTCTAAAGCTGAATGAAATTGAAGTTCATCTAAAATTGAATTTGGAATTTGCTTGACTAATGAATTAGGAAAAAAAAACCAAAGGGTCATCTTCGGAAATTATCATTCTTTCCTATTGATAATTGGTTATTGATTCTAGCCGACTTTCTTATTGGAAAGAAGAGGTTAGAATCAGAAGCAGTTTAGTCATCTCACCAAGGCAATGTCATAGTTAACCTCAAACTCGAGACATGCCCGAAAATGAAATGAAGAGAATAACACAAAAAAAGAAGTCTCCCGTACCATTCATCAACCATGGAGCCGCATCAAATTGGAACATGAACTCGATACATCAAAACTATACAAGGCATTTTACTTTCCATTAGCAAGAGAGAACATCAGCTACTCCCAAGGAAGCGTCGTGTGGTCCCTTGGAGCATCACAGATGGGAGATCAATGAATGATTATGTAAAAGAAATGACAACTTTGTTGTGACCTTGTCAAAGATAGTCGCCTTTACTCTATTCCTTAGATCAGCCGCCATGTTATCAGACCTAGGAGCACCCGTCTTCTGGTGAACAAAAGCAAGGAAAAATCCAACGGCTCCTTTGTACCTAAAGCTACAACTAAGCGTCTTGCTCACGGTTACAAGATAACGTGTTTAAGAAGATGAAGTACCAATTACTGGCCGAATTGCAGTCTTGAAGTCTTCATAAAATCTTTGCTCAGAAAATCTGCTCGCTCGCTTCCTCGCCGCTGCAGCCATATTGACTCTCTCAGATTCTGGCATCCTCATGATTTTCAGGATGGCATCAGCATATTCTTCAACATTTTGGGCAAGAAATCCAGTTTGCTGTCCATCTTCTTCTAAAACAATGTCCATCTTTGGGCCAGCGGACTTATGAGCTGGACAAAAAGCAGTCATTCAATGTGCATGAAGACAGGCCAGGGAATTCGTTTCTAGTCTAAAGTGATTAAATCTATACCGATCGGGATGGCTCCAGCAGCCATATACTCCACCACGCTTATTCCAAAATGCTCATCCGTCATAGAATGCAGTCCTGCAGTTGCACCTGCTAAAAGTTTTACCAAATCCCTGCCAAGTAAGGAAGCTGTCAAAACCAAAGTCTAGTGGATAGTTCATACTTATCAACTGCGACATAAGACATGAGCCAAATCAATAATTACATATATGGAGGAAATGATCAATTGAACCCAAAAAAAGAAATATTCAGATGAAAACCAACTTAGCATTTAACTTTTTTCCAGTTATTAGCACTACTGTTTAGCAAAATGCCCATCAGTCAAGTATCGGATAATATATTCCTCACCATCACAGAGAAACCGAGTTATATTAAGAGAATCCCGTTGTATGTTGCGTGGACATTCTTCTTAACATCACTTAATGCAAGCAGTTCCAGGGTATGCCTCTCAATCTTACCCTTTCTATTTCCATGTCAAACATACACATCTAAATTGAGCCATAGTAAAGAACTGATTCATACAAGAACGAAAGTAATTTTGAACTCGGGTTCACAAATATAAAAGAGATTGGTGAGAGTGGGCTCTATAAGCTCTTGGCCCATCTAGTGTGCTCAAGTGGGCTTCCGCCGGTAAGCCCACTTACACTTTTGTCCTCTCTCATCTTCACTTTACTTATTGCTAAGAGCCAACGGTTAAATCAAATCAAGTTCATGCATTTCTCTTACATCATAGCTTCTTACTGAGAGCTCGAAACAACATACTGCTCCGCATGAAAAGGTCTAAGCGAGAAGCTCATAGCAGTCTTCATTAGATATCATTATGTGGAGATACCCCCAAAATATTGGTTATATCATCCAGATGTTGTTTGTGATCTACCATATGGCAAAGTCAATCCATTCTCCAGAATAAAGCAATGAAAAAATTAGGCCTAATTGGGCTCTTAGTGGCACAGACCTGTACATTACGTTCTTATGGAACTCCACATCCCTTTCAACTTTTAGTTCAACTGCTCTGATTTTCAAACTCTCTAGCCTATCTTCATCTGACTTATTCCGACAACTTCCCACAAATTGGAGCTTAGGCCTTGGCATGTCTTCATCTAATTTTCTGATAGCAAGCTCGAATGCCTCAAGTTGAAGAACGTGTGCCTGAGATACGACAATCAAGCTTAAAGCATACGCACTAAGTTAGCAAGGGCCCATGTGAGCCACTAAAATGATGGCTACCTCGTTGTTATAAGGTTGGTATAAATGTTCCCACCTTCTCTGGACGAAACTGGGCTACAGAAATGAAAGTTGGTGCAGTAACTGGTCTTTCCAAGGGAAGCGCCTGCTTCAACGAAAATGATTTAGGAAATGAAATATCCACTACAACATGTTACGCAAATTGAAATGGAGAAAGCTTAACAACAGAAAAACCAAAGCAGATTATTGATAATAGAAACTGCTTATAGATCATAAGTAGAACACACAAAACAAGAATTAGCTAGCTAGAGAAAAGAATACACGTAGACTACCATAAAAATTAAAATGCAAAGTTACACTGTTAACTGGTCAAGTAGTTACAAAAGCAGTATGAATAAAATGGGTAAATCATTTCCCAATTTGATAAGGGGAGGACATGACATGCTGAGACTAAAAGCAGGAAAAAAAAGGAGCAGGAGGGCATAACAGCTGGATGTTGATATTTGCAGTTTGTCCATTTGTAGCAAGACCGAGCTAACTTTCTCCTATAACTCATTTCCATTGGCGTGGCTATGTCAACGTATCCGGTGTACAGTTAATGTGAGGATACATAAGTCCAAGTTAGTCTGACCCGCACACTTGAGAGAGAGAGAGAGAGAGGTCCCAGAAATTTGATAAAGAACAATATCAGCACAACAAACCTGCAGTCCTGATGTATCACATGGAGGATAAACTCGCTTAGTTCGATCAGGAATTCTCCAAAGCTTCTCAATATGCGACTTTGTCCATGAAGAATTAACCATTGCAAGATGTGTGCAGGACCCAACAAACCCGTACAACCAGCTAAAAATTGTGTAATATATGATTTTACATCTGGATAGCCAAACACTGTCCAAAAGGAGAGATTTACATCAGAATTGAATATAACAGAGAACATAAAAAACCACACATATATTTTCTATGCATGAATTACACCAATGTTCAGATATCAGAAATCTCACACTAGACCACCACATGACTGTCAGATTTTAAAAGGAGAGGTGCCAATGATACAACAAGCAAGTGCACATAATTGAGGGAGACAAGGTAGTGATATGGAGTTTCGGAACAAAGGGACAAGAGGAGAACCATCATGTTTAAGAAGTTCTATAGAACATCTAGAACAGAAGCGCACACAGATAAATAAAAAACCAACTGATTAGATCCTATACCTCTGAGCTATCGAAGCTTTGTTATTATAGGTAGAAGCTCGCTGGCGAACACGAGATAGCATGTCCATGCTGATAGTAGGGTAATGAGTGTAGCACAAAACTTTGCATCCAAAAATTCGTGCAACAGGATACGTAAAAGCATATCCACTGGTGTCAAAATAGAACAGTGGAGTATACTTGCACAACGCTTCCCACGAAAGATACATGGAACCAAGACTTTGGCCGATCATAGTAAAACGTGGGTAAGTAGTTTCCTCGACCCACTTCCTCTTCCACAGATGGACAGCCTGAGGATTCGAGCATAAGTAACAAGAGAATACTGTCAGAGCTTACCAATTTCAAAAAATCTCTAGGAGAATCCCATCAGGCACTCATGACAAAAAAAGATGAAAATTTGCCAGCACTACAGGCTAGCATCATCACCTCTTTAAGATATGTGTTCATCTCTCACGCAAATGATGTCCTATGCAAAATTCCCCGTGCATTTCACGCCATTGCTTATCACGAGGTAAGTTAGAGACGCAGTCCTCAAGTAACACTATAAGCTTTTTTCCATTCAAAGACCGAAGGGAACTCATTATGTCTACAGCCTACGATCCTTGACAAGAGCTAAGAAAGCCGTATAAGGAAAATGGTGAATGCACTATCTGACATTCAACTCCAACCTCGCATGCTTATATCGGCAAGACATTTCAAGAACCAAAAAGCACAGCTCCTCAATCAAACCATCAATTGAGATTCTCCACTCACTGATTTAAAGCACATGATACGAATTAAAACTCCTCCTATTGACGTGCGACGTGGTTCGAACAAAATAGGAATAGCTCAAACAATAAGCTCAGCAACTGGAGAAAAAAAAAAAAAGAATTGAACCTTAGGAGGACGAAGCAGCTTGACTCCAAACCGATCGACCGCGCGGGCCGTCAAGCTATCGGGAGACGCGTCGTGATCGCCGGTGAAGACGACGCAGTCGAGATCGGGGCGCTCCTCCTGCACGGCCTTGACGGCGCACCACAGCACCCTCTCCCCTCCGCCGCCGTCGTTGGTGTACGGGTGGAAGAACCCGACGGCTCGCTTCCGGCTCGCGCGGCAGGAGGCGACGCGCGAAGCGAAGAGGAGAGCGAGGGACGGGACGAGGCCGGCGATCAGAGCCCAGACGAGGACGGCGATCGCCATCGGGAGGAGATGGCGGACCGACTCTCTCTTCGGGGGAGGCGGAGGTGCGCGAGGGGGGCGACGGTCCAGTGAAGACACCGAGGGAGATGGAGAAGGAGAGTATATGCCTTTTGGCGGAGGAAACGCCGGGCGAGGATAGAACCTCGATCGCGAAATTGGATTACAGACTTTCGCCGCGACGACGATACGAAGACCAAGACCAAGACCAAGAGGAAGAAGAAGAAGATGATGATCTGAATGTAAGCATCGAGGAGTAGTCTTCAATCCTTGCGTGCGATTGTCGAGTGCCAAATAGCCCTTTAACAGTAAATTCATCAAGTATTTAAGCCAAATTCCCGGAAAGAGAAACCCTCCAATTTTATACCCACTCCTCCGATTCTGGCCCAAACATTTTTTTACCTAAAAAACAATCATCGACTTTATCCTAATTCTATATCTGTCCCGCTTTTTAAAAACGCCATGATTTCTTCAAAATTATCAACATCAAAGAGGCTAGGCTGATGTAATCTCGATGACAAACTCATGAAGGTTTGCACCCATTTTTAAACAAAAAAATAAAATATTGAACCTAAAGTTGAGACTTTTTAAAAAATTAAACTTGAATAATTCGCGTCTTGTATGATTATCACATGCCAAATACCCACTTAATAATAGATTCATCAACTATTTCATGTAGCAATCACACAACCAAAGATGTACATAGTAATTTCTCCATTTACCAAATGTGATTCAAGTAGTAATTAAAATGCGCTTAGAAAAAGGACTTAGAAATTTACATCATAATGCAAAAATAGACAAATGGAGAAGCCAACGAAATGAGCATACACAATCCTTTCATAATCAAACGCACGAAAAAGAAAAAAAATATAATTAAATTGAGCCAAAATCATCGCAAGACATGGAATCACAACTTTAAAGACATCGTAACTTGAACATTCAATTTCAAACGTGGTTAAAACAAGAACCAAAGCTTTGAGGATTCAATTTCAAACGTGGTTAAAACAAGAACAAAGCTTTGAGGATTCAATTTCAAACGTGGTTAAAACAAGAACCAAAGCTTTGAGGGTACGTCTGTTTGGTGAAAAATAAATAATTTATAAGATATTTTTCTAAATTAAATCGCTTGCATCACTTACAAAAAAAAATTGAATATGTGAAAAAAGAATTGTCAAGATGTTTAGACACAAATTATTATCATTAACAAAAATACTTTTTATTGACTAATTGTTTCAAACAATACATACTATTATTTTTTTTTAAATGATTTTTTCTACGTAATAAACTGAGCACAACAAACAGAGCATAAGGCATGAACCGCTTTCAAGTCCTCAAACGATCATCAGAACAGAAGTCCCATATATATACACCAAAAGCAGCTCCTTTTGCGGCCAAATACTGAAACCACCTCAAGTGAAGAAGCACTCGAATTCCAATAAAAGCAGAATCGACAAAGTAAGAAACAAGCATGCTAACATATATCTTCCCGCACTGGGATTCAGTCTATATATCTTCATGTATTTTACTATTGTTTTCTCAATAGACACCGACAAGATCACTAGAATACAAGCAAATCCTCTTCCCCTGACACTCTACAACAGCAAAACAATGCCGCTTCCTATCCAAAAACAATTGAGTGTTACAACAATTACCCAACAGGCCTATGAAAGATACAAAAACTCGAGACAGTTATTGCGCAGCACCCCAGCTACGTCCACCCAAAGCAATAACGAAAACTTCGAGTCCACAAAGTCATGTGACGCTACTGCTATCAAAGAAACGAATAGCAAGGTCCATCTTCCCTGAATTTAGTAGCTTCCCATAGGCGGCATGCCAAACGGTGGCATCATCCCCATCCCACCCATTGGTGGTGGGGGAGCAAAACCTGCTCCCATCCCCCCCATCCCCGGTCCTCCCATACCAGGCATTGGGGGTGCAGGCAAAGCTAAAGGCAGCAACTGAGCATACATGTTCTGCCAAGGGAAAAATGCAGTCGAATGAGTAATTTGTTCGTCATATACTCAAGCAACAAACAAAAAACAAGGTTTTGGGGCAATAACTATTTTAGTCTTAAAAGTAACAACCGAGTGGTTAAACAAAGAGCTGGTTGCTATAAGCAAAGCTCACACTAGCATTTCAACATGTAGCTAGTGAACTACACAAAACGGCATACGCCAAGTACTTTTTAACTCGATATAATGCGAAGACCGAAGACTAATTACCTGCTGTGCAATGACATCCTTCTCTTCCTTCTCTTTCGTCTTTACTTCATTTTGAGCTTCAATCTTGTCCTTCACAAGCTCATCAACTTTGCTAGTGTACTCACGGATGAACTGTGAGAAGAATAAATTCACATATCAATAGTGAGCTACATTCATTCATGCATTTTCAGAGTAACTATAACAGTACAACAATGTCATCACCTGAAGCAGATATGGGAAAGCAAAATCAATCATATTGTTCATCCAGGCGAGTTCAAGCACAATGTCTGCCCTGATTAAATCGTAACAGACAAAGAGGCACGAAGCAAAGCATTCCTTCTTTCCCTGCACAGATCAAGGAGAAAAAATCAATATTGCACCAGGACTGGATAAACACATGCACACATTTCCAAACATTAAGGGAGGAGACCGGGACTAAAAACAAAATAATGCAAAACCAAAAGATCAAAACAAAGAGTATCCAGTTGGATACATGTTGATCATCTTCCTATCCAAAGAGACACCTTGTTCAACCATGTCTGTCTCAGATCCACGAAGCCATCACACCACCAGTGCTAAAGTGTTAGACCAATAAACAACCGTATATGAATGCAAATGTACAGATGACAACCACATATTCTTCTGCTGCAGACTCCAAAAAGAGACAGCACTTAAAAGACATCTCCATGCATTACTACAAGCAAAGAATTTCAACTTAACATAGTTTCACATAAATTGGCAAATTAATCTCAGCCAGCTAGGAACCTCTAGACAATTAATTCCTATCTGCAGAAAGCACTCCCACTCAGACAACAGAGGATTTATTTGCAAAAGAAGTACCTTTTCAATGAAATAAACAAGCAACTCTTCTGCTAGTTCACGGTCACCAGACTGAGATGCTGTTTCCATGGCATCTTTGTAAAGGTTATCTTTTTTGGACAATGCGATTGACTGCTTCCATCTACCAGCCTTCTTGTAGATATAAGCAGCAACACGTCTCATCTCAAGAAGCTCATGTTTCTCAATCTGCTCAAGGTAAAACAGCACTTGTAAATAAATAAGAATATACCCAAATGTAAAAGCCCACGGCAAAGGAATGTTGTATAACCTTCTGCGCAAGGCCTATCTGATCAAAGTTATCATGCAAATCAATAGATTCACGCAATCTGTCATAATCTTCCTCTTCTACATAGATCTCATTCAGAGCTTCATTAACAGCAGAAACATTGTTGCTCTGTACTGCAATCATGTAAGGCTTGACAAGCCGCAGGTGACCAGCCTGAAATTGAGCGTACACGATCATTTACCCACAAAGTTAGAACAAGCAAAACAAAAGCGAGGCCAAGATACAGCTTCAAAGTTGCATGTAAAACCTTTCGCATAATGTCAACAACACGTGTATGCTCCACACGAAGCGCAAGCACATTGAGAACATCGTTGATTAAATCAGGATGTTCTTGCAAATAGAAGTGCACGGCCTTGTAGTAGAGTTCAACATTGGCAACTTTGACGACCACATCTTTAAACTGCATGTGATCCCATGCTTCAGGAGAATGGTTCATTATGGTCGTTGCTGCATTGTCGAACTCGTCGTATTGGATGTATAAGTAAGTGAGCTCTTTCCAATGCTGCTGCTCATCACAAGCTCGTATAAGCTTGGGAATATTGAGCCGAGTGGCAAACAGCTTAATGTGCTCCATGAGCTTCTCCGGACGGTATCTTGCATAAAGGACACCTAACTCGGTAAAAATACCCATATGCGCACGTTCCAATCCCAGACCACTCTCCATGAGAGAGATAAGCTCGTTAAAGTATCCTCTGTTCTGGTAATATTCACTGACTTCTTCCAAATCATCCACCTGCAGCATTCACATAGGCAAATTCGAGTGAATATGGGCTGGGAGATGCGAATGATGCAGTCAACTGAAGTAGCAAGAAGCATGCTATATGTCCATCCGGAAAGCATGTAAAGAGGCAACCCAAGTGCAAATTTCCAGTTTACCAACTCTCTTAGTTTCTTCCTGTCAAAAATGTTCTATGCGGAGAGCTAGAAAAAGAAGAAAGAAAGATGACTAAGTTGTCTATGAATGAACACAGAATCAATAAATCACCTGTATGATGATGTTGAGACCACACATTTGCGCCAAGCGGAACTCCTCCGCATCAACACAGGCGAAGCAAACTTCCTTCCATGTCTTTGCACTATTGGCCTTTCGAGCTGCATCAACAGCTCCCTGGAATTGTCTCAGCTTCACAAGTGTGCTGGCCAACTTTGCCCAGTTAGAAATAAAGGCAAAAATGATTTTGGCAGCTTCGTATAAGCCTTCATCATACAAGCGATCACCAACATTTTGAAGATTGGCGACATTTGGCATCAGGATGAATTCCTCAATCTCACCCAATCTATCAATCTTGGCATATGCAAATATGAGCTCACCATCCACCTTGGGTTCTTTCGTCTTTTGCCTCACCATCAGAAGGTACTTCACTAAGTCATGATAGACATTAGCATTCTCAGCGGCACGAATAACATCCAAAAACTGAGTGGCATCATCTGCACGGATAAATGACTCAATAGCATCACTGACAAGACCCTCCCTTAGTTGGGCCTTGCCTACCTGACTCCAAACAGCCTCTTCCTCAACCCTAAATGCAAACTCAACCGCTCGCTCGATGCTTTGAATATTATCCAGTAAGACATTTACAGCCTGGACATTCAAATTGAACTTCTTGAAAATTGCAAAAGCTTCCTCATAAAGTTGGGCTTCCACAGCTACTTCCCCAACCGCAGGTCCATCAAAGTTATCCAGTCTATTTACATAATCCATAACTCTGGATGGATCTGCCTTGATGGCCGTCAAGATAAGCAAGTTCTGCAAGTTGAAGTTCCCACTAAAAGCAGAATTCTGAAGCACAATCTTCTCAAGAAGCTCAATCAGTTCATGAGGAAGATCAGCCGTCATGAAAGCTTTGACGGCTGCAGAAACTTGTTCTGGGCTCTTGCTCTCAGGCAAAGCCGTAGAGACAACCTGATCAATTAGCTGTCTCCTATAAGAGTTCTCAGGGTCCAGAACTTTCTCCCAAAGATCACCATCCATCCTTTCAACTACATACCTATGATAATGAGATGAAGTTAACAAAGAAACAGATGATTCTATCAATGATAATCAAATTTGTGACATGAAGCATGTGTCAAACCTGGCTTGTAATTTGAACAGGGAATTTTTATTGGTCACATTGATAAGTTCATCATCACATTGGCCCCTCCTGTAAGCCACAACCGCAAGAGTAGGATCGCGTTTCTCACAATATTTACCCACAACACGTGAATCATAGTATGGGTTGGTTGTGAGAAAATGCTCCGGATTGTTGTTACTTTCAATGATGATTTTACCCAAAGCATTGTGGACATGTACATCTTGGCTTCCCTCACTCACGAGATGCTCCAAAAACTGAGTGAGCAAACGGAGTCGATTCCTGCAAACCAGATCCCACACATGAGAACAGTAATTTGATCAGAAGCTCGTAAAGATGATAAACCATCACAGAACTGGAGCATCAGAGAGCCAGAGCAAGAAAGAGGCGAATCCACACCTCTTTTCACACTCATCAACAAGAGGCTCCACTGGTAGCAAAGATCGAACAGAAAGAATTAAGCCTTTTATGAAATCTTCTGGGCATTCATCATCTATCAGCTGCCCCACTACCAAAGGAGCATTTCCAGGGTTGACCTACCAAGAGAGGAAAACAATCTTAGAAACTATACAAAAAGTGAATGCAGAAAGTCGATGCTGGAAGTCATAAGACCTCGTACCTTCTGGACATAACCCTCAATATATCGAAGCATGTTATTTGAGTAAAGATAATGTGTGAGATCAGGCACAAAGCCAAAACGATCACAAACATTAATTAGTGGCCGTGCATCAGGAAGCTTGGCCTCCATCAGGAAATTTTTAGTCTTTTCAGGGTCATAGAAATTTGACTCTCTAGTCACACGTTCCACCTCTTTAATTTGTCCAGTTTTAGCAGCAGCCTCAATGTACTTGAAGTGAATGTCAGGATCCTCACTGGCACAAATGACAAGAAAGTAGAGAGCTTCATCCAAAATACCAACACAGCAGTTTTAAGTGAACTATGAACAAATAACAGGGAAATATATCCCTCACTAACCTGGAGCTCAAGTACGAGCCTAGGAAAAAATACAACCCCTCATACGACTTGAATTGTTCAAAAATCTTTATGCATGCATCAACACCCAACTGCTCACAATATTCCTTCGCAACCTGTACACATATCTTTCATGTAGTTACTGAAATGGGAGAGGAGAAACTTAAGAAGAAAAGGAAAGATACAACACCTGTACGATAATCTGAAGATTGCCCCTCAGATTGACCATCAAAAGGTCCTTCATGCACTCCAAAGCCCACTCTCGCGATAGTGTACCAAAAAACTCAACAAGTGACTGCAGGTAATCCCAAAATATTAGGCCCAATTTCAGAGTACCCACCATAAAAAAAGGAAACAAAAAAAAAAATGCAAACCTGTGGCTCGATAGCATGTGTGTTCACAATGACACGTTTGATATCTGGCAGCTCAGTATAGTGCTGTAAGATAATAGATAGTCAACATCAGAATAACCGAATTTCACATATTACACGAGATTAACACAGAAATCTCAGGATATATACCTGAAGGGCCCTAACAAATAGACCTGCTTTTTCACAAAGTTGGGCAATTCGAGGACGATCATAGTGACTGAACATGCCATTAGCCAAGATGGCATCAGCTACATTTGGAAAAGTGACCAGATTGATTTCAAGAACCTATGATATTGAAGCCTTGTTAGTGACAAAAGTCACAAATATATTCATATAAAACTACAGAGTATCCTTGGTACTGATATTATCAATTACCTTTGTCTGAAGAAAAGCATGTTCTGGCAAATTTGGTTTTAGTACATCTAACAAGAATGCAGTCGCTTCTCGAATCAAATTCCTCTGCACGTGCCAGATGGAATCAGACATATTACATGCTTATGCACAAAAATGAATATGACTATTTACCAAAAAAAAAAAAAAAAAAGAATATGACTAGCAAATTTTGATAAGCCCTTGTAGCATCATGCATACGTTGCTACAAAGAGCAACAAATTAAAATACAAAGAGCGGCCTAAAAAATTGAAAACCATAACAGATTAACTGAAACAATGTTATAGCCAAACCTGAAGAAAGAGATCTGTTATAGTGTTGTAATCCACTGGACAACCTCCCTCCATTTGGGACATCATTAATGCAAAGTTGACAGCTCCCTGAAGTAAAGAAATCAGAAAACTTTCTATGTTTAGATGGCGTGAAAAATATGTTAAAACATAATATATTCAATGATCACACAAGCATGTGTGCGGCCCACAGAGCACACCAACAGGGATGCAATCCACATAAGTTTATATGAATTTTCTTGGCCAAAAAAGGGGTCTTTATAAAAATGTCCAAGCTGTCATCCTCCCCTTCCACCTCCCTCTTCATGAAAAAACCACCTGACCCTAGCTATTTCTTTCTTCTTCTTTTTTTCTTTTTTTTTTGTGGGTCAAAGGACACTAGCTATTTCATGCACCGGTTTTTTAATGGACTATGCATGCATCTGAAACAAAATCTACCCAACATTACGCTAACTTGCTGCAAAACCAAATATTATGCTATTCCAGGGTCAACGTAAGCAGTGAAAAATGTAGGGTAGGGGATTCACTGAACTAATGTCATCAATGCCCTTCGGTTGTCCAAATAGGAGTAAGGACAGAAAGGTAAATTACCCATAGGGCAAAAATTACAGTAAGAACAACAATTTTACATTTTAATCCAAGTAGGTTAATAAGAATTATAGTGAGCTGAAAGAGCAAACAAGAACCATAGTCACATGACTCATACACCGCACCAGTTATACCACCCTTTCTCATGCCACACAACAAATTTTGGTGAAATTATGGCTGCGCATGTGATCAGTTGCTCATGTGCATAGCCATGGGGGTATTAGTAGCTATACTGCAGTTGCTTTTCTTTGCCTAGGACAGAGACACGGCAAGAGAGGTAATATGAGATATGACTGCAGAGAGCAAACCTGAGGATCTGTTCGCAGAATTGTCTGCAAAAGGAAGAGATAGTCTGGCGTGTACCCAACCTAGAAGACAAAAGGCAGCAATAAGATCCAAAAAACTGAAGTGACGAAATAGCAACAAGAGGACTGTAAAAATGTATAGAGCATCCAAAACCCTACGTAAAGAAAAGGATAGGAAAGTTCTGCTGACCTGCTTTGAGTATATCAGAATTTTGTCAAACTCTCGCCGCTCAGCAAAAGCTGCAACTACTTTTGGAGTTGCTCTGGCTTTGATATATATTTTCAATGCGAGGTCATTATCAACAGTCTGCAATGAAAAGACCAAGTATATAAGCAGAAAAACACCTATATATCAGACTAATCTATTCTTATATCCAGGAACTATTCAAGATCATGTAGATCTTAGAACTAAAGAAGTTGAAAGAAAGAAAGAACATTAATAAAAACCCTACCTTCACAAGATCCCCAAGTTCCTCACTGCATTCCAGCTTATCCTCTGCCAACCAGTTCTCAAGAAGGTTTTTCTTGTTTTGATTCACAACCAGGCGTGATAGCTCCAATGACTCAAATGCATTAAGCTTTCCCCTGGTTAAAAGGGTCCCAAAGTATTGCAATAGAGGTGGTGTTTGCCCAGATTGCACTGGGACACTCTGCAGTATTGGCAAGGATGAAAAGTTCATATCTTCTGTCAAATAATATTCCAGGAGAGCTGTTACAAATTCTATTATTGCAGAAAAGAAGCCATAGATATAATCAGTCCCTGATAGAAACTCTTCTTACCATACTAAGCAATTTTATTGATAAGACAGTCTCCATTAGTCAGGCAATTTTTCAAACCACGGATTAATTTCCGAATAAAGAAAAGAAAGCTACAACAGAATCTGAAAAGTGAATCATCTCATAAAAAATACATATAGCCAGATTTTTCATACTATAACGGGAATGAACAACTTCAGTCAGGACCATGGAATGGGGTTGTATTTGTCCAAGAAAAATAAGTATCAATATGATCACCGAAAAATCTATTCTAAATGTCAGAAAGACAAGCACCTGAAATTTAGCAACTGTGTCCGGGGTGCGAAGTATTCCTTGCGGAGACTCAGCAGCAAGCTCAGCAGCTTCTTTGTATTTAGTTTGAGCAAAGAGTTCTTGGAAACGTTGCACAACCTGATAAATTTGGAAACATATTCTGATCTCATTATGCAAGTTATATCTGCTCTGAGTATTAAAAATTTACAAGAGCACATTTGACATGCTCTCAGAGTGACCACATCAAGCAGAACTAAAAGTACGGTTATATTAAGAAAACTATAACTGCTTCAAGGCATGTTTGTCAATCACATCTCAAAGTTGGGGAACAAAAACAATACCAAGATAAAACCTCCAGATCAACCAAACAAAGAATCAAATTTGACTAGTCTACTTCATTATAGGAGAACCGAACTCACTAGGTTCAAGATTGTGCAACTGTTCCATTTGCCTTAAGTACGCAACTGAAGTTCAATGAGGCCTATGGGAGCACGTGTATGTGCCAAGATAGACAGAACAGAGATGAACATAGAGGAGATTCTTTGATTGATATTAAAGAGATAACAAAGGGCACAGAATGGCCACGTGCATATGAAGATAAATTCTAATATACCCAAACCAATCAGTTTTGCCCTCATTTGTTCACAAGTTATGCCATACTTAACTCGTACACCATCAATCGTCCAGTATGTAGACAAATTACTTAGAATTATGAGTATAATGCATTACCAGCTGCTCTGCACCAGGAAGATTTCCTCTCTTTGCAAGATTCACAGCAAGCTCCAAGTTGTTCAGCTGCAGAATCACCAATTTATTGTTAACACGATAAATGAGCATCTGAGGTGAAATTTGAGGACTATGAAGATACACAAATTCGATGCACATACTTGGCCACTAACAAAAGGCACAATCGTTGCCTCATTTACAGTAGCCAATAAGACCTGGCCACGCCTGTTTACGGCATAAAAACCGCCAACTGATGAAGCTTCTGCAGTTAGAAATACTGGATCTGGACTAATTCTGTTTCTGTATACAGCAGTAGCTGTCTCCAAATCATAGACAAATAGCAGCCCAAGTTTGGTGATGACATATATCAAACTGTATTTGTGGGATATCTGCACCAAATAAATCCAAAATCTAATTCATATGCAGCAATTTTCTAACATTTTCAGGAGAATCAAACATCACCACCCAATACCTGCATTGCCACTGGAAAATCATCATTAAAATCAGGAGGAAAGAAAAGATCCGCTTGTTTCTTCGTAAAAGACAGCTTCCCTGCTAATATAAGTGCATTGTTAGAAGGAGCAAGCAATAGATAAAATCCAGATGGAATCTTGAGGTCTGTGAATGAATGAAAGGAAGAGAGTAGAATCATATGACACAATGTAACGACACCTGGTTGGGCACCCAGCTCGATAACATGTAACTTTGATGCAATTTGACCAGCATTAACAGTCTTCGTTGCAAAGGAGATGAGAGTTGAAGGATTCTCATTCCCAGGAACCTGTACATGAGGAGGAGAGAGATTAACAGGTTCACAACCGAAGCACGTGATCCAAAAGATTAAAAAGATAGGTGAAGTGACTGCACTTTATAAGTTGCAAATGATGCAGCATGTGCTTCGAGGGCTTGACTACGCTGCTGCTCCACAGAGAAAAGTTGCATATTCCCCTTCACCAGTTGTGGCCGCTAGAAGACAGATTTTGACATCAAAGTTACTTGACCATCAAAGGTGACTAGAAATTCTAGAAACACGAAATCTATTGACACCACACATGCTTTATAGAAAGTCTCAAATAATGATGCACCGACCACAAACTTCACACTTCCATAGAGAAAAAGTTTCGGAAAGAATTAGAAACATGATGACAGATAAAGAATGAACCCCAAGAGTGCAGACCCACGGCATTCACAGACACATTTCATGGGCCACTGAGATTTGAGAAACCATCTCCACTAGAATTAGAGCAGTGTAAATTTAAAAAAGAATCAAGTAAAATCATACTGTCACATGACTCGCATGCCCCTACAACGGACATGCTTCTCTTTTTTTTCCGTAATTAGCAATTGGAAGGGAGAAAGTCCTTTTCCATATTCACCTACAGCTACAGGTGGCCACTCGAGACTTTTTTCTCTTATTCTTCTTCATGTGAATTCTTCTCCAACACAGAGCAAATTCTTTTAAATACCTTTATTCAGAAAAACAACAGAATACATTCTACGTACCTCAGGCGAACCAGGAGCAATCCCAATCAAAACCAACCATTTTTCGGAAGGGTCACATCGATAATTTATTATCTGGTTGTTGACAAGATTAGCTGTTCTGTCAAACATCTTTACAGGCTCAGCATCACCTGAAGATAGGTTATTTTTTAGAAACATACGATGGATAACACTCTGAAGTAGAATACATGATAGCACACACATTAGTACGCCTACAATACACATCAGACAAGATGGTGACAAAAACTAAAGTAAAGCACCATCAACTGTAACTAATTGTAGCATAAAAAAGCCAGGTACCTTCAATTGTCCAATGATATACCGAGGTTTGGGTGACAAGACCCAACAATTTGGGAGTAATCCACTTCCAAAAGACAACCTATACATGGAAGAACATGAATTAGGTCAACCTCCAAGCCTTTCAGGAAAAAGATAACATCAGATCAAGGGGGAAGCAAGTGGACAGCACCTGCTCTGGCATCTGATGAGACTTCATTTTTGCTTTCATCTCAATGTTGAATATTTGCAAGTGATCTTGAGTGGTTCCGGGAAGTTGGGCTTCAAAAAGGATGTAACAGTTAATTAACAAGGAGCACGTAATAACGTAAAAAGAAAAATGAAGAAGATATGTCACTAAAGTGCATTCAACTCCATGCTTTGGGAGAAATTAACCACACCGATGCTGCACCGCAAACTTTCATTTCAAGATTTTGGCAGAAGTACACATTCATGGCTTTGACAAGTTACCAACTTCCAGAGAAACACTGTCTAACCCAATACTTTTTATGCAATCTATCTCAACGGACCAGACATCAAGAGGCAAAAACCCAGATTGGCGTAGAAACGTGATTCATCTAATGTTTCATCCATCACATATTGGCCTGATATACTAACCATAAACATCCACTATCGAGTTACTCTCAATTAGGGGACCCATCTGCTAAGATTTGTCAGTTTGACCAGACTTGAGAAATCATAAGAAATTGAGAAAAATGAAGAGATGTGTAGAAACATTCTTTCACTATACAATAACATCTCGGAACTTACACACCCTAAACGTCCTGCTGTGGCTAATTTTATGAGCAATTGACAGGTAACAAGAATCCCGACATTGTGCAAATTCATCACGATAAACAGTAAGAAAGGACAGGTCCATTACGCCTGGCTACCAAATCGCTATCTCCCACAAAAGAAGGTAAAAGTGTACAGTAATTGAGCGATCAAAAAAATCCGACCTATGGATACAGCAGTTCACGCATATTCTACAGTAATAGGGCAGCGACATATGAATTTAGTAAAAAGCTAAACTGAGCATCAAATGGTTCTCAGAAACAAGTCCACCACACCTTTCAAAGCGAGAATTCTAGAATTCGGGTTCATCAGTGCCGAGTCCGCAGTAATAGGCCTCCTCAAAGGTTGCATGGGCATGCTCATGTCGATGATGACCACGCTATTCTGAGGTGCCGTTTCGCGCACGCAGATGTACTTCTCGGATTCCATCGTGACATGCGTGAAGGTGATGAACTGTGGACTGATGCCCAGGCTCGGAAGCTGCAATCAAAAAAAGATCAGACCAGTAGACACCTCAATCACTCGCTAAAAGTAGAGAAAGAAGCTAAACCCCATCCCTAACTTCCCCAGCCCCCTCAGTAACGCGACCAATTTCAAACCGCTCGAATGCCTAGTCAAATCACCAGCGTCGTCTCCGCTGATCTGAACTGAAATCGAAGTCGCCCTATCCAAACTAGGGCACCAAATCACCGCGCCTAGCCTAGCGCAAACAGTAGCCACGACACGAATTCACCCAAACCGTACGACTGTCAGTGATCTAAGACCACTCGAAAAAGGCCATCGACGATCTCAAAACCGCGA
The DNA here is from genome assembly GCA_017140595.1 of Eucalyptus curtisii. NCBI lineage: Eukaryota > Viridiplantae > Streptophyta > Magnoliopsida > Myrtales > Myrtaceae > Eucalyptus > Eucalyptus curtisii. The sequence goes on along the minus strand of CM029500.1, from coordinate 37,957,715 downwards.
CGACACGTCTCAAAGTCCCGCCCCCGCGCGCTCTTCGCGTCCGCAGCTGGAAATTGAGCTCCGCTTCGGTACGCTCCGATCGAGCGGCGAGACGACGCTTCGGTGATGAAGAACGGGGAAGGTGAACTGACCGTCAAGGCCTCCTTCATGGTGATCGGAGCGTTGGCGGCCGCCATGGTCGATCGGATCGGCGGCCGGTCGGTTCGGGTCGGGTCGGATGGATCGGATCCCCGGCGGCCGGGAAATGGATCGCTGCGAGATCTCGCGGCAGTGAAGCTCCGCCAGAACCCTCAGCGCAGCGCAGACAGAAAGAGGAGAGAGAGAGAGAGGAGACCGATATATCGGTGGATTCTTTTATAAAAGGGACGTGAAATGAAATGATGGAACTCCGGAGGACGACCTGACTGTGGTCTGACGCGACGTGGAAAAAGTAAGAAAATTCAATCATGCCCTTTAAGCTTCTTTATTGTTCTTTCTTTCTCGGTTAATTGCACTGAAAATTCCACACTTGACCTTTGTGATAGATATATTTTTTATGGAACTTAATAAAAGGAATATAAATCTTTTCTAATCTTATTTTTTCCATTTCACATTCAAAATTTTGTATTCTTTTGTATTTCGATTTGCAATTGTTTCTTCCAATTTGTTTGAAATGGGTTTTTTTTTCTTTTTTGGGATAAATACAATGTTACGAAAAAACAATAGAGTCATAAATCTTTCAAAAAGTATAATTAAATCTTAAAATTTGTTAAATTTGTATTATCAAATCATTATGTTAAGTTGGTCCAACTTAACTAATGGAAAATAGTGGCGTAGTTTTTTTTTTTTTTAATCTAACCATCCTACGTGATAATGATGTGAGTAAAATGATATCGTTTTGGTCCAAATCTGATTTTTTTTAATGTAAAGTTTACTTAAGTTATATTATAAAATAAGAAAACTTAACAAATAAATACAAAAAAAAAAGGAAGGAAAACACAAACGATAATTTATAGCCTTCGCCACCATTGTCCCACTATTGTCCCGATGATGGTGGAGGATGGCCGGTGGCAAACTGGCCCTTTGCAATAATTTTGGGGCTTGTGTTCAGTCATCACATCAATTTTCCTTTACCTTTTCTTTTTTGTGTTTTTTTAAGTTTATTTATTTTTATTATAATTTAAATATAAATTGTATCGGATTTGGACAAAAACGATATCATCTATATTTCAAAATTTAGTTATGTCATCGTCACATAATAGAAAGAAATAATAATAAAAAGTGACGGCGACATTTTCCTTTAGCGAAACCGTCATTCAAGCAATAGTTGATCACTTGCTTCGCATTCATTGCCAATTTACAAGACGTCCGAATTTGATTTCCCCAATGAAGAGATCTTGTTTGTGTGTATGCTACTTCCCTATATATCTTTATTTTTTTTAATCCAATAAAAGAGTGAATACCCATAATTTTATTTCAAAATTCAAATTAACCTAGCAGTTAATCCAAATGATCCAGTCGATTAAGATGCATAATGAGGATGATATCTTTATATAACTATTCACTTATGCGCAAATATAATCGTTTTCGCCCTTGGCGCTTTGTGTGCACACATGGATGTTCGTTGACTAAAAAGCATGGACTTCTCATTTAGTCATCTAATTTTAGCAATTTTTACGATTGGGTCCTCGAATACTTTTTTTATTTGGGGTGCAGAAGAGGTCTTCTAACTTATTTATCTTTCTGATCAAAGTCCTTTCCGATTAACACACTTAGTTATTTTAATGTGATTGTTTGATGTGCCTACTCTTTTCTTCGCTACACTAAATTTTAGAATTTTGAAAGTCTTTTTTCTCCCATTTATTTTTATGATATTAAAGAAAGGTACATCAAACAACCTGCCAATATAATTAAATTTGATAACTGAGAAAAGAAAATGATTGAAAAATATTAAGCAAATTAGAGCATTTAATTTGCATCAAAAAAAGTTGAGGAGCCAATTCAAAAATTGACAAATTAGAGGATAAATGCGGACTTATTCCAAACCGATATGTACAATTATATAATTTTTTCAAAAACATGAATTTCAAGTTCGATGGTACAATTTCTATCCCTGTCCAATTAAATTCACGACATTAAAGTGATTACCCTATTCATTCTCTTTACTATATTTTCTATTTTAATTAAGGATCTAGTTGTCATAGTTATGCACTTTGCCTGATTTCTTTTATTGAATTAATTTTTTATTGTATTTTTATATATTATTGTAACATTTTACATGCTCTACACAAAAGCCATTAGTAAGAAAAAAGGACAAATTATTTGATAGAGTTAAAAAACTCGAAAGTCTTTTTATCATTTTTATCATTGCTCTAGTAAAAACTTATTTATTATTTCTCTATCAAAAGCTCGCTTTCTTTATGATTTTTTTTAATTTTTCATTTCATTCATCTAAAACATGTATATACCAAATCTTTTTATTTAATTTATTAAAGAACATATCTTTTTCCCTTGCTACCGGTGAGATATTTTTACAAATTTGTAAGATGCTACATAATATCTAGGGATACACTAAAAATATTTGGAGGCATCTTGATATTTTATGGTATTCATTTCATGGATGATAATTTCTATCAATTCACTAATGAGAGATCATTGGCATTTTAAAAAAAAAAAAAAGTTTATTATTTTATGCAAATTTTTTATATAATTTAATTCAATTTTTGAAAGTTTTTCATAGGAGAATGTAATTGTGATTCGGTTTTCATTTTTTCCTCATCCGATAATCCAATGATAAGACATAGAAGAAAACTAATAAGAAGCGGTTTGATGCTGATATGAATAACAAAAGTGAAAATATTTAAACAAATGATCACGTCAAAAAATTGTCCATAGAATTTTTTTGTTAGATTCTACTTAACAAATTATCCTTAAATTTGCTTGACAATGTCGAAAGGAACTAGAGGCTTCTTGGAAATTTCTTTTTATGACAAAACTAAATTTCATAAGTAAAAATTAACAACGAAAAAAAAAAACATATCGCCTTTAATATATCTATGATACCTATAATAAAGAAAAATTAAATGTGTAAAATTCTTTATTATGGTAACTAAATTCTATATAGGAATAGGAAAAAAAAAAAAAAAAAAGCTAATAAATTGAGGCCATTAGTTAAATTGCAATTGAATGATTGATGACTTTTTTATTATTTTTGATGAAAACCAGGTGTATTTTTTTTTTTTTTTTTGGCAAGCAACCGAGCAGAAACCAAAAATTACATCATTACTTTCCTAATAAAATATGATCCAATCTCATCCTCTCACAATAGAAAAAGGAAACAATAGCCTATCCAATACATAATTATCTGGATGGATGAATTATGGTAACTAAATCCCATAGAAAAACTACAAAAATGAAACGTTAATAAATTCAGGGCCAGCACTTAAATTACTGAGGATAAATTGTATCTTTTTGATGAAAATTGAGTGGATTTTTTCTTTAAGTAAAGGGGCAGAAATAGAAAATTATATCACTGCTTTCCTAATAAAAAAATATCCAATTTGATCCTCTAACAACAAAGAACAGGCTGTTATTCTTCCAGTGAATTATAGACTGTTATCCGATTATTTCTGATTTATTATTTATGACTGGAAATAGCACCGCCATGCCGAAAGTTACTCCAAATCGAAATCCATACAAATTGTAAAACAGGATTTCCCGGGAAGAGCAATGAAGCTCCCCTCGCTATCTTCCTGTCTCTCTTCCCGCACTCCTTCCCGTCTCAAAACGAGCAGCAAACCACGCGCCATGGTGGATGGAGACGGAGCACCGAAAATGGCGGTCCGGTATGAACTGAGGCCGGGGCAGACTCGTCTCTTCCACGAGCTCCCCTCCGGTCTGTCTATGGAGGTCATCGCACAAGAAAGCGATAACAAAAGCGGCGGAGACCTCAACCCACCGCTAGTGTTTGTGCACGGGAGCTACCACGCCGCCTGGTGCTGGGCCGAGCACTGGCTGCCTTTCTTCTCCAGCCACGGGTTCGACTGCTACGCCGTCAGCTTGCTCGGTCAGGTAACAAAGACGCGCACAGTTTGAAACTTCGAGTTTAAAATGGTGCAGAAAGGAGTTTGTTCTCTCATGTCTAATTTGACACCTCCAGATTCTAAATGCAAATTAGCATTCGTTTCTAATCTCTGTTCTTGGTCTGGAAATATGACATGAACCCCACCTTCCCTTTTCTTGTCAGGGTGAAAGTGATGCACCATCTGCTCCTGTTGCTGGTTCCCTCCAGGTGTCTTGGCTCTTTGACCTGAGAATCTCTTCAAGGGGCTAATGCCATTTTTTTTTCTCCCTTTTTCCCTTTAGACTATTTAGACATATAGAGAGAGTGGCACTGTCCTTATTTATGCTCATCTCGTGTTGTGCTATAGACACATGCGGCTGATATTGCGGACTTCATTGACAAAAAACTTAGCTCGCCTCCGGTTCTGATTGGACATTCATTCGGAGGGCTTTTTGTCCAACACTACATAGCAAACATGAGAAATAAGCAAAGTACAGGTTAGCTTCTAGCTGGTTTAAGTCTGCATTCTGAGATACCTGCATCGATGCGTAGTAGCTTTAAGCCTTTAAGGTTCTTGTGAAGCTCTTGCTTCCTAGCAGCAAAGGATTTGAAAGCAGACATTCACGTGTTGAGTGGAGAAATGCTTCCACAATCTTGGTTCCCAATAACATGTTATTCATATGCATCAAGATGGTCTTTGTACGATATGGATATGGGCATCTCTTTTAGCATATTTGGACGGGAGACGTGTATCTCGAATTTTTTATCTGAGCCCCGGGGCAGAAATCACACCGTGTGCACCTCATAAGGCTTGAATTTTTTGAGCTTTCTACTCGTGTTAATGCGTACTTAATGCATGGATCAATTCCTGATCGCTACTTGGATGTGCTTATTCTTTCATGGGAGTCTCTTAGATTGATCTGTATTTAACATTTTAGTCATATAATCATTTGGCGTTCATCCTATTATGTGTTTTTTCTTTCTATTTAGAGAGGGATGGTTTGTTCCCAGAGGTCGAAGGAGCTGTGCTTCTTTGCTCCGTACCTCCTTCCGGCAATAGGTGATTTCTGATCCCATAAGAAATACATGCCCTTTACTGATTAGTAGGGGCTCCACTAATGCTTTCTCCTTTTTGTTCAGTGGCATGGCGTGGCGGTTTCTCTTTACCAAACCTATAGCAATTTATAAGGTAGTTTCTTATCGTCAAGAGAAACTATTCTCCTCGTCTCATTTCCAGTGTGACGTGATTTGATACTGAAGTGCCTTTGAATTTGATAGGCCATTCGCAGCATGGCTTTTAAAGGTTTTCAAACTTCTCTTCCGCTTTGTAAGGAGACATTCTTTTCTGCTGCAATGGAGGATCATCTGGTGCAACGGTAGGTTCCCATGCTTGTACTTTCGTATAAGAATCTTCTTCAATATTCGTTCTGTCAAATGTCAAGTTAGACATCTGTTAAATAATTATGTCTGAATGAAGAAAATTTTTTATCACCTCAATGCATTTCTGACAATCTTGGGGGACCTAAGACTTTCCCTTTTTCCTGTAGTTACCAGGAACTACTGAAGGGTAGTTCAAGGATGCGGGTAATTGATGTATGGCAGATGAATGCTTCTCTTCCAGCTCCTGTGCCGAAATCTTCCGTTCAAATTCTCGTAGTGGGCGCAAATGATGATTTCTTACTGGTAAATTACTAAATTCTAAAGCTTCTGCTGCTTTCATCATCTGTGCCGGTGAAACAAGGGTAGCCTTGGAATGAGCATTCGTCTCTAAATCCTTCTCAAAAATAAGTATGCGAAATGGTACACTCTGCTCGGAGCCTTGGAAGGTCTATGTCTGCATAGACCATATGTTTTTTTTTTTTTTCCTTCTCTTCTATAAACCATCAATGACTTTGCATTAGCTGTTTCTCTAAGGTCGGGATTCCCGCTCACGTTTCTCCTCCGTTTTGTACTTAGGATGCTCAAGCCATACGAGAAACGGCTGAATACTATGGTGTGCCGCCGATTTGCGTCGAAGGGGTGGCTCATGACATGATGCTAGATTGCTCGTGGGAGAAAGGCGCGGACGTTATCTTGTCATGGCTGAAGGGTTTGCGAAAGGACCAGAGATGAATCGCGTTTCTTTTCTGTCCAGTCTCCGTTTTGGTCTAGAGCACAGACCGTGCTCGGAGCTCGCTTCCTCAAACAGATGATCCAACTCAGTTGTGATTTCAAGAAAAGCGCTGAGCAACATGTTTGCCGGTCCATCATTCCGTGTCGGGTTTTCGCCATATGCTGCGGAAGCTATTTGTGCTTTATAGAGATTTTATGATTGCATTATTCATTCGTGAGTTTGGCTTTCGAGGATGTTGTAAGGGGTTCTCTTCATCTGCTTGATGAGTATTGTCGTGCAATAACACCGTCGGAAATCCGGCAACTGATGCCACAACCATCCGAAGAGGATCTCCTCTTGGTTCTGGCCCTCTGGGTATGGTTCCCACATATACTCCGACGATGCTTAGTGAATTTCAGGATAGGAAGTTGAACCGACCGCCGTTAAGGCCTCCTTCATGGTGATCAGAGTAGTGGCAGCCGGCAGCGGCCGGTCGAGTCGGACGAATCAGATCCCCCGGCCGGAAATGAATCGCCGCAAGATCTTGCGGCGATGAAGCTCGCCAGAACCCTCAGTGCACACAGAGAGAGAGAGAGAGAGAGAAGCGAGGGAGTGGGTGGGGCCGGGGGGACCAATTTATCGTGGATTCCTTCAAATAAAAACAAAAATCATACGGAAAATGACAATGAGAGAATTAGCCATATATATAATGTCATGTTGAATTATTTATTTAGTCGTAGGCTATATGAAAATATTTAATAGTGTCTCTAATTTTGAATTAACCGAAATACTACATTGAATCAAATCAGACTGATCAGTCCTATTTGATCTCTAATCCCGAAAATTAAGAACCGATCCTCCCGATTTGATTTTTGATTCCTAAGTAAGATCAACTCGGACTGGGAATCAATCATCCCTATAGTTTGGCACCACATGAAAAAGTAAGAAAATTCAATAATGTCCTAAACCTTCTTTATTACTATTTATTTCTTTTTCTTTTGAATAGGAACTTTTTCCATATGTTATTTAGCCTTCACAATCTTTTTAAAACATTAATGGAGTACTGAATATTGATTTGACTTGTCTAAACATGGTGTGTATATCGTTCTGCTGATGCTGCGTGTAAATAGGACAAAATAATTATGTTTCGATTCTGCTAAATCGTACTCACAAAAAGAAAATGATCTTAAATTATCGAGTGAGATATAATAATGATGTGATCATAAATGATTATTATGTTGCTTTGATGCGTAGATTTTGAATCGTAGATGTAAGTCCTTTTTCCAATTAACACACATAATTATCTTAAAGCAATTGTTTGATGTGCCCATTGTTTTCTCCATTACACTACATTTTAGAATTTTGAAAGCCTTTTCCTCGCTTTTGTGTTGTAATATCGAAAGAAGGGAAAATCAAACAACTCGTCGATGTCATTAAGTTTAACAATTGAAAATAGAAATTGATTGGGGAAAAAAAGCAAGTTAGGACGCGTTTGGTAACGATTCTGTTTTCGGGAATAGATTATGAGTAAAAGAATGCGTTTGGTAACTGTCCAAAATTTATGATTCTGGAATAGAATTGCGTTAGGTACCGTATTAATTGATTACATTCCAAATCAATTTCTTTTAATTTTTAAATAATTTTATTTTTTTCCTTTTTTTTTTTTTTTTTTTAGCATTTTTTTTTTCTTTTTTCTCCTATTCTTCTTCTTCTTCAGGCCGATCGCCGGATCGACGACCGGCCAGACGAGGGCCGGCGACCTCACTAGAGCGTCGCTGGCCCTCGTCGGCCAAGCCTCGCCGGCAGTTGAGCGAGCCTCGCTGGTGGCCAGGGCAAGGTCCGCCTGGCCACCGGCGGGGCTGGGCGAGCCTCCGGCAAGCTCACGGATCGATTCTGCCGAACGGCGGCGCGGAACGATGGCGGGCATGATCGCATGGGATGACGGTCGATGAAGAAGAAGAAAATAGAAAAAGAAGAGTTTTGATTCTCAATTTTGTTCCCGGAATAAGAATAAACTTTTTTTAATTCTTAATTATCTTCCCAATCTGTTTTCGGGAACAAATTTGCTTCCGAGAATAAAAATTTTACTAAACGCGATTCTCGTCCTAAACTAATTCTGAAAATAAAAAATCAAAATCATGCACTGTTTATTTGGATGGTTACCGAACAATGCCTTGGAGGATGCGATTTGCACCAAGAGAAGGGGAGGACTCAACTGAACAATTGCACAAGTTGGAGGGCAAATTTGGACTCAATTCCAATCCTATAATATTTAAAAAAAAAAAGAAACTCGAATATCATATTTCATTAAAGGCGAGAAGCTGTCTCCCAATCGAAATCAGTACGAATTGAAGAGCCGGACTTCCCGGGAAGAGGAATGAAGCTCTCGTCAATGGCCGCTCCCCTCTCCCTCTGCGCTTATCCTCTCCCGACGCGCGCTCTTCCTTTCCGTCTCAGAGCGAGCAGCAGCATGCCGCGCGCCGCGGTCGACGGAGGCGGAGCGCCGAAAATGGCGGTCCGGTACGAGCTGCGGCCGGGGCAGAACCGCCTCCGCCACGAGCTACCCTCCGGCCTGTCCATGGAGATCATCGCGCAAGGAAGCGCCGGCAACAGCGGCGGAGGCCTCAATCCGCCGCTGGTGTTCGTGCACGGGAGCTACCACGCCGCCTGGTGCTGGGCCGAGCACTGGTTGCCCTTCTTCTCCAGCCGCGGGTTCGACTGCTTCGCCGTCAGCTTGCTCGGTCAGGTAAACGAAGGAAACAGAACTGTAACACGCGTCCCTCGCTGACGGATGGTCTCGGTCGATGCTCGTGTCTGTGACTCGAATTCTAGAGTTTTGTGCGAAAATTAAGAAGATAGTTGCCGGTTTTTCAATTCTTTACTACGTTTACTGAGCGAGAGGCATCTTGGAGATGGAGGCAGGGGAATGCACGTCTATTCTACGTAATTGGAATGATCATCTGCGTGGAATTCGGGAAATTTCAGAATTACGAAGTTTCATGATGGCTCATTCGCTGTTGATGAACTTGGTCCTTGAAATGATCTTAAAATGAAATGAGTGCGGGCATTTGGTATTAAAAAGTCAACGCCTCTGTCAAATGAGAGACACCTGGAGAAGTTATGCGAGGTTGCAAATGAAAGAAGGGTGTCTGCCTTCCCGCAAAAGCTCTTGACACGATCGGTAGAGATTTAATGCAAGCTGTTTTTAGGGTTGCAGGATGCATTATCTTATTCCTGACAATGTAATGCGTTAATAATGCTTGGCGAAGCACTTTCTTGACGTAGTGATTTCTTCTTGCAGTTTCAAACTTTGGATTTAAATTGTTCAGCAAAGATTTTGTTCTCTCCTGTCTACTCTGACTCCAGCTTAGGGCCTTTGTATTCGAAACGTAAAGTAGTATTCGTTTGTAGTCTCTGTTCTTGGTTTGGAATAATGATGCTGAACTGCAATTTCCCTTTTCTTCTCAGGGTGAAAGTGATGCACCCTCCGCTTCCGTTGCTGGTTCACTCCAGGTATCTTGGCTCTTTGACCTGAGAATCTCTTCAAGGGGCTAATGCATTTTTTTTATCCCCTTTTTAACGTTAGTCTATTCAGATATATAGAGTGAGTGGTGCTGTCACTATTTATGCTAATCTGATATCACACAGTAGACACATACAGCTGATGTTGCCGACTTCATCAACAAAAAACTTAGCTCGCCTCCAGTTCTGCTTGGACATTCATTCGGAGGGCTTATTGTCCAATACTACATCGCAAACATAAGAGATGAGCAATATACAGGTTAGCTAGTCTTTGTACATTTTGGATTTGGACATCTCTTTTTGCATATATGAACACCATAAATTCCTGTGGTCCATATTCAGTGAGATGTATATCTCAAATTTTTAAACTAAGCCACTGACAGAAATCACAATGCATGCACCTCATAAGGCTTGAATCTTTTGAGGTTTCTACTTGTGCTAATGGCTACTTAATGCTAGGATCTCATCCTGATTGCTACTTGGATGTGCTTATTCTTTCACGGGAATCACTTGGGTTGATCTGTATTCAATCTTTTACTCATACAATCTTTGCATGCTTAATTGGCATGCATCCTCTTATGTGTTTGTTTTTTTTTTTTTTTTTTTAGAGAGAAATGGTTTGTTCCCGAACTTGGCAGGATCTGTGCTTGTTTGCTCTGTACCTCCTTCTGGTAATAGGTGACTTCAGATCCCATAAGAAATATATGCCCTCCATCTACTTTAGTGATTAGTCCAATGGCTCTATTGATATTCCCTTCCTTTTGTTCAGTGGCATAGTGTGGCGATATCTCTTTACCAAACCTATAGCAGCTTTTAAGGTAGTTTCTTATCATTAAGAGAAGCTATCCTCCTTGTTTCAATTCCAGTGTGATGTAATTTGATAATAAAGTGCCTTCAAATTTTAATAGGTCACTCGCAGTTTGGCTGTTAAAGGCTTTCAAACTTCTCTTCCCCTTTGTAAGGAAACATTCTTCTCTGCTGCAATGGAGGATCATCTGGTGCAACAGTAGGTTCCTCTGGTTGTACTTTTGGATGAGAATCTTCTTCAATATTCATTTTGTCATATGTTAAACATTTGTTACAAATTATGTCTGCATGAGGAAATCTTTGATAACCTTGATGCATTTCGAGACAAGAAAGGAAGTGGAAATTAATTCAGATGGCTGATGAATGCTTATTAAAGAAAGCAATCCAGATCGCACTTACCAATATAATCATTGATGTGACGTTCTTCATGATTCTTGCTTATTAATTTGTTGCTCTTACCATATTTCTTACCTAACCGGAGTGGTAATAGAGACATTGTCAATCTTGGTGTTGCTTACACCCAAACACTTCAAATGCAAGTGTTCAATTTCCACTTTCTTCAGCATACATTTTATATTTGAAGACAATTATTTTGTTGGGTGAGAAATTATCTAATTTATTAGAGTATGTATTGTAATCCTCGTAGGTATCTGACAATATGGGGGCCTTAACTTTTTCCTTTCCTTTAGTTATCAGGAACTTATGAAGAATAGTTCGCAGATGCCGTTGTTTGATCTAAGGCAGCTGAATGCTTCTCTTCCAGTTCCCTCTGTGCCCAAATCTTCCATTCAACTTCTCGTGGTGGGTGCAAATGATGATTTCATAGTGGTAAATTACTAAATTCTGGAGCTTTTGTTACTTTCATCATCTGCGCCGGTCATTCTATTCCATAGACGCTGTTGCAACATAACCCGAGGGTAGCCTAGAAATGAGCACGTATCTTTCAATCCTTCTCATAGATAAGTATGTGGAATGGTACACTCTGCTCGGAGCTATTGAAGGCCTATGTCTGCATGGACCATATCCTTTTACTGTATATGATTAATGGCATTGCATTAGCTGTTTCTATGTTCTGGACTCCTCCTTACATTTCTCCTCTGTTTTATAATTAGGATGCTCAAGGGATACGAGAAACAGGCGAATACTATGATGTACCACCGATTTTTGTTGAAGGGGTGGCTCATGACATGATGCTAGATTGCTCGTGGGAGAAAGGTGCTGGCGTTATCTTGTCATGGCTGAAGGGTTTAAGAAGGGACCAGAGATGAATGGTGTTTCTTTTCGCTCTGGTCTCCATTTCTTTTCGCTCTGGTCAGTGGTCTCCATTTGATCTAGAATGCAGACTGCGTCTGAGCTCACTTCCTCAAAACAGATGATCCAACTCAAATGTAATTTCAAGAAAAGCGCCGTGCAACATGTTTGCTGGTCCATTGTTAGGTTGGGTTTCTGCTATGCGCTGCAACAGCCACTTGTAATTTAGCAAACTCAGCTGTGTATCGAATTTGGAGAGATTTTATGATTGCATTATTCATTCGTGAGTTTCGCTTTTGAGGATGTAGAAGGAGTTCTCTCCATCCACTTAAATGAGTATTATCGTGCAAAAACACCGTCGGCAATCCAGCAACCGATGCCACAACCATCCAAAGAGGATTTTGGTTCTTTTTATGGTTCCCAAAAATACACCGACGTTTACTTGAAAGCTGGCCGAACGCTGACGACCCGTTCAAGTCGAGTGAATTCGCACTAATGTACTTGACGCATGCCGTTGTCCGTTGTCATGAATCTGGAAGCATATCGACAAAGTTTGACTCGGCCTTGCTCTTGTGAAAATGATGTAAAACCCTAGCTGCCAAAGAAGACCAACTAATTCTCGATTGGGGTCAACGGAAAGCAAGGCAACAAATGAGGAGGACCACGAGGGTGCTTTTCTATTCCATAGAATAATTTCTTTTTAGTCCCTGAAATTTTTTAGTAAAAAAAAAGATGTGTTTAGTAATTACATAAAATTTATATTCTCAGAATATAAAAAAATAGAAATGTGTTTGGTACGACCCATAATTTTTTATGTAACATAAAATTTCTTTTAATTTTTTTTATAATTTTTTTAGATTTTTTTTTTCTCTCTCTTCTGTTGGCTATATGCCTTAAAGCAACCATATAATAGTTACATGTTAGGAATTATTTAATGGCAAATAAATATTCACTCATTATCCTATTTATATAAATGAGTCCACAAGATTAGTTACGGCTAAACCTATTCTTAGAATATGTGTGATGGGTTTATAATTATGCTAAATCTTCAAACAGTTCCCGGTCGATGGATCATTAAGATGATATTGATAATCCTGTTGAGATTAGTGTATTTTCAAGTTTCGCCGTTTAGTATTGGATATCTAAGGGGATGATGGGTCATAAATTATTAGGTATTGTGATATCCAAGTTAGAATACAGGTGCTTGTCTTGGACAAGTTTACTGAATGTGACAATCATATAACAATTGGCAACATGAAAGCTTTTAGTGGGGTTAATGTATGATCGTTCATGCTTTGGTCTAGTGTAAAATCCTTGAACCTAAGGCACAATGCTAACTTGTATGTTAGATGATTATGGCTCACACGTGCACATATTGACATTTCGTCAAACCGTCTCTATACTTGATGGTCATAATTTGTTTACATACGAAGGCACATGCGTGCGTAATATGGAATATGTTTCCTTGTTATATATAGATATACAAGATTGATGTCCTATGCGATTTAATCGTGACATTTTATTGAAATCCTTGATCGGAATTATAATAAAAAATGAATGATTCATGTCTTGTAGAGTATATGTCAATTAGATTTGGGTATATGATTGAATTGGTGACTTGACCAATAATTCCATGGTCTTTGTTCGATTGGGACGTGGTAAGACAGAATGATCGAATTACACGGTTGCTAAAGCTGATAGGTTCATTATGTTCTTGAAACATTTTGACCATGATATATTGCCAGATGTTACTCATAGTTTATACGAACAGGAGATTGATTTGGACAACCAGATTTCTTGATTATGCTAATGCATTAGTGCATGTCCTATTGCCAGCTCAGTGATTAACCTAGGAATGTCACACATTATAACTATTTAGAATGATGTTTGAAAGAGAGATGATCTTATAACTAATTAGAATGACGTTTGAAAGAGAGATGATCTTGCAAATGCGTTTGTAGTTGAGTCAATCGGATTGAGTCGGACAAAAAATACAATATCTGAAAGGGGCTTTAGACTTTACAAAGTCTGAAGCGAGTTTTAGGCTTTATGGCCAAATCAAAGTACTGAAGTGCGTTCAAATTCTATGACCATATTAATAATCTGAAGTGAGTTCATAATCAGTTGCGTGATTAATGAACTAAAGTGAGTTCAGAATCAATAACCAAATTAATGATATAAAACGATTTTAGACTTAACGACTAAATTAAAGATTGTGTTTCAAATTTAACGATCACATTAATGTTCTGAAATGGTTTGAGATTAAATGGCCACATCAATGATCTGAAATGATTTCATATTTAACAGTCACATTAATATTCTAAAATGGTTTCAAAATCAATGGATAGTTTAATGATCTGGAAGAGAAAGAAGTGAGGAATCCTCTTTTCGACTCTGACTCTCCCACTCCAGTCGTTGCTTTCCTTTCCATTATTTCGAAAGTAGCTGCTTCAGCTTTAGCCACTCGAATTTTCGATATTCCTTTTTATTTCTCATCAAACGAATGAGGAATCTCATTGCTATTACTCAAACAGAAACGGTTTGAGAATAAATAGCCACATCAATGATTTGAAACATTTTAGATTTAACGGTCACATATTAATCTAAAATGGTTTTAGAATCAATGGACAGTTTACTGATCTAGAACAGTTTCAAATTCAAATGACTAAGAAGCAGTTTTAAATGTAACAGTCAAATTAAATATTTGTAACGGTTACAAAGTTAATGCCCACAATGAAGATTTGTAACGATTTCAAATTAATGCCTGGAATAATGTTCTGTAATGGTTACACAGTTAATACTTGAACTAGTGTTTAAAACGGTATCAAACCTTATGTCCATCAAACGTTATGAATTAATTCTCTCAAACGGTTTTGGAGTTAATGAACCGATTTAAATGTGAATTGGGACTAATTATAAAAAGCGGTTGAGAGAACAAATCACAGGGTGATTGATGATCGACAATCAACAATTGAGAGTGTTGATAGTGATTAACTAAGTCATTCACAGACGAGAGCAATTGCTAGCATAATTGTAATTGTGAGATCTCTCAATTTCTCCTTTCTTTTCAATGTGAGATTGGCGATGTGTTTAAATTAGAGGCTTAACACTTCTGGAGTTGGATTTGAAATACGTCAGAACCTACGTTACAAAGAGATAAGATGTTTTGGATCTGAAGACTGTCAGAATTGCTATTATTAGAAGACATCATATGTTCGTGATCAAAATTCTAAGAACGTCAGAATTGGTGTTACTAGAAGATCAAATGTTCGTAATCAGAATTTAAAGAACGTCAAAACTAACATTTTGAAGATATCAGACGTTCGTGGTTAGAATCCGAAAACCGTCAGAACTAAAATCTTTTAGCAAGAACCAAGGGAAATGTGATTTACCTACTTCTCATTTCTATATGCTTTTATTAAAATGCACGAATAATGCTTTAGAAATATGGGTATACATGTTTTTACTTCCAATGTAATCAGACTTTGATCTTGATTTACCAATGCACGTATTCTTGTTTATCGAAACACAAGTATTCTTGTTTATCGAAACAATTACAAACATCTTCTTTTTGTTGCTCCTCTAGTCGGCGATGGCAGGCTGCGGTAGACGGCAAGGGGTTGCGGTGGCGAGGAAGAAGAAGAAAATAAAGAAGGAAAAGAAAATAACTCGTTTCTAAAAATTAACAATAAACTACTTTTTTTTACTTCTTATTTTTATTTCGAATCTATTCTCCGACTACTTTTTTTTTATTTCGAAGAATAGAAAACTTAATTAACATTATGAAATGGATTTTTTTTTTTCAGTGAACAAAAGAATAGTAAAATTGGCAAATTGCCATGCGCACCCCAATCCTCCTTGAATAGTTCTTCCCCAGGTACTCATCGCTCATGGAGAGTCGTGGTCAAACAATGTAGAAAGTACCACGGAATTCACGAGCTCGGTGCTTTTGTTTTTCTTCCTTGGTTGGTAGCAAGTGGACTTTCTACAGGTCCGGATGGTGAATGATTCTCACGCTTCGATATAAATTAGTGGGGAATTTATAAATCGATTATTAGTCGATTCAATGACTGTATAATCCAACAGAAAAAAAAAATTAAAAGCTAGAGCCGTCCTAGATAAACATAATACCTTTGTATCCGTCAATCCGATCATTCAACATTACTATAATGGCAGCGTGTCTACATGCATTGTCCACCTCGCTGATCACCCTCAGCAGTGTTTCTAGAATATTTCTTGTTAATCAAGCAACATGTAACATGCTCGATGAATTAATTGAGGTTCATCACAAACAAGATCCCATATCTCAATCTTGTAAGAATTACAACTAGGAGAAGTAACTTCCATGGTTAATCGACGCGTGAGCATTTTTCATCATCAATCACCATCAAACCCCTTCCTTGTAATTCCATTATTGAGGACAATTTTATCTTTTCGATAAAAATTGGGTCGATTTTTTTTTTTTATGGTAAGTAAACGGACATAAGTTGAAAATGATATTATTGCTTTCCTATTTAAACAAGATCCAATTTTATCCCCTAACAATAAAGAACAAGCTATTATTTTTCCAGTAGATTAAATATTATGACCTAATCATTTCTAATTTATTAGGGAAAATTCCAAATAAGGACCTAAAGTGAATCTATCCAAAGTGAATTTTGTATCAAATAAGGATCCGAAGTGGACCCATTGTTTCAATAAGGATCTGAAGTGAATTTTGTGTCAAATAAAGATCTAAAGTGATCAAGTTAATATCTATTAAGGACCTTAGCTCGCCGGCAGACATTTTCCGGCGATTAAAATAGGGGCAATTTTTTCAGAAATTTATGTTTGGAAAAAAATGGAAAATTCTAAATTAATTAAGTTTAGGTTATTCATTTAGATGTTTACGTTTTCTTTTTTCTTCTCCCTGCTGCTCCTCAACCAAATTGCTGCTCGGTCATCGTCACGACTCGATTCTCATCGCTCCTCGCCTTGCTTGACCAGTGGAGAATTTGGGTCTCCACAAACAAAAAAAGAAGCATATGGTTTTCTTCTTGTTTTTGAATTCGTGCCTCAACCGGCAGAGAATTTGGGTCTTCGACTTTGTAGAGGATGGGTATAAGGAATGGGGAGACCGTAGAAAACCTAGGGTTTTTTTTTGTTTTTGTTTTAGGATTTGTTAATTTTTCCTAGATTTTTTTGGACAAAATTGCCCAAACTCCGATCATCGGAAATATCACATGCTTGATAGCTGGCGAATATTTCGCTTACCGGCAAGCTCAGGTCCTTCTTTGAAATTCATTTAACCACTTGGGTCTTTATTTGAGACAATAAGTCAACTTTAGATCTTTATTTGATACAAAGTTCATTTGAGGTTCTTATTTGAGAAAATTGATCCACTTCGGTTCTTATTTGGAATTTTCCTAATTTATTATTTAGGATTACAAATAGCACCACCACGCAGAAAGTCACTCCAAATCAAAATCCATACAAATTGAAAACCAGGATCTCCCCGGAAGAGCTGTCTTTCTCTTCCCGTCTCATCTCAGAACGAGCAGCAAACCACGCGCCATGATGGACGGAGACAGAACACCGAAGATGGTGGTCCAGTACGAACTGAGGCCGGGGCAGGGTCGTCTCTTCCACGAGCTCCCCTCCGGTCTGTCCATGGAGGTCATCGCGCAAGAGAGCAATAACAAGAGCCGCGGAGACCTCAACCCACCGCTAGTGTTCATGCACGGGAGCGTCCACGCTGCATGGTGCTGGGCCGAGCGCTGATTGCCTCTCTTCTCCAGCCGCGGGTTCGACTGCTACGCTGTCAGCTTGCTCGGTCAGGTAACAAACACACGTGCGCTTTGAAACTTTCAGGTTTAAAATGGTTCAGCAAGGAGTTTGTTCTCTCATGTCTGGTTTGGCTCCAGCTTGTTTCTCCAAAAACAAAGAGCATTCATTTCTAGTATCTGTTCTTGATTTGGAAAATATGATGTGAACCCCACCTTCCCTTTTCTCGTCAGGGTGAAAGTGATGCACCCTCTGCTCCTGTTGCTGGTTCTTTCCAGGTATCCTGGCTCTTTGACCTGAGAATCCCTTCAAAGGGCTAATGCCATTTTTTTTTTCTTTTTCCCTTTAGACTACTTAGATATACAGAGCGAGTGGCATTGTCCTTATTTATGCTCATCTCATATTATGCAATAGACACATGCAGCCGATATTGCCAACTTCATTGACAAAAAACTTAGCTCGCCTCCGGTTCTGATTGGACATTCATTTGGAGGGCTCTTTGTTCAGCACTAAATCGCAAACATGAGACATAAGCAAAGTACAGGTTAGCTTCTGGCCGGTTTGAGTCTGCATTCTGGGATACCTGCATCGATGTGGCAGTGGCTTTGAGGTTCTTGTGAAACTTTTGCTTCCTAGCAGCAAAGGATTTGAAAGCAGACATTCATGTGTTGAGTGAAAAAATGCTTCCTCAATCTTAGTTCCCAGTTACATGTTATTCATATGCATCAAGCTAGTCTTTGTACGATGTGGATCTGGACATCTCTTTTAGCATATTTGAATGGGACGGTTAAAATTCCATGGTCCATATTGAGTGAGATGTGTATCTCAATTTTTTTATCTGAGCCATCGGGCAGAAATCACAATGCATGCACCTCATAAGGCTTGAATCTTTTGAACTTTGTACTAGATTTAATGTGTGCTTAATGCTTGGATCTATTCCTGATTGCTACTTGGATGTGCTTAATCTTTCATAGGAGTGTCTTGGGTTGACCTGTATTCGACCTTTTACTCATTTGGCGTTCATCCTGTTATGTGTTTTTTCTTTTTATTTAGAGAGGGATGGTTTGCTCTCAGACGTCGAAGGAGCTGTGCTTCTTTGCTCCGTGCCTCCTTCCGGCAATAGGAGATTTCAGATCCCATAAGAAATGCATGCCCTTTACTTTACTGACTAGTAACGTGGCTTTACTAATACTTTCTCTTTTTTGTTCAGTGGCATGGCGTGGCGGTTTCTCTTTACCAAACCTATAGCAATTTATAAGGCAGTTTCTTATTGTCAAGAGAAACTTTTCTCCTTGTCTCAATTCCAGTGCGACGTGATTTGAACTGAAGTGCCGTTGAATTCAATAGGCCATTCGCAGCATGGCTTTCAAAGGTTCTTAAACTTCTCTTCCGCTTTGTAAGGAGACGTTCTTTTCTGCTGCAATGGATGATCATCTGGTGCAACGGTAGGTTCCTATGCTTATGCTTTTGTATGAGAATCTTCTTCAGTATTCACTCTGTCAAATGTCGAGTTAGACATTTGTTAAAGATTGTGTCTGCATAAAGAAATTTTTAATCACCTCAATGCATTTCGAGACAAGAAAGGTAATCCGGATGGCCGCTGAATGCTTATTCAAGAAAGCATTCTGGATTGCACAAACCTAAATAATCTTGAATGTCAATTTTCTTGCTCGTTCTTGCCTATTAACTTGTTGCTCTTGCCATTTTTTTTTTTTTTTTGTACCTAAAGACGTTGACATCTTGAGATTGCTTCCACCCAAATTTTTTAAAATGCAAGTGTTCAATTTCCACTTTCTTGAGAATACTTCTTTTCTTTTTTATATTTGCAGACAATTTTATTTTCGGGTGACTAACTGGCTACTTCATTAAAGTATGTATTGTAATCCTCAAAGGTACCTGATAATCTAAGGGGCCCTAAAACATTCCCTCTTTCCTGTAGTTACCAGGAACTACTGAAGGGTAGTTCAAGGATGCCTGTAATCGATGTACGGTGGATGAATGCTTCTCTTCCAGCTCCCGTGCCGAAATCTTCCATTCAACTTCTCGTAGTGGGCGCAAATGATGATTTCTTACTGGTAAATCACTAAATTCTAAAGCTTCTGCTGCTTTCATCATCTACACCGGTAACCAAGTGTGGCCTAGAAATGAGCATCTGTCTCTAAATCCTTCTCAAGGATCGGTATGTGGAATGGTGAACTCTGCTCGGAGCCGTTGAAGGCCTATGTCTGCATAGACCATATGTTTATTTTCTATAAACCATCAATGTCATTGCAATAGCTGTTTATCTACGGTCGGGACTCCCGCTCACGTTTCTCCTCCCTTTCGTACTTAGGATGCTCAAGCCATACGAGAAACGGCGGAATACTATGGTGTGCCGCCGATTTGCGTCGAAGGGGTGGCTCATGACATGATGCTAGATTGCTCGTGGGGGAAAGGCGCAGACGTTATCTTGTCGTGGCTGAAGGGTTTGGGAAAGGACCAGAGATGAATCACGTTTCTCTTCGGTCCGGTCTCCATTTCAGTCTATGCGCAGACCGTGCTCGAAGCTCACTTCCTCGAACAGATGATCCAACTCAGTTGTGATTTCAAGAAAGCGCAGAAGCTACATGTACTTTAGAGATTTTATGATTGCATTATTCATTCGTGAGTTTGGCTTTCGAGGATGTTATAGGGAGTTCTTCCCATCCACTTAATGAGTATTGTCGTGCAATAAGACAGTCGGAAATCCAGCAACCGATTCCGCAACCATAGGAAGAGGATCTTGGTTCTGCGTATGGTTCCCACATGTACACCGACGATGCTTAGTGAAATTCAGGAAAGGGAGTTGAACCGACCGACCGTTGTGGCCTCCTTCATGGTGGTCGGAGTGGTCACAGCCGCCATGGCTGATTGGATCAGCGGCCGGTCGAGTCGGGCAGATCAGATCCCACGGCCGGGAATGAATTGCCTCGAGATCAGTGCGCGGAGAGAGAGAGGGGGAGAGAGAGCAATTTTATCTTGGATTCTTTTAAATAGAAACAAAAATGAAATGGAAAATGACGGTTCATGAACTTTGGCTCAATGTATTATGTGATCCTCGAACTTTTAATTTATTCAATATAATCTCTAAATTTTAGCTCAATATGCAATGTGGTTCCTAAACTTCTAATTTATTCAAAATATTCAATTTAGTCCTAAACTATATGAAAATATTTAATAATGGCTCTCATTGTGGGTTAATGGAAGTACTACATTAAACATATTTACATGGTTCAGGGACTATATAAAATGCATCAAAAGTCTATAAATCACACTACATATTAAATTAAAGTTTAAGAATCAGTTGTGCCATTATCTCAAAACAAAATGATGGAGCTCCGAAGGATACTGGACGGAAGTGGAGGTCTGGACTAGCGCGACGTGGAAAAGCAAGAAAATTCAATAATACCTTAAACCTTCTTTATTGCTATTTATTTCTTTTTCTTTTGACAAGGAACATTTTCCATATTTTATTTAATTTTCGCAATCTTTTTAAAACATTAATGGACTATCGAATAATTGAATTAATTTATCTAAGTGTAGCCTGTTATCTTGCTGATGTTGCATGTAAACAAGATAAATTAATTACCTATAATCACTAAAATGAGATGATCTCCAATTATTGAGTAAGATATAGTAATAATGTGATAATAAATGGTTATTTGATTGCTTGACGCGTAGTTTTGAATGGTAGATCTAAGTCCTTTTTCCGATCAACACACTTATTTATTTTAGTGCGATTGTTTCATATGCCTATTGTTTTTCTTCATCATCCTAAATTTTAGAATTTTGAAAGTCATTTTCTCCCTTTTTTTTAATAATATTAAAAGAACATCAAACAACTTGTCACAGGATTTAATTTGCACCAAGAGAAGTTGAGGACTCAATTGAAAAATTGCACAAGTTGGAGGGCAAATTTGGACTTATCTCAAAACCACATGCACAATTATATAAGTTTTTTTAAAAACTTGCATATCATTATTCATTAGGAAATTTTCAAATAAGAGGTCAAAATGCTCTCATTTTATCAAATAAGGACCTGAAGTAGATTTTGTTCCAAATAAGGGCTTGAAGTGGCCATTATGACTATTTCAAATAAGGGCTTACTTTAGTTGGCTGATAAAATCTTTCGGACGATCAGAGATGTTTTCATTTAAATATAAGTTAAATTTAAATTAAATTAGATTAAACAATTTAAATATAAAAAAAAAGAGGAAAACACAGGCCTACCCACCTGTGGCCGTCACCCCATTACTAGTGGGGCGGCAGTGAAAATCGATGGGGTTGTCGGCGCCTGGACGAGGGCCGATGACCTTTGTCAACCGGAGGCGAGGGCCTGTTGGAAGAAAACGACGACCCTCTCCTAGATCTAGGTAAGAGTCGCCTGCCCTCACCTTGTCCTGGGTGAGGGTTGAGGTCCAAAGGCATTGGGTGAGGGTCGTACGCTTGCGTGAGGGCGGACAACCCTCGCCCTAATTTGGGAAAGGGTCATCTTCCTCTCTCGCTTCTAACGAGGGCCTATTGGCCCTTGCTTAGGCACTGGTGACCATGCCAACCTTCGTCGCTGCTCCACCGGTGATGGGACACTGGTGGGGTGGTGGCCACCCTCCTTCCCTTTTTTTTTTAAGGTTTTTTTTTTTTTTATGAAAAAAAAATAGAAAAAGGAAAAATTACAAAATTTTCAAAAACGAAATTTGTCTTTCATAATCAATGAGTTCATGCCATTCTTTGAAATTGATATGAGCATTTGAAACCTTTATTTGAGAATTATTTGAGAAAATGAGGGTGGCTCGTACCCTGATTTGAAATTTTCCAGTTTCATCTATCGAAATCCGTACGAATGGAAGACAGGAACTTCCCGGGAAGAGGGATGAAGCTCTCGTCAATGGCGGCTCCTCGCTCCCTCTGCGCTTATCCTCTCCCAATGCGCGCTCTTCCTTTCCGTCTCAGAGTGAGCAGCAGCAAGCCGTGCGCCGCAGCCGATAGAGCCGGAGCGCTGAAAATGGCGGTCCAGTATGAGCTGCGGCCGGGGCAGAACCGCCTCCGCCACGAGCTCCCCCGCCTCCATCACAAGCTCCCCTCTGGCCTGTCCATGGAGGTCATCGCGCAAGGAAGCGCTGGCAACAGCGGCGGAGACCTCAATCCGCATTATTCGTTCATGAGTTTTGCTTTCGCACAAAACCACTGTGGGCAATCCGGCAACCGACGCCACAACCATCCAAAGAGAAATTTGGTTCTTTGTATGGTTCCCACAAGTACCCGACGCTTACTTGAAAGCCGGCCGAAATCGCACTTATGTGCCGGACGCATACCGTTTGTCTCTTTCATTGGTGATTTGTCAACAAAGTTTGACTCGGCCTTCGCTCTTGCGAAACTGATGTAAAACCCTAGCTGCCAAAAAAGACCGACTAGAACCAAGTAAAAGAGCACGTGAATATATATATATATATTGGTCGACCTTATGATTAGCGGATAAAAAGGTTAGTCGATTGGGGTCAACGGAGAGCCAGGCAACAAACGAGGGCCACCAATCCTACTTGAATCGTTCTTCCCAGTGCCCTCATCGCTCATGGCGAGTCGCGGTCAAACTATGCAGAATGCACCACGGAATTCACGAGCTCAGTGCTTTTGTTTTTTCTTCCTTGGTTCGAAGCAAAATTGATATTCTACAGGTCCGGATGGTGAGAGATTCTCGCGCTTCGATATAAAATAGTGGGGAATTTATAAATCGATTATTAGTTGATTCAATGACTGTATAATCCTACAGGCAAAAAAAAGAAGCTCAGAGCCGCCCTAGATAAACATAATACTTTGCGTCCGTCAATCCGATCATTCAACATTACTATAATGGCAGTGTGTTTAGTGTGTCTAGTGTCAAAATGCGTTGTCCACCTTGCCGGTCGCCCTCAGCTGTGTTTGGAGAATATTTCTTATTATTCAAGCAACATGTAACATGCTCGATGAATTATTTGAGATTCATTATCAACAACATCCTATGTCTCAGTCTTGTAAGAATTGCAACTAGGAGAAGTAACTTTTATGTTTAATCGACTTGTGAGCATTTCTCGTCATCAGTCATCATCAAAGCCCCTTCACTGTAATGCCACAGAAGTTCTTAACGTTAAAACAATGTTCTCATTCTTTTCACATACGATTGATGCCGTCGCTTACTGTTCAGACTAAAGAGAATGTTTGTTAGCTTTGAAGGTTTTCCCTGAACCGAGGCAGATCAGCGGCGAGTCCAATGGAGACGTGCGAATCCAAAGTATAAGAATTCTTAGCAGGGGGAAGGTTACAATTTACAATTACAGTCAAGAGATTGACTAATCATCTGGGATGGGAATCAGCTAGTTCCAACATCATCAGTAACACTTGCATAGCAGTTGAACAGACTCCGAACTATTCTATTTCTCTGGTTCTATCTGATTGTCAGATCCACTACATAATAAGAGATAGCTAGAATGAGTAAGTAGCCGAGAGCTTGGTTTCGATGGTGGATGTCCCCAGAGGTATAGCAGTCTAACTTCGCGCCGGAGGGTCTTCTTTCTCTGGGTGCATTCTCTACAGGCTACAGCTCACGAGATAAAACGGCGCAGATCGATTACTAGGACAGTTATATCATCGGTGGATCCTCTCTTCATCGACAACTCGGCGAGCTTTTTACAGGCCGAGGAGGGATCATGCAAATTGGCATCGACGTTCGTAGCGCGAACTAAATTGACAGCCTCCTGATTCGTGACCTGGTCAGGAAACAAAGGAGAAACCAATATTGGTATCGAAATACACGAAACTGCATAAACGATTATTTTTACTCGGTTAGAAAGACATTTACCTTGTCCCAAAGGCCATCAGAAGCTAGGACTATAAATTCACAATCTGGCGTAATTTGTAGTGTTTTCGTTTCTGGGTCTGCTATTACCCAACGTTTAAGATGCTGATCTCCGATGCTTCTCGATACGGCAAGTGAACCTTGTATTCTCCAGACGCCACGACAGCAATCTACATAGGCACCCTGCAAGAGATTTCCATCGCCATAAGCTTACTGAAGAGTTCTAGCTATACAAATCAGTGATCGTTCTTGCTTAACTTAAACTTCTCCCCTTGCTTACCAGGGCCACAATTCTCTCCCTTTCGCTTTCCAGAGAAGGACGGTGATCGGTAGTAAGGGCCTCTGCAGTTCCTCCTCTGCTCATAACAGCACGACAGTCGCCAGCGTTAGACACGACGAGTTGACCATTTCGGATCCATGCAGAGACACAGCAGGTGCCGCCGCTAGCATTTTTGAGCATGAAATCCGCATCCGTTTTGAGGTAAGCAGCTCTGACAGCCTCGTCGATACTCAAATTGCCTTTTCCAGCCATATGTTGCAGGATGTTCTTGTCCATGTTTTTCGCTGCGAATTCAGCGGCGTTCGCTCCTCCGTGACCATCAAATACCCCAAAGAAGGCCTGCAATAGCATCGTTCCAGTCAACCCAGGAAGGAACATCTTTAATGGGATATATAGTTAACAATTACGCAACTACTTATTCAGAAATGAAAATCGTATCTACGAAAATTTCTTCACAATTCCCATAATGAAACACTACCTGCTTGGAATCGCCTTGAATTCCAGCAACGGCGGAGAACCGATCCTGCAGGCAGCCCCTTCTCCCTCTCTTGGAATACACCCCATACGTATCTTCCCGCACCTCCACCTCCTCCACCCCGACCTCACATGCCCCGACCTTGCCGAAGCCCACCAATCCTACCGTTGGAATCGAGAGCCTCGCGGGCCTCTTCCTGCCCAGCGCCGAGCTCTCCTTCTCCTCGGCCGCCGGTTCTACGCGTGACGGCACGGGCAATGGTGGCGACAAGGGAGGAGGCGTGATGCTCAGAGGAGAGCAGAAGGAGGGTGCCTTGGGGAACGTCGACGGCGAGAACGCCGGGGATTTGATTCCGATCGCCACAATAGCCATTGAAGATCCTCTAGAGAGAGAGAGAGAGAGGAGACGATGACGATGATGATGATGATGATTCTCTGTCTATTTGGAAGGCCTGGATGGAGACATGGGTTGGTATATAAAGGGCGTTTTCAGCGCCCGAGGGAAACGGCAGTTGTTTTGGGCGCCCGACGACCTCTTCCAACGATGCCTTGCCTACTCAGTTTTGACTCGGGGAGAGTTGACCCGCACCCTGTTTCCATGCATGGCCATGCATTGTCGTTTCCTCGTGGGTACGACGAATGAAAAATCTCCGCATGTAATGCACCGGAATGTAAGAGAGAGAGAGAGAGAGAAAACACGGAAATTATTCGGCTCGCACAGCAGTAGCCGACATCATGGAATTACAAAAAAAATAAAAAATAAAAAGAAGAAAAGAAAACCATACATCGAAAAATCATGAATTAAAACTACGCATAAAAGTATAATGGTTAATACCTTGAAAAACTCCAAACTAGTACAATTGTGACAAATTTACCTCAAACTATTTTTTTTACTACAAAAAACTCAAAACTGGTATACCTTTGACAAATTTACCCTAAACTGGTACACTTGTGATAAATTGACCCTCTGTTAGTTTTTGTTAAATTTTACTTTCAAATTATTAAGTTAAATGATACGTAATAGTTGACTGGTATACAATTTACGATTTTTATGATTTTTTTTGTGGTATTAATCCAATTTAGCGGAGGGTATATTTGTCACAAATTTACCAGTTTGTGGTTTTTTGCTATCGAATAAATTAGTTTGAGGTAATTTTGTCATAAATATACCAGTTTAGGGTTTTTTATGATCAGTTAGGGTAAATTTGTCACAGGTGTACCAGTTTGGGATTTTTCATGGTCAAAAAAATAGTTTTGGGTAAATTTGTCACATGTGTACCAGTTTGAGATTTTTTAAGGTATTAATCCAAAGTATAAATAGACTTGTACAGAAAGCACCGGTCAGACTTATTCAAAATTAACTCTGTGACAATCGTGTTATTTTTGTAATTTCCGGGTTGAGTTACGTGTTAGGTTAATGAATGGGTGAAAATGTCGTTTTAAATGTTCTGGGCTTTCTTTATCTTGAATGAGAGAAAATAATAATAATAATAATAAAATATCCATGTGGAAGATACCGTGGAGAGATGATGACCATCGGGGGATTGATAAACGTGGTGATTAAGAAAGAGGATTGTGGAAGTTTCTGCAACTGAGTCAAAAAGAGAACATGGTCAACGGTCAGGCGGGTGGAATAAGGCGAGACTCGTTCTTTTATCCCCCTCCCTCCCTAATCTCTTCCGGCGGTTTTTCTGTTTGTCGCGATTCTCACGATCCACCGGTGATTCGGACACTCTGGCCTTTGCCACGTGTCGCGCGGACGACGCGAGTGCTGGAGTAGCCTTTTCCTCGTCTAGAAAATACGACGCGATAGATTATTATAATTAGTCCCTAAGCCCATATTATTAGACCTGATCATGGACTGATCAAGGGATTGTCCGGGCTCGCCCGAGCTTGAGTAATCACATTTAATAAGAAAGCCGAGCCATCTAGTGAGGTTCGATTCGAGCTTGACCGACTTAGGGCTTGTCTGAATTCGCTCGAGCCGTTACATCATAAAAGTTTTTGGGCAGGCATGGAAGATGATACTTAGTAAGAAAACCTAGCTAGCCTGTGGGGTTTGAGCTAAGCCAAGCCCGGCCGGACCTCGAAATTTATGGACAAAAATTTCATGAAAGACGGGCTTGGACAAATATTTAAGCTTGACATTAAGACCCCAACGCATTCAGTGATTAACTCTAATCCAAATTTATTTGATGTACAAATCATACAATATTTTTTTTTTCAATGTGGCGAATAGAATAAATAATTGTGAAGAAATTGCACAAGATCATGCGTTTTCTTTTAGTGAGATACTGTATTTGGTTTTATGTATTTTTAAATTGTGATTTAGTTGATCTATTAATAGATTTAGATTACACAATACCCGCTCCTTCATCAACTATCGGAACTATAATAGTCATAAATATTAAGGATGTACATGATAAAATTTCTGGAACATAAATCAATTTTTGACCAGAAATTGATTTTTGAATTTATATTTCATAAACAAATTTTTGAGCAAATAAACACGTATGATAATAACTCAAAATTTATGTTTTTAGAACAAAAATTCGTTTAATTACAGAATAAAATTTCTAATTCTAGGGGTGGCAGCAGTTGGCATCTGGCAGTGAGCAGCTAGCATCCGGTGTCCGATAAGTGGAGGGTGGGCGACGGGAGTGAATGATAAGAAGAGTTTTTATTTCTCACTTTTGTTCTAGAAATATAAAAGTTAAAAATTTTTGTTTTTGATTTCTGCTCCAAATCTATTTTTGAAATATAAATCTATTCCAAAAATAAATAAATAAATGAAATTGCGTTATCAAGCAAATTTATGTTCCAAACTTGTTATGGGGAATAGAAAAACAAAAAAATAAAGAAACATAAATTTTATTTTGCGTGCCCTCAAAGAGTAATGTATGTGCTCATTTGGCCATATTTTCCTCCATTTCTACTTAAATAAAATTTCTCCGAAACAGATCTCTAATTACTAATAGCAAAGATGGACATTCACTTAATTTTTGTAATTGAAATCAAACAAAGAGCATTCATTATATTCTTGTTGATTCCAATATGACTTTATGTGGCTTAAAAAACTTTGTGTAAAGCATAATATTATTCGAAACTCGATTTTATGCATCGGTTTTAGTATCCTTACATAGTAATAGGCAAAAATTGGACTTGCCTTGAGCTAGTGCAGCTTGAATTTCAAAATCTTTAACAGATTAAGACCGTGTTTGGTAACACTTTAGGATACAACTGATTATGTTCTTTTATTTCATGTTCTTTTGTTCCTTGGAACAACATAAAAAATAAAAAAAAAGCATAAATTCGTTTGGTAATTTTTTTTTATTTTCGGAAATAAAAATCTTTTTTTCTTTTTGCTCTTGAGAATAGATTTAGAACATAATCAAGAAGTAGAAAAAAATTGATCATTGTTCCCAGAAGCAATTCCTATAATCAAGTCTAATTTTTTTTTTCTCTTCTCTTTCCTTTTCTTCTTCTTCTTATTCTTCCTTCTAGTCAGTTGCCAGCCTTGACTATGGTCGGTGATTGGCTAGACGAGAGCCGGCGACCTCATCAGAGCATTGTTGGGGGTCGACGACGCCGAGCCATAGTGAGGCTGGTTGGTCGGGCACTCATCGACCCAAGCCTCGCCAGCTAGTGCGAGGTTGGGCCTCCCCAGGCCACGGTGAGATTGACCTCACGCCACCTAGGAGAGGTTAAGCCTTGCCGGTAGCCGAGCGAGTCTATGGTGAGACCTCGTCAGTAGCCATCGTTGTGGCTGACGATCGGCCACAAAGAAGGAGGAAAAAGAAGAGCAAATGAAAAAGAAAGAGGAAAAAGAGAAAAATAATAAAAATATTAAAAAATAAAAGAAATAAAAAAAATTTAAGAATAGTACGAAACACATTTCCATCCTGAAAATAAAAATTTTGAACAATTACCAAGTGCCTTCAAAAACTCAAAAATTGTTAATGGGAACAGAATAAAAAAAATCATTTCTACGAGCAAAAATCGTTTGCAGAAATAAAATGATTACCAAATGTGTCTTAAGATTACGAGATAAAACAAGTTATATAGATATTTATTTAGACGAGGATTAAAATTTTGACATGTCATATTGTATTTACATTTAGCGGCCTCTAAAATCGCACAATAAAATGACTTAGATAGAGCAAAAAATTAGAGGATGTTGATACATATTAAGCGTGACCATATCATAATTGCGTTAACCCATTCGACACGATTAACGAAACACTGATCCTATCTGGGTTACATTTGTGCAGAGGGAAATTAACCCATCTCTTTCATTTAACTAACTTGATTAATTTCCTGACCTCTATTCACCTACTTAAATTAAATTACCTTGTCCACTTTTATTACTAATCAATTTGTATATCTTCAGATGGTGCTAAAAAGATAAAGATTTTCTCGATTAAGTGGAATCGACATGGAACTTTTCCATAAATTAAAAAACTAAAATACATTGCCTGCATTTAAATAATTACTCTGGCCATAAAGAGAGACTTCAAAAAATTGCTCCACCGGCTGAAGAAGTAGGACGTGTCGAACAACCAGCGACGCCCTCGCCTTCCCGGCGAAGCCACACGACTCGTGTCATTCCCTTCGCACACGACGTTCCTGCGAATCGGAATTGTCACCCCTCCCCCTAAGCAATGCCCGCCGCGTCACCCTCCACGTGTCGGCGCCGCTCCGAGGCCACAGCGGCGGTTCGGCGGCGTTCGGTCCGCTCGCCGCTTCGGCCTCTCTATAAAAATCCACTTCCACGCCGAGCTGGACGGCCATCGTCAACCGTTTCGATCCGACTTTGCATGTATAGAAGATACGTAACGCCGACCGCGAGAGCTTGCAGAGAGTTCAACGGGAGAGGGATTAGGAAGATGTCGTCCCAGCAGGACAAGCAGGAGCTCGACCGCCGCGCACGGCAGGGCGAGACGGTGGTCCCTGGCGGCACCGGCGGCAAGAGCCTCGAGGCCCAGGAGCACCTCGCCGAGGGTAAATGCGTTTGACCGGTTGTCCCCGCGAATGATCCTTATATGGAAGATATTTGATTTTCCTTTCTTTTATATATCTGTCAAACATACCCCGAAAGAGAAGAAAAACTATAGCATCTCCCAAAAAAAAAAAAAAAGACTCAAACGTACCACGTCTGTTATTTAGTTCTATAGAAATTGAAATCACACGTCTTTTAATGGATTTATTTAGGTTTTTTTCCCTCATTTTGCTTTTGTCGACTGGATTACATATTTGTAGGAAGGCAAAAAGGAGGGGAAACGAGGAAGCAGCAGATAGGACAGGAAGGGTACCAAGAGATGGGCCGCAAGGGCGGGCTGAGCACCACCGACGAGTCGGGCGGAGAGAGGGCAACTCGTGAGGGCATCCCGATTGATGAGTCCAAGTTCAGAACCAGGAGCTAAGTTAAAATCAAGGGACAAGATAGGGAGATGTCTAGGGTTTGCAACGTGTCTGGGTTTTTTTGGTCTTTGCCAGTTCAAGAAGCGCAGCGTTTTTGGTTCTTGTGTATTTGTGCTTCTTGATCGCGTAGGGCAGCGTTTTTGGTTCTTGTGTATTTGTGCTTCTTGATCGCGTAGGGCAACCGCCGTAGGTACTCGTGTACTTTCTTTTTCCACCTTGTTTGCTGCAGTGATGTTATGAAGGTTCTTGCCTTCGAACTTGTCAAGAGTTGCCTCGTTCTTCACTAGTCACCCGCTTGCGTTGCCTAATTCGTGCATGCCAACGTAGAA
This sequence comes from Eucalyptus curtisii, assembly GCA_017140595.1. Classification (NCBI taxonomy): domain Eukaryota; kingdom Viridiplantae; phylum Streptophyta; class Magnoliopsida; order Myrtales; family Myrtaceae; genus Eucalyptus; species Eucalyptus curtisii. Next base: position 37,926,887 of record CM029500.1, on the reverse strand, counting down.
AACGAACGACGGCGGCTAAGCCAGCGGTCCCCAAAAGGGTCCTTTACACGGAAGAAAGGGTCCTCGGTCTTTCTACAGATCGCTTTGACCGATTATTTGGAATCGACTATATCGTTTCGAAAGAAAGATGACGCCCGGTTTAGAACAGTTACGACAGGAATGCCAAAGAGATGGACTCTTGAAAGCGAAAACTTGAAATCGTCGACTGAGGTTCGGGTTAGCTGTCCTTTTTGTTTAATCTCCTTCATCTAACGCAAGGTTTCGCACGGCCAAAAAAGGGAATTGGATAATGTCTTCGTTGATGTGTGTTTGTTCTTTCTGGTTGTCTTCAAGTCCGCGAGTTGAGCAAATGAGTTCTCTTTCTGGTTCCAACTTTATTGCTTCGCAAAATGGGTATGGCCATCCGACCAAAAAAGGGTCTAGCCGTTAGCCGGGATACGTTTCTACTGATAAAAACCCGCATCATGTTCCCCCTCTTTTTTATGGAACATTGAACATGAAATGGGCTGGGATCGGCCCGCAGCCGTCGTGCTGGACACCGTGTCAGCCCGGTCCGCTCCATATGTGGAGCGACCGGTGCTTGGCACTGAGCCCGGGCTGAAGGGGACGACCCACCAAGCACGAGCCCTATTTCAGCCCGGCCCGTTTGACTAGAGTAGTACAATCCTAGGAATCGACGTACTCATATAAGTTTGGATGGACGTGAAGTACCAAAGATTATTCTCATTTACCGTAGGAGAAAATATTAGGGAGAGTTAACGGGGTAGCCAGCTGTAGAAATTCTATACCATTCATTCGATGACACATGCCACTCGAACCCACCGCAATTTAGAAGCCTTCTCTCTTAAATTCAATTTCAGGCTCTCCTCTCACTCTCACCCCTGTCTCTCTCTCTCTTCCGTTCACGCTTCTCTCTCTTGCACTCTGCTCGTTCTCCCTCCCACTCATCTGACCGTTTTAACTCACAATGGAGCTTGTTGTCCAACAAACTGCACTGTTTCCTCTATATCCACTTAGTTAGTTGCCTCTGCCGTTGGACGAAATCACATCAAATGATGCCGTGTGTTCTTTTCGTCTTTGCCCTCTTCGCCTTCCTGCCGCCGCCTTTGCCCTCGGCACAAGAACAAACCCAAGCACACTCCCCCCCACGTTGTCCACGACTCATAGCTCTCCCTTAGCCCTTGCATCCTTGAGGTTCCTCGTGACTCCAATGTCATGGCTTCCTGAACTCTTGCCAAATCTGGTGAGGACGACCCTCACTCTAGCTGTGAGGGTCAAGCCCTCGTCAAATCCAACGAAAGAGACCCTCACTTATGGCCAACAAAGGCCGCGACACTCTTGCCAATGTTGTTGTCTCCCAAGCCCTCGTTATATCTAGTGAGGGCAACCCTTACCAGTCATAAGCAAGGGCCACGGCACTCCTGCTGCCCATAGGCCAAAGGGAAAAAGAAAAGGAAAAAAAAGGAAAAAAAAGATAGAAATGGTGAAGAAGGGAGAGAAACGAATGAGAGAGAAAGTTTTGTAGGTTTTCTGAAAAAGGTGGGTCTGCAAGCAACACGTGTCGCTCGTGAAATAGACTCGTGCATTGTTGAACCAGCTACTTAGCTCTACCTAATATTTTCTCCTACCGTGTAATCGCGGCTTACAAGCTCCGGCCCATAAATGGCAACTCGACACTCGACGGTTACCGAACAGTTGCAAGCGGCAACCACGACTGGGCATGGCGCGGCCCGAATAATGACGGGCCGGGACCTAGGCCCATTAACGGTCCGCGCGAAAAATGGGCCGACCCCGAACGGCCCACCACAGCGGCCCGCCCGTTTGTCATCCCCTGCCAAACGGCAACTTTCAGTAGGGTTTCAATCTCGAATTCCCCAAAAATTGGCGGGACACAGCAAGGTCGCGAGAAGCTTTTCCACTTTCACAGTCCGCTTCCGGCGCAATCATCCGGCAGCATCTCATTTCCTCCCGGGGAACCCGAGTCGAGACGGCCGGGGGCCTCGCCGATCCAGCTCCGCCGTGCAAGATGTCCCCCGGGGCTCGCCACTTGAATGTGCTGGGCGAGTTCAAGCCCTTTGGCCTGGTGGCCGAGGCGCTGGACGGCAAGCCCCAGGACGACTCCGCCGCCGCCGCCGACAAGTACGATTACTTCCTCTTCGACTCCAGCGTCGCTCGAGAGGCCGGCTCCGGTGCCGCCGCGACGAGCGGCTCCGGCGATCACGAGATTTTCATAAGAGGGAACAGGTAGACGGTAGTTCGTTCGCTGGATCATCTTTTGCTTTTTGGCATCTCGGTGATGCTATTGAGATCGAATGTTTGAATTTTGCTACGGTAATGCACCGGGTACTAAATGAGGCAAAATACAGACGAGTATTTGTATATCATCATGCTTAGAAAAGTGTGCGACAAAAATGATGTTACCTCGAGTTTACTCAATTGAATTATAATTAAAAAAAAAAAAACTTGCGTAGAACATAATAATGATCAAGTAAGGTATAGGTTTAAATGATGACTCGCTTGAGCTTTGCAAATTTATCTCAGGAAATATGTTATAGGCTAAGAAAGGTATGCTCATTTTGCGATACTCGGTTGAAAACGTTTCTATAGAAATCTGGAATAATATTACACTTTTCAGAACAATCAAAGGTTAAAAAACGAAACCCTGCGTGTCATTAATGTTTAGGGCAGTACTACGTTTTATTTTGGTCTTTCTAAATGCTAAGAACAGGGCGACTTTTCGGCAGTAATGCTGGTGCAATTTTGTGATTCCACTGAATCAAATGCTAAAAGGGAATTGGACTCCTTGATTTTTGCCACCACTAGCATGTAGAGCAGAACTAATCTTATTTCGTCTTCATTTTCTAACTTGCTGTGAACAGGATCATATGGACTGCAGGTTCACGAGTTTATAAAAGATTCACGGTAGCCTCTCCAGTCATCATGGTACGTCAGCTGTCCAAGCAATCCATGTCATCAATCCACTTTCTTATGTGCCTATGACATCAACTGTATGACTTTGCTGGACCCTTTTCATGTACTGCATAGTTTGTAGAACCCTCAAAAGAAATTAGTATGGTTTTGGAACTAGAAATGTAGAGCACATAATAGTTCAGCTAGGATTTTGCTTTGTGCTGTTAGGTCTTGAAATGGATGGCAATGGTACTCTTTCAGCATGGCAGAGATGGATGCAAAGTGGAATTGGGGCCAAATGTGAGGAGGGCGTTTGTTATTTCCTCATTTTATTACATAAAGGCCAGACTGTTTGGACTAATATACGTGGATGACATCATTACTAATGTGCAATAAGGTGTCTTGTGACGACTAAGGCTCTCAAGATAGTAAATTCATAGGTTTTAGATAGTCTTGAACTTGAACTACAATCTACTTTTATTTTGACCCATGAGCTAGTCAAGTCAACCCTTTTAATTAGGTATAGTAGGGCGCTCATCCTTTTTATCACAATAAAATGAATATTCTTCTATTAATTTAATTAGAAATTATTTACTGAGGCTAGACCTTTTAGTTGCTCCATTAGCTGTTTTAACTTTCCATCCTTTCTTAAAGTTTATGGTCAGAGACACACAAAATCAATCCTGTACAAGTTGCCATAATTATAAATTATGCGTTCTTTAAGTCCTGAATCAGAGGTCTAACGCGACACAGTCCTATACAGCGCTGAAAAGATCCTTGTATTAAGGCAACTCAGGTGAAGTCTCCATTGCACTAGGTTTGCACTTAATGAAAATGATTGATCATGTATTCTCAGTCTATTCTGTGCTTCGGAAGGATAACTATTGTTTCCTTTATTTTGCTTTACCCCCTGCTAACTTCTCTGTCTATGCATTTTGAGTTTATATGAGTCGGATCGAAGGTTGAAAAAATATGACCGGGTAATGTATTATTCAGATACCCTGTCTTAATCCTTCTCATGAACTCTCATGCGCTTTCTACTGCTCAATTTGGCTTTATATTTTACAGAGTCTGTTGTTTTTTGTTTAGATCTTCATTGAATCTGCAGAATTGATGTGATTTGACAGTTTATTCCTATTATCTTTCTGTTGCTATGAGAACTAGCTTTTTATTGCTAAGCATTTCTTGCGATTGTTGGTATTTTTCAATTCTAGGCATGTTGGTGTCACTTGGGTGATATGAGTGAGGCGTTCCTTTGTGTCCTGCAAGCCGATTCTTTGACAGTCTATAATGCTTCAGGTTAGTAGGAAACACTGTTCACTAAATGTACTTCCTGGGGTCTGTTTGTTTCGCGGACATATAATATTGCTTTCCAATGAAAATATCTTTGAGGGAAATCGTATAACTTTCTATGTTTGGTGGGAATCTTCAAATGAGCTAGAACTCATTTTCCTATATTGTTACAGCCTACAGGAAGACCTTGAAACATGTTTTTGACAAAGAGATATGGGTTCATGCACAACCTAGAACCCTCGGGGTTTGATACACCAAGCCTTGGAGTTGGGACCTAGTTGTCCAGATTAGGACCAATTGGGGACTGTTCCAGGAACCCCACCTCTAGGACCTAGGAACCCGATGCCTGGACGCAGGCTCCTAGGGGCTGAGTTAGGGGCCTCAGCCCGTAGACCCAGGACACTGGATTCAGCCCAGGGTGCTCAGTCAGCCTGCTCATGCTTTAATGTGGGCTCTTGAGTGTGGTCCTAGGGCCCTCAGTTCCGAGGGTTGGGGTCCCAGATCCTAGTTTGTATGGCCTAGGGTCTCGGATCCCGAAACTGGGTTCTTGGATTTAGCCCTTTTAGTATTGGGTCTAGTTGCCAGGGTCTTGGGCGCAGCCCTTGGATGCTAGATGCAGGGTACCACTGGCTTTGGCTGTGGGGATTCTGGGTCCAAGTGCTGGGGACTCGGTTCAGTGATCTGGCACCGGATCCTGGGGTCATTGGTCAGGTCCTGTATCCAGCATTCAGGCATTGAGATCCCAAGTCTGCCTCAGGGGTCTCCAGTCCGAGCTCTAGACTCGTGGTCTGGAAATTCTGGTTTTATAGCATAAAATATTTTTAGGACCTCAAGTATAGACTATTGTTGATAAAGAAAGTATTTTCCACTCACTAATTTTTCCTAGCAATTCCATAGTATATCAGGTTCTCCATGGGATTCCATGGGATTGACTGCCAACATAAAAAGCAACTTCTTTAGAGGGTATTGTGATAGTACATTTAAGATCCATGTGGCCTGGTTTGAAATGGCAATAAATGATGTTGCTCAATCATGGACAAATAGAAGTTTTAATTTTAATTTTGCAGATGTCCTGCACATATGAAGCCATTATGAGATTCATTGATGGCGGCTAAGCCCATTTTTGAAAGCTTTACAAACTTTGGTTCCCCCCCTTTTAATTTGCATGATTGCATCCAATGGATCTTAAAGACTTGTTTCATTTTAAGATCCACCGTGGGTTCTTTTGGATAGGTGAAGTTGTGACGATCCCCCTTCCTCAGCCCATCTCTTCAATTTGGCCTCTTCCATTTGGTTTACTGCTAGAGCAAGCTGCAGAAGGAGACTTCCCACGCAACATTCATTTCTCATCATCAATCCTTGCATCTGGTGCTAGTGACACTTCGCACCCTAGAAGAGAAATTGGACATAGTCCACAAAGTAATTTTAGTTGCATGAGTCCATATGATAATGTACTGAAGGGAGATACAGCTTTGTTGTCTTCACATTTGATTCTCAAGGATCCAATGGAAGATCCACAGGTATGCCAGTGCTTTTATTTTGTCAATCACTTCATTTTTTTGGATCTTCAAGACACGTGTCGTGAATTTCTCCTCTTGAAAATTTTTATTGTGGAAGACTTTGTTTCCTTTATTTGATTATTTTCAGTTTGCTGAACAATAGCTGTATCGTACTTCTTTCCGTTGCTAATTACCCTCTACTTCCATCATCTAGTTTGTGTATGTTGAAGACAGAGGAAAACTTAACATAATGAATGATTATAATGAAAGAACGATATGGACCAGTGAGCAAGTACCCTTGATGGCATCATATAATAAAGGTTTCAACACTAGTTTCTTTAACATCTATCTCTTTGTTGATATAGGAAGATCATGGCCACTTGCGCTAATCATAAGCAACTACTGTGCAGGAAAAGCTCAACATTCTTTATGGGTGGCAGAAGTTGTTAATCCTACTGCAGATGAGGTGATGTCTAATTTGCCGGATGTAAATCCTATGGGTGTTCGGATGAAACAATTCTCCTTCCACAGAATTTGGCAGGGAAAAGGTGCTCATGCAGCTGCTTGTAAGGTGCCAATTTTTTTTCCTTATCTTTTTCCAGAACAAATGATTGGTGAGGTAGTTTGGTGTGTCGAGCAATATTTTTCCTTGACCAACTCATACAATAAAAATTGGAGGATAGACTTAAAAAAGTATAGTAAATCAGTTAAAGAAGTCATTTATCAATGACTTACTTTGGTTCAGTATGCGGAGGTTACCCAAAAATATCTAAACTTCTCTGTAGAGAATTTTTGGCATCCTTGTTTCTTGGTCAATTTGTTTGGCTTATATAGTAACATGGGAATGCTTTCAAGACCATGCGGTACCTTGCCTTAGCTACCTTTTTAGCTTCCTTGCTCGGTATTGGTCCCTGTCTGAGATCAACATGTTGCAAGAATACGTAGGCACACGTAAAATAGCTAGAATTGAGTCAAGGCATATTGATATTTGTCTGGCCTGGTTAAATTTAGATTTATCCAACCCCCCCCCCCCCCCCCCCCCCCCCAAAAATAAATAAATAAATAAATAAAAGATATTGATATCTGATATGCCTTTAATTCTACATTTCTATAACCCAATCAAGTTGCCCATCCGTGTATCTTTTGGTTCCAAGTTTCACCCCAAATGATCTACTGTTCACTCCATCCTCGTGAGGTCTTAATGCTTGAAATTGTACTTTTTGATTTCATGTGCAATGGAATATTCCATTGAATCAAACATATTCTCCAGTTGTTTTTCTGTTATGTTCTCCGAGCATCCTATAAGCTATTGACAGAAGTTCTGGTCCCTTCACAATTTTCAAGTTATAATCTGAACATACCTATAAATCTATGGTGCTTTTTATTGAACTGTGCTGCCTCCATGTTACAGGTTTTTATGGCAATTGATGATGACACAACTCCAATAGTTTGTTTTCTTCTACAAGGACAGAAGAAGTTGTTATCCTTAAGGCTTCAAATTTATGAAACAAACAGTGACGTCCTTTTTGATGTCAAGCCCGACATGAGCTGGAGCATACCTGCTGTATCAGCTGCCCCGGTGGTTGTGACACGGCCAGGGTAGAGCTCTCTCTATCTGTGTGAGCGGACATGTGCACGTGTATATGTTGGGGGAAGGGAGGGGAGGGGAGTGTACTGCGACCGTGTGCATGCATGTGTGAGTAGATCTCGAAACGTATATATTCTACAATATCATAACTCATTTTGAGTTATCTCTCACAGAGTAAAATTGGGACTGCTTCCTCATACGGACATCATTGTGTTGGCACCAGAAAACACCCTTCTGCTTTATGTAAGCTTCCTGCATAAATAGTTTATCTGAATTCTAGCGCCTGTGTATTTTGTAATTGACATGCTCAGTGCATGGGAGTCTTCTCAAGAGCTGAAGGATATGGTCATAAATGAAATGGGCTTCTGCGTAAATCGATCAGTATGAATACTTTTGCCTGATAGGTTTTGGTTCTTGGTTGTGATTTCTTTCTCAGCTCTGGAGGACAGTAGTCTGTTCATAATCCTAGATTATCGAAGTAGGTAGTGTGGAGAGCAGGATAGCTAAATTCTTAATTAGCAGAGAAAAGTAGTTGCGTGGCAAACTTGTTTATGGTTGCTGATATAGAAATATTAATGTAAGAAATCGTGCACACTTAAGTGATTTGTATGGAGATTTCTTATTTCGTTGTTATGCTGCAGTTTTTACCCTGGCTTTAAATTGTCTACGGCTTATATGCTCTCTGCACTTAAGTGTTGCTTTTGGGAGAATTTATTTGAGTCTTATGAAATTCTATGCCTGCATCATGGAACTGTTGTATGTCCTGGAGTTTGATGTTGCATGTTCTATGTGATACGGTGAGATTCCTAACTTAAACTTATGGTTTGTGCAGTCAGGGAAGCTATGCCTATGTAGGTATTTGTTGCCTTCTTGTCTGAGTAGGTGTCGGCATCTGCATAACATGGAGTTCTCAGGAAATGTAGCAGTATCCCATGATGTAAAAATCGTCAGATTAGCAGATGCTGTTGAAGGGCGTGTTAATATAGTTATCAGCAATGGGCAGGTATATCTTTTTCTTTTTTTTTTGGTCGAAAACGGGCAGGTATATCAACATGCACAGAAAAATATCTTATTCCCAACCTGTAGGTCCTTGGGTTGTAAGTTGACTACGTGTATTCCAAACAACTGTGCTTGCTGGATACTTGTGACTTTGGGGTGGATGGGGTTGGCGTCCCCCTTTTTATTTTAAGTTTTCCTTTGTCTTTTTGTTTTGTTTTTTTTTTTTTTTTTTGGGGGGGGGGGGGGAGCTTTTCGCTGATAGTGGGTTGGAGATAGCGTCTCTAAGTGTGCCTCCTATTGTGGGACAACGCAAGCATGGATGGGCGATGGGGTCCTATGCCCAACCCTCCTTGTGCACAACCGACACAAGATTCAGCCATGCACATGTTATGTCATTTCTTATATTATCACAATTATTTTTTTGAAATTGCTATATGTGACTAAGCTGGGAAGAGTTGAGGATCTGGTCAAACATCTTTTTGTAAAAGTTTGTCAAATTTGTGCATTGGCAATGAAAACATTTCCATAGTATGTTTACAAGTTCCTTGGGGGCATGGTTACAAGACTCTAAGTAAGAGGACTATAGAAGTTTGATTTCTTGTTTTTATAAATAATGCTGTACACATACTAATTCTATAGACCTATGTAAATGGGAATAAGTGCAATCTCTCATCACATATATTATTAGTAAGCTTTCAAGGTGCTTTATGATTTTATATTCATTTTATTCCCACAATTTAATTTTTTTTATTTAATAGTAATATTATTGAATGATGTGCATGTTGCAGGTGCTTGATTAGGTAAACAACAGACCCTTTTATTTATTTTTCTTTTGTTAGGTTCATCCTTTTTTCCGCAAATTATTACTTCTACTTTTTGCATTATGTGTATAAGAAAAAGAAACTCTTAGGTTGAAAAAGCCATCGTGGATTAAATGGAAAGGGTAACTTGTCCCCTGCGCCAAAACCTGGTTTCCGGATGGGTGCAGAAATGGGTTAAAGAGTCAAATGGCTACCCAGGCTCTGGGCCAGGGCAGATACAGGGAATGGGGATGGGATGGGGAGGCTACCTGTTCCATCCAGAGGCTATTCCTATTAGGAGTTCCTTTTGTAAGAGATGTTACACTGCACATGTGCAAGTGCTTTTTCATGTTCATTATCTTTTCTGCTTTTGCCAACAGTTTATTAAGTAACTTTGAGCACTAGCACTTCAAAGTCTTATGTGGGGACTGCATTTATCATGTTATCTGTCTAAGAATGTAACGGTGTTATCTGTTACAGTTCTAGGACTTCTTGATGCATCACTGATGATCAATGTCTTTCTGTTCTTTAGATGTTTCGTTGTGCATTACGTCAAAGTCCTTCATCTTCATTGGTAAAAGATTGCATGGAAGCAATGGCTGAGGGGATGATTTCTAGCCTCTATAATCATTTTCTCACACTTCTTTGGGGGGATAATGACATAACTTATTTATCAAAGGCTGATTCAAGCGTTGATTCAGAATGGGTCTCGTTTAGCAGCTTAATGTTGCAAATGTGCAGAAGATCCACATACATTACAGAGAAATTTCCAGTTTCAACTTGTCAGTCATCCTGGGATTTCCTTGTGAATAGCCAATTCCATCAAAATTACTGCAAGCTGAGCTCTTTTACTGGAGCTTCCTCTCAAGCTGTACTAGAGAGTCAGGCAGTAGATTGCAGTAGATCAGTTACAGAAGCTAAGCCCACTGGAGATAGCACATTTTACTCTGAGCTACTGGTGAAGAGTTTAGATTCTTTACATGCAGTATATGAAAGCCTTAAACTTGATAATCTGCGGAAGCTGTAAGTTCAGTCCTCAATAAACACATGGTGTGTACTTGGAACGACCTGATTTCAGCTTTTTGCTTATGTTTTTCCTTTTGGCATTTGAGATTTGACATTTGTAAAATAGTGAACTGAACACCTTAAATATTCGATCATTTGAAGCCATATGAGATATTTTCATTATTATATAATTTTTAATATGTTTTTTCTTTGCTTCTGCGGGAAGGTCAATACAGTATCTTCCGACATTTTATGAGCCTTATCTTTGTCAGATGGTTATTCATAAGCTGAGCCAAATGGCACCCGTCGTTGCTCATGTATTTTTCGTTCTAGACTAATAGTTCCAGTGCTGCTTCCTTTTTATGCAGCCTTCTTAATTCTTTGCAGCTACACATGCTGCATCTAATCTGATGTGGTTTAAGTGGTAAATTGTGTTTTGGGTGGCTTGTTAACAAGTGAAGCCTGCTATGTGATGAAACTAGGGCATTAGGGCATTTCTAGAACTGATGCTCTTTTCATTATGATGTGGTTGTAACTTTGAAAAATTCTAGCATTTGTAGGGTCTATCAGGGTCTTGCAAGAGCGTTTGAGCTGTCAAAAATTATGACCAAGGCCATTTTCTCCTAATGATTTCAGCTTTCGAGTTGTTTAAAATGCTGTGTCCCACAAAATGCACTAAACTCAGAATTTACAGCTCACTTAGAAGGTTTGCTTAATGCTGACAGTTTTGTTCCATTGGGTGTTTGTAGGTCTTAGTACCAAATATGTTAAAAAAAAAATAATTTTGGCAACTAGAAGTTCTTATGAAGCTATTCTGCTTTTATCTGTTATTTCTTAAAGTGCCAACAGCTTCTGTAGAAATCCCTGTTGTGCGTGCATTAGTGGTAGGTGTAGCCAGTCTCTGTTATTGCCAAGCATCAGTGGCATTCAACTCTATGTTCAACAACAGTCGGATATACATCTTTTGCTTATTAAAAATTTTGTGCGCATGTTGCCTGAACTGTGATTTTTATGCCCAGAATATGGATCACAGTCTTGACCATTTTGCTAATGATTTAAGTATTATCAACTCCAAACTTTCTATGTTGAGGTTTCTCACCTGCTGCTTCTTCAGTAAATGAATTCCACTTTTGGGGTCTGAATATTAGTTTCTTCAATTTATTTATCTCTGCAATCTTGATTTCGATGTTCCTTGCAGGGATTTGGAGCTTTTAGCAGTTCTTTTATGCAATATTGCCAAGTTTTTGGGTGAGGAGTGCTATATAGATCACTATGTTCGTGATTTCCCCTATCTGTTCAATAATCTTGGGACGCATAACACTTCGTTGTCCAGAAGATCTCCACCCAATCTGTTCAGATGGCTTGAAAACTGCTTGCTACATGGTTTTAGCTCTGCTGATACCAATGATCTTCCACCTTTAATTCGTAAAGAGGGAAGTTTTGCTGCAAGCCGAGCTAAAAAAATAGTATCTTTTTATAGTTTACTATTCAGTGCCCAGAAGACAGGAGATAATCTTCCTTGTGGAGTTTGCTGTAATGTTGCTACGGGATCTTATTCTACTGCTGAGGAGCATACCGTCTTGGCAATGGTCGGTGAAAAATTTGGACTGCAACAGCTAGATAGCCTACCTCCCGGCGTGTCTCTTCCTTTACGACATGTGAGCTATGCATCGGGACTTCCCACTTCTCCATTATTAAGTGCATCTTCCATGGTATCTCGTAACACAAACATTCTTGCAAAACCCTGTGCAGAAAATAGTGTAGTTATTCATCAGGCAAGCGTCCTTTAATGTCCCGGTGCTAAGCTGCAATGAAGAACATCAGAAATTTTAATGATGTTCTTCCCTATGGGCAATTGTCACTAGTTTCTGCATTTAATCGTGAGATGGAAGTAGAGTTTTTTGGTTTATTGACTGCTTGTAACAAGTCTTCATCCTCCTTTTGGGGCTTTACAGTGGTGTCCTTATTGACATCCCTTGAACTTCTACTGATCATATTCACTGGACATGTATCATTTCTGATTCCTGATGTTTAATTTGTGCTCTTCAGGCTTTGGACAAGTGTCGAGAATCTCCTCCTACTGACTGGCCTGCAGCTGCTTATGTTCTTCTTGGTCGGGAAGATCTTGCTCTTACTCGTTTAGAGCGTCCTTGCAAAACGAGTGTACAAGAAGCACAGGCAAACGAGAATTTGATTGAAATGTCCACTCCCTACATGCTTCATTTGCATCCTGTGACAATTCCAAGTGTCGTTTTTGATTCATTTGGTTCGGAAAATGCTAAGTTTGAGGATGCAGATTCAACTGACGGATCTGTCACAGATGGTATGGAGCATATCTTTACTTCTTGCACTCAGTTGCGGTATGGCCGAGATTTGCGACTGAATGAGGTTAGTTTTTTGTTTAGTGGTTGAGCCAACGTTGCTGTGAATTCGCTGATTTGAATGTCATCATTTTTATACATGGTAGCGATTGCTCTTTCCCTTTTGTTGGGGGGGGGGGGGGAGTGGGTGGGTGGCATTGGTTAATTTGTATTGCTTACCCCGACTCTTGTATGAATTGTCATTAATAGCTTTGATTACTTGAATATTGTGAAGCACGTCACCTAGCTAGGTCGAATCGTATGTCTGTCTTTTTTCTCCTTTGAGTTGAAGGCAAAGGGGCTAGTCATTTCTACAGTTAAAGTCACAAATAGTGGGACATAGTTTCTCTAACTCAAAGACATTCCTCTAGTCTTATAGGCAATGCTCATTTGTTGGACGGTTTAGTTTCCTTCCATTTGCAATTTATGTATATATTTATATAATTTGTGTTTTTGTAGTTTCCTGCTTGGCTACAATCAACAACAGAAGAAAAAAAATCCTTTGGTTTTTGTGTGATATATCCCAAGTACTTTTTGTTAGTATCCATAAGAGCACCTCCTATGTTTCTTCATGTGATAAGTGCATAAGCTCATTAAATAGGAACATCGTGAGCTAATGTGAGAACAGAGATATAAGATTTCAACCAACGCTAGTGCCAGATAAACTGTCACTGCATATCTAAAAAGATTAAAAGAATGAAAGGAAAGCAGAGGTGCCCCAGCTCATATCTGGAATTTTCATTTCATCTTTGCCTTGCAGTCCTCCATCTAGAATATAGGCAGAGGGGCATGGCAGCACATGACATGGCTCCTGACAGCTATGTTCATGTCCATTAATCACACCTTTGCTCTCGCAGTGTTTGTTGGCAATTCTTTGTTTTAATTGTTTTTGCGAGGATGGCATTTCCATTGTAGATGTGGTGGAACTTAGATTTGATTGGATCTTGATATTTCTTCTATTCCCATCAGGTTAGACGTCTCCTCAGCTCTGCAAGACCTGTGGCAATTCAAACATCTGTCAACCCTAGTGCTTCTGATCAGGACCTCCAACAGGTATTGTTTCTTCTTTGGAAATATTTCTGCATTGTATATGTCTTATGAATTATTACTATCAATTAGAGATTTAATCGGAACAAAAGATATAGCTAGTTGCTTGAATGCTCAGAACTCAATTTCATCTTGATTGAGATTCATTTTCAGAATACGAACTAGACTTGAAAGGGTGGCCAATATACTTTAAAGACCAAATTGGCTTGAGTCAAGTCACTGGCCATTCAAATGTGAGCAAAATTCCTCTGTAAAAATAACACATGGTTTTCCTGAACTATCCAGATAATGATCCAAATGGTTTTGACTCAAAATCTAAAGATACATGGGCTGCAGCTTTAAGGCTACTTGAATGCAAATCTAGCAACCTTTCATATGCAAGCTCATCTAGGAAGCATTAAGCAGTGGCTATCTGATCTGGGCAGTAAACATGCCATTAGAGAGCAATAGAAGGGGCATCATGAGGCTCCCACATATTGTCGGGTATGGGAAGGATTAGATGTATGTGCCTTTTCCCTACTTTGCACAGGCATTTCCCTGAATTGAACCTGTGACCTTTGCAGAGAGAGCGACAATGTGAGGAAAATGATCCAGCGTCGAAAATAAGTTTAGAACTAAAGGAATTCAACCAAACTCAATCTTGTTGCCAAAGTAAAGAAGTAACCTGTGTCTTGGATCCACCGACCTGTTCAAATATCCACAAGACAAGCAAAAATATTGTTAGAAAGTCCAACCCAAAAGCTTAAGTTGATAGGTGGAGGGAGACCACATGAATATACTGAGCATTTAGGACCCCAAGTGATGTGGGATAATACTACAACAAATATTCTCCGAAATTACTTGTAAATCAGCATCTTATAATGAAAGGGATTCGAGTGGTTAATAAGGGCCTGTTTGTTTATGTTCTTTATTTCTGTTTTTGAACAGATTTTCTGTTTTTTTGTTCCCGGGAACAAAAAAAGAACATAAACGCGTTTGTTTGCATTTTTGTTCCAAATCTGTTTTTTTGTTCCCGGGAACACAAAAAGAACAGAAACAAGAAACAAAAAAAAGTTGTTTTTTGTTTCTGGAACAATTTTTAAGAACAACTTTTCTCTCTCCTCTCTTTTCTTTTCTTTTTCTTCTTTTCTTCTTTTTTCTTTGGCCGGTCGCGGGCCGGCGACGCCGTCGAGGGCCGGCGACCTCGCCCAGCCACCGGCGAGCTCGCCCAGCCACTGGCGAGGCTCGGCCTCGCCGGGCCGGGGGCCAGGTCGGCGTCGCTGGCGGTGGCCCGGCGAGGCCGAGCCTCGCCGGTGGCTGGGCGAGCTCGGCCTCGCCGGATCTGGGCGAGCCCGAGCTCGCCGAGCCTCGCCCCGCGCCGGCCGAGCCTCGCCGAGCCTCGCCCGGCCGGCCGAGCCTCGCCGGGCGGGCGAGCTCGACCTCGCCCAGATCTCCGGCGAGGCCGAGCTCGCCCAGCCACCGGCGAGCCTCGCCGTGGCTGGGCGAGGCCGCCGGCCCTCGTCGGCCGGTCGCCGGCCAAAAGAAGAAAAAAAAAAAAAAAGACAAATATTAAAAAATTAAAAGAAATAAAAAAAGAACACAAATTTACCAAACATGTTTCTGTTCTTTTTTTATTCTTGGAACAAGTTTACCAAACGTGTTTTTCTGGTCAAAAATTGTTCCCCGGAACAGAAATAATTTTTTCTATTTCTGTTCCCCAGAACAAAAAAAGAACAGAAACACAAACAAACGCACCCTAATTTGTTCATCTACTGTGTGCTTGTTTCTGAGAAGTGAGGAGAGAGGGAGGGGAAGGGGGCGTATAAAGGAAGTGATTGCTTAATACATTGATGTTTGGATTAAGTATATTCTAAACCTACCTGCTTGCTTAGGCTCATGACTTGCTCGAGTTGGGAATTTAATCGGGCTAAGGGCTAAACAGCTTGTTAATCTATTCTAGTTTAGTTTGAACTTGAAAGCCAAGTAAACAACAAATGGACCCAAATAGCTGATTGGTTGTTTGGCTTGTTTGCACCGGTGTTCGATCTTGAGTGATCTGAATGTCAGTGCTAGGATACCCCTAGCAGTCATTTTTACATGTTATATGCTTTCCTGTATCATTACATTAAATTATGCTATAAATATGTCACCATGTCTTGGTCTGGGGAACTTTCATAATGTGGTTATCTATGTTCTCCTAAAATCATAAATTGCAGATAGTCTGATATATTGCTTATATTCTGCTCTTTTTCCCCATTGAAGGTTCAGTTATGGCAGTTTGCTCAGAGGACCACTGCTCTTCCCATTGGTCGTGGCGCATTCACTCTTGCCACTATATATACACTCTTGACCGAGGTGCAGCACATTTCTTCTGGCGACTATGTGTTCCATTTTTTTCAGCTTCGGTTGAAGTTTATGAATGTTTCGATTTCTGGCCCTCAGAGAAGTTTATACCATTCTTGTAGGCCTTTACAGTGCCAAAGCTTGTTTTAGCTGGTCGATTGCCTGCCCAGCAGAATGCAACTGTATGTACTTGTTATACTCTTTTGATGAGATGTGCTTTAAAGTCTTTTCCTTCCTACCAGAGGAAAAAATCTTTGGCAGGATGTATCTAGTTAAAATTTTGACAACTTCTGACTGGTTTCCTTGCCACGTGTCTGAATTTCTGGCCCCTGCTGTCTCTTCTTGCATGTTTTTATATTTTGTAGGTGAATCTGGATCCAAATACGAGAAACATACAAGAACTTAAATCTTGGCCTGATTTTCATAATGCCGTTGCCGCTGGTCTAAGGCTGGCGCCGCTTCAGGTATCCATCTCTGAATTTGATTCGCTTATATATGTTATGAAGCATCAGCTAGTAGTTCTTTTTATGTTTTATAATTTAAAATAGCTTACGAGGCATCTCTAAATTACTAAGGTTGCTTTTTGGTCCTGCAATGCTATGCAATCATTGACCCTTTTCTTTTACAAATATGCTGTCTATGTTTCTACTGCATCTGATATGGGGTATTCTATTTCTAATAGGGAAAAGTGTCAAGAACATGGATAATATATAACAAGCCTGAAGAGCCAAATGCTGTACATGCAGGCCTCCTTCTTGCTTTGGGACTGCATGGGTATCTACGTGTTTTAAGTATCACTGACATATACCAGTATTTTTCACAGGTTCATTCTCCTTGAGATTTATTCACTCTTCTGCTTGTTACCTATTTTGCTTTGGATTGGAGCACTTGACTATTTTAAAATGGTTGTTCTTTTTTTAGTATGGAAGATCCATGTAGCATCTATTGTTTTTTTTTCCTAGGTAAACAATCTTTGTTAAGAAATTGTTTTTATCGACAAAAATTAGTCATCAAACTGATTAATCATCATACATAATCAGTTCCTTGCTGCTGTGTTGCCATTCACTGCTTTTACTTTCACATTAGTCTTTGTGAGCATCTCCATTTTATATTCTGCATCCTTCATTATGATCAACTGTAATTTCAATTTTGACGGTTTAGTCCTCTGCTTCTGTGTCTTTGATAACAATTCATTATTCTGTCTCAATTTGAGTCATGTACTTGCATGCTCGGGGCTTGGCTTATAGATGCTTATGCTGATGCAGTTAGATTTGTTGGTTTTTTTTTTTTTTTTTCTCTCTCCCTGATGCCTAGTGTGCACACCTTTTAAACTTAACAACATTTTACGCATGTTGATCACCATTTAGTGCCTTCAGAACCAACTAGAGGCTGATGGTGCCACTTCTGGCCGAGTTAAATTCCTGGAGCCAATTTGACCTTGAGACTCGCATTTTTCTGGCCAATCAACAGCTAGACCAGTGGAGTTCTTCTTTCCCCATGATAGAAGGTTGTCCAGGCTGCCACATGATTAGGCACCACGGGCTCCGAGATGGATCACCCTGTCAATGACGGTCTTGACAAGCCTTTCTAGCATAAATTAGTTGTCAATTTAGGCATCCTGCTTGAAGTCATAGCTGCCTTAATCATTCACCTCCATTGTTGATTTGCTGGTCTAGTTGTTGATCCAGATCCATTGCTTTTTGACTTATAGAGGTTTCCATGCGAAGTTCATAGGAGCTCATTGTAGGAACTTATTGCATGGTCGAGGTGGAATGTTTCATGTGGCTATTTTGGGCACACTGCAGGCTACTTGTAATTTGTAAAATTAATGGAAACTAATGGTTTCATTTTGAAGGGTTTCGACTTAACAAAATGACACTTTGGGAAAGTTTTAGTGGCCAAATTGAACAATGTAGGGGGGTTTATCTAGTTCCTCTAATCTGTTTGATAATTGGTTAGAAAACAGAACCATCTTTCTCCAAATTTGCTGATCATTTAATGTTCTATTAAGGAGTATAGAGAGTATAAAGTGCTTATGGTTGCATTTCAACCATCTAATCACATAGGACATCTCTCCTTTAACTTATGATAGTGACCTTGTCAACTCTCTTTTTATGAAATTCTTGGATTGGCAATATCTGGCCTAGGATTCCTCCATTATATAGGGCACTTAATTGTATATGTCACCTAAGTTGCTGGTGCTTACAAAGGTTTCGGATTTTTGTTTTTTTTTTTTCTCTTGAAATTTCTCTAGTTTTTCTATAATTCAAAAGTTTGATCTCTTTCTTGTTCCACCTACTATGTATTAATTGATTTTCTTCAGGATTGATATTGGTATAACTGTCTTGTATTTTCAACTTTTCTAATGTTGTCATCTTTGGTCCTTTGTCATCTGTCTATTTGTAGTTGTGTGGTTATGTATTCCACTAAGTTCTCTTCTTTTGCGATGCTTCATGCATGTAGGAACATGAAAGCACAACTGTGGGACTAATGATAGGCTTGGCAGCTTCTTATAGAGGGACAATGCATCCAGCAATTTCAAAGGTGAAATCTTCTTCCTTGCACCATTTTACCGCTGCTCACTTATTTCATTACTCATATCGATGTCTATCGGAGTCATTGAAGTGCATCTTCATCTTGAATTTATAATCTAAGTATTCGGTCAACCTTGGGAGTTATTGTTGCCAGTAGCTGCATGGTGGTTCTGAGGTCTTTCTCCCATCCCCATATTTTGAGATTTTAGAGCAGTTTGAGCTTTTAATACTTGGAAAAAGTCAAAAGTGATGTTGGGAAAGCCCTAACAGGGGCTCTGATACTGTAGTAGGGAAAGTAAAAGGTAGCAAAAAGAACATTAGAAGAAATCTTATTCTGGGGTTCATAAGAACCGATCATATATATTGAACATGGAAATGTAATGACAGTGAAAGAAATGCCTATTTAAGGGTTGCAGATGTAAGACAATCTCCACCCTTGATCTGACATAATTTACTTTTGATATTGACCATTGGAGCTCATTAAATTTCACATGACTACCATGTGACCACTTATTAACCCTAAAAATCCATGTAAAGACTAAATAAGAAAAAAAACACTATAAATACTAGAAAATAGGATCATGCTCCTGCATCACAAAGTTACACTGTTTACAGTGAAAGGAGTCTTTTAAGCCTATATTTACAGTTCAATCATTTGTTAGGTCACAAATTTCCTTCTGTTAAGTACATTCTCTGTATGACTGGCGTTCTGTTTTGCAGGTTCTTTATGTTCATATACCTGCTCGGCATCCATCAACTTTTCCTGAGTTAGAGTTACCCACACTTTTGCAGGTTTGCACCTTGATGCAGTTACTATCAGATAATTTATCACCACGGGTGTAACCTGGCATTTTGTGACTTAAAGTTATGAGTGTGCCTTCATGCTCTGGCAGCTGTGTGTATTGTGCCCCTTGTAATTACTAATTTGATCATGAGGGTGTTAAAGATCCATCTTAAGGTTGTTTCTACATAATGAGGCACTTGCTAGCAAACTGTTTCAGATTTTGCTACTCAAAAGAATTATTTCAAATGCTAATTGGAACTTCATACTCTCTTCAATTGACTCTGAAGTCAGCAGCGCTTGTGTCAGTGGGGCTTCTTTATGAAGGTTCAGCACATCCACAAACAATGCAAATTCTTTTGGTATGTTGTTTTGTTTTGTTTTAGTACTGATACATCTATATAATCTAGCTAGCCTATTTTGAAGTTGATAGATTGCCTATCTGCAAGTGTGAAATTGGACTGGTTTTTCTACAATAAATCATGCATGGTCTTACTAAAATTTTTACTGCTTCTTGCTATTGTGTGTTGTGACAGAGTGATTTTGTCCTCTGATCACTATAGCTAGATAGTTATGATGGCATTGTGTTTTCAGCCAGTGTGCTTGATGCCAAGCAAGCATACTGCTCAAGTGTTGTGTATATAACTGAGTTAAAGTTAATTATGGATACAATGCTGATTGTCTTTATTTGATGCTGAATGTCTACATATAAAAAGTATGTCACCTAAGATTATGTTAAACCGATATCTTCAACTATGATTGCAGGAGCATTCTCCACCACGTTTTATAGACCCCCACTAGGTTGATGCCCCTCAGTATGTCAAATTCCCATTGTTTGCTTGACCTCTGGCTGTAAATGTTGGTAGACAGTTGCATATTCTTGCTATGTGCTATCAGAAACTAGTACATTGCTACCTGTGAAATGGTTAATCTTTGCTTTGATCTGTCATTTCAAAATGCAGCCTAGCTTTGTCATATGATGCTAGTGACCAAAAGATAATCCTTTCAAAGCACCTGCTATCATTGCATGACCTGGTTGTTATAAATTATGCAGAGTGAAATAGGTCGAAGAAGTGGTGGAGATAATGTGCTTGAAAGAGAGGGTTATGCTGTCTCTGCAGGTTTTTCACTGGGTCTTGTTGCACTTGGTACGTGGTGTCTCAGTCTCCTGTCAAAATTAGCAAGTTACTTTTTTCTTTGCAACATCAGTCATATGATGGTTTCACCATGCACCTAACATTCTATTATTGATTTCAAGGGCGTGGCTTGGACATGCTTGGATTTGTGGAAACTTTGCTTGATAGGCTGTTTGACTATATTGGTGGCAAAGAACTTCACAGTGTATGTACATACTTTTGTCCTATGTTATTACTTATTGTTGCGGTAGACTGGTCAGATAAAATTATGGATATAAAGATCTTCAGTGAATTTGATCCTTGTATTTCACAAGATATTTCTCCATGATTTAGCCAATAAGTAGTTGAATGTTTTGCTTGTTTCAGGAAAGATCTTATTTGTTGACACCCTCAACAGAGGAACACAATCGGGGATTTGGGCAGGTTACTTCAGCTGTTAACGCTCTAGATTAGAGTCTGCCTTCATGATACAATTATATAGGCTCAAAGTGGTGTCGTAAGATAACTAATGCTGTTATCACTTCCTCTTAGCTATTTTTCTTTTTGTTTCCTAATGTTTTCATAGATGATGGATACGGCGGCTTTCAATGTTGATGTGACTGCACCTGGGGCTATTGTTGCCCTTGCTCTAATGTTTTTAAAGGTACTTTCTGTTAAGTTGTAGAAGCAGTCCTAGTTGCTAGGATATGGCAACATGACATCTTTGATTATGAGTTTTTATTTTTCTCTTGTATCTTCTAAGGAGTTCTTGCATTTCTGTAACAGACTGAATCCGAGGTGATTTTGTCTAGGCTTTCAATTCCTTGCACACAGTTTGATTTACAATATGTGAGGCCTGACTTCATAATGCTTCGAGTTATTGCTCGGAACATGATCATGTGGAGCAGGTAACATTATTCAGATAAGCAATTCTGGAGTTGAAGTTGCAATTGTTCTTCTCTAGATATAATCATGGTGATAAATATCTATCATGTAGGGTTCATCCTTCCAAAAACTGGATTGAGAGTCAGGTGCCTGAAATAGTGAAAATCGGTGTTGAAGGCCTTAGAGAGGATGTTGAGAATCTCATGGAGACTGATGTAGAAGCACTTGTTCAGGCATACATAAATATAGTAGCTGGAGCATGTATTTCTCTTGGTAATACATTCTTCTCTGGATATGTAGTTTTGTATTTTTGTTACTGGAATAAATTAAAATCAGCTGTCAGATCTTTAAGCAGTATATAAGCATAATGAACTTTGACCTAGAGATTCGACAAAGAAAGAAAAAAACTTTGACCTAGAGAGCCTAAACCAGCCAAAGGACGCCAAATTAGATTATTGATTCATTAGGAAGATCATAATGTCTTCTCTCAGGTTTTGTCCAGTATCTCTGTTTTCAGTTTCTTTATGCTGTATATCTTGTAAAGTAGATCTCTAAAATGTCTTGCTTGACTGGCTTGTACTGCCTGTCTGCATTTTCCATTTTACTTGCTTTCTTATAGCGCTGTTGTTTTTTGAATGCTTTCTTAAGTTGGGGTCTACAGCAGTAATTAATTCACATCAGCTTCCAAGATTAAAAAAATAAAAAGAGAGAGAGAGAGATAAAAGTCCAGAGCAAGTACATCTTCTTTTCAGTGACTTCTTTTAGCGTTTGCTTTGGACAGGTCTCAAGTTTGCGGGTACTATGGATGGAAATGCACAGGAGTTACTGTATGAATATGCAGTCTACTTCCTAAATGAGGTTTGAAATCGTGCTTGGCTGTACTCGCATGAGAACTATATTTATGATTGTGTATAACTTATATTTAATCTACAGATGAAGCCTGTTGCTCCTGTTAGTGGAAGCAACTTTCCCAAGGGGCTGGCCAATTATGTTGATAGGGGCACACTGGAGATTTGTCTTCATCTTATCGTGCTCTCTCTTTCTGTGGTATTTTGCTTATTGTTCTGTACCAGTACCTTTTGTTCCTGAATTTTGCCATTTCCTTCTTACTGATGTGGTGGAAGACCAGGTGATGGCAGGTTCTGGACATTTACAAACGTTACGCTTATTGAAATTTCTCCGAGGACGAAATTCAGCAGATGGTCATTCTAATTATGGAACACAAATGACGGTAAGTACGTATCATTGTTAGTTGTGCTGAAGAT
The DNA here is from genome assembly GCA_017140595.1 of Eucalyptus curtisii. Taxonomy (NCBI): domain Eukaryota; kingdom Viridiplantae; phylum Streptophyta; class Magnoliopsida; order Myrtales; family Myrtaceae; genus Eucalyptus; species Eucalyptus curtisii. The sequence goes on along the minus strand of CM029500.1, from coordinate 37,904,484 downwards.
TGTTTAATTGATTGTTGGTAATCTATAATTCAGATTTGTGTATCCTCAAAGCATTATTGTTTTCATATTGCTATATGTTGAATCAGACATCCTAAGTGAAAATATCATATGATGATGTATCAGTGGATTACCTTGTCTATAAATCAGTAAATTAGGAGGCAGAACAGAAAAGGAAGAAGTTTGCACGGTTCTGAAATTTTCTGCTAAGCTTCCATCTCTTTTTTAGTTTGCTGATGGAGGTTTTGTGCTCAATGTTTCTATATGGTGGTTGGCGCCCTTTTGATTAGCAAATTTCCCATTTATTTGGCAAAAAGCCTCAAGAATCTCTGCAATACCTTTTCAGAAGCAAGTGTATTTGATCTTTCTTCCTGGTTGGAGTTGGATCGGGTATCTCTATCTTCCAAATCTGTTCGCCAGAGTTTATCCTTATAATGGCACAATGGTCCTCCGAGAAAGTCAAGTGGAGAAATTTTTCCGATTGATATTGTTGCACTCTAGATTTTACCATATTGCTTTGACCAATTTCATCCTGATTTTAGATAAGCTTGGCTATTGGCTTCTTGTTTCTTGGGGGAGGTATGCGCACATTTTCTACTAGCAACAGCTCAATTGCTGCTTTGCTGATTACCCTCTATCCACGTTTGCCTGCTGGACCAAATGATAATCGTTGCCATCTTCAGGTAATCAGAGTAGTTTGTTACTGAAGTTGTGGAGTTTTCTCCTATTAATGTTATGTTTTTCCCCCCCCCAGAAAAGCTGACTTGAAGACCTGTGCTTATTAAATTACATTTTGTTACACTTGAAGACCTGTAATGTGTTAAATTGCATTTGGTATCAAAAGTTTTTGGGCCCAACTTTTGTGCATGCTTGCAAATTTCCATCTGTAGTATTATTTTTAGCGTTGTTCATTAAACCCAGTTTTCTGGCTGTTCTGACTGAAAAGTGTGAATTTTACTGGTTGTCACAATATCAAGTGATTTGTAATGAAGTGATGGTCTTCTCCAGGCATTCAGACATTTGTATGTTCTAGCCACAGAAGCTCGCTGGATTCAGACAATTGATGTTGACACTGGTTTGCCTGTTTATGCTCCTCTTGAGGTCACAATCAAGGAGAGTGAAAATTACTCGGAAACTAGTTTTTGTGAAATTACCCCTTGCATTCTACCAGAGCGTTCTATTGTAAGTAGTTCTAAGACTTGACCTCTTCAATAAAGGCTACTGTTTTTTTTTTTTTTTTCACTCCCTCATCAGACATGATATTAGGGCTTAACACGCCACTCTTCGAGCTTTTCAATTGCTGCAATTGTTATAGTGGATGTTATTGTGGCAGTATCTGTAGAGCAGGTTTGTAGTCCCTAAGCACCATTGGAAAACCTTGAAATGATTGGTGATTCCTGTCTGTTTCTTCAAATCCCCCCCCCCAAAAAAAAAAAAAAAAAAAAAAAAAAAAAAAAAGGGATAGAAAAATTGGTGATTTCTGTCTGATCCTCTGTGCTCATTCCTATGTGGCAAATTTGTAGCTTATCAGTCTGTTTAACCTTTTTCGTTGCAGTTGAAATCCGTCCGTGTTTGTGGCCCTCGATATTGGACTCAAGTCATAAACCTTGTACCTGAAGGTGGCCGGATACTGCTTTGTAATTTCTTGTTTGGTTTCTCTAGTAAATTCTTGTGTCTCATGATTTATTTTCTATTAGAGAAACCGTGGTGGACTGATGGTGCGAAGAATGACCCATTCAATTCGGGGACCCTCTACATTAAACGAAAGGTTGGAGCCTGTTCATACGTGGATGATCCCATAGGGTGTCAGTCGCTGCTATCTCAAGCAATGCACAAGGTCATCAAATCATTTTCTACCCTTCCATTCCATCCACGTGCATTGAGCTACATATGGCATCAAGCTGCCTTTCTCTGCTGTAGGTTTTCAGTATGACCAATTTGAGAGCTAGTAGTGGGAATACTGCTGGAAATTATATCTCTGTTGATCAGTTAGTCAGTACATTCTCGTCAGTGCCCAGTTTGATTGCTTTTGCACAGCTCTGCCGTGACCCATCTTGGAGTAGCAGGTAAGTGTGCGGTTTTCCATTCAGATGATCCTAAATTTTAAAAACAAAGAAGAAAAAAGAGAAAAACAGTTATATGACGTTGGTGTTACAGTGGAAACAGTAAACTGTGGATCAGTATTGCTTGCCCAAAAGTCCATTCTGCTTTGAGTCCCTAAGCCGTGTGCCATTCTTGTCTTATCTATCCTAATTGATTGCAATATCTTCTGCAGACCAGATGTTGATTTCCAAGAGTTCTGTGTGCAAGTTCTATTTGAATGTGTGAGCAAGGACAGACCAGCCCTTTTGCAGGTAGCAAATTAACCCGGAAAATTCACCTTAAAAAAGAGTTACCTCAGAAAGAAAAAGTTGATTGCGTAATACATTCATATATGGTTAATTTCATGGCTAGGTTAAATGTAGCGCCACAGAGGGCAAATGTAGCTTGCCTTCAATAGTTGCAATTTCAAAGCAGTGTTTAGAGCTTATTGGAAATCATATGTATGATATTTGAGGTGGACATACCTTCGCTCTGGTGGAACAGTGGTTGCTTTTGCATTATTCTTTCGGTGTCAGAACTCTTGTTATGAGTGTCTTGTATTACTTGTACTACTGCCGCTTTCAATGATTTTCATCTCTTAATTACCTTTCAACATTGTGCAGGTCTATTTGTCATTGTACACAACTATGGAACTAATGGCTGATCTGGTTAAGAACAATAATGATGTTTTGTGTGACTCGGTCACTGTCTCAAGTTTAAAGGTATGGCACTTAATTCCTGATCATTGTTCAGATTCAACTCTGGAAGGACAAAAGACAAATTAATTGGGCAGGAAGCATATATAATTCAAGAATTCACCGATGATCATGTGCACATGTTAGCTCTAGGTATCATGTGATGCATGAACTTGTTTGCTCGTATCATTGTGCAAAGATGGGACTGCCCAGTAGTAAATGAGAACAAATCAGGGGCATGAACCATCATCCTCCGTATAACCAAAAACTGAAGTATGTCAAGCTAAAATCCCTATTCTGAAACAAAATTTTGATTTCTGGTATGGGCAGTAGGCCTATTGGTGTAATCTATCTACCGTTCTCTCCTGCACAATCGTGATGTGCACTTCAAATGTTTCTCACTGGCCTTCTCCACGCAGCTTGCTCTTGCCTACACTCAAGCATCATTAGGTGGAAAGCTCACCAATGCAAGAGGCAGTGTTGTTCAGTCCATTTTTATAGGTTCACTTCGGAAACGGTTGGAAGATCTCTTCCAATTTTCTCGGCATTTGAGTGATGATTTGTGTAGTTACTTGAAATTGGGAAGGTGGCCCGCTGATGGATCTGACGGAAAGAGAAGGTCGATAATCCTTTCCTGGTATCTCCAGTGGTTTGGCGTACCTTCTCCATCTGTTGTGGAAAAAGCAGTGAATAAAGTGAATGCAAAGTTGGTATCATCATCTTCTTCGGTTCCATTACTGCGGCTACTATTGCCAACTACTCACATCAGCGCTCTCAGTGAGATAGGGAGGCTTCTATGCTCCTCGTGATGAGTGGTTGAAGCATTTCTCATCGAGCTTAAGGGGTTCTCATCATGAGTTGCCGTTCTTTGATTGAGTGGTTTAGCACATTGGTGCAGCATTCCACAATCATCTTCATACTCAGGCAAGCAAATGGCAGTCTGTCATTTGTGCATACGTGGAAAGCAAAGTCGCGAGGCAGCGGAGGAGGCCCAGGTGTCCCCAACGCACTGGAGTAGAGCGGGGGGCAATCCATGCCACACCTGTCGTAAGACACTGGCTTTATTTATAGCTAGCAGATGCTTGTATAGGAACGTGAAGGCAGATCTCACAGTTCTTTTCCGGTTTCTTATGTGTGACTCATTTTAGCTACATAGATGTAATTTGACATATTTCAGTTAAGTAAAGTCTTGGCTACATTCAGTTCCTATGATTGTATCGCCAAAAAAAAAAAGGTTCCTAAGGCATTTACTTAAACACGAAGCCAGCTTTACTGCTTTTAATTATTACTAATTGTAGAATGTGAACTGTATTCTACACTCTGGAGATTAATTTAGTGATGGCAGTATCGGCAGCATTTCATTCGAATTGGGTGTTGAAAATATGACAATTATTGGGCCAAAATACAAAGGGAAAAAAAACCCAAGACTAACGCTGTGCATTTGCGTGTCCAGGAAAAATGTGGTAAACTTGGTGAAATTTCCCGAAAGTACAACATGACATTTCCTTGTAAATTTTACTCAGTTTTACTACCTACTTTTTAGATGAGAAATTAGTAAGTCAAACCCCGAATTTTTTTTTCTGAAAACTATGTTCTTATAAGGTGTTATGTGCCATTAATAATGTGTTATTTGTAAAATATCTTTTCTCAATGGAGCGTTGGGCCATTGGCCCAAAAAGTTGGAAAGGGCCAAAAAGTGGGAAAGAAATAACTATTAAGCTATGAATCTTTTGATGATACATGATAATCCAATTAGTAAATTTTCTTTTTACTAAATAATTCATTTTGTGAAGTTGATCAATCAGAATCAACGTTTAGAGTGTGTTTTGTTTTAAGAAAAGTAATTTCCATGAAATGACTTTTCAAACTTCATGTGTTTTGTTCACCAAAAGTAAATAATTAATGGATAAGATTTTACAGTAAAAAAAAAAAAACAGCTGCGGTTATAATTGAAAAAAATTATTTCATTCTTAAAAGAAAAAATCATTTTCGCGAACTCCTTTTTCCACACTAACTCTCACATAGAATGGAGAATCCTTGTCACGTAAGGTTTTATGACTGCTAGGATATAAAGTTTGTCGATTATTTGCATTTTCTATTATTTTGGCATCTTTGTTTAGGTTACTTTATATTTTAATAAGAAAATATAAACTCCACACTTGATATGTCAGTAACATTGATTTTGGCATCACCTTAATATCTAATTTTAGGAACAAAATATTATTATAATCATAATGGAGGGAATAATTTCAAGGAATAAGATTTTCTGTACACTACAAAATAAACTGAAAACTATATCGATTTTTCTCGAAAATAATTTTTACGGAATATATTTTCCAAGAAACGAACTTTTAAAAGCGCATTCATGGGCATCGCCTCGGCCTTCTTCTCGATTTTTTCAACGTTCTCATCGCCTGCTGCAGCTCCGACGTCCGCCGTCTTCCTTCTCAATTCAAGCAGGTCCCTCTCTCTCTCTGCGCGCGCGCGTCTGTCTACGATGGTGGATTAGGGTTTTTTACGTGTCCCCGTTGAAATTCATGCGTTTTTGTGCACTCCCCTCATCTACGGGGCCGTCGATTTCGTGGCGAGCTCGTGTCGATTGATGGGTCGCCGCGTTTCTTCCGAAAGTCGATGAATTTGGAGCGTAGTTGAAATGGGTTGGTTTTGTATGAGACGTTGATCGTAGTCCTGTAGCTATTGACGTGGCTTTTCCTTCATCGTTTTTCTTATTTTAGGGTTTTCACTTTCGGTGTCATTTTTCTTTTTCGAGTTGAAGGTCGGCATTTGATGGTGGATTGAGGAAAGGGAAAAGATTGAATCAGGGGTCTTTTTGGGTTGCGGTCTTCTTAGATTTTCGTGGATTTGCGATTCTTTGATTCGACAAGTGCAGGAGTTTTGAGCTGCTCCGTGTCTTTGAATTTGGAATTGGTTTTAGTTTGTTTGATGTCGAGTGTTGAATTTGTGTTGCGCAGGTTATTGTGTTTGCTGTGTGCTTTGAAAAACTGAGGAGATTAAGTGCAAGGAAATGGCAGGAGGAAACTTTTTGCACAGGGTTATCACCTATCTAGCTAATGAGATCGTTGTGAACGGTCTGGCTAATAGGTACTTATTGTTCTGTACCCTCCTTTTTCCCCTCTTCTTTTTTAACTTCTGTCCGTTGGTTCATCCAGTTACTCATTAAATGTAATCCATGAACAGATCTCTGGCTTGCTCTTGATGCTCAGACACAAAATTGTGTTGCCTTGTTAATTTCAGTTCCAGGGACTTATTATATTATCATTTATAGAGCACGCCTTACAGCTGTAGTATTTTGTTGATTGCAACTTACCTCAATTTTTTTTTCAATGTACTCATTGTTTGCTGCATCTTTGCTTATTGTTATGGTCTCCATGCTGTCTTCATATATCAATTAATAGCATGAATAATGTTCATTTGATATAATTAGTTTATGTGTGATACATAGAAGTTGTTAGTGTGTTGCAGCAAAGCTGAATTTTTCCACCCAGTGCAATTTGATTTTGATATGAGTGTGATCTTTGCCGCAAGACCTCAACATTAATTCTCTTTTCATGGTGTGCACATCCTACGTGAGCAAGTTATCTCATTGCTTGTGTACGCTAATGTGATAATTGGGCTCCAACACCGGCTTCTTGCTATGATAATATCTGTTGATGTCCTTTCTGGTTTAACAGTATGGTTGCAAAAATAATGACTTAATCTCATTTCTTTACTATCGCCTATTGTCTTTGCAAAGCCCTGCTTTTCAAAGATTTGCAGTGAGGACATCAAAGAGACTGGAGGATGTGTCTAATATGGGTATGTTTCTGGCTCCCTACTTTAGCAGGATTTGCAATATGATTATGTTAGTTTTAATTAATCATAAACAATGCTTACTGTAGCTTGTTTGCTTTTCCTATATGATAGCTGCACAAAAAAGACGAGAAATTGCAGACAAGGTGAAGGATCTATCTGAGGAATTAGAGGTATGGTCCTTGATGAAACAAAGAAATGCATTATCGTGATTTTTTATGCTTTCAGTTTCCACTCTCGTGTTGTATTCTCTTTTTGCAGTCACGGAGAAACCACTAAAAGGTTTGTGTTAGTGAGAAGCTGATTGGCATGGAGCGCTGCATGGATGCCCTCATCTCCTCCCTCTCTGAATAGTTAGAATAAGATGCTTAATGTGGAGATGGAAGAACTTATATGTTTAATAGATATCGAATCTAGAGCCACATTGTGGGCTGAGTATTTAAAGATTGCAGTCGTTTTTCTTTTATTTTAACCTGGATTATCTAGCTGTCGGTTCCGTGGTCACAAAAGGTCATGACTCTGAATCTCTGATTATAGAGAACCTGACTGTGGGAATTGCATTTTGACCTCATTTGTACCCTGCTAAAATTCAACAATGGCTTCGTGGATCAAATGTGGTACCTAATGTTATATTTATTGATGCCAGTTCATTGTGTAAGAAGTTAGGTAGATAGATGGCGCTTCTCCCTATTTGCAATTTAGGTCTACCAAAATCAACCGGTCTTGCTTTAGCGCAGAAGAAAGCTAAATTCTCATAGCAAGATATTGGCATCAGGATGCCTTAAAAGTACTAAAAGTTATGTATGTGCTCGGTTTAGTGTCAAAAGTTTTACAAGATTACTTACGTGGAAAATCGGAGAAAAAACAATCATTAAATGCTTTTGGTGAAAAATTTGGCCAAAATAAGTGCATGGCATTTGTTTGGAAAAACTATTTTTGTATTATTCAATTAAGTGTAATATATATACATCAAAATAAATCCTAAAAGTCATAAAGACCAATTTACCCTTTGTACCCCTAACACTTCCTCTCAAGCTGGAGCATAGATATTAATCATGCCCAGCTTGTTACAAATATGTTCTATCCTCTCATTACTAAAAAATTTAGTAAAGATGTTTGCAAGTTGTTTGCCTGTTCGAATATTATTGGGAAGGATCACTTCACTTTGCAACTTCTCTCGGATAAAATGATAGTTAACCTCAATGTCTTTTGTTCTCTCATGAAACACGGGTTGGAAGCTATATGCAGTGTAGCTTTATTATCGCACCATAGAGTCATGGGTACATAATCTTTAAAGCCTAATTCAGTCAATAATTGTCGAATCCACACTAGTTCACATGTCACTTGTGCCATGGTTCTATATTTTGATTTATCACTGGAGTGAGCAACAACACTCTGTTTCTTACTCTTCCATGATACCAGATTTCCTACAACCATAGTTGATCTCCTATCATCTAGAGATCTTGCCCAATCAGCATCAGAGAATCCTTCAACCCTACTATGACCATGGTTTTGGTAGACAATTCCTTTCCCCGGAGCTTTCTTCAAATACCTCAATATCTGAATAACTACATCCCGGTGAGATGTACGAGGGGAAGACAAAAACTGGCTTACCACGCTGCTAACAGGAAAAACAATGTCTAGTCGAGTAACTGTGAGATAATTTAGCTTACCCGCCAGCATTCTATATCTCTCAAGATTATTAAGAATCTTTCTTCCCTCAGCAACTAATTTAACTCCTTGTTCCATGGGTAAATCAAAGAGGCTTTGATCCCAACCTACCTGTCTTAGAGAGCAAATCCATAACATATTTTCGTTGTGACAGAACAATACCTTTATGTGACCGTGCCACCTCAATTCCTAGGAAATATTTTAATTTTCTTAAGTCCTTAGTTTGAAATTGTTGTTGAAGATAGGTCTTGAGTTCAGCTAGACCTATCAAGTCATCTCCTGTGATTATAATATCATCAACATATACAATCAAGAATAGTTTGCCTCCCCCTGATTGTTTATAGAAGAAATAATGATCATTTCCACATCTAGACAGCCCAAAAGTAAGCACAGCCTCAGAAAATCTTTCAAACCATGCCTGTGGGGATTGCTTCAAATCATATAAAAACTTTTTTTAATTTGCAAACTAGTCCAGACTCCTCCTGAACAACAAACCTCGGAGGTTGCTCCATATAAACCTCTGCAAGAAAGCATTCTTGACATCAAGCTGAAATAAGGGCCAGTTATATATTGCAGCAAGAGAGATCAAAATACGAACATAAGTAAGTTTGGCAATAGGAGAAAATGTATCCAGATAAACAACCCCATACACTTGAGCATACCATTTGGCAACAAGTCTTGCTTTTAAACGAGCAAGAGAACCATCAAGGTTGACTTTTACAGCATATACCCATCGACAACCAATAGCAGTTTTGCCTAGAGGAAGTGGCACTAAGTCCCAAGTTTGATTAATCTCAAGAGCCTTTAATTCTTCTTCCATTGCTGTTCTCTAGCCAGAACTTTGCAATGCCTCAGTGATAACTTGGGGACTAGATATTGTTCAATGGTAGTTAAAAAAAGCTTGAAGAGTAGGTGACACAGAAGAGTGAAATAAAATTTGCAATAGAATGTTGAGTATAAGTACATGTACCTTTGCGATGAGCAATAGGAAGATCAAGATCAGATACAAGAGGAGGGTCGGCTAAGGTGGATCTGGAGCAAAATATGATGTGGTAGTGATGGGATGAGTAGGGGGAGCAGTAGCTACTTGAGGACGTTGAGTATAAACCTGGAGAGGATGTGGTTCCTGTGTAGACTCTAGTGAGACAGTTACATACAAGTCTTCATCCAATTCACACACACATGATAAGAAGTGGATTCAAAAAATGCGACATCAGCTGTTATAAAATATTTTCTCAGTAATAGAGAATAACAACGATATCCCTTTTGAGTACGAGAATAACCCATAAACATACACTTGATGGCCTTGGGATTAAAGTTTTGATACTCCAGGTCAATGATCACGAATAAAACAGACAACCAAAAATACGGGATGGTAGGACAAACAATAGCTCATTGAGAAACAGAGTAGAAAAATGAATGCCACCTTGCAAAACAAAAGAAGGCATGTGATTAATGAGATAGCATGCGGTCAGAACAGCATCAGACCAAAAGATTTTGGGGACCTTCATCTCAAATAACATGGATCTAGTAACTTTCAATAAATTTTTATTCTTTTTTTTAGCAACACAGGATAGAAAGATTCATAGATCATACCATGTTGAGTCATAAAATCAGAAAAATAAGTAGAATAGTACTCCTTAGCATTATCAGAACGCAGAACTTTAACATGCACACCAAATTGAGTATAAATTTCAGATATAAAAGCATGAAGAATAGAAAATAGTTCTGAACGATTTTTCATTAAATACAACCAAGTGACTCTGGAATAGTCATCAACAAAAGTAACAAAATATCTGAAACCCAAATTAGAAACCACATCACACAGACCCCAAATATCTGAATAAAATAACAAAAAAGGAGACGTTGCTCGTTTAATAACTCGAGGTGGGTAACTAACATGATATAATTTGCCAAGTTGGCATGACTCGCACTCTAGACTAGAAGAGATTGAAAACTAGAATCTAACTTTTGAAGACTACGGAGAGGGATGACCAAGACGACAATGAATCTGATGTAAGGATGCAACACTTGAGCAAGCAATTGAAGGTACGTTTTCAAGTACATCCAGCTCCCTGCCTCGCGTCATCTACCAATCGTCCTCTTTGTAGCCAGATCCTGACAAATACAAGAATCAGCATAAAATGTTACTGAACATTGAAAGTTTTTTGTTAATTTACTAATAGACATGAGATTAAATGGAAATTGTGGGAGATAAAGCACTGAGGACAACAACAATGAAGGAGTTGGATGAATTGTGTCAATCCCCTTAGTATGTGTATATGATCCATTGTCTAGGGTAACTATGGATGAAGATGGAGAAAGAGAAGAAAATACACCGAAAAACCTAACATGTGGTCGGAAGCCTTGAATCAATGATCCAAGGGTGAGAAGCAATTGAAAGACATGCGGTAGCATTACCTGTCTGTACCAAAGTAGCAGTAGAAGAAATAGGCTCTGAGATTTTAAATTGGTTGTACCAAGCATATTCCTCATCAGACATAACCATTACCTTGCTTTCAGAAGACTGTGGAGGAGAGTCAGTATTAGAAGCCGTATTTGCAAACTGGTTTTGTTGCCCTGATCTCCCATGTAACTTGTAACAAAATTTCTGGATATGACCAGATTTGCCACAATAATGACAAGTTCGTGTAGCCCCTGAGTTATCAGTAGACATATGGGATTGTCCATAGAGATGCCGTTGGCCTTGACCTCTCCCTGTTCCTATGCCTCGGCCTCCTCCTCGGCCACCATGCCCACCATATCCTCCATAATTTCCTCCATTGCTCTTATTATCACTACTAGTTCGAGTCTGGGACACAAGAGCTGAACTACTTATTAGATGTAATATCCCGAGAAGTCTCACGAGACACTTGAAGAACTCGAGCAAAAGTATTTGTGAGTGATGCAATATGCTCTCCTGCAAGAATTTGAGACCTAACAGTTTCATATTCAGATTCAAGGCCTCCTAAGAATCCCATTACAGCCAATTGTTCTTTCTGATGTTGCATTTGTTGAACATCAGCCAAAATAGGAAGAACGGCATTCAACTCCTCATACATTCTCTTAAAGTCTGCAAAGTACTGTGTAATAGAACGCTCATTCCCTTAGATCGATAAAACTCCTGTGATAGCTCATAAATCCATGACAAGTTATTTTGGCCAGAATATATCACATTCAAATACTTCCACAGTTCTCTGACCATATCAATATGAGTTACCGGATCAATTACATTACTCTCCATAGAATTTAGCATTTGACCAAGAATACGTGCATCGACAACATCCCAAATTACATCATCCATGGGCTTAGACTCAGTTAAGTGTTTATGTTAATTTCTACATATCAAAGTAAGCTTCACGATTTTCTTCTATTGATGAAAGTTAGCATCAGTAATTCGATCAGACGAAGAGGAAATCACCTCAGTCATCACAGCACTATTCTTCTCAGGATCAACTTCAACTATACTCTTTGAGGAATCGCCCATTTTCCAAATAATAAGAAAATTTAGACCCTAGTTTCAGTAACTCAATAATCCAATATTACTATACAAAATCTCCACAACCCCCATAAAGTAATAGAGACTGCCACCAATTTGCAGACCCTCAGATTAACAAATTTATAATCATAAAATAGTCAGTCAACTTCCCAGGCATCAAAGACGAAGCAACACAGGCCATAGACACTCTTGAAGATCGATGTAAAGGGACAAAAAGAATTCCTCCTTTCGGTCGCAGAGGAAAATATCCATACCCCCAAAATAGCTCATCCCAAAACCCAATTCACTTAAAGAAGATCACATCTTCTCCCACGGAAATACCTCAGAACCCAACTTTGGTGCAGCACCTGTGCTTTGCGTTATACTTGATGGCGTTGTCAGTCCTCATGCGAATCTAGTGGGTCAGCCACCAAAATCACCGACCCAGCAAGCCTGTGAGCCACGCGATAGAACCGCGCAACCAAAATTAGCGACCCAGCACGTCGCGTGAGTCACACGATGGAGCTATGTGAGCCGCCCGAGCCGGGCGAGCCGCGCTCAAGGAAAGTTCGAGAAAGGAGTCGCGTGGGAAAGTGGTCACGTGAGGAAGCAAGAGAAAGAGAGAGAGACGCTTGATGGTGACAAGCCGTGCCAGCAGCGGCGATGGCCAACTGTTCCGGTGAGTCGACGGCTGATTGCTACGTCGATTAGGGTTAAGCCCTCAGCTAGAGGAAAAACAAGTTTTGTATTCTTCAATTAAGTTTAATATATATACATCAAAAGACCAATTTATCCTTTGTATTCCTAATAGTATTTATAATTAAAAGTTTGATATGATGCGATATTTAAAAATAATAAAATTAATCCACATGGATAGATAAAACACGTTGCATAATCCTATATGACTTGATGAATTAAAACGACGACGTTCACTCCGATTATCCCTTTCTGCAAACTCGATCATCTTCTCCTCTCTTTACCCACGAAACCCTAGAACGGATGTCCTTAAGCAAGAACTATTGAAGAAACAATAACATGATGTTATAAAACCGGTTTTGTTGCACGACTACTTAGGTGCTGCATGAGAACATTTCTCATTCTCACAATTTCTGTTCTTTAGTTCCCCGGAACAAAAAAAGAACAAAAACCCGTTGGTAATCTTGAGTTGTTTTCCTATTCTAGGAATAGAAAAGTTAGCTAGGGAATAGAAACGAGAAACAAAAAAAATTGCTTCTTGTCGGGGAACAAGAAATAAGCAAATTTTTTTTTTTATTTTTGTTTTATTTCTTTCTCTTGCGCGCGGCCACCTCCAACCGCTCGAGCCACCGCGACCACCGCGCTTTGCCGCCACCGCCGATCGCCGCAGTTGTCGCGCCCATCTCGCCGACCCACCGGCCGTTTTTTGTTGCACGACTACTTAGGTCTTTGCATGAGAACATTTCTCATTCTCACAATTTCGTTCTTTGGTTAACAAAAAAGAACAAAAACCCGTTTGGTAATGCAAGTTGTTTTCCTATTCTAGGAATAGAAAAGTTAGCCCGGGAATAAACGAGAAACAAAAAAAATTGCTTCTTGTCCGGGGAACAAGAAATAAGTAAATTTTCTTTTTTATTTTTGTTTTATTTCTTTCTCTTGCCGCTGCCACCTCCAACCGCTCGGAGCCACCCGACCGCCGATCCGATCGCATTGCGAGTTGTCGCGCCCATCCGACCATAGGCCGTTTTTGTTGCACGACTACTTAGGTCTTTGCATGAGAACATTTCTCATTCTCACAATTTACGTTTCTTTAGTTAAAAAAAAAAAACGTTTGGTAATCGAGTTGTTTTCCTATTCTAGGAATAGAAAAGTTAGCCAGGAATAAACGAGAAACAAAAAAATTGCTTTTTGTCCGGGAACAAGAAATAAGCAAATTTTCTTTTTTATTTTTGTTTTATTTCTTTCTCTCTTGTGCCACCTCCAACCGCTCGAGCCACCGCGATCGCCATTGCGCGCCGTCGCCGATCGCCAGTGCGGGTTGTCGCGCCATCCGCTCGACCCATCGGCCGTCGCCAGCCAGACGGCGTGATAGGAGGTGGCAGATGGCGGCCAAGTCAGGTTTAAGGATGTCAGCGGCATGACTACCCGCGGACATGGACGTGAAAGTGTAACCGGCCGTGACGTCTGTGGCAATAATGGGATGGCGGACGGCGATCGGCGGCGATCCGTGGGCAAGAATAAAAAACAAATAAATACAAAAGAGAAATTGTTGCGTTAAACGCATTTTATTCTTTTTTTTGCGTCCAAAAAGTAGAAATTTTGTATAGTTATCAAACGGATTCTTTTATTTAGAAATTGTTCCGAATAGAAATAGAAAAAGTTAACTATTTCGAAAAAAAACTATTTCCCAACTAAGAAATTTTACCATGCGCACCCTTAGATGTCATGATAACATGAAAATTTGTAGCACAAGTTGCATATCAACCAGCGTAGATAATGCATCATGATACAGAAAAACGAAACACCTGATCAAATTAAAAAACTTGATGCTTTATATTATAAAGCCATTTCTTTCAAGGAAGAGACGTTACATAAGGGAAAGATATATAGTACATCCCGCCCAGGTTCTCACTAAAAGACTAGGTGAGAAACCTACTACGAGGAAGAGAAAGAATTGGAAAAAGAATATCATATTTTTTAACATTTGGCTATAACCATTGTTCCCAAGTCTATTCTACTCGATAACAGGCTATGTGCATCCTATTCCTTGCCAAGACACCATCTGTTGCTTGGCTTTTTCTCGTATCTAATGGCTACCAAATGCCTCAAAACAAATGCAAAGAATATCAATTAGTCAGCATAATAAGGCATCCGACTTGCAGTGGCAATCTTACATCGCCATCCGTGGCACTTCTCTGTACAGCTGCTCCACCCATGGGGTGATCCTTTCGCGGATGTCTTTCCCATAAGTGCGCTGTCCTTTCTCTGCAGCGAACATCGTGTCCTCCGCAGAAGGCACGTCCTTAACCAATGAATTGACCCAAGAAATATCTGGCTCATCAGCCATGGCTGCTGCCGAGACAGTATTAGCACCTGCTGCGGTGTTGCTTCTCATCTTAAAGGAAGCAGCTTTCCTCAGCTTATTCAACTGATCTCCTTGGACGCCCCAATCCAATTTCCCATCAGGTGAACTCCAGCTCGACATAGCTGAAGACATCATAGGGGAAGAATTGGCAATTCCAGGGCTCGCCATTCCCCTGTCGATAAAACTCTGACTCCGCTTCGCAAAAGCGGCTGACCTCGAATTCATGACTGCTGCTGCAACTGCACTAGATGAGTCAAACCCATAAGAAGGTGCCTGCTTCATTGCTGGAGATGACAATGCATTTGCATTGCTCTGGTACGCCCCACGAAACTGGGTTGCATTCTGGCGCATCTGAAGCCCAGTTGGAGATTGCAACTGGCTTGGTGTTGAAGGTCTTGACAGCCCCTGCAATTGAGGCAGCAAAGCAGGATCTGGCGACCCATAAACGTCATCAAGGTTAGTGGGTTTCACTTCCCCCATCCTACTACTAAAGCAGGATGATGGTGAGGAGAGACGAGATATCTCTTCCATCAACTGATGCTGTTGAGTGGCCACCTGACTTTCTAGACCACGCAATTCCATCTCCAGTTCCAAGTCCCTAGCACTCAAAGCAGTCTTCAGCCTACTCCCTGAGAGCTGCAGCATTGGCGGGGAGAGTTTGTTAGCCTTGCTCTGCCACATGTTCACAGACATCGGAGATGATGAGGGTGCAAGAGGAGACATGGGTGGTGTTGAAGTAACAGGCAATGATGCTGACGGAGAACTGAAAGAGAGAGGACTCAATGTGGACATGTCCAGCCCACTTGATGAGTAGGATTTTGGGGAAGGCATAGCTGATCCCGTCGAAGCATACACAGGCCTTAATTCTTCGGGCTTGTGAGCAAAGAAACAAACTTTGCGAGCACATCCAGTCTCATCCTTGCATAGTCTTGTTCTATACTGTGCAGGATGAAGCCACGACTCAAATACGCCGTGCGCGTACTCACAGGAGTCACCCTTTTGGCAAGATCCCTTCCGAAATTCAGGGCAAGGGACACAGCTGTAGGGGTACTTGCGAGGGTCCCGCCTCCTCGCATTCTCGCCAGGATGAACAAATGGGCACTCTGTCCAGTCGTGGGAGTATGCCCGCGAGCAAGGCTTCACTTTGAAAGCATACATTCTGAACTCATCAGTACTGTAAATCCCAACATTTATGTCAGGCAGAGAGATATCGACAGGAAATTGATACTCTTTCTTTTCGCTTCCCTCTTTGGATGCTTGCGGTGCGGCAATTGGCTTCTCCTCGTGGGATTCAAATTCCCCATCAGAATTATCGCCTTTCAGCAACAGCTCCATCAGCTTCCTCCTTGAATCGCCGCGTGACTTTAATGGAAGGGCTATCACATCTATTGGCTTTTTTCCATTGCCATCAATGCGATTAGCATCGGCAGATGCGTGAAGCAAGAGCCCGACAACCTCCACCGCAGAGGCGGAGCCACTGGCAACAGCACAGTGAAGGGCAGTGACCTTGTCCGAACCACAAGCCCTATTTACATCGACTTTGCCAGATTCGAGAATGTACTTCACAACCCTAGAGCTTCCAAACAAGGAAGCCACCATGAGAGGAGTCCTCTCTTCAAGACCCATCTTCCTTGAGCCAATTCTTCTACCGTACCAGAAGCTAGCACCATCAATGTTACAGCCCTTCACTTCCACTTCGCTTTTGAAAGCTCGGAGATTGTCCGAAGCAGATAACTCGAGCAAGATTGAGCAATTCGAATGTTTTTCATCTTTCTCGAAGTAAGATTCCCCCTCCATGGGAAAATTGGCAGAGCTGAGTTTACTTTTTGTACGAGTAATCCTGCATATCGTAACAACAGCAATTTAATGCACCACTCACTTAATGGAAAAAAAGTAACAAGACAAAGCTAGTAGGTGATTACAGTTGCACTTTTATGACGAGTAGAAAAACTACGTCCCAGTTCCCCAACTATATACGAGAGGAATCCTCGATCAAACATCAGATGTTACAAGATATTAGAAAAATCCAAGGCCAATCATTCTTTCTTTCCTCGTTAGATTCTATTTTGCAGGAACTCACAAAAGGGTTTGTCAGCCAAAAACAAAGAGAAAGAAACACGAACTCTCCAGAGAGTAGAAGCCAAGTCAAGGACTAGTCTCAAGAAGTCACTTTCAACCCCCAAAGAACCACGACCAAGAATTCATCTAGAGAACCGGTCAGCTCCAAAGAAGCAGAAACAACCGGCCTTCGACCACGCAACACTGAAAAATCCATCCGAAAGAGATAATCTTGAGTACCACCCACCCCATAAACAGAACCGTAACCCCAAAAGAAACCGACTTTTCAACCGAATACCCCCGACCCACGACCCAGAAAGCCGCGACGAACGATCTAACGATCTAAAGCAACAAGAACCATCAAATATTAAAGACACCCGGAAACGTTTCTTGGAAAAGGACGTACCTTTAGCGACCGCTCCTAGCTCCCCGCTGGTCAGCGAGCTGAACGAAAGACGGAGTAAACAAAGCTACACAAACAACAGCAGACTCGGGAGCGAAATCTAGTGGGAAAGAAACTCGAAAGAGAAGAGGGGGGGTGAAGTGAAGAAGGGGGGAATGCCGGGGGGTCCTTTTATGTAGCTCTTTGAGGCGGTAGGGGAGGAAGGAGAGAGGAAAGGAGGAAACTTTCTTTCTTTTCGTCACCCCCCTCCCCCCGTGGTCTTCGTCCTCTTCCTTTTTGGTGCGTGTGGTCAAAGTCAAAGCTTCAAAGCGAGGGTTTCCGAGTCTTAGCTAAGCTTTACTCTGTCAACAATGGATTCTTGCTGCTTTCCTCTCTCTAATGAAATGAAACTCAAATGAAACGCAAATGCGCTCTGGTCGCATTCAAACCCCCGCATCACTTCCGCACCCGTCCTTTACCGCCTTGACGGGTATCCGGTCACCCCCCACGAATCCATCCCGACGCTCGTCCCACGCGCGCACTTGCCATCCCCTGGTTTCCTTCCCCCAAGAAAGAGATTTTTTTTTTTTTTTATATCGAACAAAATTAATCTGCGAAACGATGTGATATTCTTAAATAACCATTTAATTTAGAAGGCTCATTTAAGCATTCAATATTAACAAATTCAAATAATGGAATTCATCATTCATTATTTTTCAAATTATAATGGAATTATAATGATAATAATTTCTACTGTGTTTGATATTTTAAAATGAATACTAAAAAGAAGAGTTTTAGATCATTATAACACTCTTGATGGATCTCCCAGAAATCCCGACTGGCCATGTTTATGATGCACCTGATAATTATCGAATCACGTGAGTTAGTTTTCGAAATTGGAGTTCTTTTTTCTTTCTTTTTTGACGAACGAAGTCGAAGTTAGCTTTTGGCGACTCTTACGGAAAAAGAGGAGGTTTTATCTTAAAGAAAATGAGAAGGTGAAGTGCACTCGCTCCGAGTGAGAGTGGAGAAGAAAAGGGAAGATGCGAGGCTAAGCTAAATGCGCGTTGGCTTTAGCGATAGGTGGGGGACAGAACCTGCACGTTTTTGCCTGACTCAGCCTTCCACTTATTCCCCCCCTCCTCTTCTCTCTCTCTCTCTCTCTCTCTCTATATATATATATAATATATATCGTCAGTTTATGTTTATTTTCTTGCATGCCCATTTATTTTTTATTTCACAACGTGAAAAAGACGCGGCATCTCCTTTTTCAAGACAAATACTTGAAAAGATTTATCGGAATTTTATATTAGTAAGTACTTTTAAGATACTGAATGAATCGATTATAAATAAAAATCACAACTTTTAAGGGGTTTGGAAAATATAGAGTTATGCAATTTGATAAAGTCGCCTATATTAAATGCACGCGCTCGTTAATAAATTTTCAATTTTCTAGTAATTAAAACGAGTGGAGAGCAAGGAAAAGCAGATGTCTCGGGAGGTTCGATCAATCGAAACGAAGGAACCTTTATTGATGGACTTTTTAAAAAAAAAAGAAGGAAGCAGGAATTTTCATGGGGGCCTGCCGAGGAATTCAATGGCCTCCCAAGACGGTCGTGGGTTGACTGAATGGACTATACATGGCCACGGAAAGTTCGAAGGAGCTCCATCTCCAAAAAGTCTCCTAATGCTTAACGGAAATGCAAAATATAAATTAGGGGGTGGGGGGGCAAAGAAATTCACATGCCCTCGTTTTCAAAAGAAGTTATTGGGAAGCACCCTTGATGTGCATTTCGATATGGCGTGTTCCAAGTTAGATTCGCATAAATTAAACATTAAAGTCTGGTTTAGAAATTTCTTTACATTTGAAATCACGTAACTAAATAATTTGTTATCTTCACTCGATATATATATATATATATATATATATCGATATATATATACACGAGTATCGATTGACTTTAAATCTCTTTTCATCTTATGAGTAAAGACACTTTGCATGCTTTATGCTTATGTCATGAGCCGATCGTTTGGAGTCGAAACGTGCGGCGATTTAGGCTCTCTTGAATCGTTTAGGATCATCGGAGCGTTTAAGCTAAGCCTTTCTTGGATCGATTGCTCACTTCGCTCATTTGATTCGTAGAGAAAAAAAGGTCTAGAGAATGAAAATTTGGAAGATAAAGGTACTTAGACTATTGAAATGGTCTTCAGATGATTATAGTGAGGGGGGCACCATTTCTTATACTTGAGGCATTATAATTACGATTGTTGATCAATAATATGTTTGATGGATGAGATCGCGCCTCTCAATCGACTAGTCACCTCGCACCTCTCAATCGGCCAATTCTCGGCACACTCGCACAATTATCATCTTGCCCGTCCCTAAGAACATTCTAGAAGCTCTTGGGAACACCCCAGGTGAGTTGGAGCGGTCTTCTTCAATCTTGCACCGTCCCTTGGTCATCGGAACCTCGAAACCGTGACACTTGCATGAAATATAAACTTGTTTAATTATAAAAAAATAAACATAAAAAAGTGGAGAAAAAAATATGAACTTGTTTCTTCTCATCGAGTAAGTTAGGACTTGTTTAGTAACATTTCTGTTCTTCAATATTTATGTTATCTTGTTCTTAAAACTAAAAAAGAATATAGATCCGTTTGATAATGTTAGCTAATTTTTTTATTTTCCGAAATAGATTAGTGGTTAGGGTATTGATTATGAATAGAAATAAAAAGTAGAAAAAAGTTATTTCTTTGATATCAGGAACAATTTATGAAAACAAGTCATTTTTCTTTTATTTCTTTCCTTCTTTCTCTTTCTTTAGCTAGTTAGTGGGCCTCGATGATGGTCGACGAATGGCCAGAGATGAGGTTCGGCGACCTTGCCAGATTTGGGCAAGTTCGACTCTCCCCCAATTGGGCGAAGCCAACCTCATGGTAGCTAGGTAAGTTAACCTTGCCAATCGTGAGGTTAGCTTTGCCGAGCCATGGCAAGGTCGACCTTGTTGTGCCACCAACGAGGCTGGGCGAGATAGCAAGCTCTTGTCTCTAGCCACTCGCCAACCATTGTCGAGGCTCAACAACTTACTAGAGGAGGAAGAAGAAGGGAAGAAAAAAAAAATTCATAAAAATTAGAAAGATCTTAGAAAATTATTTAAAAACTAAAAGAAATTTACGTTACAAAAAAAAATTGAGAGTTAGATCAAACGTATTTATGTTCTTATTCTATTATGAGAATAGAAATTTTGTGCGGTTACGAAACGCGTTTGAATGTTCAAAAATTCATCTAGGGAATAGAAATGGGAAAAATATTTGTGAATAGAAATTATTTCTAGAAATAATAATGTTATCAAACGTACCACCCTTAATTTATTTATTTATTTTGTTATAAGCCATAAACTAAAGAATATTTCTAAGGTATGGACGAGACAAAGTCATAGATATGAGGAACATGGGCGAAATGCCATGAAATCCCAATGTGTGGCCAAAATAGAAAGTTTAAATGGTCTCACATTCCACGGATCAAAGCAGATAGGCAGCACCGCTTTTACTAAGCAACGCGAGACTTCATCTCTACTTGGACCCTTTTTTAATAAAAAAAAAACTGGTGAGTTATAAATAAATTTTAAATAATCATCAAGACTAGTTTATAAACTTGAAGGACAGACATGAAGTGCAAAATAAATAAAAATAAGGGCCCAAGGCGTGCCAAAAGGGATTCTAGGTTTTTTTAATAAAGGCTTCTTTCCTACTGATTGAGAGAAGAAAGTACCATGAGATTCAGCTTCGCCTTCTTGGCATTTTCCAATTATTTATTAATATTATTACTATTTATCGGAACCTAAGACTTTCGTCATCATTTATGCTGTCGGTTGGAATAAAAATTATTGTATAAATGCTCACGTCAATTTATCGATGTCACATTTCATGGACTCGGTCTTGTGCCTATCCATATTTATCATATTTTTATATTTATGATGAGTATTTTTCTTCTACTTCCTTTCTTTTCTTTTGTCGCTTGCCCACGACCGACCTTTATCATTATTACATCCTCTTTTCATTTCGTCAATTAGTTCCTGCGATTTTCCTCACCGTATTGCCTTGCCCACTCGATAATTATTGAAGGAATTCAAAGAGGGTCAGGTGGTCAGCATTTCCGGCTGATGAGACGTTGAGTCAAAAATAATATCAGAGCCAAAAACAAAAATAAAAAGAAATATAAGACATATTACCTAAATTCTTTTTTCGCCTTTTTTTTTTTTTTTTTTTTTTTTTTTTCATGTCCTGCGACGTTGTCCTGAAATTGCAGTTAACAATGTGTCTAGGACGGCCAACGTTGACAACTATCCTATTTTTGTTTATTCCGTTAGATTCAGTCTCTGTTTTTTTTTTTTTTTTTTTTTTCACTTAGCTGATTTGAAAATTTAGGAAAAAAATGAACAATAATTAGGTTCTCTCCATGGAGGCATAAGAGAAGATAATTAGCTTATCGGATGCATTTGTGCGGATCCTAAATTAGGAGGTGCGAATTTCTTGAGCATGCTTGATGTGGTGTGAGTCGAGAGTCGACCAGTTCGTGTCGACCAAAAGAACTCCCTCGTCCCGATCACATCGTGCAACTACAAAAATTACACATCCCCGGGTGTCCTGGCGACATAAGAGAAAGGTGATTAATTACTTTAACCGAACCTGCTTTGACAAAAGTAGGAGGAGAAAAATAAAGAGGAGGAGGAGAACCTAGGATGAAGGGATTGGGCTTACTTTCGGTCTAAAACTTCTCATTGGGCCTCAGTTCACTCACGGACATCATGAGGCATCGGACTATACTGGGCCTGGCCCACGATTCTTCGAGGACTTCTTAGCCAGAAAAGCCCATCATATATTGGAACCGCGTCTGAAGTGGGTTTTATTTTTGGGCCAAAAGTAGAGAGAGAAAGAAGGAAAGGGAAAAATCTTACTTGCTCCGTTGGAGTGCATGTTGGCCTATTTCAGGTGCACCGTCTGACGAGGATGCCCCCACCCGATTAGACAATGCATGCTAGTTGGGCTCACATGCACTCGAATTAGGTATCGCCTACTTCTTCTACATAGGACGTTCGAAACTTTTTCAACATGAATTTCCACTAAATATTATGGCCTCCTCTTCGATGTATACCTTCTCATCCTAAATCATCCGAGAACACTAGTTCATACCTTCTTGAGGCGCCTTCCATAGAATGTCCAAACGTGATGATCAAAACTGAGATCTTGGGAGAGAAAAGTGGACGCGTAATTTACCACTCAAACAATACTCATGTTTGGCAGCTTTTAGGTAAAGGGGGGAGATGAATACAAGCGAGTGTGAAAAAGAGTAAAAGTAAAAAAAAAAATTAAATTAAATTACGTATACTGTGATACTTTACCATAAATTTTCTTCTATGACACAAAAAGTCTCAGACTTGTACATTTATAACACATTTACCTCTCATCAAAATTCTATCAATGAAAATTGTTAAAACTACCTAAATGGATGCCAAAAAGCAAATAGTGTTGACATGGCATCCATGCAACTTAAAGTAAAACAATAATGGCGTTGTTTTGGCTAAAAAATTATCTAACAAAACTTTCATAAATGGTAAATGTATCACATAAATACAAGTTTGGAGTTTTTTCTGTCACAAAAAAAAAAAAAAAGAGGGTAAATGTATTGCAGTGGACATAATTTGTGGTTTTTAATGTCACAAAAAAAATTCAAAATAAATGTATCAATGTGAGCGTAGTTTGGGATTTTTTGTGACCTTTTCCTTGTGAAAAATAAAGAAAGATTTGAAATTTGAGCAAGGACGAGCTAGGAGAAATTTCTTAAAAGTTGATCTAAATTATAACTGAATCATCGAATTTGGCAAAGCTCATTATTTATGACGCTCCAAATTTAGTACAATACATACAGTATACTTGTGTAATAATTTCTCCACATTGACAAAGAGGAGCACAATCAATATATAATCATAAGAAAAATTATCTAAAAAGTCATAAATCTATTGCACTTGTTGCCAATCTAGTCGTAAACATTTTAATTATACTACTTGAATCCCAAATCTTCTCATGATTTGTCAATTAAATTCATCATGCAAAATTTGGCTAGAAATCACTATTGTAGATGCCGAATGTTCTACGTGACACGATTGGTACGATGTAAATAATTTGCGATAATATATTATTATTATTATTATTATTGCATTTTCTATTAATTTTTTTTTTCTTTCTCTTTTCCTTCTTTACTTTTTTTTCTTACTATGGTCAGCAAGGATTGTTGGGCCCTTGCCAACCCAGATTTGGGTGAGGCCATTGTGCGACTACAGCTTAGACTTGCCTCTCCTACCTCACCCAGATCTAGATAAGGCTACCTTGCCCATGCCTAGACCATTGTGGTTGCGGTCTAGGCAAGACCGGGTGAGGGCTTCATTGCCCTCACCCAATGGTTGGCGAGGGCCCGCGAGCCGCATCGACCTCAATTAAAATAAAAGAAGAAGAAAAAAAGGAAAAAATTATCAAATTAAATCAAAATTTGAAAAAAATATTTAAAAAATCACGTCAGCAATGGTTGTACTATGCAGGATAGTTAGCCTTCATGTTAATGATTTTCTTATCAAAATTGGTTGCGTGGGCTCAATTGAAAAAACGTAAAAAAGTTTAGAACTCGATTAGCATGATTAAAAGGTTTATGATTGAATTAATACAAATGTAATAAGTTTAGGATTTTTGGGATAATTTTGTCGATAATCATGGAACTAATAGGAAGGTAGTGACAAATTTTTGTGCATACATAATCATGGGTAAGGTCCCTAAAATATTCGAAATAAAGAATGACCGTCGATGGCCAGAAGATATCATATTTGAACTTCACCATTTACTTAGGGAAAACAAAAAGAATGCATGCTCGACTAGCATGAGGACGAAATGTACAGAAAAGACAAACATCAGAAAGAGGAAGAGAGCATCCTCATCTTGGCTTTCCACTCCCACATGCTGTCAAAAGGAGCAGACCAACCTCCTTTTGTTGACATTAACATCCAGAAAACCAAAAAATAATAATTTTCTAGGGCAGTGTGTCGCACGAGTAGGATAAAAAAACGAAGAGGGAAAGAGCTAAAAACAGTGGTGGAAAGCAAGAAAGGAGGGGGAGACGGACAAAGGTAGCTGAGTAAAGCTCTCAAGTCAAGATTGTACAAAGAAACGACAGCCACCGATCGGAAGGCTCTATCGTCTAAATTTTTTTGTGTGTGTGCGTATATATATATATAATATATATATATATATATATATATAGAGAGAGAGAAAGGACATGGGTTTTTCCAACAACCCCATGATTTAAGGTCGGAAAAAGCGTCACGTGTTTCTGATGTTGTATTGTGCATGTCGGCATGCATGGAGCCCGTTCACATTGAAATGGGGCCGGAAAACGCTCGTCTGCGTTCACACCTTAGCATGTTCATGGAGTCAGCTTTCCTGCTAAGTGTATGTCGAATCTGGGGCATGCGTCTGGCTATGAACCCATGATAGCAACTTGCATTTGAGATTTCAGGCAGCGCTCGTTTCCACGAAAAAGATCTCCATGAAGTGATTTCCCGAACGTGTGATTTGGCAGGGATGGATGATTGACAGAAAAGACATTCCGATCAACGAAATCATTCACTGTTGAAACTTCAGCAAGAGCGATTCTTTTTTAGATCTCCCAAGTTTCTTTTCCACAAGCACACAGATCTCTCTCTCTCTCTCTCTCTCTCTCTCTCTCTCTACTGATCTTCACTCCTCTTTGACCCCTTCTGTATCTTTTCTTCTCTTCATAGCAAACTCTTCTCTTCAAATTGATTCCTAACATTAGCTTCAAGTTTCACATATAAGCGCTCGATCTATTCGTATTTGGATTAAATCAACATTTGGTTGCTACATCTTGAAAGAAGTGATAGAGATTTTGAATTCATTTATACCGGAAATCGGGCATTGAAATCAGGAATTTAATACTTATTTTCATGATTCTTACCCCGTAGTTTCCTATCAGCTCTTGATGTAAAATCTTAAATCTAAAAAATATTTGCACATGTCCAAACAATTTATATATGCATGTATAAATTATTAAGCAGAACTATTTAATATAAATAAAAGGAATAGCATAAGGCATGCTTATTTTTCTTTTATATTACGCTATGCATCTTGTATAGCTCTTGAAACTAGAAGATTTAATAATTAAGAGAAAAAGGGAGATGGTATGTCTTATTTTTTAAGTGAAATGATTGGGTGAAAGTCTTTTACTGTGAAAATATTTGTCCGTTCTAGATTTAAAAAAATCAAATAACAAATAATTATCAATTATTGTAGAGTCTACTCTTTTAAAAATTTGTTACTCATGGCAAGTTATTATTCTTATAATAGCTTAAAAACTGTTATACTAACAATTTTTTTTTATTTCATAAATTATGTTAGTGGCTCAATTATTAACCATAATTCCAACTATAAATAAAAATAATAAAATTTTCGCATAGATTTGGTAAATGCTGCTATTTTTTTCTTTTTAACAATGATTGGAGGAGAAGATAATGATTAACAAGACGTTCATAGGGATTGACTTAACTTTTAAGTCTTACACTGGTGAAATTCTCTCGCGATGTACGGTTCTGAAAGAAAAAAATATTTAAAACACTTTTGAAAGATTATGATATACAGGATAAAATCTCCAAAAAGTAAATAAACATTACATTCGTATGAATTTTTCTTAAATAATATTTGTATACTCTCCGATTGGATTGGGAGATGACAAACTGAGTAAAATTAAAATTCTGCGGATCAACATCACAATATCTTTGTAGGAACTTAAATGTAAAAAGGTGGTGGTTGATATTAATATAAATGGGGAAGTTGTCCAATACAATCTAAATTTATTATACAGATAACCATTCGGTCATGATTGGATTGATACGTTAGTGATCAGTCATAAACCTTTACATAAAATTCCAATATAGTCATTTCAATTAATTTTCATTAAAACTTACTAGATAATATGCCATGCAAGATAGTTGTTGATGATTGGATTGATACGTTAGTGATTTTTTGCAAAAATTGATCCGTTATAACTTCGTATAAATGTTTATGACTAAACTAACAAAATTGAGGAGTTTCTGACCGAATTTATTATATTTAGAACTAATTAAGTAATTTTTCTTAATGAAAAGATTGTGAGGAAAGATCATTAATCACGAAACACCCCGCAATCCTCATCATTCGGTTAAGACCATGCCGGATTGTTAGCGGAAAAAATCCACAGAAAATTGGGAAAGAGGGATGTATCCGTACGTTAAGATAAATCTTGAATTTATTATCGCGGATATCGAGAGAAACGGTCTCAAAATGAGGGTATTCAAAAACGTGAATTGCACCATTGCCCATGCAATTAGCCATCTGGACCTTAAATTTTGCAATTGTTGCAATGTGGCAGCAGCGAAAACAGAATGAGAGACTTCTTTGCCCTTATAAAAAGGCGAAGATCAGTCCTCTCAACTCGCTACTTCTAGTCAAATTACTATTTTCTGTCTCTCCTAGCATCCAAATTGCCAGAGTGAAGAACCCAGTCATAAGGTAAGTAGCTCGTTACCATCTCCTTACCGTCATTTAAGAAATCGAGTCGATCAAACTCTTATTTTACGTTTCGATAATCTATGTCGATCATGCCAAGCACAATGAGAAAAGTGTCGGATCCAAGAAGATTTGCGGTTCATTTCATCGCAAACGAAATGAATAAATCGGTGTTTTTCATTGTCAGATCAAGAAATGCTGTCGCGTCGAAGTCTCTATTTCAAATGTTGCATGCGTACTCATGCAAAAACCGAGAGATATTTTTGCGTCCGTACTGCATTTTCTATGGTCGGTCTACCATCTCGATTCCTTTTTTGTTTCTGCATAAAATTTTGTTGAAAGATGGTACGATAGCTAAGCTACTGAAAAATGACGAATGTAGGCGAAGCTTGGAATAAAATAATTTTACACCAGCTCATGGATAGAGGGGCCGAGACTATTTTACAGAAAATGAGTTGCTATCTTATTAACAACTAATAATCCATTACATTTATTTCTCCTACAACTACATGTGAGCTCGGTTATTTAATTGTAATTAACATTCTCTTTAAAAAAAAAAAAAAAACATTGACTGAGACCATGAGCTAGGAATTTATCAAATTATTTTTTTCTAATTAACCGTCGGGCCAACGCCCAGGAGATCTAGCTTCTATTTGTATAATCTCTATCTGTTTTTTTTTTTCCTTTTTTTTGATTATCTGAAATATTATGCATGTAAAGATTATTTTAGGAGAACTGGCCCACTTCAATCTGTTGCATTCAGAAACTTTGTTTTTTTCCCAAACGATTAATAGGAAGTTTCTAGGGTACACATGCTAAGTCAATCATTATTAGATTTATATGTTGGATTGTTTGTCGTATATATATGTGTATGTGTGTATATATATTTATATCCTCTTAAAGAAAGAAGGCTTTAATTTATTTTAGTTTGTGGTATCTAATTATAATACTATTCGTAAGTGCTAATATATTTGATTTTATCGATGTAATGTCTATTCGCATATTCCAAATTAACAGTAGAAGAATCTATTTAGTATATTAGATCCACCATATCAACAGAGAACATTTGAACTTCAAACATTTAACCAAGTGTTCTCCACCAATTTTCACTTGATGCCAAAAAAATAAAAAAGGAAGGGGGTTGGTAAGATAAGATTAGCGGCCTATTTGGTAATGAGATTCACCTTGTCCGATACCTCAGATAGATTTAATATTCAATTAGGTAAAAAAAAACCCCCTTAATATGGTAAGTAAGAAGCAGGTCGCTTAATTCTTTTTATAGAAAAAAAAATTGATGGTAGATAGAATCTTGTCATGGTTTTTTTCTATGTTTGGTATGGTAATTGTGATTTCGCTAATTATGTTGATACAACCTCCCATTTCTTTCTTCTTCCCTTGGAAAATTTGTGTTATAAATAAGGTCTTAGTAAACACATGTTGTCTATCTCTCGTCTCTTCCAAGGCTAGGGTTCTAAATCGGAAACGACGGAGTACGTGGCGACAGACAGATGTGCCTTTGCCATTTTCCTCTTCGCTTCTTATTCTTTTTCTAATATGACTTGTGATGTATATGCAAATCTCGAGCACAACCAAGCTTCCACTTCGAAGGCTAACCCTAAAAAAATCTACTTGTCACTATTCCTACGAACTTGAGAAATGAAAATCACCATTATGGTTTTAATGTCCGGGGGAAAACAATAACCTAAATTTGCTTTGGATAGTGCTTCACAACTTAATTGAAGGTTCTCTTTTATTAATAAATTTTTAATTTCCCTTGTTGTTACCTCTAGAAAGGACCTCAGAACTATATTAAATGAATGCTCTAGATTTCCCTAGCTAAATAAAATCTTGTATCTATGGCGAAAATGATTGGAGAAATATAGTGGAATTTTTTGAAAGGCTTCATTTGCTAGCCTATATAAACCCAATGAGCCACTAATAATCCTATCATACAAGAACCGAGAAATTCGAATTAGGTAACTAATCCTATCATACTGGGAAAGTAAAAAATTGAACAAACTCGTATTAATGGTATGATCTCATTGTCTTTCCTTTTCGACATCTCTTTCTATTATAATTTGCCTCTCTAACCTTATCTTACAAAAGGTCAAGATCATATGACGTATAATGGTCATGTCAGTTGGAAATTTTATTTACGAGAAATTATTACTTGATTTGAAAAAGTACATTCCGTTTTTCCACATAATTATGAATCATGGGATTCTATATGAATAAGACTTATATCGCACGTGAGGGTAATCAATCGTACTTTTCAAATATTTAATGATTTTTCCTACCTACATGGTAGGAAGGCTGAGTCATTCTGGTATCCCTCGGATCTAACCACAGTGTGTTTCCTTAAATCAAGGAAAGCTTTAAACGAGGAGTGCATGGCATGGTCCAATTTGCTCTTCCGCTTTTTCTTCTTTTCCTCTTTGGCTTTTGTGTGTGGGGGCATGCGGAAGTCTTTTCTGTGGCTTTTGCCCTTATGTCATTTTCCGCTTCCTCTTCATCTTCTTTACTCTATAAGAAAATTATTCTTCTCCTTTTTATTCTGCATGTGGGTGAGAAGGATCCACGATCCCTCTTTATTTCCTGCCCGATTACTGTCTTTTTCCCATTAGTTTACACTCAAATCACCTTCCCAGTCCCACTCTCGTCGGTTTATCTTTTGCGGAGGTTCAATAATCTTTTCAGAAATGACCTCACTATTCACCTCAGGCGTACCATTCACTAGTGTTGACTCGCACGGGTCTCGCACTTGCAAAAGTGATAAGGTTTGTAATTGGGAAAATGTTGAGGAGCGTCTTATCGTGCTTGTCGAGCGCCATAAAAAATTATCAACTTTCTATTTGAAGCACGTTTTTTTGGAACAGATTCCTTTTCGATTTTTCAAGATATAAAATTTGTTGGGTTATAATAATGATACTCCCTAATAGTGATATGATTTTAGTATGAGTGAATTTTGATTGCTAGTGATGATTTATGATAATAAAGATTGACTTGTGCATCACATTGAATCTAATCAGTCAGTTTCTTTTAACTTTTGAGGATAGTACTCATGCAGCTCATTTCTTGTTAGAGAGGGAGATACAAAGTTGCAGACTGTTGAGGAGTGAAGTACCCTACAAATTAATTTCTCATGACCTACGCACTCCAGGTCAGTGAGATGGAGTTTTATATATAACAGATTTGCGTTTTGTTATGTTTTTTTCTTCATTTTCGTATTAGATAAATAGAGACTCAACGCTTATTTCCCTTTCAGTTATGTCAGACATAGTCTTCTTGCTGGTTCATATCATCGACTGGTAGTTCTCCACCTAGTTCTGGCTAAACTCTGGTTTTAGGTCCTATTGTCGATTTCATTTAGAACGAAAAAGAAAAAAAAAAAAGAAAAAGATCGGACTGCAGGGACCATATATAGTGGGTTAAAACCAAGATCAGGACATGGGTTTTCCTTTTCTCTAATGATTCATATGGAAGAAAGTAATCAAGGTACGGCTTGTTCTTGCTGTTAGCCTTCCCCCCCCCCCCCCACCTTCATCGTTTTCAAGGGTCAATGGCCAGAAAAGGAAAGAAGATCTCGCCCTGACATTGCAGCTCGTGTTCTGTTATCCCATCCCATGCTTTTACACTGCAAAAGAACCGAGTGAAGAGACGGTCGTGAGCAATAGCATGATCTCATTCCTATTTGTGAAGGAGAGCGCAGATCAAGTCGATCACGGCGCCGAAAATATTCACGCCATCCCTATCAAGAACGCTAAACCACACCCGTAGAGTCATCATACATGTCCAAATGTGATTGAGTTTGAAGTGGTCGTGGCTTGCTTTTTCTTTGTATGCTGATATGTCGGCCGTCATGTTCACGGGAGAGCCTTCCACAACCATACAGACGCTCGAGAGAAAACGAAGTACCAACAAAAGGCGCTCCACTTCTATAAAATCAGACTCCTCTTTACTTTTAGCACACTATATTCACGTGCTCCTCTTCTTGTCACCATATTTGCCCCTAGTTGTCCCCACCTCGTCTCTCCCCCTTTAAACTTCCATTGGCATTCTCAGCCCACAAGTACCCCCTCGACTCTCTCTCTCTCTCTCTCTCTCTCTCTCTCTCTCTCTCTCTCTCTCTCTGCGAGGTTTGAGTTAAGTAAAGGAACTTTTGTTTAGTTTGATTCGTTGTACTGAAGTTTTGATATCAACCTCGGTAACATAGCCTAACCAGGAAGACACACAGGATGAGTTCCATCCAACAAGACTGGCCTGAACCAATAGTCCGGGTCCAATCGCTCTCGGATAGCGGGCTATGTGTGATCCCGGAACGTTATGTGAAGCCCATGGGCGACAGGCCGTCCCTGGTCTCCTCCGCTGCTGATGTTGACATTCCAATCATCAACCTCAGAGAGCTATACAGTGACGACGACAGAGTTCGCGCCAATACCATAAGCCAAATTAACCATGCTTGCCGCGACTGGGGATTTTTCCAAGTCGTGAACCATGGGGTGAGCCCGGAGCTCATGGACCAGGCACGAGAAGTCTGGCGCGAGTTCTTCCACTTGCCAATGGACGTCAAGCAAGAGCATGCCAACTCGCCAAAGACTTACGAAGGATATGGAAGCAGATTGGGCGTCGAGAAAGGCGCCATTCTCGATTGGAGCGACTACTATTTCCTCCATTACCTTCCCTGCTCATTGAAGGACTATAACAAGTGGCCTTTTCTTCCATCTGACTGCAGGTAAAAAAAATGATCTAATTTCTACCGACTAGTTTAGCAAGATAATTCTTCATGAAAATTGCTCTTTTTTAACCTAGTTGTAGGAATCTGGACTTTATGTTGGTTACTAGTCAACTAGTTTAATTACTATAAAACGTTGCAAACTACATAATTGATACACATTTGACCGATTCAGCGATTTGTTATTAATGTTAAATTAATTTTGTCTAGGAATCTTATCTACTCTTCTATGCACCATATCTAACTACGGGACCGACACGGTTTTGCGCAGGGAAGTGATCGACGAGTATGGGAAGCAGCTGGTGATACTGGCAAAGAAGCTGATGAAAGTGCTATCTGTGAACCTCGGACTAAGCGAGGAGTATCTTCAGAATGCGTTTGGCGGCGAGAATATCGGGGCTTGCCTAAGAGTGAACTTCTACCCAAAATGCCCTCAGCCGGATATGACTCTCGGCCTGTCCTCCCACTCAGACCCGGGAGGCATGACTTTGCTGCTGCCGGATAATCATGTTCCGGGCCTTCAAGTCTGCAAGGACGGGAATTGGATCACTGTGAAGCCCGCTCGGCACGCTTTCATAGTCAACATCGGAGATCAAATTCAGGTGCTTTTCTCTTTTCCTTTTTACCCCCCCTCGGCTCTTGATAATAGTTATCTTGTTACAAGACATGCTTGGCTGAGAATTGTGAGCATGGTCATCTCAGCCAGTCAGGGTCAATGTGCATTAACAAAAGATGTCTGTTAGAAGTTCACTTTCACTCATTTCAATTTTAAAACCACTTTTCTCCTGGTCATTGTTTTTGTCAAAGTTTATATAGAGTGCATGAACAGATAGTGACCTAAATTTTTTCTGCACAGCTAATGGACAAGAAAACTTCTCTCCTCTTCTCTTGAAACAAATTACAGCAACCACGATGCTAAGATGAATATCTAAGAAACCTTGTATAGGTGTTTTGCCTGATCTACTTGACGTGTCTCCACGTGTAGGTGGCAATACATTTAAATTCCTGATGTGAGCTCATCCTTTGCTAAAATATTGACAATCTCCTACATGATTTGATTTCTTGATGCTGTCTGATTTGTTTGTCCAGTAATCAAATCCTAGCTCATGGGGGCAGAGTCTATGAATTGTATGCAAAGATTTTATTTTAACTATCTGTCTTTATGTGAACCTCTAAGTTTTAAGGGAAAAAAATCCACCTTTCAATTGACGTAATCTGCTTTATTAATCATATCGGATAAACTAGACTAGGATTATGAGATAAGGTCTGTGGATGACACAGAACAACATTCATTAGATGGTTAATTGTCAAGTTCTCTAGAAGGGTGACTTTAACGTCGATGTCCTAGAAAAATATTGGATAGCTATGAGCAGTAACCTTTCCAATTCTAATCCCTTGTGGGTCACAAAATTATTTCTTTTGCTAAGAAGCCATCTAGCTGACATGTAGAAATTTCTTCAAACACGACAGATATGTACTTTGCCTTGTCCTGTAACTTGGTCGATTATGCCTTGTGGACTAATCTGGTCATTTGATTCAAATAGGTACTGAGCAATGCAATCTACAAAAGTGTGGAGCACCGTGTCATTGTCAATCGCTCAGAAGAGCGCGTCTCTCTAGCCTTCTTCTACAATCCGAAAAGCGACATACCAATCGAGCCAGCAGAGGACCTCGTGACCCCGGAAAGAGCCTCGCTGTACCAACCAATGACGTTCGATGAATACAGACTCTTCATAAGAACGAGGGGTCCGCGTGGAAAATCCCAAGTTGAATCTTTAAAATCTCCGAAATGATGGTGACTGAAGAGCGGGCATGCGTTGATTTGGTCGCTAATTGAAATCACATATAAACAATTACTTACTTTGTTGGCTAGCAGCTCTTTAACTGTACTGTACAGTTTGCTCTTATCATGAGGGGACTGAACATTAAAAAAACAAGACCAGAGAGAAAATGAATAAAGGAAAAACCAAGTTGTGGATTCGTGTCATATCCATCCGATTGGTTTTCTCTGGAATGTTTCAAGGGCCTATACCTTTTTATAAATCGCATCTCAATGTTATAATATTATCCCATTCCGACCCGGCACCGTTGATTGAGGCATCTAGTGGCTCGGACAATCAAGATTCCTAAATTTTCAGGATTAAAGTAAGCACATGGGATATGAATCAGATTTCACTCACAGTTAGATTCATCTGTATCCTCGACGATCAACAGTAGCTCTCGAACCTTCCACACTGCCATCATAAATGCCAATGGCGGAAGCAGATCTTGACACGCACTTTCAACGATTCGCCTCAATTGATTTTCGCAGTGTTTGCACGTCTTCTTGCCAGAGAAAATTATTCACAGCACATGTGCATCGCTCCTATATAAAAATGATGGGGGTAGTCATCAACTTTTAAGAGAACACATCACTTAGGATGGTCCTCTCCTTTCTTGCAGAACAGCATCTGCTGTGGTCCTCCGTTTTTTTATTCACCGATATGCTGCGGCATAAAATGGAAAACCCTAGATCTTATTCTCCACTGCAAAAGAGCTTGTGATCATTATAATATAGTTGTCCTTTTTTTTTTGTTTTAGATTCTTACATTATGCGAAAATTAAAACGACGCGTCCTGAGGGTGGTTGATCCGGTGCAAAAAGTCAACATGTCGACTATTCAAGTTCTGGGAAAAACTACAAATAAAATAAAAAATAGGGTAATGCGTCACATGCGGGTTACTGTTTCTGACCTTTGTATTTTATAGGAATATGTTTTAATATATATTCCCCGAAATGGAAATAACGCCACCGGAATTTTATAAAAATAAAGTAGAACCGGTTGAACAAATCTGGTTGTAAACGTCAGGGGGTAGTTTTGTTGGTTTGAATTTCTGGAACTCTCTTGAATGGTTGTTCCACATCGGTCTCACTGTTTATAATTGCGGATGAGACAATAATTGATATGCTGAGGCTGAGATTCGGGTGCGTTGTAGAAAATAAAGAATAACAAAAAAAAAAAATCGTTCGGACAAGCATACAGAGGCCAATATGTACTTGGTCACTTTTATTTTATATTTTATTTATTCTTTTTTTATTTTTGCGTGATTTAGTCGACCACTTGTGGTGCCTATGTTGGTGGTGGTCCAGAGAGCTATTTGCATTTTGATACTGATGGAAAATGATGGGACAGATGTATTTGCATATCAATCATGTTATACAAAAACTACAAGTTTACTTTTCTTTATTTGCATCATTATGTGGAGTTGATCACTCCGAGACCCGAGATTAATATTTGAAAGGGATGGATCATCTTCCAAGAAAACTTCTTATTTTAATTTTTTTGCTAAGGAATTCATCACGCGGATCGTATAAGCATTCAATAACGAGCTGTGCGCTTAGAAATAATTGAGGCAAAATTTAAAATACAAAGGAACCTTGATGAACTTAGATAATAAAAAAAAAATGCATAGAATATGGCCAACTAACAAGTTTATTTTCACGAATTATTGGGGGATTATCCAAAAGTTCCCTGTACAAGAGATTCAGGCTTCCTCTAATTCATCTTTTGATTATTTCACTTACTCGGTAGCAAGGATAATTAGAGCCAGAAGAACCGTCAAATATGGGAGACGTTTTATGACTAATCCATTTGTTTCATGGAAAAAGAATAATTTGAAAAATATTTTCCTAATATTAATCGCTTGTATCGTTTGAAATAATTACTCGATGAAAAATACTTCCATATCAACAACAATTTAAGTCTAAACACTTTTGAAAACAATGAAAATGCTTTTTGTTTATTCTTTTTTTTTTTTTTTTTTTTTTTGTAGATGATTCAAGTGATTATTTTTAGTAAAATGTTCTCTAAATCATTCATTTTCCAAGAACAAACACTTATTCATGTTGTGCTATGAAATTACCAAACACTAAGGAACTTTATGAGTAACTATAGACTACAATTAATATGAAAAAAATTGCTGATTATATGCCAAAGTAATTACTAATAACCAAATAAAGAAACTTACATTCGTAATTGAAAAAATACAAACGAATGTGAAAAGAATTACTCGTGCATTCCGATTACTTAGGATGTTCATAGGTTTACTAACTAATTTTGGAAAGATTTAGATTACTTCTGAGTCATGAAACTACTACGAAGTCCAGGAAAATTACAGTGCTATAGGAACGAAGTTTACTTTCCATATTCTTACGTGTCGAAATAGCTTTTGATATTTCTTTGTTAACTTTGATGTAGGAAATCGTGTCGTGGAGTCACACGCTCGAGCCCGTCCTTTATCCAGCGGTCATCGCTAGATATTTATTATACACGCCGGGCAATTGTCTTTTGAGCAAGAGGTTCCAACGTGAATCACGCCATTGATTGACCTATCGAGCCGTAACGGGCCGTGCAAAAGCGACCCTATCCTTATCAGGCTAACCTTGACCGAGTACTTGTGCGAAAATCGCAACTTGCGATTCGTGATTTCCTATTCCCGTGCGTACTTCTGAATGGATGATGCCGATATCCGTTCGTTTTCAGTGACGACTATGGCGAGAGACCGAGGAGGAGTGGGAGGTTTGATGATGATGGATGCTATCTTTCTTCCGGACGAGAGGCGGGCTAAGGACAAGTTATTCAAAACGAAGAAAATAATTCCGGCAGGTGGGGGCCCGACATAGTGGGATTGATCGTGCGAGATTTAGACACGCGAGTGTCTGAGGAAATGACCACGTGATCTCAAACATCAAGGCACGTTTTCTTTTAATCTTGATTACCCCTGTGCTCATGCATCTCTCAGCCAGTATGTCATCGCAGATTTTTATAATCCCTCTACTTTTTTTCCTGTTCATCCGCATGCATTTTTGCGTTATGATCTATTATATCTTAATGGAGCAATCGAATTCTCTCCGAAAAAAACTAACCGGCACCGGATCAGTCGGTCTTGTCGCCCAGGCTGAAACTGAGGAGGGGAGCAACTTGCCCGAACCCGATCATTTGAACAAACTCCGAGCTACCGGGATCAACTCAAAACTCAAGGATGCAAAACTCAAGAGAAGACGGCACTCCCAACCCAAGAAGGCTTTGCCATGGAAGCACACACATGGATTTGGAAGAATAAACCTTAGCCTGGCCTACTTCAGGTAGAGCTTTGCAGTGTCTGATTCTTTCCTACGGTATCAGGAGGCTAATGGGACTCCTGCTTTTCTACAAGGTCAGTCCCAAGAACAGTTCGACTAAAGAATAAAAAATCCCAAGAACGGAAATGCAAAATATGAATTCGAGACGAGATTGCTAGTTGTCATTCGCAGGCCCCACGCTCGAGTCCAGGAATGAATCGTAAGTGCCTAGACGAGACCATATGTTCCAGCCTTAGAAATGAGAGAACAGACATAGACATAGATATCAAGTTTTAACTGAACAATCAGCTCAAATATTGTAAACTACTATTAGGGTAAAACATTCCTTACAGTACAAACATCCATAGAGAGACTGATTTGTGCAGAAAGCAGCCGAAATCTTTTCCAAGGACAAAGTACTGACTTTTCTACGGCTAAAACTTCAAACATAACTTAGCAGAAAAGCAAAAAGAATTGTAGTATTAATTAGAGGACTAACTTCAGATTTGATGCTATTGGATGATATTAATTACCATGAGATGCTGTAGTTAAATCGCCAAAGTTGTCATGCTTGCAAGCAAACCCCTCCACATGCTATTAGCCTCCGGAGCTACTACTGCCTGCTCCTTTTTGAGCTACAAGAAGGGCATTTGTACTGCTTGATGTTCTCGGCCTTGGCCGGTGTTATCTTCACGCATTTCCCATGGAACCACCTTTCACAGATGTCACAGCAGATCCAAAACTCATCGGCACTGTAGTTACCGCCGCAGCTTCCACAGAGTGTTTCACTATGTTCATCTTCCTCTTCGCCATAGTTATCTTCATATGGCTTCGGGGTGCTTCTAGTTGGTCCATCAATGGATCTCTGCAACACAAAATTAAGGTTGTGCTTAAGGTGGGGGACACAGAGAGAGAGAGAGAGAGAGAGAGAGAGAGAGAGAGAGAGATGTTTTATCATAAGACACTTTGAGTTTAAGAGATGTTTTATCATTAGACGCTAGAGTCTACTATGAGAAATATGGACCTCCACCATGTTGATCAGTATCGCCACTCTAACTGGAACTATACAGTTCAAATTTGCTAAATCTCAGATTGTTAATAAGGTGCATCAGTACTGGGGAAGCTCGATGCCAGTAATCTTCTATATTCAAGAGGGTGTCATCAGAAAGAAGCAGCAAGAAAATAAGCTTGGATTGAAAATGCAAAGGTTAGGTCGTGCATATATCATGCATATAAGAGAGGAGGAAAGGGAAAAGGGAGAGGGGGGAGAAAAGGGGGGAATAGAGAAGGGGGGGATGTTTTATCATGAGACACTTCGGAGTTTACTATGAGAAATATAGACCTCCACCATGTTGATTAACATTGCCACTCTAATTGGAACCTAAGAAGCACCGACACCCTACAGAAGCCTTTGTGTTGTGTCAGATTCTCCGAGACTCGGTCAGCACCGACTCTTCCGACACTCCACAACACTTGAGTCAGGAATTTTGACATGCGAGTTCGAAGTTTCAACGCGTAATTCAGACACGCACGAGTCAATTTTAAAATTGTTTAATAAAATAAAAAATAATGAATTGGGAAAGAAGAAAAACCTAACATTCTCTTTTCTTCCAACTCTTACTTCTCATGATACACAACTCACCCCCAAAATTTATTTTTTTGCTTCTCTTCCGACACGCTCTAATACACATGTTCAAAATGTGGATTGTTTTTTTTTTGTTCCTCCAAGTTTTATGAATTATGAGAGAGGAGTTGAATTAGTCAAATTAAAATGATGAATGATATTAACAAATGGTGAATTAATTTTTTTAATGTAAAAATTTATTCTGGGCTCTTTTTTTATTATTTATTTCTTTATGAATTTGAATCAAGTTAATTTGATTAAAATACTCATAAAAATAATAATTTATCATATATATTTAATATACAACATGTCCCAACGTATCGAAATTCTCTATCTTTTGAGAAACAACGTGTCGCATGTTTGTGCTACTTAGATTCGAAGTATAGTCCCAATTTGCTAAATCTTAGATTGATAATTAGGTGCATCAATAATACGATGAGGGACGAAGGGGTAGGTCAATGCCAGTAATCTTCTATAATCGAGTGGGTGTCATCAGAAAGAAGCGGCAAGAAAAAAAGCTTGGATTGAAAATGCAAAGGTTAGGTCGTGCATATAAGAGATGAGGGGGGAAGAAGAAAGAGGAGGGAGGGGGGGGGGGGATGTTTCATCATAAGACACTTGAGTTTACTATGAGAAATATGGACCTCCACGACGTTGATCAACATTGCCACTCTAATTGGAACTACAGTCCCAATTTGCTAAATCTCAGATTGATAATTAGGTGCAGCAGTAATACGTAATACGATGAGGGACAAAGGATTAGTTCAATGGCAGTAATCTTCTATAATTGAGTGGGTGTCATCAGAAAGAAGCAGCAGGAAAATGAACTTGGATTGAAAATGCAAAGGTTAGGTCGTGCATTTAAGAGAGCAGAGAGGGAAAAAAAAAGGGGGAGGGGGTTGGTTGGGTTTGGGGGAAGGTGTTTTATCATGAGACACTTGAGTTTACTATGAGAAATATGGACCTCCACTGTGTTGATCTACATTGCCACTCTAATTGGAACTACAGTCCCAATTTGCTAAATCTTAGATTGTTAATTAGGTACATGCATCAGTAATACGATGAGGGACAAAGGGTAGCTCAATTCCAGTAATCTTCTATAATCGAGTGGGTGTCATCAGAAAGAAGAAGCAGCAAGAAAATATGCTTGGATTGAAAATGCAAAGGGTAGGTCGTGCATATAAGAAGAGGAAGAAAGGGTGGTGTTTTATCATGAGACACTTGAGTTTACTATGAGATATATGGACCTCCACTGTGTTGATCAACATTGCCACTCTAATTGGAACTACAGTCCCAATTTGCTAAATCTTAGATTGTTACTTAGGTGCATGCATCAGTAATACGATGAGGGACAACGGGTAGCTCAATGCCAGTAATCTTCTATAATCGAGTGGTCAGAAAGAAGAAGCAGCAAGAAAATATGCTTAGATTGAAAATGCAAAGGGTAGGTGGGAAAGGCCCCCTCGGGGGGGGGTGGTGGTGGGGGTGGTGTTGTGAGGGGAGGGAGAGGGGGTTGAGAGAGAGAGAGCAACCTTAGTGCTGTTTTTCGACTTGCTCCCGCTGTCCATGTTAGGCTTGTCTTTTATAGGCTTTCTCTCCGTCACAACTTCAAAAAGGGTTGGCAGATCATTTATCAGGCTAAATAAACGCTTCCTGCAAAATTTGGAATATTCAAGTTCTCATTCCTTGTATCGGGACAAGATATAACCCCATACGGGCAGAAGTAGAGCAAGCATGAGGAGCTTAAAAATCAATAACTCTGGCATGATAATACACTTGCACGAGCAGAGGATAGTGCAATCATTGTAGTTGTTTGACAGCACATATGAGAGTCAATAACTCGTGTGACGCAGTGATAAATGTAAATCTAAGTGAGTGCATGGGTAGGTGGATTCATGCCTCTGCGCACGTGTGCTTGCATGAGAGAGAGACAGAGAGTGAACTCAATGAAGGCTCAATCAGGAGCCTAAGGTCCTAAATATAAGGTTCACTGGAGTTTTCTTATATCCTGCTTTTGACCATTCTAGTACCAACTTGTCTAGTGACCTTGATGAAGTATAAACTAACATCTATATGCACAGTGAAGAAAGAGCATACATTTGCTCGTAATGTTTCTTTGAATGTCAGTAATTTTATCATCACGAGTTCCATCCACCATTTTCTCGTGAAATATCATTAAGGACTTCATTTTACCTCATATCATCGATCTTTTTAACTATGAAATGTTCAGAGCATGATAGTAGTGAAAGTCAACTGGTTAATTCTATAAGGTTGTCATGTCAAGAACAAGCGGGATTTCCATAATGCTGGTGGTGCAAGTCAACCACATGCAAAAATCTTCACTAAATACTTATTTCTCCTCCTCAGAATTCACATCTTGATATCTCCTATGACAGAGCTGCATTCTTTCTCATGTTTTCATCCTTCACAACAAAACAAAAATGCCATTTGAATTAAACTTTGCCTAAAGATCAACTTAGAAAAAGATACTCAAGGACATAGCACACAAGCATGTAAAGAAAAAAAAAAACTAGAGAAAAACCAAGACTCTAATTCTTGTAGTTGTTGGAATCCGTAAATGGCTCCCAACTCCGTGTTATTAGTTCCGAATATTTACAAACATTTAGTTGACAGATATTCATGACCTAAAACACCATT
The DNA here is from genome assembly GCA_017140595.1 of Eucalyptus curtisii. Lineage (NCBI taxonomy): Eukaryota > Viridiplantae > Streptophyta > Magnoliopsida > Myrtales > Myrtaceae > Eucalyptus > Eucalyptus curtisii. The sequence continues at coordinate 37,863,527 of CM029500.1, read as the reverse complement.
TTCCTCCAAGCCAAGAGAATATTGGAAATAAAAGTAACTGACCAAGAAGTTAAAAATCTTTTCATCCCCCTTCCATGATGTGCATTAACTCCACCCATTGTAATTTCTTTTTTCCATTTTATCTTCACAAGAAGTCATTTTTGGTCTATATGTTCAGGGGTGACCTTGTGTACTATCTTCACTTATAATTGGGTTGCTTGTCTTTGCTTTTCTATAGTAGATGCCTTGCATATTATTGCACATCCCATGGTGCAAAAAAAAAAAAAAAAATTAATAATAATAATAATAAATAAATAATATGTGATTATACATGACACTTCGATATGGAAGGTCAGAAAGGAGATAAAATTCCAAAAACCATTACCAACTTTTGCCTCAACTACTCTATGCATCCTCTAGTTTCAGACCACTTCGCACCCTTTAGTTAAAAATTAATGCAATTCACATAATGACTATAATAATACAGAATTTTTTGTAATCACCCAAAGTATATGATAAGAGAAAGGCGGGATGGTTTGTGTTGCTTTCGCCAATTTCTTCTCAAGCATGTTACAGGATACATGTGGTTGAAGGAACCCTTCGAGAGCAGAAGAAATAAACCACAAGAAAAGATTGGGAAAAAGTCTCTCATTCTTGTAACTTTAATGCTTGGTAGTATAGCCACAAACAGACATCTCTAATGTAAAACCAGCTTCTGAGAACTTGAGTTATATGTGTTATAGAACAAATATCCCATTCTGACAACGTGACCTAATTAACACACTACACTCAAGGAACTAGCAACTCAACCTGTCATTGTCACATTACATGCATCATATACCCTATTTATTCAATCAAACACAAGCTTCGTGAAAGCATTGTTCAGGAAAAAAAAAATACACGCAAGAAAGACAAACATTCATAACACGCATGACCATCAAGTGAAAATCTTGAGATACTCAGTAAGAGAACTTGTAATGTATACCAAAGAAAAGGACCCAATTACCATTTCCACAAGAAGGGTTAGGGTCAATTAGTACATACATGCAAGAAGCTAGAGGAAAATTTAATTTAAAATTTTTTGAAAGAAGTCAGAATAATGGGACAAAACAAAAAGACAATATTGTAAAAGTAGACATGAAAAACATTGTTGAGTAAATGACGGAGGACCCAATTTCCTTCCAAAATAAGGCTTAGTGTCAATCAGTACATACATGCAAGAAATTAGATGAAAATTTAATTTCGAAATCTTTCATACAAGTCAGAATAAGGGAAGAACACAAAAAGACAGTACAAAGAGTAGTCATGAAAAACATTGTCAATTAAATGATAAAACCAATATCAAAGAGAGGTAATAACATAATTTTCATAACGAAATGTCATTCCCATTAAGCCATCAAGCAAATGAAGAAATTTTAATATGTTGGCACATCAGTTCCTCACCATTAATATCTATTTCTGAACCAACAAGGAGTCACTATAAGTCTTTAAATACAGGTTTTCTGAGTATTTCTGCCATGATCCGGAGCGTGTTCCCGCATATTCCCATGTTGTAGGGAAAGCACTCCTCAACAATAGTTAATTAAATCAAAGTACCCATAAAAGTATTAAGTTTAACACAGCCCACTTGTCAAGAATGCAATTAATGACAAAAAGCTTAACAAATTTAACTGCAATTCAGCCAGGTTGATTTGAGTCAAAATACAGTCTCAAGCATTCACTTTGGAGTCATTCATTGTAATGGAACCAAAATTATTTTCAGTGGCGTTTACTGAAACCATGAACGATAGTGCAACTTCAACTACAACAATCTGATGGTGTAAAACACTTCAAGTTGCTGTACCTAATTCAAAATCCAAACTTAAGTGAAAGATTGCAGAATGGCTTTTTACTAGAATAAGCTAGCACCATTAGATTTATGTAGGTATATCTTAATTGCGTTAGCTGCCTTGCTGAATTGGGACGTAGAGCACCCAGAATCACAATATTGACCTCAACAGACCCATTGAGTATGCCGGCAAATGCAATGACAATCTCCAACAAGTGAAGGCAAAGGGAAAGTACCTTTCATTGCGGTTAAGTCGAGCACCAAAGTAGAAGGCCACAGAAAGCAACCAACAGTCACTATGCACAGCCACCAAAGACAGCCAGTCCTTGCGTTTCATTCCATCTCTAGCAAAGTTAATGCCCAAGGCTGGTTCAGGAAGCTCTGGAGGTACTTCCTCAGCGGGCAGAGCCACCTCCCATGTTTCGGTTGCGTGACCATACAGACACAAATTCTCCTTTTCTTGAAGTCCAAAATATCCATCCACAGACAAAACATTTTAAGTCTCGTATCAAACAGAGAAAACCTTAAATTTCTCCCCAGCCCCACCCCCAAAAAAAAAAAAAAAACGAAGGAGCTTTAAAATTTGGAGTCCCTAATCACAACTGAAATACCCATTAAGAAATTAAAGCAAAAATAAGAATTTCCTTCAGATCATGAATGAAAAGAACCAACAGTAACCTATATCCCACTTACCCCCTTTCTAATCAACCCACTACAGCCACTTCCCCAATCAAATTGACCGCGGTTTCATACAAAAATCGCCTAATATCAGCTACCCATTTCCCGCACACATCATATCCCGCTTCCCCAAATTTGCAGCATAAGCTCAAGTCAAAACCTTTTCCCCTTCAAAAAGCGTAAAGCAGCAATCTTGCATTCGCCCTATATAATTCGAAGAAAAAAGCAAGAACGAACAACAAAACCTAGAACACCGAGCTCACCTGGATCGCAGAGCGAGTAGAATTCATCCACATCTGAAACAAATTGACCACAAAACCAACGACGGCGTCAACCCAAAACAAAACCAACAACAAAGAAGACGAAAACATCCAAGGCGCACGCATTCAAGCTCGGACCCATCAAAAGAAAACGCATGCATGCGAAGATCCAGGGGGGGCGACGGCACGGGGATCGATACCGTAAGTGAGAGCGCGGACGAGGGCGGTGCGCCGGGCGTTGTAGTCCTTGAAGATCTCTTCTACAGTGCGGGGACTCGAGGAGGAGATCGAAGAAGCCATCATACCATGAAAAAGATCGCTCTTTTTTTCTTGCAGATGCCCGCCGGAGTCAGAGAGATGAAGGGCAGATCTCTCTCTCTCTCTCTCTTCGGGCCTGCGGTCGCGTACGTTTATCGAAGCACTGCGATCTTGGATGTGGGGAGCTACAGAGTATCGAGAGGCACAGAGAGAGAGAGAGAGAGAAGAGAGAGAGAGAGGAAACGGAGACAAGTTGTGCTTATGCAGTTCCAGGTGTTTTTGAGTTTGTGGCTTTTTTTTTTTTTTTTCGTTTTTCTTTTTCTGCAAAGTCTCAAATTGCAATTAACACATTTTGACTTTTCGAGACCCTGTAATTAAATTGAAGAGAAAGAAAGACGGATGAAAAAGAAATTAGATAGCAAAGATGAAATGACATAAATGGTGTTAATATGTAATGTGCTCGTTAAATTCTAAAGTTAATCAATATGGTCCCCGAACTTTTATTCAATATGTAATATCATCCCTTTTAATTTATTTAATATAGTTAATAAATTTTTGGTACATATTCAATTTAATTTCCGGACTGTGTGAAAATATTGCCCTCATACTTGAATTATTAGAAGAACAATATTTGACAATTTCATATGATGTAAGGACTACATTAAATAAATTAAAAATTCAGAGATAACATTGCATATTGAATTAAAGTTCATCGACTACATTAAATAAATTTAAAATCGTGTATATTGGATCAAAGTTTTGAAACTATTTGTGTTGTTTACCTTTTATAAATGGACAAACTCAAGAGCCAAATTTTGAAATGATTGTTCTTTTTTAGTGTTTTGGGGTTAAACTGGAAATTCATTAATGACCACTACCGCTCGGAGAAGACATCCTTCAAGAAGCTTTCTTCTTTTCTTTTTCATGATATTGGAAAATTTATTAATTTGAAAATGTATTTTTATTGAAAAGTGAAATGGGGTGTCGAAATATTCGAGAAATGAAAATGAAGAGGTTGTCCAGTTAATTGTCAATTGTGATAATAAGAAGTTAAGAAGGTAGCCAATCCATAAATTTCTATAATATCCTTGAGAAGAGCATGATATTTTTATAAATTTCCATTCACTTATTCTTCCAATCAAACGATTTTTCAAGAATCGTATTTGAAAGATAAAATTCACCAATTATTTGCATAAATCCCTTTATTCAAGTTTGATAGATGGCATTTGAGAAAATTTTATAAAAAGTATCTTGATAGTGGTTTTGTTTTTTCATTGCATCTGTGAGGGTGAGGAGAAGTATCAAAACAACTATTCTTTTTTTCGTGATCATTTTTCTTTTTTGTCTAATTACTTGCGGCTGGGAAAAAAATAATATTTATTCTACCAGCAGAGAATGGAAAAAGAACATTCAAATGGGTTATTTGTTTTTGTTGGATTGTCAAACACGGCGAGTTGTTTCTTTTTTTCTTTTTCTTTTTTGCCGAGGAATGAAATTGATGAAGCTTTTGATAAGATGGTCCAACAATAAAAGTTTGAGTTAATACCATTAAAGATCTAAAATCAATATTCATGCACTTTACTAATTTTTCGTCTTACAAAAAATCTTTTATTGATACTTCTCTATCCTTCGTCAATAGCTTGAGCAATATCTCCATTAAAATGCACACGTGACAAATAACGTCTCGACCAATTTGCCATGAAGAATGACATGAAAAACCAAGCATAAATTCTTCATTAAACAACATCGTTTTGGGATTGAAAATGGGGAGAAAACCTTGGGCATCAAGTTGGCTAAATTAAGAGGAAATTGGGACAAACTTTGGGAATTTAGCAGATTTTCGAATGGGAACCTAAAAATCGCCAAGTATTGCTTCACTGTGGCCGATAAGGCCAACGTCTTTAGGGAGATGGGCCGTAAAGGGTTTTGAGGTTTAATTTGACTTACACATTAAGCTTCTCTTGTAAATGATGAAAAGTTTGTAATTGATCTGAATGAGAAGACGTGCTTCCAAATTGAAAGACACCATGTAGTCATGCTCTCTCGTGCATCAATTAATTAAGTGTAACCTAAATAAATGATTATGTGATCGACTGTTTCAATAAAACTACATATGAGCGTTGCCATCTACCATGAAATTACCTACCTTGAATGAGAAGAAGCATGGTTAGTGACCAGTGAAGAGTTTTTACCTTTCCTCCACCATTTAGAAAGCTTCCAGGAGACCCAAAAAAGATAGGAAGATACCCAATGGTGATGAGAAAAAATGCTGAGAGAGGGAAAAGAATAAGGAAGCCTAGAGTCACTAACATCAATCAACATAAAATGTTGGTACTACCATGTCATGCTTCAACTATCATGCTATTGGACCCAACAAGAGACTATGCTCTTAATCTCCAGCATGGACTCCCAGAGGAAATTCAAGCAAACTTTGCCTTTAAATTGCCTTTATTGTATATGTCCTTTACTTGCAGGCTAAAAGAAGTAGGCCAAGGAAGCATGCCAAGCAACCAGCCGTTGAAGTAGGGACATCTAATAGATTAAGTGAAGATACCATGACTAGATCTGTAAGGTCACAATAAATTGTTGTGAGATCCGAGAAGAGGAGGGTGAGCAGTCCGCTTGTGCAGTGCTTCATTTGGCTTTGAATTTGCCCCAGTAAAATGTTGATATGGCCTTTATGGATCTAAAACCACTGGAAACTCATACTTTAGTTATATATTTTATTTTCTTAAGGAGTTTTTATTCCACCACGGTTAGCAAAATAGCATTTTGTCTTTTCTTCCCATGTTATTTAATGCCCAGCAGTAACACAGTACAAGAAATTCATCATAGTGGTGCAAACCATGCTAGCAATATTTGAAGCCAATTCTCTAGACATGGACTTGGATAGTGACTGGATTTGAATGTGTTGGAGTTGGTTGCGACATTAAGGACGGTGTTCATAAAGCTTGTATTGCTGCTGTTTGAAATATGCGTAAATGTCTTTTGTATTGCTGTTGTATCACTGCTATTAAAGATGGTGTTCGTGAAGTTCATTTCCGCATTTCCTTCTCTCTTTTCATGGTCAGACATGGAGTTCTCAACTGTTGTCAAAGAAAGAATTCACTATCTACTTTAAGAAAAAGCGCACAAGCACAAGCAAAATATCATCTCATCAAACGATTGTTTGAGGTTCAAAAAACACAAAAAGCAAGATTTCTTCATGAACATTATCAGCAAAAGGGTTTTACACCATGGATCGTGAAGCATTATCATCACCAAGAAAGTGATTTTTCTAACGAGCTTAAAGCCTCCAGATCAAAAACAAACTAGGAAGCGAAAGGAAAAATATAAATACCCGGCACAAATTGGGAAATCACGTCATTTCGAAGCTCTCAAAGCAAGCACAAATCGGGAAGCAAAAATAAATATCTAGCATAACCCGAGAATTCGCACAAGCTTGAAGCTCTCAAATCAAGCATAGAATGGAAACTCATTAATTAATCGATACATTTCTATAAATGTCCTTTTAAGCGTGTTGACGTATTTACAAATTGGCATTCATTTAATATTCCAATTCAACTGCTTTTTAAGATAATACTAAAGATAACGTTGACCAACTATTTAATATCCCTCTTTTCTCCGTATGAATTTGTAATATAGCGTTCAAGATGATTTCATAGAAAGCATTTCAGAAATTATATGCCTTCCCATTTTGCAGGCAAACTAGATTATCATTATACATGCGACGGTTGAAAGAAATATATCGAAACAATAATTTTTATTACCATAATCATTCTATTTCTTTGTCTGATTACTTGCGGTGGGGAAAAGGCAATATTTAATCTACCAAAAAAAATGTGAAAATTTCCCCTTTTTTTCTTTCGATTGATAAGGAAATAAAATTGATGAAGCTTTGAAAGAATAGTCGACAATAAAAATCGGAATGGAGGCGGAACCAAATTGAAAACTTGGCCAATTGAGGCCACTGTTTCTGCAGATCAATTCCACCTGCAATCTCTGCAATTTGCTGGATCTCAATTAAAATCTGTTAGGCCCGATAGATGGGCGGGCTTGAGCCAGGCCCAATTCAAGAGTGGATCGGGCCTAATAAACGATCAGCTCTTTTTATGAAAAGTTTGATCATGGGCCCGTATCTCGATTATTTATTAACAGTCCAGATTCTGATTACGGAGACTTTTTTTCTCTCTCTAGGTGGGTTAAAGGTCAAAAAGGACATCGTCGTTCCGCTTCCTAATAATTCAAGCTCTCGGGAGAAACGGATCATGTAATAAGGGGAAAATTATCAAAAAAAGCCTTAAACTTATTGCACTTCTGCTAATCTAGTCATAAACTATTCAATTGTGCTAATTGAATTCTAAACGTTTTCATGTTTTGCTAATTGAGTCTATCTAAGAACACCAGTAGTGCCAAGTAAGACAATCGGCATTAACGTTGATAATTTTTTATGTATTTTTTTTTTTAATTTGAATTTTTTTATTTTTTCTCTTTCTTGCTTTCCTTTCCTTCTTTTTTTTTTTTTTTACCCTACTAAGTCTAGCAAGGATAGCCATCCTAGTGACCGGTGAGGGTTCACTGACACTCATGTGTGACCAATAAGGGTTGGCAAGGCCAGGCCTGTGATTTTTACCAAAATATTTTGCAACGCCCAATAATAAGGTAAGATATAATATCAAACCAAGAGCAAGAATCGCACATGATAATGTAGTTAATTCAATGAAATAGAGGGTGTGAGGAGTCAACAATAAAGGGTGAAAAAATGTAAGAAATGATATTAATTTAAGAGCGGGACTTGTAAAGGTTAATGTAATCAATTTAATGTGATAGGAGGTGACAGGAGCCAACATATGGTAAAAATAGGATGAGCCTAAGTTTATGACTTGTTTGGCAATTTCATTGTTTAATAACGCATCAACATACAAGTCGTCATTCAAACGTCCACACTTCCTCATGTTATTATTTTGCATGTGTATCCTCGTTATCGTGCACCCTTTCGTGTCTTCACTCGGTCCATTCAAAATGGCCGCGTCTACATCCCATGTTTCAAGTCTAAGGCACGACTTGCGGGCAATAACAACGTACGTCGTCAATCATCTTTTTGACCATTTGGGTTTTTCCGAAGAGGGTCCATTGCTTGCTTCTTCGTTGTTCTTTTATTTTTCTTCTTGTTTTGATGTTCAAATCTATGGTCTACAAAGTCGTTAACTGTTCTAGAATGATGGATTAGTCACCTCAACTTTGAGTAGAGAATAATCAGCTGGCCTCGTTTCTTCATAAAGAGACATAGATGCTTCTTTTACATAATGTTTTTGTATTGAGGAAAACACTAATGACTTACTCTTAAAACTATACAAAAGCTTACCACTTTGAATTCAAACAAAAGAACTTCGAAGGCACACTTGGCGGAAAAACTTTGCCTTTGACTCCATTGAAGGCGAAATCGGAAATTAATTTGGTCGTTCTTTCTCTTCCAAGAGCAAGTAAATCCCTCCTGCCATCCCTTTTCCCTTTCGCAAACGATGGCCTCGGATTTGGTGGGGGAGTTCCCGACCTGCACGAGCGGGGCATGCGCGTCGATGCATATCGGAAACTACCGGATCCGCTAAACTCGCGCGCCGTCGACACGTGACCCGAGGCTCCATCCCGTGTTATCATTGCACGTGCACTGGTAAGAAAAAAAAGTGAGAAATCAAGAGCCCTTAAGGCATGCGGCGATTCGAACTTCGAGAGAGGACTCCGAAGGAGGGGGTGGGAAAGTAGCAAAAAAACCCGATGAAATTAGCAAAATGGAGAGTGATTGTCACTTTTATTTTTACAATTTTTTATAATCTAGGTCACATGAAAAAAGGAAGGCCTAAAGCTGTTTTTTGGGTGTCACGCAATTTAGGAGAAGGACATGATGAGCATCGGTGGGTGGCGTTGCCCCTTCACGAACCGCACGAAAAGGTGGTTGTACCCATAACATGAACCATCATGCCCCCACTCCCACCCCTTACCTTCATCATCTCTAAAACCCACAATCATTTCCGTGACCCCACGGACCAATTCTCCTTTTTTTTTTTTCTAATCACTTTATGTCCTTTTCAATTCCATTTTTAAATTCGCTCAATCAGTTAGTCCCGAATATGTTGATTAGCCTTGAGATAATCTCGGTATTTATCTATTGAGCTCGAGGTTTTCCTAAATTATATTTTAATTGCAATCCATTGACTATTCCTATCTCCACTCGAATCCATATTAATAAACTAGGTAGAAGAAAGTTTGGAATTTGGTTCGACCGTTTGTCTTTATTTAAGAGGGGCTAATTGGATCAGTCCACGAGTTCCGAACTTTTCTAAAACCTATCTTTTATTAAAAAAAAAAAGAAAAGAAAATTCTCTCGGGACATATTCCATACGAGTTGAATTGAAAATTTTCGAAGCATTGAAGGGTTTTCCACCAAAGCATATTCCTCGGAACAAAATCAAATTCCATTCTTTTTGAGGGGGCGTGATTTGCTTGCTAGTTGTTTTATTACAAAACCGAATTCTTGCTGGCGGCATCATCTTAGAAATGGTAAAATCAGACGGCATCAACGTATTGGAGAATTGAAATCATTTCCCTCCACTCGCCAAAGAATACAAAAAGCCAAAAAAAGAAGAGTAAAAATAATCGAAAAGATTAAAGACGATAATAAAAAATAAAAGAAAAGGGGGAGAGAGCCGTGGGAACACGAAATGGTCCAACAGCAAGGGGGCTCCCCTTTGGAAAGTCAACAAAGAAAAGGAAGAAATATTCCGCTATATTTTAGTTTGTCTATATATATACATAGGATATCAAAACGACAAATGCGTGACGCATAAGGAAAAAACACATTTAATAGTTCGACCAAAAAAACAAAAACGCATTAAATAGATATAAAAAGTACGAGGACAAATACGAAAATTCGGACACGATGATCGGTTCTCAAATCGGACGACAGCCGATCTCAACGTGAACGGTGGGAAATTTTTCCTCCGCCGTCGGATCCCACGAAGATAGAGACCAGGGGGCGCGTCGTGGCCGGAGGATGAGCCACGTGGCGGACGATTAGGGAGTCGGCGGGGGCCCGCGAGACGCGAAAACCTTTTCTCCCTCGCTAAACCCCTTCGCTTTTCAAAGTTGGTGAGACGAGAGCAGCAGTCTCGCAGGTCGACCCGCTTAGCTTCAGTTTCACAGGAGACAGTAGAAGACCTTCTCTCTCTATCTCTCTCTCTCTCTCTGGACTAAGCATGCAAGCGCTTGCGCACCAACCTCCCCGCTTTTCCACTTTTGACCCTCCCACGTCCCCATATTCACATGCCCCTGCCCCTCCTCCTCCTTCACCTCTCGCTGCAGCGCCCCCGACTTTTCCGCACCGCGAGAGGACGGCAGCATGGCCGTGTCCGACGTGGAGGCGGTGCTCGAGTTCCTGAGGAAGAACGGGTTCGCGGCGGCGGAGTCCGCCCTCCGGGAGGACCTCCTCGAGAAGCGCGACCCGGGCTCCTCCGACTTCGAGAAGTTCCTCTTCCCCATGGCCCCCCCGCCGCCGCCGGTCCGGGTCCCCTCTGTCTCCCGCCGGCCGGGGCCCCTCGGCGTCAGCGGCGGCGGCGGCGGGGGGTCCGTGAGATCGAGCGGCGCGTCTTCCGACGACCGGTTCGTGAGCGTGGGGTCCACCAGCGACGTGTGCTCTTCAGGTTCTAATCCTTCTCGCGATTTTTGAAGACTGAATTTTTATTTAGTTATGTATATCTGGGTGGCGCGTGAGTGCGTCGATTTTCTTTGGTGGTTGTGTTTTTTTTTTTTTACACCGAAAAAGTCACTGGGCGTCATGTATCTGACGCCGGTGGTGTCGGTCCTGATGCGGAGTAATATTTAGTTTGTGCAGAATTGTCGCCGAGTGGTAGTTTTTTCTTTCCTGGTAAATGAAAAGAAAAAATCCATGCTAAATTTCGAAATCTTGATCCTAATGCGAGTGATGCTTAATGACGTAATGCTTTCTCTATGCTTTTTTATGCTTTGATGTGTGCTGGAACTAGAAGAATTTCTCTCTCTTTACCCCTTTCTTTTGGTAAAACTGAATCCTTGTTTGAAGATAAGCTTTAAGGGGTGATAATTATCGACCTTGTTTGTATTGCCCTGTAAAGTTGGCATTGGAATTGGGAATTTTGATCTCCCCCATTGATTCCCGCCAATTTCTTTTGAGTCATCATCGATATAGTTTAGGGGGTGACTGAGTATAACAGCCGCGTTTCTGCCCATTTTCGCTGAATTTTCGTCTGCAGTATGCGTTTGCTAGAGAAAGTCCCCGATGCTATGAACCGGACGACTATATCGATGAACCCGAGATTGCTGCGACTTGGAAAGACTAGTTGCTTGCCAAGCACCTATCTTTTTCTTTGAATCATCTCTTTCTGGGTTTTGGCTGATGCAAATGTTGGTGTTGTGACATCTTGCGCGTCGCCTCCTGCTGTGTTTGCAGAGTTCGTCAATCCGTATGGAGTTCGATCTGTGTCTAGAGCCAATTCTGATGCTTCTTCTGATAGACTGTCTCAGTTCGGCACGGCGCGTGAATACAACGATTATGATCTGCAAAATGACTTGTACTGGTACGACGACAAGGATGAAGGACACTTCCTGACTCCATCCTTTCATGGATCAGGGCCCTTTGGCTGCCCGACTCAGGATAAGTTCATTACGAATTCAGAGTCGCAGAAATATCTCGATAATTCACTGGATTTTAATGGCACTCTTGACGTGTTTCGATCAGATTCAAATGCCAATTACTCAAATAAGCCTGGTCTATATGACATGGCCTTCACAAATGAAGGACAAAAGCTTGATCTGTTTGAAAGTCGTCATTTTGATGAAGAGAGTCAGTACGAACTCTTCAAACGTAAGGAAGAGGGTTCCACGCCATATGGGGGAGGTCTCATGTATGGAAGCTATTTGAACCTTCACAACAATAATACAATCGACTTCACTTTGAAGGATGTAGAAGGTGTGTGCTCTGAAGATGATTCTGGCACCAAACATATAGCAAATGGGAGTTCTAACAGATACGCAACAAAGCACACTTCTGATGATTCTGTTGATCGGCCTCTAAGTAGCTCTGATTTACACAAAAGGGATCGCGGGGAAGAGTTTATATTTGAAAATATCGGAAAAAATGAAGATGTCGATGATCCAATAGAGAATGGAGATATCAGCAATCCTGAAGCTGTTGGAGGCCAAGGGGAGGAGAGTGTTTTTGCTGATGAGATTTTAATGCAAGAAAATCCGGAAGATGAATACGAAATCTTTGACTTGAGGATCATACACCGGAGAAACAGGTATATCCACATGTTTTACCAGTGATATTGATTTTCATGAGGATACTTTAGGAGCAGAAGGATTAACCTATTAAAAGCCATATATGTATTAATAACGAATGGGGATTCACATTTTGTAACCCTGTGATCCATTTTAGCAAATTTCTACTCAGTAAAAGAGCCTCTATTGATGTTGTTCATTTTCTCGATCACAAGAAGAATATAGATAGAGGTTTATCTTTCCATGTTGTATTCCATAATCGTATTTGCCCTTGACTTAAGATTCTACTAAATCAAGGTTTAAAGCTCGCAAGTACAAATTTGATTTGTAGGGACACTTGCACTCATATGTTATGCCAATGTACAGGACTGGATTTGAAGAAAACAAGGATCTGCCCATCGTGCTAAATACTGTAATCGCAGGGAGATATTATGTTACAGAGTACCTTGGCTCCGCTGCTTTCAGTAAGGTTGTTCAAGCACATGATTTGTATACAGGCGTGGATGTCTGTCTGAAGATCATAAAAAATGATAAAGATTTCTTCGATCAGAGTTTGGATGAAATTAAACTTTTGAAGCTGGTAAATAAGCATGATCCTGCCGATGAATGCCACATACTGCGCCTCTACGACTACTTTTATCATCAGGTAGGGCATTGGTGGATATGTTGAATGTCTCTTGCAAAATATGCCAATTGTTACTAGAGAAATTAATTATTATCGTATGCAGTTGGTGTACATCTGCACCCATTTGAACTTCAATTGGTACAAGAAATAAAAAATCCTTTTTGTCGTGTACCAGATGTTTCTCCTGTTATGCTTTGAATAGGTATTACAAAGGATATCTAGCTTGAAATACGTTGAACAGGTATTACAAAGGATATCTAGCTTGAACAGTATCGTTCACTATCCATGGGCTTCTGCAAACGAAATAAATGCCTTCAGAGCTGTTAATACATACAGTGTGCTTATTGCTATTTTGAACAAAGAGAACCACTAAAGTTGATACACAGTGGGCGCTGTATTGTGAGTGGTTTTTCAAAAGATAGGAATTCTCCTTATCATATCCATCTCTAGATTGAAACGTGATTACTCACGAGGACAAGGCACAAACTGGACTACCATGGGATAGAACATATGCATTTAGCATTACCCAATTAGTAGGAGTTTGTCTCTTCGGAGACATCCGATAAAATTAGAAGGAGTTTGATCTTTCACCCCCCTGTGTCTGGACACGGGCACTTGTGGCTGATATCACTTATTTTCCCTCTTTATTTGCCCTAACCTGTTGATACAACCGTGCAGGAGCATCTCTTCATTGTTTGTGAACTGCTTCGAGCAAATCTATATGAATTTCAGAAGTTTAATCAAGAATCCGGCGGGGAAGCTTATTTCACGCCGAACAGATTGCAGGTCGATTTCAATATAGCTTGACTCACTAGTTCTCTCCGATCAATAATGGTCCTTTGTTTTTTCCGTCTGACTGTTTTCTGCCGAATATGAGTACTTTTATGGGCCAAAAGACTTCATTTGTGCAATTGGATTTTTTTAATTCTATACAGCCTTTGTCCATAGAAGTGGAATTGTGGAAAATGTAACTAGGCAGTTTAATCTTTGTCCCTACAGGTCATAACTCGTCAGTGTTTAGAGGCACTGGACTACTTGCATCGACTGGGGATTATACACTGCGACCTAAAGCCCGAGAACATTCTCATCAAAAGTTATAGAAGATCTGAGATTAAAGTCATTGATCTGGGAAGCAGTTGCTTTAAATCAGACAACTTGTGCCTCTATGTCCAGTCTCGTTCCTATAGAGCTCCTGAAGTCATCCTGGGCCTTCCTTATGACCAAAAGATCGACATTTGGTCACTTGGCTGCATCTTGGCGGAACTTTGCTCTGGCGAAGTATGTATGACTTTCTCCCTTCACAGTCATACTCAATCCAGATGTTGGATTTAACTTTTATGGTGGACTATGCTTTTATGACTAATGACTACGATTGACTTCTAAGCCATCTTCTGCGCATTCAGTTGCTAACCCTTTCTTGGATATGTATTTGAAGCAAATGAGTTCATGATCCGTTGCTGTTTCTCTGATTTTTTTTTAGGTGTTATTTCCAAATGACGGAATTGTAATGATTCTAGCACGCATGATCGGCATGCTCGGTCCCATTGATCAGGAGATGCTGGAACAAGGACAGGAGACACCTAAGTATTTCACGGAGGAATATGATCTCTACTTCATTAACGAGGTGAGTTGCATGTACCTTGACTATTTAACCTCATTTTCGGGTTCATGTTTCAGTGAAGGCTTGCAGAACTTATAACATTGGGCTGAAAAGAAAGTGCATGTATTCTGTTGAAAGTGTCAACTCATGGAGCTGAAAATCCAAATGAAGACTGCGCTATTTATAATTCTTGTCTCACTCTTTTCTATTTTTCTTGTTTTTTTCGCCAGGACACTAACCAATTGGAGTACATAATTCCTGAAGAGTCGTCGTTGGAAGGACATGTACAGGTTTCTGATATTGGGTTTCTTGACTTCTTGAGGAACTTGCTGGAGATTGACCCTAAGAGGCGTCCTACTGCAAGCGAGGCATTGGAGCATCCATGGCTCTCGCACAAGTACTCTTTCTCTTGCTGATATACAAGTCATGCTAATAAGTTTTGAAATGTATTGATTGGTCAGTGCTATTATTTGAGCACTGAAAAATTAGAACAGCCTTAGTGTACATGCAGCTTACGGAGCAATGTTGATTTTTTGGCTTGTTCACATAATTTTTTTTTTTTTTATCTGTACAAAGCTCCCGATATAGAGCCTTCCGTCTCCGGGCGGTCCGAGCTTGGAAAGATTAAGAGTTGTTGTAAACATGCTTGAGGTTACATCATGTTGATTGAGATTGTTCAATATACGAGATGAAAGAAAATTTTCTTGTACCGTATCCCAATTAACATCTCCTGCTAACAATACTACTACGAAATGAGTGAGCAATTGCCCGAATTGGGTTGAAGAAATCAAGCTGAAAATGCTAAATCAGATCAGTCTCGGTTTAAAATTGGTGTACATCATTGACTGAATAACGTGGCTTTTGGGTCGCTCAGTTTCTCCACTTTGATATATATATCAAATGAATCTCCTGTCAAATAATTTCTGAAAGACGTGTGGTGTGACTACTGAAAATCGCTTTGCAAAAGAGGACTGGAAAAGTTTAGTAACTACACTGTAGTTTCCATCACTTGATATGATCAGCACAAAAATGAATTGACAGAGGAAAGTCATCGTTTTTTCTTGCAAAAGTGATCTCCTGATGCCAAGAATCGGCTCTTGTTTAATATAAAGAAGAAAACAGAGAGATAAAGGAAGCATCTTCTACCCACAATGCTTCCAAAACTATTAATCTATCCACGATCACTGTTCAACCTTGGACCGTTTCTCATGATCTAATCCGGTCGAGGGGTTAGTTCTCTGTTTGGCAAACCTCATCGAATTGACATCAATGTTTATCTCCTTTTGGTTGTGGATTCCTAGGAAAGTGGGCATATGCCTATTCGGAAAAGGGATGGATCATGACTTTCAGAATGTTTTATTAGGTGATGACATAGGAATGTCTTCTTATCACACTAACGTGTTTCCTACGTTGGAAAATTTGATCAACTGGTTCCTGGAATGAATCGGGATGGAGAGGATGGACAATGATGCTTCAAGAGACATGAGGGTTTCGTGATTATCAGGATGACAACATCGTGGGTTCATCTTTTGATTATGAACTTTCTATGCCCAATTAAAAGGCTTTTTTTTTTTAATCTATATATTTTTAAAATTCCGCTCATTTATATACACTGACATCTAACCCCACTTTAAAACTAATTTTTCCTCGATATTTGTTTTTAAAATGAGTATTAGAACTCATCGGGAAAACAAAAACAAATGAATGACGACACCTACGAGTGCATGTGGCTGAGAGAAGATGCTGGCTTGCTAGTTTGTGAGCGATGGAAGAGTGGGTAATATCTCTTCTAGTACAATTACCTTAATTACTTGGAATTCAATTGACGCGAAAAGGCTAATGATTTTCTAAAATGGTCACGAAAGAAATTTCACGGAGGAATCTAATAAGCAGTGATTGTCATCAATTAATTTGAAAGACATTTCTCTGCAATAAATGACAAATCTTTTCAACATATGCCACACTATTGTCACTTTTTTAAGGAAAAAAGGGTATGTTAAAGTTGCATAGTCTTTTGCAGGTTTCTAAGTTCTGGAAAAAGAAAACCACCCAAGACTTCTTGTAACGACCTGCTAGAGTTTGGGCTCGACGCCCGGTTAAATGAGACCATTGCATCTGTAAACATTGATATTGAGTTTGAGTTTGGTAAGGGTTTCATGTAAATTAAATGCTCAATTTGACTCCATTAATTGGAGATTCGAAACATAAACTATTTCCTAATCCCTACCCAAAGCAACGACTTCTAAGACCCTCGGCCCAGGATGAACATTGCCCGAACAAGGGTTTTATTAGGGATCTTCTCTCCCCATTGGTTTTTCGGTTTTAAAGTCGACAAGTCTATTCGCCGAACTAACCACTCCCGTTTTTGGACAAGTATTTTAAAGATTACTTTCGCATACAAAATAGGCAGATATTTTAGTAGCGTGTCCACTTCGTCCATGCATGTATAGGGCATCCCTTTCGCCTTTCCTACCAATTTGCAAGTATCATAATCTGGTCCTCAAGGCCCCGCCTTGGATTGGTGCGTGATGACAATTTCCGGAAGATATTATCATTTTCTCCCGCTCCATTATTCTAACAAGATCCATCTTCCCATTTTGGGGCGGAAGCTTCAGGAGCATCGGTTGACGAGGAGCTGATACGGCGCTTTGCTCTTTTGCCTTTTCGGAGTAGGAAAGTTTATGTCTTTACTCACCACAGCCTGCAATTTCTTATTGCAGCGAGAATTACCACGTTAATCGCGTCTGACCCACGACGCCCGGACAAAATATAAACCGGTTGTCTTCCTCAGTCGCCATGTTGGCGCGTCCTCTCTGTCTCTCTCTCTCTCTCTCTCTCTCGCCCGTTCTTGATTTTTTGTCTGTCTTGGAGGTCGACGAACGAAGAGATTGGGCTCCTCCTGTGACTTTCTGACACAACCCATTAACGAACCGCGCACGCTCGCAGATACCCACTTTCTCGTTCGTCCATCTTCCTCAGAATCAGAGAAATGTCTGCCGAGTTGACCCAGTCGCCCGGGACGACGACCCAGCTGTGGAGGTCGTTCTGGGACTTGTTCTCCTTCTTCTTCCAGTTCTTGTTGCGCATCGCCACGGCCCTCGGGACTAGCCACTTCCTCCTCTCCCGCTTCACCTCCTTCAGGCCCCTGCCCGTCGCCGAGCTGCCCGTCCAGGACCCACCCGCCGGCGTCGCCGCCGAAGAAGGCGCCGAGTCTCCCGAAGGCCTGGAAAGGCTCACGGTAACAAAATTTGTTTTTCTCTGCTAGCTGCTTGATTAAAGCTTGGAACTTTCTTTATGCCGGGACTGTTAATCAATTTATAATCATGTTCAAAGGGAGGAACTGTGGGATGAGAATGATTTAAATCGGTTTGTTGGTGTCTTTTCAATGGTATTGATTGGGCTTTATTGAAGTCGCTGTATACTCTTTTATTCAGCTAAATATGGAATTATTTTCAGGATGTCATCTTTTAGTTTGATTAGGATTTGTGTTTTTCTCCTGAACGCCTGGAAAGGCTTACTGTAACGAAATTTGTTTTTCTCTGCAAGCTGCTTGATTAAAGCTTGGAACTTTCATTAGGCCGGGACTCATAATTTATGTATAATTATGTGGAGGAAGTTGCGGGATGAAAATAATTTAAATCGGTTTTGTTGATGTAGTTTCAATGGTGTTGATTAGGGTTGATTGACGTTGCTGGATACTCTTTTAGTCAGCTAAATATGGAACCATTTTCAGGATGCCATCTGTTTGTTTGATTGGGATTTGTGTTTTTCTTTTGAAAATCTATTGATGCTTTCTGTATTCAAGTGTGTGTGTGTGTGTGAGAGAGAGAGAGAGAGAGATGAATTGAATAGTCATGTTATTTTTTTGGGTCAATAATATTTAAGCTTTACTGATTTGTTGACATTTTCACATGTGTATTAACTGTGGTAACTAAAGATTTTAGTGAATTTATATCTACAAGCAGGCAGAGAAAAGAATGAAATCACTTGAAAAAAAGTGAAATTGAATCTGTTCTGTCTCAACTTGGGTGGGATTGAATGTGTTCTGTTTCTTTCAGGGTTACACATTAGTCTTTTAGCATCCTATGTGAGATTTGATACTATTTAAAAACATGCAATGCAGGTGGTGCTCGATTTAGATGAAACTCTAGTATGTGCATATGAGATGGCGAGTCTGCCTGCTGCTACACGTGACCGAGCAGTGGAATCTGGATTGGAGTGGTTTGACCTGGAATGCATATCTTCAGAGAAGGTGTTTTACATTCTAGACATAATGGGTTTTGATTTGACTGATATTGTCTTGGTATCTACTCGGATGAGTTATCTTGATTATTGTTTCCTTGAGTATATATTACTCTTCAAAAGGACTCTGAAGGAAAGCCTAAGGTCAATCTTGTGACGGTGTTTGAGCGCCCGGGCCTGCGAGAATTCTTAGAACAGCTCCATGAGTTTGCGGATCTCGTGCTGTTTACTGCTGGACTTGAAGGTTGCTATCTGTCTGGGTGATTTTTCCAGTTTCTTTATTGCCAATTGGTATTGAGATTCAATAAGTCAAATGTTCATGGCTACAGGTTATGCAAAACCACTCGTTGACACAATAGATGTTGAGAATAGATTTAGTCTGCGACTTTATCGACCTTCAACAATTAGCACGTAAGCTTACTTTACACCTTGTCCTATTTACTTTCTCTGTGATAATTGACTTTTCCACTGAGAATGGGAACATAAATCCGTGTCTATCCTCTTGAGATTGCACTGATTTCTTGAGGTTTTCATCTCTGAATCTGAAAAATGAAATATCAATACGTTGAATAAAAAAAATGAAAGTACTGAGTTTTAGGATGATTTGATGGATGTGTCATCATTTGGACGAATAAATCTCAGATGAGTGATTTGAGAGAAAGCATCATATAGAATTACATAGAATGAAACTTTTTAAGGTGGTTTAGAATGTATGTCTTAAGTAATGGCCACAGAAAGAGCTTGAAATGCCCATAGCAGTCTCAACTAATGGGTTCCCCATTATTCTAAAGATATTTGGGGGGCTTCAATTAAATAAATTGTTATCGACGATGCCTTCTCGTTATCCTCCTCAGCTGGAAGCATGAAAGGTCATTCGTCACTGATTTTTATGTCCTAATAGCAAGATGAGATGGCTGGTTATTAATATAGATTTTGGTGTCTTTAGGTGTTTCCTAAGCCATCGCTTGATGCGATGCTAAGTAATATAACCTAGAGTAATTAATCCTAATTCTGGGATCTGATGAATCTCTGGAATTGGCACATGACTTGCCTATATATGGACTTACCTAATTTGCTGGTATCCTGATCCTAACATGCAGGGAGTATAGGGAGCACGTCAAGGATCTTTCTTGCCTCTCAAAGGATCTCAGCCGTATAGTCATTGTCGACAACAACCCATTCAGTTTCTTGCTGCAGCCAGTTAATGGGATTCCCTGCATTCCTTTTACTGCTGGACAGCCGCACGATAATCAGGTAGTTGGACCATTCTTGGTATAACTTTTAACTGTAAATTCTCCATTCACTTTGCTCAACATTGTTCATCTGCTTCAGCTTCTGGAGGTCCTGGTTCCACTCCTGAAGCACCTTTCCATGCAGCGAGATGTGAGGCCCGTGCTCTATGAACGGTTTCGCATGCCCGAATGGTTTCAGAAGTATGGGATCCCTGCTATGGGCTTGCCGTCGTAGCATCTAGACCTGAAGTTTCTATTCTTTTTGTATGAATCTGAAGAAGTGGCATCTTGCACGAGGTTGATGTTGGCCCAATTGTCTCGCTGATGTGGAATCAGGTGGTCCAAAGGTGTCTATCCTTTCCGTATTTGCAGAGTATCTAGCATGGTTCTGACTTCTACATCTTTGCCGATAGAAAGAAGTCCTTGTATGCAATGTAGATAGAATCTAAAGTACTATTCCTTGTAACATTATTTATGTGCTTGCAGTCCTGTAGCATGTCCAAATTGCATCTTTAGATTGCTGAACACTATCTATTGATCAAATAAAAATAAAGGGTTTTCACCGGTTGCTGGAATGTTTTACACATAGCAATGATCAATTACCTTTCTGTTCCTGCTCTAAACCACCATATATATAGTCATAATTTAAGATGGTATGGCTCGCTAATGCGTACTCAAACGACAACCTACGAGTAGGAAATCTGGCTGTCTGGTTTTCCTGTTATATTGGACATCTTGGTCTGCTCGTTAGTTATCACTGGTAAAGTTTAGCACCTTGACGCCTCAGAAATCTTGGCTGCTTCTCCTGAAAGATATAAGAAACGTTGCCCAGTTACTGTAGCCGACAGCTGCCCACTGCATGCAGGAACTCGAGAAAATTAGTCTCTTGTAGTATCGATTCCTCACTGAAATTCCAACCGCACGCTAGATATACATTTGGGATGTCCTGCCTTCGCAATGCTGCCTCAATTTTATCCTATTAATGGTACAGGTCACACGATGAAGTACGAACTCTTGTCTGTTTAGAAATTTCTTGAACTTCTGGAACATGATTGAACTTCACAAGCGAAATAAGTTCACCAATATCACGAGATTGAACTTCACAAGCGAAATAAGTTCACCGATGTCACGAGTTGTCTTTTTTCGCCTCTCCTGTCCAGTCACTAGCTTAGAAAACCTACTTCGCAATCCTCCAGGTGTCGGCAGAGTTCGAGAGGTCTTTGCCATGACGGCAGAGGATTTCACCAACCGAGTTCCTTGTCTTCTTTTCTTTTGGTATTATATTTCTGGTACTTGTGTGCCGTAATCATAGTGACAGGTAGTTAGTAGACATCCTCTGTGAAAGAAATTGGTTTTTTAAATCTAATTGTCGGCAACAAACTTCCATGTGCAGATAAGAAAAGCGAGATCATCAGTAGCTGGATCGCTCGCTTTGCCTCCTTCCTGTTCTCCTCGTGTTGTCTCACTTTCTTGCTCCTTTTAGTTTGTCCAATGACCAGTCCTTTGGATGCATTTCTTCTTAAAAACAAAAGAAGAAAACCACTTGGCTGTCCGAAACTTGTTCGCCCTTTGGTGTGCCTGCAAGCCTGGTTCAGAATCAAGAATGTCGGTTCCCGTATCGCGTGTTCACCCGAGTTCAGATTTTCTTGCACTGCAAAACTTGTGTTTCGCGATTAAATTATATCCTGTGAAGAGGGCAAACTTGCAGCGAGCGCTTCTTTTTCTCTTTTCATGTTCTTCTGTCGAGTTTGGACAGAGTTGTGAAAGTCGGCTAGATCCAAACAAGAAGAGTGCGACAGGTCCTAGAGCTCGCAAAAGCGTGAATTCGGGTATGACCTACCCAAAAGGACTTGTCATACCATTCCATGGAAAACGTTCTGATAGGATATCAGAGCACATGCCCCACCGTTGTGAAAACTGTGTCATTGAGATTGAAATGTAAACATGCCAACGACTTGCCTCCTTTTCCCTGGCCCAACGAGTTACTACTCCACGAGGACGCGACTTTCATTTTGGTTCGAACCTCGACCGAAGCCATCACGTCCTTTCCTCTGCTTTCATGAACGTATAGAAAGGTCGGAAACGAAACGGTCGTGCACGAATAAGAAGAATCTTGAAGCGGTCTCGCCGTAAAGACGATGCGCTCAGGGTCGTCGGTAGGTAGCGAAAGCTTTGGAAGGCCGCGAGACAAGGATCGAGCGGAGAGACTCGGTCAACAGTCAAATTTCCACTCAAGCCAGTGGCGACGGCGACGTTAAAAGTTAAAACTGTGTCTGTCTATGCAGATCGGGTGAAGAGTGAATGATTTTGTGCCTCGCCCAGGAAAATGTACCTAAAAAACCGCATCGGCTTATTGTATTTATATTATTTTAGTCTTAAAACTCTTCAATTTGATCAATATAATCTAAATTATTTTTATGTTTTATCAATATATGCTTGAAATTACAGATATGGACGTTAGCCATCTTATGTGGCATAAATAATATTTGACTATTCTTTAAAAAAATTTTAATTAATTTTTTTCTTGTTCCTTTTCTTTTTTTCTTTTTTTCTCTCTATCTGTGTGTTTTTTTTTTTTTTTTTATTTTGTCTAATGGCTGGCGAGCTCCGACAACCCTTACCGGCCATATTAAAAAAAAAGAGAGAAAAAAAGAAAAGAATTAATAATAAATCGAAAAAATTAAAGATGCTTTGCATTCACGTCAATAATTTTTTATTTAAATTGGAAAAATAGACTCAGCTGTTAAAATATAAAAAATATATATAATTAAATTAATCTAATTAAAAAATTCAAGATCGAATTGAGATCGATGCAACCATACGAGACTTATATTTGGTACTTTTCCCCTTCGCCTAACGTCAAGTCCATGCCTATCAAGGTCTAGAAAGCACTCCCACCCCTGGCCCGCCACAGCCTTTTTGCCCTTCGCATTAATGGCTTGACACGTCCTGCTAAATCAAATGCTGGGCAAAGTCAAGCACGTTTAAGTTTTAACTACGTCCGTCAGGTTGAACGAGTCCGGGGGACATCGAGAACGAGAACGCATAAAAAAAACAGAAGAAAAAAACAGGGGAGAACGAAAGAAGAGATGTGCACTGAAATCGACAGTCGAAGAAAACAAAAATACGGGGATTCTTCTTTTGATTATTCGCATTCTAGGAATTCCCCTGACAGCCATTATATATATTTTTTTGTCGGAATTACTTTTCTATTCCTAAAAACAAAATTAAGATAGAAATCTATTTAATAACGCAATTTCTTATTTTTCAAATTTAAGGTCAAGAAATAGGTTTGTAACATAAACGAAACACAAAAGTTTTCAAATTCTCTATTTTTTTGAATAGAAATAAGAAGTGAAAACTCTACTCATTACTCGTCCTCACTATTAGTCGACCGCCCACCTACTGTCGCTTGCCTTGCACCACCATCGTTTGCTATTCACCACCACCGATCGATGTGTGCCATCCATCGCTCCACATCTGTCAGTGGCTAGTCACGGGTCGCCTGTCTGCGTCCGCCATCCGGCAATCGCCGGTCTCTGTCCGCCGTTCGATGTTCATTGGTCGCTAACCGCGATTCGCCAGTTGACGCCATCACATGAGAGAGAAAAAATTTGTGTTTTTATTAAACGAATTTTAATTTCGGGAATAAAAATTTTATATCGTCGTCAAACGCGTATTTTTGCTTAAAAGCTGGTTCGAAGAATAGAAATTGAATTCTCGAATAGAATAATTATTGTTTGCGCTTAAATGGATTCAAACCACCCTCTTGACCGTCCCTAAAACGGTGCTTGACCGTCAACAGAAGACAGAACCGGTACGTTATTACAGACGATCGGGCATGGAAATCGTGCCGTTTGACCCCTTTTATCATTACAAGATCGCTCAACGAGATGACCGCCATGGCGTCTAGATGTCTCTGACCGCTTTCACGAGGGAGACACCGACCGCTTTCACATTTGGAAAAAAAGAGAGGAAGAAATTGAATATATTTTCTCTCGATTTGTGTATTGGGTTCATTTTGGCGTGGCGTGGCGGCGCCCTTTGAGAGTCAATTTTTGCGGTCATCGAGATGATTTGGTTATCATTTTAGTTTTGTTTATTAAAGTATGCACCGTTAATTATGTTCTAAAGAGAATCGCGAACTAAATGAGATTTGGCAATCAAAACGGGTTGGTAACATAATGGGAGAAAAACCAATAAGTCATGCCTATAATGGTAAGCAAGTTCACATAGGAGTTGGTGAAGTTAAAACATCAACAAAAAGACAAATCAAAATTTTGTATTATAAAAGTGCCGACAAATTACTAACAAGTTATGGGTAAATAAGGTGAATGATAACTTTTTCCACTAAAAAAAATTTTCTGTTACAGTAATCAAATCTCTCGTCATGTCATGGGTGATGATGCTCGGTTAATTCCCTAGAACAAGTCATCGGTGGTTTTGTTCAAACATCGAATGACCTTTATAATGACGTTCGAATTTGGGTAAAGCCATATTACATTGCCAAGTGTAAGATATGAACTCGAACGATGAACATAGTGAAAATCCAAAAAGGGATCTCTTAACCAATATTTGGGTCCACAGAGGCCTACCTAATTTCTAGCTAAAGAAATAAATGCCTTATGAGCTTCAATTCATCTCAATTCCGTAGCTGTAAAACGGGGCAGCCTCAAACCTAATTCTAAACCCTCATATAAACTCACACCCTAAAAAACATGATCATTACAAATTTTGCCGTGCGAACTGCGAAGCAAAAGGAGTATACAAAAACAGGGATACTAATTACGGATTGTTTTAGGGACTGTCCTTTACACATGAGAAGGGAGAGATGGAGAATCGACATGATAAAAATTTCACAACGAGGTGAGAACTGGGGCAGAGAAAGAAAGATATGTTTCTCCATTGGGGGGCCGGAGCGAATTAGGGATTAAATCCTTTATTGCCGAATCCCGCAGCGCAATCGTAAATTCCCCACGTCCCAGAAAAAAGGTAAGTGGCCCCCACATCGAAACGTCCGTTGAATTTCGGAAGACAACGATGTCAAAAGTGACATCCTCAACCAGAAACGCAGCAAAGCCCCCCTCCCCTCCCCCACCCTTCTTGTAGCCAACGCTGTTTCGCCGCCCGCCACGCTTTCCTTCGAACTGCGCATCCTAAGTTCCCCCGAGAAGGAAACCGAAGAAACGTACCGCATCTCTCTCTCTCTAGAACTCTAGAACTCTAACCTTCCTTTCTCTCTCTTCCTCTCGAACTGGGTCTTCTCCGCCAATGAAGCAGCCACCTACCAACCCATCAGATTCATCCCCCGCCGCCGCCGCCGCCGCCGCCGCCGAAGGGCCCCTCGTATGACGACACGGTCCTTCCCCGCCGCGGTGTTCTTCCTCGCCGTCGCCGCCGCGCTCCCCGCCGCCGCCCATGGGCTCGGCGCCGGCGCCACCGTCGCCGCCGCCTACGGCTCCGGCACCGTGTGCGGAGTCGTGGCCGCGCAGCCCACCCGCGCCGTCCGGTGCTACCGCGGGGGCGTGCTCCTCGGCGTCCTCCCCAACGTTTCCTTCTCGGAGGTCTCCGGCGGCCGGGGCTACTTCTGCGGCCTCATGTCGGGCGGGTCCACCTACCTCTGCTGGGACGCTCTCAGCCCCAACACGACCCTCCTCCCCCGGCGGGTCTACCTCAACGAGTCGGCCCCGTTGA
Organism: Eucalyptus curtisii; assembly: GCA_017140595.1. Classification (NCBI taxonomy): domain Eukaryota; kingdom Viridiplantae; phylum Streptophyta; class Magnoliopsida; order Myrtales; family Myrtaceae; genus Eucalyptus; species Eucalyptus curtisii. The sequence goes on along the minus strand of CM029500.1, from coordinate 37,837,819 downwards.
AGAACCTCGCCGTGGGTGACGACCAGGTCTGTGCATTGGTGAATGCCACCGGAGAGGTGAAATGCTCGAGGGTCGATGACTCTTTTCAGGTACCGTCCGGGGCTGATCGATTCTCGTCGATTTCATCTGGGTTTGGGTTTTCTTGCGGAATTTCGATGAATACGAGTCGTGTCCAGTGCTGGGGTAGCAATCAAATCTCGAATGATATTCAAGTGATTCAAAATGGGTTTGGGAGCATGCAAATGTCGAGTATCGTCGCAGGTGGTTCACATGCTTGCGGCATTAATTCTACTGGTTCTGTAGTTTGCAGCGGGAACAATCTTTCTGGGCAGCTTGATGTTCCTTCCCATTCATCCTTTGAGTTCTCTTTGTTGTCTCTAGGTGCTAATCATAGCTGTGCAATGAGGCAAGCGAATAACCGTGTCACCTGTTGGGGTGGCAATGGACAGTATTCAGTCTATGGAACTGATTTAATTTCATTTGAATTGATCGTTTCGGGTTCGAATTTCACTTGTGGATTGATATCGAGTAATTATTCGATCATGTGTTGGGGTCCTGGTTGGCCTAGTGAGTCGGCTGAGGGGCTCCAGGTGCTTCCATGGACAGGAATCCTTCCAGGGCCTTGTGTTCCAGCTTGTGAATGTGGAATACGCGAACTGTCACAGCCTCTATGCAGTGGCTCCGGTGTGATTTGCAAGCGGTGTCCTATCCCAGCACCAATCCCTCAACCAATGCCGCCGCCGCCGCCGCTGCAAGTGCCACCAGCACCGGTCTCCCCTCCATCCTCCCCATCACGAGCTCTTAGAAGGGGTTTGTTGGCCTTTGCGATTGTTGGATCAGTCGGAGCATTAGCGGGAATTTGCACGTTGATTTATGGCTTGTGGAGCGGGATATGTTTTGGGAAAAAGAAGGTGCATAATTCAGTTCAACCTACAATTACTAGGGGCGATTCGAGTGGCGGGACGACGTCGAACAAGAGCCCTCCTTCGAGATCATCCACCATAAGGCGCCAGAGCTCAAGAGCGATGAGGCGCCAGAGAAGCGGGACCTCTTCGAAGCACCCAGATAAGGCAGAGGAATTTTCTTTAGCAGAGCTAGCAGGGGCCACTGGCAACTTCTCCCTCGAAAACAAAATCGGAGCCGGCAGCTTCGGTGTTGTTTACAGAGGGAAATTACATGACGGTCGTGAAGTTGCTATAAAAAGGAGTGAAACCGGTCCAAGGACGAAGAAGTTCCAGGAGAAAGAAAGTGCTTTCGAATCTGAACTTTCATTCTTGTCCCGGGTTCACCACAAACACTTGGTTAGGCTAGTTGGGTATTGTGAAGAAAAAGATGAGAGGCTCCTGGTGTATGAGTACATGAAGAACGGAGCTCTTTACGATCACTTGCATAATAAAGATAATGCAGAGAGAAGTAGTAGTCCTGTGAACTCGTGGAAGATGCGGATCAAGATTGCGTTAGATGCTGCCAGAGGGATTGAATATCTACACAACTATGCAGTGCCTCCCATTATACACAGAGACATCAAATCTTCTAACATATTGCTAGATGCCAACTGGATGGCCCGAGTGTCCGATTTTGGATTGTCATTGATGGGTCCTGGGTCTGATCATGATCTGAGGCCATCCAAGGCTGCAGGGACAGTCGGGTACATTGATCCCGAGTACTACGGTCTAAATGTGTTGACTGCGAAGAGCGATGTGTATGGCCTTGGGGTGGTATTGTTAGAATTACTGACCGGGAAGCGCGCGATATTTAAGAACGGTGAGGATGGAGGGATGCCGATCAGCATTGTGGATTTTGCCGTTCCGGTGATAATGGCAGGGGAACTGGCGAAGATCTTGGACTCGAGGGTGGGGTCGCCGGAGTTGAACGAGGCGGATGCGGTCGAGCTGGTGGCTTACACGGCGATGCACTGCGTGAATTTGGAAGGGAGGGACAGGCCAACCATGACCGACATTGTAGCTAATTTAGAGAGGGCATTAACTCTATGTGAAGGTAGCCACGGGAGCATCTCCAGCGACATAATCTCCATTGCTTCAGAATGAAGTGGAGGAACAAATAAACCGAAAAAGAAAAAGAAAAAACCGACACGAGATCTCTTCTTTCACCATAGTCATTTTTTGTTTTCACGTTTGGGAGGGATGATTATCCAGATGGATTTCAGGGGATTCTTGATTGTAAAGTGGGGTAGGCATTTTCCATTTTCCATTTTCCATTTTCCATTTTCCATCTAACCTTGAGCTGTAGTGTTGTTACGATTCTGTGAACAGCAGTGAGAGAGGCACTGAGAGGGGGAATTCAGATGTCATTTGATTATTTCATTGAAGCAAAGAAAATTAACTTCAGTCTCTTTTTCCTCCATCCCTTTTTGAGTTCTGCATCACGTCGGCGTGTGAAACAAGTTGCCGCAAGCTGCACGAGCTCTTGAAAGTGCGCAGAAAGTTTCTAAGTGGTGCCCCCCAAAAAAGATTGCAGCACCAATCAGAAAGGCCTTTTCTTTCAAAGATTTGCGTCTGCATGGACTCCGCGGTCCATATGAAAAGAACCAGACAGATCAGGAACCGGTCCTACCATGCGAAAAAGAACAAGTTCGAGTTCGACTTCACACGTGGAGAGGGGCAGGTAACACGGTGTCTTTGACTTTGAAAATTCGAAAAGGAGGGGGAGAAGGCAGTCAACGATCAGTGCCTCCGAAGTGGGGCCATGCTCGGCAAGCGTCACACGTGTAGGGCCAGCCCTAGCCCCAGATGCTGATGATCTTTTGTTTTCAAAAACTCGAGACCACACCGAACATCGTGGGGGCAAGGGCAGTTGTGGGATTTTCATTAATGTGATGTGGTAGTCTTTATTACACCCCTGTAATTGATTAGAGAAACCGACGGGGCCAGACCCCAAAATTGAATACCATGGTGTGAATTGGTCGCCGTCGGATTAATGTCGATTTTGGTGGATCGTCCGCGGTGGCCGGTGACCACCGCCCACCACCGCCCACCACCATCACCACACCTTCCCCCTCATGAATCTTACTGAGAGCTATGTCTATATCCATGAATTTAATATGTATTCCGTTCTCTTACATTCCTACGTGGATTCAAACTTTGACTTCCGACTTTCCTTTCAGACCATAAAGGCCTTTTTATTGCACTGAATGGAATAGTATTCTTTTTTCTTTTTTCTTTTTCAGTACTGCAATGAAGAAATAAATGAAAAGGGACGACAAATTGCCCTTCAAAATGCTCCCTTAAATGCAAGGATTCGCCGTTTTAATGCATTCCGTGTTCTTGCGTACGATTTGGTAATGTGAACATTCTGATTTGGAGAGTGGCGGTGTGTAATGTGAAAGGATAGCATTGTGACGTACGCTTTTTCATTCTTCAAAAGAGTCACGTTGATAGGTGTCTAATTAACGTAGTAAAAAGGAAGACATTGATCACACAAAAAGAGAAGTATACGCGTCTAGCACATCAAATTTTCTCTCTTTGGTTATGTAACAAGTGCTCATGGAGCACTTATTAACAAAAAAACTTTTTATATTATTTTAGTAAGTGATTGGGTTTTATTTTACTATTTTCGTCATCTTAGTATGCCCTGCAAATTTGTATTAGTAGGCCCTTTCTGAAAACATCTCAATGTATTATGGAATCAAGATGAACACAATTATAACCAAATTAGATGATTTGGAAGTTCTAAAACCACAAGATCAAGCATTTAAGCCAAAAAGAGCCAAATACTGATAGAATCAAAATAAACACAACTATAAGTAAATTAAATAACTTGAAAGCTAAAAATCCACAAGATCAAGCAGCCAAAACGAGCCAAGCATCCTTGAAAGTGAAAGTTCTTCCTTTAAAACGAACCGTGGCCCTTACATATATATTTCCTAAAAGAAAAGGAAAAACAAAATATCTCCATACTTGTTCTCGCCATTTTTTACATAAATTAACTAGTATCTATCGCAAGATATAAATTAAAAAAGAAGTCCAAAACCTATTTATATAGATATCAATTCAGTCATAAACTTTTTAATTTGGCTAACTTGATCCTAAACCTTTTGACGATTTACCAAGGTAATCATTTCGACTAATATTAGCTAAATATTGCTAACATAGACACTGGCCGTTCTATGGGGTACGGTTGATGTAAGATGATTGGCGTTGATGTGAATAATTTTTACCTTTTTTATAAAACTTTTCTGAATTTTAAATGTTTTATAATAGGTTTATTCTTTTCTTTTCTTTTATTTCCTTTCTTTTGTTTTCGATGTTGGCTAATGGTGAGGAAAGGAAAAAAGAAAAAGGAAAAGAAGAATTTTATAAAATATTCAAAATTTTTTATAAATAGTAGAAATTGTCTAAGCCAGTACTAATTGTGTTAGGGATGACGACAAAGTAAGCAAGATTTTCTCAATTTTCAAGATATTTCTTAAGCTTCCTTCCAAGGGCATGCAAAGGGCAACATTAACAATATTCTCTCGATTTTCAAGATACTTATTAATTAAAGACAGAAGAACAAACAAAATCTTCAATAAATATATCTGCCCTGTTTATGTACCTCATATAGTAAGGGTATCGGTGAACAAAACAGAAAAAATATGAATTAAAATATGGAGAAAGGGTAAAACGGGAAAGAAAAAAATAGAGAAACCTGGGAGCTGACTCTGTGGAAACAACTAGAATGACGAGAGGATGGCTTAATGACTACTCACGAAAGTCATGAATTGAATCATTAGAAGTGGTTTACCGAGAATAATTGAATGATTGGTAGTGGGATTAGATTGAATTATATAAAGGGTTGCGACAAGTTTCACAGCCTAAAAGCACACTTTTTCAAGCGGCTGTTTGCCGGAGTTGACTGAGTGGAAAGCAAGGCAAGGCAGTGTATTTCATTTTATTTTAGTCCACCTAATAATAGGCTTATTAAACAATTAAGCAGGGATTAACCACCTTACAACATGTCCAATTAAGCGGGAATAACATGAATCAGTTCATTTTAGTATTTTACAACCGGATCATTGTACCAAAAAGAAAGCCATGGAACGACACAAAGGTTGGGCTCTATTGAGGGACAGGATGGGAGTGGAGTACATGGCTGAGCGGGCTCATTTGTTGAAGGTGGCGACGAAGGCGATCGGGCCTTTGCCGGTGTAGGCGGCCTGGATGCCGAATATGAGGAATGCGATCATGGCGAGGCGGGCATGCTTGATCTCGGCCAGCTGCAGATTCTCCTTCTTCTCAGGGTCCGAGGCGAGGCCGAGCGGGTCGAAGTATCCGCCCGGGTAGAGCCGCTTCTCCGGGTCGAGCTCCGCGTTCCTCTGGAATTCGATGTACCCGATCACTATCACCTCGATCCATATCAACGTCGTCAGCGAGAACGGCAGCGGTTGGCCCAGGTAGGACGATCCCTCCACGAGCTCCACCTGAGAGTAAGTTCCAATTTTGTTAATTGAGCAAGTGTCATATGCAAGTAAGAACATATTTCCATAGAATATATTCCAATCGCCAATGAAGTTACCATTGTCGGGTCAATTCGTCGTCACTTTGTTCATTTGTATCTTTTGTTGCTTGTGATGCCAGTTAAATTTGGAACGGAGAGTTATTTCGTCGATTCTTGATTTTCTTCTCAATTTAGATCTGAAAAAGGTATTGATCGTTTAGGTTAATTAATGAATTTTCCTCTAGTTGGGAAAAGAGATAGGACCTTGCTAAACAAGTTGTCCCTGTAAAACTTTGTGGGACTGCCACCATTTTAAAATTTAAACCGTTAAATTAAGCCGCAGCGTAATTATCTAAATATTCAAACACTTGTTTCAAACCCCTCTAAAAGTATACACTAAAAAGGAATAGAGAAAAAGCCAGAAGGGTGGTTTGTTGGGATCTTTCCTCTCTTGTAGAAGAACTAATTTCATGCAACTTTTGCACCATATAATAATAGGAAGAAGCAGAAAAGTGTTGCAATAAACAATCAATCTTCCTTTTAACCTTGTTCTAATAGGCAACACGCGTTCGCAATTAATTTCTTGCCCCAACCACCACCATCATCATCATCACTAAAAGCTAGGCATTGGCTTGGTAAAGAAGTAGCCACGATGAAGCGAAGGATACAACACATGCATTTTTCAGCGTCAATGTCGACAGGAGGACCACAAAAGACTCCCGAAAATCGAAGAGGAGGACATAAAAGTATGGACAAACAGTGGAAACCCGTACTTTTCAAACGTGTGGTTACTTCCGAGGGGGAGTTAAAACGTACCAAAATATCTTCCCGACAACCAAAGGGAAGCTGAGGAATTTCGATCATCTCAACCGGCCGAATTAGATTTCAAGAACAATCCACTGAACAATAATCATCTCTACACGGGATTCTATCATCTTGTGCCGTAATTATTGATAGATTTTTTTCGTTAACAAGTCACTGTACGTAGAGAGAACTGCATCGCGTATGATGGTATGATGGATGGTGCGTACCTTGCCAGCATCTTGCCAGGCGACCCCGGTGAGCGCCTCGACGGCGAGCGCGCCGAGCGTGCCCAGCATCGCCCACCGCCCGTGGATGAGCTCGCACTCCCGGAAGCGCTGCAGCCCGAACACCTCGCTGTACGGCTGGAACGGGGTCGGCTTCACTTCGGTCTGCTCGACCCGCACCCCGATCACATCCCCGGCCAGGTTCTTGGCCAGGTTCTGGTCCAGCGAGTCCAGCTCGAACTGCAGGTACTCCGCCGGCTTCCCCAGCCCGAACGGGTCGAAGCCCCGGTCCCCGACCATGGTCCCGTCGAGCCACTCCGGCGGCTCGGCCCCCGGGAACCAGACCAGCCGCTCCCCATCCAGCTTCCTTGGGGCGGGCTTCGGGGGAGGCGATTTCTTGCCTCCGAAGCCGAATTTCTTGCCTCCGAAGCCGAACCGGGCCTGGAACCGCCCGAGGCTCGGCTTCGGGTCGGCAATGCGGGTGCCGAAGAAGTAGGAGGAGGCGGCGGCGGCCATGGTGTTCGGGGTCACGCGAGTGGGTACTGGGTACTATATCTTAATAAATAATATTGCGGGGAGAAATGGTCTTTTGTTGTGTTCTTTGCGGGTCATTTAGAGTTACGATTCCTTCATTTTTTTTTCTTTTAATTTGGTTTGGGTTGAAATGGGATTGGTGGAAACAGAGGAACGAAAGGAAATCAATGGTGGGGAGTGGGTCGGGCCTTATCTCAGCCTTATCCGGAGGTGGGGTGGGGGAGGTTTGTTTGGATGGTTGATGGGTGATTCCCCTTATTCAGTGGGGCCCCCGTTTGATTCCGGTATACTACAGGAGGCCGTCGCTTTCTGGCAGGTATTCTCGCCCCCGCATGGAGGCCGGGGATCGTAGCAGGCGAGAGAAGACGACCGTACATTGAACATTCTTCGGATGTTGCTGCGGTGTGGCCAGCTATTCTGGCCGTAGCGCCCGAATTCCAGGACGCTAATGGAGTTTTAAACCGCATCCGCAGACGGCTACTCGACTCCGTCTCTGTAGTTTATGTTCTTGATTGATGGAATGATGATAAGGGACCAGTCGGTACTCAGCTTCGACGTATGGTCCAAACATGAAATGGACCAGGGCTGACCTTATAAGAGTTTCTATATGCGAGTGGCTGGGCCATGGTTACATTGGTTTGGACCGATAGGGCTTGTCATTCTGGACCTTGTGCTACTGCTCACACGTCTAGCCCAAGAACGCGAGGCGCCTCTTGTTCAAACCAAAACACATCATCATGATGCACGTGAATTTTGTCTGCGAGTGTGTTCGAGACATTTGTCAGACAGTAAAACAGGACTGCTCCCGTGTCATGTGTAATCAAATATTTTGAAGATTGAACTATTTTTAATCAAGGAGTGTCTGATACATGTCAAGCGTACATGGAAACATGAACTCTTTCGACACACAATATAAATGTGACATACACACACTAGTGTAAGGGTGTGCTTGGAAGAGATTTGGGGAAGTGCGAAGTGATCTTATAAAAGATCTCTAACTCAATGTGTATTTACCAAATGTACATAGCATTTGGATAATTGAATTATCGGTGTGTTTTTTGTAAAGTAACCTTGAAATAAAAAGAAAAAAGTAAAAAGGAGAGTGGGCTGATAGAAACAACAAGATCTTGAAGCTTCAGGTGAGTGTTGCCGCTTGTCCATACGAGGTCTCTGATGTCGTCACCACCATCAAGTCTCGAATTTGGCCACACTCGACTCGAGCCCTAGAATCTAGGGCTCGCTACTAGATCGTGGTCCATGGGTCGGCGATGACTACAAGTGGCTTGTTGGCACGGCAATTGATCTAAGGGGGCTTGTTGGTAGAGGGGCTAGTTGGTGTAATTAGTTAGTTGAGCACGAACACCCCGTTGCAAGTGGCTCATTGGCATGGTGGTGATGCAATCAAGCGGTAGAGATGGGCGCGTTCAAGGACTTTCCGGAGATGGCAGAGTCGAGCTGTGGCATGGTGGAGAAGAGAGGAGGAGGAAAGATTGCATGTACCATGATGGTAGAACTGGATTTTAGATAATCTAATGAGGGCAAGATGGGAAGAAAAAAAGCCTTTAATCTTTGGAGATGTCTTTTCAAAAATGATGAAACCAATCTATTTCGAGCTTTCAACTTTATCAATATTGGCATTCTAAAAAAGCTTTTTTACCAACGATCAAACTTTCATTCAAAGGACTTTAGAGGCGCAAAGTTTCTCGGAAAAACCGAATCAAATACAACATAAGTACCTTTGACCTACCTTGCGACAATGACACAAGGATAGAAGTAGAACATACATTTTCATATGTCATCATAGGACTCGCCTTAAGTAAAGAGAAGTTTCTTTGTCGAGGGGGGCGATAATGGCTAGGCTGTAAAGAGAGAAGAGCCGGGTGGGTGAATCGGGCAAGGGACAAACTGTACGACCCCAACAGAGAGAAGAAAAGAAAGAAGAAGGAAGAAGAAAAATGGGGCTCAGTTGCGTTACGTGAGGAATTATGAATCGTGGGAAACCATGATTCCAAACGTGTAAATGTCGGAGCATGTCGCTCAAAAGGCAAGAAAGCGATGGCCACACACGGTCGCGAGCGACACGCCCAAGTGGACGACAACCTTTGCCCTCGCCATCATCACCATCATCCTCCGGCCATCACAGACACCATAGCTTTCCAATCTTTCGTTTCTTTTGTTTATTTTCCGATTTCTAAAGGAAAAACCTATTGACTTTTTACCACAGTTCGTACCCTCAACCAGCTGCTCCCTTTTGGCATCCACTCCTCTCGAAGTTGAGCGATCTTTGATAATTATATGTTTTTGGTCGAATCTTGATAATTATACGTTGAATAATTGCATTTTTTGGAGTTCATGAGCCTCTTGAAGTGATTGGAATATTGCTTCTCCAAAAGCTCTGATGCACTTGAGCTCTTTACTTTGTTCATCTGCTTTTTCATTTATGTTGTTGATGTGCACTTTCATTGTCATCACTCATGTATGGGGATTGATTTTGCTTTTCCTTTTACGGCGAGAAAGCTTACCGGACATCGTAAGTCGGGTGCCCTCATGAAATCCTGTGAGATATGAGTCGAAATTCGAATGGATAACCTCAATATGAAATTATACGTGCCTAATAGTGTGAATCCTATGCCCAAGTCATACAAACATGGCCTTTTTACTCGTTAAATCAAGCCGATAAATCTTAAGTGGGTTTAGTTGCATCCCCAGATGAAAGAGAAAGTGCGAAGGTGCCCATCTTTGCCCTTTGTTTTTCACGAATTTTATTAGCAAGCGTTTGCAAAACCTTGATTAACAGTATTTATCAAAGAAAAGTTTTCAATTTTCTAATGCATTGATTACACATAAGACAAGAAAAATTGTAGATTGACATCGTTAACAAAATCTTTTATTTTTTCTATTTATAAATAACTCATTTCACCCCCTCGTTGAATTAGTCGTTCTCTCTTTCCAAAACATATTGTATTTTTCTTAATCGCACAAATGTAATTAGTAGCGAAGCATGCAGAAAATTCAATTGTAGAGAATTATGTGATAGACCGCTTAAAAAATTCTATCAACACACCTCAATTCAATCTCTAAAGTAATCTTCATATTCATGTTATATGCTTTCCTAGCTACCTATCCAAAGACATTGCTAATTACTACTTAGAAAATCAATAGAACATTTTCATATAAAATAGGGATTGAACAAATTAAAAGTTGAGAGATAACGTTGTGCATTAAACTAAAGTTTATAAACCATTTGTGTCGTTTTCCTTTGGAAAAACTACCTTTTCATTAAGTGTTATATTATACATGACATGAGAAGAGAAATAGAGCAATGTTCCCCTTTAGCAAGCAAGAAAGCAACACCTCTCAATAAAAAGTTAAAACCGCAGTGCACAGTGACCTTTGGGTGACACCTGAACCTCTCTTTTACTTCTTCTTCTCCTTTTCTTTTTTTACTGTGGCTACCACTTTGTCAGCATGAAAAGGGGGTGATTGAGTTGATTAATTGGGGCGGTTGTATACTCAATGGCAAACCGGTCCAATGGGGGAGTGAAAGTAAAAGAAGCGAAGAGGGGGATGAATCTGAAAGAGACACTATACTTGGCCAAGAGCTTAAGTCCTAATGCCACTTGATTAGAGACAAAGCAGCAAAAAGAGGCTATCGTGTCATCGAAGCTCATCTTTCACCACCCCCTCTAGGAAGGGCAAAAGCTGGGGGCTGAGATGCTTTAAGGACCACTCAGGGTCACTTCGAAAAAATCTCAAATCTTCCCATTTTCGTTCAACATCATTAAGCATAATAGGTTGTGGAAATTCACACGTGCCAGACTGATTTTCCATTGGGTGATGATGATATATATTCCCTATTAATTTCTGTTTTCATAATCTGATGGAGAGAGCCATTTTCCCCTTTTTTGAAGAAAAGAAAAAGTTCAGAAAAGGCACAGTCTTATAATTAGAGAATGATCTTTTCATGCGATTTTATAAATATTCAAGAAAAGAGTTGCTCTGTTTAAATATGAGTATCCCAATTTTCAAATTTGATCGATTCCTCTTGATACGCGTAATCACCCTCAGCACATATTGATTAAAATTTCACGCGTCAAGAATTTAGCTCCCCGGGCATTTTGCCTTGATATTTAACACGCACGATGTATATAGGTGGTTGGTTTGGTTTGTTCCTCTATGACTATGGTATAAGATGATGTCTAGATAAAGAGACATTAAATGCCATAAATGATGAAATAACTCATCTCATGCATTCACTAAATAGTGCCCGTCGTCTCATTCATAATCAAGCTGTTTAAATATCGTCTTCATTTTTAGTATTTCACTTGTTTTCTGAAACTAAGTTTAGGGGAACAGATGAATTTAATAGCTGGACCCACAAGCCGAAAATATAGGGTTTTTTTATTTGTCTTCTTCTCTCCCAAAGCAACTTAAGTGCTTATGTCATGGAGGATGTCAAAAGTGTCTTTAAGGCGGAAAGTTTGATTTAACGTCGATAATGGGGGTTAAGAATATTTTTTTTTAGTCTTATATATCTCTTAAATACATATTATAATATATATTTCCTGTTCTACTACTTGAATGAACGAGGTTTGTGCGGGTGGGTACAACACCATGATGATATTGATATGATTAGGATTAATCAATCGAGAGGAAAGGAAAAAAAAGCTTCCTTAAAGACGAATTACATGATAAAACGTATGGGAGATACTTCCTAATTTCTTATTAGGGATCACTAATTTAAGGGTTGCCTAGTGGGCAGAAAGCTAAATAACATCCTTCGTTAATGGGACCCATGTAGTTTGATATGGCTCCATCATCTTATGATAACCCAAACAAAATAAAATTCAAATAATTATATGTCTTATTAACGAATGCCAGTACACATTTGTTAGACGTGCTTAGTATAATTATACGTTATACAAGAAAAAAATAACATGAAAAATTGCAAACTTACTTTAAACAATTTCTTAACAAATACCTAGCGGGCACTATTTAATAAAATTCTTAAAGAGAAACGTATTAACTATATCATGCTAACTCATGATTATGGGACATGTAGGGATTAATATAGCCCCTACTCTTCACTTTACTATCATAGGTGGGCTCACCCACCGTGGCATAAAAGCATTTGATGGATTAGTTTTTGCATGAGCTGATGATGATTTGCCAATTAATCACAAATTAATCGGTAAGCGTACTTTCTTCCCGCCTTTTTTCCCTCTCACCCTAGGTGTAGGTCAAAATTCAATGGATTTAACATTAAAAATTATTTTCCTCAAGCACTTTAGATAATTCAAGGTAAAATGACAATCATCGTAACAAAGCATAAATAATGTTATTTTCTGTCAATTTAAACTTTTAGAATTAATTCATAGTAAAATCAATTTCGACGAAACAATGATTTCCCCAGGTTTGTAATGAAGAGAAAAAGCAAAAAATATCTGTAAATTGGATGTGTTTGGCAAGAGGCCATTTCAACAGTGATATAGAAGCAGAAAGAACAGTGATAGCCTCCCTCATTCTATCTAATTGATGGGGAGTTTATTAGCTAATTATAAATGATTTATTCACTTTTTTTCCCAAGAACAAATAAAATAAAAATTTCCCTCTTTCCTCTGCCTCTCTTTCAATGGCCTTTGGGTATCAAAAAAAAGTCTTGCGAATTATTTTCCAAGTGTGGAGAAAAAAAAGAGTGCTCATGATTCCTTCTAGAATGGAGTGGACCCAACGTGAGAATATTGCTTCGCAGGATAGAAAGAGAAGCCGAAAAAGAAGGCAAAAGAGGAATGGAAAGTGCGAAAAGAAATTGCTGCTCATTATTATACGCGGTTCAAAAAATTATACAAAAATAAATGAATAAATAAATCCCTCTTCATTTATTTTCTCTGAAAATTCTATTGTTCTGTTTTATTTCACCAACTTCGCCACGTGATCAATCCAAATTAAGAAAAAGGAAAAAGGAAGAAGAAGAAGAATAAATGTGATCGTGAAATTTGGAATACTTAGTAGCTAGATCAGCATCTCTTACACCTAATCGTTGTTTAGTGTTGCTTGAACCTAATTAATTGATTAGTGCTGTTTGAACCTCCCACCATTAGATTACAATAAAAAGATAACATAAAAAATAAGCAATGAATGTGAACATACACCATGTAATATGAACAAGCATATGCTTCTTTCTTAGGAAGATCAGAAAAATTATATATGCGACTAGTTCCGATTAACTTAATTATTTGATTAGTGTTGCTTGTACTCCCATCACTTGCACTCCCATCACGATTTTAAATGTAAAAAGGGCAGTATGCCCTTCCATATTATGCAAAATAATGAATTTGAACATATACCATGTAATATGAACAAGCATGCCTATTTTTTGGTGAGATAATAAAAAAAAAAAATTGCATATATGTGACATGTGACACTCATGATAATATGACCAAAATATTTGGCCACAATGCATTAGGCAATCTAGTCCTCAAATTTAGGCATTGCATTGCCGCAATTCAGACCATGGGGTTTCGCAACTAATATAAAATTTCAACATTTGAAATTGAGAAAAATGTGTTTTCATGTCTCTCTCTTCTAAAAAGGTCATGATTAGGATGCGACTGATGAAATAAACATAGAGGACAGCGTCCAAATGTTTTATTTATTTATTTATTTAACAATACATAATATAATGCTATTGCAAATCGAAATGTCTCTAATAAATATGCTTGACAAGTATCTAAGAGCATTCGTTACCAAGACTTCATTTAGACTGAGTGTAGCAAGAGATAGAAATATTCACCATTAAAATTTTTGTCCAAACATGTTTACGCGACACATGACGTGACTAAGATGGTGTTTTACAAAGATAAATTGGTAAAGAAAGAAACTACGGTGATCTCCTGAAGTGTACATGAAATAGATTAGTCCTAATTAAGATAAATCAGCAACAATATCATTTTAGAGAAATTCCTGCTCTGGCTTTTGCTAATGTGTCTGCAATGTCTTCTGACTCTCGCTAGCGTGTATTTTCGTACGTTAGTGCCGTTAGTTACGTCTAAATCTGTCAAAATGGATTAAAAATCCATTTTTTAATCCATATTTGATGAGTTGAGTAATTGTATAGATTAATTATATTCAGTAAATAGGTTGTAAATGGATTTAGAGTGATAGAGTTCGAAAAAAATGAGTGTTAAATGAATTTACAATTTGCTCAAACCCAATTTACTTTTTTAACTCTTTCTTCATACTCTATGAGAAAACAATGATCTCTCCGAAGGGTTCCAAATTCAAAGAAGTCTTGGTGGGTTCGTAAAATGGGCCCAACTTCACCCTTATTAACAATATCAAGACAACTTCTTTTTTTGCCCATTATATTCTATTTTTACTAATATTGTAAGTTTCGTCCATTAGTAATTGGCGTATATTTTTCCTTGGTTGTATTTGACATTGTTATTTTTACGTAATATTCTAATCTTAATTCTTATCATTGCAATCCATGGTCAGCATAAATCATCTTCTTCAATGTCTTACATTCCATATAATTAGATTTTCAATTTCTTGATGTTATTTGTTGTTATAATTTTATAGATTCACTACAAAGTACTTTCTCTCATTCTTCATTATAAATAAATATAAAAATTGAAAATTATATGCAATGTTGAAAGCTAATTCTTCAGCATCTTATAATTGAAATAATGATTCTATTCAAATAACATATATACATAAAGAGCTTAAAGTGGTTTAACATAGGCTAGATTAGATATGAAACTCCTTCAATAAATAGATCAGGGTCAAATACGAGTTACTAAATTTATGTTGCATATAAATGAGTTAATTTCGGTCAAATCATTTTCGAAGAGACTCGACTCACGCATTTGACGGCTTTATCTACATGCAACATTAACTTGCACCGGACGAAAACATCGATAGTAGTGGACATTCTCATCCTAAGTTAGTGAAAATTTTATTTTGGGATTAGTTTGAAAAGTTTGAGTATTTTCGTTCACGAGTGACTGTTTGTGGGTTTTCTTTCTTTTTTTTTTTTTTTGGGGGCGGTCGAAGAGAAAAAAGGAAATACGAAAGTTAGAGGAGGCTGGCTTCTCTCTCCTTTTCATATCTCTGGCCCAGACAAGAAAAAAAGAATTTTCATTATGCAACCACTGAAGGAATATTTTCGTGTTAGTTTCCAGTTTACACGTAGTCTTCTCTCTCTCTCTCTCGAGAAAGAGAGATGATAAAATCATAAGAATCCGCCATTAATGACCTGCCTCTCTGTCCTCCTTCATCCCCTCTTGTTCTCCTTTTGCCAGATACACTCGTGTGCTCCTCTCCTTCCCTACCATAACTCCCATCTCTCTGTCTCTATCGATTCACATATAAGAGCAACACCAACACAATCCGTATACACAACAGACACTTATCTGTCTCTCTCTCATAAGCTATATATCATCATACTCTTCACTTTGCATTGTGATCGTTTCCTTTTCTCCACTCCATGGCTTTCTCCATCGCCATTGCCCTCCTCTCCATATCTCTCGCCGCCGTCCTCCTCATCCTCCTCCTCCTCCTCCGTGCCTCCCGCCGGCAGCGGCTCCCCCTGCCGCCGGGGACCCTCGGGCTGCCCCTCGTCGGCGAGACCCTCCAGCTCATCTCCGCCTACAAGACCGAGAACCCCGAGCCCTTCATCGACGAGCGGGTGGGCCGGTTCGGGACCCTCTTCACGACCCACGTCTTCGGCGAGCCCACGGTCTTCTCCGCCGACCCGGAGACGAACCGGTTCATCCTGCAGAACGAAGGGCGGCTGTTCGAGTGCAGCTACCCCGGCTCGATCGCGAACCTGCTCGGCAAGCACTCGCTGCTGCTCATGACCGGCGGCCTGCACAAGCGGATGCACTCGCTCACCATGAGCTTCGCCAACTCCTCCATCATCAGGGACCACCTGCTGGTCGACATCGACCGGCTGGTCCGGCTCAACCTCGACTCGTGGTCGGACCGGATCTTGCTCATGGAGGAGGCCAAGAA
This sequence comes from Eucalyptus curtisii, assembly GCA_017140595.1. Taxonomy (NCBI): domain Eukaryota; kingdom Viridiplantae; phylum Streptophyta; class Magnoliopsida; order Myrtales; family Myrtaceae; genus Eucalyptus; species Eucalyptus curtisii. Next base: position 37,821,806 of record CM029500.1, on the reverse strand, counting down.
GGTCTTTTGCTTTCATCTTCCTTCCTCGTTTCAACGATATATTAGTATTTTATTCACTTCGAAAATCAGATAATAATTCAGTTCATACAAACCTCTAAGAATCCTCTTTTCTTCATATGATTAATTCTCTTTCGTAGTTGACCTGAGGCGTTAATTGAAATGATCTTTTGGGTAGAAGCGAATAATCTCATTAAAATATCGTTTGCATGATGATTATGATGGGCAGATCACGTTCGAGCTGACGGTGAAGCAGCTGATGAGCTATGATCCGGGCGACTGGACGGAAAGCCTGAGAAAGGAGTACGTCCTCGTCATCGAAGGCTTTTTCACCCTCCCCTTTCCCCTCTTCTCCGCCACCTACCGCCGCGCCATCAAGGTATCTTGTCGCTACTATTGTCAGACACGATCATCAACAGTTGACATTCTTTTCAGAATCGATCTTTCAAAAAAAAAAAAAAATCATACCAACTGACAATCATGGATATATAAAGTCGATTTTGTCACGCATGGTCTATTTTCTTTTCTCGAATTATCATGTCACACGTCTAATAACCGTCCATTCACATGTTAATCGAATAATCCCTTTTGACCTTTCTCTCTTTCATAAATTTCTTTCATCGAGATTTTACTTGGAGCAACATAAACCCTGTCTCTTTTCCATCCAATCAGCACAGGAATTCGAGGGATAATGAACAGAAAAATCAAGAGCACCCGAATGGCTGGCGCACGTGTGAAAACGACACTTGGTTCCTAATTCTTAAGGGAATGACAGTGGTGCGATCTGCTAAGATTTTTGCACCGAATCAAGCAGATCTCATCGCTTAAGCGTCAGATATCTTCATAATGAACAATAAAAATCTCATGTCACATCCCCCTCAAACTGACAAAGATGACCAAAGCCCATCAAGCAAGCAACCAACCAGACAATTTTCCATTTGGTGGAGTGCTTAGTGTTGTCATTTGTCAGTCGTGGATTCTTGAACTCGACCGCCCATAAAGCAAATTCAGAAAAAAAAGGAGTTTAGTTTCGGGAAATTCTGCTTGTTGGGTTGCTAAATCTGTCGTTTTTCTCGGGATCTTTTTTCTAAGGCACGGACAAAAGTGGCGGAGGCATTGACTTTGGTGGTGAGGCGGAGGAGGAAAGAGAGCGAGATGGGCGCCAAGAAGGAGGACATGCTGGGGGCCCTGCTGGCCGGGGACGGCGGCGGCTTCTCCGACGAGGAGATCGTGGACTTCCTGGTGGCGCTGCTCGTCGCCGGCTACGAGACCACCTCGACGATCATGACGCTCGCCGTCAAGTTCCTCACCGAGACGCCTCTCGCCTTGGCCCAACTCAAGGTAATTTAGATTAATCTCTGACCCGAAAATCGCTTTCGATGGGCCTTCCACGCGTCGGCTTCTTTCGCAATGATTCATGTGCATGTCCAAGGACGGCCCGAAAGTGGAGGTTGCCGAAAAAAGGTGCCATTAAAGAATCAAAACCCTTGTTTTAATGCACATGGACACGACATCTATCGATCGAACTTTAGTAATTTAAGAAGATGCACAGAAGAAAAGGCACGTATAGGGCCATGAAAAGTATCATAACACGTATTGAATAGTAGGAAAAAGTTTAGAGCGTGTAATCATGAAAGTAGAAACTGATGTTCATGATTCATCATGGCTTGGGACTTGGGGAGTACCACCGGGACTAATGATGCCCCCTGGAACCGCACGCCCTCTGGCTTTTTGAGAAGTGAAAAGAGAGGAAAGGGCGAGCGGTGTCGACAACCTCCCTTGTCGTTCCCATGAGACAAGGCTTTTGTATACTTATTTGGGCTTTCAAAATCGCAGAGGTCCCCCTCAGACTAGGGCCGTTGAATTGAGGCCTTGTCGGTCGTGATATTTAAAAAATTATCGCATGAACTCGATACACGTGACTATTATAAGGGCCTAGTGCAAGAGAGGTTTTCTCCATTGAGTGGGGTTTCGACCTTGTGAATTTACGGCTTCGGCGCTGATCCATGATTATGAATGATTATGGAGTGGGGTAGCGTTCTTCATAAAGATTGGACAAGAATGATTGCACTGAAATCGCATCGGAATTAATTACGTTGTTTTGAGCTTAGTGAGAGAAATTGATGATGTTAGAGTTTGTGCACTTTTGCCTCCCTTTTCCATGTCTAAGAGAAAAGAAACTACACAGATGCTCTTCTCATGACAAGTTACAGTCCATTGCCCAACACTAACCATGATCAATGTCCCTAACCTGCTCTCTCTCATGTTTGATTGATAGTTAAGTGCTGATATAAATGTTTCTCCATGTCACTCTAATGAATTGTCTCTATCTGTCATTTGGCAGGAAGAGCATGAGAAAATCAGGGCAAACAAGAATCGATCGGAGGGGTTGCAGTGGAATGATTACAAGTCCATGCCTTTCACACAATGTGTATGTAAAAGAAAAGGGCAGATACATTGCCACGAAGTTTGGTTGTGTATATATGTTTTTTTCTGGTTGACATTCTGATACTTCTGATCCTAACCCTGGCCTCTCTTTCGCGTTCAGGTGATCAACGAGACGCTGCGAGTTGCAAACATTATAAGCGGGGTATTCCGACGAACGATGACAGACGTCCAGATAAAAGGTAGTCGATTTGGTTAGGCAAAAATTGCTACTTTCTTTTGATGATCTAGAGCTTAGTTTGCATCAGTTCTGATTAGCTGAAGAGCTTGACTTGCGATTTAATTCAAGCAGGTTATACGATTCCAAAAGGATGGAAGGTCTTTGCTTCGTTTAGGGCTGTTCATCTAGACCACGAGTACTTCAAAGAAGCTCGTACTTTCAATCCTTGGCGGTGGCAGGTAGGTGAAATCTTTCTTTCTATGCGTCTACAGGAACTTTCGACGTTGTATGTGGGAAAAGGTGACGTGAATTTTGTGTATACGATGAACAGAGTAACGGGGCATCAAGCAGTGCATTTAATGTCTACACACCGTTCGGAGGGGGGCCAAGGCTGTGCCCGGGATATGAACTTGCGAGAGTGGAAATTGCTGTCTTCCTTCACCACCTTGTCACCAGTTTCAGGTGCCAAAATAACTACCACGAAATGTTCAGAACCTTTTATGAGTTGGTGTTTTATGAATGTTATATCAACATAGCTTCAAAAATTTTGCAGCTGGGCTCCAGCTGAGGAAGATAAGCTGGTGTTCTTCCCGACCACCCGGATGCAGAAGCGATATCCCATCGATCTCCAGAGGTGGAACATATCCTCGTGAAATATAAGAATCAGCGACCTACTACGGAGGTTGAATCTATTGATTAATATGGCATGGTTTTGGCTAAATAAACTGGGGTTGTACATCCGGGAGGGGAAATGGGATCATCTGTTAAAGTATGTACATACATATGCAGCAAAAAACAATGTTTTGCATCCTTGTGCAAGCTTCTTCTGCTTGCGCGTCCTTGCATTTTCAGAGTCTGGCAATTCATTTGCACATACAGAATTCGAATGCTCTACTAAAGCATCACCAATTCCACCCCTCAGTTCTGGCTCTTTGCAATTTCTTGCTACTGCCAAAAAAATGTTCCTCACGATCTTTCCCATCTCTGAGTGTTCATGCATGTGAATGAATGTTGTGACATTAATTCGAGAGCCTGAAGATAGGGAAAATTTAAATAGAAAAAAAAAAGGATTTAAAGTGAGGTCATTTTCTCAAAAAATGGTTTAAAGTGGATTTGATTTCAAATAAAGACTTCTTGACCACGCCAAACAGTTTACTCCCTTATTTTTCTTTCTACCTGTTCATCTTCTTCTTTGTCCAAGCCATCCCAAAACTGCTTAACATAAGTGAAGATCAAGCGCGACTTCCAGCTCCCGATCTCCGGCCATGGCGACAGCCTAAAACTAGGGAACTCTCGGTTTGGGTCCGCCGGAAATGACGCTGGCGACTACCGGTGCTCTTACAGCTGTTTCTGGGGGTGGCAGATGGCCGTCATGAGCGAGCAATAGCGAAAGGTCGAGGACCTTGAGCCCGTGTTTTTCTCTCTGCCCTCAGTCCTTCATTTCTTTCTTGCAGAGAGTCCGTCCATGAGTATGCGCATGTCTTTTTGTTGATATCAATCAAGATGGAGAGGAAGTAATAGGTACGATGATGCCCAAAACAGAGCCGGGTCTCTCTATTCACCTTTGCCCGAGCCGAATTTGACTGGTCTCAGAAGATTATGCATGGAAGTTTTTCCAATTTGGGCATATGCTTCTGCAGAAATTCAAGAACTAAGCCCATGTACAATGAAAGCAAAGAGAAGTAAAAGAGAACTCTGCGAATATCAACTGCTTTATTTTGCGAATTTGATCAATTGGACCTTCGGGGCATTGAGGGAAGGAAGAAGGAACAAAGCAAGTTGGGAGTCAGATGACGCCTGATCTCAAATTTTTTTTAAAAAAAAAAAATAATTTTAAACTTTATTGAGAATTTGCTCTAGACAATAACGCCGTTATTTCAACTGTCACAAAAATCAAGTGCTCGCTAGTCGGCCAAATCTCCAACGAGCGAACTTAGGCCTTTATTTGAGACTAAGTGGACACTTCAAATTAGGATTGATCAATTTCAACTTTTGTCCGAACAAGTTTCCTAATTTTTGGAATCCAAAACTTATTTTATCACGAGTTATAGGGTCGATTCAGTGATCTATCTAAGTTCCAATCATACTCTTAATTGAATAATTACAGTAAATCATCACATCTAATGACCATCATTTGTTAAAATTCACTAATTACAAGCCACATTTAGACACATGGAAATTATAAAATGTGAACAAAATAAAAGTCTTAATCATAAATATTGCCGAAAATGAAAGCTCAAATTAATGATTTTAGATTACACACTTATCATTGGACACTATGAAATATCACAGGACCGTGAGAAGACGTAGAATAAGAAAAACACAAAAACTTATTATAAGTTCTCGGTTCCACCTAAAATCTCGCATTTATCCTTCAGAATAGGTTCTCTGAGAACTAGAATCTACCATATATATCATAAAACTCAAAAACGAACATATTTTCACTAGTCCGTTTCTCAAGTAATCAATTTTATCCTAAAACCGTGCTCACTTTTACTTCAAATCTTTATTCGAGACAAAATCCACTTAAGTCCATCTTTTGAGATAATGATCTCATGCCATACCTTAATTTGGAATCTTCATCGGAAGATACGAATTAACATGTTAGAAAAGGTCAAAGTCACCCGTAAAAGTGTTTTTTCATCCGTGTCTGCTGAACTCAACTGATGGTCATGTTGAGGCAGATTGACTTCTACCGCACAAATTCGAACAAAAAAACAAAATTTTAGGACTTATATTTTGAGCCCTTCCACCTTTAAGCAAATATACAGACTTTACACTTGATAGGACCGAGAAAAATTAAAGAAAAAAAATCTATGAACTCTGACAATGACTGACGAAACCCTATGTGCAGTGAAGAGCATGTGGTTCGTCCGAGTCATTTTCGCGAATGTGTCGTCGCCTGTTAGATTTGACTCCTTGAGGGTCAGAATCCGACTTCCCTCTTCTTGAATTCGTCTACTCTGCGCACCAAAATCAATGGCCGCCCCCGTTAGAGACCCCTTCCCCATCCGTAGTCGCCCGCCATTCATTACGATGTTTAATATATGTCGCTCTGCGGACCTAATTGTCAACGTTCGTTTGGATGGACCAGTTGCCTGAAACCCGATCCTGTCCGAACGCGACAGAGCTAAATGGGAAGAAAAATCAGAAGTTGGGTGTGTTCGTCTCCTCCTCCTCCTCCTCCTCCTGTCAAATGCCCCACCAACCCTTTGTTTTTTTGTTTTTTTAACTTTCATTTCTCTCTCTCTTCTTGGAGAATCTTCTGATATCTGGGGAACCCATTCTTGCAAGCGGAGACCTGCAGGCATGACACGAATAGATTAATAATTTCCCCAACTTTCAAACTTCCTGGTGGCAGTGATGTACGGGCATGGCAATTGACCATCTGCTAAGTGGAAATATTCAAATTTCGGCGTTCTATAAAGTCGAGAATTATTCCCGTGGAAAAGATCAGGACAAGAACTGTGGCCAGCTAGGAAATGGGGTTTCCATCAGTTGGCACGCCCTCCACACAGCTTAAAGATACAGCTGAAGAGGGGGCCATTCGTGGGTCACAGTCACTAAGCAAGAATCCGAATTCTCAAATGAATGTGAACATTGTGAACAACATGGAGCATGTGTTAGGAAAGCAGGGAAGACATCAATTGTCGAATTTAGGCTAGGACCGCGTGGCTTTTCAGCAAGGTAGCCTATTATTGTAGAAACCAGAAGCCAAAAATAGCTTCCTAATGTTCAGAATTGGGCATGGAGCAGTGGTCCGGTACTATGTTTAATCAAATACGAACTGTGTCTATCCTATAAATTAGGTGAGGAACAAACAAAATCCGGTGAATGATAATGTTATCCCTCTGACCTAAAGAAACAGAGGAAAATTATTGAGAAAGAGAGTGCACATGCAGTAGCAAAGATGCGCTGGATCTACATGTATACAGAGCATGAGTAGGCATATATTCTAGTTAATAAGTTGTGGCTGTCAGTTGCAAAAATTTTGCGAATGGCGACCAAACATAATCCAATCCAGAGCAACATATTCTCTCTCTCTCTCTCATTCATTATGAAGGGCGGCTGACCTGCTCTGTCCTGCCCATCCCTAGTTGTATGAGATTCTTGAGTTACTACATGAATTTGGTCAGTAACAGGGGGACCAGAGCTCAGATTTTAAAGATTACCTACAATTTTTTGGGCCAGAACAAAATAAGCTAAGCTTCACCAACCCTTTTTATGCGGATTCTTATGACTTCTACCCACAGGACTCATAAGCCATGAGTACTGTTTCTTCTTTTTATATATGAACTTTAGGGACAGATGGAGATGGGTAATCTCCGAACATGTGCAATGCTTCCTTCACATGCACTAGCCAGTAGCCACTACCCGGGATTTAGGATTCCAATGAGATTTTTACCTTACTTTAGAATATATACAATTTTTTTTTTTTTTTTCAGAACCGATGTTGAATCCATTAACATGCGAGGAGTTTTTACTTAGAAAAGGACAAGGAGGGATCATGACAGGCATACGGTGCAGACAAAAACGTTTACTAAGACTCGGCAACGTTAACCATGACTGCTCGGCGGTTTTGACCTTCTAGATGAACTCATTTGAATTCTTCAACCCTAAGCAAAAAGATGGGATTTGTTTATTTCCTTTCCAACTCCCATTTTTTCCATCTATGGCGTCAGAAGTTTACTCGCCTTTGCAGTCTAATCTACCAAAGAATTCTCAATACAGAATGCGAAGTTCGAATGTTAATGTTCCAGCTAATAAAAGATATGCTTCATTCTTTCTAAGTGCAAGAAAGGAGAAGAAATTAAAGAGATACTTACAGCTTCAATGTCAATCTTGTATACGAGAAGCTTTCTTCTTTCCCGGCAACTGATCTTATACGCCACAACGACATGGCCAACGGCCAGAAGCCAAGAAGACATGAACAGAGCCATCTCCAAAGCTCTGGCATATCCTCCTCTGCTTGTATTCGGTACACTGAGCACGTAGGAAGCCTTCAACGAGACAAACGCCAGGGACAGCAATGAGCAAACGGTCGTTATCCCCAAGTACGGCCCTCTTGAAAGCCTCGGTCCATCACACAAGCTGTACACACCTGCAGTAACCCCACAAAACTGAAAAAACATCAGAAACCCGAATATTTCTCAGTAGATTCGAACACCCAATTCACAGGACGGCACAAAACGATCGCAAAAATGCGTCTTCTTCTTGTTTGTTAAGGAAAAAGCAAAGCTTTTCCGCAAACAGATGGCCTGGGTGCCGACCCACAATAACGATTCGCGGTCCGAGAATGAGGATTGGGGCGCACTTACAGATGATGATGGCCGATCTGACGATGGACACGAGGGGTATATCGATGAGGGAGTATCGGAAGTCGTAGTCGGCGAAGTGGGCGGAGAGCCCGTCCTGCAGGGACGGCGACGAGGGGGAGAGAGAGGCGGAGAGCAGGGCCGAGGGCAAGAGCGCGTCGGCGATGACGAGGAGGATCGGGGCGGAGAAGAGGAGGAGGGAGATGAGCATGGTGATGAGGAAGAAGACGGTCTTCACCCCACGCAGCACCCGCCTCGACCGCTCCTCCTTGGACCACAACCCCATCATGTCTTTGCCCCACGAAACAAAGAACAAAGAACCCAACTGCTGCTGCTGCTGCTGCTGCTGCTGCGGTGTCGGAGCGCCTCGCGTCGGGAAGAGGGAAGTTGAGGAGCGGACGCGAAGCGAAAGGGAGGCTTAAAAGGAAAGAGAAGGAAGGTGCTATCTTTTGACTGGACTGGTCGTCCTTGCGGAGGCGAGGCACGGAGTGACGACAATTATAAGGGACTGGCGTTGCACCCGCCCGCAAGTTACCGGTCAAACCAAGAGTCCCTACCCATTTCTCTCTCTTTCTCTTTCTCTCTCTACAGATCAACGACAATAACGATTACGTTTTCTAAGGAACAGGGAAGAGACATGTGAGAATCTCGATCAAAATTTTTAGGAGATTGTCCACTTGCTCTTTCTCTCTCTTGCGTCCTTTTTTTTTTTTTTTCTTTTTAAATTACCGGCGCAGCCAAAAAAAAAAGGGTATTTTTCTTTTAATGTGAACATGGGTTTATTCTGACCAAAAAAAACATGGTTTATACAATAAAAAAGTCAAAAGAGAAAAAGGGAACAGATGCAAAGATGGTTTTGACTTGAATATTAAAGCTCTGTTCTCCGTTTTCCCATATTTGGCGGGGAATTCCAGATTTTCACACACTCGACGGGGGAATTCCCAGATGCGAAAGGCCCAAAAAAAGCAAGAGACTCGTTCTAAGAAAATGTAACCTTTCGGAGAGGAAATCACCGCGTCGAAAATTCGAGGGGAAGGAAGAAGAAAGTTCTTTCACACCGCGTGCGATGTTTGATTGTCGTGAGGAGTATGTGATTCTTCGTCCATTTCTGGAAGCCTAGGAGAAGCCAAAGGTAATCCTTAGCATTTAAGGAATTAGATTAGAATGACTGGGTTGGATGCAATTACACAGTGCGTTAGCTCTTCAAGGACTTATTAGTGATGTGGGATAATTAACCAATAAAAAAAAGTCCCAAGCCTGTTGCTCGGAACTTATGAAGAAACCGAGGTGTTATTAGTGCTTAAGGAATTAGATTAGAATGACAGGGATGCATGCAATCATGTAGTACGTGAGCTCTTGGGGACTCATTAATGATGGAAAAATTACCAATTTTTTTAAAAAGTTATTGTATTTATACCAATTTAGTTTCCAACTTTTCAATTTAATCAATTTAGTTTTTAATCTTTTGGTGATTCATCAATGAAATCCTTTTACCCATTTTAGCGGAAAATCATTGATGTAAACATTGGTTGTATACGTGGCATGGTCAGCGCTAATGTAAATATTTTTAATTTTTTTTAAAGAAAATCTAAAATTTATATATATTTACTTATTTTCATTTATCTTTCCTTTTTCTTTTCATTTTTCTGTTTAGGATTTTTTTTTGGTAATCTTCGATGTTAATGATTGATGATGGTCTTAACCATTCCTTGGAGTATCAATTTGATCGAAGAAAGTTATATGAATGTTTGTTCATCATGTTTATATCCAACTTTGTTGTAATTGGGGAATTTATAGTTACGTGATTTGATTTGTACCGGGGTTTGTAAGCAAGCTTGGTCCACCTATGCACACAATTATGACTCGATGGACATCGACATACATATAAGAAACATCAGGAATCTATAGCTATGTAGTCGAAAAGTAAATTTGTCGTTGAATGCAAAAATAGAGTCCCAAAAACCATCGGCATGATGGCCCTACATTTTCATTTGACAATTTTCGCTCCGCGTGTAGTACGTGTTGATTTTAGTTATTTTCGTAATAATTGGAGGATGAAAGAAGGGTTTTAGCTCCAATCCCTTCATCTTGCTTTTTCCTCATTCTCTCCCTCGATTTTTCTAAAATACAACAAGACTCTCCAATATTTTGATTGCTTCTTCTCCTTAACGACCATCACAAATGAATCTCGTGGTATATTTTCTTAAACTTGGAGCCTTGATGTGAGGAGAAACCCCAAATTACCAGAAGCTAATTAATTATAATCCTCCTCATCACTAAATCTGCTTTCTTCGTTGGTCAAAATGGAGAACAAAAGTTGGTGTTCAACGTTTCGCCTTTCTATCTGGCTACTTCGTCATTGATTAGGTGTGGCCTAACCCTACATAAACAAAGCATGCTTTGGAGCCACACAATGCATTTCTATGCTCCACATTTCACTACGAACGATGCATGAACCCAAGCGATTGAGAATGCATAAAAATAAGCAAGAGTCAATCCAACCGGGGATGGTGGAACCGACAGATTCGAATCATGTGATCACATGCACCTTTGTCTCGTCATATCATTCCCATCCATGTCTTAATTTTCCCGTCAACCATTTTTTTCCCTTCCCCATTGTTTTTTTTAGTTAGGTTCTCTCCAATAAAGAAGAATAGCTTGTGTAGGATGATGGTCAGGTTCGTTGTTAGTTGCTCAAAAAGGAGAGAGATTCGTGGTAGTTAACATCGGGTGTCGAGAAACTGAATCGGAATGAGTGAGATGGGAAGAAGATGGCGCTAACATTAATGGGTCCAAATTCAATTGAAGGAGCAAATTGAAACGGATCGCCAGTTTTGCAGGACGATAGGGGGTATTATAATCAGGCGCATATCATGCTTATGCGAGAACACTAGAGTTTTGCTTTTGTTTTTTGGGGTCTAGATTTTACAAATTCAGGCTGCTTTTAGGTGCAAAATAAGTAGTACTTAAGTTAATGTAGTACCGCTTTTGTATATCCCTGTCAAACTATTAATATGTAAGATCGCTTTGCCATTGTCATACGGCCCGGAGGATTAGGGTTTCAAAAGTGACTTCCGTTCTGGATACCGACAAGTCAAATCCAAAAATAAATACGGGCAATCTCTATTAGATATTCCGAAATAATATTGACATTCCGTGCGGTTCATGAGATACGAGGGTTTGCTTTTCATGATTTTTCTAGTTTTTACCTTATAGACCGCTTCTACAACAATCTAGAGTTTACGTGCTTTTTAAAGTTGATATAAGATGGCTTCTGTATCCCCTTGTACATTCAATTTGTGTGAAAACACTTAACAAATTACCTTTTAGTTCCATTTGTTTCATAGAAAATTAACTATTTAAAAAATATTTTCCTAAAAATAATCATTTATATTACTTACAAAAAATAAATGAATGAGATATATTTCCCATTATTGACGAAAGTATATATGCATAAATTGTTGCCGACAATGATAGTATTTTCAAATTGATTAATTATTTCAAATGATACAAACGATCATTATCAGAAAAAAATTATTAAGATTATTCATTTTTCGCAAAATAAACGGAACTTTTAACTTCCACGCTCTTAATTTGTTGATTAGAAAAGCTCAAATTCCGTGCACTCCACGAGATACTAGGGTTTGCCTTTCGTTATTTCTCTAGTTTTAATCTTATAGACTGCTTCTACCATGATCTAGAGCTTTTGTGCTTTAAAGTTGACATAAGATGGCTTTTGTATCCCTTGCAATGAGATTTGATAAAATATGTCCAAACTCATGTAGGACACTAAACAAAACAATGTTTTAGACTCCATTTCTTGTGCAGGAAATTAATAATATGAAAATAATTTACAAATTATTTATTTTTCATAAAACAAACAGAATCTTAACTTTTGCGCTCTAGATTTGTTAATTAGAGAAGCTCAAATTCAAGTGGAGCTCCTCCTCTCTAGCCTAAAGTCTCCACTTGTCAACCTCCTCATGAGATCATACACAGGAGTGGTTAAGAAACAAAAGATTAGGCAAACGAAATGGTTCTTGGGGTTTAACTTTTTGTATGTATTTGGGAGTAAGTAAAGCATCTTTTATTATAATGGGTTGCATGCTTTTTCTTTAAACCAAGGCCTTATCTGTTTTCCTTGCCGACGATGGAAAGATAAAGGGACAAACCTAGACCTTGACACCGCGGGGAAAAAGGGTTTCACCGAAAGACCCCAAACCGAAACAACGGCCATCCCTTGTCATCTGAACGTATCTTTTTATCTTATCCTGATCTCCCATCTTTTGCAAAAGTGATCAACCCTCTAAAAGAGATTAACACCTTTGAATAATACCCAAAGTTACAAAGTCGACATATTCTCTTTGTTCGGTACAAACAACATAATGCTAGTTTCGTATTCCGTCGCTTTTTATTTACAGGATTCGCAGAAGTACTGTAAATTATGTCGATGCATATTTAGTGTTGACGATACATCGCGTCCCAATCCATCTTTTTCTTTGATTAGTGGAAGAGCAGTTGAAATGATGATATTGATGAGGAGATTTGAAATTCTGAGGTCGGACGAATAGCGCCATCTACCATATTATGTGGACCAAAGATAATGATGCAGAAGATGGAAAAATCTCATGTCATGCCTAGTGGGAATTATATTAGAAGGGAAGAAAAATCAAACGGGGTGCGTCATAGCTAGCGTCTGCTTTAGGAAGGCAGGCGAAAAAGATCAGCAAGCACAAAGCTTGAGTAGAGATTAAATTAAAAGAGGCATTAATCTAAATAATCATTTGACTAAACTTCCATAATTCCTATTTAATCCGTTCGGGCGTTTGCTTGGGCAATAAGATCGACACGGATTGGATCACGTCAGCAACTACCCCCTTAAAATTTAATTTGTTGTGATATAAATTGCTTGGAGATTAGAATAGGCAAGACCTAATCGGGGGCAAAGGATTGCGTCATTGATTATGGGACCTGCTCATTGGTTACTCGCGAAATTCGAGTTTAAGATGCGATTTGGAAGCTTAATTATGGAGGAAATTTCTTAACGCTCGGAAAGGAATTTCTGGAGCAGAGGGGAATGGTGACTGTCCATCCGTGAACATCTTTCTTGCGGAAGTTGCCAAACGTGTTGAATTTGGTTTAAGGGCTTGTCAAGTTGTTGATGTCTGAGTGTGAAAAAAAGGTATGTTCTAGAATCTCTATTTTGAAGAATTATAACCTTAAACAATCTCAAATTAATTGGACGAACCTCAATTTAATTTGTCAATTTAATTTTAAATCTTTTAATGATTTATGGTCAATAATAGCTAAATGTTAATCGGTTTTACATTATATAATCGACAGTTTTTATTTTTTAAATATTTTTTTATAGAAAATTTCCCGTGACTTTTTTTGGTCCTTTTAAGTAGGCCAAGCCGAGCCGCCAAATAAAGAGACGCGTGGCCTTGATGGGTGTCTGCTCTGCTAAGCCGCCGTGTTGGGCCGACGTTGGAATCGAATGTGACGGCCGCTGTCATGGCTGGCTATGGTGCAGCCACCGCACGTGCCTGGTCCTTGGGTTGCTATAGTACCAAACTGCGCAATTTCAATTTTTTTTTTTCTTTTGTGCTAGTTTTTAGATAAAGGAAGATTCTCCACTTGGATTTGGCAAGCAAAGCTAAGCCAAGAGTCGGCAATTCCCATTTTCCAGGCAAACAAAATTTGGGATCTCAACAACAACAAGAGGATGAGAAAAGGCGACAAAATCTTGAATCGAATGCATACTTAATAAGAATATATTTTCACTTTTTATGCACAAATTACATGTAATGCGAGAATGATATTTCATTAAAAATGACAAATTTTTTTCTCGAGATGTTTAACATTTACTATTAACGTACCTGTTAACAAAAATTCTATAAAAATAATTAGTTAACAAGACAAGCATTGAACCGATATTACGTTTCGAATCAATTTTTGACAATATTTCATTAAACGTTTCAATTTTTCTGGAATCTATTAGTTCGAACTCCCGATACTAATTTTCTGACTCCAAAGGGATCGAAATAGTGGATTTGGTCTAGCCCGCCAAAAGCTAGCTCGAGACAGCCCTACGCATCGTACTCGGACAGACGATCGGATACGTGTCATGCATCCAATCGCACATGTACTTCGCGATTATCGACCAGGCAACCGCTAAGACTTTTCCTTGTACATGGGTTCCTTCAGACGAGACCACCATCGTGTCAACCGACCGAATCCCATGTCACCCACTATAATGGATGTACACAAGGACGGCAACTTCTCTCTCTCTTCAATCTAGTGCAGGCCATCAATCTGTCCATGTAGGGCCTGAAAATATCCGAAACGTCAAATCCTAAATCGACATCGAAAATTAGAGAAACTGTTTACGTGTGCATCGCGTGGTTGAAGATAGAGATTGGGGACGCCTTCCGGAGGAAGTTGAGTGGGGCTCTTTTGTTCGTTCTTTGAATGTCGACCCACTGCCCACGCGTTCTCTACAAGAAACCAATCCACAGTTCCAATGGGCCCGAAATCTATAATTTATCAAAAATAAAAGAAGAAGAATTCTAGAAAGAATCGAATTGAAGGTGGATGAGCAACTTGTCTGGGAAGGCTCCATGTGTGTTCCTTCCCGGAGTTGGGCAATGAACGTGTCACGCCAAAACGCCAACACGAACATTACTTGTTTTGGAGGAACGGCTCCCATCGATGATGCGATGGAGTTTGCGTATCCTAGAAACAGAAGAAGCATGCATGGAAGATTTCGTGTGTGATTCCTGTTGATCGTTCGGAAAATTCGAGTTATTAAATGAATACATGATTTAATATTTAATTATTTCAAATTCTAATATTCCCCCTTATGTATAGAGTGGACTTCAACCTTTACTCGAACCGTGGAAATATGTAATTATTGAGCAAATAGGAGTCTGGAAAATTTGAGCTCAGACGCTTATATTTTGTTATTATGAAAGATCTTGTGGGATATAACATATGGTAATAGGCAGGAAGTCTTGAGTTTGAATATTTCCCATCCCTTATTTGGTTCTCAATTGCATACTAAAGCCCATTTCATACATGATGGGGAGTGTTGGATATTTAAATAATAAACAACACTTTCACGGATTAAACTATTAGAACAGTTGGTAATGTTATTACAAAATTCCACGATGTGAAACTCAAATTGTTTTCGATTATATGTTATGAGTCTCCTGATTATGAAACACTCTCCATAAAAAGGGGAAAAAAAAAGCATATAATTTCGTAAGACTTATGCCACGTCACACATTGAAGTGGCATTAAAGAAAAATGTGCAATTTCGTAATATTTATGCCACGCCACGTGCCGAACCACGTCAATATATAATGGAGAACCTGCTTGGATCCATTGAAGTCGGCCGACGACTAATGCGCGTATCGTGCAAGGGGGACTGACTAATACTAAATTGGTTCTATGGTACCGCGTCGGGGACGATGCGGAGACCTCAAGTGCCCTGGGAAATCTCATCCTAGGGGCTAGTTTTGGGCCTCATTTGAACACAATGGGCCCTTTGGCCCAGGAAAGTTTTTCTGTGGGCTCCATTGAAGATGATGGGCCTTTTTGGGCCGAAGATATGACGGGCCCTTCGGCCCACCAAAGTTTCGCTCGATCGGCCCGCGAAGACTTCCCGAGTCTCGCGCGGCGCGAAATTTTTCGAGTTTCCCTCCAATTTTTCCTTGCCTCCCCTGCTTCCCTCCCTCGCTCGAATTCTCGCCGAACGCGGCTCCGCTCCGGAGGTAGAGAGAGAAGCTCCGGCGACAGGTGCTTTCCCTTTTCTCTCTCTCTAGACCCGCTTCTTCTGCCCGCGATTTGATCTCGATGGCCTTGAATTGGGTGCTTTTTAGTCGGTTTCGTGTTGTTGTAATCCCAACCCTAATGCCCGATTCGAACTTTCGTGGTCTCCTGCTTATAAAAATCCGATCTTTCGTCGTCCATCGGTGCAATTCGGGACGAGATTCCAATTTTTGCTCTTCTTTTTCAGTGGGTTGGGGGGTTGGGGGAGGAGGAGCGTGGAACTTTCAGTGAAGACTGCTAATTTTGCTTTTTTATTTTTTTATTTTTTCAATGGGTTGTGGGGAGGGGAAGGGGGAGGAGGAGTGTGGAACTTTCGGCGAATCGCGGTTGCTTACTGGTCGAGGCATTCGCAAAGTAACGGCTGTCGATAAAGTTTAATGGTTGCTTGTGCTGTTGCTGATGGTCACTTTTGTTGTGGCAGTCTTCCTAGCCGGGATTGTATGGAAGCGGGCTCTGTGTAGATTAGTTTGCTGGTCTCGCTGTCTCGACCAGCTGATCTGAAGGATGGGAAGTTATTATGACATCGATGATATCATTGCCGAAGAAGAGGTCTACACTGGCTTTATTTGTTCTCTTCTTTCTGTTGGTTCTTTGGTCAGTTTTTAGCGTCCTCTCAAAGACTCTAATTACGGGTTTCTGATGTCCTCGATGACAGCCGGTTTCAGTTGTATTCCAAAAGCCGGCAAATGGAGTTGGGATCGATCCTAGTGCAGAGAAAAATTGCGTAGGTTTTCGAATATTCTGGAGCTTTATCTAGGTGGCTGTTCAGAGTATATTAGCTTATTGTTTCTCTTTCCCTTATTTTCCCTCGCCAGGTCGACCAAGGATCAAAAGTAGAGCTGCCCTTCTGGCTTGCTAATGAGTTGTGCCAGAGAAATGCAGTGTCGGTACTTGTTCCGGCGTGTTTTGATGAAAAGTAAGACGCTGATCACTGTTTCTTATATGCATTGCCTTGGAAGATGATTCAAACTACATATGGGGTATGAGTGATCTCCATGGAGAAGTAGCATGTCTACCCTTTCCTCATATGACCGCAACATCATGATACACATTAGAGCCGTGGAGTCCTTGTTTATGGACTTCTCAAAGTTTCATGTTGAGTCTATTGTGACACTCTAATCGTTTTATATTGTATTTGGGATGATGTCAGAACTAGACTGGAAATCCAGGCTGATCCTGCATGTGTGGATTTGAGATCTCGAAGTCCATATTTTTATGAATTTGGCTGCAAGATGGTGCCGATGTGAGTATTTTTTGCAACACCTTTCCCCTCCACAACCCAGAATCTTGGTGTTTCTTCTGTTGCATTCACTGAATACTTCCATCCGATTTCTAATTTGTACCTGGCACTGTCAGGGTCCTGCACATATGTTTTGGTCAGAAGAAAAGGTTTTGAACATATTTAATTACTTCAACTTGGAGAAGTATAGGGAATTAGTGAGCTTTTACATGGGTGAATTGCTTGGAGCAAACTAAATCTTCCCCATAGCTCAGTGGACATGCTCCCTGTATTGTTTTGGTGATTACCCAAAAGACTAAGACTTCGTATCATTTTTCAAAGAGGCGTAGTCATTTCGACTGGGTGTTTCATGTCCTTGAATATCTATCAGTTTCTGCTCCCTTAGCTTCTTTTCCGGTTTATTTTCAAGAAAAATCCATTTTTCAGTGGAGAATTGTTAGGAATATTATATTAGAGAGGCAAGTTGTTATTTTGCGGCCTCTCTTTTCCTTCCTCATTTTCACGGTAAAGAGTACTGCAGTTGGTTCACTCAACACAGCAAGAAACCTGATGATAGTGCATGCCGGTGAAAGTTTAAGATCTTCTAGTGATACTTCAGATAAGATGGGCTTCATCTAACGAAGCACTATTATATGATTGAGTGGTTTCAAGTCACAACTCAAAGATTTGCTAGTTAATGTTATAGTTCTCCCATTTGCTGAAGAGGTGGCGTCTCTCTGGTTTAACTTGTTCAAATATATACATCTGTTACAATTGTTAATAATTCCAGTTCCTTCTAAATTTGAGACCTTCTTTTATGTAAACTTACGATTTCTCCTTGTCCCTTTTCATGAACAGTGTTGGTGATAGGACCCTTGGATTTCTGCTCTTCTCCGCATTTAGAAGTAGATATAAAGATGTACTGACTAAGGCACACACTGCATCGCATGTGGCAGCTCCGAAGATTCTTTCCCGACTTACCAAAGAAGAAGTCAATTGTAAGAGACTAATTGGACAATCATGTCTGCTTTCTTTCCTTATCCTTTATGACGCGAGATGCTGATACTGTAGTTTCCCATGTAGTGTATGAGGCAGCTCAATCATCTGCGGCTGCCTTTAAGAAATGGCGTATAGGTGGCCGGAGATTTCAGCCTGCATCTGTCCTAGGGAGGAAGAGGAGATCAGAGGAATAAATGGTGTAATATCTCATTCAAATCGCGCCGCATTTCGACTTTAATAAAAGCTCCGACCTTGACTTGAATTTGATTATGGAGGAGCATTGCCGTATTGGAGAGCATCACGTCCTAGCCTGGCAGCAAGTCATCTCTCAAAGCAATTGAGATTTTATGACCCAAGGAGGTTGGTTCCTCTCCTCTTGATGTAAAGTTCCGCAACGCAACAGCTTCAGTTTTTAAGCTCTTGTCAAGTTAGCTGTACTTTTGTCGTTCAAATTAATTCCAGCAAAGAGTAGTCATCTATGTGATTTCCGGACCAAGTAAGCATTCTACTTAATTTTTTTGTTGGTCTAAAGTTTATTATCTATACGGGACCGCCTCGCTTCATTGAAATGCTAGACCGGGGCTTGTTTTGGAATTTCTGCATTTTTTTCTTTTAGAAGAGTGTCGTGTACCGTGTGTTGTAGCCATGAATGTCACACTCACAAATCAAACATGTTACCACAAGCACTACACGGTGCGAGGCGTGCACTGAGCTTGTTCAAAGCAATAATGAGTGCGGACGACATCTTTGCATTTTCCTTTTGGTCTACCAGAATTTAGATTTAGTTGATCATCTGTTGCAATTTCTGCGGAGGCGAGTATCGGGGCTTATAAAAAGCATCTTGATCTCCGTACTCATTGTGGGTCGCCTTCTCTCCGTGGTCTTGGCATGAAAAAGTGAGACCATCTAAATTCTTGGACCGATCGTTTTCCAAATTCAGTCAGATTGAGAATTGGTTTGGCGTTCATTTGCTTTCCTGCTTATAAGGCATTTAGACAAATTGATTTGCTATGGATTTCTTCAAAATGCATTTGACTGGGGAGTTCTCTGTCCTTTTTTGGCAAGACATTGCCTTCATGAATATGATCGCAATTCCGATGGAATGACTTGAGATCCTCCATGCCCTCCACCAATTAAAGCTGAAACTTCTTCTCACCATATAAAATCACACCTATCATAACTAAGAATCCTTGTTAACAAAGAAAAGTCAGCATGATAATGCTGCAATCTAAAGCTTAATCTGTAATATAATGCTTAAGCTAAGGTCGATGATTTGTTACATTACTTACCTCCATCGCCTCTTCTCATTCACTTTGTAAATGGCAAAACTTGGGGTTCAATAATATCTTGAGAAACATAGAGAAGAGGGATAAGTGTAGTAAAAGCCTTAAAACTCATTACGAAAGTCTATTAAATTTGAAAACTTGTATCTATCAAGTTGGGGCAATCAAGTTAAAAAATTTATTAACATTTCCCATTCAATAAAAGGATTTGATTACATTAAATTTTAGAACTTAATTATATTTTTGCGACAAGTCGTAGAACTTTCGGTATGCTTATCCTTACCAAAAGAAGGCGCCACGTTTCCATATCCCGCTGAGACCAAACCTAGAAAAGGGGGAAAAATGGACGTCACGTGGTAGGGACGCGAAGCAAACGCGCGTTATCCAGCGGAAGAAGAATGATACGCGCCTTTTCTCGTATTATCTTCTTTTTATATTTTGTTCGGCCGACAACCTCGCGAAGCGGACACACCTTCCGCATTGATTCGCCCCCTGACCGGTAGCTTCCACTTCGTTCGGATTGGGCGAAGAGGAGTGGGACCATAGGTTGGGATGGCGGGGCCCACCCCCATCCTTCTTTAACCTTTGCCTTTGCATCTTTCTCGAACGGGAAAGTAATCCGTCTCCCTCGTCGTCAACTGTAAATTGTAATGCAAATGCAACCCCCTCTCTCTCTCTCTCTCTTCCTAACATTCTTGCTTCCTTCTCTCGATTCTTGACTCGTCCCCCCCCACCATCATCCCGTCCCGTCCCGTCCGACAAACGCGCCTCACCCCCTTCTAAAATCACATCCTAACCCGTGCCACCCCCCCGGCCATCTCTGCCTGGTTCTTGAAGGTTCTTGCTTTTTGCCTTTTCGAGAGGTCGCGCGTTGTTCGTTTGTTCGTGGTGTCGTGCGTGGGCGAACGCGAACCCATGTCGAGACAGACGTACAGAGTGTGCTTCTGCTGCCGCCGGCGTTTCAAGGTCACGGCGCCGGAGGCACCCGGGGATGTCAAGGACCTGTTCCAGCGGTACTCCGAGAACGGGGTCATGTCCGTGGACCAGCTGCAGCGGTTCTTGATCGAGGGCCAGAAGGAGGGCGGGGCCACCAGGGAGGACGCGCAGGGCATCGTCGATAGGCTCCGGGAGCAGGGGCGTTTCCACATTTTCCACAGGAAGGGCCTCACCCTCGAGGACTTCTTTTCCTACTTGTTTGGCGATATCAATCCTCCCCTGTCGCCGAATCTTGGGGTACGGCCGCGATCTCTTCAATGCTGCGTGTTTTATTGAATTTCGATTGGATTTCCTATATCTTTTCCATTGAGTCTTTACGATCGGGATGAGCTATGCGATTCTGCACCAGCTGAGATATGTGGAGTGGATGGAAAGGCGCGAGACGACATCCTCGTGATAGCTGTGCTTGAACAGAGTAAATAGAATTTCGTTCCGATGCCTAGGTTCTATCTCGTTGCATCATCGAGTATCTCCTAGTTAGACAGAGTGATGTTATCGATTCTTTTTCGTAAATTCATTTCGTCGTTTCATCTAGAAAACATGGTCTTGACATTAGCAGCTGTGGCAGAAGCGACTTGATGTAGAAGTTTGTCTAAAAGTAGAATTGGCTGAATATTTCCTCACAAGACACAGAAGAAAGATCTAACTTTTTTGCCTTTTGTACTGAGTCCATCATTTAATTCATATAATATCCGAGTACTTTTTTCTTGTTTGGTGTCAGTTCTGATCAGCGGATGGACAATGGCATTCTACAGGAGAGATTACTAATTTCTTTACTTGACATTTGGTAGATTATTTGAGTCATTGGACTGCACTACTAGTGTAATCTTGACAAAATAGGGACGCTTAGAATAATTGATATCCTTGTGATTTGATATGGTCCAGCTGTTCGTGTATATATTTTCTCGTGTTCCTGTATTAAGCTTTGCCTTTAATTGTTCCTAGGCCTATTCCCTCTTACATGCACGGAAACCATATCCTAAGAACTGCATCAAAGCCGCAATACGAGAACCAATAAAACCTTAGGAATTCCTGCAATGGGAACAGAAGTTCTTTTCTTCAAGTGTTGTATCAGAATTGCAGAGCCTGGTGTTGCTATTCTTCGTCTCTTTAAGTCTTTGACTACATGAAAAAGAGGGAAACTCTTATAGGAAGGATGAACATTGTGTTTGTAGATTAAAATATCACTTTATAATTGATTCTCATATCCTTTTTTTTTTTTTTTCATCTCTCTTGTTCAGGTGCATCATGATATGAATGCTCCTCTCTCTCATTATTACATATATACTGGCCACAATTCCTACCTAACCGGCAATCAACTTAGCAGCGACTGCAGTGATAAACCTATTATTGATGCCCTGAAGAAAGGGGTTAGAGTAATCGAATTGGATATATGGCCAAATTCCAACAAGGATGACGTGCATGTTCTTCATGGAAGGTATGGTGCAAAGTGCTAGTTGAGTTTGGCTACAATGATATTGTTTCTTGAGTGCAATGTAAGAGGAACGATGAGTATAGTGTCTAACATTGTGCATTTTTTCTCCTGTTCTCAGATTTAACTTGTTAGAAGGATGCAAATTAATTGATAACACGTACATATGCGGACATGAACCAACGACTTCTGAGTCCAGCTCATCATGTCTGCTATTTGTGCAGGACCTTGACTACTCCAGTGGAACTTATCAAATGTTTAAAATCTATTAAAGAGCATGCCTTTGTTGCATCTGACTACCCTGTTGTAATCACTTTGGAAGATCACCTTACTGCTGATCTTCAAGCTAAAGTTGCTGAGGTGAGGTTTTGCAATCTTATGAAATTTTAAATCTTCTGTGTCCTGCTTATTTAGTTATCTTATTAATGTCTAGATGGTCACTCAAACATTTGGAGATGTGCTGTTTTCACCCGGCCCAGAGTGCTTGAAGGAATTCCCCTCCCCTGAGTCACTGAAGAAAAGGGTTATTATATCCACTAAACCGCCAAAGGAGTACCTTCAGGCAAAAAAAATAACAGAGAAGGAAGTTGATTCACAGAGAGGGAAGGCAGGAGATGAAGAGGCTTGGGGAAAAGAAGTGCCAGACCTGAGAGAAGATATTTTAAATGACGACAAGGTTGGAATTCTTGTGTATGAAAGATGGTTTAATTTTCATTTTCTTGGATCTTTATTTTGATTGTTGCTGTGTCACTTTTTCTGTATAGGATGATGATGGTGATGAAGAGGATGAGGTTGATGATGACGAGGATGATGGTGTAGGTGGAGATAAGCCACAGAAAAAAGCAGCTCCAGAGTACAAGCGGCTGATCGCTATTCATGCTGGAAAGCCTAAAGGGGGATTAGATGATTGTTTGAAGGTCGATCCCGACAAAGTTAGACGTCTGAGCTTAAGTGAGCAACAGCTTGAGAAAGCTGTTGTCACACATGCAAAAGAAATTGTCAGGTATTATTTTGTACTTTAGACAGTGGATTTTGTGTTGGGCCCGACATTTGCTGTACAAGATTGACGAATAAATCTTGCATGGTGTTAGAATGTAGAATGGCTAGTTACCAATCATGCAGAACTTTTCACACTTGACATAATATGCTTACAAGTGCTCAGCTTTAAACATGTTAATGTCATGAACTATGAAAGTGGAAGCACACTGTGCCAAGTGATAAATGCGCAAAATGATTGATCAATATTTGAAAACTTAATTATCACTCAGACAATTTGGTATTGTTATGTACTGGATTGGTGAAGTACTCGAAAAAAATGACGACCCTTGGTCTTTGTCAGAAAGGTCCCTATTGGCATACGTCATGACAGGTTTTGCTGCCATTAATCTTGTTTTGCCATATATCCTTTTTCCCTCCAAACTTCCGTGCAACGCTGTAACAAGATGCTGTTTGTTGAAACCGAAGCATCGGTTGTCATAAGATATCAACTTACTGTGAGATGTTTCTCCATCAATTTCATGAATCAAGCATCGCTTCATGTGCCTGATGAATGGCCCACTGCAGGTTCACCCAACGGAATGTGCTGAGAATTTATCCAAAAGGCACACGTATCACTTCTTCAAATTACAACCCACTTATTGGGTGGTCACATGGAGCTCAGATGGTTGCATTTAATATGCAGGTAGTATTTTTGTCTGTCAATCTTCAGATGTTTTCTGTTTACTTATAAAAAAAAATATCACGCTTCACTCCTGTAAAGTCCTAGTAGAAGCGGTGAAATCATTTAGAGTTGGACAAAGTACTATGTTCCCCGATCAGGGTTCCTCCTGCCCAAATGTTTGATGAGGAAATGCTCATAAATTCTTGTATGACAATTATTCGAGAGTTAGTAAGTTGTGCTTTGCACATAGTTTGGAGAAGGAGAAGTATTTGGACATGCCGTCATTGTGGAAGCAAGATAGATACTAAGAAAGCTGGTTATACAAGGCTTATTTACATCGTTTATAATTTGCAACTTATATCTAAGAGGATTTAGATAGGCCAATTTGATGCTCTGTAAACTTGATGCAGGGATATGGAAGATCACTTTGGTTGATGCAAGGGATGTTCAGAGCCAATGGTGGATGCGGCTATATTAAAAAACCAGATTTTTTGCTGAAGTCTGGTCCACTGAATGACCTTTTTGATCCAAAAGCTCCCTTACCCGTGAAAACAAAATTGAAGGTCAGATCCTTTTTATTTTTGGCCTCTGCTATCACTTGCAACCAATCTGTTCAGGCTCATTCTCTCAGTGTGATTCTATTGATGGTTTACCGTACGTTCAATTTTTTTTTCTTCTCTAGGTGACTGTATATATGGGTGAGGGCTGGCATCATGAGTTCGATTCCACCCATTTCGATTTATATTCCCCTCCGGATTTTTATGCTAGGGTAAGTTAAGAGGGTCTTCATTACTCTTTTGTTGGTAAAAGTGCTACAAAAACTCAACCGGGACAAATGGTGCATGCTCCAACCTTCATTTCTGTTATTTACCAATTGATCCGTGTATAGATAGTGTGGTTAAGAAACAGAAAATCCTATTTGCAGGTTGGAATTGCTGGAGTTCGTGCTGATAGAGTAATGAAGAAGACAAAGACGCTTGAAGATAACTGGATCCCTGTTTGGAATGAGTATTTCGTGTTCCCGCTTACTGTCCCGGAACTGGCTTTACTCAGGATTGAAGTTCACGAGTACGACATGTCCGAGAAGGATGACTTTGGAGGTCAAACATGCCTGCCCGTCTCAGAACTAAGGAGCGGCATAAGAATGGTATCGCTCCATGATCTTAAAGGAGAGAAGTACAAATTTGTAAAGCTGCTCATGCGCTTTGAGTTTCTTGATCCATCGACTGAGGAATGATGAGGGCGCCATGACTTTTGTGTAAAGCATCACTATCAGCGTGTTAGTATTCTTGTGTGAGATTGTATGTAGTCTGGTCATGCTTCCTTGGGGAATCCGAGTTGTAAGATGTGTTCAGAAGCCACAAACTATCTGTTGATATATATAAATTTTTGACTTTGCATTATGGTTAAGCTCTTATACCTGTCCTCTTCCCCTCTTCGATGGTGCCATTAGGACTTCTGTACTGCAAGAACTCAAGTCATTTTATTGGTATATTTGTAACTCGCGGTTTCTAGTTATAGATACTGCGATGAACCAGCAAAGCAAGTATCGGTAAAATTTGGTCTATGCTATTTCTATTTTGCAGGTCATGTCTTATCGGTGCACACTGATCTCAGGGTCAAATGCCGTCAATACAATCATGTAACGCATCCAAAGATCGCAGGCTTTCTCTGATCTAAGAACATTCAAGAAAGTGGATCTTCATCAAAGTTAAGACAGCTGAGGAAGACTAACCTTTCGGCCCTATCTGCCTTTCGAATTACTCCATCGTGGTTTCGATGAAAAGGCCAGGTCGCAATTCATGTCTGATAGGCCTTCTTCCTTAACTGTTGCTGGGTCACCATGCTGCAACAAGAAGCAAAAAGCCATGCACATGATTGATGTGTTGCTGCAGGATGCAGCATCCACATCCTTTACTAGTTCTGGAGCCTCGAGTGTTACTGTCTGCAGAAAGCCAACTGGAGTTCTTGCCAGTAATGTCCCTGTATTGAATTTGAGACGTTTGACTAGGAAAACAGGACCATGAAAGGGGGAATCTTTTTCTCTCACGACACCAGTGAGGATTTTCCGATCACCCTGACCCGATGCAATGAACTACGCGTCCACGTGGGTTGTTGAGCTTGTCTTTGTCATTGGGCCTCTGCAATAGGTTATGAACAAACACATGAATGATACTCTAAAGTGCTTTGGACCAGTATTTGCTAGCAGTTCTTGGGATTGAATGAAAATTATTTAATGACACATACATTTGTAGTAATCTTTCTACATAAAAAAACCTATTACCACAGAGAAAATCATTAATTATTTATGGGTTTGAACTTACATTTATTGTGCACTTAATCGAGTAGCTCACGAATACTTTGATACAACCATATATATGACTTTTCATTAATTTGGATCTAGTCGCTCTTGAATAATGTCAACTTTATCTATAAATCAATCATAGACAGTCTTCCGTATCCCAGGTCCAGAGTCTTGCTAGATTCCTTTGATTACAAATGTATATTTTCTTTCTCTGTCCTCACCTAATATCTGGGTTTTATTGTCAAATGGCAGGGGAATATATTTTTGTTTTTCCTTATAAATTATAATGTCTCATTTCAAAATTTATTCGATTTTCGATTTACCGCATTGAAGTTTGAAGCCCCTTTCTGGTCCTGGACGGCTCACCGGAGCCCGAGACGGCCCCCTCAAAATTTGAAAATTCAAAAAGGAAAAAGGGGCCAGAGGACCCGACAGGGGCATCCTCGTAATTGCGGCCCCTCCAAAAGGCCACCACGGAGACCAGACGACGGCGTAAGCTTCAAGTGAGCGTCGGGGCAGGGCGGGGGTCGCGATCCCCTGCGCCCGCCGCCAGAACAAGAGATCCGATCTCAACCGTCCGATTCCCTCCAAATACCGACGCCCGGGGTCGGTCTCCCCGATCGACGGCGCGGATCGTTTTGTCCGTGGGACCCGACGCGACCGGGATGAACTCGAGGCGCGATGTGATTGTCGCGTCGCAGAAGAAACCCGACAACCCGTTTCCAACTTTACCCCTCCGACGATCACCTAATTACGTTGACCGCCACTTCTCCTCGCTTTCTCCCCTCCTCCCCCGTTGCGATCTCCATATTTTTCTGATCCGTGCTCCTTCCCCCCTCTCTCTCTCTCTCTCTCTAGATTCTATCCTCCGCCTTTCTCTCTCTAGGTCGGAGCTCCGCTCGGCGGGAATGGCGCGTCGACCGAACTGAGCTCGAACCTCTCCGCGTTCCTCGCGGTCCGTCCGCTCGCTAGGGTCTTCCAGCTCGTCAGGGCTCGCTCCGAGCTCGGGAGGGGACGTTCTCGATTTGAGCCGGTGAGAGAGAGGAAAAGCGTTCGCGAAGTGCCCCGCCGCTGTCCGCCGGCTCGCCGCCGGAGTATCGGCGGCATCCGAGTTCGGTCGCAGATCTACAGTCGGTGGTGCTGTCGTCGTCGTCGTGGCCTGTCGACTTTCTGGAGACGTCGGGGTCACGTGTTTGGTGGAGAAATTATTGATAATGGTTGGAGGCGTGGGGGCGAAGCTAAATTAGATTCTTGTCTATCGATAGGACTGGGAAGTCAAGCTTAGTTTTTTTTTTTTTTTTTTTTTTTTTTTTTTATCCTTTTTCTGAGGTTTGTTCGTTTGGCTTCGAGTCGGGAATTTTTTTTTTTTTTTTTTTTTTTTTTTGGTTGATTTTGTTGTGGAGGCTGGATTTTGACGATGAATCGTAGCTTTAGGGCTCAGGAGTCGCAAATGCTGGGGCACCGGCAGCAGCAGATGATGAGGGAGAAGGAGGAGGATCTCGCGTTGTTCCTCGAGATGCGAAAGCGCGAGAAGGAGCGCAACGATCTCCTCCTCAACAATGCCGAAGAATTCGATGCTCCGTTCGGTAAGATTTTTTTTTTTGTTTCCCCCGAAGGGCCGAGATGGAGTTACTGGAGTCGGTGTTGGTAATGCAATGTAAAGCTGTGTTGGTTCTTGGAGTGTTTAGTGTTGGTAATGCAATGTTTGCTGTGTGTTGGTATCTTTTCATTTGGTTAGATGTTTATCTCGAATTCTCAATTAAGGATTGAACTTGCAGGATCGAAGCCTGGTACTTCTCCCATATTCAACATTGCCCCTTCGGCGGCTCCGCGTAAAACTGCAACTGATGACTTTCTTAACTCTGACAGTGATAAAAATGATTATGATTGGTAAGCGGGCGATACCCTTCGCTTCCATTTTCATTTGCTTCACAACACGACAGAAGATATATGCTACTGTTGATAAATTTTGACATTCTGTTGAGGCCCTTTTTAGCTCCGCTGAATTCTCTTTCTATAGAATGATTAACTCCTTTTTTAACCTATTTGATTGATTTCAACTGCACTAAAAATTCTCAATGCATGTCCATCTTCTCAGTCCACATTTACTTTGGTAATAGATAAACCAAAAGATGCTATAAGCTTCTCATAGTCACTTTGGCGGAGTGACTGAGAATTATGCTTTAGTGAGTGGAGAACTGTCAAGTTTGCATTGGTATACATGAGTACCTCCTCATGACTTTCTCAGAAAATGACTCGTTAATATGAAAGGGTAAGAAGTTTTCAAAGCAATTGTTGAATGGGGATCCTTTTCTTAAGTTAGAGGAAATATGTTATGGCAGTGTTGGGGATTCTTGGAGCTCTACGGTGACCTTTTCAGTGATTACGGATTAGAGGAAAGGTTTGGTTTTAAAAGATATTTGATAGGTGCTGAATGAAGCAACTTCAACTTTAGACTCTGGAATTGGGGGAAAAAGATCAAATCCGGGACAATTATTTAGACTTCTCGCTCTTATCTCACATGCTTTCATGATTTGCATATTAGAACCTTGCTCACTTCATACTGAATACCACACATTTTAGTGAATTGTTCTTGAGCATGCTTTGAAATTGTTTGAGACATTTTCAGTTTTGATAGGTAGTTGGAAAGTAGATCTCATAGTTTGATTTCTTTTTCCTTTAATCAAATGGTGTTTCCTCAATGTTATCCCATTTTTAACACAAGTATATCATAGTATAAGAATGGCCATTTTGCATAGTTATTGTAATCTTTTCCACAAATCTATGTATCGATTTCGTTCAAAACACCTGAATTTCGGGATTTTTATACTCCAATATGTGGCCAATAAGAAAGCATCTTGGAGCTATTTAGGATGGCTTTCAATTGGCTGGTGGAATTGCTTTGTCCTTGGCTTTTCTTGTGAAAGATTAAATGATGCGAAACTTGTATGTCATGATATGCCTACACTTTTTTCTTATTTGGAGTCCCGGAAAGAAATATTTTGCTGGCTTTTGACAACACACATTTTAAAACATCTAATAGGTAAAGTAAAAATTACAATTTACAGTTGAAAGTTAACAAGAGGGCAAGATCTTTGATGTTCATTAGCCAGTGAAAAAGATACAATCTGCTTGTTTATTAGAATAATCATTCATTACTCTGATTCCTTGAATGTGGTTCTAATTTTATTGAGAATGTAATGTTTCGTGAAATGTTGAGGCATTAGGTTTTGCTTCTAAGATTTTTATTTGTTTTCTCTGTATCATTTCTAGGCTTCTGACACCACCTGGTACGCCTCTTTTCCCTTCTCTGGAGATGGAATCACAAAAGACTGTTATGAGTCAGCTTGGTACTCCAAAAGCTCGCCCCACAGTGCTTAAATCACGAGTAAGAGCATTTCTTGTTGTTGCATCTGAGATAGTACTCGCTTGCATGGTAAATTTCTGTCATATTAGGCTGCACTTGCTTGGTGCTTAATACCAAAAGAAAATTTGGGACTGTAAGAATGACCGGCTTGTGTTAATTTCATTCAATGCAAATCTGCCTGCATATTATGAAGTCCCAATACTGTCTCTCTTAACAACCAGTGGCCCTGAAGCATTTTGCCTTTCGCGTCTAATGATTGATGGTGATGCCTTTTGGACTTAGTTATACATATTTGTCATGTTTGAATATTGAGTTTTTGTATTGTGAATAATTCTTTGATATTTTTGCTTGTATGCATAGTGCAATTGTATTCTCTAGTTTCTTTTACAGCATATTGCATAGATGGAACTGCTAAAGGTATTAGCTTAGGGATGTTCTTAGTTGGTTGTAGATTTCCATTGTGTGTGGGGTACATCCATGCTCTTAGATTTTCACCTTTCCTTACCACAAGATATGTTTCTTAGATTGTCTGCTAATTGCTACTTAATTAGAAGAAATTCTATTCTTATTCTTTTCCTTCTTGAGGGTTAAAAACTGTGCTTGGATTGCTTATTTGGTCATTTGGCCATTTCTTTAGTTGGCGAATTCCATGGTGGAGCCACCTGCAAGAACCAATGTGACATCTAGACAACAAGCTTCCTCTCCTGGGTCAACTGCTTCGGGGGCAGGAATTCGCCGGCCCTCATCTTCAGGGGGTCCGGGATCGAGACCGGCAACACCAACTAGTCGGCCT
This sequence comes from Eucalyptus curtisii, assembly GCA_017140595.1. Taxonomy (NCBI): domain Eukaryota; kingdom Viridiplantae; phylum Streptophyta; class Magnoliopsida; order Myrtales; family Myrtaceae; genus Eucalyptus; species Eucalyptus curtisii. The sequence continues at coordinate 37,792,002 of CM029500.1, read as the reverse complement.
ACGCTTACAATGTCCTCTAGAGCCTCAAGACCTTCAACGCCAACCTCTCGCCCAACCTTGTCGTCAAGTAAATCAACAGTGCCTGCCAAGTCCTCTGTTGCTGCTACTAGGCCTGCAGGTACTTTGACCAAGCCTGCAGTTTCAGCTGCAAAGCAATCAGCTCCTGCCAGATCATCGACTCCATCAAGGTCAACAGCGAGATCTTCAACACCAACCGCCCGTCCCACTGTTAACCCACCAAAACTGGCATCAAGGGCAGCAACACCAACTCGCCGACCATCCACAGCATCAACTGGTTCCACTGTCTCTGCACCTCCTGCAAAAGCCGTGTCCTCTACTATTGCAAAATCTGCTTCAACAATGTCAAGAAATCCAGTGCCTTCACGTGGAACTTCCCCTACAACGAAATCGAGACCATGGAAACCTTCAGAGATGCCGGGTTTCTCTCTTGATGCTCCTCCAAACTTGCGAACAACTCTCCCTGAAAGGCCGCTTTCAGCTACTAGGGGTAGGCCTGGGGCACCCAGTTCTCGATCGTCTTCTATTGAGCCTGGTTCAACTACAAGACCAAGAAGACAATCATGCTCACCATCGAGAGGGCGCCCTGCCAATGGTGTCCTTCATACAAGTGGAGGCTCTGTTCCTGCAGTGAGTCGTGGGCATCCTAAAATAAATGACAATGTGAGCCCTGTATTAATTGGAACGAAAATGGTGGAAAGGGTAATGAACATGCGGAAACTAGCACCACCAAAGCAAGATGATAAACATTCTCCTCACAGTAACATGTCTGGGAGGTCGGCTTCTTCACCAGATAGCTCAGGCTTTGGCCGAACACTATCCAAGAAATCCTTGGATATGGCTATAAGGCATATGGTATGTTCCTTTTTCTTCTTTTGCGTAAAACTGTTAACTAGTTTATTGCTTATACTGCTTGACATGGTTACTCTTTTCAGGCTTGAAGATCATTTCTCTCTTTCCATATCTAATGTTTGACTACTCAGGGCAATGTTTAAATTAAATTGATGTTATTTTGTGATGTGATTGTACTTAAACTCAATCCAGGACATAAGGCGGAGCATTCCCGGGAATTTGCGACCATTGATGACAAATATACCTGCTTCATCCATGTATAGCGTGAGATCTGGGCCTACAAGAAGTAGGACAGTTAGCGTGTCAGACTCTCCACTTGCGACAAGCAGCAATGCCAGCTCTGAAGTGAGTGTGAATAACAACGGTCTGTGCGTGGAGGGGAACGGACTGGATGATGATATTACCAGTGATCGGGATGGTCATTCGCCTATGCGTGGCAGGCGATTGTAGGTAGGTGCAGTGATGAATTGGAGTCATCCATTGTTTTGAATCGGGATCTGCAGGATTGATGAAGAGAAATGTTCCTGGAAAGCACTTAGGGGCTTCACGTTGATGGTATAAATTGTACGAGTTGGCTAGGAAGGCTGGCTGTTGAGGGCCTCTTTTGAGGTCCGTGTATTAGTTAATGTCGGCGAATCTAGCTAAACTCTCCTTATTTTTTATGAACGGGAGTTATGGTGAACAAGCTTTAGAAAGTTGTACCCATCTTGTCGACTTGTTCCTTATTCTCGTGCTCATGTAGTTTCCATTGTTTAGAGCACGTTTTGACATCTACTCACTACTTAGCGCGATGTAAGCTTAGAGAATCTTGATTATGTAAATCGCAAATGGTCTCCTCAATCGGGCCTTCTCATCTATTCACTTTTATTTTCGTCTTCTTCAAGCCAGAGTTTATTGGTTGGTGGAAGAAGGTAGAGCGAGAGAAAATGCTTCGTTTTCTCCTTTCTGTTGCATTACAAAAGCTAGTTTGTGGATGAATATTATTCCTAAATCCTTAATATCGCTAGAGATGCGTCAATATTATATTTTGCCCTCGGAAGAATTAATGACGACCAATTCGAACGGGCGGTTGTGGATATCCTTCATGAACATCCGGTGCCTACGTGGAGAACTAGAACGAATTTGAGATGGTGCTGGTGGTCCAGTCTCGCCGCGTCGTTTTCCTGCAAGGAAGAATGGGAGGGACACTATTGGGGCATCGACTGGGTCCTAACCAAGACATGGAAGTCAGGAGTTGAGGCGGAGCACGTCAAATTGAATCGTCAGGGTGCAAAACACGTGGTATTGAAGATATTGTTTGAATCGGCCGAAACGATTGTCCTTGAGTACTTTAGATTCATGTCAGTTTTCTTTATTTAAGTCAAATAAACTACACGCGAAGGACGGTAGGAGGAAATATCTGCCTATTAGACTGCAAAGAGACAAAGCTTGTTGGGAACTGAACGTGGTCTACTAGGCATATTGTGGAATAAAAATTTATGGGCTCTGTTTGGTTTAAGAGAAGTTGTCGATTTTTCATTCTCAATTTCCAAAATCTTGGTGCTTGGCAAAAATTCTCAGAAATTACTTCCAAAAGGAAACACAGGGCAGTTGGAGATGACTCAAGTCAATCTGCCACTGATGACTCAAGTCAATCTGCCACTAATCTGTCTATTTTATAGAAATCATGGCACGCTCTTTTCCTATTAATTCTCATTTGCTTGTTGTGGAAAGTCCATTTCAGCCGATGTCTGTCTTCATTAATTTTTTATTTTAATTCTGCTGTAGAGAGACCGCTAGGAGGAATGTCACATCTTTCTTGTTTTTTAGCAGCCAACTTGTTCACTCACTTATGCCAAGTTGATGCAGATAAATGACTCGTGTGAGACCAAGGCTCTCTCCTAAATCCTAAGTAGCATCGACACGCGACATGATAGGACACGACACGTCGATACGATATTTCTAAAAAATAGAAAATTCTGATACGTTGCGACACGTTGTATATTAAATGAATATTTTTATTTTGATTAATTTGATTCAAATTCATAAATAAATAATTAATTAAAAAAAGAGCCTATAATGAATTTACACTAATAATATTAATAAATCAATTCATTAGAAATTCGAAAGATATATTCATAGTTAATGCGAAACGTGTTTTTAACTTTAACAAAAGTTATTGATGAAACTAATGACTAATAAGAAATTAGAATAAATTTATTTAAATAAATCCATGATTTTCTACAATGCCCAAAATTTATCATTATTCAAAATTCAGTACTTTTATTTTTCGAAATTATTTTTTAATCTCATTTATTTAATTTTCCGATTAAAAAGAAATTTCCAGAGGTCCACCCCCTTTTTTCCCTCGTCCATTTCCCTCCACCCCAAATTTATTTATTTATTTTTTCCCTACCCCACCACCTGACAGGCTGTCACTTCCCCTCCCCCCAAACTCAAAAGTCACAGCATCAGTCCCCCTTTTTATTACTTTTTAGTTCACTTATCAAAAACCCTAGCCACCCTCCTTTTCCTCCTCCTTCTCGCCGCTTGCCGCACGACCCCCTTCCTCTCCTCTTCCTCTCGATCCTTCTCCTCCTCCTGCTCCTCGCCGCACGACCACCTTCCTCTTCGCACGACCCCCTTCCTCTCCTCTTCCTCTTGATCCTTCTCCTCCTCGTCGCCGATCCATCACAATAGTGGCGGCCTCGCCTCAGTTTCTGCTCTCTTTGTCGTCCCTCGCCGTCGTGGTGGTCCGTTGCGTGGCTTCGTCTCGCCAGCAGGAGTTTGCTTTCTCTCTCTTTTTTCTCTCTGTTCGGCTCTTTCTGTGGCCGTCTCTCACTATCGCTCGCGGCCTCGTCTCTACTCCCTCGCCCTCCCTTGCCTCCACCCTCCATCGTCTTCCGGACACGCGTGTCGAAACGTGTCGAGAAAAGTTGACCACGTGTCGGAAAATCGGACATGCGTTGATCGCGTGTCCGATCGTGTCCGTGCATGAAGCACGGGCAACGTGTCCGTGCTTCATAGCCTAAATCCTCCTCCACTATAAATCTCCTCTCAACGTGGTGGCTAAACCATAGCTAAATTACACATCCCATCTCTCATTTCTTCTTAATCTCCCACCACATCACTTCAGTCCACTTCTGCTTTGAGTTATGCAAATCTTGGGCTTTACTTCTGCAAACTTACAATTTCGTTGCTTCATTTTTGCAATTGCTATTGTATCGTGCTTTGTACAAGTACCCTTAGCATCAAATGAAATTGACAAATCCGCATTGCTTGCATTCAAGGCTGGAATAACTAATGACCCTCTCAGGGTGTTAGATTCCTGGAACAATACGGTCAACCTTTGCCAATGGTATGGCGTTACATGCAGTTGCCGGCATCCCAACAGAGTCACCGTGTTGGCACTGTATTCCCAAAAACTCTCAGGGTCTATCTCCCCTCACATCGGGAACCTTAGCTTCTTAAGGGAATTGAGTCTCTATAATAATAGCTTTTACCATGAAATCCCTCCGCAAATCGGGCGATTGCACCGGTTACGTATCTTGTCGCTAATCAATAATTCTCTCACAGGCAAAATCCCCAAGAACACATCAGGTTGCCTTGACCTTTTTAGCATCGGATTGTCTGCAAACCAACTGAGTGGAGAGATAGGTTCTTTGACGAAGCTTCGGTTTCTTCGTGTAGTAGTAAATTATCTAACAGGAAGTATCCCTTCTTCAATTGGCAACTTATCATCATTGGAGGAGGTTTATCTTTTGACGAATTACTTAAGCGGGAGTCTTCCTCGAGCTCTAGGCCAACTGACCAAACTAACAGTGCTTAATTTGTTACAAAACAGGTTGTCTGGTATGGTTCCACCTTCCCTCTTCAATTTATCTTCATCGGAAATATTTGAGGTAGGATATAATCAGATAGATGGAAGTCTTCCCACTACAATAGGCTTTAGTCTCCCCAACTTACAACATTTCAGCATTGCCTCAAACCAATTTTTTGGCTCAATCCCCCTGTGGATACCTAATAATGCTACAAAGCTAAGGGTACTTCAACTTGCAAGCAACAAATTCTCAGGGGAAGTGCCATCTTTTGAAAGTTTGCATAACTTTCAAATTTTGAACATTCAACTTAATCACCTCGGAAGTGGGGTATTTGGTGACTTGAAATTCCTTTGCTCATTAACCAATATCACTAGCTTACTTGTCTTAAGTGTTGCTGGTAATAGATTCGGTGGGCAATTGCCGAGATGCATTGGTAATTTCTCCATTGCTATCACACAATTAGCTTTTGGAAATAATCTTATCATTGGTGAGATTCCTAGAGAAATAAGCAATCTTGTGAACTTGGAGATCTTGGGGATGGACCACAACAGTTTTTCAGGTGCTATCCCGATTGATATGGAAAATCTTCAAAATCTGGCAATTCTGAGTCTCTCCAATAACAATCTATCAAGGGTAATTCCATCCTCTTTGCAGAAGATGAAGCGATTGATTAAATTAGAACTTTTCGGGAATCAGTTTCACGGACACATACCTTCACATCTAGATAACTGTAGTCTAACGGAGCTTGATCTTTCTAACAACAATCTCAATGGTTCCATATTCCCGGCAGTTAAAACTCTCATTTATTTATACTTGTCTAACAACCACTTGAGTGGGGCCCTTCCGGCGGAAGTGGGGCAAATTGACCATTTAGATACTTTGGACATCTCAGGCAATATGTTCAATGGTGAAATTCCAAGCACTCTAGGCGATTGTAATGCATTGGTAGTATTAGTAATGAAGGATAACCACTTCCAGGATCCATTCCTCAACCAATTAGCTCATTAAGAAGTATTGAGGAATTGGATCTTTTGAATAACAATCTCTCGGGTGAGATTCCGAAGTTCTTAGCGGCATTCAATTTCTTGGAATTTCTGAATTTATCCTATAACAATTTTGAAGGCATGTTACCAACTGAAGGAATCTTCAAGAATGCGAGTGCCATTTTTATTTTTGGAAACAAGATATGTGGAGGAATCCCAGAATTTCGGCTACCTAAATGCGTCTCTAGACACTCCAAGAGCAAAGGAGTAGTTCATAAATTGAAACTCTTGCTCTCTATTATTTTTGGGCTTCTTGGGGTGGTTCTTGTTCTCATTTTTGTGTATGTATGTTGGCTGAAGAAGAAGAAAGCACAAAAACCAACTTCAAGTTCCATAGCTGAGAGCTGACCAAACTTATCTTATGGAACTCTTCTCAAAGCAACTAATGGTTTTTCTTCAACTAATTTGATCGGTGTTGGTAGTTTTGGATCTGTTTATAGGGGAATACTCCAGGAGAATGGGATTAATGTTGCCGTGAAGGTGCTTAATTTAAAGTGCCATGGCGCTCTCAAGAGCTTCAAAGCCGAGTGTGAGGCCCTAATGTGTATCAAACACCGAAATCTTTTGAAGATACTAACATTATGCTCAGGTATTGATTATAACGGAATAACTTTAAGGCTTTAGTCTATGAGTTCATGGTCAATGGTAGCCTCAAAGAGTGGTTGCACCCATGTCCAATACCAGCTGATGTGGATGGGCCCTCAAAAATTTTGAATCTCATTCAAAGGATAAAGATTACCATCGACGTTGCTTTTGCATTGGATTATCTTCATAACCAATGCCACAACACCATAGTTCATTGTGATTTAAAGCCAAACAATGTCCTTTTAGATGCAGAGATGGTTGGACATGTTGGTGACTTTGGATTGGCAAAGTTCGTCCTCGAATCTACTTCTTACACAAACACAAATATAAGCTCAGTTGGTTTGAGAGGAACAATTGGTTATATTGCTCCAGGTATGTCCCCTTGTGTCCCTAACTCCCTCAAATGAAGAATTTGTTTATCACAAAATTGCTGATGCATCTTTTCACAAAACTTTGGATTTCAAAATGAGATTGTGTACATGCTATTTTCTCATAACTCAACCATTTGTTGTTCTTGATAAGTGCAGAATATGGAATGGGAAGCGGGGTTCTATTGAAGGGGATGTCTATAGTTATAGCATCCTCGTGCTAGAGATGTTCACAGGAATTAGTCCAACAACTGAGATATTCAATGAAAATTCGAACCTTCATAATTTTGTCGAGGAAGCTTTGCCTAAACGAGTCCTAGAGATTACCGATCCCATTCTAGTTCAAGAAGTAGAGAGCAATGCAGGCCAAAGCAGAAAGAGTACAATCCAAAATTGTCTGCTAATGATCTACAAAATTGGGATCGCCTGCTCAGTTGGAGTCCCAAGAGAGCGAATGAGCATCACAGATGTAACAGCTCAACTATGTTCGATTAGGGACAGACTTTACGCAGCTGGCTTGTGAGGAATTGAGGATAGGGATATACTAAAGCAGTAAGTTTTTCTAGTACATCCTGCAAATCATGCCAAACCGAACCACTTATGCATTGACAAGCACCTGAATTTACGCATTTTTTTTTCATATCTAGATAAACTCAATTGTCTGGTAATGCGAAGATGGAGCCATGGAAGTAATAAAATCATCATGCAGAACCAAAGTGGCTTGGAAAAATAGTGAAGTCATCCGATGAACCAAAGTGGCTTGGAATCACTATGGCATATGGGAACCTTTAGTTGACTCGAATTCAATGATAATGTCTTCGTCCTCCGGACGCTAGGGAGACGTGGCAGAAGGTCTACATCTCTGATGCAAACGTGGGACAACTGCTTCTTTAATGTGTTGTGAGGTTGGTGAATCGAGTTCTGATGTAGACTATGAATAGTTTAGACCGTGAAGAACAAAGCTGTGTTGGGAATGATGCTGTCATCCATACAGCTGTACTTTATATCCGGATTATTGAAAAGAAAAGGCTTACAGGCAAGCCAGCATATCTCTTAAAGTTGTCTGAACGATACATTTATCCTTTTCTATCTTTTATGCTAGTTAAATAGTTCAATTATCTATTAATATGAGTAGACATTATGCTGACACATCCCGCGCGATGTATGTCTAGGAAAAAAGACTACTACGTGAGTTTTTCTGGATACTTTCATGTACGATGCAAACGCGAGTCCTACATTACCTAAATCCTCCACTTGGGAGAGCAAATTATGTTATTGCATCATCTCACCAAGCGGGAATGACTTTCATTGGCAGAAATCTAGTTTTAAGTGAAACATGCATCGCCAACACTCATTAATAGGAATTTCAGATGTCTAAACTTGGAAGTAAAGGTAATGGTCATTATCAAATTTATGATGAAGACCAAATCATGATAATCAAGTTCATCAAATGGATTAAATGAAAAAATTTTCTCTCATTAATAGGAATTTCAAGAGATTTTAGTCCACTGCAGGGACAAAATAGAAAAGCCGACTGATCGGATAGTATTCCTCACTCTGCCTTAGAAAAGAATAGGAAGATGGCCATTATATCCATATGGTCATTGGCCATAGTTTTTTCTTCCATTTAAATTTTTGGGAATCTTCATCTTAGAAAGCGGAGAGGTCATTAGCTATGCATCTTGCAGAATTCAAAAAGAACTGTAGCAACTTCAGACAGTGTAAGCTTAGACATCTGAAGTTCCGAGTTTCTATCTTTGAAAATTTTTTGTGTACAACCCAAGTTTCGGACTTATTGGCTATGCACTTCACTATAAATTCTAAAAATTTCCCCTTTATTTTCTACTTGCACTGGAGAATCATTGGTACATCACCTGTAAAAAGATGGCGAATCCCTTGTGCGGGAATCATGCAACTGCATAATTACCTCTCTGTTCTTAGAAAGCCTCTTCCGTGGGTACATTTATCTTATTTCTCGTTTTCTCCTATTCTGGTTTTTTCTTGCCCAAACCTTTTTCTAGAGAGGAGGTCGTGAATAATATAACCGGTGAGATCCCAAGAGTAATTGAGAATCTCGTGAACTTAGAAAAGTTGTATGAGGATGGCAACAATCTTTCATGTACAATCCATTTGACTTGAAAAATATTCCAAATCTTATGTATGTCTCTCGATCAACAATCTCTCCGGGGTAGCTGCATTTTTATGCAAAAATCTAATCAAATTGATTTATCTGTATCTTGATGGGAATAACTCTCAAGGGCGCATTCCTCCACATCTAGATAAGTGCTTGCTCAAATAATTAATTTAGAGCAATGTGAGAAACAAAATTGATTTACAAAGTTGGTGTACTTGTCCGTATGGCGAACTTCTGTTATCGTTTATATTTGGCTCACTAGTTTAAATGCCTAATGCACTTAATAAACCAATTTTATGAACTTACACTACTGTTTCTAGCATCATTCATCAATGTATAAGGACAAACTAGTTTTTGTTCCTGTTAGCTACTAAGTCCAAAGGAAAACGGAGCATGAAGAAGACCGTTGTTGCTGTGAATGACCAATAGAGGGGGTCGGAAAGTCAGTCGAGGCCATTCAAAGTCAACGATAAGGTGTTCGCCCTTAGTTGTCTGAGAGTGTCCTCTGGATAATGAAATAAGCGCGTTCTCATCAACATCAATCCTCTCTGGAAGTGAAAGTTGGACCCCAGAAACAAGTTGCAAATGCAGATGATAGGCACTGTCAACTTCAGCAGCATCTCTTTCAAACGAAATTTCCTCCGCCAACTCCAAAACAATAGCATCAACCTTTTGATGTTCCAGTCCGCTAAACAAGGTCCTCTCGACTCTGCGATCGACAGCCATGAAAGTTGTTTTGATATCTGGGAAGCTTCTTGTCGCGACCTAATTTTCGGGTGCACCACCTAAAACTAGGTTAATGGACTACTAAGTCTTTAAAACATTCCTCGCTCTCCCAAGCCCCATACCAAATCGCGACTTAAAGTTTTAACATGCAAAAGATTATTATCTAGGAGTCGCCACTAATCAGTTTTTGGTAGGTCGATTAGACACCTAAGTAAAATAATGGGAGAATTATTTTACTCCTACGAATCGGAGATTAAGGGTACGGGGACTTGGTTATATTAGATTTCTCTAATGCCCTTTCGGTACCATTCTCTTTTATTTTGAAAAATATTTGGCAAGCAGCTTGAATTGATTTTAAATTATCTCCCTAACATGTGAGGTTATCATGCGGGTGTGCAAACCACCAATTTAACACCCAGATAAAATAGTAAATAAATTGCAGGACTTACCTCATGGCAACGAAAGCATCTATGATATTAGATCGTAATTCACATCAACAACCCTAGATATGATTTCTAATTAACACGCAATTTTTTCTTCTTTTTTGTTTGGTTTCACTTATTTAATGAGAATCATGCCTTATGCAATGCATGCTACTAATTTAACATGAAATGATATGACATGGCAACATGACCTAGCTATATGACGTAAATAAAATGCAATCTCTCCTAATGAATGAAATTGATTTATTCTAAGGCAATTTTTGGTATTTTCCATGAAATTCGAAATTAGATTAAATGTGAAAATTATCTAACTAAATTAAGATTCTGTTCAATTTGTATTAGGACTTAGGTTGAGCCAAATCCTAATTAAAACCAAAATATTATCTTAACTTAGCAATCTCTAACCTAAGATGCAGTCTATCTAAATCAATCTAAATTTAAAATGAAATATGCAATTTTATCCTAATATGCAATGACGTACAAAGAATATCCTAATTCTACATGACATATGCATGATGATTTTTTTGTATTTTTTATGAAAATTCGTAATTAAAATTGCTAAAAATAAAAATCTAACTAAAGTGAGATATTATCTATTTTGAGTTAGGAAATAGACCAATCTAAATCCTATCTTAACCTAGAAATTTATCTCGACGTGCAATTTAACTCAAAGATTTTATCTAACCTAGATAACATCTAAACATGCACTCTAATGTAATTAGAAAAGAATCTAACTATTCTATCATGCAATTCTATCTAGGAAATCAAACCTAATCTACATGGGATGCAAATACAATCTTTTTTGTATTTTCAAGATGAAATAGGACAATTAAAATATAAACATCAAGCCATCCATAGTCATAAAAAATGCTGTCCACCGTTCAAATTGAAATTCAAACTTGATTATTTCGCTATTAAAATCGATAAATTGATCTTAAGCCTTAAAAATCAAAATATCAATTTTATTCCCGCGTGATTAATTATTTCATCTAAAGCCTTATAGATGAAATAAAAAATTAAGTGCGGTTGCGAATCAAGAAATAAATCCCAATTGGGAGATATGTCTATCACTCAAATTTAGGAATCATGCAATATTCTCAATCAAATTGAATCGTAGAATATTCAAATTGAAGGAAAACGAGATAATTACCTAATTCAAATTATCGTACAAATAAGCTTCCCAAATTGGAACCGGCAATATGGATCTTTGATGATGGATCACGAACCGTGGTCGATGATGGTTCGTGGTGCTCAACAGGGAATGATCGATGACACGTGTTCAGTAATCCGGAGAAGAACGGTGGCCGAATGTCTTCTCACTTGATCTTCTTTTGTTCCTTCTCTATACGAACGTATTGGAAGCTACTGGGGACCACCATTAAGAAACTAGCTAGCCACCTGGACGCCTGCAAAGACAAATCTATAAACTACCGAGATAGCCCGAACAAGAAAAGAGACAGTCAGTGTTGAATCTTTGTCGGATGTTGCAATTAGGGATAATGAAACTTGGACAGCGACTTCGTCAAGAACCGCAACAGGACACGGCGCAAGTGCAGGCGTGGCCGGGCTTGTGAATTTCTAGAGCTCCTGAAGTCGCGATAGCCGAAGCAGCAACTTCTCAGTGTGATTGTCGCAAGGCTATTGGTTGGTACGGGTGCCGCTCGTCGTTACATGGTCGAGGGATCAGCGGCCTAGACTCACGGTGGATCAACAATGGATCGGCGATGAGTGAGTCGCGGTGTGCTTGCAAAGTGCTATCTTGGTGGAGTTCGTCACGAGCGCTTGCGGTGAATGGCACGGCAGCAAGGCGCCACGACTCACGTTGGCTTGAGACAGCGGTTGAATTTTCGAGTGACTTCGCGGCCAAATAACCTCCACCAAGAATTGCGAAGTCGCGATCCTTTGTCTTCAATTCGTCTGATGCTTCTTCCTCAAAAGTTGACAAGCAATTCTTCAACATTCACCATATAATAAAAGACAAATTCCACTGTTTTGACCAAAAGCCAAAACAACCCACGATCTTTGATGATTTGCTAGTCAACGACGAGCTGAGAGCTAGAGACTTCTAGATGCACTTGGACAACATCTCGTCTTGACTTCACGCCGAGGCTACAGGACAAGATGATCTCACCAGGAAGGCTGCGATGTGCACGTGAGCTTGCTGGTTTTTGCGACAGGATCACCGAGTTAGATTGCGGGGAGGTTGGACGGGGGAGTATGCAGAACAACGAGCTATACACGTCGGGGGATGCTCGATGAAAGTAGTGGAAGCTGGTGGTGGTGTTAGATATAACCCCCACAACAATATGGGAAGGGCAGTCGCGTAAGGGCACTGCGGAACGTGATGGAGCACCGCAACACAACTACGAGATTCGTGACTTGTGTTTTCTCTCAATGTGTCGTGTCCTCTCCCAATGCTGGCCGTGTATGGAATGTGTGCCCCCCCTCTTAAAACCCTAAACGAACAAACCTATTTATAGGCCACCGATTAGGTTTTTAATTTTTCCAAACCGATATCCACGAAGATTCTTTTTTTTTCAAACACAATATTCGCTTTTCCAAATGCAATATTTGTTTTTGATATAATTCAGGATTGCAAGAGGATTATTTCATAAATTTGAAATCTCGCACAAATAAATCTGTAAAATCTCTCCGAGGATACAGGCTTGGGCCGATTTGTTCTCTTCGTGGGCTTAACCCAGCTCATCAAATTAAAATTCTGAACAATCAATTCGAACTCATCTGTCACCGACCCAATGTAAATGCGAATTAAAAAATAAATGCACCTAAAACTATATGCTATGCAATTAATTTTTTTCAGGGATAAAATTAATCCCTATTTTTTAATGCAATAAATAAATAAACTAAATCGCCAAAATTTAGGTGTCAACACTTCTTGTGGGAATAACCAAAAGCCGGAATTGTAGCGGGGGGCTACTGGAGTGGAATTATCTTCTCTGGTTCTTCATATACTACCTGTTTGGCTTACAAGCATTTGCAACAAGATAGCAACCTAGAGTCTTCCCCACCCTAAAGAAAAAGATGGCCAATTTAGACAGTCGAAACACAGATGCATCGCAAGATAAAGTTGCTAAGTGTGAATTGTTTCTTTATAAAATAATCCCAACCACCATGATCAGCGATTGTCATCTTTGTATAAAAGGAACTTCTTTTCTTTCTTCTAGTTGATATGAAAGATTTTAATATTTCTATTACACACGTGTATTGAAATCGCGGCTAAGCGATGTTCACTAATCTTGTTCATAGAGCCAAAGACAAACAACTTCAAAGTAATTAGCATCTTGTTGCTATACCAATTTAGTTTAAATGCACACAAATTTGGACTAAATTAAACTATCAACATATATTCATATTGATGAAAACTTTAGTTTGTTTTTTTATGAGGAGCAACTTGATGGTGTTGATATAGCTAGTATAAACACCTAGAGGGGGGTGAATATGTGTAAAAACAATTTATCAAGATACGAAAGCAATACCAGGCAAACAATAGAAAGAAGATCCTCTTAAAACAGATTATGATAAAAATAAACAGAGAGTAGGGAAGAGAAAAATTGAACACAGAATTTATAGTGGTTCGGCTTATTCCAAGCCTACGTCCACTCTTTCGCACTGATAGTCCACCGATCGGATTTCACTATGAACAAAAGAGAAGTTACAGCAATGCTTTCCCTTGATTCCACAAAGTGTAGATATTTTACCACACTTCCTCAAGGTATCTCAAAATATGGACTCTCTTTTGCGTACAAGATTCAGCTCAGTAAATGAATTGACTAAGAATAAGGAGCTTCAGACTTTGGAATTCTTCTATCGTGCACACTCACGAACAACTGGAACGTCTTCCTTATATACTCCTTTATGCCATCATACCCGTTGGCACTTACCAAAGGAATTCTTCCAATCTTCCCGTTGGAGAATCAATTAGAAAGATCATTCGAGCCATTAAAGGAACATGTCGATAGCCCATCAATCCTGCTCGCCCATACAATCAGGATCTCGGTTTCCATAGGTAGAACCTTCCAAGTATGCTTCGCCAATCATCGGATCTTCAATCAATCTTGATTCGAACAAAGGAATCCGTAATGTCTTGTCCAGCCAAGAGATCTTCGTCAGTCGATAAGATCAAATCCTTTACGAAACACACAGTTCTGGATAGACCTTCTTCGACAAACTACAGACTGTCAATGAAAATAGACTTTGAGTCTTAAGTCCGCGGTCAAAGGTCTTTAGACTATAAATAGTAGAGTCTCGCAAATCTTCGACTAGATCGATAGAAATGTTTTGTCGCTTCAAAATATTCCGAAAGATTTCTCCAACAATCTCCCCATTTTTGATGGTGACAAAACTTTCCTGCAGATTTGAATATCTTTGACCTGCAAAACATTACTTAAGCAAATATAGATATCTCATAAAGATTAATATAACACTAGAATCTGCAACCACAGAAAATATGTTAGTGAGTGTAAAGCCATTTATGAGATATCAACAGTACTTAATATAAGCAGTCAAATCCAAATCCCAAATTCAGTCCACAACCATATAGACACACAAGTCAAACAAATCAAACATCAAAACAAACAAACTAAAAGATTAAAGTTCAAAGTTTTCAAATCTTGCATCTCCCCCTTTTTGTCATCATAAAAAAGTTGAGAAAAAGTCAAGATTGCTTGGGAATACGAACAAGCCGGAAATCTCCCAATGACTCGGACGATGCCTTCAAGCTTTTTCAAATCTTCCTTCGTTGAGCTACCTCTTCACTTTTAGCATTGGCTTGAATCAAGAGTAAGAGCTTGGATCTCGCTCATTCAAAGAAAGCGAAGAAGCTTGTCCAAAGATACGCAAGTTCTGAACTTCGTATCCCAGAGCATATATTCTGACCCCGCATTTCCAAGAGAACATCAAGAATTCTGTGGAAGTCTGCTGAATTATCAGTCTGCGTACTAGCTTCGACACGATTAGATGGAGTAAAAGCAGACGATGGTATATCAGCATAATCACGCAGATTTGGCGATGAAGCTTCATGTTCCTCCTCGGGAAATTGAGAGGCATAAATGTCCTCCGGATCTCGCCGGAGAGCGGCCGACTCCTTCACCGGTAGCGAGGATATGAGGACATTCCTCTTTTCTCATCATCTCCCCCGTTTCCATGCCTTCGGGTGGAGAAGAGTGTTCTTCATGCTCTCCTTCCTCTGGATTTCCTCTTTCTTCTTCTTCTTTTTCAAGCCTTTTTTCCTCTGCTTCTTTTTCTTCAGCTTCTCTCTCCTCTGATTCTTTTTCCTCCGCTTCTTTTTCTTCTGTTTCTTTTTCTTCAACTTCTCTTTCCTGTCGTTCCATTGATTTTGGAACAGAACGACTTAGATTCTTCAATGCCATAGCAGAAATGGTGATGTCATCCTCATCATCTTCATCCTCAATGATGAGAGCTCTTCTCTTTTTGGATGAAGTGACCATAGGCTCCTTTCCTTTTCTTTTTGCTGCCAAAGAAATTTGATGAGGTTTGGCAGGGGTTGTCTCCTTGAATTTCTCCAAAGCCCTGTTGAGTTCTTTCAGACGCATTTTGGACACCATTTTCAGTCCTACCACCATTTTATCACAAGGTCGAACACAAAGAAATTGTGGAGGCTGAATATTCAAATGTCCGAATAACTTAGACACAAGACACGGATAAGGAAGTCGACCCTTGTCCTTCACCACACGCTCTATACATGTGGAACAAAATAGTATGAGGAAGAGAAAACCTTTTTCCAGCATTGATGGCGTACATAAGCTTTGCCTCTGAATTTGATACGTCAGTCTTTGAAGTAGATTTCGGTCTGAGGCAATTTATCACGATCTTGTGAAGCAGAATGTTAAATGCACGCATTCTTGAGTAGGAAAATCTTCCCTCTGTTCTTCTGTCCTTAACAAGTTTTAATGTAGCACGAGCAATAGAGACATTAATTGATTGATATTTTCCTCTCTCAACCCCAATCACATCAGCTAGCATATCTACATCCACCACAAAGTCCCGATCTCGGACACTAAAAGAAATTTTATTCGCATCCAAGAAGCGAGATTCGAATAGAAATATGCGATTAGTTCAAGATAGGCTTCGTAGTGTCGAACGTAATTGTTCAAGTTGAAGAGAACGAAACTTTTCCCTCAAATTAACATGCACAAGCATCAAGGAAATCAAAATCCACACTTCTAGGGTTTATCACCCCACGCTTTAACAATTTAGAGTATAGATCCTTCGTTCCTTCGATCGAAACAAGTCTGTCCTTTTTCCTCGAATTTTTGCCGCAACACCCATTCTCGGTTGAAATTGACCGTACAATTTATCATCATCATTCCCATCTATCGGATTCAGTCCTCCAACACGCGGATCACTTGGGATATTTGCAAGGGATTCTTCGCCATCCCCTTAGGAGCAATTCCCAAACGCTCCATAGTTCGCAAAAAGATGAACTCATTTCCATATCCCTTGTCCTTAAGAAACTCGTCGATGTAGTTCAATGGAGTACCGCTCCTCTTTAAAGCACGGTAAAGCTTATAAATAAAAGAGGGCTTTTGAGTTCTTAAAGGAACAACTTCTTCAACGATTTCTTCTTCTTCGGGATGACCAGCACCCTGTGAACTAGTTGGAGAAGAATGACGCCGCTGAGAATGTTGTGGGCTCTGTTCCGACTGGGTGACTCCTCTTCCTCGGTGAGATCAAAATGAGTAGGCCCCTCACTCATTTGCCGTGGTCCCCGCTTGCAATCCTCGAAGACTTTCTTGAGGACGACATCTTTCTCGTCTTGAAAGATTCCGAACTTGACTTTTCCCAAGAAAGATGATAACTTTTTCGAAGATTAAACAAGTGAAGAAGACAGGAGTGAAAGATCGATGCTTTTTAGGGTTTTTTAGACGAAGAGGAACTGACTGTATATAGGTCAGTCGAAGAGAGGTATACCAAGCGTCGTAAAGGAAAGTAAAAGATGCCCTTTTAAAAAAAAACTGCCTTTTTCAAAAATAAATACCTGCCATTTTTAAAATATTTACTCCTTTTTGAAAAAGAAAAGATTGTATTTATCACGGAAATTGAAGATAGCAAAAATCAATTATAGATAGATGATCGTACCTTTCCGAGATTTAATAATTAGAGAAAATAAAATAACTTACGATCAAGAACCTTGTTTGTATGAGTCGAAAGTCTCTAGACTTTAACTTCTTCAAGCTTCGGAATGTTGAGTCCGGAACGGATGATTTCAAATTGATTTTTCTCCAAAGGCTTTGTAAATATATCCGCCAATTGGTTCTTTGAGTCAACAAACCGAATCAAAATCTCTCCATTTTGAACATGATCTCTAATGAAATGATGTCGAATTTCTATATGCTTCGCTCTTGAGTGAAGAATTGGATTTTTGGTAAGATTGATTGCACTGGTGTTGTCACAGTTAATCTCAGTGCATGAATCTTCAATTCCAAAGTCTCTAAGTTGTTGTTTTATCCACAGAATTTGTGAACAACAACTTCCGAGAGCTACATACTCTGCTTCTGCTATAGAAAGAGCTACTGTATTTTGTTTTCTTGAAAACCAAGACACATCCCTGTTTCCAAGTAGTTGACAAGTGCCCGAAGTGCTCTTTCTATCAACTCGCAACCAGCTAGATCTGCGTCGAGTATCCAAGAAGAGTAAAGTCTCCTTTTTAGGATACCAAAGACCGATGCTTGAAGTTGAAGCAATATATTTGATAATACGCTTTGCAGCATTTAGATGAGATTCTTTAGGGTCTCGCTTGAAATCTAGCACACATGCAAACACTAAACAAAATGTCGGTCTAGAAGCGTAAGATAAAGAAGTGAACCAATGATACTCTGTATTGCTTCCGGTCAACTTTCTTTCCTCCTTCATCTTTGTCTATCTTCAAAGAGCTTGACATTGGTATTTCAGTCTTTTTGCAATTTTCCAATCCAAACTTTTTGACAAGATCATTAGCATATTTTTCTTGATGAATAAAGGTTCCATCCTTCAATTGTTTCACTTGAAGTCCAAGAAAGAAGGTTAGTTCACCCATCATGCTCATTTCAAATTCATTCGCATAGACTTAGAGAAATTCTTGCACAAACTTTCATTAGAAGATCCAAAAATGATATCATCAACATATATTTGAACAAGCAGAAAACTTTTGCTTTCTCTTTTGATAAATAGAGTAGTGTCTACTTTACCTTTAACAAAGCCATTTTGAATTAAAAACTTACTCACTGTCGTACCAAGCTCGAGGTGCTTGCTTTAAACCATACAAGGCCTTTTTCATCCGAATCGAGTGCGGTTTCTTTGGGTCTTCAAACCCAGGTGGTTGTTCCACATAGACTTCCTCATGGATAAATCCATTCGGGAAAGCACTTTTGACGTCCATTTGGAGTAACTGAAATTCTTATAACAGGCAAAAGCAAGTAATAATCGAATTGCTTCTAACCTTGCTACTGGTGCGTAAGTCTCGTCATAGTCTATCCCTTCTTCTTGCGTATATCCCTTTGCCACGAGTCTTGCTTTGTTTCTTATGACTTTTCCTTTCTCGTTCATCTTGTTCCGAAAACCCATTTAGCTCCAATAATAGATTTACCTTTTGGTTTAGGAGTCAATTCCCGACATCATTAATGCTGAATTGTCCGAGTTCTTCTTGCATAGCTTCAATCCAGCTTTCATCGATAAAGCTTCTTCTATGCTTTTGGGTTCTATTTCGTAAATAAGAGCCACAAGACTAGACTCTTCGCGCCTTTTGGATCTTGTGCGAATTCCTTCATTAATGTCGCCAATAATGAGATCTTTGGGATGATTTGGACTTATGTTTCCGATTCGATTAATTTTTCAGGTTTATGATCACTTCCTTCATTTGAATCTTCGAGTAACTACTTGTTCTTTGGTCTTTTTAGAGTCTCGAGCCGCTTCTTTAGACTTTATAGAGTCGAAGCAGGTTCGGATTCTTCAAGATGAGTCTCGAACTCGATTCATTTTGCATAGAATCTTGGAATTTGACATTCATTGATTCCTCCACAGATTGAGTCTTCTTGTTATAGACTCGTATGCTTTGCTCGAGATAGAATATCCAAGGAAGATGCCTTCGTCGATTTTTCTTCAAACTTGCCAACTCGATCATTTGCATTTTTCAAAATAAAGCATTTACATCCAAACACATGAAAGTATGAAACAATGGGTTTCTTTCCTTTGAATAACTCATAGGGGTTTTTTCCAGAATTGGTCTTAGAAAAACTCTATTAATGATATAACATCTTGTAGAAACCGCTTCAGCCCAAAAACGCGAGGAAATGTTGCTTTCAATTAGAAGAGTTCTAGCCATTTCTTGAAGCGACCTATTCTTTCTTTCCACAACTCCGTTTTGCTCGGAGTATATGGAGAGGAGAATAAATGCTTTGAAAGCCGATTCATCACAAAATTTTGTAAAATCTTGATTTTCAAATTCACCTCCATGGTCTACGTTCTTATACTTGAAATAACATATCTTTTTTTCATTTTGAACCTTTTTAGCAAACTTTTCAAAGTAAAAGAATGTTTCGACTTACTTGCCGGAAATATACCCAAGTAAATCGTGAGTAATCATCCACAATTACTAGGCAATATTTCTTACCTCCAATGCTTTGTGTTGGTTGGTCCAAAGAGATCCATATGCGGAAGCTGCAGTACACGATTAGTTGAAACTTGATTTATTGGTTTAAAAGAATTTCTTACCTGCTTTCCCAATACACATGGAGTGCATAGATCAGACTTTTGGTATGATAAATTGGGTAAACCACGAACAATCTTCTTTGATGAAATTTTAGCTATCTGCTTCATATTGATGTGCCCAAGCTTTCTGTGCCATAAGTTCGCTTCGTCTTGAATTGAGATCAGACATTGTGTTTCATCTGGTTTCACGTCCAAGAGGTAGATATTTCCATGTCTTCGACCCATAAATGACCGAGTAGAATCTTTACTTGGTTCCCGAACATATTCCCTCTTGAAAGTTTATTTTGAAACCGATTATCACACAGTTGATCGATCTTTGAGCGATTGTAGTTGAGTCCTTCTACTAAGGAAACATTGCTTATTGTGAGATTTCCAATCTTTACAGTTCCAAACCCCACAATTCTTCCTTTCTTTGTTTCCTCCAAATGAGACTTTTCCACCATTTATTTGAACGAGCTTTATGAAGCAATTTGAATCTCCCGTCATATGTCTTGAGCATCCACTATCCAGATACCATTTTACCTTTTTCTTGATAGTGACTCGCATTTAAAAAGGAGACTCAAGCTTTCTTTGGTACCCATATTTTCTTGGGTCCATTGGTGTTAGTATGATATGCAATTTTTGCCCATTCCTTTTTAACGGGTTTCCAAACCATAGAACATTCCTTTTCAAAATGATATGTACTATTGCACTTTGAGCATCTGAGAGCATTTCGTCCTACTGGTTTTACAAAAACCTTTTCGAAATGATTTTTGTAAGCATTTCTTGTGAGTCTTTGCTTAATTCTTTCCTTCACTTTAGGAAAATCAATTAGAGGAATGGTTTCCACTTGTCATTCCCTGCAGACCAGATTTATTGAAATAAGGTCTTTTGTCTTTGAAAGAATTTTCTCAAGTTTCTCGAGATCCTATTGAAAATCTTTTTGAAATATTTGATATGTCTATTTTTAAAAATTCATTTTCTTTTAAAAGATTTTCTTCACTTTCTTTGAGAGTAGAAACATTCATGTCGAACATTTCAACTTTTCTTTCAAAGCATTTTCCCGTTGTTTTAGTGTGGAGTTTTCCTTTTTGAGTTTGGAAATTCTTTTAAGAGAAGTCTTAAGACTAGAACACAGCTCATCAATGTATTTAGAAACTTTAATAGGGATTTTAAAGTTACTTACCTCAAACTCACTGTCTGAGTCTGAGTCTGAGTCTGTCTCGGAGTTTGAATCGAGTCCGATTGTGCCATCGACAAATATTGGCATAATCATCATCACTTTCTTCACACTCGTATCACTCTAGGTTTCTGTTTTAAGAGCCTTTCGATACTTTTCAGCTTTTCCTTTCTTCTTCCTCGAAGAGGACGGTTGGGTCTCGATGTGCCCTTTTTTCTTACATTCAAAGCAGACTATATCTTTGTTTGATTCATCATCCTCAATGAGACTTAGTCTCTGTTGCTTTTGAAAACTTTGTTTCTTTGGATTGAATCTTCTTCCTTTTCTCGTTCAGCTTTCGAATCTTCTTATCATAAGTGCAAGCTCCTCATCATCCATATCGCCTTCGTAATCGTAACATCGGAATCATCATTGGATTTTAATGCAATGGATTTCTTACCTTTAGGTAATTCATCTTCATTGATTCGTTCCACTTCATAAGATCGAAGAGTTCCAACCAACTCATCGACGGATAGTGGCATGATTCTTTGTGTCTCTCTTATTGAGGTCTTTATGTGATTCCAATCCTTGGAGAGTCCACGCAATAGCTTGTTTACTTTCATGGGATCAGAAATTGGTTGACCTTGATTTTCAAGACCATTCACGATTTCGTAAAAACGACTAAACATGTCGAGTTATAGATTCTCCCGAATTCATTTTGAAGGCTTCGTATTGACCGAGGAGAATGTTGATTCGGTCTCTTTCACTCGATCGGTTCCTTCATAGGTAATATGTAATCTATCCCAGACTTCTTTTGCTGTAATACAAGAAGATATTTTGTTATATTCAGTAGGTGACAAGGCACAATATAAGGAATAAATTGCTTTTGCATCAAGAGCTTGTCTCTTGATTATCTCTTCCTGAGTCATTTCACTAGACTCAATAGTATCTTTTCCTCTCTCTGAGATAGATGCAGCTTTAGGAGTGATTCCTTTTTCTACAACGTCCCATTCCAGAGGATCCTTTGATCTTAAGAACGCTTTCATCTTGTTTTTCCAGATGTTGTAATCCTTTCCGTCAAAGTAAGGAGGTCTTGTATTGCTTTGTCCTTCCACCAGCCCTGGAGCTAACATACTAGCCATGGATCTTTAACTTTGAAGTAAAACACTTCAAACAAAATGAGTACACAAGCTCTGATACCAATTGATATAGCTAGTATAAACACCTAGAGGGGGTGAATAGGTGTAAAAACAATTTATCAAGATACGAAAGCAATACCAGGCAAACAATAGAAAGAAGATCCTCTTAAAACAGATTATGATAAAAATAAACGAGAGAGTAGGGAAGAGAAAAATTGAACACAGAATTTATAGTGGTTCGGCTTATTCCAAGCCTACGTCCACTCTTTCGCACCGATAGTCCACCGATTGGATTTCACTATGAACAAAAGAGAAGTTACTGACAATGCTTTCCCTTGATTCCACAAAGTGTAGATATTTTACCACACTTCCTCAATGTATCTCAAAATATAGACTCTCTTTTGCGTACAAGATTCAGCTCAGTAAATGAATTGACTAAGAATAAGGAGCTTCAGACTTTGGAATTCTTCTATCGTGCACACTCACGAACAACTGGAACGTCTTCCTTATATACTCCTTTATGCCATCATACCCGTTGGCACTTACCAAAGGAATTCTTCCAATCTTCCCGTTGGACAGAATCAATTAGAAAGATCATTCGAGCCATTAAAGGAACATGTCGATAGCCCATCAATCCTGCTCGCCCATACAATCAGGATCTCGGTTTCCATAGGTAGAACCTTCCAAGTATGCTTCGCCAATCATCGGATCTTCAATCAATCTTGATTCGAACAAAGGAATCCGTAATGTCTTGTCCAGCCAAGAGATCTTCGTCAGTCGATAAGATCAAATCCTTTACGAAACACACAGTTCTGGATAGACATTCTTCGACAAACTACAGACTGTCAATGAAAATAGACTTTGAGTCTTGAGTCTGGCAGTCCAAAGGTCTTTAGACTATAAATAGTAGAGTCTGCAAATCTTCAGACTAGACTGATAGAAATGTTTTGTCAGCTTCAAAATATTCCAGAAAGATTTCTCCAACAGGTGTAACATGATAAAGTAAGATCCCTACTTTACAAGAATGTTCATTTGCTAAATTAAGCAGAAATCATGCAGTAATTCCTCTCAAATAAGGAATTACGTTGGACTTTGTATTTCTAAACAAAATCGTTAGACAAAGATTTCTATATGACCACATCGATACAAGACAATTTGAGCCATTTCCCATACTTCCAAGGGTTTATTGCTTCTGCGCTGTCTCTGTCGACAACTTTGACCAACACTTTTTTTTTTTTTTTTTCTTCCTTCTTTAGAACATACAAGAATAAAATAAAATAGAAAAATAGGGAGAATAGATATTATAAGTAAATGTGTATAATATATGTCTACATATAAGATTCCCCACCCTACTGAATGTTTGAGAAGCTCGACGTTAGTGTGTGTGTGTGTGTGTTTTGGTACTTGACGGGTCTCGCAAGTTGAATGCTCTAATCCCGCGTCCCGCGGACAAACGGAACTTTTTCTTCCAGAGATTTGTTCGCCGCTAGTTTCTGTCCGCCGCAATGTGCTCTAATTCCACAAGGAGTAGACCGTGCAAAGCACGGGAAGCATCCATGACCTAGAAATCTGGAATTAGATGTTGACCGAGAAATCATGAAAGTCGAATGCATCTGCTCAGTGGGTGCGGGAAGTCGCACTTCCAAATAATTGCTCCCGAGTAAAACTCTCTCGATGCGGATGGATCCGATGGGTAGGTGTGGGAAAGTACTCCCGTGCCCTTTTACTTTTTAAAAAAAGGATTTTTTGTTGTGGCCTTAAAGCAATTAGTTCAGAAAATTCTATGGTTAAACAAAAATCATAAAAATCCTAAATTGTGCCCATCATTGACACATTGACCCATAATTTTTTTTTTGTGACATCAAAAATCTTAAACTATGTCTACTGTGACACATTTACTCTAAACTTTTTCTTATAATATAAAAAACTCTAAACTTATACCTATTTGCCACATTTACCATCCATCAAGGTTTAGATGATTTGGATTGGATCAGCAGGGCAATCTGATCTATTGCATTCTCAATAATCCAGGTTGAAGCATTCACTCAGTATGCATAAATAAAGCTACAATGAAAATGTATACTTCGATGTTATTCAGATGGAAAGAACATGAAGTGCTAAGATAAGTTGGAACTAGTAGATTTCTAACATTCCATTTGCCAAAAATTGAAATTCATTTTGTTTATGGAAATTTTGAATAACCGATGGCAAATTTGAGATATCGCCAGTAATTTTTTACTTATTATGAACTCATCAGTCTAGTCAACTGTTAGTAAGTGATGAATGATATAACAATTTTACAATCCTAAATCCTAAGGGTAAATTACCACTTGTTCTTAAATTCGATAAGTGGTCCTCTTCATTAACTAACAAGTTCAATCTTTTTTTTTTTTTTTGCTGAAAGAAACCTTCCATTGCATCAAAATAGTTCAAATATTACAAGGAGAAACTACAGCGCAAATCAATATGATATTGTTGATTTTCCATGTTCACTTTCAAAAATTGATGTGTTTGGTATTCTCAGAAAAATTGTTTTATTTAATCCACTGGAAAGTGTTCTCTTATTTTTAGCCTTTAGACTTGACTTTTTGAAAACTTTGGAAACAAGTTTTTAGTTGTTTTCAAACCAAAAGACGGGGTAGAAAGTTGTTCCCAAACCTAAACCCGGGGCAACGATGGTGGACTCAAAGTCAGTTTGCCACTTTTGATGTGAAATGGTATGTGAAATTTGTGCAAAATAAAGAACATGTGGCCACAGTGGATCACAACATTGTTACGGATTGACCTACAATTGTCAAATGGTTCCGTCACCTTGTTATCTTTTACGTGAATCTAATTTTGGTATAACTTACGAAAAAACACGTTGGCCAAGTGATCTGTACAAATGGTATCATTAATTTAGTAGCTTTTTATGAAACAAGTGCAGTGAGTAGCAATTCGTACATGGTTATGGATCCTCAAGAATTTCAGGGTAGAATACAGATTGTCTAGAGATTTGTTTACTAGCAAAGGGCATTATGACTTCATTAAAGAAAGAAATACACATTTGGAGCTGCATCTCATTAACGAAAAAGCTATTTATGGGAGGTAGATGACATCAACATTTTACCTAATCACTTCGATTTGCCAGAAATGTGCACATTGTTTATGACCCATGTGTACTTTATCCAATCCATCGTTCCTTGGTCATCTTCACAAGTAGAATATAACCATGAGAAAGCTATATTACTGAGACTCCAAAAGGGCAAGAAACGAAAGAAAAAGCACTGATACCTTTTTTTTCTCGCGAGTCTTATAAGTGCATCGAAAATGGATAAAGTGTAATAGCCAATTAATATGAAACCAGCCATTACTTTTTATTTAATATCAGTTTCGAGAAATCACATTCGACAGAGATTAATATGAAATTATATATATGAATTAATTGCTAATTGCAAATTTCCTAAACTTTTAGCACAAACTTATGACTATCCTAAAAAAAAAACAAAAAAATCTGCAGAATTTATTGTCTTTGTTGAAAGAGCACAATGTAAAAACTGCCTAAGTATCGCACAATGGTCCAGGGCAGGGGAACCATCTTTGCATAATTGATGGATTTACTGGGAGCATTTCACACTATTCGCACGCTTCTCTTATCTTTTACACATTCCAATTTCCCACAGATAATTTTCTCGTGTGTACTTTACGCCAACAATGGCGTGCTCCTTCCGTAATCATTTTCATTTGCCTGTTGTGGAAAATCAATTTGACTTTCATTAATTTTTTATTTTATTCTGCCGTAGAGATAACGCTTAGAGGGATGTATACATCTTTCTTGCCTTTTAAAAAAAAAATATTTTTTTTGTTGTGGCCTTAAAGCAATTAGTTCAGAAAATTCTATGGTTAAACGAAAATCATAAAAATCCTAAATTGTGCCCACCATCGACACATTGACCCAGAATGTTTTTTTGTGACATCAAAAATATCAAAATATGTCTACTGTGACACATTTACTCTAAACTTCTTTTTTTATAATATAAAAAACTCTAAGCTTATACCTACGTGACATATTTACCATCCGTCAAGATTCAGGTGATTTTTCAGCCAAATAACATTATTTTTTTAATAATATTCTTGAATAAAATCAGCACGGCTATTTGATCTATTGCATTCCCAATAATTCGGGTTGAAGCATTCACTCAGTATGCCTAAGTAAAGCTACAATGAAAATGTATACTTCGATGTTATTCAGATGGAAAGAACATAAAGTGCTAAGATAAGTTGGAACTAGTAGATTTCTAACAGTCCATTTGCCAAAAATTGAAATTCATTTTGTGTATGGAAATTTTGAATAACCGATGGCAAATTTGAGATATTGCCAGTAATTTTTTACTTATTAGGAACTCATCAGTCTAGTCAACTGTTAGTAAGTGATGAATGATATAACAATTTTACAATCCTAAATCCTAAGGGTAAATTTCCACTTGTTCTTAAATTCGATAAGTGGTCCTCTTCATTAGTTAACAAGTTCAATCTTTTTTTTTTTTTGCTGAAAGAAACCTTCCATTGCATCAAAATAGTTCAAATATTACAAGGAGAAACTACAGCGTAAATCAAGATGATATTGTTGATTTTCCATGTTCACTTTCAAAAATTGATGTGTTTGGTATTCTCAGAAAAATTGTTTTATTTTAATCCACCGGAAAGTGTTCTCTTATTTTTAGCCTTTCAACTTGACTTTTTGAAAACTTTGGAAACAAGTTTTTAGTTGTTTTCAAACCAAAAGACGGGGTAGAAAGTTGTTCCTAAAACCTAAACCCAGGGCAACGATGGTGGACTCAAAGTCAATTTGCCACTTTTGATGTGAAATGGTATGTGAAATTCGTGCAAAATAAAGAACATGTGGCCACAGTGGATCACAACATTGTTACGGATTGACCTACAATTGTCAAATGGTTCTGTCACCTTGTTATCTTTTACGTGAATCTAGTTTTGGTATAACTTACGAAAAAACACATTGGCTAAGTGATCCGTACAAATGGTATCATTAATTTAGTAGCTTTTATGAAACAAGGGCTGTGAGTAGCAATTTGTACATGGTTATGGATCCTGAAGAATTTCAGGGTAGAACACAGATTGTCTAGAGATTTGTTTACTAGCAAAGAGCATTATGACTTCATTAATGAAAGAAATACACATTTAGAGCTGCATCTCATTGACGAAAAAGCTATCTATGGAAGGTAGATGACATCAATATGTTACCTAATCATTTCGATTGGCCAGAAATGTGCACATTATTTATGACCCATTTGTACTTTATCCAATCCATTGTTCCTTGGTCATCTTCACTAGTAGAATATGACCATGAGAAAGCTGTATTACTGAGACTCCAAAAGGGCAAGAAACGAAAGAAAAAGCACCGATACCTTTTTTTTTTCTCGCGAGTCTTGAAAGTGCATCGAAAATGGATAAAGTGTAATAGCCAATTATATGAAACCAACCATTACTTTTTATTTAATATTAGTTTCGAGAAATCACATTCGACAGATATTAATATGAAATTATATATATGAATTAATTGCTAATTGCAAATTTCCTAAACTTTTAGCACAAACTTATGACTATCCTAAAAAAAAAAACAAAAAAATCTGCAGAATTTATTGTCTTTGTTGAAAGAGCACAATGTAAAAACTGCCTAAGTATCGCACAATGGTCCAGGGCAGGGGAACCATCTTTGCATAATTGATGGATTTACTGGGAGCATTTCACACTATTCGCACGCTTCTCTTATCTTTTACACATTCCAATTTCCCACAGATAATTTTCTCGTGTGTACTTTAGGCCGACAAGGGCGTGCTCCTTCCGTAATCATTTTCATTTGCCTGTTGTGGAAAATCAATTTGACTTTCATTAATTTTTTTTATTTTATTCTGCCGTAGAGATAACGCTTAAAGGGATGTATACATCTTTCTTGCTTTTTTGTTTTTTTTAATGCAACACCAATTTTGCAGATTAATCATAAAAGTAATCAATAAATGACTTTTGAGACCAGAACAAGTAGGCTCTCTCCAAAATCCCGATACTCTATAAATCTCTTGTTAATGAGATGGTTAAACCATGCCTAAATCACACATCACGTCTCTCATCCTTTATTAATCTCCTTGCTCAGCCCTTCGGTGCACTTCTGCTTTGAGTCATGCAACTCGTGGGCTTTAGTTTTGCAAACTCACAATTTCGTTGTTTCGTTTTTGCTATTGCCATTGCATCGTGCTTTGTACGAGTCTCCTCATCATCAAATGAAACCGACAAATCTGCATTGCTTGCATTCAAGACTGGGATAACTAAGGACCCCTTTGGGGTGCTTAGCTCCTGGAATAATACCGTCAACCTTTGCCAATGGTATGGCGTCACATGTAGTCGCCGGCACCCCAACAAAGTCACCGTGTTGGCCCTGTATTCCCAGAAACTCTCAGGGTCTATCTCCCCTCATATCGGGAACCTTAGCTTCTTAAGGGTATTGTGGCTCTATAATAATAGCTTTTACCATGAAATTCCTCCGCAAATCGGGCGGTTGCACCAGTTACGCAACTTGTCACTAGCCAATAATTCTCTCACGGGTGAAATCCCCAAGAACATATCAGGTTGCCTCGACCTCCTCCATGTCAGATTGTCTAGAAACCAATTGAGTGGAGAAGTGCCTCCAGAAATAGGTTCTATGGCGAAGCTTCGCTTTCTTCATGGATCGGCAAATAATCTAAGAGGAAGTATCCCTTCTTCAATTGGCAACTTATCATCATTGGAGTCTGTTTCTTTTAGCAAGAATTACTTAAGCGGGAGTCTTCCTCGAGCTCTAGGCCAACTGACCAAACTATCGGCACTTGCTTTGCTACAGAACAGGTTGTCTGGTACTGTTCCACCTTCCCTCTTCAATTTATCTTCATTGGAAATATTTGAGGTAGGATATAATCAGATACATGGAAGTCTTCCCACTACAATAGGCTTTGGTCTCCCAAACTTACAATATTTCAGCATCGCCTCAAACCAATTTGTTGGCTCAATCCCCCCATGGATACCTAATAATGCTACAAAGCTAACGGTACTTCAACTTGCAAGCAACAAATTCTCAGGGAAAGTACCATCTTTTGAAAGTTTGCATAACTTTCAAAGGTTGAACATTCAATTTAATCGCCTCGGAAGTGGGGGATCTGGTGACTTGAAATTCCTTTGCTCATTAACTAATATCACTAGCTTACTTTTCTTAAGTGTTGCTGGTAATAGATTCGGTGGGCTATTGCCAAGATGCATTGGTAATTTCTCCATTGCTATGAAAGAATTAATTTTGGGAGGAAATCTTATCACCGGTGAGATTCCTAGAGAAATCAGCAATTTTGTGAACTTGGAGATCTTGGCAATGGAATACAACAGTTTTTCAGGTGCTATCCCAATTGATTTGGGAAATCTTCAAAATCTGGCAATTCTGAGTCTCTCCTATAACAATCTATCAGGGGTACTCCCATCCTCTTTGCAGAAGATGAAGCGATTGATTGAATTACTACTTTTCGAGAATCAGTTTCATGGACCCATACCTTCACATCTAGATAATTGTAGTCTAACATGGCTCGATCTTTCTAACAACAATCTCAGTGGTTCCATATTCCCGGCGGTTAAAACTCTCATTTCTTTACATTTGTCTAACAACCATTTGAGTGGGGCCCTTCCGGTGGAAGTGGGGCAAATTGACCATTTAGATACTTTGAACATCTCAGGCAATATGTTCAGTGGTGAAATTCCAAGCACTCTAGGTGATTGTAATGCATTGGCAGTATTAGTAATGAAGGATAACCACTTCCAAGGATCCATTCCTCAATCAATTAGCTCATTAAGAAGTATTGAGGAATTGGATCTTTCGAATAACAATCTCTCGGGTGAGATTCCGAAGTTCTTAGCGGCATTCGATTTCTTGGAATTTCTGAATTTATCCTATAACAATTTTGAAGGCACATTACCAACCGAAGGAGTCTTCAAGAATGCGAGTGCCACTTTTATTGCTGGAAACAACAAGATATGTGGAGGAATCCCGGAATTTCAGCTACCTAAATGCGTCTCCAGACACTCCAAGAGCAAAGGAGTAGTTCATAAATTGAAACTCTTGCTCTCTATTATTTTTGGGCTTCTTGGGGTGGTTCTTGTTCTCATTTTTGTGTATGTATGTTGTTGGCTGAAGAAGAAGAAAGCACAAGAACCAACTTCAAGTTCCGTAGTTGAAAGCTGGCAAAACTTATCTTATGGAACTCTTCTCAAAGCAACTAATGGTTTTTCTTCAGCTAATTTGATTGGTGTTGGTAGTTTTGGATCCGTTTACAGGGGAATACTCCAGGAGAATGGGACTAATGTTGCCGTGAAGGTGCTTAATTTAACGCGCCATGGCGCTCTCAAGAGCTTCAAAGCCGAGTGTGAGGCCCTAAAGTGTATCAAACACCGAAATCTTTTAAAGATACTAACAGTATGCTCAGGTATTGACTATAACGGAAATGACTTTAAGGCTTTAGTCTTTGAGTTCATGGTCAATGGTAGCCTCAAAGAGTGGTTGCACCCATGTCCAATACCAGCTGATGTGGATGGGCCCTCAAAAATTTTGAATCTCATCCAAAGGATAAAGATTACCATCGACATTGCTTTTGCATTGGAATATCTTCATAACCAATGCCACAACACCATAGTTCATTGTGATCTAAAGCCAAGCAATGTGCTTTTAGATGCAGAAATGGTTGGACATGTTGGTGACTTTGGATTGGCAAAGTTCGTCCTTGAATCCACTTCTTACATGAACACAAATATAAGCTCAGCTGGTTTGAGAGGAACAATTGGTTATGCTGCTCCAGGTATGTCCCCTTGTGTCCCTAGCTCCCTCAAATGAATAATTTGTTTATCACAAAATTGCTGATGCATCTTTTCACAAAACTTTGGACTTCAAAATGAGATTGTGCACATGCTATTTTCTCATAACTCAACCATTTGTTGTTCTTGATAAGTGCAGAATATGGAATGGGAAGTGGGGTTTCTATTGAAGGGGATGTCTATAGTTATGGCATCCTCATGCTAGAGATGTTCACAGGAATTAGTCCGACAACTGAGATATTCAAAGAAAATTTCAACCTTCATAATTTTGTCGAGGAAGCTTTGCCTAAACGAGTCCTAGAGATTACCGATCCCATTCTAGTTCAAGAAGTAGAGAGCAATGCAGGCCAAAGCAGAAAGAGTACAATCCAAAAGTGTCTGCTAATGATCTACAAAATTGGGATCGCCTGCTCAGTTGGAGTCCCAAGAGATCGAATGAGCATCACAGATGTAACAGCTCAACTATGTTCGATTAGGGACAGACTTTACGCAGCTGGCTTATGAGGATAGGAGTTATACTAAAGCAGTAAGTTTTTTTAGTACATCCTGCAAATCATGCCAAACTGAACCAGTTACGCATTGACAAGCACCTGACTTTACGCATTTTTTTTCTTTTTTCATATCTAGATAAACTCAATTGTCTGATAATGCGAAGATGGAGCCATGGAAGTAATAAGATCATCATGCAGAACCAAAGTGGCTTGGAAAAATAGTGAAGCCATCCGATGAACCAAAGTGGCTTGGAACCACTATGGCATATGGGAACCTTTAGTTAACTCGAATTCAATGACAATGTCTTCGTCCTCCGGGAGGTAGGGAGACGTGGCAGAAGGTCTTCATCTCTGATGCAAATGTGGGATAACTGCTTCTCTAACGTGTTGTGAGGTTGGTGAATCGAGTTCTGATGTAGACTATGAATAGTTTAGACCGTGAAGAACATAGGTGTGTTTCATTATTCCTTTAAGACGAAAGTTGGCATGTGAGAGGAGAACGAAGTATTAGGAATGATGCTGTCATCCATACAGCTGTACTGTATATCCGGATTATTGCAAAGAAAAGGCTTACAGGCAAGCCAGCATCGCCTCTTGTCTGAACGATAAATTTATCCTTTTCTATCTTTTATGCTAGTTAAATAGTTCAATTATCTATTAATACGAGTAGACATTATGCTGGCACATCCCGCGCGATGTATGTCTAGGAAAAAAGACTACTACGTAAGTTTTTCTGGATACTATCATGTACGATGCAAACTCGAGTCCTACATTACCTAAATCCTCCACTTGGGAGAGCAAATTATGTTATTGCATCATCTCACCAAGCGGGAATGACTTTCATTGGCAGAAATCTAGTTTTAAGTGAAACATGCATCGCCAACACAAATAACTTTGAAGTAAAGGTAATAGTCATTATCAAATTTATGATGAAGAGCAATCATGATAATCAAGTTCATCA
Organism: Eucalyptus curtisii; assembly: GCA_017140595.1. Lineage (NCBI taxonomy): Eukaryota > Viridiplantae > Streptophyta > Magnoliopsida > Myrtales > Myrtaceae > Eucalyptus > Eucalyptus curtisii. Next base: position 37,759,701 of record CM029500.1, on the reverse strand, counting down.
AATGGATTAAATGAACAAATTTCCTCTCATTAATAGGAATTTCAAGACATTTTAGTCCACTACACGGACAAAATAGAAAAAGTCGACTAATCGGATGGTACTCCTCACTCTGCCTTAGAAAAGAATAGGAAGATGGCCATTATATCCATATGATCATTGGCCATAGTTTTTCCTTCCATTTTAATTTTTGGGAATCTTCATCTTAGAAAGCGGAGAGGTCATTAGCTATGCATTTTGCAGAATTCAAAAAGAACTGTAGCAATTTCAGACGGTGTCAGCTTAGACATCTGAAGTTCCGAGTTTCTATCTTTGAAAATTTTTTGTACATATGTTCTGACTTATTGGCTGTGCACTTCACTATAGATTCTAAAATTTCCCCTTTATTTTCTACTTGCACTAGAGAATCATTGGTACATCACCTGTAAAAAGATGGCGAATCCCTTGTGCGGGAATCATGCAAGTCGAATGCACCTGCTCGGTGGGTGCGGGAAGTCGCACTTCCAAATAATTGCTCCCGAGTAAAAAACTCTCTCGATGAGGATGGATCCGATGGGTAGGTGTGGGAAAGTACCCCAGTGCCCTTTTACTTTTTAAAAAAAGAATTTTTTGTTGTGGCCTTAAAGCAATTAGTTCAGAAAATTCTATGGTTAAACAAAAATCATAAAAATCCTAAATTGTGCCCACCATCGACACATTGACCCAGAATTTTTTTTTTTTTTTACATAAAAAATATCAAGATATGTCCATTATGACACATTTACTCTAACTTCTTTTTTTATAATATAAAAAACTCTAAGCTTATACCTATGTGACATATTTACCATCCGTCAAGGTTTAGATGATTTTTCAGCCAAATAACATTTTTTTTTATTTCATAATATTCTTGAATAAAATCAGCAGGGCTATTTGATCTATTGCATTCCCAATAATTCGGGTTGAAGCATTCACTTAGTATGCCTAAATAAAGCTACAATGAAAATGTATACTTCGATGTTATTCAGATGGAAAAGAACATAAAGTGCTAAGATAAGTTGGAACTAGTAGATTTCTAACATTCCATTTGCCAAAAATTGAAATTCATTCTGTGTATGGAAATTTTGAATAACTGATGGCAAATTTGAGATATCGCCTGTAATTTTTTTACTTATTAGGAACTTATCAGTCTAGTCAACTATTAGTGAGTGATGAATGAAATAGTAATTTTACAATCCTAAATCCTAAGGGTAAATTACCACTTGTTCTTAAATTCGATAAGTGGTCCTCTTCATTAGTTAATAAGTTCTTTTTTTTTGCTGAAACAAACCTTCCATTGCATCAAAATAGTTCAAATATTACAATGAGAAACTACAGCATAAATCAAGATAATATTGTTGATTTACCGTGTTCACTTTGCAAAATTGATGTGTTTGGTATTCTCAGAAGAATTGTTTTATTTGAATCCACTGGAAAGTGTTCTCTCATTTTTGGCCTTTAGCCTTGACTTTTTGATAAATTTGGAAACAAGTTTCTAGTTGCTTTCAAACCGAAAGACGGGGTAGAAAGTTGTTCCCAAACCTAAAACTGGGGCAACGATGGTGGACTCAAAGTCAGTCTGCCCCTTTTGATGTGAAATGGTATGTGGAATTCATGCAAAATAAAGAACATGTTCACTTTACGAGGAGAAACTACGGTGTAAATCAAGATGATATTGTCGATTTTCCATGTTCACTTTCCAAAATTGATGTGTTTGGTATTCTTAGAAAAATTGTTTTATTTGAATCCACTGGAAAGTGTTCTCTTATTTTTAGCCTTTAGCCTTGACTTTTCGAAAACTTTGGAAACAACAGAATTCCTCCACTCTTTATGTTAGAGAGTGCCAAATTAATTGGGGCCGGAAACTTTGGAAACAAGTTTTTAGTTGTTTTACGGGGAAGAAAGTTGTTCCCAAATCTAAACCCGGGGCAACGATGGTTGACTCAAAGTCAGTCTGCCCCTTTTGATGTGAAATGGTATGTGGAATTCATGCAAAATAAAGAACATGTTCATTTTACGAGGAGAAACTACAGCGTAAATCAAGATGATATTGTCGATTTTCCATGTTCACTTTCCAAAATTGATGTGTTTGGTATTCTAGAAAAAATTGTTTTATTTGAATCCACTGGAAAGTGTTCTCTTATTTTTAGCCTTTAGCCTTGACTTTTTGATGGGGAAGAAAGTTGTTCCCAAACCTAAACCCGGGGCAACGATGGTCGACTCAAAGTTAGTTTGCCCCTTTTGATGTGAAATGGTATGTGAAATTCATGCAAAATAAAGAATATGTTCACTTTACAAGGAGAAACTATAGCGTAAATTAAGATGATATTGTCGATTTTCCATGTTCACTTTCCAAAATTGATGTGTTTGGTATTCTCAGAAAAATTGTTTTATTTGAATCCACTGGAAAGTGTTCTCTTATTTTTAGCCTTTAGCCTTGACTTTTTGAAAACTTTGGAAACAAGTTTTTAGTTGTTTTACGGGGAAGAAAGTTGTTCCCAAACCTAAACCCGGGGCAACGATGGTGGACTCAAAGTCAGTCTGCCCCTTTTGATGTGAAATGGTATGTGGAATTCATGCAAAATAAAGAACATGTTCACTTTACAAGGAGAAACTACAGCGTAAATCACGATGATATTGTTGATTTTCCATGTTCACTTTCCAAAATTGATGTGTTTGGTATTCTCAGAAACATTGTTTTATTTGAATCCACTGGAAAGTGTTCTCTTATTTTTAGCCTTTAGCCTTGACTTTTTGAAAACTTTGGAAACAAGTTTTTAGTTGTTTTACGGGGAAGAAAGTTGTTCCCAAACCTAAACCCGGGGCAATGATGGTGGACTCAAAGTCAATCTACCCCTTTTGATGTGAAATGGTATGTGAAATTCATGCAAAATAAAGAACATGTGGCCATTGTGGATCACAACATTGTTACAGATTGACCTACAATTTTCAAATGGTTCCATCACCCTGTTATCTTTTACGTGAATCTAGTTTTGGAATAACTTACGAAAAAACACATTGGCTAAGTGATCCGTACAAATTGTATCATTAATTTAGTAGCTTTTATGAAACAAGGGTTGTGAGTACTGAGTAGCAATTTGTACATAGTTATGGATCCTGAAGAATTTCAGGGTAGGAAACAGATTGTCTGGAGATTTGTTTACTAGCAAAGAGCATTGACTTCATTAATGAAAGAAATACACATTTGGAGCTGCATATATTGACGAAAAAGCTATCTATGGAAGGTAGATGACATCAATATGTTACCTAATCACTTCGATCTGCCAGAAATGTGCACATTATTTATGACCCATTTGTACTTTATCCAATCCATTGTTCCTTGGTCATCTTCACTAGTAGAATATGACCATGAGAAAGCTGTATTACTGAGCGAGACTCCAAAAGGGCAAGAAACGAAAGAAAAAGCACCGATACCTTTTTTTTTTTTTCTCGCGAGTCTTGAAAGTGCATCGAAAATGGATAAAGTGTAATAGCCAATTATATGAAACCAACCATTACTTTTTATTTAATATCAGTTTCGAGAAATCACATTCGACAGATATTAATATGAAATTATATATATGAATTAATTGCTAATTGCAAATTTCCTAAACTTTTAGCACAAACTTATGACTATCCTAAAAAAAAAAACAAAAAAATCTGCAGAATTTATTGTCTTTGTTGAAAGAGCACAATGTAAAAACTGCCTAAGTATCGCACAATGGTCCAGGGCAGGGGAACCATCTTTGCATAATTGATGGATTTACTGGGAGCATTTCACACTATTCGCACACTTCTCTTATCTTTTACACATTCCAATTTCCCACAGATAATTTTCTCGTGGGTACTTTACGCCAACAATGGCGTGCTCGTTCCGTAATCATTTTCATTTGCCTGTTGTGGAAAATCAATTTGACTTTCATTAATTTTTTATTTTTTTCTGCCGTAGAGATAACGGTTAGAGGGATATATACATCTTTCTTGCCTTTTAGTTTTTTTTTTTTTTAATGCAACACCAATTTTGCAGATTAATCATAAAGGTAATCAATAAATGACTTTTGAGACCAGAACAAGTAGGCTCTCTCCAAAATCCCGATACTCTATAAATCTCTTGTTAATGAGATGGTTAAACCATGCCTAAATTACACATCACGTCTCTCGTCCTTTATTAATCTGCTCAGCCCTTCGGTGCACTTCTGCTTTGAGTCATGCAACTCGTGGGCTTTAGTTTTGCAAACTCACAATTTCGTTGTTTCGTTTTTGCTATTGCCATTGCATTGTGCTTTCTAGGAGTTTCCTCGACGTTAAATTTGGATAACCGATAGCAAATTTGAAATATCTGTTAGTAAGCAAACTACTGGAAACTCATCAGTCCGATTGATTAATTGTTAGTAAGTGATGAATGGAATGACCATTTTATAATCTTTAATCCTAATAGTAGATCACTGATTGTTTTTATAATTTGTATGTGGTCCCCTTCATTATTCAATAATAAGCTACCAACATAATAATTTTACCACTATAAATTATGAATAGATTATTGATGTTTTTTCGGTTTAATGAGTACCGATGTTTATTTGTCAATAACGTACTAACCGAATAAACTGATTTACTAGGTTGATGTAGATTACGAATAGTCATTCATTTTTACAAATGGGGTGTTTTGTCGCTAGTAGATTAGGAATTGCTTATAGAGTTTACGAGTAGTGTCGGTGAACGGTTGTAACTTCCAAAACAAAATAACAATTTTATCACTATAAATTCCTAGTAAATTATTAGCATTATTTAAATCTTATGAGTAATAATGTTAATTTCTTAGTAACATACTAATGAAGAAATCGATTTACCGGGCATAAATACACTTGTAGATTACGAACAATCATTCATTTTTACAAGTGGGCGCGTATTTGCGTTACTAGATTACAAGTTGCTTACATACTTTACTAGTACTGTCAATTAACTAGTTGTAACTTAGAAACCAAATGAAAATTTTACCATCAGTGATAACTTACTCCCTTAAAAACTGATTTATGTTTGTATTTATGCGTGATTAATTTCAATGTTAATTTGTTATTTACACTATTAGATTTAGTTTTGAGTGGTAAATGTATAAAAGAAATGTAACGAGTAATTATTACATGATGGTAGTAAGCCGCCGACATTATTCGTAAATTATATGTAAGTACTTGAACAATAGATTACCGGTTGTACGAATTTACTGGCAAGATTTAGATCTTACCAATAGCGCGACATATTGTCTATATCAAGGGACATTTTTCCGTAACGTCAAACAAGACTGCCATGCTAAATAAAGAGGACATCAACGTATGGAAAATAACATCAGACAAATAGAAAATTCGGTATCAGTATTCTTACGTGTATGTATCAAAAGTCAATACTTATGATAATTTGCTGTCTCTATTTAAATAATAAGTTTGAAGTAAAGCGAGAAATAAAATTGATTTACGAAGTTCGTGTATTCGTATGATGGACTTCTGTTATTGTTTGAATATGTCTCACTTGTTTAAATGTCTAATGCACTTTTTTCTTTGGTCAAAAAAATGCCTAATACACTCAATTAACCAATCTTATGAACTAATGCCACTGCTTCTGGCGCTGCTCATCAATGTATAAGGACAAACTAGTTGCTGTTCCTGGTACCGACTAAGTCCAAAGGAAAACGGAGCATGAAGAAGACCGTCGTTGCTGTAAATGACCGATAGAGGGGGTTGGAAAAGTCTGTCGAGGCCAATCAATATATTTCGGCATTCATACACACGTTGACTCAAAGTCAACGATCAGCTCTTCGCCCTCGTCCACGAATGGTTGGAAAAGTCGGTCAAGGCCAATCAATGAATGTTGGAATACAGACGCATGTTGACTCAAAGTTACGATAAGGTCTTCGCCCTTAATTATCTGACAGTGTCCTGTGGATAATGAAAATAGCGCGTTCTCATCAATCCTTTAAAAGTGAGAATTGGACCCCAGAAACAAGTTGCAAATGCAGATGATAGGCACTGTCAAACAGCAGCATTACTTTAACAAAAAATTTCCTCTGCCAACTTGGAAGTCAAGATTCAAGACGATGCACATCAAATCGGACTATCTGGATGCAAAATTATGTGGTGCTGAGGATACGTTGGAATATTCAGTCTGACCAAAAATTAGTCATTGTGTACATTTGGAGTAGTGGTGGGACTCTTTCTTTAGGTTGAATCATCTAGATGCAAAATTTTCTAAAAGATGTCATGAATCGAAGGCCAATAAGTGGAAATTTTTGTTAATTGGGGTGCAGAATCAAAGCTCTTTGAAAACTGAACGTGGTCGACTAGGCTTATTTTGGAATCAATATTTTGGGTCTTGTTGATTTAAAAAAAAAAAATTGTCATTTTTTCGTGTTCACTTTCCAAAATTGATGTGTTTGGTACAAATTCTCAGAAAAATTGTTTTCATTTGAATCCACTGGAAAGTGTTTTCTCATTTTTAGCCTTGACTTTTTGAAAACTTTGGCAACAAGTTTTTACTTATTTTCAAACCAAAACACGGGGTAGAAAGTTGTTCCCAAACCAAAACCCGAGGCAACGGTGGTGGACTCAAAGTCAATATGCCACTTCTGATGTGAAATGGTATGTGAAATTCGTGCAAAATAAAGAACATGTGGCCATAGTGGATGACAACATTGTTACAGATTGATATACAAATACAGTTGTCAAATGGTTCTGTCCCCTTGTTATCTTTTACGTGAATCTGGTTTTGGTGTAACTTACGAAGAAACACATTGTCTAAGTGATCCATACAAATGGTATCATTAATTTAGTAGCTTTTATGAAACAAGCACAATGAGTAGCAATTTATACATGGTTATGGATCATCAAGAATTTCAGTGTAGAATACAGATTGTCTAGAGATTTGTTCACTAACAAAAAGCATCAAGACTTCATCAATGAAAGAAATTTGATTATATGTGATCAAAATTGGAACTACAGCTCATTAACGAAAAAGCCATTTATGGGAGGTAGATAGCATCTATATATAACGTAATTTTCACTTCGATGTGCCAGAAATGTGCACATTTATTATGATGCATTATACTTTATCCAATCTATCGTTCCTTGGTCATCTTTACTAGTAGAATATGACCATTAGAAAGCTGTATTACTCAAACTCCAAAAGGTCAAGAAAAGCAAGAAAAAGCACCGATACCTCTTTTTTTTCTCGTAAGTCTTGAAAGTGTGTTGAAAATGGATAAAGTGTGATAGCTAAATAATATGAAGCTAACCGTTACTTTATAATTAATATCAATTTTGAGAGATCGCGTTCGGCATAGATTAATATAAAATTATGTATATGAAATAATTTCTAATTGCAAAATTCCTAAACTTTTGGCACAAACTTATGACCATCCTAAGAAAAGATCCGCATAATTTAATGTCTTTGTTGAAAGAGCACAAAGCAAAAACTGCCTACGTAGCGCATAATGGTCCAGGTCAGGGGAACCATCTTTGGATAATTGATGGATTTACTGGGAGCATTTTACACTATTCAGATACTTCTCTTATCTTTTACACATTCCAATTTCCCACAGATAATTTTCTCGTGCGTACTTTACGCCAACGATGGGGTGCTCCTTCCGCAATCATTTTCTTTTGCTTGGTGTAGAAAATCAAATTGACTATGATTAATTTTTTATTTAATTCTGCCGTAGAGATAACGCTTAGAAGAATGCATAAATCTTTCTTGCTTTTTAGTTTTTTGAATGCGCTACCAATTTGCAGATTAATCATAAAGCAATCAATAAATGACTTTTGAGACCAAAACAAGTAGATTCTCCCCAAAATCCCAATCCTCTATAAATCTCTTGTCAATGAGATGGCTAAACAACACCTAAATTACAGACCACATCTCTCATCCCTTATTAATCTCACTGCACATCCCTTCGGTCCACTTCGGAATTGAGTCACACAACTCGTGGGCTTTAGTTTTGCAAACTTACAATTTCGTTGCTTCATTTTTACGATAGCCATTTCATTGTCCTTTCTATGAGTTTCCTTGACGTTAAATTTGAATAACCGATAACAAATTTGAAATATCTAAAATTACTGAGAATTTATCGATCGGATTCATTGTTAGTAAGTGATGTGTGGGCTTTAGTTTTGCAAACTTACAATTTCGTTGCTTCATTTTTACGATAGCCATTTCATTGTCCTTTCTACGAGTTTCCTTGACGTTAAATTTGAATAACCGATAACAAATTTGAAATATCTAAAATTACTGAGAATTTATCGATCGGATTAATTGTTAGTAAGTGATGAAAAATGACCATCTTATAATCCTCAATCCTAATAGTAGATCTTTGATTGTTTTTTGAATTTGTAAGCGGTCCCCTTCATTTGTTAATAATAAGTTACCAACACAATAATTTTACCAGTATAAATTATGAATAGATTATTGATGTCTTTTTTGGTTTAACGAGTGCGAACGTTTATTTGTTAATAGCATACTAACCAACTGACCAATATACCGGGTTGATGTAGATCCGAATAGTCATCGCTTTTTCAAATGGGCGTGTTTTATCGCTAGTAGATTAGGAATTGCTTACATAGTTTACGAGTAGTGTCGCTCAACAGTTGTAACTTACGAATAAAATAACAATCTTACCACTATAAATTCTTAGTATATTATTAGCATTATTTCGGTCTTATGAATAACGACATTAATTTGTTAGTAACATACTAATGAAATAACCAATTTACTAAGCATAAATAGACTTGTAGATTACGAACAATCATTTAGCTTTACAAGTGGGCGCGCTTTTTGCGTTAATAGATTACAAGTTACTTACTAGTATTGTCAATTAGCCAGGTGTAACTTACAAACAAAATAAAAGTATTACCATTATAAATTCCTGGTAGAATAATTTCAGTGGTAGATTAATTATTCTGGCGATAACTTACTACCTCAAAAGCAGATCCATGTTCTATATATATGTGTTATTAGTTTCAATGTTAACTTGTTATTTACACCGCTAGATTTAATTTTGTGTGGTAAATGTATAGAGAAAATTAATACGTAATTATTATATGATGGGATTAAGTCGCTGATCATTCATAAATTACATGTAAGTACTTGACCAACAAATTTCCACTTGTACAAATTTACCAGCAGGTAGATCTTACTAATAGTTTTACATATTGTCTAACGGAATTTGCTCCGTTTTTCCCCAAACGGAAACGTCAAACAATTTTATGCCTAATCACACAATTTGTTACGGCACTTGATAAACCAATTTTATGCCTAACGTTGTTCCTGGTACCGACTAAGTCCAAAGGAAAACAAGGCATGAAGATGACCCTTGTAGCTGTAAATGACCGATAGAGAGAGAGAGAGAGAGAGGGTTGGAAAGTCAGTCGAGGCCGTCCAGCGAATGTCGGAATACAGACGCATGAAGACTCGAAGTCAACGATCAGGTCTTCACCCTTAATTGTCTGACAGTGTCCTGTGCGCGATAGAATAAGCGCGTTGTCATCAGAATCAATCCTTTCTGGAAGTGAAAGTTGGACCCCAGAAACAGTCTGCATAAGCAGATGATAGGCACTGTCAACTTCAGCAGCATCACTTTCATAAGAAATTTCCTCTGCAAACTCCAAAACAATGGCATCAACCTTTTGATGTTCCAGTCCACTGCACAAGGTCCTCTCGACTCTGCGGTCAACAGCCATTAAAGTTATTTTGATAGCTGGGAAGCTCCATGTGGGAATAATCAAAAGCCGGAATTGGATTAGGGACTGGAGGAGCGGAATAATCTTCTTAGGTTCTTCATATACTCATACTGTCTCGCTTTACAAACAGTGATGACAAGGTAGCGACAGCAGAGTCTAGCTCCCGCTAGAAAAAAGAAAAGGGAGCCATTTTAGAGAATGGAAACTCAGATGCATCGCAAGTACAAAGTTGCTGTGTGAGTTGTATCTTAACATAAAAATTCCTGAAAGCCATGATCAGTCATTGCCATCACCGTATGAAAGGAACTTCTTTTCTTTCTTCTAATTGTTGTGAAAGATTCCATTTGTCTTATACACAGAATGAAATCACTGCTAATCAATATTGCTGATCTTAAGCCAGAGACTTGGCAACTTAATTGATCTTCATCGGAATGTAAATTATATGCAATGAAAGAGGATGTGAGGGCTTGGGCTCTATTTGTTTCGCAGAAAATAAATTATTTGAAAAATATTTTCTTAAAAACGATCTGTTGTGATGCTTGAAATAATTAGTAAGTGGAAAATATTTTCATTATCGACATCAATTTATGCCTAAATATTTTTATGAACAATGAAAATATTCATTATTTATTCATTTTTGTAAATAATATAAACGATCATTTTCAGAAAAATATTTTTTAAATCATTCATTTTCCATGAAGTAAATAGAGTCTTATTTTCTCCTTTTTTTTTTTTTTTTCCGTTGAGGATTGCAAGCATATCATTAACAAGCATCTCTCAAAGAACGAATATTATTAGTAAACGTTAAATATATATGCGTGTAACAAGCCCCGCCCTATTGCAAATAAGGAAAAAAAAATATATATTAACAAGTGTCTCCCGAAGAATTTATTAAACATATATAATTAGGAAAGTTTCAATTTTCAAAAATGAGAATGGAAAGCCATTTCCATACTTTGACCGAATATGTGGCTTGCGGCAAGAGAGAAAGGACCTGCTCGGTGAAATGACCGTGGTGGCTAATTGAATGTTTGAGAAGCTCGGTGTTAATTTGCCCTGGTCGCTCTATGAGCCTATGAGGGACTCTGTCATTCTTTTTCCATGATAAAGAGGTCTTAAAATGAGAAAATATCTGCGAACAACAGGTCTTAAAAGTCTTCAGCTGCGTCGAAAAGTTCAATGATTGGAACGCGAGTTACGCGGACATATTAAACTTTTTCTTCTAGAGTTTTGTTGGCCGCTAGTTTCTGTCTGCCGCAATGCGCTCCGATTCCACAAGAAGTAACCTTGCAAAGCACGGGTCAGACTTTAGATATTGAACAGTGAATTTTAGAAATATCATCTCTGTGAGGCTCGTGACTGAGTCCTACACATGTCTTATGCCCATTCATTAAGCTACTTGAGACGGGTTCCCTCAAGATTACAATGCTCAAGATTGCATAGATAGGTCTCTTCTTCTATTAGGCTTTTAGTGTTCATGGTCCGAACCTGCGAAGTCCTAGTGAGACCGGCCTTTAGAAAATCATATTCACTGTGGATTGATTCGGGGTAATTTATATTATTTTGCAATGTAGCTAAAATTGCGATTTGGCTCGTAAAATGTTACCCACCTTGGATCGATTCTGGTTAATTTGTAGATCAATCCAGTGTAGTTAAATCGTAATATGGCTCGTAAAATTGTATGATTTTGCGAGCTAAATCGTGGAAATCGAGTTAACTCTCTGCAAAATTGCGAATCGGGTGAGCTTGAAAATGAAATTGCGAGTTGACTTGGTAAAATCGCAAGTCGACCTAATTAGAATCGTTGGGCTGGCTTATATTCCTTCAGGGCTTGTTATGTGGAACTTACAGGCTTTTTTTAGGCCTAAAAGCAAATGAGACAAAGCAGCGCATGCGAAGGCGTCGTTTCATTACTACCGGTGAAACTTAACCTCGAAAGATAAAGAAAAACACATTCTAAAGGAAAAACGACACAAATAATCATAAACTTTGACCCAATATGTAATTTGGTCCCCAAACTTTTAATTTGTTCAATGTAGTCCCTGAATTTTAGCTCAATGTGCAATGTGGTCCCTGAACTTTTAATTTGTTTAATATAGTTCCTCAGCTTTTAGTACATGCCCAATGTAGTCCATGAATTGCATGAAAATGTTCAATATAGTCTCCAATCTTGAATTAATGGAATCACTACATTGAATATCTGCTATAATGGCCATTACATGTAACTTGATAGAACGAGGATTATTAGGAAATGAACAATGAAAAAGGAGAATAAACATATGCCAAATTGATTGTTTATTAATATATAGCCGCACGACTATGTAACTTCTTTGATTTAGTACCAGACCTAAGTGCAACTTTTCAGATTCTCAGTACGCATGATGACGTATTTATATACGCTATTTATAAATAATGCAATCACAGCACTTCATGCTCATGCGAAACAAAGATTGGTTTCATGATTCTGAGCATATTTATGGATATATGCATATCCGCCAAACCTCTAAACTAGCTTCCACAGGAGCTTATTTTATATAGTCTAAATAATTAGAGATCATCTTTTAAAGTGGCGGCCCTTCGCGGTGCGGACAAATTTCTACCCACTTCAAACAGCTTAATTGATAGGAAATGAACGATCACGATCACAAGGAAGGAAACTAAAAAGTAATGCATGAAATAATACACATCTTGCCACCACGTCCCCCAAAACCACCGTTCCCCTCCTTCCTTTATGTCAGTTGTAGTTGGTCGATGGACGGAAGTTTAATTGTTAATCTTGACCGTTGTGTAGATTGTATGAATTTTCATTCAAAGATCGAGTCACCAACTATCAAAATTCAAAGTGGGAATGAGGCTTTCTCAGCGCTCTTTAGATTCTATTCTTGTTCCTCCCTTTCTTCTTCATCAATCGACACAGACTTTTGGGAGAGTCACGATTCAAAACTTAGCTATTCAGTGGTTAAGCATTTATTCGGAGACTTCTCGTTGATCAACGAGGGCTTGGAGAAATAAGTTAGAAGAAGGGGAAAAAACAACCTTAGTTGGTTTCATAGATCTGCATTTCATATGAAGTTCTTGTATATTTTGTTGGAAACGTTTTAAAATAAAGGTGACAATGCAAGTTGATTTGAATAAGATGCAAGGTCATGGTTTCCTCGGTTGGGAGAAGTTTCTTCCGATTGTCTTCTGCAGTGCGATATCCATCACCCTTCAGAAATATGATTGAACCAACTAGGGATGTAGTCAAATATAGCCTTTACTTTTACCTTCTTTTAGAAAGTACCGTCTCTCATGCACAGCTACATGTGCGTAACTGCATCCACTCTCTTTGTATACATACGTATTAAGAGAGTTACATAAACTGAGTACTATTTCTCACGCTTTCGGGACAAAAATGCAGCACCTTTCTGTTATTGTATGGTTCCTCATTTGTGATTTCGAATCTTACATGTGGATTTTGCCAAAAAGAATGAAGTTGGATTTCTTAAATTCCGCAAACAAATATTTATGTTTTTCTCCATTTTGATTTATAAGGAATTTACTCCAACTAGCTTTCTAATTGGGAAAGGTGAGCTACAAATGTAAACATCACTTTAAAGTCACTCACATGTATGTTGGTGACATTCATATTTGCAACTCATTAATTAGTGATATGGTCGGTGAATATTTCCTCCAACTATAGACGGTAGACAGCACAGGCAATAACACAATTTGTCAAAGATTGAGCGCATAACAAAAAATTGAAGGCGTGAAAGAAGAAGTAGTTGAAGCGACTTGAAAGATAAATGAAAGGTAACATGTTCATGATTTGATTAACTCGCTTGATATATTGTCCGTTTTGCCCTATTCCAACCATTCTTCATAGTTTTGTCCATTGGCGTCCTGGAAGGCACTTTTTCAAGACTCTGTTTTGCCCTATTCCAACCATTCTTTATAGTTTTGTCCATTGACGTCCTGGTAGGCATTTTTCCAAGACTCATCCAACATGATAGTGCTTATGTGAGCACGCTTAACATTGGATCCCAGCAGTACTGAAATGTCGTACATTAAAATACGCCTCTTCTAAGTTGATCCGGTTTTACATCTGATTTTGGGACAACCTTCTCCTTTTTATTGTGCAATTCAGTCCGTTCATGCCCCTTTTGTTATTCTTGAAGCTCATAAAAACTGCACCTTTGTCCAGTTCCTCTCACCTGGACGATCATTCCAACTATTTGTACCACAATCTCATGCTCCAGCTACCCTCATGTTTACTGGAGCAAATTGGTCAGTGTATTCAACCTTTTCGATAGCTTTAACTGAGATGGAACGTCGGTGTAGCTCCATGTGGGTTCTTGTGGAGTTAGGGTTGAATATTGAAAAATCAATGTGAGGGACAGAGAATCATGGGCTTATAAGTAGATGAGAGTAAGCACCACTTCTTGCCAAACAAAAGCCACCAACCCAAGAGCATTTTTCAAATTCTCCCACAATGCTTCTAATCCTTTCTTCTCTCCTCCTCGTCCTCGTCCTCGTGCAAATTTCGAAGAGAAGTTCAAAGCTAAAGTATCTCCCACCAGGGCCCGAAAAGTTACCCCTCATTGGAAATTTGCGCCGTATGATTGGCTCACTGCCACACCATCGTTTGAGAGACCTAGCCAAAACATATGGACCGATTTTCCATCTCCAGCTTGGTTGATGAGAAGCCAACAATGATGATTTGTTTTGGCCATTGACCACAAAAGTAGGTGTTGTGAATTCGTATTATTGGACAGTAGTGTTATGCTAGTGAAAGAACTCGTGAAAACAAATTCAATCTTCAGCTACTTGAATATGTTCCAATTGTCCCCGAGCTCAAAATCCAGACTATCTGCACTTGAATCTGGAACGAGACATGGGCTGCTAAAGGTAACGACAGTACTTAAGACTAAACCAACCACCAAGATACAAGACAAGTTTCCATCTCATTTTAGGCACCAGTAAGAGAGACTTGAAAGATCAGGCAAAAACTATTTAGTAAGACAGGCGGCACAATTCAGATAGCAAAAACTTCGACCTCAAGAAAGAACAAGTGGAGCTAAAGAATGAGCAGTAAGGAGAGACCAGCACCAAAAAAAAAAAAAAAAAAAAATTGCAGGTACGCAGAGACCAACTGAAGGAGTCTTTAAGAATGCAAGTACCGCATTTGCCAGCGGACACAAGAGGCTCTGTGGAGAAATTCCTTAATTTCATCTCCCCGAGTACATCTCTAGATAGTCAAAGAGCATGGGGCTAGTCCGCATACTGATATTTTCCATCTATGGCTTTTGGGCTTCTGGGAATAGCTCTTCTTCTTGCTTTTTTTGTACTCATGTTGGTTGAAGAAGAAAAGAAAAGAGCCTCTATCAAAGCTCCAAATGTGGTGCATAGAAGACTATCTTACAGAATTCTCCTTAAAGCAACCGATGGATTTTCTTCAAGTAATTGGATTGGTATCGATAGTTTTGGGTCCATTTACAATGATATACTCGAGAATGGAACAGTTATCATTGTCAAAGTGCTAAATTTAACGCGCCGTGATGTAGTGAAATATGGCCGAATGCGAGCCTCTAAAGCATATTAGACATCGAAATCTTTTGAATACACTATCAATATGCTCAAGCATCGATTATAGGGGCAATGAGTTAAAAGGCTTCAATCGACCTGTTCATGGTCAATGGCAGCCTTAAAAAGTGGTTGCGCTGCTACCAAGAACCAATACTCGAAGCAGATGGGCCTTCAAAAACTTTGAGCCTCCTCAGTAGGATAAAGATTGTCATCGAATTGCTGCTGCATTGGATTATCTTCACAACCACCTTCACAGCCAAATAATTCATTGGGATCTAACGCCGAGCAATGTCCTCTTAGATGATGAGATGGATGGACATCTTCCGTGATTTTGGATTGCCAACAATCGTTCTTGAAAACACACCTGACGCCAACTCAAAGATCTGGTCTATGAGGAACGGTTGGCTATGCTGCTCCAGAGAAAACCCCCCGAGTCCTTCGCCCACAAAATGGAAGACTTTATCTTCGCAAAAAATGCAACGCATCTTCTCAAAAGAATCTTACACTTCATAATGATAGAGTGGACACCATTTTCTTTTAGCTCAATCGTTTATGGTTCTGTTATCACTATTTTGAAACTCGAGTGAAACGCAATATGGCACGAGAAGTGTGGTTTCTAGAGAAGACGATGTCTATAGTTATGGCATGTTCCTGTTAGAGAAGTTCACCAGAATCAGTTCCACTGATGTACATACCTTAACAATTTAGTTGAGGAAGCTTTGCCCGCACGAGTACTAGAAATTACTGATCCCATTTTACTTTAGGAAAGAGAACAGTGCAGGCCATAGCAGAGACAACACAGTTCAAGACTGTCTCATAATGGTCTATGGAATTGGAATTGCCTGCTCAGTTGGAGTATCCAGAGAGAGAATGAGCATCAGAGAAGCTGGAACTCAGCTATGTTTGATTAGGGACAGACTTAATGCAGCTGGTTCACCAGGATAGACAATATCCAAAAGTTAAGACTTCTTTAAAAGCTAAAACCTTGGCAGATCAAAACTAACCACTTAAAGCATCGTCAAGCAAAACAGAAGTGTGCCTGCACATTCAAGCACAGGGACTGAAATAAATGCCTTTTCAGTTTAGACAGGAAAGGGCAATACGAATTCCCAAATATATGTGGAGGAAGAAATTCAATTTTCTAGTAATGTGAAGATAAAGGTAAAGGCTTCAACATTTAAAACCAAATGCACTGAAGACCGCATGAAGAAATTCTCACCATCACAAGGCATTAGAACAGCTCACTAAGAACCTCATATGTCACATTTTACACGTACCTCTGCACTTGCACTGAAACAGTCTTGCTTATAGGGCTATGTAGTTCACTAAAAAAATTAGCTTCAGACCAGATTCCCCCAATTTGTGCTTCCCAGGTTTAAGGGTTCAGGAGTACCTGGTTTTCGCATTTTCCATAGGGTCATTCCCCTCTGCTGGATGCCAGAGGAGTGAATTGACAGGAGTAATGTCACCACGCTGCTATGTCCACAGCAAAAGCTTTTGACCTTGGAGCTTTAACAGATCCAAAGCTTATCAGCAAATTACAGTTGAAACTCAAATGGAAGGAACTCCAGCTCCCCTTCCAGCCTTAATTAGGTAACCCTATGTTTTGTTTCTTGAATGATGAATGAATTCATGCTTGTTTATTGCCAATTGCGATGATTTAGTTTCCATTCCAACTATAGCGAAATATATGCATTATGAAGATGAAAAGGCTGCTCAAGATGGACTACCATATGTACTCTCGAAACGTATAACTATCAGATAGAGGTCTTTTTAAGGACGCAAGTCATCAGCTTTCATCTCCATCAGAATAGGAGACCGAACTGCTTGAACTACTCTTTTGTAGATCTGTTTAGCACAAATCCAGATGCATCGCATCATCACAAAAATTAGACCCCGGACAGCACTCGATAACGAAGAACAATATAAGCATTAACCACCGACCAAATCGAAAGACATTAGGCCAGAGGAGAAATGAGAGTAACACACCACCTCACAAATCACTACAAACAACCATTTCCAACGTACAAGCACCAGATTAACGCGAGTACAGCGAAATTGACCTCGCTCGCACAAAGCTCACCGCACGATCCGGCGATGGAACCGACAGTTTCAAGGCGCAAGCATCTGACTGAAACAGTGAAATTACCAAAATCAACCTCGACCGCCCCTCCTCATCGCTTGCTGTCGTAGTCGACGATCTCGGAATCGGTGACGGACCGCGAGTGCTGGACGATGGACCGCCCGATCGAGTTGATCCAGTCCTCCTTCTCCTTCTCGGAGTCGGCGATGAAGTACATGGTGTCGCTCCGGGTGGAGAGCTCGAACGCGTACTGCTTGTTGAGGATGTCCTCGGCCCCCTTCACGGTGAGGCAGGAGGCCACCGGGATGACGCCGCGCGGCCGGGAGGCGGGGGTGACGCCGGAGTCCTTGAACCAGAAGAGCTTCCCCTGCTTGAGGACGAACCACCGCCGGCGCCACGTCTTGATGTGCTCGCCTTGCTTCGTCAGCCACCCGGCGCGCTCCGGGCCGGACCAGAACTCGACGCCGTCGTAGTCGGCCTCGGGCTTCGCCGCGAAGCCCGTCGCGGCCCGCCACAGGCTCGCCATCGGAGCTCCGGCGGGGGGACCGATCGGGTCGGATCTGGTTTGGGGGGGGGGATGAGTCGTTTTCCTCGGTTTTTGTTCGGGACCGGTGGCGATGAGGAAGCCGCTGAATGAAATGCCGTTAGATTGACGCAGATATATATTAAATAATTAAATTTTTCGCTGTTCTTTTTTTTTTTTTTAAATTAATCCGCGGGTATCGTCCTATTAAGCGTTTGCAGTCAAATTTTTGCTCGTAAAAATCAGGATCGCAGTCGATTTGAAATAGGAACAGAAGGAAGGATGTTTTTTTATTGCTCAGATGTTGAATTCAGCTACATCAACGTCCGATCTAACTCCGTCTATGTTCCGAGGCCAAACAATTAGAGACCACCACTCAGAATTTTCTCCGGGAGGATCATGTCATTTGTTCACGAAGGCAGATTCAGCCAAGTCGATGGCCCGGGCGAGGCCGGCGGCTTTGTTCTGGCACTCCTGGTGCTCGTCGTCGGGGTCGCTGTCGGCGACGATGCCCGCGCCGGCTTGGAGGTAAGCAACCCATTCCCTCCGCGTGTTGGCATGCTTGTACGAATACATGGTGTCGTAACGCATTCCAGTCGGGAACACGATCGTCCTGAGAGCAAGCGCGATGTCCATGTCTCCCAGAAAGGAGACTCCCCCAAATCCCCCGCTATATGGCCCGCGCCGCGTCACCTCCAACTGATCGATCAGCTCCATTGCCCTCACCTACATCAGGGAAGCTTATGTTTGATCAGAACCGGGGGGGGGGGGGGGGGAGAGAGAGAGAGAGAGGAGGGAGGGGGAGAGAGAGATTCACAACCTTGGGTGCTCCACTGACAGTTCCAACAGGTAATGCAGCTTTCAAGGCATCCCAACAGGTGAACTGATCATCTAATTCACCTGTCACCTGCAATATCAAAATGTTGTGCTGTTTAAAAGGGCACCTGTAGTTTTGCCATCACTATGCAGATGACATGACTGGATAAACCAACAAGGTAGTTGAGAATGGTGCAGAATGATGAACGCCCGAAGACTGTCATCATGACCTGAGCAAGTAAGTCGTACTAATTCAACATGGCAAATTTAAGAAACAGACATTCTTGGTGATCGAACACAAGATTCAAGCACGGCAGTGTTGAAAGATCCAGAACACTTCCATGAGAAATCAGATAAGATTCATGATTGAAAGCTCAACTTCCGGCATTGACATGCTGAGCAATTTAAAAGCAGAACTAGTGGACCATATACCTGCACGTCTTGACTAATAGAGCTTTAAGTTCTGCATAATGATAATTATTATGGAGTCGGCAAGCTGGGATTTGTGCATTCATGCTTGTTTTTTTTGGATTCAAGAAATACAGAATACATAGAGCGACTGACTTAGTATGGGTAGCATGCATCGTCATTTTAGAAAGTTTTGACAAATGCATCAAGCCGAGGGCATAGACCATGAAGGTATGCTATTCTGGTCAAGACATATATAGACACAAGCACGAGTTCAACTCAAATCTAAAGGTCTAGATTCTCTGTGATAACGAATGCATTTCCCATAATGATGCACGCCTATCTCCATTATCATCTACTTCCTTAGTCCCTTTTGAGTGTTCCAGATAACATGCGCAAGCATAACTTTGGATTCTCACCGTGGAGCTGATATGCATTACATGAGAGTACCGTTCCACATCCATCAGCCTTTCCACGTTCACCGAACCATATTTTGAAACCTGCACCAGGAAAAAAAGGGGCATCAGATGAACATTATCTGTATGGGCTAAAAGAAATGGAAACTGATGCTGCAAAAGTTTCTAGCCTGAAATTTGTAGGAACTGCATTGTGCCTATATTAGCCAAAAAAATGCCTTTAACCTAAGGGAAAGGAGCAATCTCCAAGCGAAATTAAAATGGAACAGAAGTCATTATTCCCACAAATAAAACTCACTGTTTGCAGGGACCTATCTTTTAAAATTTACAAACGCACGAGTGTGCACGCATTTTATTTTGTTTCTTTGGGTGGGGGGGAAATTATAAAAGAGTTCCGAAGAGGGAGAACATATGAACAGTAGTGGTATAAGGGGAAAATGTTGACAAAGGCCATGCCAATCGACGTCGACATATTGCCATCCACCAGTAGATCCATATGTCTGGTTTTCTCTATTAAACCTACCAGAGAATGAAAAACTGGAAGAAAATTGGCATATGCTGAATAACAGGTTGAGCAAGTAAAATGGTTCAGCCAATTCAGTAACAGTGAGAACATAAGTCTCCACATAATTATAGTAATAGTAGTGCCACATCTCAGATATAAGTATGGACCTTGCCAACATCATTTCGGCCCAAATCAACCAGCATGATGTGTTCTGCCCGTTGCTTTGCATCATTTAGCAGCTGGACTTTCAAGATCTCGTCTTCTTCAAACGTCTTCCCCCTTCTCACAGTTCCAGCTAAGGGGCGATTCACAACCTTTTTCTGCACATTTCCATAAAAAGTTTCCACATGAGGACAAAATACTCTTAAAACTAAGATCAAAGGAAGAATAGATTCAATAAGCCTATGTCCAAAAAGGCAGGAAAATATTGCACGACCAGTCAAAAATCAAACCATCTCAGTTGGCGATCCCAAATGAAAGTAAAAGGACTTCACCTGTTTTACGCGAGTAAGAATTTCAGGACTTGAGGCAACCATAATACACCCCCTAGCCTGTTATTGAATAGGGAAACAGAAAAAGAAAAAAGTAAATCAACCACAGACAACCAGGAAAGCAAAATGGAGACAAACTGTAGATGAATTGATTTACCGGAAACACGCACTTGCAAATACGTCATATATGGACTTGGATTCACAATTCTCAGTGCCCTGTACACTTCGAATGGGTCCGCAAATGTGCGGCGTTCAAAACGTTGACTTAGTACAATTTGGAAAATATCTCCAGCCTGAATATGTTCTTTTGCCTGGAGCACTGCCTTCTTATATGCTTCGCTCGTCATGTTTGACTTGTTTAAAGCAGGACCAAAATGGTTAGTGTTTAAAACCACAGAACCTGGAGATAGCTTAGGCCTGCAGTTGACAATCATATTAAAAGATGCTGATTTTCAAGAAAACCGCTGGGTTCATATAAACAAGGTAAAGTTACTTACGGGGCAATATCCTGAACTCTGCTCACCAACAACTCCAAACGTTTCAAGCCATCATTGTAAGCATTCTCGACTGAAGAGTGTTGATCAAGCCGAACCCAGTGAATTGCATATGCTTTCTACAATAAACAAAATTAGAGCCCGTGTCACACTGATAGTACACTGAGAAATATTCAAGAGACTACATTGTTTCTAGCATAATGGAACCTAATTGGCAACTGGATGTAACAATTCCTTTACCGCCCAATCAGATACAATAAGGCAACAGGAAAAAGAAACTCAATGTTTGCAACTTAGAGACTACTTGTCTTTCTTCTTTATGGCCTTTCTAATAATCATGCATCCACTATTTCACTTCCTTCCCAATTAATCACGGATCACTAAGGAATAAGCTAGTACTTGAACTCTATATTCTAAATTAGTCAGAGGAGAGAACCATTGAGTCATGAGTAGTGAAATGTTTGCGGCAATCACAAGTCTGATGAACAGGATGCACTAATACATCAAAGCAACAGTAGTAGTATGTCAAAGCATCATTTCAGCAATATGAAATTTTTTGCTTCTTAAGAACTATTTAACCGTAATGAACAGCCAATTGAAGTAAGAGACAAATTTAAATGATACCTTCTCTACATGATCGAACACAATGACATCATCATAGAGGCCCAGATGAAGGTCAGCTAAGTTTCTATCATCTTGTGGCGCGGAGGAGAATGGCAGCTTTTTCTTCTCCACATAGCGAACTGTATCATACGAAAAATAACCAACCCACCCACCTAACATGGATCGCCTCGATCAGCACAGATATAAGCAAATTACATAATTAGATACGGATATCATCTGAACTATAATGATCACAAATCACTCCTATATGCTTCATTACAGCTCAAACACGATAATATTCGCCTGTTTTAAGTAAAACCGAGCTTAAAGCGAGCAGAGCAGTATTCATCGTGCCATACTCAATGCAGTAGTAATGTCATCTTACCACAAAATGCATCTGGAAGATCATCAATGAGTTGAGGTTTCCATGATTCAGAGATTCTCCTGGGAATCATCATAGGATCATCTACCACCTCCTCAGTGAGACGCCCCTTTTCATGGTCAACAATGGTCACCTTATTTTCTTTAGCAACAACTTCTATTGCTGGCTGCGCTCCAACAACACTGTACCGTCCCTAATTAAACAACAGATGGACAGTGGTCAACAGTCACTGTGTCGTAACGCGAACGTGTTCAAGGAAAGATGAGTGATGAACTGCTCTTACCACAGTCGAAGACTGAAAGCCAGGCTGAACTGACTCATAGAGAAAGCTCGGAGCCTCTCGATCATCTCCCTTAACCAAACACCTGTATGCGATGACCGGAGTAAGTTGGTCCGAGAAAATGCATCGATGAAGTGGAATAAGATTTCCGTTTTTCGAAGCTTCCTTAAACTTCACAGCATCATCAGCTGGAAAAATCCAACCACAAGAGAAGTTTCAAGATAGATGTCAGATTAACCTCTTCTGCATTAGGACTCGTAAGACTACAAAAGATTCAAAAAGCGGGTATCAATCCTATTCCGCTTATTCTATGTAGTTTCGAGCATTTACTCGTAACTCAATCAAGACAGCCACAACATCGAAAAAGACCGGATCAATGAAGAGCTAGCTCCAAGAAGAAATGCCGATGTCGAAGTCCATTGCAAACGAATGTTCGCCGAATGTGGACAATCACATACTACGGGATATCGTTCCTCCATTACGGAATCAACTCACGAATCGTCCATACCGAATCCTTCCTTAAACATCGAAACGAAAAAATCGAAAAACAAACGGCGAGGAACCGTAGCAACGTCACCTAACGAAGGACTCGAGATCGATAGGCACTTGAACGTGCGGACGTCTCGCGCCGAGCACGAGCTCCAGCTCCGGCCGCGCGCGCCGCCGCCGCCGCCAGGCCCCGGCGCCGGGGGCAGCCGGTGGCTCGCCGGGACCAAGCTCCGGGAGTACGCTAGGGTTTGCATTGCCATGCGGGGAGCGGAATCTCCGGTCGCCGGAGGCCGGTGAGCGGTTGGCCCTGGTCTCGCCGGTGGTTCCGAGCTCCGCTTGCTTTGGGGAGCGGGAGGAGGAAAGAGGTGCGGGCGCTCGAGCTTGCGAAGAGTGTCGGGGTGACTGACTCCAAATGGCGCGCGCTTATGAAGACAACTGATTGGCGGAGACGGGCAACCTTTAAAATGGAAACTGAACTGTCTTTTCTTAAAAACCTTTTGAGCTTCCCATCTTTGCCCTCTTTGGTAATAATTAAGTTGATGTCTTGGGAAATGTTACTTTAGACAATATCTGATTTTCCCATTTTAATGATCACTTCCCTTATACCGCATTGAGTTTGTATCGTGTCCTTATCCAAGCCCTTTAATTAGGAAGGATTAGTTCTTGATTAGCCTAGTAAGGAATCCATGTCTGAAATTAAATACTTGGTTAAATTATATGCCGAGATAGACTTACCATCACAGGACCAGCATTTAATATGTTGTCCACTTTTGCAAGCGACTTGCCTTGTCGTAAGAATCTTTTTTTCAATAGGTATTAAGTTGATTCATTATTATAGAGAATGCCGTTTCCATTTCCATTTCTCATCTCTTTCTCTTCGATAGAGATGTTTTCGATAGAGATGTTTGTAGTATCGTTAGAAGCTCAAACCCGTCAAGATTTGTGGTTGTATCCCGAGTTTGAGTGATGGTCCATGTTACAAATAATTGAAGCTTCTCTTAGTCCCCAAGTTGATGCCAATCTCTTCAAAGATGCAGAGCATCGCCAGGGACGTGTCGCATGATGGAGAAAGAAAACGTGAGGATCCCGACACCAATAACATGCAGAATCGCACTATTGTTGTGCAACACGTGATTGAAAAGTTCAAGAATCCCACTCTTTTAACTCCTACCCAAAAAGCCGATGCTTGTATAATGTATACCACCAAGAAGTACAAAATGGAGAGGCATGAATGCGGTTCCTTTTGGGTCTGGACAATTCAAGCCGCTCACATGTGATCATCCTCGATTTATATTTACGGTTTATTTGTGTCGCAAATAATATTTTTTCCATATTCCCAATATTCGATTTGGTTAGGAAAATGAGTCGATGAATATTTTTTCCTAGTTATTAGAAAATGTTTTCCTACCAAAACTTTATGGTTAAACATGAAAACTCCAATGTTGATTCCCAGATTTTGGTGTTCAAGACGAGGTCTCCAGCGGCCAAACCCGAGTCCCTCACGGTTGGGCCCAAGACCCCAACCGTCGATCTTTGGTCTCAATCCTCATGCCTAAGTCCACAAAGGCCATCGTGTGTCCTTGGCACTCAGGCTCAAGTCCTTAGTTAACGAAACATTTATTCTTACAAAAATGGTTTTTGAAAATTCGAATTTTTCATTTTTTTTAAGGAGACGAATTTGTAATTTTCATATATTCTTTTTTTTTTTTTTTCTTTTTACCTCTTCCTTGGCCAATCGTTGGCCACGGCGATGGCCAACCGGCCATCAATGAGCTCGAGCTCGCCGGACGATTCGCCAAAGAAGAAGTAAAAAGAAAAGAAAATAATACATAAAAATAAAAAATAAGTAAAAAATAAAAATGTTTTGATAATTTTATCAATCAGATTTTTCTTACCAAACGACAGAAAATGCTTTCCAAGTCTTTTTAAGATTTCAGCCAAACAATGATAAATAAAGTCATTTTCGAAAAAATATTTTTCGAAAATGATACATTTTTCACAAAACAAATGGATTGGGACTAGAGTGAAGAGTTTGAAATAAAATCGTGACCACAAAAGGCGTTTGAATTTATGCGAAATGATGCCGTAATATGTCAGTGATAATTTGATACTTCCATTACTGTCGTCTCTTGCTTTTCATCAAAACGGGGTTGAACAAAGTGTTCCAGCATTACCTTGGCGATGAGCAGCTCCGATCGCAATCTTTCGTCAAGCTAACAAGAAGAGGTCCGAGAATGCGCTGCCTGTAAAGATCCGCACCAGCGAAGAAGCTCCAACCCAAGACGACATGCTTTAAGTTAGTCAGCCAAAAAACAGAGGAGGACGATGAAGCAGAGCGGCAAACAATGGCGTCGGACGGTGTAGGAAGGATGATGAAGAAGAGAGAACCCTTTTTGACGTCATGCGTTGATTGTTTGGATCGAAATCGGTGCATCATTAATGTCTATACATATTGTGTTTGAAATGGACACCACTTGTTTGTGAAAATACTTAAGTGAGACGTGTATGATGCTCCAGGAGCTTCTTCTGAAATGCAAGGCATAAATCGGATTTGTTGAAACGAATTCGAGCCATTCCAAGACAAGATTCAGCTCTTAATTTTAGGATTCCAATTAGGGCTTGAATAATTTAGGGAAATTGGTTGACTTGTCCAAATTAGTGTTTATATTTAGCACAAAACATGGAGACGACATCGGTTAGGACTACCAATGCTGATTGGTCAAGTCAGCAAACCACATAGGTCAGGGAAATTGATAAAATATTGACATGTCAAAATTTCCAACATTCCAAATTAAAGTTGACACTTATTTGATCATTTCTTTCAAGTGGCACTTAAATAATCTGTCGAAAAGTTCTAATACTAAAATGTGTGCAGTATAAAAGTTACTACGGTTCTAATATATTTTTACCCACCATTCCTGGATGCCCTGTTGCTTTCCAACATCCGATATATGCAAACATTAGTAATGAAAAAGACACTGGTTTAGTCATGGTTCCGGGCACCTACTGCAAAAGTTACTAACTTGATAACATACTATCACAAAATTCTGTATGTGTTCTTGGGCATATGAATAAGAGGGATTCGATCCTCTCATTTCTTTCTGCATACACATCTAGTGAAGTATCGAGAGAATTTGACCTGTAGCAATTCGTGACCATAGCTACTCTCCCAAGTAGGGATGTCTTGAATAGAGAGAGACAGAGACAGAGATAGACAAAGAGAGGAAAAGGACTACAAATCCTCTGACCTCACATCCCACCTTCTCTTGCGCTGGCCCCGCGCGCTGGCCCCGCGGCCTCTGCTTCCTGTCATGCTGACGAATTTAGTTAAGAACTCAGGCAGCAAGGGCGGCGGCCTTAGTTGCATCATCTCCGCCTCCTCTTCGCCGCAAATAAAACCATTGTAGCATCTACGGCTCCTTAGGTGAATGCCGTTTGCCACAAACTGAGGTGCAAAGCCAAATGTAGGTGAGAGGCGCACAACAGATTGAAGGATACCCTCAGCGTCAGAACTCTCTCCGTTGCTTGTTAAAGCAGAAGCCTGTCTCCCTGCACCGGAGTCATGATCGCGCCTGGCATCTTTGCAGCATCTTCTGTATCCTTCAAATCCTGGTGGACAATCTAGCATCGTAGGAGAAGAATTAGAAATGTATGAGAAGTGTGAAATTTAATATCAGCAGCTAAAAGATTACGTCAAACACCATTCCTGATTTGCTTGAAGACACTATAAATAGTTACAGCAACGATAGGTGTATTAAACTAAACATGTTGAGCGCTCCACACGGGACACGAGTGAACACACTGATGTCAGCTTGTAAACCCAAGCCTGTAGCGTCTTTCGTTTTGCAATTCCTGCTAACCCGACCTTCCTCACAATTCCATGTTTCAACAGCTCGATGAACGTTAAAAGTATTAGGCCAGATAGCAGCAGCAACTGACCATTGAATGAGATTTGGTCCCAACCCATCTCAATCATCTCCACAGAGAGAACAATTACTCTATGAATAAGGAAGCTATCTTACTAACCAATCCTTTAGTTGAAGGACGATTGGGAAATTATAGCCATGCAATAAAAAAATTCTTCTGAATACAAGCAGTAAACCAAATTAGCCTCTGACAAAAGTACTCTTTGATGACTGCCTACAAAGCACTACTGCATTATGAATTTAGCATTAGAAACTTTAGTCCAAATGATTCTATCAAGAGATGTTAGAATAAAATCCCACGAACAGCAGCTTGGACACCTACCATTTGATTACATCGAGCAAGAGGCCATAGCCATTCAATACCGCAAATTGCATTATAAACTTTGGCTCGGCGGAGGTAACATAAAGCAGTTAATAAATTCCAGAGGCACAAATTCAACAAGAGGGCAAAGCACATGCCACATATGAAATCGCAAATGAGTATCCATTTCATTCCCCAGCTCATAGTCATGCCGAACACAAGCCCTGTATTTATCTCTTTGTAAATGGATTTTCGCCAAGAAAATTGATGAAGGCATTTTGACAACTCATAAACTATCCCTTCTGAGTTTGTAGGCAACAAAAAGAGAACCAGTTCTAGTAATCAGCATCTACAAGAAATTCATCATACATGCTAAACTCCAGTTCACTAAATTTTTAGCACTTAAGCGTCCTCTTCCAGGCAAGCGCAAAATCTGACCATATAGCTTTGCCTCCAAGAACATTCCTATATCTGATCCACTCCAACGAAACCCACTGCATTTTCACTTCTTAGGAGAACAGAAAATATTGATTCAGTAGCAAAATTTTTACCTCCATGCATACTGAATACAGAGACTATATTCAACTGCCTCTGTCACAGAGAACAACAGGATTTCATGCAGACCCTTTTATGTGGCATATACATTATTAAGTTTCACTCAGATCCAAGCAGAAGAAATCACTCAGAATCTAGCCAAGTAAGGGTACCATGCAATGGAATTCCAGAAAAATCTAAGCGTTGGGAAAAGAAAGGAAAAGAGTGCTACCAAGCTCAACAGTTGGCAAAGCAGAAGCTAGGGGGATAGCCTCATTCACTTGTGAAGAAGATCCAGGGGCCTCAATGTAATTCACAGCAGCTTCAGCTTCATGTTCAGGCAACACTACTCCACTACTAGAGGGCCCAGCTATTAGCATTGTGGAGGTGTCTCCATCGTTTCTACTGCTTGTTGAAGCTTCAATCTTCAAAATAGAAAAGGAAGTGGAACAAGTGTTAGAAATGTGTTCGATTGAAAAGGAAACATTGTACAACATTTGCATAGACAACCATGTTTCTGTTGCTAATCAACTCTTTTAGGACAAACAATGTGTGTTTAATTAGAGACTCCAAGTAGAAGAAAAGCAGACGAATTTGATGGAATGCCAAAACTTAAGGCAAATGGAACCAGCAAGAAAATCTCATTCTTCTATAGCTGCTGAAAAGTTTGATTGAAAATGACAGTTCCAACAACTTCAGGGTTGAAACAGTTTCCATTTGTAAAGTTTTGTCCAATAAGGGTGATGGCATCTCAAAGGAATACTAGGAAAAATCTTTTTGCCCTCGCGCACGCACACGTGAGTGTAATTATATATGCATGTTTTTGTGCGTATGTACGGCAATGATTACAAAATTATTGAGAAAAAAGGTACATGAATTCGCCCGAATTGATGCAATTTGCAAAGAATTCAGATTCCTATCTTACTGCATCACAGTTCCAATCAATAAACATCTAGGACTGCAAATTCTTTTTGTTCCCCTGGTGTGCCAAGTACCACATAAATCTGCTACACTCAATTAAAATCGGCATATCGAAGTGTGTGGGTAATATGGCCCAATGCCCTCTACAAACTTCCTAACTAATTTTCGCTACAGTAACAGTTCCAACACAAATCCATTACTATCTTCCAAGGAAATCAATATAAGGTGAAAGACACATTTCTTTGCACTAGACCTCGACAACAGCGAAAAATTTATGCAGTCCATTCAGCAACAGAGAGATTTCCAGGCAAATTAGTAGATTCCCACGCGAACCCGAACAAAAGGAGACAGAAAGGCAAAATGGGAACGGCAGATCATGTAGAAAAATGACAATGCTGAGATTCACGAGGCTCAAAAGGTGAACTGACCTCCTTGGTCTCACGCTGATCCTGCTTCTCAAGAAGCGCTTCAATGAGGGCCATGTACGCATCAACCTCAATGAAGTGCCATTCCCCTGTATAAACCTGGTCAAGTTAACGTCAGAACAGGCGCAAGAAACCAGAACATTGAAAAAGAAAAAAGAAAAGAGAAAGCACATCGACCTCGAGCAGCTCTCGAACGATCTGGCGCACCATCCTGTCTGGGAAGCCGTACTGGCGCATGGCGTCGAGGGCCGCGTCCATTCGCGAGTTTCGTGCTCTTCTCTCCGCCTGCGAACAACCATCGTAAGGGACGAAAACCCAACGAATGGCCAAAAAAAAGGAAAAAAAAAAGAAAAAAAGAAAGAAAGAAAACCCATTAACAACAGCGAATACGCGAACGATCGAATGAGAGAGAGACGACGAAAGACTCGTTCGGTAACGAGACGCCAGCTCCTTCGAGGGGAAAGACGGAGCCCATGTGAAGCTTGACGAAGCTCGACGTCGTAAAAGGATCGTTTTTGAAGGAAAAGGAGGGAAAAGGAAGAACGAGGAAACGTGACGGGAGGAGTGCGAATGATCGGATCGGCAATGACCGGCGGAATGCGAGATGGCGGGGAAGAGAGAGAGAGAGAATGCGGGAGGAGAGAGAAGGAGAAACCTGTCTGGAGGGGGGCCGTCGGCGAGGCATCTCCGATGAGTCCTTCCTTCTCTGTGAAATTTTCCCGGAAAACGCAGGAGGGAAAAGCGCAGGGAAAAGAGGGAGAGAGTTCGCAACCCCCTCTCTTTTTTCATTTTCTTTTTTTTTCCTCAATTTTTTTTTTCTTTTTAACATTCGAAAAGCTTTGGATAAACATTCGCTTTTGATTCTATTTCTTGTCTTATTTAAATTTTACGGCGAATATATTTTTGTTTTTATTTTGTTAGTGGAGAAAATCTAAAATATCAATCATTTGCAAATATCAATACATCCATTCACTATCACTTTTTTTAAATTATTTTTTTAAGATTGGAATATGTTTTATGCCGTCAAGGAAAGAGAAAAATTTATTTTCTACTGAGTAGACGTACCGATTCTAGACATTGTGCAAAGGGCATGTCTAATCAACAAGAAGCAAGGTAATCTGGAACCTAGCTTGAATGTGTTTCTTATTTTACCTAACCCCTTAATTAGAGAGAGTTTTTCTCTTTTCATTTCTAGAAATGTCTCTTAATTTGATGAAACATTTTTAGGACATACTCAAATCTTGATATGTTTTATGTTGTCGAGGGAAGAGAAAATTTTACTTTCCACTAAACGATTGCTTTGGTGGAGAAATAAAGATATACATATTAGATATTACCACATCACTATATTTTATACCGATGATTTTATTTCAATGGTGGAATTCCCGTCTCATGGAAAATTTGTATTTGTTAGTTTCTCCTTACTTTTTAGCTTTGGGACTTGTACCTTTTCATTTACTTGCAATCAATTCCGGCATATGTTCGGAAAAAATAAAAAAATTTAAAAAAACTCCGGCATATGCACCGGCACCAAACATAAAGTTAACGAGCCGAAAATTTTGTAAAGTTTGAAAAGGAAAATTCACGACGGAGAGAATAAATTGACGACCTATTTGTTTACACGTAAAAACGAGTAGAAAGTTTTTTATTTTTTTACCGTCAAAATTTAACATATCATTCAAAAATTTAAAAATTAAGAAGAAATTATATATGCGCCATTGATATTTGCGTGTTGCAAAAGTTCTAGAAATTTCAAATTCAAAACAAAAAATCATAATGTACAAGCTAAATTAAAAGAAAGAAAAAGGAGTACTATATGGAGATGTAATTCGAAATTCAATATTCCAAATAAGGACGGTAATTATACCGACAGTGAAATTGATAATTACACTTGTAAATATCTAAATAAAAAAACATAATATTCCTACATTGCTTAGAATCTTCTTGATTACATCCGGAAGATTATGGTCCATTTATCTCATGAAAAATGCTACTCTGTCATTTATCTAATTTTAAATTAACTTACTGCTCTTGGAGGATAAATGTCTATTTCCTAGTAGAATTAGATGGCACAGAACAAAGATTAAAAAAAAAAAAAGGAAAAGGAAAATTACAAATCAGAGTCACCTTCTTCACTTCAATCTACAACTTGACATGTCGACCACTACCTAATCACGCACAATCCAACTTGACCGACATTGCAGAACCAGTTCATTCAAAGCGCATTTCCAAGCGAAAGAAATTCCAGAAATCGCAAGATCCTTTTGCAATTCATGTGCGTCCACATGGAAAAATATCCCTATCTTCCCACTATGCAAAACCATGTGATAGCAGATTCCATTTTAAGGAGATTTCCCCCATCCATCCATTTCAAATCAGACGCAGCAATTCAGAAAAAGATAAAAACCTCTGAAAAACCAGCTCAGATGACAGCAAATTCCGCATTAATAAGTCAAGTCAACTCGCTCTTTGCTGACTCAAATATTTATTCCCATTTCCATAATCACAGCATCCCAAATTCAGTATCAGCAAAAGCAAATTACAAAGTTCATCTAATGGTGTGATGGGGAAGGTGTTTTGCACTGGTAGCATTTAGCAAAGAGCCCGAACGTGTCCACTTGCTTGATGAAGTTGACCATGCTCGCCCATCCTCCGAACCCGAACCCGACCACCAGGACCCAACCCACCACGAACACGTTCACTACGTATATGGCCGTCCAGCTCGGCAGGAAGAATGGCGGCTTCTCGGCGGCGTTCTGCATGCAAGAAACCGATATATGTCAGATGATAAAAGAAAGAACTGGACTCTCAATTAGCAATATATGTAGTTGTACTGCCTTAAAACAACGACAATTCATGTCATATCACGGACCTGCCGGGCAGAGGCCGACCGGTAAGTGACCATGTGGGCGGCGGCGGGGATGATGTAGACGGTGAAGCTGACCAAGAGGGCGCCCACGGCAGAGTTGATCGGCCCGAAGAAGGGAAATATGATGGCCAGGAACCAGATGGGAATCACCACCGGCAACCGGGCGACCGCCCTGAATAATATGCTCTTCTTGTGGTGCACCCCTAACACCTTCTCCCACACAAAGTAGAGCGGAGTGCATGCGAACCCGAATGTTATGAACTGCGATGCCGATAAAATCACGCATCAACATCTTTGTCAATGGATTAGAATGGAAAATCATCTACAATATCGAATAATGTACGTGTATGTATGCCAAAATATATCATGGAGGAAAATTTGTGGAGAGGAACCTGATGGATGAGCATCAAAATGACAGCAGCATCGCGCCAACCCGAGCGAGGGAGGAGAGAAAAGGCATTGGAATGGTTCAAGAGCTGGTCGCCGAAGGCCCAGTACACCGCTGTCGCCGATGGAATCGTGAGAGTGAACACGAACAGTGTGGCCAGCAGATATATGTACTTGAACTTTCTCGGCTTCCACATTGCATCCATTATTTCGCTGGCATGGTTTTACACGACGACTCAGTTTAGTTTCATGAAGCGAAGGAAAGTTTGTCCACGATTATCATCCCGTTCGGTCTTATAAGACAATTCGACCCGAGTGATTCAAGTATTATGCTACATTCGCCGTCAATTATCAATCAAGTACTGCTCCTTTCGAGTTTACTCACATAAATTTCAGCCAAAGTGTGATTCTGTAGTTGATTAGAATGAGCATGAGACGGAGGAGGAACTCACACGGTGACGGCGTGTCCACCGAAAGTGTAGAGGATATTGGTGGCACCGGTAAAATACAGGACCAGCTTGGTAGGTCCAGAGTGGATCACATCCTTAGCCTGCATCATTTTTTCAATTGGTATTTGTATTTACATCAGAAATCAAATAGACGAAATTAATCTTAACGGGCTCGAAAGAGGATTAGATTCAGAAGCTCGGAGAAGAGCACGAGAGAGGGGGAGAGAGAGAGAAGAGACACTAGAATTACCTGGCCATGAGCGATGGCCGCGGCGGTCATGTACCAAGCAGTGTAGGTGGTCATGCCAAGGCCAAGGAAGGACCAAATCCGGTAGTTGTGGAAGGAGGGGATGAACACAGTGGTCGCGCAGCATGCTCCGAATATGTACGTCCATGTCCTCTTGTCCAGATGGTCGTTGATGTAGTATATGTTGCTGCAATGTAATGGCCCCGGAAATCAAACATACGAACGAGAAGGATAGCAAAGCATACAGATTGGCGGACGAAGTCGTCATCTCGATTAAGCGAAAAGGAATCGCCAACTGATAATGAAATGGAGAACCTTGCACAGGCTATGAGCTGGATGACCGATCCGAAGAGGAGGAAAGTGACGTTGAAAGCCAGCCCAATGGCTTTCCAGTAGGGACCAAGCAAACCATCCAGGACCTCGAACCACTGAACCAAAACAGAAAGCACACCGATTTCGAGATTCAACCCAGTTCAGCGATTCTAATTAGATGAATGAGTAAAACGTGCTCTTCGGTTCGGCGTGTGGCGATTCTGGAATAGAGATGCACCTGAATGACGTGGTTCTTGAAGCTGTGATTCTCCTTCTCTTTCCTGGTTCTGTACTCGATGTAGAGCACGCTGATGAGATAAGCCGTCCAGCTCCCCATGATTCCATAGAAAACCTGCAGAATTATCCCGGAAAGCATCCCGAGCTGGGAGAACGAATAGGGCAGTGTCAGCAGCACCTGCGCCACCTGCGTAACGTCCCGAGCGAGAAAGACAGAATCAGATGAGGGGTCAGATCAAAACCGATCAAATTTTTGAAAAAAAAACTAAAGGCCAGATCTTTAAATTGAGGCGAAATCACCGCAGTAAGTCATTACATTTACATGTCCAGGAAAACGATTGTTGGCAACAAGAATTTAAGTCTACCTGATTGGAGGCGCAACTGAACCAAGCATCATACGCAGACCCGCCATGCCAGAGGAGGCTTTTGAGACCAGACCCGTCGCCGCCGCCGCCGTCGTTGCCGGTGGAGTCATCCGTTTGCGCCTTTCTTTCTTCTACTATTCCGTCTCTCTCTCCAGCGTTGGTGAAGCTGGAGACCATCGCTTCTTCAGCTTGCTTCTGAGACAGCATTTTCTCCTCTTTGTCACGCAGCCGAATTGAATCTCTGAGGACGCAAAAAAAAGAAAAAGAAAAAAAAAACAGTGAATGACACAGACCAACGAGGAGAAAAATACAGGCTCGTAATCAAAAGGGACACTGCATGTGAGAGAGAAACAGAGAGCAGACCCAAAACTCAAGAGCCTCCGTTGCTCTGTTCTTCGCACATCTGTTTAAATGGGTAGCATGATGACCCATGATGACCTCTCTCTCTGATAGATGTCTCCAGCTCCAAACGTTTTAAATGCCCTTAAATCACTTGCCATTCTTATTCGAGAATACAGAGGAAGTGAATCTCCAAGTTATCCAATTCAGGGAGGACAAGACTATAAACTAGGAGGCAAAAAAGTTATTTCTTGTCCAGAAAAGGAAGGCTTTGGTGTTGGCGATAAAACCCAAACATAGAAAAACCGAGAGAAGGGTTCTGAAGACGGAGGCCCAAGATCTGACAAGAAGAGCACCTTAAACAGAGGGAAAACAGGGGATTCCTTAAAATGCAAAAGAGCATGAGCATTGCTGCATATATGGGAACGCGTTAGTCGTTGATGGACCAGAGAAAAAGAATGACTGAAACGAGCAAGAAATCTCTCTCTCTCTTCTTCTGTCCTTTCATTTTTTGGGGGGGTAAAAGTTGCATGGACCTTCATAACTTCTGCAGTATGCTCTGTTCTTTTAAAATGTTGCTTGATGATTATTTCTAGCCTCCTTTCTCAGCATGTTACTCTCCAGTCGCTTGGCTTGTTTATTGGATTTAATCATTAGATGAATCTGCAAAAAGCCCAGATCTAGATCAGAGTAAAATATTCCACAAATTGATTTTCTTTCTCCGTTTCATTTGTTGCTGGACCGTCGTGTTCGGCTATGGTGTTTCACTCAATTTATAGAAGTTTTAAAAGCACGAAAAAGAAATCTTTATTTCTATGGTAGTAATGGATTTTAGTTCAAAGGGTGTGCCATATTTAAGAAAATTTTAGATGTATTATGATTTTGAGAATTATCTTTAAAGTAACATGTTATTAAGATTCATCTTATAAGTAGCACGGTCGCTTTAGAGAATTTTCAAGGGAGAAAGAAAGAAAATTGACATTGAAAACTTTTCTTGTTCTGGGCTTATGCATAGAGCAAGACATGGCAGTAGCGGCAAGAGAAGACTATCGTTATTGATTAACATCGTGATTATGAATGTAAGTTTTTTTAGAGTTATAAGATTTTTAGGATTTAAATTTGGAAAGAAACCATAATCAATCAAAAAGCTAAGCAATGATGATATAAATGATCCCTAACTTTTGATCTAATGTGTAATTTGATCCTTCAAATTTTCATTTATTTTATGTGGTCCTTGAATTTTAGTTTGTTCAACGTAATCCATAAACTTTTGATAAATGTTAAATTTAGTCATTAACATTAAACATTTTCATATAGTTTGTAAACTAAATTAAACATATATAAAGAGTCCATGAATCAAATTGAATAAAGTCAAGGATCATATTACACATTGGGCTATTAAACAAATTAAAGGATTAAAAGCAATATTGCATATCGAACCAAATTTTAAACACCATTTACGTCATTTTCTCAAAAGCTTACGATTTCAGCAAGTTGCTCTTAGGATGATCTCTCCATCTTCATGGACATCCATAGTAATCCATTTTTTAACACTTTTGATTATATTCGTTCGTATGGAATTTGAGATATCGATGCCATAAGTGGATGGAGGGGCCTCCTTCTCAATAAGTTCCCTCTTCGGTATCATTTTTTTCGGCATAGCATTCTCTCTCTCTCATGATTTTCTTCTTATTTTTTCGACCCTCTTGAGTCTTGATTATTATTATTATTATTTTTTTTTTTTTTTGGTCTCTCTCATGATTTTCTTCTTATTTTTTCGACCCTCTTGAGTCTTGATTATTGATAATAAGTTTGTGGTCAAATGGAATTACAGTCTGAATGACAGAGACTATCCAATATGATTGCGTGTATGATTCCCCTCTGATTGACAGAATGCGCATCTCAAGACAAGTCGAAAAGACTGCAAAAGTGATTAAAACTATTGACTTTTCTTTCTAGAGTAGGATGGATTTGCATTTCTGGACAGACAAGAACCTTCTCTCTTGTACATTGGCCAATAATGATGGGTTTGGATGGACTGCTAATCTTCTCAGCTTTCCCAACACAAGATCTTCCGCATAAGAAACGCGGCCAGCGAATTTGCTCATTTCAATTACCTATTCTTTCATCGTGTTTGGCATTCGGGGGCTTTTGGACCTTTCCACTTAACTTGTCAGGTCGCTATGGTTCCCGTCCTAGAGCACAAAAAGATCCGTCCTCGAGGGTAGGAAGAAGAGTGCATACTGCATTCACTTGAATTCGAACTCTCCCGAGGTGTAGTTTGACGTTGTATCATCACCCGGAAGTCTCTTACCTATAAGCATTTTCCTAATGTAAGTATTGTTCCATTTAAATTTGACTGCCATTTTGATAGGATCGAACTTCCACCGAGGGGCAATATGAGAATGGGTCACGCACTGAAGTGAATTCTGATCAGACAAACAGTGGCACCTCTTGATGTCATGTTAATAATTTCTCATCCTATCGGGAAGTGCAAAATAAATCCAACACTTAAGTCATTTCTTAACTTTGGAATTAGTGGGAATGGTAATTATTAGAGGAGAGTTACTACACCATGGACCGCACACAAAAGTTTCAATTCTGTTTCACGTGTACGAATTCCGGAGCCACACAGGCAGAGCCTCTTCCAAGATTTTTATTCTTAGCAAACAAATGTGTTCGGGGGCATTTACAAGCTTTCATAATGCGATCCTTCATACTTCGATTATCTTTTTAAAGAGCGCTTAGAAGGAATATTTTGTGATAATTATTCTGTTCTAATTACATGAGATATCTTTCATGCAATCAAGAGAAAATATGAGAAAATCTTTCGATACCGGGTCTAAATGAATTGTGGATTTCCTAATTGAGAACATCTCCAGTGCAATTCAAATTCAATCCAATGGTTAATTACATGAGATATCTTTCATGCTATCAAGAGAAAATACGAGAAAATCTTCCAATATCGGGGTTAGAAGAAATGTGGATTTCCTAAATGAAAATATCTCCGGTGCGATTCGAATTCAATCCGACGGCTGAGATGCATATAGTGACGGGATTAATAAGCCGTCTTATGTGTTAGTTTCTACCCTCATAATTAAGACTTTTGACATTCTCCAAACGCAAAGCGTGGACACCTACTCTCCTCCCCAGGCGGTAACTTCAGCATGACGAATTGCACGGCGCATGGAAGTTTGCTCTTTTCGATTATAAAGATGATGAGAAATTTAAAATAGCTTTTTGGATGGGACTGATGAATAGGGGGATATTTTCCTGAAACGGCAGTGCTTATAAGAAGAAGAGTCCGATTAAAACCTTTCGCGAGGATAGCGTTGAAATCTTGGAATGCTTCTTTTGGCTCTCTTGCGAAAATAAAAAAAATGTTAGGTTCAAGCTTTTTTTACCAATTGTTTCTCTAAAACCTTTTGCTTTTCGCCCACGTTTCTTCCTTGGCATCCCTTCTCTTACCGGACTCCCGTGAAAACGTAAGTTTCTCAAAGTGAACAAGACAGACACCATCGAGATGAATAGAGAACTGCACACGACAACACAAAAGCTAGCCACATCGGTCATCGATGATTTTCAAGCAGGTGCTGTTCACTTTGAAATAGAATTTCACTCTTATATGCAATGGAAATAAAATGGAACCAACTTCCTAGAACAACTGATCGACATGATCTTCTTCCAATCAATGCTTACGGTAATATGGGGAAAAAATCAATGTAGATGGCTGAAAGGGAGAGCATATATGTATATACATGATTGACTAACATTTCTATATCGACATTCAAGCAATGAAGAAGATGAAAATCATCAGGAAAAATATTAAGATGGCAAATATCTTTATCATGAGCCACCTATTGGATGATATTTGATTGAGATGCCTCAACAAAGCGCTGCGAGCTCCTTCTACATTCACCAAGGACTCTTCCATATTGTCGTCGATCCTGCTTGCAACATTGAAGGCGACCATCACGAAAGAGTTCACATTGTAAGTTCAACATAAGGACTTGCAAGGAGACAAGCTCCCAAATGCACTATTAATCATCCCTTATGGCTTCTACTCGTTTCCTCTTTTGTATTGATTTAGGGCAGCATACAGAAGATGATTGCTATAGAAAAAGGACAAACCTAATAGCCACTTCGCCTTGCTGTGCAACCATCGAAGCCAAATGCGTAAAAATGCCCCCCAGTTCAGATATAGTGGATTCCACGTTGTGAAGAGCAGTTGCACGGCTTTGAGAATAGTTTTCTTGCCGAGGAACCACCTGCTGCAACATGGACATCTCCATGGAGTCGGATGGACCATCTGCTGCTAATCTCCGTCTGAGCAGCAAAAAGTTGTCAATTGACATGCAACGTCAATAAAATTAGATAGAGAACAGTTCCGCTCGACAAAACTAATAATTGCGTGATTATCTAGTCGTTGTCACCTTATTAATGGCATGCACGGTGTATATGCAGAAACTTAAGGAATTTTTGTTGCACCAAGTAACAATGCAAAGTCTATTCACTATGCAAAACCACCTTCTGCAGTCTTTTTGACAGTGAATATTGCATAATATACATATTACTAAGTAGATCGAGAAATTGGGAGGGCTGCAATCCAACAATCCAATGTCAATCCATTCAAAGATGGAGCTCTTCCAGTAGCAACTAGTACAGCTAAAAATCAAG
Source organism: Eucalyptus curtisii (assembly GCA_017140595.1). Lineage (NCBI taxonomy): Eukaryota > Viridiplantae > Streptophyta > Magnoliopsida > Myrtales > Myrtaceae > Eucalyptus > Eucalyptus curtisii. The sequence goes on along the minus strand of CM029500.1, from coordinate 37,720,926 downwards.
CCCAGCACTCTTTAAAGCGATACTTGCTACACGGCATCAAGAGAGTAATGCACTCTCGATATTTCACCATAAGGCAGAGTGGGCCGGGGTAGCCACTTGTGTTTAAATGTTGGCCTAAAGTTTCCTCATGTAGTCTTCTAATTTCACCTGACAGTAGATCTATTCCTATCATTGAATATGCTCTGAAATGTTTGCATCTAACCACACAACCTGCCAGAGATTGGATAAGACTCTGAAAAGGTACCAATGTCAACAGAAGCGTTTTAAAAGTGTAGCTGTTCTACATTGTAGCCATGGCTTCATATAATGCCAACTACTATTTAATGAACCAATATATAAAATATTGCAGAGCGTTTTCACCGAACCATGCTAAAAGCATTGCTTTCTCTTCTTTGGAGAAAGTATTTGAGGAAGCCGCAGGTTTAGCTTGTAAGATGACGTAAGACATACCTCAATTGGTTGCCAACTTGAGATCCATTGGAAGGCAATCTGAGCAGTCGCGAAGAGGCAGAGGTGAGCCAAATAGATGGAGAGAGAAAATATAATGCCAATGATTAGACAGGGAAGCAATTTTTACAGATGTAAAGAATATGAGAAAGATGCACAGTATTGACGACTTATATTTAGTAACCCTACCAAGAAAAAATATATTATTGATGCTGAAGAGATTCTAAAAATAGGAAAAATAAAAATGCCCTTGCATACTAGGATCTAGTGTTCCATTCTTTGCAAATCTGATAAACATAACTGGTCCAACCTCTATGCCACCAATTTTTTTGACGAGTGTTTTATGTTGCACAATTTACAAGATATTAAAGCATCGTAAATCTAGGAATATTGAAAAGAAAATTCTTAAGGGACATAACCTTCGGGAAAGACATAACAATGGATAAATCCCTTTGTAAGAGTTAAGTTTAATCTCCTTGATGTTCCACCATCTAAGCATGCTCTTACTTAATCTCCTTGCTAGAGTTAATTGTTACTGCACAATCGCATTTACACGTGGTCAAGCCAACCAGGGTTCCAAAGAATCCAAACAAAATACTTACGCTGCTTGGGGTAAACTTCCAGAATCATTGGATGCACTTGACCAAGGAGGTGGCTCAGTCACAGGCTTCGTATGCTGCTTTAAAGGGTTTTCTCTTGATGCATTGGCAGAGAACATCTGTTTCCGGTTTTCATGAGCCTTGATATTCTGGTACAGAAGACCATGTATGAGAACATGGAAGGAGAGTTGAATCACATCATGTTAAACATGAAGATCTGCTCAAATTAATAGCTAACCTGAGTTCTGGTTTTCAAAACATCCTGGAGGTGTTTTGTAGTTCCCATAAGTTTGCTTTTCAGGTCATCACAAACAGTGGTCGAATGGACGACTCTATCTTCTGAATAGTTGCCGCCACTCATTTCTATATTTTGAAGGGTCTGTAAATCTTGAAGGGCGATATTTAGTGCTGTGATGTCATCCTTTATCAATGAAGTCAGTTGTTGTATTTCGACTGTGGGGTCATCAAACATAGATGACCTTTTTGCCACTGCAAATCATCAAACAAAACCATCACTTAGCATAAACACCACAACTCCAAATGTCATCCAGATTCATCATAATGACAAATTTGGAGTTTGTAAGAAGTAGTTTCAGCAACAAAAGGGAAAACACCAAACACAATTGCAGAAGATTTCCGCTCAGAATCAACTGCCAACAAGAAGAAAAATGAGGAACTCATAATAATGATATTATTTATCACAAGAATATCACATCATAAGTCTGATCTTAAATGACTTGATCTCCTTGCAAACTCTGGATGAGAGTGTATATATGCTTACAGTTTCAAGATCATCTGAATTAGCATTATCAAATGCGGATGTCATACTAAAACATTACCAGAAGAAGAAAATAGAAAAGGTCCAACCCTCTCACTTCGAAGCATGGTAAGGACATCCTAGTTGCTTGTTCAACATCAGGAATCCTGAATATCGAGCAATCTATAAACTGGATCTTGTAACCAGCTAACAAAATCGATAGATTTATCATAGTGACGCGCCATCATCCATAGGGTCAAAAAAAGAGGCAACGGCTACGACAGATATAGTGTGGCAATTGCCATTTGGCTGTAAATTTATATCAAGTTGCACGAATCATAATGTATATCGATCATCATCCAGGATAAATATTCAACATCCTAATTTCCCAAGTAATCATGTTGCTTTTGAACTGAGAAAAAAAAAACAACTCTACAGTTTTTACTTGTGCAGTGGAGCGGATCAGAACCTACCGATTCACTCTTCCATCGATCTCAATCCAGCTATTAACACCACTTTTACAGCAAAATCGATCAGAACCTCAACACCTAAACAGTAACCGCCATACAAACAATGCTAACAAACACCTAAACGTGCGATTTGGCATAGACAGAACCTCTCGGGATCCAAATCCGTCCAAAAAATCAGACGCATCGCATCTTACGTTTCGACGAGGCCGATCGAACTAACATCTTCCAAAAACGCGGTCGAAGCAGCGAAAGGCTAGAAAAGGTGCGCGAACGACGCTAAAGCAAGGGAGACGGCCACGTACATTGGGCGAGCCTGGCGATCTTCTGCGAGGTCTCGCCGATGCCCAGCCCGATCCGAGCGGCCCGCTTGTTGAACTCGGATCCGGCGGAGGCCGGGGACGCATCCCTGGGCGCGGCGGCGCGGGCCTCCGGCGGGTTGGCGGCGGGGGCCGGGGATCCGCCGATCTTCCGGAGAGTCTCGGTGAGGGAGCGGAACTCCGACGTACGGTCCCTGTAGGAGGAGGAGGAGGAGGAGGAGGAGGAGGACGCCATGGGAATCGGATCGGATCTTCGCCGGAATCGGAGCCGATCTCTACATGGTTTGGTGCGTTCGCCAGAGGGGGAAATCGACGCGGCAGCGGAGATGAGCTGTGCGCACCTCAGGGGAGCGCGCGTATGGGGGGAGCGAGAAAACGGTTTACGGATTGGATCGGCTCGGTTCGGTTCGATCAGCGGGTCCGCATCTTGCCGCTCGGACCGGTTCGGTTCCACTTTTTTCTATGCTAAACCGAACCGGGGTTCTTTATTTTCGGATCGGGCTTGGAGGAGCCCAAATCAGGCCCGGCCCAAAAAAACTAATGGTTTTAGAGCCGTCGGATGCGAAGACAGCGGGAAAATGTGAACCGTCCGATCTAGGTAAATCGAGCGACTCCATCTTCTTCCTTCGTCTCCCCCGTATATAAACTCTGGCAGCCGCAGCGAGGTCCCTCCTCACTGCACACAGCTCTAGGGTTTTACCTCCAAGCTCCACCGCAAAACCGCCGTAGCCACCGAGGTTAAAGTGACGGCAGATCGTCGCTGTCCGCCTTGACCGAGCCTCCCGCTTCGTCTTGGCCCTCAGTTTTGCTTCTGTATTTTGTTTTTTCCTTGTATCAGCGTAGGAAGAAAGTTCATAAGATATTATGGGGAAACTATCGAAGGCCCAGAAGAAGCTCGCGTACGACGCGAAGCTGTGCCGGCTCATGGACGAGTACAGCCAGATCCTGATCGTGGCCGCGGACAACGTCGGGTCGAACCAGCTCCAGAACATCAGGAAGGGCCTGAGGGGCGACTCGCTCGTCCTCATGGGGAAGAACACCATGATGAAGAGGTCCATCAGGATTCACGCCGAGAACACCGGCAACAAGGCCTACCTCAACCTCCTCCCGCTTCTCCAGGTACGTGTTGCTGCTTTTTGTTGGAATGATATCTTCTGATTCACATGGCGTGGTTCTTAAAGATGGTGAAATGGGAGTTTCTATGAGGAAGAGATGCGAGGGTGGAGAAGTTGAGAAACATGGGTTTTGTATTGGAATGTGTATAAAGGATTGATTTTTTTTATGGTTCTTTGTGATTAGGGAAATGTGGGCTTGATTTTCACCAAGGGTGACTTGAAGGAAGTCAGCGAAGAGGTTGCCAAGTACAAGGTGCGGCTCTCTGATGCTCTTGATCTCGTTAATCTACTTAAATTAGAATGTCGCTTCATGGTTATATGCTACTGGAGAATCTATCGAAAGAGTACGTACTTTCCTGCTGTGTTAGTTTCTTTGCCGTAGCTATTTCATGGTGATGGAGCGTTTCTATTGGAATCAATGGATTGATTAAGATTTGCTGTAGGGAAAATGTTCCACTTTATCTGTTTGGCGTCTGCCCATGTCGTGTTTAATAGAAGCCAAATCGATAAGCCTCAGTTGCATTATGGGTATAGTAGATTTACGGTGGTCCGCGACTGGGAATGACTATAATTGAGGGTTTCTCTTCCCTGTCTAATGACAGACTGGAGCTGATGGCCCAAAAACAAAAAGATAATAGAGTTGATCTCGCCAGGATTGTTAGGGCGACATCTGACTGGGAATGGATAAATTCAAGTTTTCCTATTAAATATCTTGACAATCTGTTCAAGTTTACCATTTTCTCATATACTGTGTTCCTGTCAATTCGTGGACTAAACTCGAGTTTTTTCTCTTTAATATCTTACAATCAACTCTGCTTTGACAGGTTGGAGCTCCTGCTCGTGTGGGTTTGGTTGCTCCAATTGATGTCATTGTCCCACCGGGCAACACTGGGCTCGACCCTTCTCAGACTTCCTTCTTCCAGGTAACATGAGCCTCTCTTTCATGGCAATAACATTTTTCTTCATCTTCTGCAGCAGCTTATTTGTCCTTACTGTAACTTCAGGTGCTCAACATTCCGACCAAGATTAACAAGGGTACTGTGGAAATTATCACCCCTGTTGAGCTTATCAAGAAGGGTGACAAGGTTGGCTCTTCTGAGGCTGCCCTTCTTGCTAAGCTTGGGATCAGGCCCTTCTCGTATGGTCTCATTGTGCAAAGTGTTTATGACAGTGGGTCGGTCTTCAACCCTGAGGTGCTCGACCTTACCGAGGATGACCTTATGGAGAAGTTTGCTCTGGGTGTCTCTATGGTCACATCTCTCTCGCTTGCCATCTCATACCCGACCCTGGCTGCTGCACCTCACATGTTCATTAATGCCTACAAGAATGTTTTGGCTGTTGCTGTTGAGACCGAGTATTCGTACCCCCATGCTGACGAAGTGAAGGAGTTCCTCAAGGTTTGTAATGCTAGCTCTTTTCCTAAACAGTTTTTGGTCCACAAACGTTCCTTACTCTATTTGTAGTCTTTTTTAATGAACTTCTCTAACAAAGAGATTACTTTTTATTGCAGGATCCTAGCAAGTTTGCTGTTGCTGCGGCTCCGGCTGCAGCAGCCGACTCTGGTGCTGCCCCTGCTGCTGCTGCCAAGGAGGAAGAGAAGAAGGAAGAGCCCGCCGAGGAGTCCGATGATGACATGGGTTTCAGCTTGTTCGATTAATTTGTTTGTCAAGTATGATACACCTTTAGCTACATGTTAGGTGGTACAATGTTTTGATTATGACTTTATCACAAGGATTGCTTTGCCTTTAGTTGATTCGCCTGTTTGAATACTTAGCTTTTTATTCCCTTAAAATTGTTTTTTAGGGTTTAAACGTCAATGTCACTTTGTCTTGTTTGCCAATAGTCCTCTTTCTATTTTCTGACAAAGTGTATACCTATATCAATTCCTGGCATGGATGATGAAAACTATTCGGAAAACTCCGAATGCGATGGGTCTTTTGTCGCAACTTTCTTGGAAACGCAGACGTTTGCCTGTTTTGATAATGATGCCATGCGTTGGGAAGTTCGTAATAGACATGTTCCACAGACAAATAATGGATTTATTGAGGCTCAGCTTTTGAGCTGACCCGTACGCACGTCTTCTAGTCGACCACTGGCATGTTTATGTACCGTCGCCAGAAGCTAGCAACGAGGGTCGAAGAATCAAATACATGAAGATACATCATATTATACTTTGATTACGATCAATCTATGATACGCGTAGTTTTTCCCTACATCATATTACTCTCGATGGAGGAAAGACTCGTGATCCTTAGCAATACTAACGGTAATGCACGTTGTGTTGTCGCATTGTATCCATTGAAGCGAAATAGTTCGCTAGAGACTGGTAAATGTAGAGCCTCGGATGAGCGAAGACTCATCTAGCGCCGGTTACTGCTTCCATGACATCGAGAGGCTTTTAGGTGCAGGCACTCGGCCCTTGAATTTGATGGTCCCGAAAATTGGAGCCCCTCTATGCTATCGAGCCCAAGCGGAAAGTCAAGTTTGTCTCCCCTTCAGCTTTTCATATTGGATTTTCGTAAAAGACCTCCCCGGGAACGCTCGTCTAACATTCAAGTAAAGAAATTTTATTACTATCGAAATACCATCTATCTCATGTCACGCACAATCGATTTGTTGAACGTGCAAATATTCATTTCCTTTGTACGCTTATTAACTAGGCCTTTGGAAATTACCGTAGCATCAAAATGATGAAGTGACAAAGAAAGTTGTAGTTAACATAGCTTCAGTTAATCTAATATAATTAGATGCATTTAGATCCATATTATGGTCTTACGTTGGAGACAAGCCTTATAATACTTCATCTAATGAAGGAGACTTTGAGAAAATAATTCGAGATTGCTTACTTAATTATTCCATCGAATGTCCGCATGCTATTGGACAAATGGTAAACGTGGAAGAAATAGAGGGTGGAACCTTATAAAGGTACTATGGGGCTAAACCGGAGGGACGTGAGAAGCACGATCTAATTCCCTTTAACAAAACCTAACTCAAATTCTTCCGTTCCCGAATGTGCTTGGATATCAAGAGAAAAACACAATGCGAGCAAACTGATTTCTTAAATGGGTACGCAACGTTCAAATATTAATGCTTTTCATTTAGCGATATCGATTTAGGTAAGTCCTTCGATCATGGATGACCCAATCACAACATTCCACGAGAGCAAGCAAGCAACACGGGTCTACATAAAGTATTTACTTCAAAATAATGCCATAAGTAGTTCCTAAACTTTGGCCCAATGTGTAATTTAGTCTCTAAATTTTTAATTTATTCAATGTGGTTTATGAACTTTAATCTAATATGCAATATGATTCCTGAACTTTTAATTTGTTCAATATAGTCCTTAAACTTTTTATACGTGTTCAATCCAGTCCTTGAACTGTATGAAAATACTCAATGGTAGTCTCCATTGAGTATTTTCATACAGTTCAAGGACTGAATTGAATAAGTACTTGAAGTTCAGGGATTACATTAAATAAATTAAAAGTTTATGGACTGTATTACACATTGGATTAAAATTCAAGGATCACATTGAGCAACTTAAAAGTTTAGGGATCAAATTGCACATCAAGTCAAAGTTTATAAACTATTTGTGTTAATTTCCCTTTTCACTTTGACATTTGTATCCAATCCGTGCTTTGAACTCGGGTCTTGACTTTTGATGCTATCTTTTGCTTCCGAATTAAAAAAAAAAAGGGAGCAAATTGATAAAACTCGTGTCATCCTGCCTGCCTCTACCCTTCTTCGAATGGAGCAAATTGATAAAACTCATGTCATCCCGCATGCCTCTCCTCTCCTTCAAACAATAATACCTCATCCCAGCAAAGCTGAAAAAAAATCTAATCTTGCCGACATCAGTTATCGGGTCGGCTTCAAGATTTCGATGAAGATAAAACATATGCAAAAAAAAGTAAACTCTTCTTAGGTTTCTCCAAAAGACATCCTCTTCTCCTATGTCTATATCCCTTTAATAATCCGCTTTTTCCTTATCCATTGCACTCGCGCATGATTGGAAAAGATAGAAAAATGAGAAAAGGCCCTCATGACCTTTGCATCGTGCCTCAAAACATGCTTCCTCGCCAGCCCACAACATCTCCCTTCAAAGTCAAATAAGCACCACCAACTAAAAAACCACTCAACAGCAGATAACATCGACTGACAGACAGACACACGTATTGAATTATAAATATAATCATTCGATCAGCGCATAGCACGCGAGTCGATCGACCGACGCGTGGTCATCGTACCTTAACGTGGACTCCAAAAAAAGGTCAAAAAAACAAGCCCGTTAAGATCCAACTTCTCCGCCGCGTGGCGGGATCAGAGAGGCTCCCCTGGCACCGCCCGCCAGAGCCCTCGATGCGCCGTCGTCTTGAAATACACGACCGGATACACGTGTCCGCGTGATCAGCTGGCTGGGGCTGCCTACTTGGAAACTCTCTACGTTTCTCCACCGCACGATGCGACACCGTACGCCATCGGAATACGGGGTTGGCGAGCTAAAGCGGCGACGGGGAACGCGAGGGATTGGGGCTTTCGTCATGCCGAAACCCACGATGAGAAGATGGAATCGGGCGCGCGAAAGCGACAGGGACGGAGCCTTCTTATCCAAAACGCATGTTGCGGTCCGTTGGAGATGAGATTCCCTTTGGGCTTTCTTGGAAGTACTCGAGGAAGGGGATGAGAAATATGGGGGCTAGGGCACTTTTCGACATGTCGGGAGCTAAAGTTAAAGTGGGTCATTTGCCGATCTTAGAATGCGAATCGCTTCGGCACATTCCTCACATGTTGCCATTCGCAAAAAGCTCAATAGCCAGCCGTGGAGATGATACCGAGTCGGTGACTTGTCTCGTTGGATTAGACGACCTGCTTCGTAGATGTTGGAGGTTAGGCAAATATACGTACACGACACATCACGATGCGAATCGGATAAACAAGCAATTCGTACATTGGACGCACCAATTCAAACGAGGACGAAACAATCAAGAAAGTGGAGTAGAAAAAGAAAAACCTTCCTTGGATGTGAAACGCAACTGGTAAAAAGGGCTCTGAGAAATCTAGACCAATCTCCGCCACGATTGGTGGGATAAGTCGATTTGCCATCTCTGATAAAGCAGAGAGTCCAAGTCATCGGACCTAGAAATTTCAGGTCACTCCCGCAACCACATCATCCATTAGCCTCCGCCTGCAATACTCTTATGCTTCCAAACAGAATAAGGCAAAAACGTTGCGCTACGGTCCATAATCCGTCCTTGAAATTTAGGATGTTCTTTTCAAGGAAGAGTCGATTTTTTTCATGGCTCAATCCAAAAAAATAAAATAAAATTGATTGTCCATATGCATGTGACGATTTTCGAATTGGAGTGCTAAAATGCCCTGGGCCTTGGTGATACGAAAGTTTGTCCAAAGGCCAAAAAAGATGTATTTTTTCCCTTTTCTTTACTTTATTTGTCTGATTTGTTGGGTGAATCACAAGTGACCTTATCGGGTAGGATTCCAAATTTTTGGAATAAGAAATCAAATCGATTGGTTTTGAATAGTTGATTCCTAGATAAAATTGAAAATCAGCCCACATTTGCTTTCTTAAAAAATAAAATTTTTATATAGGTCAAGTGGCTACGTTGTTTGTTCATTTTGAAGATCAAATTTCTTTTTTTTTTTCCTAGCTTAAAACCCAATTCAATCTTAGAACCGAACCAATTGATAAAATTTGGGTTTGGATTAGATCAATTCTTGGGTTGAACAAACTTTTTCTAGCCATAGAACCGGTCCTAATCAAACCGACTTCCCTTAAAAACTAGACTTAGACTCGCATCGATCCTATCCAAACCAGTTCGATCCGGGTCTTGAGTGGAATCGAATCCAACGTTGCCCCCCCAGCGTGAATCATGGAGGGCAGAGGCCATACGAAGGACCCCAAAGAAAAGGGTCAAACCAACTTCAAAGATTCCAAAAAAGTCCAAACCCAAGAGGCACCTTCCTCCCTAAGTCCTCACCAAGGGAGGAAAGTGCGTAACAATCAACATACAGCCGTCCCGGACACTTTGCCCACGTTAGGTCGGATTCGGATAAGCTTCACCCTCTCTCATGTGCCTCCTCGTCCACCATATTCAATTCAAACCCCACTTCGTTTTTATCCCACATTATTCAATCTCCCCCTCGTTTCTCATGCGCCCCCCACCGCCAGTCGTCTGTCTGTCCCCATCCCACACGCGTTTCCCCCTCTCTCCTCCCTCCTTCCATCATCATCGTCATCGTCATCGTCATCGTCGTCACCATCGCCCTCCCCTCCTAACCACTGACTTTTCCTCCCTCCTCTTTATATATCACCGCTCCTCCCCCCCTACCCATCTGAATCGAAAGTTCGAATTCGGCCCCAAAAACTTACAGAGCAACCCGGCTTGTCTCCATCCTTTCCACGCCCATTGACGCGTTTCTTCTTTCCTTTGATCGATTGGGCAAAGCGCGGAAAATGGTGGACTTCGACTGCAAGACCAAGGTGGTCTCCTCCCCCGACGGCTCCCTCGGCTCGCCCAAGATGCCCCCGGCAACGGCGGCGGCGGCGGCGTGCAGCTCCCGTTCTTGCTCCCCGCCGCCCCGTTCCGGTGCCCCGCCGGCCCGGCCGCCGCCGCCTCCGCCCACGCCGTCGCCGCCTACGAGCAGTACCTGCGTCTGCCGGAGCTGCGGAAGCTCTGTGGCGCTCGCGAGTTCCCCGGGTGGAGGGCCGAGCCGCTGCTCCGGCCCGCCCTCCAGGCCCTCGAGATCACCTTCCGGTTCGTCTCGACGGCGCTCGCGGACCCCAGGCCGTACGCCAACCGCCGCGAGTGGAGGCGGCGGCTCGAGTCCCTCGCCGCCGGCCAGATCCGGCTCATCGCGGCCATCGTGGAGGACGAGGAGGCGGAGGAGGGCGGCGGCGCGGCTCCCCTCGTCGGCTTGAGCTCGGCCGGCGGCGCGCTGGCGCGGGGCGGCAGCTCGGCGGAGGTGTGGAGGATCCCGGGGGCCGCCGACGCGGCGGTGAGCCGAGCCAGCGAGGCGAGCCTCCTGCCCCGGCTCGCCACGTGGCACACCTCGGAGGACGTGGCGCAGCGGATCCTGTACGCGATCGAGTGCGAGATGAGGGGTTGCCCGTACACCCTCGGGCTCGGCGAGCCGAACCTGACGGCGAAGCCGGCGCTGCGGTACGACGACGTCTGCAAGCCGAGCGAGCTCCACGCCCTGAAGCGGAACGGCGGCTGGAGCGAGCAGGTCGAGAGCAACCACGAGAACCAGTCGCTCCACGCGGCGCACCAGATTCTGGAATCGTGGATCTGCGCCTCGAGCGAGCTCCTGAAGCGGATCGAGGAGAGGATCGAGGAGGCGCGATTCAAGCAAGCCGCGAGCGGCTGCTACCTGCTGGAGAGGATCTGGAAGCTTCTCGCGGAGATCGAGGACCTCCACCTGCTGATGGACCCCGAGGACTTCCTGCGGTTGAAGAAGGACCTCGCAATCAAGGCCGAGGCGGCGTCCTTCTGCTTCCGGTCCAAGGCCCTCGTCCAGGTCACCGGCAAGTGCAAGGACCTGAAGCACAAGGTGCCGCGCGTCCTCGGCGTGGAGGCGGACCCCAACGGCGGGCCGCGGCTGCAGGAGGCGGCGATGCGGCTGTACCGCGAGAAGAAGGGGAGGCCGCCGCCGAGCGGATCCACCTCCTGCAGGCGATGCAGGCGGTGGAGGCGGCGGTGAAGAGGTTCTTCTTCGCGTACAAGCAGATGTTGGCGGCGGTGATGGGGAGCCTGGAGGCGAGGGGGCCCAGGACGGCGGCGGCGGAGGCAGGCGACTCGCTGAGCCAGGTGTTCCTGGAGGGCACCTACTTCCCGAGCTTGGACGCGGCGAAGACGTTCCTGGGGCGGATGCTGAGCGGCGGCGAGAACGCGAAACGCGGCGGCCGGAGCTCGGACCGGCGCGACTCCGGGAGGGCCCGTAGTAGTTAGGGAAAAAGGAGCATGACAATTTGGAACGTGACATTTGATTCTTCGGACTTTATTTTTAGTGATTAGTCTTTTCTTTTTTCCTTTGTTCTTATGTAAATTTTCACGACATGATTCGTACAGGGATTTTGAAGGTTCAATTCTTGTTTTGTCATTAATTATAAACCAAGTGAAACAACCTTTCGAAAGAGTCGCAAATTAATGAGAGCGAAGACAAAAATTAGTGATCACTTAGCTGATGTGGCAGGGACAATGACGCCAAAGGAACCTCGATGGGGTCGATACTCGTAAAGGTTGAGGACAAATTTTTTAATAAAAGCATAAAGTTAGAGCCATTTTCCTGGTGAGAATATTCGGAATGGATTTTGTTTCTTAAGAATATCAACACATGCGGTCTAGCTTAATATATAATTTGGTCCTTGAACTTTTAAATTGTTCAATGTGATCCCTAAATGGTTCTTAAACTTTTAATTTATTCAATATAGTCCATAAACTTTTGATATATGTTCAATATAGTCTCTAAACATATATTAAAAATTTAGGGATTTCATGTCCCGATTTTCGACGTACGGAAAATGATTGTAAATCTAGTATGCCAATGGCAATGATAGGTTATGGATCGTTCAAAGAATCGAAGATGTACTGATCAAGGGGACAGTCGTGGACCAATCTAATGACCATGTTAATTGACCCGAGTACTCCAGTCAATGGATGACTACTCAACCATAAGGGTTGATAGAGGAATGGTCACATCCATCACGAATTGATCTCAAACGGTCATGTTCCGGTTGCGGGTGATTCCGTTCGGTTATGCACCAATCATGGACGATCATGATTTGACTCGTATGACCATATGTCAGGTACGGATTTGACCAATCTCGAACGGTCACATGACAATCGGGAGTGGGCCTGGATGAGGCCTAAGGCTGATCTAGGATCCAATCCATTCAGCCAGAGCCGATCTAAGAGCCGATCATTGAGCTCATGCCCTGGGCCACTGATCTAGCCAAGAAGATAAACTTTGCCTACGGGTGACTTTGCCACGAACCTTGGGTGTGTCAAAATAGTTGTTAGGGAATGTACACAAAAAGCCCTTACCTAGTTCCGATTATACTTTTAATGGCCTATTTCCCATGGTTGCCATATTGGTTAGTAATGGACAAAAGAGAAATCTTTAAAACACCCTAACTTCTTCATGAGGGAAAGTGACTCACCATTTTGGATAGATCCTTCTAGATTTGGCCATGTTTACTAATGATTCACCTTGGAGATTAAGTAAAGAATCTATGTCAAATGTCCCAATAAAAAATGAGACACCTTGGGGCAAATTATGGCTATCCAATGGCCTTGATGCTACTCTTAACTTTTTAGGATGCCACTTATTTATGATGACTTGTTCTTTACTAGTGAATCAAGTACTTATGTGGCTCAATAAAAAGAAGACAAACAAGCCTTCAAATGATTGCACTAGGCCATTAGATCTTCACCTCATAAGCTTAGGTGGCCTAATGAAGATTATGTAATGATAGCCAAAAGATTTGCTTTAGAAAAGAAATTAGTGATTCATGTTTAGGTGTCCTTTAGAATCTTAGGCCATAATGACTCTAGAATATAGCTTTGGTGGACAAGGCAAGAGCCAACCAATTAGAAGAGAACATTAGGCATCAAAGGCCCTAGACACCTTAAGCAATAATGAGCTCAAAGTGAGCCTTGGAGGATAAGTAAATAGGTGAAAAAATCATGATTGAACACAAATAAGTATAGGCGCCAACTAAGAAGGCTAGATAGCTCAATTCATATCTTAGGCTTAATCATATAAGTTTGCACCAATAATTGAGAATGGGGAGGCCTATAAATAGGAGGAGCCATCATTGGAAAACCCTTTTGCCATTTACACACCATTTTCTCTTTTCTTTCCTTTCTCTCAACCTTGCACTACCGCCCCTTGTCAAGCTACTCTCTCTAGGATTTTTGTGATTTATCCAGGTAAGTAAGATCCCTATTTCAGATCTAAGGTAGTAGTCTCCATTGTCAAGTCTAGTTAGGTGCTCACTTGTTAAGCCGTGGGTAGGATATTCGATCGTTTGTATGGTTTTGCTCATGATTGTGTTTAAACATGTGCTTGAGTCGTTCACACTCAGAATGAAGCCAAGATTCGTTCGGGTTGAGTTCAATAGGAGGCAAGGTAGCCCGAAGCCGTAAGGCAAGGTCGCCCAAGGCCATGAGGCCTTAAATCGGCGTTAAAGCGTGCCGATTCCAAATCTCGTTTGATGTGGAGATCGTCCAAGGTTGCAAGAGCTTGGAACAGTATTGAGGCATGCCAGTTCCAAGTCTTGATCAGCACGAGGATTGCCCAAACCCACGAGGGTTTGGCGAGGTATGGAAGTGTACCAGTTCTAAGTCAATTGGTGCGGGGACTTTGTACTTGGCGATTGAATCAAGCCACGAACCAAAGGTCATTCACGGCATGAAGTATATTTACGTCGGGTCGAGGCCAAGGTCCGTCAAGCTTAGGATCTTCATTAAAGCGAGGTGTACCCAAACCTCAAAGTCCTAGATTGGCATTGAAGCATGCCATTTTAGAGCCTTGTCCGATGTGGTGATTAGCACTAAGTGATCGGTTCAAGTCACAGACTAAGATTTGTTCTCGACATGTTTATCTGTGTAGTGCAAGAACTCATGACACACACGAATGGATGAGCACACCTTCGGGCCATATATGTGTCGACTAAAAGAAAAGATAAGAATCGGCTTATATGATGCATATATGTGTGCACTTAAAGAGGAAAATGCGTTCATCGCCACACAGCGTTAGTAACGATACCTCGTTCATTAAACAGAATACCTCAGTTGATCTGGAATGCCCGGTTGAGCTAGGATGCTTGGGTCTTGAATTCGGAAATCTCGGGAAACTTGTAATAGGATGTAAAATGGAAAAATGGCTTGTAAATGTATTGTTGAAAATATAAAGTTATGTGTTCTACGTGATGTATGTCCCAGTTTTTCAGCTATTGTTTGTTCGGGAAGTTATTTATTCATGTTTTTGCATGTGCATGATAATAAGATAAAAAAAATCAAGACGGCAATGAGCTTGGGACGCTGCGAAAATAACCCCTACCGCTCAAGACCTTAGAAATGGAGTTGGGGTTGTTACAAAACAAATTAAAAATTCAGCGACCACATTGTACATTTAGCTAACATTTAAGGACTACATTGAACAAATTAAAAATTTATGAAACCAATTACACATTGAGCTAAAGTTCATGGACTGTTTGTGTCATTTTCCTTATATCTTAAAAGGGCTTAATCAATCATAATTATCATTCAATGCACCCATCAAGTTGTGTCTTTATTGAGGAGAATCGAAGCGAAACCATAACAATGTAGAAGTAAACAAAGCAAGTGACGACCATGAACATGAAAGTGCTGAGGAGGAATTTGCTGTTCAGTGATGGAATTTGAGTTTAAATCGAAGAGCCATATTTATTTTACAAAGGATTTAGAGTGAATTTCGTTTTAAATAAGGGCTTGAACCAATCACTTAATCTCAAATAAAAGACTGAAGTGGCCATTTAAGCTTTTTTTGTTTTGCGAAAAAATGGGAGACTCGGGGCTAGCCTCAATTGAACAATGCGCCGAGGACTAAGGCACATATTTCGAGGTCTCGATCCCAACCTCAATGGACTCTGGCATAAGCTTAAGGACCCAAGCTTTGGCACCAAAGTCTCGAGCTAGGCATGGGTGTCGAGGTCTTGAGCCTAGCATTGATTGACCTGGGAGTGCGCTGGTGTCCTGCACCCGCCTCGATAGACCCGACAATCGACCTTGATGGACACAAGCCCAGGCATCTAGGACCCTTGCACTCGCACCAAGGTTACTATCCTAGCCTTGATGGACTTGGTCACGAAGCAGGTCTTGAGCTCAAGCACCGTGGACTTAAGCTCGACCTTGAAGGACAGGGATTGGGGTGTTAGAGATTTGAGCACAAGTGCCAAGGTCTTAGGCTTGGGCCAGGATACCGAGGAGTTGAGCAATAGTACTAGAGTCATAAGCCTCGCCTTTAGCATTGGGGAGTCACGCAATGATACCGAAGTCATATGCTTGACCACTAGCACGGTGTTCAGAGCCTAATCTCTATGGATTTGGCCTCGGCCTCGATGGACCTTGGCCCAAGGTCATTGTGAAGAACCCAGGATCAAGCGTTAAGATTTCTGTATTCAAGAATAAAATGCAATGCTCCAAAATGTCACATGTGACACATGTTTTTTCCATTTATACCTATAATTATAATTATACATGTGGAAACACAATAAAATTTTCACAATATCCTTACTAGAAAATTGCACAAGTTTAATAATATACATACTTTTATTATACAAACAATGGTAGTTATTATCACAAAAAAATCAATAGATCTGGGAAATGTTAGGGTCACCTAACACCACTACATTCATACTAATCAAACCACCATCCAACTCAAGGATTAATGGCCTCTAACATCAACTTGCCCTCTCCAACACCATGTCTAGGGGAACCATCCTACATATCATTAAATAAAGACTTGGGCAATCCAAAACCTTAACCACCTCATGACTCTTGAAAGATGTTATTTTTAAGCTTTAACGAGATGGGGATGAAATCTTTGTTTTCACTCAAAAGATTGAAAAGTGAAAGTGATAGATCTACTTTTCTTTTTTTACAAGAACAAGTTGGACTTTTTTTTAAAAAGAGCTTGAAGACGTAAGGAGACCTATTTATAGGCCAAGAGATGTAAGAATAAGTAACCCAAGTTAAAAGTAATGATGACATAAAATTAAAAAAAAAAAAAAAATGCTAGGTGGAGAGTGCAAGAGGTGTATTCAAGTTAGATAATCACAAGTGGCATAATCATATGGCTCCATCCAATGATAAGGCAAAGGGGAATGAATCGAGTAATAATGATCTTGGGTTAAAATCATGTGGTATAAAGATAGAGAGGATATGTATTCCAATAGAAATGGTGCAAGTAGCCTAATAAGATTAACCATCAGGATGTATTTTGATTCAAATGAAATACGGCTTCCTCTTGGTCAAATAAAGTAGGTGAGTCATCAATGCATTAAATGTGCTAAGGTTGTCATGAATGATGTACTAAATGATGCAATACATGACATCATCACTAGATTAAGCTCAATGTCACAAACTAAGTACATGTGACTTAAAATACTTGGTAGAGAAATGAAGAGAGATAATGTGAATTGAAGAGGGACAAATGGCTCACTTGGGTGGCTTCCAAAGTAAACATTTTGTTAAACTATCAAAATATTTAGTAAATCAATATGTAAATAAGAAAATCAATGTTCGTTCCAAGCATTGATAAATCATAAAAATATTTTGAACTCACTAAAAATATTGGTAAAAAATAACGGATGCTAGGAAAATCTTAATTTGGTAAATTTAAAACTTGAATATTGTCAAATGTGAAATTTGAGGACTACAACTTACATGACAATAAATTAATGACCATCACTCAACACTACTAACAGACACATTAATATCTATCACCAAGCTTAATGCATGGAATTCCGAAGATTACGTTAACGGAAAATCATCCTTCACAACTTCTGCACCTCACAAAATTAGCAACTTTCATGGCTTCAAACTAAATAACACTTATATTTATGTCCTAAATATTATTTTGAAAATTTCAAGTGTCACATAAATTTTTTAATTTAAGTGTCGATATCTACTTATCTCTTGGAAAATGATTTTTAATTTTTTAAAGAGAAGATCTTAACTCAAACTTTTCGTTCAAGTGTCACATGCATCTCGCGAGTTCACTCCGGCTACACTACCAGGGGCATTTTCGTCCGGAGATTTCTTTTGTCCTCCTTTCTTTTGCTTTCTGTGTCTTCATTTCCTTGTTCATCTTCTCCTTCGTCCAGCTCTATACCAGTCCTCTCCAAGCCACGATTGTCCTCGTCGCTCAAACCCGGGGCTCGAACTCATCGTCCTCCTCAGATTCGTCCGTGGCGCCCAAATTCTCAGAGCCTCAAGGGGGCTGAAGAGCGAGGCGCATTCAAAGCGCGCTTCTCGCCTCCCTCTTATCCATGCCAGAAAACTTTGCTCCGAGCTGAGCGAAAACGCAGCGAGACCAAACTCAATGCTCAACCACCACTCACAACCGCAGTTGCTTGTTCTTACTGGTCACCTTCCGTGGCCCCTCTTCTGTTGCCCAGTGACATTCGGAATGGATCTCATCTCACTGCTGTAAGCCTCTATTCCCACGGCTTCAAAGGGATATTCATGGTCCAAAGAAAAAGGAGATATATATTCATTCACTGGTGTTCAGAGCTCCCCAAAAGGCACAAGCGAGGTTTCGGCAGCTGAACGGAAACAAACTCCGGCCTGCTCGATGAGCACTCGACACCACATGGGCTGAAATGATCGAGCCCCGGGCGCCGAGGACGAGTCAGACGAGAGGGCCGAGTTCGAGCTTGGAGTACAGCAGTGACGACGACAATCATGGCTCGGAGAGGGAGCGGCCATGGCCGGAAGCGAGATCGGGAACCGGTTCAGAGGCGGGACTGGGAGGAAGAAGAAGAAGATGAGCGTTGAAAAGAAGACTGGACAAAAAGAAGAGAAGAAATAGAGAATGCCTCTGGATATATACGTCTCTAGCCATGTCGTGACCATAAACGTGCGAGAGGCATGCGCTCACCAGTCGGCAAATTATGACCATTATTGTTTGAGACTCTAAATTTTTCTTAAATTCCAAGTAAGGTCCATGAGATCCAAAGGTCCCTCGGCAATTAACATTAGTTTGGAAATAAGGCTGTCATGGTTCTTGTTTCCAGGTCCGGGGCTACCGATTCCATTTCGCTAACAAAAAGAGTAGAGGCGAGCGGTTCCCAATTCCATTCAAATTACAACAGCAATTTGGAACTAACCCGTTGGAATAGATTTTCTTTGCATACCTAAAAATTTGGAACCTATCATATCACGAGTTTGAAGGTTTACTCAAATTTCACGTGTATTATTAATTAAATGATTGTAGTGAATTATCACTTTTAATGATCATTATTTGCTATAATTCACTAATCACAATCAATTTTTAGACATACGAAAATTATAAAATATTAACAAAGTAAAAGTTTTAATTATGGATATCATCATAAATGTAAAGTCAAACTAATAGTTTCAAACACACCGCAGAGCAAGAAAAACACATATTTGTTCTAGATTTCATATTTTCAATTCCATCTAGGACTTGAGACATATCATCAATTTTTAAAATCTGAAAACTATCATACATATATTAAAATCTGAAATCGGAGCCATTTTTACCTGTCCGAGTCCTAGATTTCTTATCTTGAAATCATGGCCGCACTAGGAAAGAGCAAGGACCACGGGAAATGAGTGGGGATGTGCTCAAAAATGGAAGGGAGGTTATCGACCAAAAGCATAAACAGCGACCCAGAACTGGGCTTTTTTGCTTGGTTCGATTGCCGAAACAACACACGTTCTTGGGAAGCGCTCGGGCCACATGACTTTACCGCCCCGACCAAAAGCGTTTCCGAATCGTGGCCAGTTCAAGGTACAAGTGTGGGGCGCGCAGCAGCGATGGGTTTGGCTCGTAGTACTGTGGACACCCCTCCCCCACCACTTGAAGAACCGCCACGTGTTGCAGCAGTCCCTGTCCGAAAGACCTTTTCCGCTCATGCCCGGTAGGAGCAGCAAGAAGATATTTTCCTGACGAAGTTAAAGCCGGAGGCCCTTTCGATCAACTGTAAAGACGTTAAGCTTGATTTTACGGCAATGATTTGAGCTGAGATGTGATTTTCTTCCGCGGTGAATTCGAAACTTAACCGTCGTCCCGGTAGATTTACGTGGAGCAAAAGCAGAAGCAGGAGCGATATTCTTGTTTGAACATGGAAAGCGATTGATTTGACCTTTTCTAAGGGGAAAAAATTATGGGAAAAGGCCACTTTTGCCGGGTGAGCAGATGAGAAAGAGAAGGGTCTAGTCACGGCAAAACGGGTTCTTGTCCTCTTCAAAAAGATCACATTATCCCCTTCGGCTGAACCGACTTTCGGTGAGTGTTCTTCATTCATATCTTCATTTTTCTCTCTTTTCGTGGATTATCATCGAGACCAATTTCCAAGAAACTTGGTAAAGCTTTGAACTTTCCTCTTAATTTTCTGAATCCTTGACAAGAGCCTCGAAATTTCATGTTCTTTCATCTTTTCTTCTTCCCCTTCCAAATGTAGGATAGGGTGGGAATGAGAAATGTAAAGATGGTGACTTTTTGACTCGATTTAATGTGGGTTTTTTTTCTCTACCTTAATTATTACAGGTTGGTTGCAGTTGAAAACAGAGGCAACTTTGAGGCCGTCTCTTTCTTCTCTTGTTATCGTGCGGATTGTGCATTAAAAAGTAGCCTTTATTTATAAAAATGAATGGCAAAGTCATACTATACCACTCACCATTTCACACGGGATTCCTGGGACCTTGACTATTAGTTCTTGGTTTGGTTTGTCACCCATCCTCCCTGCCTCTGATCATCCTTTAAGGTTTCTCTCATCTGCATAAATTCCAATTTCTTTTGGGCAATTTGGGGGCTTCATGGGGTTGAAGGTGGCTTCAAATGGCCTGAAATCATCACACCCTATAACCCCCAGCTCTTTATTTCATTCACAGAAAAGGGTCCCAATTTCTTCCTTGTTAGGGCTTTACAATGGAAGAAATCCTAACGTGCCCTTCAGATTAGTGCACAGAACAGCTCCTTTCGGCTTCCATAAATCAGGAAATGGCTGCCTCAAACGGGTTAGCTGCGGGAGTTCCGAGATGTTTTCGGGCAGAGAAGTGTCTAATCAGACTTCGGAATCAGCTCCAGGAACCAATGTGTCCATGTGGGGATATGGTGACTGCAGTGATACGATGGACTTTGCTTTTGCAGTGGCAGATGTTTCAGGGCATTTTCCGAATAAGGAGGCGGAAGGTAATGGAAATAGGGGTCTTTCGGAGCGATCGGCATGCTCGAAGATGGATTTCCTGGAGCCGTCACTGCTCGGGATCTGGCCAAAGCCACCGGAGTGGCCTGAGAGGAACAAAATCGTCAGCATTGGGATAGAGATGAAAGCGAAAAGCATCGAAATCCCCTTGTCTCTTAGGATGATAAAGAGAAAGAAGCAACTGCATTTGAGGACCATCGAAACAAGGGAATATGAATGCTCTTCAGTCGAAAAGGCCTTCGCTTCGATGGTGCTTATTATTAGAGAGATTCAGAGCTATGCCATGCACATGAGGGAGAGTCTCTGCAGTGAAGACTTGAGGGAGATAGTGAATAAGGTGCACAGAGAGATAAATTCGTCTTTTGTGTGGATTTTCCAACAGGTCTTTTCGCAAGCCCCGACTCTTATGGTGTACGTAATGATACTCTCTGCTGAGTTCAGCGCTTATTCTGTGGTTCACAACATGTCGAATATGTCCTCTGAAGTATCTCCGGAGACTTTGCTCCTGATGGAAGATAAAGGGCGAGAAAACTCAAGCTTTAGTTCGACAAATGGGACTACTCGAGGAAATGTTCATCCGGATAAATCCTCCGCTGCAGAAGAAAAGCCTGGCGTTGCTCCTGGCGAGAAACTGCGAGTTTCTCCATCAGGGAACGAAACTTTGAACATTGAGGAGGCAAATCGTGGAGCTCTATAGTGGACGAAGGAGCAAAGATGGAGGCATTGTTAAGGGGCGGCGAAATTCTTGATCTTGGAGGGATGAGGAAGTTCATTTCGCCAGTGAATGTGGAAATCGAAACCGATGATTACGAGGAATATCGGAGAACGGATCTTCTGTACCAACTTCACTTGTCTCAGGATCCTTACAATCCCCTGCTGCTCTCTAATTATGCACATTTTCTCTGCCTCGTATACCAGGACTACCGCAGGTGAGCTTTATATGCAATCGGGTTTGACCTTGCAATTTGTTACAGATTGTGTTCGATGCTTGCTGGACTATCTTCTTGTTATGGCTCAAGATTCTGCTTGAATTTATTGTACAATTCGTATATTATTGTCTGAATAGCATTACAGGGCCATCTTGATAGTTGAATGGTTCTCCCGTGTCCTCAGAAATGGATAATGCATGATTTTGTCTTTTTCCTGGATGACTCAGAAAACCTTGTCGGACGAATTCTGAATTCTCATCTCTTTATTGGATACACTAGGAATAAGCTCATATAGAGAACAAACGAAGTATTTGCACATCCAAGCTTCGGTCGCGCGTGTTAACGTTTGCATTTCAAAATGCTTCAAGGTGACGACTGTTTCTGAAGTAGGGCAGCGTACTTCTGTTCCCTAAACATTAGGGCAGTCTTCCTCTTTAAATCATGATCCTGGATTGGAGAAATTGTATAGTTGATGAGAGAGAAGGAGTTGGACTTTCGTGTCCCCGTGACTCGTGCATTTTGATTGTTTCACATGGCGCATTGAGGATCAACATCACTTGCGGTTGGTTTTGCAGGGCAGAGGAGTGCTTTAAGCGCGCTGTGCAGGTTGAGCCCCCAGACGCCGAATCTTTGAGTCGGTACGCGGATTTCTTGTGGATGGTGAAGAAAGACGCATGGGAAGCAGAGGAGAGATATCAGCAAGCAATTGCGGCCGAACCGGAGAATCCCTACCATGCATCCAAGTACGCGAGCTTTCTCTGGAGTTCCGGAGGCGACGAGACATGTTACCCTCTTAACCACTCCTCAGGCGACAAGACTAGATTATCAGAAGCAGATGACGCGTTATAAGGTAGTCGATCTCCTATTTTGGCTGCGAAAATGTAGGCCTCGGCTCGTGTTTCTTCTCCATGGGTTATTTTGGCTTCAAGAATTCGAGCAGGAAGGATGTACCGTTCAGGTTATGGTTAGGACGTATAAATTAAGTGAAGAGAGTGGAAATGGCAGTCTTAAAAAGGAACAGGCCGTTTCATCTTCATGCAATCCTAAGCTAATAATGAGAGATCTTTTACAAGCTTGCATTCTTTCCTTCTCTGGTTATTTTCTGCTTCTACTCATGCTTCTACAGATATTAGGGGTGTGATCGATTCTCAGTCCAATCTGATCCAATTCGATGAAACTGGTTACTTTTTTGTTTTTCATTAAAGAGTGTCCACGTATAACGAAAGAGAATGACAAATCTTCAACAATGAGCGAAGAGTCATCATGCCGTAACTTATGATGCCATTGAACGAGATAATATTTAGTTCACATTTTACTAAATTTTTTAAAGAAATAATAAAATATATATGTATGTAGTTAGTCTGAGTCCTCCTTTGGATCTGGGAATCAGACCGACACTCCTGAGAACCGGACCAAATTAGCCGGTTCAGTCCAAGCGGTTCCCAATTTAGACGGTTCATTTTGCACATCCCTAACTGATATCCACTCCAATCAAGGGCTCCTCATGCTCACATAAAGAAATTTTCAGTTTCTAATATATTTTATTTGATATGTAGTAGAAAAAGCTTCGTAGATTATTGAAAAAAATCTGGACAAATCATAATAATGAAACTTCTTCTTTATAACATTGGTATGCGATTAAGCTCGACTAGTTCTTATAGATGAATACCAGTCTGTCCGGTCATGTGCAATACGACGCTGAGTGGGGCAAATTCTTTTATAGATCCAAAGCATCAAAGGACGATTTCTCAACTAAAAACCTTCCGAGAAAACAAAGTGGAATTCCCATTACGGGAATCAGCTCCAATTACGGCAAGACGTCCAGCAAGCAAAGCTTGCGAGAGCCAAGAGGGGGCATCTCTGTGTATATAGTTGAAATCACCATAAGAAAAATTAGATTCGAAGAAAATGCTGCCCGGAATAACCACCTTTTTCTAACATACGGCGATATCTAAGTCCGTTTTTTGGCAGTTCCAGCTTGCAATTAGAGCGATCCGTCATCTCCGTAATTTCCAAATCAGAAATACATGACGTACGATGGTAAATGCAAATGAGAAGCAGCAAGTTTCTATACACAGATTAACAAAATCGTCATGTTGAGCTACATGGCAAGTTCCGATTAGCATTTAAACCGTCAAATTGCTCTGCAAACCGATTTTATGATAACTAGCATCATTCTATTTATAGCGTCTAAAAGAGAGACTCCAGTAATTGCAAGTTACCATATAATATGCAAGACAAACCAAGAATTTCCCAAGATGACTCTTCCACTTTTGTCCTTCGGGAATCAAATGCCGGGTTATCTTTTTAAAAATTTTAGTCCATACCTTTCCGAGATGCATCCAAGATGGCTCTGTTCCTTGAAAGATCATTCATTGTGCCAATCCACAGAGCTCAGGAGGATCCTAGTTCGTGATTGTTTTGACCAACAGTTAATAGTCATAATTAGCAGATAACAGAAGCACATAAGCAAGTGGTAGACTAATGTTAGGTAGGGGTGCCAAAAACATAACCGAATCAAAAAATTCGGTTCGTTTCGGTTCGGTTCTCATTAAAAAGCGAAAATTTTTTAACCGGTTCGGTTAACCGGACCAAACCAATAAAATCTAAAAATTTTCCTTTTTTTTTTTAATTATTTTTTAATTTTATTTTTAAATCGTTTTTTATTTTTTTTTCTTTTCTTTTTCTTTTTCTTCTTCTTCATTGGCCAGTTGCTGGCCGCCACTGAAGAAGAATAAGAAGAAGAAAGAAAGAAAAGGAAAAAAAGAAAAGAAACAGAATAACAAATAATTAAAAAATCGATTTAAAAAAAAGATTTATAAAAAGGGGTGTACGTAGTGAAAAAAACAAATACAAAATGTAAAAACCGAAAAACCGAACCCAACCGGGATTTTGGTTCGTTTCGGTTTGGTTTTTCAAAAAAACCGAACCGAATTGAACAATTTAGGGCGCGCATGGTAAAATTTCTTGTTTGGGGAAGAGTTTTTTTTTTAAATACTTCTTTTCTATTTCTATTAGGAACGGTTTAAGAAAAGAACCCGTTTGATAACTACACAAAATTTTCTACTTGGAATAGAAAAAGAATATAAATACGTTTAGAACGCAACGATTCTTTTTTGTATTTATTTGTTTTTTTTTGTATTTATTTATTTTTTATTTATTTTTTTTTTATTTTTTTATTTATTTTTTTTATTTTTTTTTATTCTTTTTTTGTATTTATTTGTTTTTATTTGTTTTTTATTCTTTTTTTGTATTTATTTGTTTTTTATTTTTTTTTTTTTTTTTTGTATTTATTTGTTTTTTTGTATTTATTTTGTTATTTGTTTTTTTTTATTTTCTTGCGTTTGTTTTTTATTTGTATTTATTTGTTTTTTATTTGTTTTTTTGTATTTATTTGTTTTTTGTATTTTTTGTTTTTTATTTTTGTTTTTTATTTTTTTTGTATTTTTTGTTTTTTGTTTTTTTTGTTTTTTTTATTTTCTTGCGTTTGTTTTTTTTTGTATTTTTTTGTTTTTTATTTGTTTTTTGTATTTTTTGTATTTTTTTTATTTTTATTTTTTTATTCTTGCTCACGATCGGCGGCGGCGGCGGTGGCTCGGGTTGCGGTTGGAGGTGGCCACGGCAAGAAAGAAATAAAAAAAAAAAAAAAAAAAAAATTGACTTATTTCTAGAAATTGTTGCGACAGAACGTTAATTTTTTTTTATTTCTCGTTTTATTCCCACGCTAACTTTTCTATTTGGGGAATAGATTCAATTCAACTAGCGTTACTAAAAGCGGGTTTTCTATTCTTTTTTTTTCCGGCGAACAAAAGAACAGAAATTGGGAGAAACGAAAACGTTATCATGCAGACCCTTACACCCCTAAATTGTTAGGTGCAGTAAGTTATGCACGTTAAGACAGATGCTTCTAAACAAAGGAAAAATCTTCAAATGATGGAGAACAGAACAGTTTCTCTCGAGCAAAAACATGTACACAAATCGACAAATCACCGGTCAGAGAGAGGGAATGAAACAGCAATTCCACTACTAATGCTGGAGTGTCATTACATAAAAGAAAAGGCCATCCCAGGCTTCATCCTTTCCTAACATGATCCCATACAACAATCCATATCTGAAGAGCGTAATAGCTTCTATGACAAAAAAAATCTAGCTAAGTTATATCCAATTTCAAATATTATACACCTAGTGAACAAATGATTGAATCAGAACGACGTGACTAAATAAGCAAAAACGTGGCAATACTGATCGGTGGCTTATGAGAAAATATAGCATCACCAGAACCAGATATTCCTGCTGTCAACAGCCTTCACAGTAGTCGATACTAAGGGCATTCGCCTGAATTCTGCCACAAACCTGTTGACACACTGACTTCTCTTCTCACTGTGACCTCCCACACTACTAATTCCTGTGGAACCAATCTCAAATATCTTTCCTGCAGGAAGCAATGGAAACAAGCAAAGGAAATCTTAGCAGAAAGAAGGGAAATGTGGCACACCGGCTATGTAAATCCTGAAAAGACAGCTGAAAAGAAACATAACGATACTAAAACATCCCATCAGGACATACCAACACTGGAGACCAGCAAATTCCAAAGTTGCGAAAGGATGTATATGTATGGCATTAATATAAACAATAATTTAAATAAAAAAATGTACTGGATCCAGTTTATGTTCCCAGAATACTTTTGCCCAATACCACAGAGTTTGATTTATTGAGCAAAGTTTGGTCAACAGTGAGACTAGTAACCCTTCTCCCACCAAGGAGGTAGGCTGCAAGGATTTCTTTGAGCCAGTTAAATATAAAAAAATATCACGTGTCATCCATAATTCCCAAATTCACCTGTGACTCATTTAAGCTTTCCCCGAATTCCCTTTTTTTCTTTTTTCTTTTTTAAAAAAAGAGTCAGAAGCCTTTCCTCAACTTTTTCCATCCTCAAAACTCAATGTTTTTATTGAAAAAACCCCCAAGTAAATAAAGTTATAGGGGTCCCAATTTAGGCAAAAAATCATCAGCTCCTTATTTGATGCATCCCACATTTGCAACAAATCACAAAGCATCAAAATAATTCATTATGCCATCTATGTCCATGTCACGTGACATAATCTAATACTACATAAAGATGCCATATGCAACCTAATTACCTTTAACCCATATAGGAGGAGCACCGGTAACATTTGCCACAAGGAATGACATTGCAATGTCTTCACAGTTCCTGGAGCCCATTAAGAGATCAGAGTCAGAAAGAAGGGGGATAGAAGAGAACAAAATGTCTACCAAATTAGAGAGCTACATACTCATGATGCATAATTACCTGTTTCTCGTAACATATTCTCTGATTGATGCTGGCATCTGGTTTGTATATATATCCAGATATTTCTTGTGAAAAAATGCTGCCTTTGAGAGCACCATACTGTATGTACCCGTCCACCATACAGACCACCATCCACCATAGACATAGTGATCGACACTACCTTCCTGCAGGAACATTTATAACAGAGAAAACATGTAACTGGTGTAAATAATCTCCATGTGAGTCAACTCTGACTCAAAAAAGCAAGCACATAGCAACTAGTGATTGTAGAAGGAAAAAGCAAATCCAAAACCAAAATTCATTAGACAAAATATAGCTAAATAGGATCCCCAAGCTCTAGGTAGCAGAGAACAGAAAAGGGAAGCATCCACAGTCATTCATCTACATAGCTAAAGAAAGAAAATTCCTTGCAGCCTTAAGCACCATGGTACCTATGTCACATACAAAATATTCTTCAACAACCAGGAAGCTTTGAAAACTCTAATAACAAATGAAATAGTTTTAAAGTTCCCCATATCCTGAGAAATAATATGTATAACAACATAGTCCTGGACCCAGCAATATAGGTAAGTTCCATTAATTAATCAGTTCATTTACACAACAGCTACAAGGAAAATGCTATTACCTGATCAATCCAATGAATTCGAGGCACGAATCCAACCATTGTATCTGGTGCGCTTCTCCAAACATCAAAAGCAAACTCCACTGATGAACAAGGAAATATAATGTCATCATCGATCGAGAAAACAGCATCTGTTTTCAGATCACCAATGGGCTTAAATCGGTTGTTCAAACTATCTTCCTTATTGATATCAAATTTTAGTTCGATTCTCCGATCACTTTTAGAGTTCAACAGGATGACATGATTCAAAAATTTCTTAAGAGACTCTGATGGAGGATCTGGTTCGCTCCAGACAATATGAATAGAATCCAGCGATGAACATCTGGCATAGTGGGAAATGGACTGTTTCAAAAGATCGTTTCTCTTCCATGTGTTAATCAGGAGGGCATATCCTTTCCTGTAAAAGTAGGGAACAGGATAAGATAAATGTCATCCTCAACAAGAAATTACTACAAACTTAGCAGAACCAAAAGATATATACTGTTGCTCCAATGGAACAATCACGATAGCACAACCTGAAACTACGAAAAGCAGGAGCGCAGGTGATCTCCCTCACATTCTTATATGAGCAGAAAAGAACCAACATGAGAGAATCATCATATTGATGATTTTTATCTATATATTTCTTGACTACCCATTTGCTAATAACTTTAAAATCCATGGAATGAATCAGCAGATTAGTCTGTTAGTTCTCATGTATATAAACATACACCTGCGGTGAAAATCCCATCATTGCAATACTTTAAGAATTTTCCATTTTCTTCAAATGGATAAGACATGATGTTTCGCCTGCAAGAACTCCAGCCAACCACTGTCCCTTGTGTTTAATTTCCTCCCTAAAAGAGGTAATACAAGAGCTTCACTGCCACTGAAGGTAAAAACTGTTTCCACGGCCAGTAAAAGACATTTCGAGACTCTGACGTCATTCATTATCACCCACTCACAGACCCCAAATCTAAGTCCGAATCATATAGTTAATTCCACGTTAGCAAGAATGCGCAGTTGCAAGCATTGCAAATTCATTAAAATTAGAGCCAGCAGGAGGAACAATCCCTTCGAGTCGGTTAAGACCACAAATGCAAATCACCTTATGCGGCTTTCACAAAGATGACAAGCAAGAGACACCATTCTTTTGCAAAGAGAAAGAGAATGTAAATGCTCAAGTGTTCCAAGCACCAAAGCAACAAAATCAGCAGATAATCTAACTTTCCCGCAAAAAATGACGAGCAAGGGACACAATTGCAACGTAGAGAGACCCAGAAATCAGGAGATATACCGAATAAGCAAGATAAACAACTTCCTAGTTTCGGACAAATGAAATAGACTGTCCAGAAGAATATTCAACCGAAGTTTATGACCTGAAACTATCAATACTGGCCCAATTATTCAAAAATTTAGAAACATAAAAAATGGACCGCACTGTACGAACCGAGAATCGGGAAACCGGTTAGAGGGAGCGCGGACGGTCGCGTCCCCTCCGCTGAGGACCGGGGCGCGGCCGGCGAGCAGGAGCGCGACGAAAGCGATGCAGCACAGGAGCAGAAGCTTGATCTTCACGGATCCGAGGGACACGATCGCGAGCTGCTTGAATCTCTGCGCCGTCCTCCGGTTCAGGTTGAACAGGCTCCCTCTCATCGCAAATCCGACCTCAACAGAAGCCAAAAGAAGACCACCACCAAAAACAAGCTCAGCGCTCTCGCACCGAGAGAGAACCGGCCGACGCCGGCGCGATCCGCCACCCGAGTCGAATCAGCCGAGCCGAATCACCGACCTCTCCGGAAGGAGCCAATCCCGACGGCGAATCCCCCGCCGCTGTTATTCCCTCGCCGGCGACTGTTCCTCGAAAGAAAAGAGCCGACGTTCGAATCGGAGACGGGCGAGAGGAGCCGCCGCGAGAGGACGGTGGGCGGGGCGGGCGGCGGCGGTGGCGGCGGCGGCGGCGGCGATCACGCGGCGGATGTCATCGTCGCGATGATTGAATCGGCACGTCTCGCATTCATCGAAGCAAACAATGCGGGAACACGCATCTTCAACAGTGACACCCCAACAGGATCGCAGGGAAAGGGAGGGGGAGAGAGAGAACGAGATAGGAAGAATTTCTGTTTATTGATTTTTTTTTTTTTTTTAACGAGGAGGATATCTCCGGTGCGCGGCGCTCACACGAACGACGCCGCGTGGCAGGTTTTGGGGGAATTTCGACCTTCCGACCTGATTTTGAAAAACCGGGTCAAAAAATGGGGACGGGCACGTGAACGGGACCGGGACCGGGATCGGGATCGGGCGTCTTTGTTTTCCCGTTCGGGGTTGATCACGCAAATGACGATTGTGCTCGGGCCGGTGAGACGGGGCCGCCGACTATGGTAGTACTGTAGTAGAAACAAAAATTGTGTGATGCAAATTTGTCTGGATGAGTCTATTTCTATCATTTTTCTTATTAATATTGTCGAAAGTATTTCTATTCTTGATATTAAGATACTTCCAGAAAAATGCTGGATTCCATATACTTGATATTTTAACTTTGTTGTTTGATATGTCTCTAAATTATCTTCAGTGGACAAAGGTTCAAAGCACAATTTTCTAAATTTGTACACTTCCAAAGGTTTTGGCCATTTAGAATACGGAAAAAATGTTGTCAAGCCACTTGTCCCCCCAAACTCTCTTTCTTATGTCACTTGTCGTCCAGAGTCTCTTTCTTCTAAAATTTTGTCAACTCACGATAGTTATTGCGCATGTATCGACAAATGTCACCCTTGAGGTCAACCAAAAGGACCCGATTGATACAAATCAAAGATCATGAAAACCCATTTCGATCAAAACCAAAATTTAGAGATCAATTTGGACATTGACTAAGAGATCGAGGACCGGATTACGCCCCCATAGGTAGTATGTTATCCAGTCCGGCAGCGGTCAACAGCCGTTTTCGTTGAAGAGTTAATGAAGGCGGGGGGGTGTTATATTCAACCATGGGGGGCGACCAAAATGGACGTCATGCGTATCTCTTCTGTGTAGTGATTTTACTGTTTATGATTATGGGAAGGCGGAGAGAATCCTAAGGCATTTGTTTAGTCCCCCCGCATGTGGATTCTCTAATTTACAAAGACAAAACGGGGCGGTCTACTCAGATGACGGAAGTCTTGTTCTTTTTTTACTGGAGTGAACAGTTTTAAATTGTGGAAAACAACGTAAGCGGTGACGTATGCCTTCCCGTTGTGGAACCTTAATTGCGAGATCGCCGGGTCACAGGGTGCTGTCCTGTTCACAAAAGAACTGGTTTTTTAAGATGGCTAGGTCAGGAGGAACGTGAGATTAATTCTCTATGCGGTCCACTTGGCTTCGGTTCGTGGGAGAAAATTCCACCCAGTTGAAAGGAGAGATGATGGTTTTTTTAATGCCGAAAGTATTGGGCTGGGTCCACTCCCGTGTAGAAAAAACCTGATGAAATACTAATTTAATGGTTTGAACTCATATGATGATTCATATGAAGAAATAATAAGAAGTTATATTTCGTCTAAACGAATGGGATTTCTCTCTATTTTATATGGTAGACGGAAAGAACAATTAACATGAGACACGGTAGCAAGAGAGAAAGGGAGAGCAAAGAATTTGGAAAGAGGGTGCTGTCCGTTTTTCACCAAGCCAACAATCGGAGGTCAATTCATGCTCCCTGCATCAAGTTTTTCATGGGTTAAAACAAACTTATTTTATAGTGAGATTTATGATTAATCTCTTGTGAATCTCATATGTATTGCCGAGAATAATATTTTTAATGTCGTTGCCGCTATTATACCTCTAGTATTAGTTATAGAAGAACTTTGTTTACTCAATTTTAGTGCTAGCGAAAATTTTAAGTGGACTCCGGTCCTGTGATTTTTTATCTTCTCAAACCGAGAAGGTTTTCCAAATAAAATTGTCGAGTATTTACATGTTTGCTATTTATATTACTACATTATATCGTTTCTTACTATGCTTGCACAAGAGAGGAGATTGTCGTGTTCCGCTATGCAAATCCGATGTCATTTGGGTTGTCATTATTCTCCCAACAAAAAGTTCCCATAAAATAGCGGGATTGTTAGATTTAACAGAAAAATTATGCTTTTCATCAATGGATTTTCAAGCTCTTTTTCGATCAAGTTTTCATAAAATTTCTAATCAAGTCTCTCATACACGAAATTCAACCAAGTCTAGCGACATGGTCATTGATCGACATTGTTTTGCCACGTTAATAAAGTTTTGGTGATGTAGATGTACATATAGGATACATTGGCTATCACACACCGATGGTGTTTCCGTTAGTTAAATTTTTCCATGCGAGCACCTATGGACAATCGCATATCCCATCTGCACCATAATTTGGTTTCGTCCAACAGTCACGTCAGTTTTGGTGCCGGAAGAGATTAATTAGAAAATAGGTGAAAGCAAAATAACTTGATTGGACACATTAAAAGTGGAGGGACGTTTTTTTTTTTTTGTCAAAATGGAGGGACGTTAATGAAGAAAAAAAAAAAGCGCGACTCTACAATCTTTCCCTCATTAACTAAGCAAATCACCTGGACAGCATTTTCGGGCAAGTATGGTATCTTGGGTTTTGTAGGGTCCATTTCCAATGGGCTTGGACTGGGCCATGCTAGAAAAGGTTTTGCGTTTGGCCATCGCAATAATGGTCGAATAATTTGCAGAGACACAGACGAGACGACATGGCCAGTTCAGTAGTCTAGCCTAAATTCCAAAAAATATGAACTTGCTTCTCTGGGATTAGCTGTTCAACGACCGACACTTAATCAGAGAGGTTACAAAACGAAGGAGGCAATTATTATTGACACTCTATTTCTCAAAAAGGGCCCTGTTCGTTCATGCAATTAGATCGACATAAATGGTAAAAAACTCAACATGAATTGAGTAGTAATGAGGATAAATGATAGAACGCTGAGCCCTACATGAACCATGTATTATTCAATGATTTGAGTATCATTCCATCAAAAAGTTTGTCATGCCGTTCCAAGCCGCATCATATCAATGACCTTCAACCAAAAAACAAGACTCTGTCTAGATCAATTTAACGGATGAATTGAGTTGAAAATGAGTTAACCTAAATAAATCAATTTAACATATTTTTACTCATTTCTATGTAATGCGAATTCGCATTTGCAAGCTGAAGCCCTAGCACTCATGCAAGGGCTACGGTACTTGAAACAAGGACAGAGTGAGCACATGGGTGATGTACAGCAGAAGTTGCTAGATATGGAGCGTGAGAGTGATAGTTGGGCGATAGTGGAGAGCATGTTGGGTCCAGAAGAAGCGCCTTGGGCTATGAGGAATATATTAAACGAAGGCAAAGAGATTTTAGCCAAATTTGGCCAAGTGAAATTAGCCCATTGCCTAAAGGAAGGAAACCGAATCACAGATTGGGTAGCAAAAGGTCACCGAAGCAAAAAACTTCCTCTGAATCGGATGTGTTTGCCTCCCTAACCCTTTTGGGATATTTTGTGTTTGGAAGCTTGCTAACCTTTCTCATGTAGTTATTGTATTGATGAATGAAAGAAATCACCCATTTATATATATATATTCATATAGTTATTTGACCTGATGTATATTATTAAAACACTTTAATATTTAATTCAATTTACGAAAAATTATATCAAATTCATATGAGAGTGTGAAATGAACAAGCGCGAGATTGAGCGAGAGCAGTAAAAAATGAAAATAGAGTCATAAAGGTCTAAAAAATTTATAAACCTGATTACAACCCATTTAGTACTTAAATTATATTTAAATCAATTTACTCAATAAAATTAACTAATTTATGATCAATTTAACATCAAAATGGATGGATTAATAACTCATTTTGATGGGCCTAATTTTGTCTGATCGCTAAATCAAAGTACTCTTTTCGATCTTCAGAATCGATGCTCGAATTTGGAGTCTTAATTATCTCCCATTTTGCCACATCGATTCACCCTTGCGCTGGCAAACCTCACGAAACTCCCCGAAGACAAATCACATGGGAAAAAGAATCATGTAGGTGGAAAGTCGACCGCCCCAGTCCAAAGTGGGAAGCCGCTCAAATCCACTGCACAGACCACGAAATCCCACCATCACGATCTGCACCATTAAATGCAACTGGGCGGTGGGCTTCGACGCAGACCGTTCTCCCAGCACGGGCCACGTGTATGGCCGCGGTTCCGCCACCTAAGACCGTCCCCAATCGAAAACATGTTTGTGCATTCGGCCTCAGTCCGCGAAAAAGCAGGAGGCGAATGAAATTCCAAGAAAATGATTGGTCGGCTGCCATTATACGACATGATTGAGTCCCCGACGTCGGTTCCCCGGCCCCACTCCTCAGCCTCGCTGGTTCCCTTCCGCTCTATAAAATTCAAGGCAAGAATCATGCAGTTTCATCGCCATACTCGTTTTCAGCAGCGAGCTCCAGCTTGTGAGGTTTAGAGGGAGAGAGAGAGAGAGGGAAGAAGAAGAAGAAGAAGATGGAGGGAAGAGAAGAGGACGTGAGAGTGGGAGCCAACAAGTTCGCGGAGAGGCAGCCGATCGGGACGGCGGCGCAGACCCAGGACGGGAAGGACTACCGGGAGCCGCCGCCCGCGCCGCTGTTCGAGCCCAGCGAGCTCACTTCCTGGTCGTTCTACAGGGCCGGGATCGCCGAGTTCGTGGCCACGTTCCTGTTCCTGTACATCACGGTGCTGACGGTGATGGGGGTGAGCCGGTCGCCGACCAAGTGCGCCTCGGTCGGGATTCAAGGGATCGCGTGGGCGTTCGGCGGCATGATCTTCGCCCTCGTCTACTGCACCGCCGGCATTTCGGGTAAACTGGCCTCGGATCCTAACGAAAACATGCTTTGCTTTACGTGCTTCGTATGTTCTCTTGAAATGGAGTTCCGGATCTTGTTTTAGTCGCAATTGGCGATTTCCTCGTTAAAGCCGAGTGGAATTTGCTCCTAGTTTCAGGCATTCCATTCAATAAACCAATATCATGTAACAGAGTTGATTTTCTTTGTGGGATCGGTGCAGGAGGCCACATAAACCCGGCGGTGACCTTCGGGCTGTTCCTGGCGAGGAAGCTGTCATTGACGAGAGCCGTCTTCTACATGGTGATGCAGTGTCTTGGAGCTATTTGCGGTGCTGGGGTGGTCAAAGCGTTCGAAAAGAGCCAGTACGAGCTGCATCAAGGCGGCGCCAACATGGTCAGTGCTGGCTACTCCAAGGGCGACGGCCTTGGCGCCGAGATCGTCGGTACCTTCGTCCTCGTCTACACCGTCTTCTCTGCTACCGATGCCAAGCGAAGTGCCCGAGACTCCCACGTTCCTGTAAGTTCTACACACGCGCACACACTATCCTCGTTCATCATGATTGATGTCTATTTGCGCCTGCTGTGCTTACTGTTAGAAACCGCCAGTGATCGATTGCGCAATCAGTTTACCTACTTAGATCAGCAATTAGCTCCACGCCAGTGATATCATACCAGAATGAACGAATGATCTAGTTCTCTTTCTATGCGTATCGGTATTGTCGGTCGAATAAAAGGAACTGACCGACCTCGATGCTAGTGGGAAGTAGCTAGAATACAAGGGAGATCGACCTTGCATTAACCGCTGTATTTTAATGATTCTAGTCTACTTACACCAACTCGAGTGAGCTCGATTACACTTTGGTCGGATCTAACATCGGTCCATGTCGTCCAGATTTTGGCACCCCTGCCTATCGGGTTCGCGGTGTTCTTAGTGCATCTGGCCACCATCCCCATAACGGGAACTGGCATCAACCCTGCTCGGAGCCTCGGGGCAGCGATCATCTACAACAAAGACCCTGCCTGGGATGACCAGGTATATGCACCTATCTAGTCATGCAGGTTTACACGTGATGAAGGATTCAATGCTCTTATTAATTATCTACTTTGCTTGGGGGTGGATGCAGTGGATTTTTTGGGTCGGACCATTCATCGGGGCGGCCCTAGCGGCTCTGTACCACCAGGTGGTGATAAGGGCCATCCCCTTCAAATCCAGCTGAACGAAAGAGAAACAAGACGTGATTCCGAGCCGGGAAAAGTAAAGAACATCATGGGAAAAGGTCCGATGGTCCCGGGGTCTCGGGAGATGATTAAAGCATGGTCCGAGTTTTTGTGTTTTCGCTTCAGTGTTTTTTAGCCCTAGAGTTGGAATATCTCTCTCTCTCTCTCTCTCTCTCTATCTATCTGTGGCTTCCAGTCCGAGAGAAAATGGTGTGGTGCGCAGGGCCCATGAATATATGAAGATGATGGGCTTTCGTACGTATGGTTCTGCGTCTTTGTCTACGCAAAAGTTAAAAACGATCATTCGATATGCAGATGCAATCCTTGATTTTTCGCGCATGCTTGTTCTCAATTATTAGGCCCCCAGCCCCCCCAAGCAATGAGCATTTCTCGCCCCTCAAGAACCGTCACACGAGCAACCGGCATATGAACTTCTCCTTCGAACAAAGAAATTTTGAGTTGTTAGAATTCAAGGAAAAGTTTCAGACCTTTGGGTCTGTCCATAAATTTATAATACATGCATCGGATTGAAAGGTCTATGGGTCTCCAGTAAATACTTGGTGCTGAGAGAAGGAAGAAGCAGATTACCTGACTTGAAATTGTCTTGCTTCAATCCCATCAAGATGCACGCGTGGATTATGTTACAAAAAGACCCATGTCAAAAAATCCGTGAGGTGTAGAGCAATCAATATATCATATTTAACTCATAATTTTCGCTAAAAAACTTAAGTCCCAACATACAAACATATATACTAATCAAGAGGAATTCTAGTCCAATTAGTATTCTTTGCATTTCTTTCCTAAACGGTTTGGTCTAATAAACCGATCTACATCTTTTAACTAGATCGGGTTTCGTGCACTTAATAAATTTAAATATGGGCAAGTTTCGATTTGCTGTCTGGCTTGCCATTCTCAACTGCTGTCGATAGCACTTTTATATCATGTGAAGCAGCCCATGAATCCACAAGGAACATCTTTTGTAAATGCTCTTTCTCTAAGGAGGCCTAGGAGCGTCTGAGTTTAGCTGGAACTCAAAGATCAAGTGGAAATCTGAACTCTGAGTTTGCTTGGATTATCCAAAGTTTCCTAAGGCAAGTCCTTTAGGAAGACTTTTCTTAACCTTTGCTCTTTCTTTCATGGTTGTCTCTTTCCCCTCACCGCCACGCCAATCCTATGGCTCGCTCATGCAGATACAGGATCAGCTCGATCATGACAACGTACGATTCGACGTTTGCTCTAACGAAAGTAGACGCGCATTGAGAACTTCCAATGGAAATCTGACCCCAAATTTAAAGATCCAGATTATTTGAGGTTCAAATTTGATGAAATTACTGGACGCTCCCTGTAATATCGGAAATTGCTCCAACACCCCTCGATCGTGTAAAGGGTATGGTCGGATTCTATTTGCTTGGCGATCCTCTTTTATTGGATTTGATTACTCTTAACACTCGCCATCGCTGTTCACCCAGAATGGAGGGAAAAGGAGAAAAAAGAAGAAGATAGAAGTCTGATTTTTAATTGACATTGATAGAAGGGGGCCTATAGAGTGGAGTGCCCATATCAAATTATATATTGGGACTCCAATTTCTTATTAATCAACCTTTTGACCCTTGAACTCCTTCCTTAACCCGCCTTTTCCCGACTTCTTGAGACCACTTTTTAATTTTCTTTTCTCAGTTCTAAACATCGTGCTTCGTCCTTCCCTCTTTTTTGCACTTTCTTTCTTGTCGCCTAGGCTTGACTGTTAATGGCCTGCCTTCACGAACATGAATATAGCTTCGGATTCACATGTTCAATCGCAAGCGCTCCAAGTTCCAGTAAAGTTGATCGACTGGGACAGGTGATTAACAAGGGATTTGATGCAAAGCACGGGCATGGAAATAATAATTTATGGACCCTTTTGTGTTGCAAAGATCGATCTGGTTGCGTAATTTTCTTTTTTCCACTTGGATCCGAATCTCGAACTCGAACTCCCACGCTTTTTTGTTGCCTCGAGAAGGGTCCGATCCGATTGTTCTTAGGTTAATCCTTCAGGCTCGGCTTACTTATTTGCATGGTCTTTTGTTTTTCGATCACGCGTGAAAGAGAAAGACGAAATCGAAGGGCTGTACGTGCTTAGCCCATGCGAGGGAATTAGTATATGCCACGACAAAGCGAATTAAAGGGATACCTGCTATCTCAACTGGTTATTTTTCAAACCCTTAAGTGGATTCGGACACATCACTCTCTAATGCCATTTTTGTAAGCTTTTTCATATGTTTTTCAATAAAAGTTCAGGTCGCACTAACTAACTCGGTCTGTCATCAAAGATTAGGACTTTTATCTATAAAAATCAAGCAAACTCTACAACTCCGATCAAAAAATCAATTACCCATTTTCAAACAGTGACCCTGAAATTATGTGCCACGTAGATGACTGTTTCCTTTTGTCAATTTTCACATGATTTGTGTATCATAAAAAAATCAGATGCGGTACTAATAACAACTTAATAGAAGGGCCAAAAAGAGTTAGGCGCCAGAAAAAAAAAAGTCCTCATCTATTAAAAAATGAATCAACTAATGCCTAATGGCTTCATTTTAGCTGACCATTATAGATCATGGAGTTCCTCTTTTTCTGGTGGCTGTGGGGTCGATGGCTAGACAGCCTTATCATATGATTGGGGGCCTAAAGATGTTTCTTATGTCCCTGATAATTAAGGTTTGGTCTGTCACTTTGCTCATTATTATTATTTGTCATGGTGCCTCCCTCCCCCCAACTCCACTTCCACTTCGCCTTTTGTGGTTGTCAAAAAATATGCTGCTCGAAACCTTTTTCGCATTTAAAGAGACACCGACAAACGTGGTCCGGACAAGAAGGAAAAAGTCGAGCCCCAGGGGGGCTGACCTATTTGCTCACGCGTGCCCTATTTTTCCGACTGCATTTCGTCACTTTTCTTTTCTTTTTTCTTTTCCTTTTCCCACTGAAACCGCCATGTCTGTAATTGATTTCTAGGACATCTCCAACGCATATCAGGAGATTCATATTTCATCAAGATTTACAGGAAAAGAAATTTATGCATTTTTCCCAGTGCTATTAGTTTATATCAAGAATATCAACATTGCGTGTATAACATAAGTGTTGGGTCTAGTTTGAATATCGACCCTAATATAACAGATAAACAAACTTTGATCGATATGTAATTCATTAGAATTTCGTTTAGCTTTATATGTTATCAAGCTTTACAAAAGAATAGATGAAATTTATGCATTTTTACTATTGTGATTAGTTCATATCAAGAATATCATACAAGAAGTACATTGTATGCACAACCTATCATATAATCTATCGCGTTATCTATATAAAACAAACCCTAATCGATGCCCAGTTCATTAGGGTTTTGCTTTAACTTTATGCTGAGATGGCGAGACCCGTTTAACTTGGCTACTTGTTCTAGGAGTTGAGCTGGTGATGGTTTGAATGCTACAGACAAACAATTCACTTGCTACAATGAAATATTGATACATTATAATATGAGACATTCTTGGGAATTGTTGTCCCAACTGGCCATGTCTCTTTCTTTTTCCTTTTGCTGAAATTTGAACTAATCGGCCTCGAAATCAATTTGTCTCCACTGGAGATAGAAGAATAAGAATCAAAACTCGGACGGACTGCTCAGGGGATAATGCGGACAGTGAATAGGACGAGGCTGAAACAGATGCCTAGGTTAAATTTTGCTTGTACATATATATATATATATATAAACACTAAATTTTGGTCAAGTCCACGGCCATTTTTTCCTTTCTTGCGTCGTTGTTTAGCCCTTTGGGACTCCCCAGATTTTCACCATCTAATTTGTAGTTTTCCCATGATTGTTTTCTGGTCACAGTCTCTTATCCCGTTTTGGTACGAGTAAAGTCTCACAGAGCTGAACTGTTGATTCCCAATATGCCCAGAAGTTTTCACCAGAAATTCCATGCTGTCCCAATAACTCCTCATCGATTTTATGTTCAATCT
The DNA here is from genome assembly GCA_017140595.1 of Eucalyptus curtisii. Lineage (NCBI taxonomy): Eukaryota > Viridiplantae > Streptophyta > Magnoliopsida > Myrtales > Myrtaceae > Eucalyptus > Eucalyptus curtisii. Next base: position 37,681,393 of record CM029500.1, on the reverse strand, counting down.
TGTTTAGGGGGAAAAAAGAAAGAACTGAATTGTATCATAGGGAAATGTTAACACATGCACATCCTGCTAAATTAGGATTGCATTCTTGGAATGAACTTTGAGAGAAGAAGCTTCATATTTAAACATAAGGAGGGAGTACTACGTAAAAAATGTATATATATATATATATATATGAGTAAAAATATTCACGATATTAGTTGTTTCACAAAACTTAATGAGTATGCAAAACGGCTAATGGCAAACTATAAGCTCATATTTGAATAGGAGGGTCATATTCTAACATTCAGTAATAGTTCGTCACGTTGCTTGGTAAACAGTTTTGTAGGGCAATCGACATATATTCTGTCCTCATTTTTTAACTTAATATGCAGATGGAGCACAAGATTACATGCTCCTCAAAATAATGACGATGTGGGTACCTAAAGGTCAAAATGACAAGCCGCTCTTGTTCTGATAATTCAAAATCGAGATTGTAACAGAAAGATGCAGAGATTCAGCTGAAAGACCTGGAAAGTTGAGGAGGGCGTGCAGCTGGGCTGATCATGAAGGAAAAAACCAAGGGAAAGGCCAAGTTGCTGCTTCTCTTTTGGTTGGTCACGAGGCTCGTGAGTCTTCTCTTAAATCACGATAATAATTTTTGGTGGCTTTGCTGTCCTCTTGTCTGTGTATCCACGCCCTTAAAAGAAGGGTTTAGCTCAACGTCATTTGACTGAACTGTACCGATGGTCAACCTAACTGGGAGTATCTCTGTCAGATGTCGAGATCGCAACCGTCCACGCAAGATCAGACAATGTGAACTTTGACTTTCATGACCCATCGATCTCTCGTTCTAGATTATTAAGGTAATAGTTTTTCGAGTTTAACCATGCCTTTTAGTCTTTAGCAGACAGCAGCAGGTTTAAAAAACTAGGTCTTGGCTTTCCCTTATGTCACTACAGGTTTGGACTGACTCGACAAGTCCAATAAAAGGCATGAAACACACCACAAATCTAGGCGATTAGAGCATATACAATAGCGGCATTTCAACTTTACTGAAAATCACAAACCCTATCTATAGATAGGCAGATCAGTTCCTAGACCTAAGTTTCATAGAATAAGTTTAGATATAAAGTGAGTTCGGTTTACAAAATCGGCTTTACAAAATTTTAAGACGAGTTGCTTTTGAATTGTTGAACACGACCCGTTTCTCTAAATACCCCTAGTTATATAATGTGCCTCTTCTTTTAAAGATAAATTTTGCAAACCAATCTTAGCATCACTCAGATTATCCAATATAATAATGTACAGATTCACATAAGGAATGAGAATAATTTATTCAAGGGTTGGAGAACTTCCATCTTGTCTGCTCGCAGACCAAAACGTTGAATGGTGGCAGCTTTTGCGCATGTCTCTCACTAGCTCTCTCTGTCTCTGTCTCTGTCTCTCTCTCTAACCAGTGCACAAAAAATCAGGGAGAAAAAAGAAGAAGCGAGCCCATCAAAATCCTCATATAGTTCAAGCTCTCACGTTCCCTAAATTCAAAGCACACTGGCATAAAATAAGGGCTTGATTCTGGTGTACTTCAATCCCCAATTCGATAAGGACAAAAGCTTAGTTACAAAGAACCAAATACGCATATAATTTAATGTTCCTGTTTGCCGCTTTATATAGTGCACACGTAGCACAAGTCTCTTTTTGAGTTCAGAGACGCACAGTCTGAGAAACTTCATCGCTAGAGAGCATTTACTTGAGGCTGAAAACGATGGAAGAAGGAATGTCAGGGTTTTACGTCAAAGCCGCCGGGGTTCGAGGCGGCCACGGCGGTGGCAACGGCGGCAGCGGGGGTACAAAGTGCGGGCGGTGGAACCCGACCACCGAGCAGGTTAAAGTTCTGACCGACCTGTTCAGGTCCGGGCTTCGGACTCCGAGCACTGACCAGATTCAGAAGATCTCCACTCAGCTGAGCTTTTATGGCAAGATCGAGAGTAAGAACGTGTTTTATTGGTTTCAGAACCACAAAGCCAGGGAAAGGCAAAAGCGTCGGAAGGTGTCGGTCGACGATCAAACGAAGGAGGCCATCCGCGGCGAGGAGAAGATTTCTTCTGCCAAACGTACTCACTTTTACCCACCTTCTAAGCCTTATCCAATATCACGAGCATCATCGACCTCTTGTGTTTCTATTCAGCATCATTTTAGTGATATTAATATCATTTACTTAACAGACAAAGTAACACACCGTGAAAATACCACTTATCGCTCGGTATTCATCATCATCATCATTCCAATCGTCATCTTTAGTCACTGTTGCTGTTATTATATTATCATTACGCGAAGATACTGCAGATTTGCAGCTCTCGTACATGGAGAATGAGGATGATCTCTTGCAACCTCTACTTATCTCTTCTTTTTCTGTTTTGTTGGTATTTCAGATTTCATTCCACATCATGTAGTGGAGTCCGAGAGGGTGATGGAAACCCTTCAGCTTTTCCCTCTCAAGTCCTTCGACGAGTTGGCGGAACCGGAGAAGCTTAGGCTGCGCGCAACCGAATTCCGAGATTTTGCACATGGTTTCGGGACGACGATGGATCATCCAACGCTAGATCTCAGATTAAGCTTCCTCTAGATACCATGAACTAGAACCCCACAAATAGAAGACATTGTGATCTTTTGGGTGGTTTAGCTAGGGTTTATCATGAACTGAGAGTAGGAAAAGGGGGTGGATCCAGGAAACGCATGGTGGTGCCTAGTGCTCTAGTCGAAAAGACCAATTATGTGGTGATGATATTTCTGGGGTTTAAATATAAACGCTGGTTTTTCGACATTCTCCTCTGCATGCTCGTTTCTAACGTTGTTCTTATCTCTGTGTTTACGCTGTTGGATTACTGTAGTCTTTATTGTTCTTTTTTTTTTTGCCCTTCGGGAGGCTTTGGAAATTGGGATTCATCTCCTCTCATCGAGAAATTGTGTCTTCTTGAAGTGCACGATGAAGACGCAACTTTACTATTATAAAAAGACAAGTCTTCCAAGTTTTGAATTTCATGCATCAACGCGTCCTTGAGCCCGGAACAGAAGACGACACGGCTTTGAACTTGGTCAGCCTTCTTTGGCAGTGTGTTCCGACCTCGATATACAAATTTACTCCGTTGAATTTTAGACATCGGAATCGAATTTTACTGGACAGAACCAGGAGAGAGAAGTACACAGACAATGAAATATGATGAAACGGAGCTAATTAGACCGACGATGGTGAGGACACCACGCCGTGTCATTTAACGGCATCGGAGCGGGGTTTTCCATGTTATTCGTCGTGTGTCCGGTGATCAAGCATGCGACGGAAACGAGGAAGGTTTCACGACCATTAGTTAGATCTCGTTCTCAAGTCCGATGCCTTGCGAGGATGTGAAAGCAGGACACATTGGGTCAATGTCGTGTGAAAGGTAGGTGCGCAAGGAATCCGAATTGTCGGAAGAAAAAGTTGCTGCACGCACTGTCCAATCGAACTTTATGTGGAAAAAATAGGTGCAGTACGTCATAAAATAATATCTATAGTATAACTTTTCCTTTGACGGATTTTGCATATTGATGTTTCGAGAATGTGCAGTCGATTTTGAACAGATGTTTAGCTCTGCTTTGTCTCCGCCATGATTGCACCCCATAACCGCGCCAATCCCTTGTGAAGGCAAGTGTTTAATCAACCAAAGACTTAAGAAAAAGTAACTTAGAAGATTTTATATGGTACTTATGGGCAAAGCATTAGAAGTATTAAAAATTATATATAATGCTCAATTTAACATAAAATATATATTTTTTAATCACTTAAATACCACTAAAAAATATTATTTAAGTGTCAACTCCAATTTTAGTTTTTGAAAATCTAACGTGATTATATTTTATTAATTTATCAGACTTACATGGCTCACCAACTTACTTGGTCAGCATTAATGACCCAAAAATACATTGGTTAACATATTTGCCCTGAATATAAACCCTAATTTGGACAAATCAAGTTTCTTGAAATCCTAATATTACGTACCCATCTTCTTCAAGTCTTTGATGAGCGAACTCTCACATTGATCCGCCATGTTCTAGCAAGCCACGAAGAAGTTGCTCCACCAAGTCATCCAAACTTATGCTGTCGTGAGGGCCTTGTCTTGCCCCTTTTCTGTTGATGTCTCTACGGCACAGACGGCTGATGCGGCATTTGTGGAAGCACGGAAAAAGCTTATCCCCAATATCCCATGAAAATCATTTGTCACTTGGACGTTTGGTGATGTGCACACAGGTGACCTCCATTCAATTTTTTGGCCAACGCTCACCGCAAGAGATCATCCGATTCAGTAAATATATCCACAAACAAAACACATGTAGGTTCAACTTTTGTTCAGTAACAATGAGTCCTCTCGATCGAAATACAGAGTGAAACAGGGGAGATTTGGGGCCGAAAATAATTGAGCAAAAGAACATCGGATGGTGTTCAATGTACAAATTATTTCGCTTCTTACTGATCAAAACATAACTTCTTTTTTTTCTCACTTTTATCTGCTTCAAGAAAACACACCGACAGAAAAAGAAAAAATAAATAAATCGAAGGTCAATCTGGCCTAAGATGAAAGCCCAAATCAGCGAGGTCTATTCCCGGCAATTTAAATGGGCCTGTGAGGCCCATAATGAGCCCAAGACCAACTACAATTTCTCAAAATCACAGAACTCGAGCGAGCCAAGCCTTTTTAAAGCTTCGCCTTCCTCCTCGTCCCTTTTCTCCTTCGCACGCAAGAGCTCCGCGCCGAGAGACCTGCGCGAGAAGCAAAGCGCCGGGAACAATCTCGAAGCAACTCCGGCGCCGGCGAGATCGCGAATGGACGTGATAAAGACGCAGCAGATATCGGCGAGGCCGATAGAGAAGGTGATAGTCCACCCCCTGGTCCTCCTCAGCATCGTCGACAACTACAATCGGGTCGCCAAGGACACCCGCCGGCGCGTCGTCGGGGTCTTGCTCGGCACCACCTTCAAAGGCACCGTCGACGTCACCAACAGCTACGCAGGTTCGGTTCCCCTCGCGCGCCGCGGCGCTCTCGTTGTCGACGCTCGTTCGGCTTTGCCGGATTCGGTCGGGGATTTTTTTTTGGTTTCTCCGGTCCGGTTCAGATCTGGATGCGTTGGGCGTTGGGCGTTGGGATTGCTAGTGAGGAATAGGTTCCCTCCGTGGCGCGATTGAGTACGGCATTTCGTTCTGTTGAAGAATGGGGTTTAGGATTTTGATCGAGCGAATTTCGAGAGGTTGCTGCTCTGCTTGTAGCTCCGTATGTTGCGACTCGGCTTTGGTTTGATCGCTAAACGCTTAGGACTGTAGTTGCTTCGTGGAAACAAGCTTCGAACTTATTTACATTGGATGAATTATTTTGCCGAGTTTGAAGTATAGCATTCGAGTGGAACATCTGGGATCTTTAGCTATTCGGCGGCGATTCCTTAAGCGAGGATAAAACTAAAACAAAGATGCAAGGTGTTGAGTGATGGAAATTCATTGAAGTGAGGGCCATAGGCATCTAGAGAGGCATTTCACTTAGTATTGTCTTCCTGAAATTTCTGCTGTTAAGTGAGAGGAGCCATCGATGGTTTAGTCTGGTCTCGCTGTTGCTTGATTTTATCTATTAGCTAGTATTTCTCTGGTATAATGAGAGTATTGGGCTTAGTTTGGTGGTGATGTAGATATTATGTTGTCGTCTACTGTCTGCTCGACATGTGATTAATGAAGATCACCGCTTATTGATTTTGTCTTTTTTTTTCCTGATCTTCAGTACCTTTCGAGGAAGATGACAAGGATCCAAGCATCTGGTTTCTTGATCACAACTACCATGAATCGATGTTTTCCATGTTTAAGAGAATAAATGGTACTTTTATGGAGTCACTTTTTTCTTTCAGTAACTATTTGAATTGGTAATTGTTTAGTAACCTGCTCTGTGTATTATCTTCCAGCGAAGGAGCATGTTGTTGGATGGTATAGCACTGGTCCCAAGTTGCGAGAAAATGACCTTAATATCCATGCATTGTTTGATGAGTAAGACTCTCTGCTGGTTTTGTGCATGAGATATAATTATTGCAGTTTCGTAATGCCCCTCACTATAGGACCTTTACTGTCTAATTTTGCTTTTATTTATGAGTTAAGTGGACAGTTCGTCATAAGGAAGATAGCGACACAAGTTCCTATTGCCTTTGTTTTCTATTAGCATCCTTATTAGGCACATCGATGATGAATTCGGTACGGGTTTCAGTTGGGTTCTGTTGTGGGAGAGGCCTTGTTAATCGTATTTTAAAAACTTCACCAGGAAAGATCACTTACCTATTGGTAGAACATGGGCAAAAGTTTTCACTGGATAGAATAATGGAATGACTATAACTGGTACTCTAAGGATGAAGTTTATCAAAAACTCCTTTTTCTTGCTACTTCTAGCATCTTTATATTGAGTCAAACTAATCTATTTGTACTTCTATTTCATGGGCTGCTCCCTCAAACTGATATAGTACTAATCAAGTTTTACCTTTTATGTTCAGCTATGTCCCGAATCCTGTGCTGGTTATAATTGATGTTCAACCCAAGGAACTTGGAATACCAACAAAGGCATATTATGCTGTTGAAGAAGTCAAAGAGGTAAGAGTAGGTAGTTTCCCGCCGTAGCTGCCTGTTGTTGTCAAAAGTTAAGCTCGGTGTGCTTTCCATATAATATAACAAAACACATATGAGGTTCATTTAAATTTTCCAGGGTTAACCTCTTTTTCTTTTCTTTTTAGAATGCAACTCAGAAGAGTCAGAAAGTGTTCGTGCACGTTCCTTCAGAAATTGCTGCCCATGAGGTTGAGGAAATAGGTATGTTTTAGAGATGGGAAGACTACTGTCTTGAATTAGTAGTATCATTGTTAATTCTAATGCTAGATGTCATTGTAGTCACATGCTGTACTATGAACTGCATCTATGATTCACTGATTGACAGGTGTGGAGCACTTGCTACGTGATGTAAAGGATACAACCATTAGCACCCTTGCCACAGAGGTAATCTGTCCCGATTTCTTTTTCTTTTTTTTTTTTTTTTTCTGATAGTGTCCCTACTCTTTTTTAGGCTAATATCTATGTGAGTTTCAATTGTAGAATGAAGGTCCAGGGATTAAATCTGGTTGCCGATTGTCCTTAACTCGAGAGTTCTTTATTATGTACAGGTCACTGGGAAGCTCACAGCCTTGAAGGGACTGGATGCTCGACTTAAGGAGATAAGAAGTTATCTTGACCTTGTCGTTGATGAAAAGCTCCCATTAAATCACGAGATCTTGTATCATCTGCAGGTTCATTATTGTCATCTCATCTATGAAGAATGTGTGTATATTTCTCATCTGCAAGATGCATGCTGACATATATATAAATAGATAATTAAATAACTATAGCTTAAGAGTAACTGCATTTGTTGGGAATGAAGTTTATTCCATTGGACGCAAGATAGATTATTCCATTGGACGCAAGATAGAACCTGGCTCTCTGCTTCTGCTGTTTCAGCAGTTAATATTGCTGCCCCACAGAACTTCCAAGTTTTTGAACCATGTCTTTCTTGTTCATTTAAAGCTTATAGTTTCAGATGGAAATAAAGGAGAGCAGTCTTATATTTATTAGCAATTGCGTTGATGGGCTAGTGGCCTGTCGTGGAAAATTCTCAGTTCCGTGCTTATTCATTATCAGAGTTAATAGACAACTTCTCGTTTAATCGGGATTATTTTTCTAGTTCACTGGTCGCATTTATTTTGTTATTCAATCTGTATTGCTTTTGTCAGCCTGTCCTCTCCTTGCTTGCTTAATATTTTTATCAGATATTATAGACTTCAAACTGATTATGGAATATCAGTTGTTATTTAATTCAGTCCTTAACACTTTTTTTCTTCTGTGGTTCCTCTAGGATGTCTTTAACCTTCTTCCGAATCTGAATGTCAATGAGTTGATAAAGGCTTTTGCAGGTGATGGAAGGATATCTTGGGATTTTAATTTTGTATCTGTGCGTAATATTTTTCACATTATCCTTACTGGATACTTTCCTCTTTGCAGTTAAAACGAATGATATGATGCTAGTTATATATCTGTCTTCCCTCATTCGAAGTGTGATTGCGCTCCATAATTTGATCAACAATAAGGTTTGTCAGCTGCCTTCATTCTGACATTCTAGTTTTGAACTAGCGTTTTTCCTTGGGTGATTTGCACTTATTCCCCTTCTGGTTGTTGCATGACCATGCAGTCTTTCAGTACTGATTCTACCTGTCTAATTCCTACAGAAATTTAGTTTTAGGCTTTTAGCTTGAGGCCCATGTTTACGCTTCCATTTTATATAAGATGAGTTCCTGACCAGTTTCCTTATTATCAAGTACTGAGAGCTTGCTTTGGTTGTCCTACTTTTCTCGGCCAGTTTTTCTGTCCTAAGAATAATCAGTTAATCTAATTGTGTGCGCTCCTTATTCGTGGACCTCACTAAGCTCCTCAAGAAGTTGCATTTGGGCGTACTTGCTTCATGGGATAAACATACTTATTTATACTCTATCATTCTAGCACACTTCATTGATATTACTTATTTCTGTTTCTAGATTCTCAACAAAGAACATGAAAAGGCAGAAGACTCCAAACCTGTTGCTGTACCTCCTGGAGGTGGAAGCTAGATGGAGGGGTAAATTAACCTCAGACTGGCCGGGAGTTTTTGTTTGGATGAACTGCGTGCCATGGGTATTTTGTTCTCCTGGTTTTGAAATTGATAAGAATGGGGATGAAGGGGAGACAATAGGAATTAGATGCTGCTCGGAAAAATTGTCATTTGATCATTAGTTTGTGATACCCTGTGACTTTTAGTAGACTAACGATGACAACTGTGCAAGCGCCAAAATTCAAAACCAACTCAGGTTACCCTTAGCGTTCTTGGGTCATTTTCTTTGGGTCATTTTCTTCTGCTCATGTTTTTTTTTGGAGATGATGTAACGAGAGGCTTTGACTGAGTTGCAAGTTAGACCCTGTAGAGCGGTATTGCCTGAGACATCTCCGTGTTGAACCAGATCGAACGCGACCCAGCTACGCCCCACCTTTAAAACTTTTGCTCTCACTGCCATTCTTTTCATTTATGCAAAGAATGTATATCCTAACAACTTCATCTTATGAAGAATTTGAAGCTAAAAGTTTTTGCTCTCCCCACCGTTCTTTCCAATCATGCGAAGAATGCATAGCCAATGCTCCTGACACTTGTGTCCAACTGAACAAGGTGAATTTGAGGCGGGATTTCTTTAATCTAATGGTGTATGTGAGTTGAGTTAACGTGCATCGGGAGCGTACGAGTTTTGCTACTTACCTGTCTCGAAATGCAGGTCAAGTTACTGAGTTATTGCTTTCACGTTGCGATGATTGAGACCTAGCCTCGTGCTAAATTATGTTCCCATCTTTAAGAGGACGACAAAGTTTGACCCAACTCTGATCAATCCCATCCCCGTCAACCGTCGAAAATTCTTCAAATACCCTATTTGATGGGGAGGGAAGGGGAATATTCCCAACAGAAAGGCGTCGTCATGCGGGGGCGAATTCGTCATTACAGCAACTCCATCCGCTTCCTTGAACGGAACAATCACCGAAGCCCCAAAAAAGGACAGGGGGGATGGTGGGCGTGGCGCTTCTGATACCAGTCGCCATCACGCCATCAACATGTGTCATTTACTCCGCTCCATCCCAAACGCCCGGATAGTCCCTTTCTCCCTTTCTCTCTCCCGGGGGAAAAGCCTGACTCCATTTTCCCGAGAAAACCCGTCCGGAAAAGCAGGCGCCGCGATCATTTTCCCGGGAAAAAGAAAGAAAGGGAGAGAGAGGGAGGAAAGCCATGTCGGACGCTCTGATCAACGGCCTCGCGGGAGCCGGCGGCGGCATCATCGCTCAGCTCATCACCTACCCTCTCCAGACGGTAAACCGCCCGCGATCCCCCCGTCGATTCGTTTCGAACGCTTTTTGTTTTTTCGTTTCTCGAGTCGCGCGCGCTTCGAGTTCTCTCGCGCGGCGCGTGTTGATCCGGTGCTAAAAAAAAACGTTCGGATCGTCCTCCAGGTGAACACGCGTCAGCAGACGGAGCGCGATCTGAAGAAGGAGAGGAGGAAGCTCGGGACCTTCGAGCGAATGTATCAGGTTGGTGCGCCGTTTGCTTTCGCTTTGCTTCGTCCGCTTTCGTTTCCCGGGGGGAACTGTGAACGCGCGGGGCGTGGAATCGTGTTTTGAGCTGGTTGGGGGGGGTTGATCTGGGTCAACGCGGGCTGGAGATGGTTGGAAGTCAACGCGGCTTTCGCCGTTCGGTTTGGGAACGATTTGTGAGCGGAGGTTTTGGTCTCGGTTGCGTGTCCGTCTGCCGTTTGAGCATGATTCCTGTTTGCTCGTTCGCTGCTTTAGGTGGCCAAGCAAGAGGGATGGGAGCGGCTGTACGGAGGCTTAATGCCGTCGCTCGCAGGCACGGCTGCGTCTCAGGTGAGCTATTGCGCTATTGTTCCTTAGTATCAATTACGAGCTGCTCACGCCTTTGTTCAACTTTCCCTTCTCCTTGTCTCTTTAAGTCTTTGCGAGGGACCTGGAGTTTTGTGAAATCGTTTTGACGGGAGGATTAGAATGAGTGGTTATGATTTCGATGGGTTTCCTGTTGTTTCATGTGCATAGAAGAAAAAGGGTGGATGTGGGATCTTAGACTTAACTTGAGTGGTATAAGTGCAGTGAGATTAAATGTGCTTTCGTTGTCTCGTGATGAAAAATGCTGAATATTTGGCATTATGCCTGGATGTTTGGTCGCACAGCTCTCACTGCTGCTATATTCTCATGAATTTGGCTGGGCATGTATCTAAAGTGGGCTGGGCCTGCTGAATCAGAACAGCGTCTATATGAGATTTTGATTGACAATGCTCTTGCTATGTGGTCCCATGAAAGTAAAGTTTTTGCCATTGCTTCATTCATTTTCTGTAGTCTCTTTGCCGACTTCATAGAGATCTTATGGTTAGTGTCATTGTTCTTAATAATCAATGACAGTCTTCCGTGTTTAAGCAATAAGCCTTTGTGTTTGTGCCAAGTTGAAGTTCATTAGATCAGTACTTTTCAAATTGGGTAGGCCTGCAATTCATCAAGCTTTCAGGTTCCTCTGTATGAGATAGGATCAACCCTGTTTAATTGGGAAATTGAAAAGGCAAAAATTAAACAAGAAGATGAAGAAAATCCACCAAGTTGTATTTTGTTTTACCATATAGTAGGATAGATGTGGATGTCTCTAATATATGCTGCTTATCTTGTTGGATTGGATTAGCAAGATGCCTCGAGCTGGGTTAACTAGGTTCTTTTTTTATTTAAAAAAAAAAAAAAACAAGGGAAGAGTATGGTAGCATACATGTGGTACCTGGGCTTCTCGACTTCATCTATTTTATGAGTATAAGGCAACTCCTTCAAAGGATGTGATCGAGGAAATACCAGCTGTGTTGCTAAGTGTTTGCATGCAGCAGGTAAAAAAAGAAAAAAAAATGGAAAGAAAAAGTACAGCTCCAAAACTGTACTCAGAGACTATTTAATAAAAGCAAAATCTTAGACAGACCTTTTGAAAATCTATTGCATGAGAAACCTTTTCTTTTCTTTTTTTTTTTTGTAAAGTTTTTTGATCTCTTATGTACCTGCAACTTTCATGCTACAGGGTGTTTACTATTATTTCTATCAAATATTCAGGCAGAAAGCAGAAATTGCTGCACTTGAACGGAGGAAGAAAGGGATGGGTGATGGAACAGTTGGGATGTTCTCATCACTCATGGTGGCTGCTTTATCTGGGTAATTTTTTTGTTCTCTAGAATGCACATTCAGGGTGAATGCCATATATTTACCACATAGTCATTTTAACAAATCCTTTGTCTTTTTTCCCTGAAAATCATGATCGAGTTGTGAGAATATGCATGTATGGTAGTGGGTGCTTGTTTGATACTTTGGCTGCTTTAATTGCTAAGATAGGTTTTTTCTGCTCCTATTTTAGTTCTCATTGCAGTATAATGTGCTAAGGAATCAGAGGTGTTATTTTCCCCATTCTTTTGGCCGTGATAGTGGGGACTTTAAACGGAAATTTGAACATTTGTCAGCTTCTGTCGTTGGGGTCCCTAATTGGTTTTAGACCTGGCACTTCTCGCTGATATTAGTCTACTTCTTGCTAGCTCTCTTTAATATATGCATTGAATTCACTGTATATTATTTTTCATAATTAACTGGTCGGCTCCTCTTTGCAGGTGCATAAATGTCCTGCTAACAAACCCAATATGGGTAGTTGTAACCCGAATGCAGGTGAGTGGTTTGTCCAGATTAGCTCAAGGTTCCTTTGTGCTCAAAAGTAAAATGTTTGGGTCAAGTTTTCATATTATAATGCCTATCCAAGCTACCATCCTTTTCATCTTAATTTCCTGTGAAATCTTGTCTTACATACCTTTTAATTGGAAAATTCTTTTTCCATTTGATGGGTAATATGTTTGGCTATGAAGCCATTTGGTTTGTTTCATTGCTGTAATGATTCAGGGGACCATTGCATTGCACTGCTGGATATTTCAACAAGAGAGTGCTTTTTTTCTTCTTTTGTGGGTGTGTATGTGTTGTTGTTGTTTGTGGTAAGGGGGTTGATGGAGGGGATAGGGATTGTCTGAGGTAACTTTGAACTAATAGAAGTAAATGTAGCTTGTATTGTGCATGTGAGTACAGACGTATGCTGCTTTGCAGTCCCTTTCTCAAACAACTTTTTGTGGACCTGCAGACTCACTCGAAAATCTCAAAGAAGTCTGAATTAGATACGGCTGCTCCAGATGATGCAGTTCTGGCTGCTGTAGAACCTCCTCCTTACGGAACTGGCCATGTGGTAGGTTCTTCTCCTTTTTGGCCTTAGAGGAATATTTCACTTAAAATTAGTACCCCTCTCGTCTTCCCTTATTAACTTCTCTCAGTGCAGACTGTAGCACCTCATATGCTTTCTCTATCTTTAGAGCATGTATTAAATGCCAAAATCATCACTTGGGTAAAAGTTTTGTAGTTTATTTGTTGGAAAATGGCAACTTTTGCTGTCATTAAACCTAGAATACATCTATTGGTGTTAGTTGGAACGGGACTGTGTGTGAAAAAATTTTAGCTGGCAGGAGCATCATGATCTTGTCTATCAAGCCCATCACCATGCGCCAAGGGTTGAATTTCCTTATTTCAATGCTTGGCACACAGTGATTCGGTTGGATGAAATGGAATGTCTACTCCAGAAGCAGCTAAATATCTTTTCCTGGGTGAATGTGGTCTTTGTAGTGTGTGCTTGTGCCCTTGCGTGCGTATAAAATGTTCATATATTCAGTAATTTGACTTTGTATGGAGCAACCTAATGCACAGCGGCATTCTCATGTTTGACTCTCTCCCCCATTGGGCTGTATCTTGCCTGAAGATGATCTTATGTATAATTTAGATGAACTAGTTGAACTCAAACTTTAATGCCACTTATGGCAGACTCAGTGATGAAGCGATTACGAGCTTCATTTTTAGTCTAGTTTATTCATCCATTGGTCCGGTTGAAAATCAGAGTAACCTTCCTTGCCCCTCTAATCCATGTACTTAATTTAATGGTGGTATTCCGCATGAGCATGCTGTCCCATTGATGTGAATAACCCTAATATTGTTGAATGCTGAGTGAGCTGAGAAGCATCTGAGCTTTTAGAGATTGTATGTTTACTATGAGGCAAATGGTTAATATAGTTTTGGTACCTGAAGAGCGCAAAATTTAAGTTTTCATTGGTAATCTTTTTGAGAGACATATATTTCATGCGAGACCTAATAAGCAAGAGAATTACTGTTGAATTTGGGAATTTATTTATCAAGATATAGAATTAGTCGCGTTTTACTGTCTGTATTTGAATCTGACTTCCTTATCTGATGATTTGAGATTTATGTTGTAATTTCTCTTCTTTTTCCTTGTCTTCTTCTGCCTATTAACATTGAACAGATTCAAGAAGTGTACAATGAAGCTGGATTTTGGGGTTTCTGGAAAGGTGTATTCCCTACATTGATAATGGTATGAACGAGATGGCTTTTGTATTTGCAAAGGTGGTAATATTGATTTTTTCCCTCTGATATATACAGGTAAGTAACCCTTCCATTCAGTTCATGCTGTACGAAACTATGTTAAAGAAGTTAAACAAGAGACGTGCGTTGAAGGGCAAGAGTGCGCCAACTGCTCTGGAGGTGACTTTGATCTCCACTTTTTGCCAATTTAATGACTCATGAAAGAGTTGTCTTTCTTTGTATTGCCTTATTTCTGCAAGCACTCTCTCAGCCCTGATTAATAAAAATTTCCTCTTGCCAGATCTTCCTCCTGGGAGCCCTGGCTAAGCTTGGTGCCACTGTCGTGACATATCCTCTTCTAGTTGTCAAGGTTAGCTACCTTGGCTTGTATAAAGAGCATCTAAAGTTTCAAGCAGTTTATTGTTAGCTCATGAAACATTTTATGTTTCCAGACATGATTTGAGTTTGCTACTTTTTCATTGGTTAAGCAATTTAAGTAGTTATGTGTCTGCTTTTCTTTTTAACCACAATTAAGTATTGACTTTTCTATTTGTGGAGTCGGTCAAGGCTGAAAAGGAATAGCCATATTGAAAATGACTGGCTGGCTTTTATACAAAGGAGGAAAATTTTGATTTTGGGTACAGGAAAATATGACTAGCAAACAGAAATTTAATGATCATGTAAGGAATGCTGCTTGAAGATCGAGGGAGAAATGAAACTTAGGAAAGCTAGTCTTCTTTTTCTGTTTTCTTTATAGCGATAAGCATGCTGATGAAGTTTATATCCTGCAAAATCAATTCCAGTCACCCTGTGTTAATTTCTTCAAAATATGAGGAAATAAACAGGCTGAAATTTCTGACCATTTCATTTCCTCATAGATTTCCCTTGTCTTTGCAGGCGAGGCTTCAAGCTAAACAGGCCACTACTGGAGACAAAAGGCATCATTATAAAGGTTACTATTGCGTTTTGCTGATGTTTCTCATACTATCCCATTCTTTAATGGGATTGCAAGCCAAAACATCTGCGTAATCCAGATATTGTAACGCGTTTTATGATTTGAAGGATTGTAATCATACAATCTTGTCATGCCCGTCACTCTTGTTTTCTCCCCTTCCCTGACATGCCATGTGTACTGATGCTGCACTTGTTCATTTCTTCAATACAGGCACATCAGATGCCATCTTGAAGATGATACACTATGAAGGCCTCTATGGTTTTTACAAAGGAATGAGTACTAAAATTGTTCAGAGCGTGCTTGCTGCAGCTGTGTTGTTCATGGTCAAGGAAGAACTTGTGAGGGGGCTCGGTTCCTGCTAACTGGAGATGGTGTTGATGCCTCGAGGTCGAAACCCCCATGACGGGAATCTCTCTCTCCCTGCCTCTCTGCCTTCCTTTGTTGCACCATTGCTCATTCCGCGACTCATTTAGGTAAGTTATCAATTACACACGCGTAGGAGGGGGAATGCGGAAATAATCCGTGTCAAAGCAGGTCTTATTGTTTGTACTTCGCAAGATGCTAACGATTGATTCCCTCTACCGACAATCCGATTGTGGAATTTACGTGCGATTCCCCTTTGTTTTCTCAGTATGGCTAGACAGACTTTACATTCTCTTCTTTTTCCTGTTCTTTTTCTCGGTTTTCATTCCTATACGAACCTATTGATGTTCTGGGGTGGCGCACTGCGTGTTTATTATACTCGAAGGGCGCTCGACACCCCCCTAGTTCGTGTCGTGATTTGGGAAAGTGCCAATTAGAAATTTGAGGTGAATGCGATAAACCTCGGAAAAGGAAGACGAGCGAGGGGAACAAGATGAGAACATATATATATATATATATATATATATATATATATATTTTTTTTTTTTTTTGGCAAAGAAGATGGGAACATTAGATGCGTGCTGATTTCACTCCACCAACAACTACAATAAAAGAAAAGGAGTAATCTCGGGGAGCGAATGGGGTCAGATACCCCAATAGTCCTACTCATAAATGATGGATGCTAGGCGCTACGTGTGTGGACCCGTCTAGTGCTGTTGCCAACGTGTTACTATCCCAATTGGAAAGATCTAACTAGTGTGTGCGGTGGAACGTTTTAAAACTACAACAGCTTAATATCGGATGAAGCAACTTCGTAGCAATTATCACAGATTAAAGCTATTTTGAGTGGTGTTTATGAGTCAAATAGGACACTTTTTCATGGTTGTATACTACGTTAGCAAAGTTACATTACGTGACAATCAATATAACATACGTCTTTAAACGAGCTAAATATCGAAAGTTGAGGTATTAATTAAAGTTTAGGTACTCAATTATAAAATAGACAAAAATTCGTGTACTTAAGCTATCAAGACTCCCTACTTCTTTTTCTTGTTCTTCTTTTTATATGCTATACTTTAACTCTCAAATCACTTTCATACTTTTATCTTGTTTCTTTGTAGAGAGCGGAAGTCGATCCTCAAACTTGAAACTAAGCGTCCCCACCCCCAACCCTCCTTGAGAAGGTGGGAAATTAAACTCCTCACCTCTCCCTTCCAATATGAAAAAGGTAGTCATTGAGGCAACCCTAATTATCAGAATTCCTTACTTCAAAGAATGAAACTCACATAATTCACAAGAGCCCACACAAGCAATGGAGTACATGATTTAATATGATGCAAAGCGAGTGAGCATTAACAAGGCTTGACATGCTACGAATCCTCTAGAAAGGGAAATGTACTTCTAGGAAGCAGACTTAGGTGGTGCATGGCTGTTGTCGGCTTATGTCATAAATTTTGGGTTGTCTTGCAATAAGTTCAACCCTTATGTTTAGATGTAAAAAAAAAATTAAAGTGAATCGTTCATTCTTTTTTGGGTAAATTATTTATTATCCCTCCATAAATCATAAGTAGGAAAATTATCAAAATAACTCATAAATTTATTATATCTCGTGCCAATTCAACTTGAACTTTTCGGTTTGGTGATTTAGTTATAAACATTTTTGTGTTTATGTCAATTCACTTATAAACCTTTCAATTGTGCCAATTTAGTCCTAAACCTTTTCAAGATTTATCAATTTAATCTTTTTGACCAATTTTGATCAGAAATCACTGACAAAGCAATCATTGCCTATCTTACGAGGTATAATTGGTATTGACATGGACAATTTTTTTAATTTTTTAATTTTGTATTCTTTTTTCTTCTTTTATTATTATTATGTTTACTTGACCCTAGGCCACCGACTCTCGCTTGGCCTATTGGACGAGGGCCACAAGTGATTGCTAGCCCAGGGTAATTAAAAAAGAATAAAAAATAAAAAAACATAAAATTTAGAAAAATTTTAAAAATTATCCATATTAGCATCAATTGCCACATAGGATGTCTGGCACTGAATAAATCATCACATCAGTGATTTCTTGGTAAAGACTAAATTGATAAATTATCAATAGATTTATAACTAAATGGGCCAAATACAATAAATTTAAAATTAATAGATTAAATCAAAAAGTTTAGGACTGAATCGGTAAAAACATCATAAGTTTAATGGTGCGTTTGGGAACTACTTCCCAAAGCTCTTTGGGGGTCCAAAGCCCCTTGAGCCAAAATAAGGGTGTTTGGGAAAAAACTTTGGAATGGACTTAATGGCAAAGCAAGTATTTTTAAGGTTGAAAGCCCAAGGTAGGTGAGGACCGCTGGGCTGGGCTTTCGGTATCTTTTCGGCATGCCCACACGACATTGTTCATTTTTTTTTTTTTTTCGAAATTGTCCTCACAAATTTTTTTTTTTTTTCGGGTGCGTGCCCTTGTATGAGACACGGTTCATCTTCTCCGGCCGACGACTGCTAGAGGAACGCCGCGACCTAGGTGATCGTCGTCGGAGAGTCGGGCGACCTCCGCGAGTCGCAGATCTAGTTGCGATTAGATGCGGTCGCCGGCGACCGTCGCCTGCCGCACCGCGACCTCCACACGGAGCTCGCCACGTTCGCGCGACCTGTCACGCCCCGGACCTCGAGCGCGCGCGCAACCCTTGGTGGTCGATAGAATTTCGCGACGTTCCCGGGACTCGTCGCCGACCCTTTTTCTTTTATTGCACATGCGGAAGCGAATTAACTAATCCCCCGACAACAACATACATGGGATAGAAAAGCAGACAACCGTTTTGAATCAAATACACTTTTATAAACACTTCAAGCTTATACGTACGCCTACGTCATGTCATGTTAACCACCGAGCCACCTATGCTCCCCGACCCTTCCACTTCAAGCTCCCCGACTCTTCACACTAGGGACCGAAAATGGTTATTCAATAGCCAATGAGATATAAATCTCAAATGAAGTTCCACCCTTAAGCCCCGGTTAGTACACCAACTCAACTCGCAGTATCTATCCGTAACTACCCCACCACAAGCAACAACCAACGGTCAATTCGCATACAACCTTACCTGTTATGCCATACCCTGCACGTTATAATTCAACACGATACACGCAATGCACATGTCCATTAGATGATACATTTCATCAATCACATACGAGTCGCATCGCAAGCGATCTCACCGGCCATTGCCACACCCCCGCACGTTATCGAGTCATGCGTGCGTGCCATAAACAATGTGCTTAACTCCCGCATGATGAAATCACAAATGCCATGATTCTCATGCATTCTAGCACATTATCACAGTTCATAAACACAATGCATATATTCAATGCATACAACAATTGAAACACCTTACTCATCTCAGTCAATCACATGGGTCCTGATTATAAGACCAAATCGTTATGATACGTCCCATTCCGTGCCACATAATTTCGTCCCATAATCCGGCGCATCAATAACACTCAAAGATGCGTTCCAATTGTTAATCACTACCACACATGGGCATAGCCTACTCGCATTCGGCTATCTACCGGCGTTTAACCAGGCATCGTCTCCCCCTCCCGTGGAGCACGGCCGTCACTACGTCGACGGCATTCCCGAAGGAGCATCGTCTCCCCCTGGGAGCACGGCTTCGTCACTACGTCGACGGCATTCCCGAAGGAGCACGGTCTAGTCGGCCCGCCTCTCACCGTGACCGGCATCCATTGCGCGGGCATCCCATATAGGGGCACGTCTAGCTCAATACCGGGGACGGTTCCTCATTAGCCAACACACGACAATTCATTATCGGCCCAGGATACTTTGATTTCACTCAAATGCCTCGATTAAAATAGTAATCCCCGCCTCTTTTCTTCGTATTAAAAACATCCGCGAAAGTAGTCGTGCGTGGGTACACGTCAATTCGAACCGTAAAACCGATACTTTCCTTTTTCAAACCCCACCGTTTGATATAATACTTAAAATCCATTTTCGGTGTCCAAACCCGACACCCGGGATTTTCTGATTTCAATCACCACACAATTGCAAAAATCATCATTCAATTCATGCAGATGTTTATGCAATAACACATCCAATCACTTCATAGGATTAAACCCACATGAAATTAGAAACTTTTCGTTCTCGGGTGAACAGTATTTTGTGAACAGTAACTCGTGAACAGTGTCGTGAACAGTTCCTCGTGAACAGTAAATCGTGAATAGTGTCGAGTGAACAGTAAATTTCCAGAATTTAATAAATGATAATTTAAACTCAGAAATCATTAAAAACATTAATTAAAACAATCAAACAATTAATTAAGCAAAACAAGCTTAATAAAACACATAGGCACAATTAAGCAAATAAAGCAAGATTAAGCTAAACTAATTTAATCCATCCATCTAACCACCTATCTTAGAGCTAATACAACTTAATTTAATCACCTAAACTAGAATTAAATCTAACTAAACCAACCCTAAGCAAGTTTAGGCACTAATCGAAGGATTAGGAGCTAAACTCACCCGTTAAGCGGGCCGGAGGCACCGACGCGGCGGCGACGACGGTGGCTACGCACCGAGACCTCTACAACAACGATCCAAGGCGTTCCCAAGCTCAACACAGCAACCACAGCTCGGACTCCCACTGAAAACACTGAAAAACAGGACTGCTGGAGGAGAGACAGAGCTGAATGGGCTTGGCCGGAGCTCCGGCGAGGGGTTGGCCGGCAACCGGCAGCACTCAGGGGTTGAGGGGGACCTGCTGGTGGTTGGTATGGGTGGAGGTAGGGTTGGAATGGAAGAAAAACGGAAGAAAACGCTGAAATGGCGAAACCGGGCAAACTGCCAGGCGGACCGACGGACCGGCGACCGGTAACTTCACGACGGCGTACCGGACGGAAGACGGATCCGTTCAGGGCAAGGTTGGGCTTGTTGGAACGGTCTGGATGTCCTCTTCGTAGCGATGGGTGGCTCGTTCACTGGTTCAACCGGGAAGTTAACTTTTTATACGGATCTTTGGCAAAAGGTCGGCTGGAGCAGAAACTGGAACGAGGGGAAAACAAAGGAGAAAAGAGGTCCGGTGGCTTGGGCGCTGGTGCGACCGGCAAGGGGGCTGCTGCTCTGTGTTCTCTGGTTTCTCAAGCTCTCTCTACACCTCATCAATGGAGAAAGCCATGCTTCAAGGAGGAAGAAGGCTCAGCTGAAGAGAGGGACCCCAAGAGCTCCCAGCCAACACTGTCTTGCTCTCTCTCTCTCGCCCCCACCAGCCTTGGCCCTCACTCTCAGCCATTTTCTCACCTTAGCTTCCTCAAGAAGCTTGCCAAATGGTCTAAAATGTCATGCACCCCATGGCATACGAATTTGTTACATTCCCACTTCAATCTCATTCAATTTCATTCGATTCTCAAACAAACAAATCCAATTGAAGCCCAAATAAATCCATTAAGGTGTCCTCGTCCGTCTCATGACTTTTCCCGTCAAATGATCCAACTTGCATCCCAAAGATGCGATCAAACCTACCCTCGACTTTCCCGAACAAAAACGACCTTACTTTGCTTTTTCGCCAAAAATCTCGGTTTGTAGAAAAATCTTCGAGAATGAGTCGCGTTCCTAAAATGAATTGCGACATAACGTAACCTTCAATTTTCGAAATCGAGTTCAATTTCTCGGTTAATTTCGCGACTTTAGCGCGTCCTAACCTACGGTAGCTTTTAGGAATTTTTTCGCACAATTGACCTGTGGTTGATTATTTTCAAGCCACAAAGTGCATCTTCGACACATCGGCGACTCTCGGTTGTCATAGAAATCTCAAGGTTTCAAATACGGACACAGTGGTACCCAAAACGACGTAATAATCGCCTAGTCTTTGGTCGACGAGGATATTGCGATCGGTGGAATCACCCACACTTTGATCACATATCTCGTCGAATCGACTTATTACTAATCTTTGTTCGATTCGACAGTGTCGTAATGATCCTCGCAGATTAATATGGTCGATTGATCGGTTCGATCGAATTCTCAAGTATTATCGTTTAGATTCCTTAACGGCTTCACCTCGATAGATTAGTTATCTCGTGAGTGACCAACTCGGAAGAGAAGAGAGAAGTATATAGCGCGTTGATGAAAAGCCCGATTTATTCAATTGAAACCGAATTGTAAAATTGGGATGTCACACGACCCATCCGGTCGTAGGTCTGGTCGCGACCAGATATGGTGCCGTAGGCTCGAGCGACGATCAGATCTGGATCGCGTGACCTCGCCGCCCCCGGATCTGGGTCGTGGTGGCGTCGCGCGACCTCCCCGCGACCTCGCCGCCCCAGATCCGGGGCAACGAGGTCGCATGACCCCATCGCGACCCGGATCCGAGGCGGCGAGGTCCTCCGCGACCTCGACGCCGGATCTAGGTCGCCGAGGTCGAGGCGGCGTCGCGCGATGCGTGCGACCTCGCGTCCCAAATCCGGTCACCGGAGGTCGCGACGGCATCGCGCCACCTCACCACCCAAGATCCGGTCACCGGAGGTCTGCCGGATCGCCGCGACCTTGCCACCCCAGATCCGGGGTCGCCGGAGGTCGCTGCCCTTGCCGATCAATTTTTTTTAATTTTTCTTTTGATAATTTTTTTTATCACAAAACTCCTTTATAAATATAATTTCCCAAACACCATTTTTTCAAAATCTTTCACAAAGTTAACTTTTAAAGTATAATTTACCAAACACAGTTTACATTTTGAAAAACACCTCGACTTTCCCAAAAGTGGTTCAAACGCACCTACCTCTTTGTACAATTTCCCCGATCGCATGCGACGGAGGTCCAAAAATAATTCCAACCAATTCATTTTCGACGAATAACAATTCCTTAAAAAGCTCAGCCTATATATACATATACACACATATATGCCCATTTCGCATGCGTTACATATCCTCACCGGACTGCAGAAACCCCCCGCTTGACCAGAGAAGAAGCGGTCGCGAGTACCGAGTAACCAAAACCCCTCCTCCTCCTCCTCCTCCTCCTCCCTTGCTCTCTCTGTTCGACAAAGCAAGCGCTGCGCTCGAAGATGCCGGAAACCACGCCGGAAGCCGCGAGCAAGAACGCGAAGAAGGCGAATCTCCTGGATCAGCACTCCATCAAGCACATTCTCGACGAGTCCGTCTCCGAGGTAACGATCAATCGAGGCGTTCGCCGATTAATTGGCCTTCCTCCTCCGTCGTCCCTTTTCCCAGATCCGTTCGTTTTCGGTCGCTCGATTTCTTGGGCGCGATGGGTGATTCTTGCTGCCGTTGTTGTGTGTTTGATTTCGTTAAGATTGTGAAGAGCCGCGGGTACGCGGAGGACGTGCGGATGAGCAACGTGAGGCTGCTGATGGGGGCGGTCATCATCGTCATCGCCCTCTTCGCCCAGTTCTACAAGAAGAAGTTCCCCGAGAACCGGGACTTCTTGATCGCCTGCATCGGATTATATCCTTTCTTCTTCTTTTGTTCTTTCTCGCTCGTTTGGCGTCCTCTGGGTGTTTGATTTCCGGGACAGTGGACTGAATACTGCGGATTTGATGGAACTGCGGCTGTCTTTTTACGCGGAGCGGTGGAGTGTTTGCAAATTGAGTGTTTTGTCGGGGATTTTCTTGTGCTGCGCTGAAAGTTGGGATTTTTTTATGTATGATCTTTTTAGTTGCTTGTTCAGCAGATAACTGCGAAGGAGGGAAAGGCCATCGTGCTGATTTTCCTCATTTTCTGCCTTCGTTTTTTGTGGGAAAAGTTGACCCTTCTGTTTTCTTTCTTTCTGAATTGGACGAGGACTTATAGATTGAAATGCCTGAGCCAGGGGTGTGAAAAGAGATGCTCTTCAAAGTCAGGAATGAAGAGGGATTTTTTTTCGTTGAAATTGTCACATTTTATTTCATTTAGAGATCGTGATCCTTAATTCTGGCACGTATATAGTTTTCAATGGTATACTGCAGCTGCTCATATACACCAAGGAGAAGAATGCCATTATGTTCACCTATGCACCTGTGGTGAGTTTACTTGTTTCATAGAATGGATGACTTCTTATACACTGATGTCACGGACATTCTACCTTATTCTACTTCTTTTTGTTTTTCACCCTACTGTGCTGTGATGTTATTACTTGATTTTGTTTTAAGTTATGAGTTTTATATTGTGGTTCTTGCATGTGCTTGTCTATTTTCATCTATGTTAGCCATTGGCAAATGTGAAACCTTGTGTGCATATATTGGGTTGTGTCTTGAATGTCAGATGCAGTATATGACCTTAAGATGTTGAAAAATTTAATTTCAAATAAATATGACGGTATTTACCCTCAGCAGCAGATCTAGTACTCCTTTTTTCTTGTGAGTGTGGATACACAGTGTATCCAGGGTTGTCTTGTTACTGTTAACTCTCTAGATTCTGAAGAAGCTCGTTGGTAATGATGGATGAGAATTGGAACTTTTTTGGTTTGAGTATTTGAAAGGCAGGTTATGAAGCTTTTCAAGTTCAAATTATTTGAATGTTTTTTTTTTTTTTTTTTTGGGACTGCTTTGGCCCTGACGTATCTTTCCTTCTTTCTTAACAGAAAGATCTCTCGAATTTTCCAATGAAGATTATTTAGGTCCATAATTTTATTAGCTAGCATTCAAACCCGTGCTACATATGAGGGAGAAACTTAATTAATGTTATGACTCAAAAAGTTCTTATGAAATCTTGTTCATATTTCAACCCTTTCATGCTTTTTAATTATTTAAATTCTAGTTTTACTGAACTTCTGAAAAATTAAATGTATGTTTTGGGATGTGCTTCTTCTTGGCATATAGCTTTTTGAATTATTGAGTTGTATTCTATATTCTGATTTTGATGCTACCTGGGCATAAAGTAATTTAAGTTTGAAGATAATTAGTGGCAAATTGCCTATAGTTGCTTTTACATTTCTGTAAACTTTTGAAATTGTTGTTGATGGAAAGCTCGTTTTGGAATTGCGTAAACTTCTATTCCCTCCTTACCGTGTCTGATTCTAGAGTATAGATCATATAATTTACAACATTTCTGTGTTTCCTGTTTCATGAAAATGTGGGGATTACACACTCATAGTATGGTAATTATCATTTGAAAGGAATGTTGTAGGGGCATATCTCTTTGAAATATGAGCTCCTCAGCCAGGCTTGGTCAAAAGAGCTGAGCAAGTCAAAATATTAGTAGTAAACTCTGATTTGTATTTCCTCATAGAGCAAAAGACTCCATTTAACTTAGGTTAATCTCAGCAAGAAGCAGGTATTTCACCTGGTAATGAGTATTGATACTAGGTATCATCCTTTACCTCTCAACTAAGGATTCGAGTACCTTCTCGTGATTTGGGCTTTCTAGATACCCTCTCCCCCCCCCGTGGACCAATTCTGCATGTACGCTTTTTTACTTTTCATGATAGATTGGCTGTCTCCGCACCTCTACCTCCTTTATCACTAAGTGGTCATTGAGGGGCCTTAGCTGGTGACGCTATTGATGGATATATGGACCTTTGTCATTTCACTCGTATGTATCCCTCCTTTTCTTTACATATGCAAAGTCAGGAAAACCCACCTTCATGTCTTGGATGATGGAAGTCTGGTTTGACCTAGTGATTACTTTAAGATTCTTGCTTTTGCTGTGGCAGGCAATTTTCTGCACATATCTGATGACATAGTAAATTCGACCTCCATTTCCTTAATTCTATCTTGAAATTTTTTGCATTTGGCTATCCATTCTCAGTATTAATATATTGTGGTTGTTGATCTTGATGATTGTTACTTGTGTCTTTCTTTTCGGTGAGTTGTAGAGATGAAATATTTCTTCTATGCCTATAGTGTTCCGTGGTTATCTTTAAATTAGAGAGTCATGTCTTCTTTTGTATCTCAATTTGCTAATCCACTTTTTACTGTCTTTTTTGGTAATCATATATGAGATAGTTTGTCAGAACATCATTCATTTGTTTTGAAATTGTTTTGAGTAATATGTGAAGTGGGCATCGCCTCTTTAGATGGTGCTAGAGTTTGAATGGACGTAATAGAATTTGTTGCAAACTATGTCATGTATTTTCCACTCCATGGAGCGTTGGCTTGTCTGGCTTAATTTGAAGTTTCTTTTTGTTGTAGACATCATTATCAGAGTTTTGGTGTCCCTGACTTATTTAAACTTAAGGTTCTCTTTTATTTGATGCATCAGCTGGAATATTCTGTTTCCTCTTTTGCTAGGCCTTGTGAGTTGTGAACTTAGCCAGAAGAAACTGAAAACTTTATATCCCGAGATTATCCATTCAGTACTTTGCGGCAGAGGGGATTATCTGAGGCAAAGTATTGTTTTCTTTTACTCCATGCAGGGCTCCTTTAACAGCACTGGACTGGTGGTGTCTTCAAAATTACCAAGATTCTCAGACTCCTACACACTTACCATAGCGAGTGCAGACCCGAAGTCAATTGCAGCAAACAAGCCAGTGGAATTAACCAAGAGCGTCACTCAGTGGTCTCTCTCTCTCTCTCTCTCTCTCTCTCTCTCATATATACATGCTCACACACGCCTGTATTCACAAAGTCCCTCTCACGCACTTTCTCTCATGTTATTGGAGCCTGGAGACAGTGCTTACTGATGGGTGTACACTAACATCCCTTGCATATCCACACTCAATATTGCTTTTGCTTTCACGGTAATCCTGCATCAGATATATTTTGTGGCTGATTTTCTAGTTTTCTTAATGCTTCAGGTTCACCAAGGACGGGATTCTGGTGGAGGGTCTCTTCTGGAAAGATGTTGAAGCACTAATAAACGAGTACAACAAAGAGCCGAAGAAGAGCAAATGATTTGTAGGCTTGTAGCTTATCACCTTATTTCAACAGGAGGTTACTTAGACAGGAATTTGATTACTCGATTGTCCTGAATCGAACACAAATGTTCACTTACAGAATGATTTTGACTTCTGACTTTTTTTTGGAGCAAAGTGAAGTGGATTTTAACTTTTCAGCTACAGTGTTTACATGCCAGGCATTCACCAGCTTGTGAAAACGTGTGCATCATGTGTGGGCCGGCGGTGCACCTTAGTCTGATGCATTCATTTCTGTCGACTGCATTGATGGACGCCATCACATACATATATGACGACCATCAAGATGCTGTCTGGAGTGCGTCTTGTGCTGCATTTGCCCAAATTGTCTCCATGATCTGTTGAGATGGGCTTTTTCTGCATTGGTTTGTGTTTCTTTAATCTGTGTTACTTATTGGGAGGTCATGTCGACGGTCATTGTGATCTGATCTGGTGATGGGTTCACTGGTATTCTTTATTTTGTGTATTGCCCTTTCTACAATGCTGCCATGACCAGAAATATCGCACTCCACAATTGCGGAGTCTCGATGGATTAGCTAAACAGCCCTTTCGCCGCTTTCGGACTTCCCCCTGTCACGGTGCAAGCCAATGGCCATCGAGCACATGATCCTTTGCACACGATTGGCTACCAGATAGATTGGATTGATCCTTGTCACTTGGATAACCCTCGTGAGATTATCCTAGTGTTTCCATCTCGTCCTCTTCTCAGGGGCAGCTTTGACGAAAATTCCTTAATTCTAAACTGCAGTTACCAACGACCGGGCCTGAAGAAGAAGAAGTTGGGCCCGTCCAGGCTCACCCGAATCGTGCCTCGAGCCTCGTTCGGATCCGCTCGAGAGATCGCCCACCCCGGTTCACGAATCTCCGCTGAACCGATCGACCGACGAAACGGTCCGGTCGGCAAAGGGCCCCTGATGTCAGCATTTACTAGGGCAACAACATCCATTATCGTCCGGGTTGGTCCCGGTGGGCAGATATTTATTGTTCAGTTCCCAAAGCGGGGCCCTACTTCTGTCGATTTCGGGACAGCGACGTTGGGCCCCCACGTGGACCCCTCCCCGGGACCCACACCGACTTCACCATCCTCGTAATTTAGTCACCTCGCAATTTCCATCCATCTTCTGCCCGGCCGGAAAGAGAAAACCATAATAAATGGATTCCTCCCTTTTCTTACCCCATTTTTCTGTACTTTTTCTTTGTCCCGTTGTTGCCGCCCTATCCACCCACGCCACAAACAGAGCCACTCCCTCTTTCCATTTTTCCTTTCTTAAATCGACGACGCTTCTTCTTTACACGTGACAAGAGAGAAAAAATGGAGAACATTAAGTATAGGTTAGGTCTCGTCTGATATGGACTTATTTTTCTTTTTTTATCTAGAACATCAACTTTCGACCGGTATTCAAATCTAATTTCCATTCAAAAACGCCATTGAAAATTTGTGTTATTTTACAAACTTAACAAGGATCGAACTTTGAATCAACTGGAAGTCGCTGCAAGCAACTCTATGAGGGGAAAAAAAATGCTTGGACTAGAATTATGACCTCATGAGACAAGAAAAAGTTCAAACTACTATTAAAATCCAAACTAAAGTTGGTACGTTTATATGAGACAAAGTCAATGTTTTTTTTTTTTTCAAAGAATTGAGCCTTGAAATACAATATCTTGATGTTTTGCAAAATTTTCAAATGTGAATTGAGAAATGATTCAGGTGACAAGTTAAAATCATATTAAATAAATAAGCTGAAATAACGTCATGATTCACAAGAGTACTTATTTAACGTTGACCGACATGTTTCTATTCATTAATAAGGAGATTACTTGTAACAACCTAAGAAATATATTAATATATTTATAATTCTATTAGCAATGATTCGTTATCCCTTCAAGTAAATATATCTACCATGTCAATTTTTCATATGAGGTGACCAATAAAAATTCGAAAACGAGTCAACGGTTCTCGAATAGGAATAATCGCGAACCGAACTAACCCCGTGGAAACTAATCGACAGCATCCCCTAAAACCTAATTGGCGGATGCGCCCGTGCTGAGTCAGCACAACGCTCGAACGACGGTTTCGCGCGGGACCCAGGCACGAACCCAAAAAGAAAAAAAGGAAGGCCGGGCCCCACCTCCCCAAGGCGAGCTGACGTGGGCGGCATGCAATCATGCCCTGGATCTCAAACCAACTCAAAACTAATCCCCCATTCCATAAACCGCCTCTCGAGTCCGTCCGATCTTTATTTATTTATTTTTTGCCCCCGATTTCCTTTTTTCCGTTTCTTAAAATATAAATTCGTGCCTCTGTTCTTTGCGTGTATATATATATAAAACGAGCTCCTCTGTTTCCCTCACGACCTTTCATTTTTTGTTTGCGCTATCGCCAGGAAGGAAGGCGAAGCCCTCGAATATTCCCTTCCCCCTTTCCTCATTATTCCCTCTCTCAATCCCTCTCTCGCCGGCGATTCTCGCCGTCGCCGACCTCGGAATCCGCGTCCTTCCGATCCGCCGCCGCAGTCGCTGCCGCGAGGATCTTCGACCGGCGCCGCCTGAATTCTCGGCGGAGCGTATCGTGAATCGCCGCCATGGCCAGCTCCGGGGATAGAGAGAGCGACGAGAACCGCCGAGCGCAGCCGGGCCGCGAGGGGCTCGGCGAGCCGTCGCCGATGGATGCGTCCTCCTCGGCGGAGTCCGGGCCGGGCTCGAGGGCTTCGCGGCGCGGGGCCGGCGAGGAGATTGGTGTGGCGGAGCGGCTGGCGGACGTTTTCGCCGGCGACGGGGACGGAGATCTGCTGATGCAGCGGAGCGGTCGGGAGGATAGGGTCCTGCAGTGGCTGCAGGCGCTCGATATGCAAGTGATGGGCGCCTGTCGCGTGGATGAGAGATTGAAGCCGCTGTTGAAGTCGACCGGGGCGAGCAGCGCGGCTGAGGATCGGTTGTTGGCTTACCTCAGTCAGGTACTTGTTGTTTCGATCGGGATTTAGATCCTATCTGGCTCGTAGTGTTAGGGTTTTTGCTGATTTTGATGCTGAGGATTAATTTCGAGTTAATTGTGGCCTATATAGAATGTATGGCTGTATTTTGATGGTCTGTGAGGGATAAACGCTTTACCGTGCTACTGATAATAGGAGTCTCTTTTCAATTTGGTTTAGAGATCTTTGTGAGATAGTGGATGAGTGCATCGTAATTGAGATGATGTGGTTAATTTGTTCGTGTTATCGCTTGATTTTGGCTCATCGGATTTGCTTTTGTTTTTCCCTAATCATCAGCACTTTGAGCCTGCGGAAGTTGGAATCCTGGCCAGATGCTTCTGCATGCCACTTGTCTCAATTCGAGTTGGCAAGATAAACAAGCGAGGGACTCTTCTTTGCCCCACCTCGACAAGGTAAATGAAGTCCTGATCTGTATTGTTTTTCGGATTATTGTATGTGAGTTGTCTGTTGGCTTGTGAGCAGCTTACTTTGGTTTCTGCTGATGAGTTGCCAATGTTTTCCAGTAGTATAGATAGTTCAGCTGCCGACTAATTTTTCCAGCGGTGCTCATTGGTTTGCTATTGGAATTTTGTATGTCATCAAGTGGTTTTTCCTTTTCGTTTCTTAGTTGCTTTTTGGATGCCTAGTACCTCTGGAAGTCTAACAAGCTTAGAATTGGTTTAATTAGGAGTTGATGTTTATGTTCTGATGCTATTGCATATAAGTGCTGTGTTTTCCGTCTTGTATCCTTTTCCCTTCATGTGGGATGTACTTCTCATAAGCCTTCGTTTTGAAGTGAGTGCATATTGTGTGTTTTGATTGAGCATCTGTTAGTTTTGTGTTGTGATAACCTTTCTTCTGATGATTTTTATAGAATTGTTTAACAAGGAGTGTATTTGCTGTTTTTATGTTACTATTGTTCCTTATCTTCATTATTTGGAATTTGCTAGTTTGTCCTGCCAGTTTATGCGGTGGAGTTCTGTCTTTTGGTTTCTATTATAGCTAGCTATGTAATGCTAATTGTGGGCAGCTTATCAGGAGATCATGTTGTCAGACTTCTTTGCAGGCAGCTGGTTTAAAATATTGTAGATGAAAGTATATGACACGTGTTGATATACACCAGTAAGTTTGTGTAAAGCAAACCTCAGATGTTGGACCATAAGAGTTTTTGCATTTTCTGATGTGGTTCTCTGCTTGTTACAATTTTTTTTCTTTTTTTTTTTTTTTTTGGATACATATGGATATAGATATTGGTGGCAGGAATATTGGCTGATAGACCGTAGTTTATGTGTACCCAACTATGCTTTCTTCGCAATGAAAAATTTACCCTCTTGACAATTATGTCATAGCATCAGAGTCTTCGAATTGAGCAGTTCTTGAATGTTGTTTGCTAGAATATATTCCAAGAAATGGTGGAGAATACTTGAATAATATCAACATTGTGTACGGTCCATGATATCACTGAAAATAATCTTAAGTTGAGGATTAATGTTGTAGCTTCTTGTTGGTAACCATGTTCATCCTCCCCAATAAATATGTCTTTTGACTTGTAGGTGAAGTGGGCGTATCTTATTATGATCTCTGAATTAAAGGGGAGTCAAGGTAGTTTCATGCTCCTATATTATAGTGTCGACTGTTGCTTTTTGAATGTATATAGGATCTGAATTCCACAAATATAAAATGATAGTGACTATTTCTGTTCTTATGCTTGTCATTTAGGTAGGTCTCATGATATTGCGATTCTGATCTCACCAAGTTCTCTCCCGTCAATTTGTTGTTATTGCGTGCGTTTGACAATTAAAAGTTATATGCACTGATTTTTTATATTACCCTTGTGATCTGTCACAATTACCTCTCCATTTCCTTGAATATTGATGGTACTTGCTGTTTATATCTGTCTCACTGCATGGTGCTCATCCCTGGAACTGCTTGGTCTTTCCAGATATTGTTAGAATTTCTGGTGTTATTTTAGATGTTTAAAAGTTATGCAAATGAAATACCTTTTGTAAGATGTCCTGGGATCAAATCATAGGTGCAGCCAGAATAAGCACGTACAGGCTAGGTTGCAGTTAGAAGGATACATGATGGATTCTTTTTTAGGTCTAACGTTACCTGAGAAATCAAAGTCTTGAGATATGCAGCAAAAGAGAAAAAAATGAAGAAGATCTGGAGCTAAATCCATGATGTATGTGATGGGCGATAAATAATCCCATTTAGTGTTTTTGAAGGAGATTTGTTTATTAGTCGTTAACACATTGCTATAGTGATCTTTCTTTCACTAGCTAGCTAATTTCTCACCTGTCTCAGAGAAACTGACAGTTTTGATTGTTTCTTGGTTGTATGTCCATTAAATTACTAGAGAATAGCAATTTTTGTTTTTTTGTTTTGTTTTTTTTTTAATGTTTTCACCTGGAAAAAAAAATGAATAGTCCAGCAAGTGCAATAAAGGTTATAATGGAAAAAAACTGACAGCTCATGTAAATGCATGTTGCATTTCATAGTCAAATCAAATTGAAGGGTTATAACGGTTCATCATAAGATGAGTTTTCCTCACTTAAATTGTACTTTCGTAAATGGGGTGGAATCTTTTTTCATGGAAATATACCAATTTTTCCGCATCCATGCGCTTTTGCATCGATATTTTCCCAGGTAAATTTATCTAGCCGGACTGTTTCTGAGGATCCATTTCCTGTTTCGTTCTTTCATTGACACAGGGGGATCTTAAATCTGACTCTTCTGCCAACATCTGATTTGCGCTTGTCATTTGTTGGGGACAATGGTCAGACAGAGAGGCTAGTTACTTTAAGCAGCTCTATCGAATCTTCTTTTGTTGTAATTGAGGAAATATCTGAAGATGCTTCGGGTAGATCATTTGTTCTCAAAGTTCCGGATGGCAATGCATTTTACTTTTGGTGCTCAGAGAAATCAAAGCTCTTGGGAACTGAATTGCTTAGAAAGGTAAGGTTTGCATTTAATTATTGTGGGTACGCTCAATTTATGTGTTGACAACCCGCAGGAAAGTGCAAGTGAAAGATGTTAAGTTAGTCGCGTTGAACTTAAAGAGTGATTAGCTGTGGGGCATTTGTAAATGCTTTATTGAGGAATAGCCTTTAGCTTTTAGTGTTGTTGACACTGTAATAAGTTGAAAAACCTATCCTGTTGTATGGGGGATGTGTAGCGCCTAAATGAAAAGGTTGAATCATGTCAAGTTTCTGTGGGATGTCAATTTTCAACGGTCATAGTTTCTTTGAAAAGTTGGATGCTAATCATATATGTATTTCCTTGTTTTGCCATCACAGATGAGGGATTTACTCAATCAGAGACCTACTGTTGCTGAGTTGACTGGAATTGATGGGTCACGTCTTGAGTGCTTTGCAATTCACCTTCGAGCATATCTAATGGGATCGGTTGTAAGTAAAAGCCAAGCTAGCTCTTCAGGCATCCCAATCTTATCAGATGGTATTGGGACTGATGTTCCCAATGCAAGCGAAAATACACAATCGTTTACTTCATCTAAATCCCTTCGCCCCCCCTATGCCAGCAGTCAAATAGTAAAAGCTAATTCATGCCATCAAGGCCTCAGTCCCAGAGCAAGTTCGTTCAAAGAAGGTCTTGCCAGAAACTTGGCCACAAGGAGCACGAGGGAGAAGTTGAGGAAGCTTGGGGAGAATCACTTCGCAGCAGTTGACAACTTGTCAGCTGCTTTACCAATCATTGCTGATACTTTCAATTCAAGTTCTTGCACCATCTTTCAAACTCAAGATTCACTGGAGAACAATTCCATCACTCCTTCCGATGTCCTGGAATCACTAGGGAAATTGACATTCCCACCCTGTTTAAGCACATCGTCTCAAGTCCCTTCTTTATGTCAACCCATTTTCTCCCCATACTACTGTCTGTGCCCTCCCGGGGCATCGACCCTGGAACACCCAGATCCACCTCCTGAACGTGCTTCTGCTTCAGATGGATTTTCGGTTCCATCTTTATCTTCTTTTCTACCTCCTGTACCTTCCAGTCTATTAATGGCGACACCACCTTTAAACTTGGGAGACCTTCCTCCGCTAGATTTTCCAACTATTCTTCCAGACCCGTTGGCCTGTCTACCAAAGCCTAGTTCCCAACAAATTCCAACCTTTACACCTTTGATGTGCGATTCGATTGTTCATGTTCCAGTCATTGATGTCTGCTCCGCAGGACAAGGTTACCTGGTGAGCGCGGGGCCCACCGTCACCACTGCCATTGGGCCATTGATTCCTGAGACGAGTTCGGTGGTTGAAGAGGGTGCGAGAGAAACTCTGCGCCTTCTGATTAGTGGTTCAAGCCCCACGATTACTCAGTCGATTAGCATGCTGCCTGTTGTACTGAGTGGCGCTGATGAGAAGCAAAGTTCATTTGTTGCTGGAAGCAGGGGTCTGTACAGCGGGATAAGGGATGTTGACGCTTTTTCGAGCAGAGGTCTTGCTGCCATGGGATTGTTCTCCCTGTCCGGTAGATCTGCAGTGGAGAGTGCGGTGAAGAGTTGTGATGTGTTCTCCCTGTCCGGTAGATCTGCAGTGGAGAGTGCGGTGAAGAGTTGTGATATCGTCAGCGGTTTAGATGTTCAGCCGAATGGATCTAGCAGCTTCGGCGAATCAAACGCAGATGGCGATGGTTCCCTTTCCGAGGATGCCGGGAAAACAGATTGAGGATGTTCGATGTGTCAGATGTGTCAGTCGTCGATTCGTTTCTGTTAGTAGGAAAGTGTAGATAAATGCAGCAGGTTTTTCCGTATTTTAAGCGAAATAAGTTCCCCCCAAATTGGGGCTTTTGCTGCCTTTGACGCTCTGTTTTCGTCTCTGTAGTTGGTGTCTTAAAATGTGGACGTTAAGGGCTGCTTTTGTTGTCTTGATAGCTGTAAATGGATATCGAGTTTGTTTTTCTTTTATAGCCCCCCTATCTCCGTTGTATCTGGTGTGCATGTTGTTTCTCCGAACGGGTTACATGCGAACGATATCCCTGCGCAGTTCAACAATAATCTTCTCTAAACCTGGACTAGGGACCAATACATAAAGACCGTCTCACGGTTCTTGGAATTAATACGATATGAGGTCATCGAAATTCTTTTATCAAAGGTTAATGGCGGGAAAACCACAATTATTGCGCTTCGATTTACAGTATTTGCACCACCGTGGGTCCTTCCAGACGACTCCTTCAAGGCCCTCCCCGACTCTAGAATAACCCCAGAACAACGGCCACTCCACCGCAGCACGAGCGGGGATCTTGACGATCGTCCCCATTTTCGTCCCTTGCCTTAAAAGGGAGGCAAGGCGGGGATTATGTTAACGAGAATCTCGAGGGACAAAGGCATTATTGTCCTTCCAGAGTTTTGCTCCTTTCTAGGCCACGTTATGGCATCTCGACGTGTTTAATGAATATTTATCTAAAAACAGCCTAGCGCCCCTACCATCCGTCCCATAGGCAGCTGATCTACGAGCGCCCCGCAACAAATCTCGATGCCGCTCTAATCTCCCTCTCCTCACCAGATCCTGCTCAATTCGGATAGGATTTTCCGCAGATGGGGCCCCCTTACGCATCTCCTCAACCCCACCTTTTAACAGAAAAATAAAATAAATAAATAATGATAAAACTTACGTGCCCATTATTTTTTATGCAGTCCTCTAGCTCACCCCACATTGGCAGACCGCATCGAGTAGCTAACAGAAAAAAACCTCAATCGAAGGTTGAAAGAACGGCGAAAAAACAGCCTTGTTTTGTGCGCATTATTGCTACACATCAGGGCAACAGCTAGTGGACGTGGTGAGTGACCGCCTTATTGTCAAAAGAGGGATGAGGACGTAGCACCAGCACACAACCATACACGTAGATTCTTTACTTAAAATTCCCTTCCCCCCCCCCCAACCCCCCCCCCCCCCCCCCCCCCCCCCAACTTGGCATTAGGATATTGCCCATTTGCTGCTCTGGCCACGATTCACCGGATGCTCTCTCACTCTCGCTTTTGGCCCCAACAGCGACCGCTCCGCGGCTCCTGTGGATGGGAGGGGTAATGATCTTATCTTGACCCGTGAGCGAGACGGAGTCAATTCGCAGCTACCGGATCCACACGTCATCCCCGGTTTCGGATCGGTCCGAGCTTGCGGGCGGGGCCCGCTGTTCGGGATCGCTAGCCAAGGGCCGTCCATAGCGCGATGGCGATGGGCGAGTTGAGTATGCATTTGGCAAATCCTCTTATTTTGACTTTTTACTTGTTTGGGTTCAGATTTTTCACCTCCCATGTTGCAGTCGTATTTTAAAGTATAAGGCGCGGTGCACGAGCCCTGAAAATTAAGTTTCCCTATCAAATAAGGCACGACTAGGAGGAGATATCGATCCTGGCATGGGATGGGGACTAAATCTGCTAGATCTGCATCAGATATATAATATATATATTGTACTAAGTCAGTATCATATATATATATGTATATGTATATATAAATATGTACGAATGACATTTGTGGTTGACCTTGCAAGCCCACCTGCCCGGAAAATCTCCATCGCATAGACACCATTTCTATATTAACCGATTCCTTTCCGTTTGGGGAACCAAGATGATACTCCACTTCTACGTCGCTTAGAAATTTACGAGATATGATTCTTCTTGTCCATCTCGATTCGCCCCCGCCACGAATCCTTGTTCCCTTAAAAAAAAAAAAAAAAAAAAAAAAAAAAAAAAACTCAAGTGCTCTCGAGACATTGCATTGTATCTCCATTTGATTAGTTACGGAGTATCAAGTCTTACGGACTTTGTTGCTCATTCTCAAAGTAAAAAAGAAAAACCTACATAGAACTTTATTTAGATTTTCTTTTTTGGCTCGAGTTTCATTTTTCTCTGTTTATATCTTGAAAGATTTATTGAGAGATCAATGATCCAATAGACAATATTCCCTTGATGAGACCGTGAACTCTTTGTGTCCGTGTCATCATTTCACTTTGTCAAGTGACGAGCGGTTTTTGAGAATTAGACATGGTGGCTACACTGTACTTACAGGAGATCGAATCCATGGCAAGCAAAAAAAAAACGAATAAAATGTTTAAGGGCACGATAATCAATAGTCCAAAGAAGCATTGTTATCTCTTCAAATAGTTTTTCCGGTGATGAGTCCCATCTAACTCCTTTTTTGGCTTGAGTTTCATTTTTCTCCATGTATATCTCGAAAGCTTTACCAAGAAATGCACCGATCAATGATCCAAAAGGGCACGACTTTTAAACTTTTTTGAGTTTCCAATCGATAATATCCCTTGATGAGACCATGAACTTGTTATGCCCATGTTATCATTTCACTTATCGGGTGACTAGCAATTTTTGAGAATTCGACGTGGCGGCTATGCGGCGCTCGCAAGAACCCGAATCCGTGGAAAGAAAAACCGAATAAAACGTGTGAGGGTACGATTGTCACAGGCCAGGGAAGCATCATCATCTGTTCAAATGGTTTGCAGGTGATGAGTCCCATCTAATTCCTGTGGGTGGTGGTGGTGGTGGGCGTTGATGGATCTTGGAGATGCACACGTACACAGGGCAATTCTCTCTCTCTCTCTCTCTCTCCGGCTTCTGGCAATAGCAAAATAGCAAAAGATACAATGGACGGAGCTTTGACTTTCAACGGACGGTGATTGAATTTACAGCTGTCGAACATGATTTTTTTCCTAGTCGCTTTGGTCCGTGGAAAAAGCTTTCCCTTCCCACTATGCTGTCCACATCCATCCGTCCATCCAATCTCCCCAGTGATTTTCCATGACGCAATGCAGAAATTGGCCCTCGCCGGAATCTCATTCTCATCAGGAGAGTATCTGGCGCCAACCCCTTGGTCCTTGGCACCCCCGCAAAAAAAAAAAAAAATCTGTCCTTTTACCTTTTTCTATTTTTTCCTTTTTGTGGAAGGAGTTGTATTGGAGAAGCTGGCCGTATGTTCGAAGGCTTGTAAACTCTTTCAAAAGATTTTCTTCGGCAGAATTTTGGTACACACGGGTTAGATGCAATGAATTCCATGTTTGGACCCATGTGATATAAGAGTCGGGATGTACCAGACCTATGCGCGTGCACGCTCGGTGCACCTTAGAATGTTTCTGTCACTTCAATCCTAACGAGGCATAATAAATCCGCAATTCCGTCTTTATTTTATTTTTTTTAACCAAAAGTAAGCCGGCAAGCACTATAGCTAAACTGGTACGAACCTGTGACCTCGCGATCAAAAGATACCAAGTCATCTAGTCGGACGACCCATCATGGTTCCACAAATTCATTTCCCATGTCGAATATGCAGCGTCGTCCTGTTTGACAATCAAACTTTCTCACACGTTCAACCGTCGCCGATATCGTGGAATGAATGAGGACGCGGTTTCCGGATTGAGAATCAAATGTCAAATCATCGCCCACCTTTTATGTTTTATCCATTTACCAGCTTTCACATAAACCAGGACTCAAAACGTCAAGAAAGCAGAAAAAGTCTTACGAATTCGATATCCCTCAAAGCTCCATATAAAGAAGAAAAACGAGTCTATCAAGAAAAACGAAGCATGAGAAATCGTCGTCGGATTTCGACGCGCCGAGGAAACGCTGGCGACACGAAAACAAGGAACAACAAAAGAGATCAGAGGAAGCGAGGAGTGGCACTTTAGGACCGTTAAAAAGCAGAGGAGATGGAGAGAGAGAGAGAGAGAGAGAGAGAGAGACAGGAAAATGAACAAGAGAGAAATCCAATCATGAGGCGACACCAACACCAACTACCATCCCACACCGCACAGTCCCAACATTAGTCAGAATAATAATCTTCCCTTAATTAATCAAATAATTCTAATTAATTGATTGGTGATTTTAATAATTTGCAAAAAGAGAGCTTTCCTTCACTTGCCCTTCCTTCCCTTCTCCTCCCGAGTCCAACTAAAATGTGACGTTGATTGGGGGCTTTTGCCCCCCCCCCCCCTCAAATCCGGTGCCTCCCTTTTGTCGTTTCCTCCTCCTCTGCCTTTCTTACATCCCCCACCACCCATTAACATATTAATAATCATCATCAATCAACAACATTAACCCAAAAAAAAAAAAGAGAGAGAAGAAAAAAAAAAACAACAAATTCCAAATTTTCCTTTTGCTTTTCTCAATAATTGTTTTCAACCCTCCCGGGCCTCCCCCTCCCTCTCTCTCTCTCTCTCTCTCACTTTCATCCTTTTTTTTTTCTTTTTTTAGGGTGATTGAGAGCCGCATTCTCTCTCTCCTCGCAATAAAACTGTCCCAACTGTCGCCGTGTGATGCAATTTATTCCTCAATCCCAACCGTCCGTCCCGCTCCCTCCCCTCCACCCCCCTTCTCTCTCTCTCTCTCTCTCTCTCTCTCTCTACACTCAACACCTCGCGTACACATCAGTCATTGTTCGTCGAGCCCCTCCTCTCATCCTCTCTTTTCCCGATTGCTCCTCCTCCCTTTTCCACTCCTCTTCCTTCTTCCCGATACCGTCCGTACGCTCCTCCATCTCCATCTTCAATCTTCATCTTCATCCTCCCTCGTCAAGATTCCCTTTCTCTCTCTCTCTCTCTCTCTCTCTCTCTCTACTTTCTAAAATTGATTCGAGAGCAGTGTTAAGGGAGGGAGGCGGGGTTCGTTTCCGCGCTTCTGCTCGCGCGTCCTCGCTCGAGGCTTTCCGCTTCCTTCTTCCGGACGCGCCGATCTTTTCGGCCCCCCTTTTAAAGGTCCGGTCTTTCCCTCCCCGGTCGATGGATCCGGCCGCCGGCTCCGGCTCCGGCTCCGGCTCCGGCTCCGGGCTGATCCGATTAGGGTTCTTGGCCGGCTCCGACGAGTGAGCTGCCGCCCGCCTCCTCGCGGGCGGTTCCCGGCGGCGGGTTTAGGGTTTCGCCTCTTCCTTTTTCCTTGTTCCGTTCTTGAGAGATAGAGAGAGAGAGGGGGGGGAGTTGATGGAGGATCGGAACGCGAGGAGGCCGGGCGGCCCCGGGCTTTCCGACGTCGTGTTGACCTGCGTCATGCCGTACATCGACGACCCCAAGGATCGGGACGCGATTTCCCTGGTCTGCCGCCGCTGGTACGAGATTGACGCCCTCACGAGGAAGCACGTCACCATCGCCCTCTGCTACACCACCAGCCCCGATCGGCTGCGGAGGAGGTTCAGGCACCTCGAGTCGCTCAAGCTCAAGGGGAAGCCGAGGGCCGCCATGTTCAATCTGATACCCGAGAATTGGGGCGGGTACGTGAATCCCTGGGTGACCGAGATCGCGCGGTCTTTCGATTGCTTGAAGTCGCTTCACTTTCGGCGCATGATCGTGGAAGATTCGGACTTGGAGCTGCTCGCCAAGTCGCGGGGACGCGTTCTGCAAGTGCTCAAGCTCGACAAGTGCTCCGGTTTCTCGACGGACGGGCTTTTACACGTGGGGCGTTTTTGCAGGTAATTGAACTGACTATGCCCTTGTGTAGTTATGAAAGACTTGCAACTGCGGTACCCTGTTGATTTGCTTATTGAATTTTGTGTCTTTCGGTTGTCGATGAATTTATGTATGGTGCATTTGTGAAGTTCTTTTGTAAGTTCATGGCTTTGTTTTTACTCCATAGTATTCTTTTCTAAAGGAATTACTCAAGAGATGGTGGCGATATCTTGGTTTATGCACTTCACGTGGTTCTTATGTAATGCTTCAATTAGACTCCAGTGTACCTGAGATGTGTCAAAGTGCAGATTCTTCATCTGTTCATATTCTGTCTTGAGATTCCGGTTAACTTTTAAGATGGAATTTGATTGTTGCTCCATGCTGGAGATGATGGAATCTTAATTTCGACAGGTAGTTTGTAGATAAATCATAAGGATCGACCATAAACCTGAGGCGGAGCGAATTATTAAAAAAGAAAAAGAAAAAAAAAAGATGGATGACAAAAGCTTAACTGACAGAGAGAGGGAGACAGAAGGACAACTAGACAGTAACGATAGAAAAGCTAAGAATTGCAGAAAGATGCAATTTGGGCGAGCTGTGTCTTGTGAAGATTCTGCCCATTGTGTCATTTCTAAGCTTTTAATGAAGAGTTTCACCTTTACATATTCAGTCAATTCTGTTTGCCCTTACTTTTTGTTCTCTTCACAAATTTCCCCTATTCATGTCGTGCATGATTACTGATTGCTATTCATATATTTTAAAGTGGCTTCTGCTTTTATGAGCGATCACAGGTGTGAATGAAGAACACGTTTATGTACATAGAACAGGTGGATATGTAGGACAATAACAATTTTCATTTGGAGGAGATAAAAGAGTTTCGCCTTTGCGTATTCAGTCAATTCCATTTGCCCTTACTTTTTGTTCTCTTCACAAATTTCCCCTTTTCACGTCATGCATGATTACTGATTGCTATTCATATATTTTAAGGCGGCTTCTGTTCTTATGAGCAATTAGAGATATGGACATGATAAGTGTGTGAATGAAGAACACGTTTATGTATAGAGAACAGGTGGACATGTAGGACAATAACAATTTTCATTTGGAGGAGGTGAGTATTGTGAAGAGGGAAAAAAAGATGACAACGGTCTTATTCTTGGAGGCTGACTCCCTGGTTCCTAGTACAACGGGAGATCAACTAGTCGCAGGAGCTTCTTACGACCAAAAGAAACCTTGATGCATGATGTAAAATCACCTGAAAGAGCTGTGAGCGCATTTGTTAGAGACGCAATGAGAAATAGCAGTCTAAATTGTTAGTTTAAGGATGCTTCAAGGCCATGCTAAAGCATAGTATCCCTCTTTGGAAGCTATGGGGTTGAAGTCTGTGGAAAAATGTGATTCTTCACCACTTAACATCATATAATCTCCAGTAGAGAAATATAACAAGAGAGAAGATATATATCAGTTTGACACTTTTCTATTATGTCGAGTCCCATGGTTTCTGGGTTCACTCACATTTATTGTCGTTTCCGTTTTGTCAAGTATGAAGTGACATTATTGCTGTTATCTGTGATGCATTGTTTGAGTCCTTATTGCCTGGAACATGTTACTCAAAGAACATTTATGCTTCTGAGTTTGCACTTTAGATATGGCAATTCAAATAAAAACAAGCTTTTAACATAGTCATCTACAACCGTGTTATTCCTTTTTCTTTTTTTTTTTTTTTTTTTTTTTTTTTGTTTTTATTTTCGTGTCAAGATGGATGTGTTCCACATGTAAATGGGAATATTTATTTACATCATTTTCTCACAAGCTATGCCATCTTTATTCCAGGAATTTAAGAACCTTCTTTTTGGAAGAAAGCACAATCATTGAGAATGATGGTGCGTGGCTTCATGAGCTTGCTGTGAACAACACCGTCCTCGAGACTTTAAATTTTTACATGACAGAGCTATCCAGATTTAGTGTCCAGGACCTTCAAATTATTGCCAGAAATTGTCG
This sequence comes from Eucalyptus curtisii, assembly GCA_017140595.1. Classification (NCBI taxonomy): domain Eukaryota; kingdom Viridiplantae; phylum Streptophyta; class Magnoliopsida; order Myrtales; family Myrtaceae; genus Eucalyptus; species Eucalyptus curtisii. The sequence goes on along the minus strand of CM029500.1, from coordinate 37,639,802 downwards.
ATCATTAACATCTGTGAAAATTAGTGATTGCGAAATTCTGGATCTTGTGGGTTTCTTTCAAGATGCAGCTGCTTTAGAAGAATTTGGTGGAGGCCTTTTTAATGAGGAACCAGAAAGGTATGCTGTTTTATCGTTCCCAGCAAGATTATGCCGTTTGGGTCTAACCTACATTTCAGAGAATGAGATGCCTATCGTGTTCCCTATCGCATCTCGGCTAAGGATGTTAGATCTTCTCTATGCATTTCTTAGCACAGATGACCTCTGCTTGCTGATTCAGCAATGTCCCATCTTGGAAGTTCTTGAGGTAAGATTACAAACTCCTCTCTTTATCTTTTACTGTTGTAACAATAAATCTTTGCATGGGCTCTCACTCTCTAGTCTCTAGCAATATGCACCTTTGCCTTTGGTAGTCTTGGAGTCTGTGACATGTATTACAGGAGAGTCAAAAGATCTTCCCCAAATTCCTCCTTATCAACACTTCGCATCCTCTAGTTTCAAACTCCTACAATCTACACACCTATGTTCTCTAATACGTACACTTTAAATCCCATAATCTTTAGGAAGTTAGAAAAGGTAGAAGCTGCAAATGGTAGGTTTTCTTTGAATTCTCAGGTTGTAATGTAGAGTCTTGATAATAGAGGATGAAGTGTGGGTTCTAAATCGAAGGGTGGAAATTTGTAGCTAAAAAGATAGTCAAGGATGGCTGTGGTATTTTTCTCACTCTATTTAAGCTGTCATAACATTTCAATGAAAACCTTTTCTGGAGAACAAGTCACGGTATTCATGGTCGATCACTTTCTGCAATTGGTGTTGTAGTCACTGTTCACTGTTTTGGTCTTACAAGTTTTAACTTATTGTCTAAGCTTCTACTGTTCTCAGGCAGAAGATTTGTAAGGAGTATATATATAGAATGGGAAGAAGGGAGGATTGTCATGCTTAATGTACTTTAGTGGAGTATTTAATGAGTGTCGAATTTGGATGAAATCCTGACATGTTCTTTGTTCTTTATGGGCAGACAAGGAATGTCATTGGAGACAGAGGATTAGAGGTTCTTGCTCATAGTTGTAAAAGGTTGAAGAGGCTTAGGATTGAAAGAGGTGCTGATGAGCAGGGTATGGGGGATGAAGGAGGCCTTGTTTCGCAAAGAGGATTAATTGACTTGGCTCAGGGCTGCCTAGAACTGGAATACTTGGCTGTTTATGTATCTGATATCACAAACTCATCCCTCGAATGTATAGGAACTTATTCGAAGAACCTCTGTGATTTCCGTCTTGTTCTACTTGACCGCGAGGAAAAGATAACTGATTTACCCCTGGACAATGGTGTCAGGGCTCTTTTAAGGGGATGTGAAAAGCTAAGAAGGTTTGCTCTTTATCTGCGGCCTGGAGGCTTGACGGATGTGGGTCTTGGTTACATTGGGCAGTATAGCCAAAACATAAGATGGATGCTTCTTGGATATGTAGGAGAGAGTGATGAGGGCCTTAGGGAGTTCTCCCGAGGCTGCCCGAGTTTGCAAAAACTTGAAATGCGGGGTTGTTGCTTTAGCGAACAGGCACTGGCTGATGCTGTGATGCGGTTGACTTCTTTGAGGTATGTCTGGGTGCAGGGGTATAGAGGATCTGAGACTGGTCGAGATATTCTGGCGATGGTCCGTCCCTTTTGGAACATCGAGTTGATTCCTGCTAGAAGAATATCTGTTGCCAATCAGAATGGGGAAAACGTGCTAAATGAAGACCCAGCCCATATACTTGCATATTACTCTCTAGCAGGACCAAGAAATGATTGTCCTGACAGCGTTAGACCTTTGGCTCCAGCAAGGCTGGTTACCTCGTAGAGCTGTATATACGCCCTTTTGCCGAAGATGTCTTTTATCTTCTTAAGTGCTCTAGACCCTCTGTCTTACGGTTCTGTATTTTATCACTCCTCCCTGAGAAATTTCTCCTCTTGCTTTACTTTTCGTCTTCGGTTTGTTGGAATTCCTTCTTTTCTCTTTTATTTTGTCGCAATAAGATTGTGTACTTTGTAACCTTGTAAGAGTTCTGCATCTAATTCCATCTGTTGTACAGAGCAACTAGTTTACGGTTTTTCTGCCACACTTTTGTGACTTATTTTTGAATGGTTTTGGTAGTTGAATTTCAACTATTTTGAGGTGATTGCATTGGGTAATCTTTGAAGGCAAAGGGGCAAACAAATTGGAGGGGGACCACAATTTGATTTCTGAGTTACGAAATGCTGCTGTCACATTTCTTGTCTGATCTTTTGTCGATGGTCCTCACAGACAAGCAATTTTCATCGGTAGGTGGGCGATGGGGGTGGCAAGTGTGCTCTTGAGCAAGCTTTATGCTGCCTTGTGAAGTTTGGAGCGTACTGCCAGTGTTATAGACGAGGCTTCATGAAAATATATGCTATTCATAGAAAGAATCCACAAGGTTCTTCTACAGCTGCCGTCACTGGCAGGTGGTCACCACACATGATAAATGGCATCAATAGTATGGTCCATCAGGGTCAGCAAGGATGATATCTGTAACCCTATCCTAGTATATCACTACTTGGCAGCGGGATGAAGCCGATTTCAGTCTTGAGCGTTGTATAATTAAGAAGTCTCCACACTTTCTCTCGTAATGTTGCGGTACAATTGCAGTGCAGCTGATATGGATCTCTCTCAATCTCAGATTCTCCATGTAACCTGCAAATTACGGAACTTGTTTTGCCTGAGCATACAGTTCCTCGGAGCAAAGGCATGACTTTTCCTACTAAAGGATGGAGCTTTTTAGAACCATATAACAGAAATTGTTCTACAGGCAAGCATAGGGACATATCATAGTCCAAAGAGGTACCTGATTATCTGCGCGTCTATGATATTTACTAAAGCAATATGAATGTTGCAACCCAATAATAGTACATGCTAATGGAGATTTCCTCTTTTCTTTGTCGTACAAAATGAGTGGGGGGAAGTAAAGTAGACTTTTTATCTTTGTTTGTGATGCTCAGGAGTAAGATCAGATCGGCATAGTTTCCTTGGGAACTTCCAAAGCGAACATTCCCGTTACACAAAGAATGTCATTATATCTTGAACATTTGAATGCAAACCCACAAGAGGAGAGGTTGATGCAAGTTTAATACCGCCCCAATCAACAGAAAGAAAAGGATAATGGCAGTCTGTACAGAACAGCCAGAGTGTCTGGCGTCTTGCATGTATTAGGGTCCATGCCTAGAACAAAACCAAGTACCTGAGATAAGTAAGTTCACAGATGCCACGATCGTTTCCCACTACACAACATGATGAACATAGATTTCGCAAGCCAGGAAGTGAGCGCGGTAATTTCTGCTGGTCAGGGTCTGGGAAGGATGATGCCATTTCACGTCAACCACGGTCCATGAGTCAGAATAATCACATATTGCTTCTTGTTCTTTGGATGATGAACTCGGTATCAGATCCTCATAATCGCAAATTCACAAATGTAGAGAAATTACAAAGCTTTGTCACTACGGAATCTTCAGGTCCCCTTTGAAAGGGTTGATTCCACGCGCACGGACTTCTATTTCCAAACCAGCAACTCTTTCTCTGCTTAGTAATTTCTTCTTTCACGCATGCCAGAGAGTAACTGACAATGCATGTCATCGAATGTCGCTGTAAGGACTAAATTTCCTCTGATTCCCTCGTCTTATCTCTGATCCTTGAATTGGGAGATGGTCGTCCCATTGAGGGTCTTCCAAATTTCTTAGATGTGCTGCACTAAACAAAATCTTTTTGCAAATTTGACTCTCTTCAGTAATCAAACTCATCATCGTGGTTTCGCCTTCCGGATGAAAGCTATGTATCTAATCTTAGCAATTATCAGTACTTATCAAATGGCCTTGCGTACGGAGAAGGCACCTGTTAACTAGTATGTGGAAGGCTTTTAAGAAGATCAAATCTGCATAGAGGTGTCTATGCATTCTCATTCTTTACCGTCTGAATCTGACAGCAGCTCACAGTATTTAATATGACCTTGATGTGGCAATAGCATTATCTTGTCCAGTGCAAAATAGTTTTCTCATCCACCCCTGCGACCCGAGGTTAGTTGATTGCAGATAAACCGTGAATGGAAGGGGAGAGGAACACCTCCCCTGTTGGTCCTATTCCAATGGAACCTTTGCTTATCATTACAATAGCTAATGGATAAGCAAGTTGTGGATAAGTTACTATCTTGGCAAAGTTTTGTTATATTAAAGACCCGATCGTTGCCAGCTTTGAAGGATGACCATCCCTTTACAGATCGGTGAAAATAGCTTTATCGTCCTAATGAATGAGTCCGCTAGTGAAGACCCTTAAACATGTCTAGTACATGTCCATCAAGAAGATTTGAGAATCTACAATTAGAATAAGGGTGATAGCTTTCCTTTCTGATATGTTCTCAATGTAAACTAAAGAAAAATGACCTTGCAGGCTTAAAAATAAAGAAGGGATAATGTGGTGGGAAAACATTTTATATACACAACTTACGGAAAGGCATCCCATGTTGAATTTAATAAGCTGAGGGATTTTGTCATCTCTTGGAGGGAAAGGGAAAAGAGGGTGTAGATCAGTTTGTAATTGTGGGCTGCTGATGCTCAAATTACTTGAAAACTTTAATGCATTTTGGGCGATTTCTATAGGGACACGATGATAGAATTGGTAACGACTTTCTAATTAAAATTCCAAGTTTCATTCTCTCTTATCAATTATGGTTAGATTTTCCCCAATTTTCACTCCTTCGGAATTAAAGGACCACGCCTTAGGATGGTAAGTTCCTCTTTTGCCTAATTTTCGAGCTATTAAATTAGTGTACTCTCTAGAAAATCAATCGCTTAATCTTGGGTTGTTCAAGAAGGATTGCTTTCATCGAAAGAATAGTTTAACTATTGCAATATCTTTGCATCACCTTAATTTGCTTTAATAGAAGTGCTTGTGATCAGTGCTCCAACTTTAAAGATGCAACTCTGAAGTCACCCCTTTCAGAAAGAGGAACCATAATGATAATCTTTCAGATAAAAGCAGAAGTCAACATGAACTTGTCCACCTCTATGAGCAGCATTTGCAATACCAAACATTATGGAAATACTAAGAGCCTATTCTAAACCACAGCTGGAGCTTAAAAGGCAAGAATTAAGAATCACAGAAGAAAGCACATGATGGATCCAGAGACTGATGTGAAAAGTTGCAAACAGAGGGCACTCACTACTCATGCTGATGCAATAGTCTTTCCACCATCGATGACTTAATTGGCACAGGGAGGAATATCAATTTAAAAGGAGCAAATGCGGATTGGACAAGAAAAGGGTAACCTAAAAGAATCATTTTGGTAGTGTAATTGTTTTTTTCTTACGTGGACCGTCCTATATTCCTAGATGGCTTGGAGCATGTGATGCTCAAGCAAAGTGGAATGCAGAGTCAGATCCGACTGAGCGACGCCATGGCAGAGTCAAGTTGGGCCATATTGGGTGCCAATTAGATTTGACGGGCAAAAGAGGATGAAAGGAAAAGGTGGGCAGTGAGATGCTGAGGAATGAAAAAAGGAGTGACCTGTGAATCAGCAAAGTTTGGCCAATGTGATCATCTGATACGGCTTTGCATTTGCACGGGTCCAACATCAACAAAGGCATTCACACTAGCAAAACAGTTCCAATCCTGGCCTCCATGACAATTTTAACCCCTCAAGACTCTTAACTTCTTTCAGGACTATAAATCCCTTATATTTGGGTTCTGTGTGATCTAATAATATTGAATGGACGATCTTCAGACTTTCCAAGGGTCGTCAAGACAACAGGCAAACCATGTTCTTCTGATTAAGAGAGGAAAACTTAATCTTGTACACTGAAGATGGAAATACAGTTCGAAGCTAATCAACTTTAAACAAGAGAGATCCAAGCCATCACCTCATAATTCTAGACGCATTTCCCACTCCTGCAATTATCACATACGTTCACACGTGCACTTATGTAACGAACACCGTCTATAAACGAGGAAATGGCAGAGCATCCCATTCAACATTCCCAACTACCGGTCATAGGACCCTTTAAGAGATTAGTCTCTAAATAGGACTTCAAATCCTTAATAGAGGGCCAAAATTAAGTCAAATCTCTCCTTTTATTCCACAGTTACAAACCCAGAGAGACATACATCAACATTTTTTGTTCTTTTCATTCATGAGTACTTAAATATCACATAAGCAACAAGCTACTAAATGTACACAAGATCACTAGTCATAACATCCGATCCTGTCATCCCTGAATTTGATGTCTCGAAGAGTGAATTCCAATCAATGAACTGCGGAACCCTGCACTTGGATAAACACCGTCCGGATTATCCTTTTCCTGCCATCTCTTTCCATTCAGACCAAACCCATATGCGTCTGGCATCAATAGATGTCCATGGCTCGAGTCAAAAAACATTAATCCTCCATAGTTAGGGAGACTATGGTCAAGGGCCAGCTCTGGTGCACCGATGAGCTTCTGCTGTGAGGAAAGCGCATTGAGCTGATCCAAAGAGGAAACCCTATTATTCTCGGAAGATGAAGCTGGGTCTGTGAGATTAACTGTAGTTATGTCATGTATACTTGGTCTCCTCTTGTCTTTCACACCAGAAACCTGTCTCATGAAGTACTTCTGAGCATGGCTTGCGACTTGAGTGGGTGTCTTTGACACCACAAAGTTCCGCGAGATGTTTCTCCAGTCCCCTTTGCCGTACTTGAGGAGCCCCATCAGGAACCGCCTGTTATTTCAGCGTCAAGCTTATATGTCAAATTCTAAAGACGGCATTAGTGGCTGAGAAGCATGGTGAATGTCTTCATAAAGCAATTGCAACCTCCCATGACGAGAACTCCATGAACACACAAGCTGAGAATACCCTACATCTCTATAGGGAACTGTTTTTTGCTTGGTTTAAATGCTGATTAACATCTGAGTTACCATCAACTATAAAGTACAGATTTGGCGATAAGGTAACACAAGCATAATGAAACCCAGTAATAATCTATATCAAAAACCTTTGTTCCTTCACTATCCTCCTTACTTTCTCTATGCCTTAAAAAGAGCAACTTTGTGAGGTTCATATCAGTCATGATGTTCAAAATGCAGCTACTTGATAACCCAGCAGCCGTACACTTCCAATAAACTTCTGAAAGTCCTTATTTGTTTTCAAAATAGGAATCATCACCACTAATTATCAAGCAGAACTCTAAGGAGAGTGCTTTCATGAGATCATAAATATGAAACCACCAGCAGTAACAAAAATATGCAAACTTCCAGCTTCCGACATATGTCAACAAAAAACAGGCGGCCAGTTCTATAAAATCACAGCATAACAGGCAAAGACGTTCTCAAGAGAATTAGATACCGTGACAACAACTTTTCGAACGAGTTCGATGTTCTTCGGGAAAAGAAAGGAACTAACCTGTGCTCCTCCTGCGTCCAAGGCACTCCCTTCTTTCTTTCGTGATCGGCTCCGCGGCCAGCCGAAGATTTCTTCCTACATGCATCGAAATCCCTTTCATCGAAGGACTCCAGCGCGAAACTCGAGCACAAGTACCCGTGAATCGGGTCCCGACCGGCCTCGATTTCGCACACATCCTCTTCCAATTCCCTGTACTTGTTGGCCACGTCCAGAACCGACTTCCCAACGATCGCGGCGATCTTATCCCACCGATCCGGCGTGTCCTTATCGTGTATCGCGAGCGCGCTCTCGAACCTCTTGTTCTCTTCCTTAGTCCAGCTGGTGCTGAACCAAGCGGAATTGGACATACAGGAAGGTGGGAACAGAGTTTCCATTGCCACTGGTCGTACTACTCTTCGAAATTCGTCTCCAAAATAAAGACTTGGGATTCCACCGAGAGAATGCGGAGAAATTCCACGACTTATAAAGAAACGACCACAGGGTTGCTTACTGGAAACAGGAATCTCCCCTTTATTCTCGATCTTGAGAATTCAAATTCAAATTCTAATGTGGAAGATCAAATTTTTCTGAATCAAGCAGAATCTAGAAAGGGAGGGAGAGAGATATGATCAAGAAGGGAGGCAGGGGCAGGGAAAGTTAAATAGTGAGGAGAGGTGAAGGTAGGATCTCGCCCACCCTTTCAGCAAAAGCAAACGCTCAAATTGCAACTCCTCAGAGCATAAAAAACAAAACAAACAGGAACCCGAGAGAGAAAAAGGACAAAACGACCCAAAAGAAAAATCACAACCAGAAGATTAAAGAGAGATGGTGGTGGACGGGGATGGAGAGAGAGAGAGAGACCCCAGTTGAGAAAAAAAGAAAGGGTCGGCCGAGGAGAGAGAGAGAGAGAGAGATTCCTGAAGAATCAGACACGAGGAAAAGCAAAAGGCGCGGGAAAAAAGATGGGATTTTTATTGTTCCCCTTCCCCCTCCTCTCTCGCTCCGTTGCTTTGGAGAGAAGCAAAGAGCTAAAGCGGATCGATATAAGAAGATGGGTCATTGGCTTTGAAGCGTTCTCCACTGTAAATTTCCGACCTTGATAAGTTCGATCGTGGGGGTGACTGCTGCGAGCGAGGTCAGCAGTGTTCGGTCGGAAAAAGGCGACCAACAGTGGAGGCCGAGGTGGCTGCTTTTCCTTTTCTTTTTTAATGATTGGCGTGCGAGCGTGCGAGCCGGGATCTCCGTACGACGCCATTGTCTATTCCATCTTTGGTTAAAAGCGGGGAGATTTTACCATTCCAATCATCGCAGCAGATCGGGAGAGATGCTTTCCGAGATCGCCCCAAAAAAAAAAATGTTTATATTCTGATTTTCTCAAATCTTGGACTTTTGTATTTTGCTACACATGGAAACTCTAGCAAATCTCTTATTTTGACGAATCTCTAATTCACCGTCTCTGATTTTTTATTATGTGAATTTTGGCCGTAAGTCTCTACCCCATGTCCAAGAAATAAATAATTATGTACTTAGTTATGGTTCTTATCGTTAGATAAGGATAAATAGCTCTAATTATATTGAAAAAAAATTACTTATCGACTCGGTGTTTTAAAGATCTCCCGATAACGAATACTTTTTTTGTTTGCCGGAACAATCAAGCATAATGACTTTTATGTAACGATCGGATATGTGATCATTGATAACTTTGATGAGTTTTTTTGTTTTTTTTTTTTTTTGAGTCATACTCGAGAACTACACGTCAACAAGCACAAAAACTAAATTTAAGGGTGTGTTATTGTAAAATCTTAAATTATCACGATGCGGTTAAATATGTTATTGGGAATGACTATCGCTCTACTCTATAATTAGCAAGAATAATATTCGAATTAAGATAACAGCAAAAAAAAGGAATCTCATTATGGTGGTTTCTTGTTTTATTTCATTCAATGATACATAGAGGAAACTGTCAATATCTTTTACGTCTAGTTTTAATATTATTTCTTTTGATTTTTTTTATGAGCCGACGTGTATAGGTCCACTTCACTCGTTCGAATTAGATCCTTTATTACCCTGAATTTTATGCTTTGAAAATGGGGAATGAGTATCCACACGGTACAATTCCAAGATCAAAAAGGAACCACTTGGCCTGATTGGACCGACAATGTGCCACGATCCTCCCAAATGGAATAATTCTATTGTGGACTAAACTCCTCATCTTTGTCAACTGGACATTCATTCCCCGTTTGACTCCCTTTGACTTCTCTTGGTTGGTGTGATTGTGAGATCTTCTAACAGAGAGTAGTCTCCACTCCAATTCATCAGTCTTCCCTTTGATTTATAGGTGGAAATATGCCACTAAAAGGTCTAGACGACTTTTTAGAAAGCGCTTCTCGTCCATTCAAAATTTCTATATTGGGATTTGTGAAATTTCACGAAATTAAGTGACTTTAATCCTTCAATGAAAATGATATGATATTACACGAAGTTCCCTAAGCAACGAGGACAAATATGCTTGAGCAGATGCTATTTACATAGAGATGGACGCTTGACTTAGTTCAAAGACAACGAATTCACCTTCAACCCACCCCACTATATTTAAAAACCAAGAAAGAAGAATTCTTTAGTGCTCTGTTTTTTGTTTTTTGTGTTTTCATCATGAGGTCTCAATCTATTCTTCAGACACTCCCAAGTCTCCTGGCCCGACAGTGCAGCCCCGCTGATTGGTCAAACTGTCCATTCTCAAACCACCAAATCGGAAAGCCCAACCCACAAAATTTTCCTAACATTTCGGAAGGTCAGCAGGAGGAGGCAAAAGGGACTCGTTTGGGCCATCGCCATCTTCCACAATGAACACCATCTTCAGTCCCCATGTTGTGTGCACTTCCAAATGGCAGTGCAGAAACCAGACACCTGCAATTCCATTGGAAAAAAAAGGTGGGCATAGATTCATCGGGCTCTAAAGGAAATGGGTCACTGTGGAATAGCCTATAAATTGACACTAGTCCAATCGTATTCTAAATTGAATATGTCATATTGACTTGAGATGAACGCTTCCCACTTCCTCCCATACTAAGAAACTGCATGAGTTGCAGTCTCCTTTTCATGAAAAGGACTAGTTTTCTAGTTTCATCCACAAAAATGGAAAAAAAAAAAAAAAAAAAAAAAAAACCATTTGCTTTCACTAATGTTAAGCCAAAATCAAATTCGGCAGCTGAATTGACAGTCATGTGCTCCTGTTTAGAAAATAATCAGAAACTGGATGTCTACCTGGATTATCTGCTCTGAATCTGATCGCGGTCCATCCGGCAGTAGGCACTCCGATCGTGTTCCTCTCGACCGGGTCGACCAGATTGAAGTTCTTGGGGTTCTCATTCGGGTCGAAATTCCCCAAGCCTTTCCCAATGGCAAAAAAGTTGAAACCGTGCAAATGAGTAGGGTGGTTCTCGGGTGCTATTATAGAAGTGCCCTGAAGAACAACCTGAACTGTCGAGTTGTATGCAAGCTTGTAAACTCGCGTCCCGTTTGTTGTCTGCATGTTACTTGGAGGGCTCCCCGTGTAATTGAATGGCTTCGGGGGGTTTCCGGGGAAATCATCGGTGTAAACCCCTTTTATCTTGTAGTAATGTGCTTCGAGGATGTCGGTGCTCGGCATCACGAAACTCACATTGTTCAAAGCTGCGACCAGCTTGCTCCCGTTGACACAGGTGGGACACGGGTTCACTCCCACACTCATTGTGATGAAAAGGGAATGATCGACCGTCAACGGGACTTTTGCAGGGTATTGCTTCGAATTGAGGCTCCGAAGCGAGTTAATGAAGCTGAATTCAACCGAGGTGGCATTGATGGCAGGAATGCTGGCTTGGACCGTAGGAGCAGAGGCGAGGGTGCCCGTGTATTGCACAATCCCAGTTGCGGTCAAATTGTCGACTGCAACAACAGTGTCCATGAAAGGAGAGATGGCCATAATGTAGCTCCCGCCACTCTTGTTGGCAGCTAGGAGGGCGTTGGTGGTCTGTCCCGGAGCGATAAATATCGTGTCGATGCTGAAGGGTTTGGTGTAGGATGCATCAACTTCGACCACAGTCAAGTTGTGCCCCGCGATCTTGAAGAAAAGCTCATCGTTCACTGCAGCGTTCACGATCCGCAGGAGATAGATCTTGCCACTTTCAACCTGGAGTGTATAGCCTGACAAGTTCGGAAAGCCAAAAATAAGACGGTAGCCCAGTATTCTATTGGTTGATTGTAGTGCAAGTTAATGAGCTTTTCTGGTGTTATTCCAATCCGAATTTCGCTAAAATAGAGGCTATTCGCATCTGTAAGTTTGATTTCGAGTTTGATACAATTGAGTTGAAACCGGATGTATGAGATAATGTATACCCCAATTTCAGTACCCTGAGAAGAGCAATTAGGGAAAGGCCCCGGATATCCATTGATGGTGTGAGAATCTGATGTATTTGGCGGCATCCCTGATTGTACTGACTGACTGAGCACGAGCTCGGTATTGGCTTTCCACCATTCACCTGTGAATTTCGCAAGACACGAAGACATAATTTCAGCCAAAATTAGCAGTGCGATCTTGGAGAAATTCCGGGGCTAGAGCAGCCTAAGTTAAGGCTCTTAGGACAGACCGAAAATGATTGTCTTTTCCTTGTAAGGCTTTGGGAAGGGGTAAGGGACTCCTCGCTTGGGCAAGATGACGATGGCACCGTGAAGGGTCGACCTGAGCCAAGTGATGTGCGCATGCCAGAGCAAAGTGCCTCTCTGGCCTGTGAGGGTGAAGTTGTAGATATAGCTTTGTCCTGGTGGAATCGGGCACTGCGTGATGTATGCCGGTCCGTCTGACCAGGCCGTCCTTAGCTGCCTCACCCCATGCCTGAACAAATTACACGCATTTAACGTAACCCAATTAGAAGGTCCGAAGGTTTGACAGAACAGCCGAGAATCAACAAATGAAGCTTACTGTCGTTACATAGGTTTCACTACATTCAAAAGACTGGAATGGAAGTTTCAAAATGAAAATATCGCGAGACTGGAGTCAAGATCTAAATGAACTTTTAATCAGCTGAAGAGTTGTAATCAATGATCGTGGACAGTACAGCAACTCAGAACTCATAATGCGTTGAGAAAACGTGAGTTAAGATGTCGTTGTATCATTTCGCATGCATAGGAATGCCGCCGGATTATCAAAATGCGCATGATCGAGTAAGTACCAGTGAATGGTGACATTGTAGGAAACGTGGTTGACAACCCGGACGAGGACGGTGTCGTCCTCCCTGGCGTAAAGCGTAGGCCCCGGGAACTTGCCGTTGACTGTCACGATGGGCTTGCTCGCGCACAGCTTCGTCACGTTTTTCATCACCACCTGCACCCATCACCCCCCACTTCACAACATTAGTCTTCCGTTATCTTCTCGTTCGTACTTATCTCCACTCGTGGATCGGTTATCTTCTTCTTTCATTTATAATTAACAGCTCCGGCAAGTTCATCTTATCCCCCACGGAAGGAAAAGTGTAATTTATTCACTGCAACTTAGACAGTTCACTAGGATATGATGGTGTCATATTGAATGCAAATCTTGATCACCATGCTCCTGAAATATGCTGCATAGTCAGTGCAACCCATCGGTCATACTGATGGATATCTCGCTCACTTTTTAATCAAATGATCTTGGAAGATCAACCATAACTATGATAATTCAATGAAACCCCGTATGTATTTTAAGATACTTTTGACATGTTTACGTTCAACTTAAAGTTCGGACATGAATTTTTATGGCATAAAACACCGATGTTTCCATGTAACGAAAATGTACTAGCAAGAAATGCATGGTATCGGACATTATTCGATACCAATCTTTAAGGACCCGCTAAATAAACAACTTGGATCCGCTCCAGCATTCTTTTTCCCGTTTGGCCGTAATGTCAATTAGGCACGTCGGTAACATTTGGTTCTAAATGAAAGGAACAGCTAAAAATGGAAATGGGCGGAAGGAAAACCGGGGTGACCGAGCGCGCTTTACAGGTGTGGCCAAAGAAGGCCTCGAGCGCCCGTGAATGGCCTGACACGTACGCGGTCCGCCTTTATCTGCTCATGCATGCGTTACTTACACTGAACTTGTAGTGACGGACCAACCCCTCGGCAGCCGCCGGAAGCATCACGGCCACCATGAGCATTGCCGGGAACCACCGCTCCATCTCCGCTCCCTCTGACCTGCGCATGCGCGTTGGACTAGAGTTGAAGATAAACGCGGGCAGGGACAGAATTATGGACAACTGATTCACCTACAGGTGCTTTTTATTCAAGGTGGCTCCGAATTGGAAGAAGAGTCAGAGAGGGGAGGGATGGGACGTCGTTGTTGGAAGGTGGTTAGATGACAACGGCTCTTTTAACTTTTGTTTGAGAGGTGACAAGCTTTGAGGTTTATATATTCCCCCTCCTGCAGATGGAATGAGATGAAGAGGATGGATCCGTGCCAGCCATGGACTTGCTGGAGCTTCCTTGCATTTTACTTAAAGCTCTCGCCCGTCTTCTCCTCTCTCTGAACGCCCGCATTTGCAAGTAAACCACAACGCTTATCACCTCTCATCACAAAAGTTGAATGAGCCGTTTTCATCTTTGATGTGAACCCGCATATCGGTTCCTCTCCCCTTCTTGACAGATACTTGCCATCTCTCTCTCTCTCTCTCTCTCTCTCTCTCTCTCTCTCTCTCTCTCTGTTAAAAGGGTTTCGGCATGCCCAAAATATGCGGAGAATCGGGGGAGTTACCATTAGGATGAAGGACTATGAGATTCTCTCGTACGGGACATAGAATGTGTTTGTTGGGACTGATAGCGGGCGGAACAGAAGGAAAAATTACTGCTAGACTCTTTTCTTAACAAGAAAAACAAGATCAATCTATAAAATGAAGTCTATTCAATATTTCTCCATTCATAAATATTTGAGCCAGGAGAGTGAGTTTAGACAATGCAGAGTGTCGCAGAAGGAGGGGGAAAAGGAAGAGTCAGGAATTCTAGAAGTATGGGAAACCCAAAATGTGATATTTGGAAAAAACAAGGTATTGGGTGAAAGATGACGGGTCCACGAACGCATTTGCTGTCCACAGAGCGAGATGAAATATAGTTGGGACGAAGTTTTCATGGACTGGAAAAGCTGATGAGGTAAGATCTGGACTTATGCTAACAGCTCAACTCGCCCACGCCTCTCGAGGATTCCACTTTCTTACCTTTTTCTTATCGTTCACCGTGATTGTCGGCTTAGGCGTTCTTATCAAATCTTAATTCAATGATTAACATGCCGTGCTTATATGATTTTCACCTCATGTTATCTGATATTAGCCCATAATTTTGTCGTGTAACCAATTTTTTTTTTCCCTTTTCTTTTCTTTTTGGTCCTTTTACCTTGTGAAAGAGGCTTTCCTTGACCAAGACTCTTTTTGCAGAAATTAACACTCGTTAAGGAATCGTCAGTTTTCACGCTTCCTCCGTTTCTTTTTGTTTGAACTCTAGGTCCATCTTCAACTAAATGAGACTGGAGATTTGTCAAGACCAAACATTTTCTTGTAATGAGCAAGATGAAAAATTTATCTGCTCAGGTAAAATTCATCTTTATTAGACAGATTATAAGATTCTCGTCATAGTTCAATCCTGGGATGTTACGACATAATCGACAAAATATGTCCTGACATGAAATCAAAAAGGTCATCTACTGCAGAATAGACATGGAGTTGCTTTAAACTGATCTTTTAGATGCAGCTTCTATTGCACCCTCAATCTTATTTATGCAAGATTTATACAGGAATCCTAGGTAATCTATGATGTTTTCCTCGCATGTTCCTTCAACCGGGTTTATTTCGAAGGACCACCGAACAAGCGTCGAATTGTCACCATAATCAATAAGCATTAGTTTGTTCACAGATCCATCGAATCCCACATTGCTTGCCTCCATTCTGTACACGTAAGTGTGTGAGAAGGGGTCCATAGAAACCAGCATTTCCTTGATCCGTGACCTCTCTCCATCCGGTTGTGGAAACATGAAGCCTGAGACCAGCCGAACGTACCCCGCAATGCCCTCTTCTCCAGCTAGGTTGGTGCACCGTTCGACCATCGGCATCCACTCTGATAACCTCTTTGTTTGGGAGACCACAGGCCACACTTTGTCTAGGGGTGCGTTGACAATGCCACTCACCGATCCGCGCCATTTTTGGTTCGTTGCCTCGAGTGCCTGAAGCATGTAATCTAATGATTAACTAGTGAAAATGAAATGATATGCCATCATTGGAGGTATCACGGTATGATTGTGATATGCTTTCCAGATAATTGATAGCTTTTCAAGAGTCTACAGGGCATAGTATCACGGTATGATTGTGATATGATTTCCAGATAATCGATAGCTTTTCAAGAGTCTACAGGGCATACATATTCATAAATATGCAAAAGCTGTGTTCATCCACCTAAAGTTTATAAAAGAATCTATATTTCTACATTTAACCTAGTCAATACTTGGGACATATGAATGTTGAACTGGTCTAGACTCTACTGCTATCTCGATATTGACGGCGATTTGAGAAATTTTTTCTCGGGGAAAGCTGAATAAAGAAGGGTAGAACCAAGAAAGAGGACAACAAATTGAAATCTCGATCTGACCATGAATATCTGCTTCTTCTCTTGTGGATAGCTGTATCTGTACGGAGCTAATGTGTCGGAACTTTCAGCTGATGCGAGTTTTTAGAGTACCCTTCAGATTCAGATCATCTGCACTATGCTAGTATGCTGTTGATGAGATCTCTCACATCTTTGTGGGATGTGAGAGCCAAACGAGGTTGCTTAAAATGCAAATGCAATTGGGATGGAATCCCAAGAAGCGTAGGGATGCTTGTCTCTGTTTCTCAAAATGACAAAAGCTGTGGTAAGTCCAAAGCTTTACCTTCTTAGTGATTTACAAATTTTGGATCTTGTTGCTGCTCTGATAATACCTATGGGTTGTCATCATCGGTATTAGGATTGGAATTGTTGCTACCAATACAAGTATGAAAAACGCATCGTGGTTAGTATTGAGATATGTTTAAAGAATGAAAGTGATCGCGTGAATGTGCGTGCTTCAGAAGCAGAAGTGCCAAATTTAAGTGACTTTTCGATGTGGTCGCTCGAAGATGCACTTTCTTAATAGACCAAAATCAATATTCCCCATTGTGTCCGACTTTTTCTCTGTTTCTAGGAGCGCGGCGGAGAATGTCTGTTTGTCTGTCAATGTAGATTACCTCTCACTTTGTTCTAGCAGACGGGTTGCTTCACTGCTCATAACCCTCCACCTATCTGTCCTCTCTTACAATCAAAAGCACTGGAGAAGCTACATCAGATGGCTGCCACCGTTCCTTCTGCATTCTTGGTGCATATCTGTCCTGTCTTACATATAGTCTACAAGCCGTTGATCAAAAAGGGCGTTCCTATCGAACATAACAATCTGACACGTGTATGCCAACCTGCATAGCCAAGCCACCAATTGATTGACAGAAAAGAAACATCGCAGTCATCGAGTGTGAAAGCGTGCTACATAGATTAAACATTTGCTTCAACATCATGGTCAGGCTGGCTGCTCGTGGCTCTCAAGCTTCCTGGACAGAACATCTTGCCTTCACCAGTTCACGTCACCACTTTCCCGAGCAACCGCCAATAGATGATCAGAAAAACGATGTGCACACGCTCGGCCCATTCTGGAAAACGGGATTCCTATTAAAATAGGTATTTGTCATTTCCGAACAGCGTCCATAGACAATGAAGGTTTGTGAAATCTCAAGTATTTGCAGGAGCATCAGTTCACATCCTGCAAAGAGATGGTCTCTTCTGTTACGCCAGTTGACTTAATTTGCTGCAATGTAATGTGCGTCGACGATGCTGGAGCTCGACGAAATGCGATTCTGGTCCACCCGTTCAGGTTCTTTGTTCAAAGGGCTCCGAACTACTGTTCTTTAACAATTCCTATATACAATACATAAGACTTGAGTGAACAATAATGATGTGAAGACCAGATCATTGTACTGGCTTTGTCCATGTGTTGGAGCTTTAGGACCTAGGAATTACCGACACTTTTTGAAGATCTTTGTGTCGTGTCGGACACTTCCGACATGCGATTCCAACACGCACATGTCAATTTTAAAAAATTTTAATAAATGAGAGGTTGCAATGTAAATAAAAAAATTTAAAAAAAAATGATAGAGAGGGAAAGATTTCTTGTTTTATTTAACGGTGAAATGTGGATCGTTTTTTTTTTTTTGACTTATTGTTAAATGTTAATTTAATAGTGAAATGTGGATTGCTTTTTTTTTTTTCTCTCTCAAAGTTTTATAGATTATTGGAGTGGAATGTAATTGAATTTGTCATATTAAAACGATAAATGATATTTACAAATGGTAGATTAATATTTTTAGTGTAAAGTCATTATAGGCTATTTTTATTATTATTCATTTAGTTATGAATTTGAATCAAATTATAATAATATACGTTTAATAGATAACGTATTTTAACGTATTAAAATTCTCTATTTTTTTTAAAATAATGTATCGACGTATCGCATCGTATCATGTCGTGTATAACGTGTCGGTGTAGATACTACTCAGTCTAGGGCTATGTCCAATCCTTTGCCAACTTCCTAATAAGTAATCTCATTTGATGGTTTGGAGTCATTTCATTTTCATCGAAAATCTTATCCGTGCGAAAAACAGTAATTTTATTGCACGAAAGCATTCAGCCGCCATGTCTTTGTCCGCCACGTGGCGCACCTTTCATCTAGCAACTGAACCTTGCAATTCACGACGTGCTACGTGGTTCCAGGTCCATCAAGTGATGTGCCGTGCATAAATTGAGAGGTTGTTTGGTTACTTTCACATAAACCATTTTTATGCTTTTTAAAAGCCAAAAAGATAGTTTTCACATGGAAAACGGTGTTTTACTGACTACAGACAAAATCAATTATTTCAAAAGGTACGATCAATCTAATTTGTTATTTTAAAAGGGAACACTCATTATTCATTATAATTAGAAAATGATCACAATTATTAAGGATATGCAACTAGACCGAGTATATCCGAAAACTAGACCAACCTATCCGGAAAATAGGGTTAGGAATCGGTTCCCATTAAATTCAATCCGAGAATCGATTCCCAAAATTTAGAATCGGTTTAAAGTGGCTCCAAAACCCTATTTTTTCCCATAATTTCTCTTCTTACCCTCGTAGTCACATGGCGTTTTTTCCTCTCGACGCTCCTCCATCATTCCTCTTCCTCGCTTGTTGGCTCACCATCGCACTATCCATTGCTAGCTCACCGTCACACCGTCCATCGCCAGCTCTCTCTCGCACCGTTCAATAGACGGCATTCGTTGTTGTCAAATTCCTGTGATCCGATTCATACTATTGTAGAACCAACGTGGCAAGACATGCCTCGCCAAGTACTACTTCCCCTCGAGGACTCCGAGAAGCACAAGCTTGAGTACGAGGGGTCGAATTGGCATTTTGCTTGGCTACAATCTTTGTCTTCTCTTAAGTGCGTGGTTCGATTGACTTCTAGGTTCATTGGTCCGTGGTCAATAGAAATTCCAAGTTCACCAATTTTACTAGGATTAGGAATCTTTGATCTTTTTTATCTCGAATTTGTTAGGTTCTTTTGTACAAATACGTCGTTAGCGTGCATTATACAAATCGCTTTCATTGATTATTTGTCCATTGGTGAATCTTTATGTAGCCACTCCAGAATTTGGTGTCGATCTCAATCTCGTCCTGAGATGTTCTCGCTTATTAATGTATAATTCAAAGTCGCATATGATATCGGACAGTTACTAAACTGGTTCTAGTGGAAATATAGTTGACCCTAGAACCGGACCAGAAAAATAGGGTGGTTTGGGTACAACCGTACAAGGTCCAGTGCCAATAGGGTCATGTATAAGATCCAGAAAAAGGGAACCGGTTATAATATGATCGGATATAGGGTCCAAGTTCGGATCACCCCTAGTGGTTATCTCTAATTTAGGCAGAGTCCAAATCCTACCAAGTCCATTTCACCATGGGCCGGCGGAGCCCGTCTGGCCCATTAACCTCAGCCCAAAATGACCGGCCTCGTCCGCGCTCAACCTCGCACCGCATACCGAATTGGATTAGGGTTCTATGCTTCCAACAGTAACCCACGAAAAAGTCGAAAAAGACCGCGAACTCGAGCCAGCTCCGTCGTCGTTGTCGAGCTCGACTGGTAGCGTACTCCCGCTGCCGCAAGCTCCGCGCTTCGAGGTCGAGTCTCGCTCCCCTAGTCCGCCGATGGAGTTCGGAGCGCCTTGCTCTCGGGCGTTGGACGGCGGTCGGCCTTGCGGACGCGCGGTAGGGACGCGAATTCGGAGAGCGGCCGTCGAGTCGCGGCCCCCCTTCGGCGCCTCGTCCTTCCGAGTGTCGCCGACCCCGGCGGCCCCGCGGAAGAATCGCGCCGTCAAGGCTGTACTGAAGGGCCATACCGTTTCGGTCGACAAGGTATTCGATTCGCGCGGTGTGTCGGATTATCCGAGGTGCAAAGTTTCGGTTGAGGCGAGTTTGGTTCGGTTGGGTTAGCGAGACGAAGGTTGCGAAGGAAAATGATGATAATTTAGGAGAAAAATCTGTTCTTTTTTCTTGGGATTGCGTTTATTTTTGCTGTTATGGACAGTAGGAGTAGAAATGCGGCGGCTTCGGTGTTGAACTTGGACCTTTGATGTGGTGCTTTATCTGCGTTTTCTAGAGAAAAAGAGAATCTTGGCTTGGGTTTATCTCTCGGTTTGTCGCCCATTGAGACTATTGACTTGAGAATTCGAGATATATAATATATTTATTTGTTTATTTATTTCAGGTAGGCAAGATGTCTAGCCAGAGTTTGTGCGATTTCGAGCTTTCGAGTTTGACAGCCTTGTCGCCTTTGGATGGTCGTTACTGGAGTAAAGTGAAGGACCTTGCTCCTTACATGAGTGAATACGGCCTAATCTATTTTCGTGTTCTTGTCGAGGTACGGTCCCATTCCACTTGTGACTCTGCAAACGTGAACGTGCTCAGCAGTTTTATGTTGCATCTGCTTGATGATGTAATTGGTTAATTGCATCATCAGATGAATACTGCTTCAATATCTGTGCAATATTCTACCAAACTGTAACATTGAGCTTAAATTGCCTTTGCAAACATATACTGAAAATCTGAAAACCATGATTCTGTGTGCAGTAGATGCATACTGGGAATCTGTCTGATATTTCTCCAGGGTGGTACATGTTTGAAAATGATTTTTAGATATCACATGGCAAAAGTGTAGGACAGGCAACTGGTGAATTCAAGTTCATTTGGTTTAGAGCAAATCTACTACTTGGTATAAAATATCTAATTCTGTGAAAAAAATGAGCCTGTACTTGTTATTTTTGAGTTGTATTTGTATTCTTTTGCTAATGGTTGCCTTCTGGCGTCACTAGTTATTTTCTCTGTTCTTTCATGGTTAATAGCATTTTGAGGAGAATATTCAAATTAGTGCTCCCTTTCAGATTAAATGGTTGCTGAAGCTCTCCCAAATCCCTGAACTAACAGAGGTTCCAAGCTTCAGTGAAGAAGCTGAGTCTTTTTTGCAAGGGCTAATTGATGGTTTTAACTTGGAAGATGCATTGGAAATCAAAAACATAGAGAGAGTGACAAACCATGATGTTAAAGCGGTGGAATATTTCTTAAAACAAAAGTGTCAATCACATTCAGAGATAGCGCAGGTTTGGAGCCACTCTTTACTTCTGTATTGTTCAGATAACCTGCTACGTCTTTTTCCTCGTTCACTTGTCTGGGATTATCCGTGTGCAAAGTGGAAAGTTGATGCAAATTTTCTCTCCCTCTGTGCAGGTGCTTGAGTTTTTCCATTTTGCTTGCACATCTGAGGACATCAATAATCTCGCTCATGCACTGATGCTGAAAGAATCAATGAAGAACGTCATGTTTCCTGTCATGGACAAATTGATCAGGGCTATATGCACCGTGGCTAAGGATAATGCTTACATTTCTATGCTTTCTCGTACACATGGTCAGGTAATTTGTCAGCTTTGGCTGGGTAGATTTAACAATAATCTTCTTGGCACTGTTGTTTTTTGAGTCCCGTGGCAGAGTTACGTGATCTACAAAAATGAAGAGAAAAGTGCGCTGCTTGGACCCTTAAAATACTTGATGTCATGATTAGCATGGTGGGATGTTCCTATGATTCTCTGACCCAGAAATTATCAAAGTCATTTGTCTGTTGTCTTTCTTTCTCGATAATGGTGCATTATTTGATTATCTTATCCCGATAATTCAAATTATAGCCTGAGTTCCATTTTAACCATAACGGCGGATTGCTAAATCTGTACTTGTTATCTTGTAGCCAGCTTCACCAACGACTTTGGGGAAGGAAATGGCAGTTTTTGCTGTCAGGTTGAGTAGAGAAAGGAAGGAAATGCATCAGGTTGAGATTATGGGGAAGTTTGCTGGTGCAGTGGGAAACTATAATGCTCATCTAGCTGCATATCCTCATATTGACTGGCCCCATATAGCTGAAGAATTTGTGAAGTCTCTCGGGTTGAGTTTTAATCCATATGTTACCCAGGTGTGTTTGGGGAGGTTTTATTCTCCAGTTCTGTAAATTACTAATATTATTGCCAGATTACCTGAAAATATGATCATTTGTTTCTATGATACTTATGAAACAAAAGAATAATCAGAACTAAAAAAGAATCCATGGGTTGCTGCTACTGTTAGCATTTTATTCCTTATAAACAGGCTCATACTGAACTGTAGGTGATCAGTTAAATGATAATGACATGGCAAAGGTTCAATGCAGAGTTTCAGTACTCATATTCGCAGAGAAGTCATGACAATGATTGGTCAATTCTGAATGTTCGCTTATAAATTTCTTTTCAAATTTACAGATAGGTATATTCCAAATATGTAGATTTTTTAGTAATAGTTTTGTGTTTGACATGTGAAACAATGCAATGCGTATTGGGGAAGGATTCTATCAATAATTTATATAAGCCCTTTAACATTCATGGAAATATATCTTGGCAGTGCTCTTTTTGGCATATAAATATGGTTTTATCTTGCATATGCCACTAGTGGGAAAAAAATTCTCCACAATCGGCCTTATTCATCTTTGATTTGATGGTCAGTGAGAGAGTGAGAAGTTACTACTATCAAATCAATGGTGGAGAAAGCTGCCTTGGGAAAGTTTTCGTATACTTACAGTGTATCGTATAATACTTGATTAACATACACGAGCCTGACGTCAAAATTGTTGTGCACACTAGGTTGGTGTTGCAAAAGTTTTGTCTTGACAATATTTATCACCTAGGGTCTTCTGATTACAGTAAGAAAACCCATTATTGGACTTGTTAATCCTTAAACTTATAGATGTTGCGTGTACTTATTGCAGATAGAAAATAGTGATCATATGGAAAATCTATTGTGTTAAATTCTTAAACTTATCGATGTTGCCTCTACTTATTGCAGATTGAAACTCATGATTACATGGCGAAACTTTTTCATACACTTATCCAGTTCAATAATATACTGATTGATTTTGATAGAGATATCTGGGGCTACATTTCATTAGGCTATTTCAAGCAGGTGAGAACTGCGATGCATCTGCCTTTCTGATAATTATTTTAACACAGAAAACGTTTAACTTCTTAAAATACATTTTAACAGATAACTAAGGCCGGTGAGATTGGTTCTTCAACCATGCCCCATAAAGTAAATCCCATTGATTTTGAAAATAGTGAAGGCAATCTTGGTAAAGCTAATGGAGGTCTATCTCATTTAAGCATGAAGCTACCAATATCACGTTGGCAGGTGAGACCAGTTTTCTATTCCCTTTCAAGCAATAGATGCTATTAAAAGAAAGTATCATCTACTTGCTTGTCACCAACGATCTTTTTTCTCCACTTACCCAAGAAAAGACATTTTTGCTGATCATTATAAACTTTCTGGCTTGTCTTTCATTGCAGCGTGACTTAACTGACTCGACTGTACTGAGGAACATGGGTGAAGGATTGGGTCATTCTCTTCTTGCCTATAAAAGTGCACTGCAGGGCATAGGGAAACTTCAGGTATCCCATGAGTATGATGTTAGACTGCTGCTTTCCCTTTCCCTTCTTTCTTTCCTTTTTTCCTAGGGTGAATGTAGATGAGCAGCTGTTGACCAAAGCAATATAAGCGTGTCTATATGCAGTCTCTTAATTACTCTCTAAGTTGAATTTCGACTATCTTATTCTCTTCCTCAGACTTTACAGGCAACCTTCTTTTGCGTGCAAGGATGGCTTGTTTAGTTTTAGTCACAAAACATATACTCTTTAGCTTTCAAAAAGAATACATGAATGCTGTAGTTGCTTGTACAAGGATGATTTATTCTGTTCAATATCTCTTGTTTCTAGGTTAATGAGGCCCGCTTGAGCGAGGACTTGAATCATTCATGGGAGGTTCTTGCTGAACCAATACAAACTGTATGTATCTTCTTCTTCTTTTTTTTTTTTTTTTTTTTTGGGGGGGGGGGGTCTAAGTCGGTGAAAGCTATTTACTTTTTCTGATCCATGTTTTTATCTTCTTGCCTGAGATGATGGTGTCATGGGGATTGTCATGATTTTATTCTTGGAGAGAATGACATGGCTTATCATGAAAATTTTCTTAGCTGAACCAGGGAAAAAGAAAAAAGCATCAAGAAAGGAGAAGTCTCTTAACCTTTTTTTTTTGGTGTGGAAATAAATACCACCTTTTTCGATAATGTAGGAGTGCCCATATTTCTCTATCTTTCAATGTGGTCTAATACATAATATTTGATATCATTCTGCACTGTCCATTCTTGCATAATTATGTCACATCTTTCTATTTTCATCCAATTTTGTACCAAACTACAATCTTTTCTGGTTTTGCAATATGATTTGCCTTCTCTTTCCACGTCAACTAGTAAATTCGTGCCTTGCTCATCTATATACTTAATATGCACAGGTCATGAGACGATTTGGGGTCCCAGAGCCTTATGAGAAGCTAAAGGAATTGACCAGGGGAAGAGCAGTTTCACAAGAAAGTATCACAGAATTCATTGAAGGTCTAGAATTACCTGAGGAAGCAAAAATTAATCTCTTGAAGTTGACTCCGCATACCTACATTGGCGCTGCCGCAGAGTTGGCCATGAATGTAGATGTAGCTGTAAATCTGCTGAACGGTCTGGAAATTTTTTAAAGGGGGACACTCGGGATGTTGGCATAATATGCAGTGTAACAGCATCAGTGCCATGCGTTTGAGATGTCCTATGTTTATTGGTCGGCAACTTATTCAACTTGACCTGTATGTGGTACTTCATTGGGTGAGAATTTTGTTTCCTGCATTATAGAATGCAGAGTGGTATTCGGTGCTAAGATATCTCGTGTTGCATCGAATGAAATTTTGAGGGTGACGCAGTCCAGGCGTGTTTGACTCAGATGAGATTGTCTTCTCTCGGCCAAAACAATGTTGGCTGGGATGTTTATTGGCACCATTACATGTAACATAAACATGTTGTTAGCTTAATAATTTGGTTTGGAAATATGGAATCTGTTTATAGGAATGGAACTCGATAAAGTGAATTTGATTTATCGAGTGTGAGACTAGGGGTTCACCTGGAGAAGTGTCCTTTTGCAATGTGTATTATACTCTACTGTCTCGAGATTATCTCACAGGGAGCTCGGACAGGAGTTCATATGAGAAATTTCGGCTTCTGCTAATTATTTCAAGATCTGGCAGTCAGAAAAGGCTATGTATTATGCCTTTCGAGATACACAAGTCTTTTTCATTATTTTTTGAAATTTGAATAATATTTTACATTTTGACAGGAAGTAAAAGATAGTTTTTATTTAAGAGGATGCAAAGTGTAAGACAGTAAAAAAAAGTTTTGTAGTAGGGACTGACGAGGCTCGCGTGCGTATGAAAAGCTTATTCTTGGCTACGCCTTTTTGTTTATATTATGGTTTTCTTGAATTTTAAGGTCTAGTCTCGGGTTTAATACATTGTCGTAGTGGGGGTAGTATTGGCTAGGGTTGAATATGGTGGAACTTGATGAGAATCTGTAGGTTTTCTAATTTCAAAGCATGCAGAATAGGTTTTAGGTTCTAAAAAATGAGAAACTTGTTTGGATAGGTAAGTTCCAAATTCTTAGTTGGATGACTTTGAAACTTGAGGATCTAGAATCTGAAATCTGAAACCTGTAATCTAAAGTCTAAAATAAGTTTTAATGTTTTTTTTTATTCATGTCTTTGCACGATTTTGCAATATCCCATACTTTACGATGATGAATGTATAATTTGGAAGTATTAGTTTGAGTTTTCATTTTATAATAGAGATTTTTACTTTATTAATGTTCATGTTTTTCATGTGTCTTTATGGTCAATAAATTATAGTAGCAAATGGTGATCATTAATGATTTTAATTCACTGCAATTGTTCAATTAATAATATAGGTAGAACATGAATAGATCCATAACAGAGTAGGTTCTAGTATCTAGGGTATGCATGGTAGGTTCTAGATTTAAAAAATTGAAAAAACTATTTAAATGGGAAGGTTCTAGATTTTATATGGAATTTGTACAGAATTTGGAACCGCTCGCCCTAGTGTTTTTCTAAATTTATATACTATCATTTCAAAAGAAAGTGTTTTTTTTTTTTTTTTTTTTTTTTTTTTTTTTTTTTTTTTTTTTTTTTTTTTTTTTTTTCAGTCACTACTTGAATTTACATAGAAAGTAAGAACATTTCTCTCGGCAATTATTTGTGCAAAAGGGCTAAACTATTGTAAAACCATCAAGAGCAAGAATTGCCAACTATCTCTCTACATCTATGTTATATAAGACAAACTCAAAAGAAACTTTAAAATTCAAATTTTTATTAACTAATAAGAAAGCACACGTTCATGTGACTAACTCTCACACACATGTGATGTGGGTGCACATCACTTTTGAGATCTGTATTTGTTAAATTATTGATAACATTTTAAGATAGAATGCGAAAAATACATCACCGAAATAAATTTAAATTGAGATAAAATGAAATTTTTGGCTTGAATATCGACGTATATATACATATATTTTCACGTAAATTTTAATATGAATTGTAATTGTGCAACATCAAAGGAGGATAAAATCATAGGACGATAAGGCGATTCCTTAAATTTATCAAAATTGCTCAGTTTTAAATTGTAATTGTTACACGTGATGCGTGATGATTGTTTGTCTGGTCTCGTTGAGTACCACGGTACAATAATTGACTGGTCCAGTTGTCCGTGTCGTCGTCGTCATCATCATGCAAACAAAGGAAAAAGATGAATCTTCTCACGAGAAAGGATAGAGATCAAGTCGAGTCACATACGAGGGGATCGATCATGGCGAATCTCTCTCGCCTTCAGCAGGAAGGTAATTCATTACCGTCTCTCCTCTGGCTATTTCCCTCTCGGGTTCCTCACAACTAAGATCCGTTTCTTTTTTCATTCTTGCGTCATCTTCTCCCAATTATTACCCAAGTTTCGTGATCCTTCTATCGACCCATTTGAGATTCTGCCACCCCTGGTTTCATATTGTCGCTGCATCATATTTGGACATTTTCTCAGTGATAAGGGTAATTCATAGTTAAAACTACTATGATTTTCTTGGTATGTGATGCAAAGGGTGACTGGTATGTGTTCAGTGTGGCACTAAGCAATAGTTTGATGTCCTTCTGTTATTTGGCGATCTGGGCTTCTTCTGCTGTAATTTCTCTAGTACAATTTGCCAGCGGTTAGACAACTATGTTGAGATTGTTAGACTTTGCGTCGCAGATTGTGGTGGGGCTGTGTGCAGATTTTATTCAAGATTGTTTTTATTCGATTCTGTTTTTTAGGAGTAGTCCTATCATTTGACCAAGACGGCTCTGCAAGATTGTCTTGATCTTCACTTCAATACATTCTTGAGTTGGAATAAGCAAAGCAAGATATTCTTGAGCAAAAGACTTAGTAGCTGTCTACTCTAAGAATAAACGTGACCAATTTATCAAAGAGCAATCAGACTTTATTCAAGTGGTTATGTGTCTAGCAGTTATGTAACTCAGGATGTCACTTAAAAAGAGTACTTGCGCTGGAGAATTGGGCTTAGTGAAGAATTGGTTTCCTACCGCTGAAAATTTGCCAGGAAAATTGAATCAGCACCATCTGAGGTAATGTTGTGATATTCTTTATTGCTTCTTAGCAGATAATGTATATGGCAGATGTCCAAGCTAATTTTTGTAGCATAGAGGAAGAGGATGTCTCCATTCATTCCCTCAGCTGCCAATTTCACAAGCTATCCACTGCTTGTCCAAATCCCCGGTGACCTTTGTTTGCTCTTATTTTTGGGAGAAATTGAACGTCCCTGGGAGGGAGTAGTTGAGGTATGAACTACTAAGGAGGTAAAAATCATGTCTGATAACGCCCATCAAATGGAAAGAAGCTATTCAATCCGGAGCCTTTCAAACAGAGGTGGTTCTGGTATGCAGCAACTTAATCACATCTACTGCAATTCGGTATATAAAAGTCCTATCTGTTAAATCTTCTGCATATTTCAATGTGTGAATGGCCAATGGTGTCTTAGCTACTATCATGTGATCTTTTATGGATTCAAAAGTTGCATCCCCAGAGCAAATGATAGACTTATCCTTCTTTTCCTTATTTACCTGTTAAAGTTTTTTTGTCTTCCAATCTTATTTCCTGACATCAGAATTTTGAAACTAGGTAGAAATCACCAATGTGACTAATCGACACATCATATTCATATCAGAAGAATTGGGATGGGATAGGAGTCCTCTTATTGTTCAGCAATTAGTGTAGTGTTCTGTTATACTTTGGACTAGAACATTTTTTTTTATTTTTTTTAGGAAAAGTTGTGGCAGACAGTTTAATTAGTAATTTTCCTGTATGGTTTCTTTGATGCAGAGAGGACTAGCAGTTATATGGTGGAATCAGGATTCTTCGTGTCATCCTTCACTGCTACTATGTTCATAGGTGCATTGGCAACGGTTGGGATCTTGTTAATCAGCTTGCTGGTTGTGTTAGCAGTGATGTTGCAATCTTGCGAAAGTAAAAATTCAGGGGTTGTTCAAAGTCAGAAGTTAATTTATTATCACAGAATTTGCAACATATATGCTCAGCATGCGGAGCTCAGTGGCTTGAAAGAACATGACTGTCCTTCCTTCTGCGGGGTTCTTGCTAAGCAATACATCAAAGGAGGTCTCTATGCTAGAGAATTAAATGTCACAAATGCAGTGATTCAGAATTACCTCGGTGCTGTTACAGCAGTAAATGGTGGTCTAGATGTTGTTTTGATGGATGCAGATGACATTTTATCTCTACATCCTCTTAACGTTGATCTGGTCACAAACAGGTTAAGTTCTTGTCTTTTTATGTTCTGTGCTGTTTCTTACTATTAATCCTCGTGAAATGCCAACATATTAATTCTGTTCACACATCAAAGGGCCAAGTACTCTGATAGTTCATCTTTTTCTCTTTTGGTTCTCTCTAGTGTCTCCTTAGGGAGTTCATTTTCCTAGTTATCGCTGTACAGTGGCTACTTTCACATCCCACCAGCAGCAGCTGCATCCTTCACTCTGCCTTGGAAGTTTTAGATTACTAACTTCGTTCAATCTAGGCAAGGGAAGTTAATGATGCATCAAAGTTTACACTCCTCCATCGAGTCCCTTGATTCTCATGTTCTTTTTCGTGGAACAGATTTGAAAATTTTGACAGTGAGAGTTTTGAAGAGGCAAATCATTTAAAGCAAAGTTATCTCCTTCAATTGTACACGGAGTTGCAAGCACGTGGGTGGACTTTGGTTTTCTTTTCTAGAAAATCCCAAAGAGAACAGAATGCCGCCAGGGAGATAATATATTCTGCAGGATTCAGAAGTTGGTATTCTTTGATTATGAGGTACTTCGACTAATTCACAGACAACTCTTTTGATAATGGACACCATTTAGTGTTGGCCCGCCATCTTTCAATATATAGTTGGAGTGTCTTGGAATTTCTCCTTTATCATCCTCTCCCGCGCCCACCACCCCCCGCGCTTAACCCTCCCCCAAAAAAAAAAGAAAAAATAAGAAGAAGAATACATTAGAAGGGTCATATGGCTACTTTAGAATCTTGTTCATAGTTGCACTAGTGATTGCGTTAGGCTTAATATATCTGCTTCGAACCATGTTCATTCTTTGTTGCTGTTGTCTCATAAGTTGGCATTCTTTGATTTTGAGGTACTTTGGTGAATTCAGAGACAACTCTTTTGATAATGAACATCGTTTAGTGTTGGCCTGCTATCTCGTAATATATAGTTGGAGTGTCTTGAAATTTCTCCTTTATCATTCCCCCACCCCCCCCCCCACCCCCCAAAAAAAAAAAAAAAAGAGAATACATTAGAAGTGTCATATGGCTACTTTAGAAACTTGTTCATACATGCACTAGTGATTACGTTAGGGTTAATACATCTGCTTTGAACCATGTTCATTCTTTGTTGCTGTCGTCTCATGGAAAATTGGTTCCACTCTCAAAGATTCTTGCTTACAAGGTTGCATCTAAACTCTTCCATATGTTTGCTTCTGGGTGAGAAGCTATTACAGAGAAAGAATGGACATAAGGGGCATATTAAGTGATTAAATTCAGCAGATCTGCCAAGCTCTTGAACTCTGCAGTTGAAAAATGGCCATTTTCTCTCGCAGTTTGATGAAAGACCAATTCTTCGTAGCCTTTAGCCTTCATTTAATATAGGTTGAATTAGACATGAGATTTTTCTTGTCTGAATTAGTTTACCCTCTGACAGATCTGACGATGAACTGCAAATTGATAGCAGAACATACTTTTCCAGGCGAAGGGAAGCATTGGAAAAGGATGGTTTCCGGATCGCAGGCGTAATTAGTAGCCACATGGATGCTTTAACAGGTCCATTCTCAGGGAAGTTGATATTAAAGATTCCAAACCCAATTTGTTACAAATATTCGTGGGCACATTGACATCCAAAAGAAGCAGTATTGGTATTGCTCCATGTTGGATGACTGTTTCAAGTCACTGATGCTTTGAGCGTCAATCCACTCCAATTAACCATGGCTAAAGGTTGCTGAAGTGATCAGATTTAGTCTTCGCCGCGTATGAGGAGAGTGAAGTACCTATCTTCTTCAATTTTTCATTTCTATCTCTGGTTAGAATCCACTACTATTTGCGTCCCTTCTCTGGCAGTACAAAGGGAAGGAAGGTAAATGATGCTGTTCATGATGATTTCTTTTATACCGGTTGCTGTAGGTTTTATGTCTAGGAACTCATATACGAATCTAAAATGTGTATTACCAAAAACATACAGCACGACTACATTTCAGCTACTGTTATACTAAACGGGTTATTTTGCTTGCTTTTGAAACTAGTGGATGAAGTATAAGCTCTACCTTCAGTGTCTGCTTCCTACAGGATTCCAGCAACTTGAATGGCACCAAGTGTGAATAATGTTGCATTAACTAAACTAGAATAAAATGAAGTATCCACGACAGCCATTCCTTGAACATGTAAGATTCATCCTTTCTTGAAGAAGATAATTAAGTAGGATTCCAGGGCCAAGTCTTGCAAACAACGGTCTCTGTTGCAATTTCTATATTATATGTCAAGTTTGCTTCGATTCACCTTTGGAAAGTATGTAGAGCTATTTCCCTTAACTGGACGTTCAGTGAATCCCAACCAAATGCAATTTGAATGCTAGATCGTTGGGTTCCTTTGAACTGGGACTGGGAGGACTCGGTACTAATTTCAATACCGGCATGTAAATAGTCGAAACTAAACACCATAAGTGCCATAAATCAAGAGGAATGCACTGGAGCTGCGATGGTACATGCGATCCGCATATCTGCAAATTTCGAAAGCCTACAGAGCAACTCATTCACAATAAAGTCAGAACTCGATCGCTATCTCCTCTCTTAAACAATCCTATTCCCTCAGCAAATTCGACTTCTTTGTTTATCAGGAAGTGCAGAAAAGAAAGTACTTTCCAAAGATTGGACTCTCATGACCCCATCCCTCGCTCGTGAGGGTACTCTTCTCTACTCATTCCGCTCTTGCCCTTGCTTAAACCCAAGTCAACTTTAAACTTCAGTCTACATTGCACCAATACGAGCAATTTACATCACGAGGCTCGCTATAATTGCCACGTATTGAACTTCTAACAGCTGATTCTGTTGTTGCCCACAAAACAAAGGCATGTAAGAGTTTGGTTGCACTTAGTCAATAGATGGATCAACCGACTGTAGGCGCCGCAACCATGCAATCCGCACGCTAGGCTTCTTCAGCTGCAGGAAGATTTCCCTATATTCCCTCTTCAGGAAGACCTCCAATGCGAACAAATATAGGTCACTTCCCTGCTCCACATCCTCCATCTCATCAAGACACTCGATGCATTCACCAATACTATAATTTAGTTTGTTTCTGGGTGTTGCAAGACTTGCAGCATTCCTCTGCATGGTTGCAGTGCTCCTCGATTCAACTGCATCGGCCAAGTGCTCCTTTCTCGGTTCCGATTTGGCAATTTCTGGCTCTGCGGTATGCACAGTCGAGGTGGTTGAACTATCATTTAGCCTCCTATGTTTCCTTGGCGGTTCTGGCTCTCCAGAGTCTTTTCTTCCACCAAAAAGGACTTCCAGCTGGTCAGTCAGATAAAGTTCTTTATACCGAAATTGTGCAGAATCTGGGTTTTCCTGCATTATACCTAGCACTATCAGAAATCATATAGTTGTTCCAATTTCACATAAGTAGGACACCTATAGTGAGCTCATCAGAATACCTGTATATAGTTGTTCCAATCATCTTCAGTCGCACCAAATCTCTTGGTATTTGGATCCCATTTCATCCTACTATCACCAACCAGCTCGCACCAGATTCTCCATTGCTGCTTGGTTAGGTCCCAATGATCCTCCAATTGCTTCTTGTCAAGCAAAAGACCAGTCTTGCGGTTAAATGATCTGATAACATGTCTCCAGCCTTCCTTGGTAATACGTTTATTACCCTTCAACGTCTGTTCTGTGCAGAGATCAACAAATATCTTGTGACAATCAGGTGTCCACTTAGCTTTTGGTTTAAGAGCCGGTAAGCACGAGTTTTGTCTACCAGGACTTGTTTCGCTGTATGTATCCAGGTCGCCATCTGACCCACTGCTTATATCAAGTTCATGTACAGCCTCAATTTTGGGTGCCTTCATTGTTATGGCTTGACCTTCTGTTTGCAAGGGGGAGGTCACTGAACCACCTTTGTGCATACATTGAGTGAGAAGTCCTGCATCTTTCTTACTTATTGCTCCATCAAATATGATTTCCAATTTGTCTACAAACTGGAGTTCCTTAAACTGAAATTGCGCAGCTGCTGGGTTTGCCTGGGATAAATAAAGTAATGTATGTCTTTATCTCTCCATTTTCCGAACTGAATGGTAAGGACAAAAGAGTGAGTTAATTTCCGTACCTTAACATACAAAGCCCACTCTTTTTCAGTAGCTCCAAACTTGTTGGAACTCCGGTCCCATTTCATATAACCAGTACCAGTTAGCTTGCACCATACTTTCCACTGTTCCCTCATCACATCCCAATGGCTCTTCATCTGCTTCCTATCATAACTTATTCCTGTTCTTTCATGAAATAGTTTAACAATATTCATCCATCCCTCCCTTGTAAAATATGTCCCTGGCCTGTTCCCTCCATTTACCTGCTCCAGACAAAGATCGACAAATACTTTGTGGAGGTCTGGCGTCCAGTATGCCTTTGACTTTGGCACCGGATGTGATGAGCTTAACCACATATCTTCACCACAGTTGGGATGGTTAGTGTAAAGTCTAAAGTTGTTGACTTGCAGCAGGGGCAACAGCACGGAGTAAATTTATCATTTCAAATGCATCATTGATGCTACCGACAACTCCATAACACCACCCATTTAGAAGAAGAAGGAAAGAAGATTCTGCAAACAGAAGAAACATATAAGAAAATAAGACTTTAGCGAGACATGTATAAGAGCAGCATAATCAATGCAAACAATGACCAAGTTACGAAGGAACACGAAAGCGTGTCAACCGATAAAGACAATCTTCAGAGCACTGTATAAATAGAGTTTCTACTACATGATGAAAGATAAACGAAAAGGTACATGCCCATTCCCATGTGCGTGGAAATCATGCCATGGACATGCCAAATGCATGTGCATGGAAGGAGGAACTGTGGTTCATGATAATGCATGAGTAATTCAATTTGAGCCCAAGGAAACAATAGGAAAGGTTAAATTTGAAAACAAAAAACAGTTCCTTGCAACTTATAATTGTCCACATTGTTAAGCCGCATGTTCAACTAGAGATTCCAGTGTTTCCATGAATAAGGCATGTATAGTTTGCAAACAATGCTCTTCCGGGCACAGCTCAGTTAGTGGAATCCTATACAGCAAATTGAATGTACCACATTTCCTAATTTGGCACGGAATGTCTAGTGATTCATACAGCAAGCAGAACTAATAAAACCCCAGATCACAGAGAACAGCTGATTCGCCCATAGGATTGCATCATTTTTGTGTCTTAAAAGACACGGTCCGGACACGTAGTTCCTGAAGTAATATGGAAAATGGACACCTCCTCAACGTGTTGGCCATTTCAACTCATATCGGTTTATGCACACCAACAAACAACCAATATTAAAATATGAGGGGCTTAAATTAAACAGGCAAAGCAACAAAACTTGCCACGAAGTCAGAAATCTGAAAATCAACGGAAAGCACCCAACAAACAACTATAAAATGAAAGAGATACAGATTTTAACATGACAAATTTGTCCAGGCCTGCTCCAGACGCACACGTTATCTGACCAAGCAACTATAACACGCGCGCGCGCTCTCTCTCTCTCTCTCTCTCTCTCTCTCTCTGGAAATGGAATTTTACAAAATACACACAGACTAATGCACTTAGCAATGAAAATACAAAAAAGTTGAGATTTTTCCCACAATCATCGCATGCTAAGCAACCGCAAACTGTCACGAGGGGAAGTGGGTCTCGATCGAACTAGGCACGGACACGAAAAGCTGCACACTGCGAGCAACCTCATCGAACATCATCACGCTTTGAAGCTCCTAACCGACGTCGTCAAAGGCCAGAAAACGAGAAGGAAGAAGAGAAAAAAACATACCCAAGTGAGCGAATTTGAAGGAGCTCAATTTTGTCTGCTCGTCATGTGAGACTCGGGGGGAGAGAGAGAGAGAGAGAATGGACGAAGGAGAAACTGAATCCGGGTTGTGAATGGGGCTGAGTCGGATCTTCACGGGCAGTGGCGGGCCTGGCCCAGATTCTTCAGCCAATCTCCTTGCGAACCCCCCATCCGACAACACATGCTCAGGTCACTGTCCTCAGAATGTCCACGGCTCGTCAGCTTTCGTGAAGAGCACACGGCTTTCGATGGGTGTGTAAAGTTGGTGGGCTGCATGCACTCATGTCTCGCCTTTAATGCGCAGTGAATTCACGCACGACAGTCGAGAGTTAAACCCGAACTTTACAGCTCACGTAGGCTCCATCGCAGCAGCAGACGGTAATGCGCGCAAGATAATTAAGTCCCTGTAGCCTCGTTGTAAATTCGACTAAACTTCAGCGATCACAAATGAAATTACCTCGTAATTTCGGGCTCAATATGCGAAAAGAAGGGCAGGAAAGCAAATCAAATGGGCAACGTGCTCTCAGGCAGGGAAGGAAAGGCGATGATGGACGGACGGGGGCATCATCACGTACGGGAATGCGCGTGAAAAACAATGTTTGGCCGCATCATCATCGTGGACCGGCTCCTCGAAATGGAATGTCCGTCCTTCCGGGGGAATGTCATGCGAGCATGTTCCTTTTGGTCAAAGGGTCGCATAAGACCAGGTAAGCCAGCCGAACCTTGGCTCGGCTTTGGCTGGAGACTGGAGACTGGAGACCGGAGCCGAGCCACGAGATGCTGAGGGAAGCCGTGATCTTGGAGAAGTCTTAAGGTATATTCATTGCGAATTTGAAGTGATCACCGAAGACGAAGATTGGAAAATTTTGTTGGTCTCCAACCATCCCGTTCGTCCGTCCGTGCAGAGAGCAGTCAGCGATGCGGCTTCTTCTAAATTAGAGGATTTGCTGTCTCTAAAGCGATCTGTATAATTCATGAGGTAGGATCGACTGCGTATCATCCTAACTTAGGATAATACAGGAGTTGATTTGGGGGACCCCACGGGACAGAGGAAGAAGACAGAGATCCAACGAGAAAACAGGGAAGCCGCGTCAGGAAAGAGAGTTGGTTGAATCAGATCGAGCGTGGGAGCCATTTTTTGCTTCCGCTCAACTTCACAGATATTTTTCTCCTTCCTTTTCTTTTAATTTTCTCTCTCTCTCTCTCTCTCTCTCTCAAAAGAAGAGAAGGCCAAAAAGGAAAATAAAAAAGAAAAGAAAATTATTACCACCATCATTAGCATCATCATCCACTTCGCTGCATCCGCTCCCCGCAAAAAAGAGCGACCATTCTCTCTCTCTCTCTCTGTGAAGATCCTCTCTGGCGATAAATCACTGTTGCCCATTTCTTCCTTGGCTCCGTTCTGGTGCTTCCTCTTTCTGTCTTCGACACTACAGCTCGTACGACCCGAAAAATCGATCCTTTTCTGCTTCCTTTTGCCTCTGTTCCAGGTACCCATCTTTATTTCTCTAAAGTTGTTGATGTTTATCTGAACTTTTCGGGTCAGATCTCCATCCTTATGGTTCTAGTTCAAACCCATTTCACATGCATTCCTATGCCCTGCATATTGTTACTTGTTAGTCACACGATTTGGTCATTTGGTCAAAGAACCTTTTCCCCTGTGGGTTTTACAAACTTCAGATCTTTTTTAGAGAACCCAATCCGTGACAAATCCCAGTGACTTGACTTTATGTCAAATGGGTTCTTGCAGCTGATTCGGATTGTTTACATGTCAAAGTTTCTTCATTTCTTTGTCCATGACTAGAGTGGTAATTTCTTTCGTCGAGGTTGATTAGAGGGACTTTTTCCATTAGATGGTGTGTTCTTTGATTCTCATTGCTTCCTCGCATTCTGAATTTTAATCTTGTTTTATCTAAAAGTACAGCTGTAGTCGAGTAAGCAGGAGTCAATTGATACTGGGTCGATCCGGTCGGTAACTTTTGTTGGAAGTTTGAGAAATCTGATTGAGAGAAGAGGTAGATCTAAAGGATCAAAAGGATGTCATTTACCGGCACCCAAGTTAAATGCAAGGCTTGCGAAAGGACAGTTTATCCTGTTGAACAGTTATCTGCGGATGGGGTTGCATACCACAAGTCTTGCTTCAAGTGCAGCCACTGCAAAGGCACATTAAAGGTGTGCCATTTTTTCATTGGCTTACAATCTGCAGTTTTTTGTTCGATGTACTATTATATGTGGATGCAATGTCTTTGTCTTGTATATTTGGTAGACTTGAGTCTAGAAGAAGAAACTTGGATATTGCATTTGTTGCAAGTAATTACTCATTGTTCTGTGCACATGGAGTGAGTATATAAGCATCGAGTTCTGATGGATTAAAGTTGAGTTTAAAATGAATTCCTTTGATCTCTGCTATGCCCCTATTTATGGCTAAGTTCACTCAACAATTCTTGTCGGGAAACGAAGTCGACGTTATATAGTCATTGTCTGCCACAGATTAGAGGTGCATTTTAAGGATAATGAAGCAAATGCATCTGCCTTATAAGGATCCATGTCATGATTTCAGCTGAGCAGCTACTCCTCAATGGAAGGAGTTCTATACTGCAAGCCTCACTTTGAGCAGCTTTTCAAGGAGACTGGTAATTTCAACAAGAACTTTCAGTCACGTAAGTCTTGTGCTTTATTAAAATCATGTTCTTTATGCGATTAACTGGCTGTTGTTTAACACTGCTTAATTTGCAATGATTCATGTTCAACAGCTGCAAAGTCAGCTGAGAAGTTAACTCCAGAGCTGGTAAACTTTCATTAGATCACTTGAGCCAATTATGAGTGCGTAAATTTAACATAGAATGTTATTAGATATCATCGAGTGTCATTGCTAGTGCATTTGATTTTGCAGACAAGATCACCTAGCAAGGCTGCTGGCATGTTTTCTGGTACACAAGATAAATGTGCAACTTGTGGCAAAACTGCCTATCCGCTGGAGAAGGTACATTTTGCTTGTCTCAAAGAGTCTTGATATTGGATATCAATTATGAGGCTATTGGTTTGATAGTAATGCTTTCTGTAAGAGTCATTTCATGCAGAATCCTAGTTTTCACATTGTTGGTAATGGCATGCATTATTTCACAGTTTTTATCTATCTTGTTCTCGAATGGACAGGCTTCTACCTTTGTCTCAAGGTTTTTAACATTATGGGCTTCACGACTTCTTTTGCTTTATGCAGTGTTAGAAAGTTAAATGTAGCAGTCATTTCCTTACTGTGTTGCATTCTTGATCTATTTGTATGAGAAAATATTTGCTAGTCAGGCGTTACAAGTAAAGGCGTGATGTGTTGGTGAGTAATCTTTGAATGTGGAAACTGTGGTGGCATGAGTTATCTATGATATTCTGTCTGTTTGATGAGGGAATACAGAAAGCATGGTTGTTCTTCTATAGAGTTATTTTCTCACCTGGAATTCCAATTTTCTGTTCCTTCTTGCAAAGCTCTAAAGCACCCAAGGAGAAACTTATGTTCCAGTTGTTGGACACCCCGAGCAGAAACTGCTCATTCACTAATGTTAAACTTCTGCTTAGCATGAGCCTTTCTTGCAATCGATTTCACATCAGTGTGACATTGCTTCTTGTGGAGTGCTTGTAGGTGCTTAAAGTTGCATTATAACAGCTTTGTAGTTGATTTCTTTGTTCCTCAGCTTCAATAATTTTTTTTAGGTTCTAATGGCTTGACTTATATTTCCTGAAGAAACTGCGTGGCTAACTCTGTTTATTAACAAAAATTGCAGGTAACAGTGGAGAGCCAGAGCTATCACAAATCATGTTTCAAGTGCTCTCACGGAGGTTGCCCCATAACCCCATCAAACTACGCAGCTCTGGAGGGCATCTTGTACTGCAAACACCACTTCTCCCAGCTTTTTAAGGAGAAAGGAAGCTATAACCATCTCATCAAGTCTGCATCAATGAAACGGGCTGCAGCATCAATTCCAGAAAGCTTAAAATGACCTTTCTTATGATGTTTCTTGTGCGGTTATTGGGTCGGTCTTGATGTGTGCCTTTTGTTTGTCTAGCTTGCTCATCTTGGGGGAGCTAATGAACTTGGTTCCTCCGTTTCTGCTTTCCGCAAATCCTGTGACAAGCCCTTTCTTATGTTGTGATGGATAATAGAGTCCGAGGTTGTGAATTGACATTTTTATTGAACCGCAGATGAGTTTCGGACAATCTTGTTGCAGTTTGCTTTTCCGTTTGCAAGCTTGTGCTACTGAAATTACGTGTCTTATTTCCCTTTTTCCTAACAAGCTGTAGTTTCCCAGATGAGCAGCAAAGTTCGTGAGGTGCCTTTTCCGTGCCTACTTTACAGTAGGCAGTAGGCCTATCAAACGAGTGGATTGGATCGGGTCATAAATGGTCCGATCTTAATTTTTTAATTAATCCATTTATGATTCATTTATTTGTAATATTTGTAATGCAAATCTATTGATCTATATTTGATTCTATTTATATATAAGTCATACTCGATCCAATTCATATTATTAAGACACTTTCATATTTAATTTAATGTAAGAAAATTTATATCCAAACTAAAATGTAAGAAAATTTATATCCAAACTAAAATGTAAGAAAATTTATATCCAAACTAAAATGAGAGTGGAGTGAGTAAACGTGGTTTAGGTCTAAATAAATTGTAAATTCGTTTATGATCTACTTACAATCTACTTAACATTTATATTATATTTAAATCCATTTACTCAATATTATTGACCTATATAGCAATTTAATCCATCATATATGGGTTAATAAATAAATTTATGACTCATTTTGATAGTAGAGGAGGACCCTATAATGTCAAGTTTCTTTAGATTTAAGACCCTTCCTTTATTGATAATCCTACTGGGTGGAGCATCAGGTTACGACTGATCGCTATGAAAAACAGACGACAAATTCAATAAGAACGGCATCTGTGTTACGATACAGATAGAAACAGGCTGTATCATTGGAGCAGACATCACTCTGAATCTCAACTGTGCTGCAAAATTTCCAATAGACCACAATCTGTCTGAAAGAAAAGAGGAATTCAAAACATAAATGAGCAGACGAATTAAAATCATGAGCTCCTTTCATTAATTAATCACTGTAAGAAACGTCAATAACAGATTGGTTGTGTTGATACTCAATTCTACAGCCACTATAAAAGAATATAAAAGAAAATGATGTATCTCCACAACCCCAAAAACTGGAAATATAAGAGACAAATCATTCACTTATTGAATTTTCTACTTTGGACTAATCTTGTCTAATTGTTGCTAACACAGTGGAAACCATCTCCAGGCTTCCAGGGGGAAAAAATAGAATGATAGGCGAAACCTTCACCAGCTGCTAGCACAAGCCCAACTTGCCTCCACTAAATATCCCGTGCTGGAAAACAAATATAAGGCTAATTCTTCCTTGAATAATTATGATTTGCTCCTCTTTTTGGCTTCGCTGTAGAGTATAACTCCTAAGACGGTTAAGGAGTAGCCTAGCATTCCTGTGACGGACACAGGATTCCTGAAAATCAAGATTGACACCACCACTGCTACAGCACCTTTTGCATTTCCCAGCACCTGAAAGAACAACCAATTCTTAGAAACTCTTCCACTCAATCCTTTCGGTCATTCCAAGTCTAATCAACATCACTCAAAGAATAATTAAACATCAGTAATGATGGTTATACCAGGCCTAGTCAACATCATTAAAGGATGTTCATTATATAAAGAAACAGTTTGTTCAGAGCAAAAATATACTGATAAGTCGAAACGACTCCCCTGCCCTTCCTTCCTCTGCTTATAAAAATAGAAGTGGAATGGAAGACACGCAAAATTACAGAATGTGAATAGAGAAGGGAAAAAATCCCCTCCACCAAAAAGCTCACAACAGCATATAGCCTCATCCATTGGACATAATTGAATACACAGTACATTTGAACAGACATCTATATACTCTTAAAAGAAAAGGATAAAACTGGAAAATACTATTTGGCCCAACATAACCTACTTCACTGAACAACAATACCTATGTATAGCCCAAGAAGATAATAAAAATCAATACTTTTGATTGACCATAGCACTGAGAAAATGCTGTTCTTGGAACAAAATCATTTATAGGTTAAAGACTTTGCAAGATTCGGGACGTTACTTTTATCAGATCCAATAAAATTCAGGCCGAATTATAAGACCACAAACTGCCTAATTCATCGATATTTTAAAAGAATGTCTGGCCATGGCGAACAGAATTAGCTACACAAAGATAGGACCTTACACAACAACTCATCCCTAGTTATGAGACATGTAGCGCCCAACAGGACAAGTTTCTCCCTGTCAAGCTGATGTTTAGCCAACAACTCCATTCCCTATAATACATACTTGTCAAGGACCTCAACAATCTAAAATTTAGCCAACAACTCCATTCCCTATTGATACATACTTGTCATGCACCTCCGCAATTTAAAATTTAGCCAGCAACTCCATTCCCTATTAATACATACTTGTCAAGGACCCCCATGATTTAAAATTCTCCTAGGTTCAGTGGATAAGCACTCTCCATGAACTTTTTTTTCATTATTCACATCAGTAATCAGCCGATAATATGAACAAATCACCTCTTTACCCCCTTCAGATAGGGTCATCAAGTCCACTTAATTGATTGCATAAAAATGATACAATCACTTCTTCGTGCCTGTTCATACAGTATTTATATATGATCGGTCTATACCAACAAGGATACAAGTGAGATAATCTGATGGCACAAGTGCTCTCACCAATTTCTCACCAATGAATAGTATCCACAGAAAATAAAATTTGAATGCATACTAGGCTTCTTATCTGGATTCAAATTGACCCTTTACAATCCAACACAATGTTTTTGCACCAATGATCTCTTTCTCCTTTTCAAATAGAACAGCATTGAACAAGAGCTGAAGGTAGCCAATATCTAAACATAAAACTAAAAGAATGCGTAATAAGAAGAAATTGGTACCTGGAGAGTCAGAGCGCTGGTATGTTTTGTAACCAAAAAGTTGGTCAAGTTGACAAAATATGCGAGTGATGAATTGAAAAGCAGATACCAAATGATCCTAAAATCTTCTCTTGCCAAAGCTAGGGTAATGCCGACCACATTTTCTTCCATTAAAAGTGTTGCAGGGAGCAGAAACACCACAGCTATGGGAGCCATGTACAATAACAGATTCATAGAATTCAGCTTCTCCCTGTAGAAAAGTCAGCTTCAGTTATATTTCAACTACTCAAACAAGAAGGGAGGGAGCAGTGGGGGGAGGGGGAGGGAGAGCCTACCCTTCAGAAGAAAGAAGGATTCCTTGCAGAACAGATTTCAATGCCCGTGCTGCAGTAGCTGCCACACACATGATAAAGCCAAATAGATGGAAACTCGGTTCACCCTGAAGCCATATGGAACTAAAAGTTATGAGTATTAAGATGATTCCACTGAAAAAACAATGTTCATGACAGAAAAAGAAGCTCTACAAATTTATAGGTTTTCAAATTAAAGATTGCAAGAGTAATAAAGGCCATAAGCATTTTAATGTTAGTTTTCATTGGAACCATGAGTTCCTGTGAAACTAGGTAAAGCCAATCTGAGAACGTCATCAGGAAATGGAACACAAATGTTTCACATTAGCAAAAAGCTCCGCATAAGCATATGCCATCGCTTGTGGAAAAGAAGCCTTTGTCAATAGCATCAGGCCACATCACGCGACTTTATGCAATTGGGGAACACACTTTGTTGCTATCTCTGTTTATTCGAATGAATGAAAATTTTAGTGGCTGGGACACATGAAAAGAGACAAATATTGAGCACATTTTGCATCCATCAGATCTCCCTAGACTCAGCCCACATTTCCTCCTAAGACAATTTGCATTTTGGCATACAGGCAAAGACAAACGTATTAACATGAATCACCCATGAATCTATTTATCTCTTCCCTTCTCTTCTACTTGCCAAGTAAACTCGAAAGGAGGAACAATAGAAAGACATCTCTTAAAATAGGCAAATGCCTTCGCATCTAGGACTATAATTAAGAGGAAAACCGTGCATGTGATTAAAAACCATAACCTATCTGTTTTTCCAGCTTTAAGCAATGTTTCCAGCGCAAAATCAATCCAGTCGGCACAATGACCGATCCTTTCCCTACCGCCCTACCAAAGTCGAAAGAATGACTACTGTTGTAAAGTACCTCTGACGACCCACCGACAAGAAAGACCATAAATCTACAGCAGAAGCAAGAATAACTTATGATCCAACACAACCTTCCTTATACCGGAAGCTTCCATTGTGCCATATATCCCACCTCTCACAATCATAAACTCAAATTCCCAAATCTCATCATCTGAAGTATTGCTGCACAGGCTGCCTGGCCCCATCCTAATCGTTTTGGTATCTACTAACTACCGACCCTTTCCCACTACGTAGCAGATATATCCAGATGAAAATGCAGTTTCGGGAACTCGAGCTAGATAAATCACCAGACCCACGTCGTCGATCACAATTTCTCGCACACACGACGAAGAAGGCAGCACAAAAGCCGGCTCAACATACCCCGCTGGCGATGATGACCCCGGTGACCACGGGCACGAGAGCGAGGTAGGTAAGCCAAGCCTCCCGCTTGAGCGTTATGAGGTAGGCGAAGACGGCGGTGAAGAAGGGGGTGGTGGCGCCGATGGCCTGGTTGAAGGAGACGGGGAGGAAGCGGAGGGAGACGTTGCCGAAGACGACGGAGACGCAGAAGACGAGGCTGAGGGCGGTGATCTTGAGGAGCTGGACGCGGGATCGGATGGTCTGCATCGGGACCATCTTCATCCAGGCGATGGCGATGTAGCTGAGGAGGGAGCAGGCGGTCATGTGGCACATGGTGAGGAAGATCGGGTACTTGAACCCGTAGTTGCTCAGCAGGTACTTGTTGAGCAGGAGGACCCCGATGTTGGAGGAGTACCACGAGGTGACCAGCCCGATCGTGAAGAATCTGCTGGTGGGTTTCATCGCGGAAGACGGGACGGGACGGGACGGGACGGGGCGGAGGAATGAATCGGGCTTCGATTCGTCGGCGGGGGAGGACGCTAGATCGGCGTCGGCGGGAGGGCGGGGCCCTGTCGGTGGAGGCGGGGAGATCTGGGTAATGCGGGAACGGATGGCGCGAGGAGGAGGAAGGGCGAGTTACGAGGAGGTTCCATGGATCTCCGGAAGGAGTTTCATGTGCGAGCGAGAAGAAGAGAGAGAGAGAGATTTCGCCGGAGAGAGGGAAGCCGGGCGAGGGATGGATGGAGAGATTGGTGTCGGAAAATCGAAGGATTGACGACGAAATGTACGTTCCCCCTGCAGACAGACACAGAGAGAGAGAGAGAGAGAGGTGGAGCAGGGGAGGGACGCGTTTTAGGAAATGGATCGTCTTCTTCGTTGTCGAGTTTAATACATTTGGCCATTTAATTAAAAAAAACACCATTTTTGTGTTGTATTATTATTTTTTTTTTTTTGGAGATTTTGATGTGGGCTCTCTCCCTCTGTCTCTTTTGTTTATGTTTCCGAGGGGTTTTTTCTTTTTTAATCTCAATAATTTAACTTTGCATATATTCGGGATCCAGCAAGAATAAGAAACTTAGTACGTTGTGGGAGGGTATTGGAGGAGGTGTGGTGTGCGAGTCAAGGAAAGCAGTGGGAATTCGATCGGTTTGACTAGTATTCAAGAAAATTCCGTGAAAGGGCCTTTATATTTCCGATCGCCAAAAATCAAAATGTTGACCGGATTGAGAAACGGACATCGCACAGACTTCGAATTGACATAACGATACAGATTTCCGGGTTGTTTCGAGAAGTACCCGAATTCGATCTGCCCATGACGCTAGTCCGCTATTTCGTCATGCGAAAAGGGCGTTGCACGACTCCTTTGTCGACCGAGTCGACGCGATGGGGGTGATTAATGGCGTTGATTATGCAGCAAGAGAACAAGTCAGTCACATGGCCAACGGTAGGTACAGCCTAATTGGTCTTAGTCTTCGTAAAGGGGAGAGAATCGTTGACCTTTCTATGTGCAAAGATGCCGAATAATGACTGAAGGTGCGTCCGCACTTCTTCAATGGTTGGCGCTTTGCTGCTTTAAGTCCGCCTGGACCATCTAAAGAATAAACGAAGCTCGAAGCTTCGTCCTCCCATAATTGATATCAGATTTATTTATGACTTCACGTTTGTTTAGAGTCCCTCCACGACATGTTAATCAATCAAAATATATGGAATTCACATGGTGTCCCCTTGTGTTTGCACCAATTGCCACTTGGT
Source organism: Eucalyptus curtisii (assembly GCA_017140595.1). Taxonomy (NCBI): domain Eukaryota; kingdom Viridiplantae; phylum Streptophyta; class Magnoliopsida; order Myrtales; family Myrtaceae; genus Eucalyptus; species Eucalyptus curtisii. Next base: position 37,594,882 of record CM029500.1, on the reverse strand, counting down.
CCCTCGTTTTCCAATGTGAAAATTTGTGTTCGGGCCCTTCGATTTCTCGCTAATTCGAAAATAAGAACTGCCCTGATTAATAAAACGAAAGAATTTTAACAGAGAGCACGTTCTCAAAGGTTCATCACGTTCATTGCCATCTACGTTGGACAGGCCTTTATAACGGTAGATCTACGGCAAACCATGTTGGTTTTGTGAGTCGCGTTTGACCTTTAACTCATTGTAGATCCGCGATGTTCGTGCTTTATTATCAGCTTTGCTTGCGTGAGTGCCTTCCTTACGCTCTGGAACTCCCCTTACAAGGCATCGATCTATTGACTTCTTCACATGCTTTTATGATGGAAAATGTTAAGCGCAGATCTCAATTACCTTTTGGCCGAGTCCCTAGTTAATCAAGCAAACGACTTGACTTCCCCCCGCTTTCCTAGCTTCGCACCTAAATTGCCGTTAAGAATCACGACTAGCCAAATTTACCGACATTATCGTGCCCAAGAAGTAACAAGAGTTCACCGAAGAAAAAAATGCCGAAGATTGCTCACACGGAAAGGCCATGGGGTAATTGGGATGCCATGGACGGTTTGAGGATCATCCATCCACAGAAGCCCTCCATCTTTTTGTGATGATTTATAGGCTGAGAAAGCTTTTCCTTTCGGAACGGAATGAATAGAAGGTTATATAGTGATAAGATCTTTAGTCTTTTAGCTATACCAGTCAAGGAAGAGGATCGAGAAAGTGAGTACAAAAAGGAAAAGCACAAGAAAAGTTCTGCTGCTGCTATTTCGCTGAATGGCCTGGGCCAGTTCTTTGTTCCCTAGCTGCACATTATGGGTAGCTTCCACTGCCTATTAAATAACCAAGGAAGTAGAAAACAGAGTAAGTAATGACCAGTTGCATGCATAAACTATGGATGACATCAGACATGGGATTATATGAGAATGTAATTGGAGATGAGTCCTGATGTCTTCTGAAATATTCACTTAATGCTGTTCATACAGAACTCATCTTGAGATCCTTCTCTGAGAAACTACAAAGCAGAAATGCAAATTGCAACTCAAATGTTGTGGAAAGGCGAGATGCCTATAATATAGAACTGGCCCTTAGTCACAACTCCTAATATAAGTGATGAGCTGACAGCTAATTGAGACACAGGATAAAATAAAGCTACAAATGACATCAAGTGAAAGCTCAAATGGAAATTTTCAGTGTTTGGACATTAAGAAACAGTTCCATATACGTGTTTTGAGGATGAAGACAAAATTAAGAAGTTGAGGCCATTCTTTGAAGTGTAAACATGAGAAGCAAGCTAATGCAGAACATCTCAACTATTTACTCGATATAACAAGTCTCTTTTGTAAAAAGTACTTTCCATGTTTTTTGTGACTACTTAAGAGAAAATAGGAAGAAGAATGCATCATTTGGTTGGTCTCGGAAAGTACTGTCATAGAACAACTCCAGAAGCAGTCCTCAGATTGAATAGCGAATATGAAAAATTATTTTTCAAGAAGTTTCATCAATGGACTCTTAGGCTTCGTGAATTTCTTTATGAATGGAAGTGTACATCGAAAGTCACAATGGTCAATGAGAAGAGAAGTCCCATTCAAGAAATGTGTTCTGTCTATTTTTTACTCATACTAGTCTGCTAATGCTATAAATCAACAGGAAGATTGAGTATAGACACATAGCCTTCCAATTTAGATTGCAGTCTAGTATTCAGGAATTATAACCCCAAACCCCCGTGCCCCCCCCCCCAAAAAAAAAGCAACAAAGGAGACATTATTGTTCACATCTAAATACATCTAAATAATTCAATCTAGTGGGTCCCCCAGCTTTCCACATCGAAACAACTAATTCAATGATCAGATGGATACATCCACCTAATAATTTTTTCCCTCAAAGAGAGAAAGGGAGGCAATCTACAAGAGGGAAATTTGAATAACCTAGTTGGTTTAGAAGTCAACTTCTCCAAATTGAACACAAGTTTTACGACTTTTGACATTCACCTACTCAAAATTTATAATTAATTGTGATATAGTTGCAATAAATCTAAAGGATAGCATACGCCATCACTAAAGGTATTATTATAACATTAGCTAGTAGCTGTCCAGGTTAAGCTGGAAAAACCCAAATCAAATGGCAAAATATATGTGCAGCACAACATACAGTAGACACCAGGGTATATAAACCATGCAATGACAAATGTGTGAACCAAGAGAAACAGAGAAGATGAGGCAGAAAATGATGCATTCTTAAATCCGACTAAACCCCACAAGGAACAAAGAATGAAAGAAAAGTCCTCACCTGCTCATATAGATGCTCTATCTGCTGAGCTTGCTGCAGCACGTGTGTGGAAATGAGGTGATTCAATGCAGACATTTCCACCATCTTCGTTTCCGTTTGTTGGGCTGCATCTAGAAGGCTCGTCAACTCTACCTGAACAATACATGCACCGGAACAGAAGTCTGAGTGACATAAACACTAGAATAAATTAACCAATCAGCATCTTTGTTAGACTCTTTGAACAGAAGTCTGAGTGATTACCTGAAGGGCACGGGTCTCATCATCCAAGTGTTGTTGCTGGACTCTCAGAAGCTCACCTGGAACTTCGTTAGACTCTTTGAATTCCACATTACCGTTTGAGTTATCTACAGGAATTGAACTGGCAGATTGTTTAGGTTTTCTTCTAGGTGTCACCCTATTGATGGCATCCTGGAAGCGTATGGCTCTTAGCTGATCAAACTGTGCAGTGACAGAATGAAGCTTCTCACTTAAGATCAATACCTACAGTAGTACAAGAGAGTAATTAACAGTAAATTAATCCACCAGAAAATGCATGTCCCATGCCACAGAAACCACAGTGTAAACCTGAGTATCCTAATCAAATCTGACAAGAAAACCGGAAACCAGAAGTCCTCTCTCTCTCTCTCTCTCTCTCTCTCTCTCTCTCTCTCTCTCTCTCTCTCTCACGTGTGCGTGCGTGCCCAGAAAAAACCAGAAAAAGCAAATCCCTCTGACCAGGCACAGGAAATTCATACCAAAACAGAGAAAAGTAAATCTCCAGCAACCTTACAGCATTAGACATGTTACAACATGAAAGAACAGAACTCCTTTCTGCGCAGAATGATTCATCAAAATCAGCACCATACATGCGGATCTCAATTTTGTTCTAGTGCAATCCAAAAGTCCCTCCACTTGCTTCTTTAAAACATGAAAAGAAAAATGGCGAAATATATCTGTGCTAGGAGAAAATTCTTCTTAACTATAATATCTTATTTAAACAGCAGTCTCCAACGCCCATACAGAGGCTTAATCATGAAACATCTCAAATAACTCATAAAGCATTACGACAAACTTATGTCCTTTCTATGGAATCTAAAGTCCTAAAGCATCTCCAGCCTCACCAAATTAATATTATATGTTTCAATCTAAATAAAGAGTAACTGAACAATTAGTTTCCTTAAAAATCATGCACAGTCATAAGATTACACTGCCAAAAGATGCATAAAATACAGAATCGCCTCACCACTCCCTGTTTGTGTGCTATGGTATCAGCATTAGAGCCATCAGCACTAAGGCCAAGCCATCCCTTCAACTTTTTTTCCTCCTCAGTTATGCTAACTTGCAGGATATCAATCTGTTCTTTGCAAGTTTTGATGAAAGCAGTAACCTGCAAAACATCACCCAGTTTTTTTCCTTTTTAGCAAAACGTAAAATAACTAACTTGCTGGAAGGTGAACTCTGAGGATAAATTGCATGTGAAAATGAAGGAATAGGCAATCAAAGCACCATTCATGGGAACGAAATACAATCAACCTCATCAAGGATATACTGCGTACATTCAAATTAGAAACTTTATTTATAAACGCATAAGAAGTCAGTAAGGGAGATGGTGGATTTATTAGAGTTTTCAATCACACACATGGCACAAAGATCATCAGTCATGAGACTGCTAGCTTTCCAGAATTAGTCAGAAAGAAAATACATAGACAATTAAAATCTGAAATCCATGCCTTTAAGCAAAACCAAAATAAGCAGACCCTATAGACCTTCATAAGATTTCTCACGTATCTAAGTCTTAACAATACATAAAGAAAATCCAGGAGGTTTTATTAAGAAAATCTTGAAGCATTTCAATGACTTACTTCATGTTCAATGCTATCTCTCTCCTGTTCTGTGGTGCGGAGTGGGTCCACATAGTCCTTCCGATGCTTCCTCATAAATTGTTCCAAAGTTTGGATGCTTTCAAGCTGCATAGAGAATAAGTCGGGACAAAAATATACTTAGCAAGACGTACAATTTGTTCCCACCTCCTCTCAGAGGAGAATGAAATAGTCAATTACTAAACCAAATTGCCTCAGAGCTACATTATGTAAAACGAATCAGCAATAGCGATCATATTTATTTCAATGAAGAGAGTACCGTTTTTAGTGCTGCCTTGGTGAAAGCTGATCTTTCCCGCTGCTTGTGTATTATGAAAGATGCCATGGTAGCGGCCAGCTTGGACTGTTGAGGGCATCCACAGCACCGAGGCAGTAAATAAGAATTATAGCAAGTAAATAGAGGATTGACATATGCAAGTCCTGCCAAATACTTCTTTTTTGCGCCCGACAGAGGTTTAGACATATACATAAAATCAAACTATATAGTGGTAACCATACCTCGTTATATCCCATAGAAATAGCACTCTGTCGCACTGCATCTTTGAAGTCCTCAGTGCGATCCCTGATCTTGGCCATTGTGCACACTAACTGCTGGCCAATTCTGCAGACCCGGACTCACCCAAGAGCTCTCAGAAAGTCATGCACGAAACAGAAAACCTCAGCACCCTAGAGTGAAAGAGGTTTATCAGAATTTTGCACTGGTCCACCAGGTAACAAAACATAAGGTTCTAATATTCGTACAGTGCGAGAAAAATGCAATTCGGAGCTTCCAATCCAGTGGCTCGACAATCAACTGGTCTAAAGTCCATGAAATAAATACAGAAAGTGGCGACAGAAAATGAAAATGTCTGTAATCTTTTGTCTGAAATCAGATCCGCAAAATATTCCAAAAGCTTCAAAATTGTTTTCATATATTTACAGAGGCTCTCCTCTACTAAATTGAAGCATTGAGGTACCAAAAGCATGGAACAATCAGTATTTCCCTTACAATTACAACCAATAAACCCTCTGTCCGCAAAACGTCTCAGGGACTTTCTATGTACTCAATTACACTGCATTTCTGTAGAGCCAGTTCAAAGCCAAGATATCAGCCCCGGTAAGTTTCTCAGTCGAACGATACAAAGAATCTCCAGAATCAATAATAATCTAACAATCGTGAATATGATGCTTAGAGGGAGAGAGTGCTGGTGCGTGGGTTTCGATTCCTAGTCGAAGAAGGAAGCCAGATCAAGGTGGTTTCGTTCGGTTCAGCTTAGCCATCAAAACCCAACCTGACCCGAGAATTTCCATCAGACCTAACGAACGGAGGTCGACTGGGATCGCGCAAATTCGGATTGGATCGATCAGGTCTGGTGAGGGATCGACGGTGGAAAATCACGAGAGGAACTAGCATATCAGAAAACAGAAGCGTGGCTCGAGAGGAACTACCAGCGTAATGGTGGCGACAGAGCTCTCATCGATCTGAGATGGAATTTTGAGTCGACGGCCGCCGCCGGCGAATGGAGCAGCGGGCGGTGGCGGAGGAGGAGCCGAGGGAAGAGGAGTGCTGCCAGAATCGGCGCGGTCGATCTTTTGACCGGTGGGAGACCACGTTAGGCTGATATATTTACTTTTTCATAATTTTATTTTAACTTAACCAAAGTAGTTACTATTTTCTTCTGAAATACAAAAAAGAAATAAAGTAAAAAGATCTTTGAAAAAAGTGGTCTTAAAGCGATTAACAAGGTTGATAGACATCAAAAAAAGATCTTTGATTTTCTGATTTCAATTTCATTACAGAAGATAGTTTCCGAGCTCTATGTCCAAAAGTGGTCTTCAAGTGATTAACAAAGGTGGTGAAGTTAAAAATAATTTGTATTTGATATGAGTTCTCTCTACGAATGTATGTATTGATATTCGGACCTGTTGGCTGGGTCCACCTTCATGTGGGGCCCGGCTAGCTTTAAATAAAAAAATAAAAAGAAAAGATAAGAACAAAAAAAAGTGGAGTGGTCGTGCAGGGGTGTGCGCCGAAGAAGTGAAGAGAGGAGAGAGAAAACAAAGACTGCACAAGCAAGGGAGAAGAGAAGAAAGGAAGAGGGTTGTAACTTTGCGGCTCCGATTCGAAGGCCAAAAATTATCAGAATCGGCTCAAATTTCAGTATATTGTTCGTGAGACCGAGGGCTATAAGTTGATGGTTTTTGTTTGTCGAGAACCATATCTGAATTCTCCAGTTGCGATTAAGGTTTTCTTACTCAAAACTTGTAATAAGAAAAAAATGATTGTAATGTTGATATTGAGCCTCTAGTGTGTGACTAGAGAAGAATACTTTGTGTATCTTGCTATTCTTGATGATTAGTGGATGTTTTGAGGTGGTCCGTGGTTTTTTCCCGTATCGGGTTTTCCACGTTAAATCCTTGGTGTCGTTATTGTGAGGCTATACATTGCTGGTTGTTGCTGGGGGTTAAGAGATTTTAAGTTGATTTAATTTCGGGAGAGAAATTGATCCTGAATTGCGTTTGGCCATGGTGAATTGTTGTATCCGAGTTCTCCCCAACAGGACCAAACCATTTAAATCTTTAGTATCCTTTATAGTTCCTCGTTTATTTATCTGGTGACTTCATATTGACTTAAATTGTAAGATCTTGTTAGTTTTCATGCTAATTTTATAATGATGAACAAGATGCATCAAATAGAAAACCTCGGCACCCTAGAGCGATAGAGGTTTATCAGAATTTTGCACCGGTCCATCGGGTAACAAAACATAAGGTTCTTATATTCATAGTGTGCGCAAAAAGCAATTAGGGGGGCTTCCAATCCAGTGGGTCCACAAGTAACTGGTTTAAAGTCCATGAAATAATAGGGAAGTAGCGACAGAAAATCACAATGTCTGCAATCTTTTGTCTGAAATCGTGTCCACAAAAAATACCAAAAGCTTCGAAATTGAAGCATTGAGGTACCAAAAGCGTGAAAAATCAGTATTTCCCATACAACTACAACCAATAAACCCTCTGTCTGCAAAACTTATAGAACCTTACAGATCCTAGAGCCAATTCAAAGCCAAGATATCAGCCATAGTGAGTTTCTCCGTCGAACGATATAAAGAATCTCCGTGAACTCCGGCACCAACATTAATCTAACAGTCGTGCGTATCATGCTTAGAGGGAGAGAGTGCTGGTGCGTAAGTTTTGATTCCTAGTCGAAGAAGAAAGTCAGATCGAGGCGGTTTTGTTTGGTTCAGCTTAGCCATCGAAGTCCAACCTGACCGGAGAATTTCTGTCAGACCTAACAAACAGATGTCGATTGGGATCGCGCAAATTAGGATTGGATTGATCAGGTTTGGTGAGCGATCGACGGTAGAAAACCACGAGTTCTCGCTCACATATCAGGAAAAAGAAGCGTAGCTCGAGAGGAACTAAGAGCGTAATGGTGGAGGCAGAGCTCTCGTCGATCTGTAATCGAATTTTGAGTCGACGGCTGGCGGCGGCGAATGGAGCGGCGGGCAGTGGCGGAGGAGGAGCCGAGGGAAGAGGAGTGCTGCCAGAATCGGCGTGGTCGATCTTTGACCGGTGGGAGACCACGTTGAGCTAATATATTTACTTTTTCAGAATCTTATTTTAACTTAACCAATGTAGTTACTATTTTCTTCTAAAATACAAAAAGAAAAAAAAAACGTAAAAAATCTTTGAAAAATTAGTAATGGTATGAAAAATTATAGAAAACGTTACATTTTAATGTTTGAATATTTTCAAAATTTTAAGAGTTCAACATTAAACAAAAGTCGAGAAAAGTACCAAAAAAGTCATAAATCTATTGCATTGGTATCAATTCAGTCATAAATTTTTCAATTGGACCAATTCAGTCCTAAACCTTTTACTATTGGTACCAATTCAGTCCATTCGGCCAATTTTGGCCGGCCAACGCTGACGTGGACGTCGACCGGTGGCCGAACGCTTACGTGTATGATTTTTTAATTATTTTTTTCGAATTTATTGTTATTATTTTTTTTTTGCCTTCTTTCTGGCGGTGACCGGCGAGCCTCCGGTGAGGCTCGCTGGCCACTGGGCGAGGGCCGCAACCCTCACAGGCGGCGGGCGAGGGTTGTGGCCCTCACCCGGCCTCTCCCAGGGCCGCAGGCGAGGCTGGCCTCACCTAGATCGATCGCCGGTGAGGCGGGTTCGCCCGCATCTGGGCGAGGCCAGCCTCGGCCGCGGCCCTGGGCGAGGTCGAGGCGGCTTAGCCCGGATCCGGGTGAGGCCGGCCCCTCGCCCGGCCTTGCCGCAGCGAAGGTGGCCTCGCCGCGCCGCCGAGGCTAAAACGCGGCCCTCGCCACCGAGGGCGAGGTGCGAGCGGGGCCACCTTCGCCCGCGGCAAGGCCAGGGCGAGGCTGGCCTCGCCCAAATCTGGGTTAAGCCGCCTTGGTCGCGGCCCTGGGTGAGGTGCGAGGGCCGCGACTCTCGCCGCCGCGGGCCGGCGAGGGTCGCTCGGCCTCGCCCGGGGCCACGACCGAGGCCGGGCCTCGCCCGATTCGGCGAAGTCGCCTCATGGCGGCCCTGAGGCTGATCGATCCTATTTGATTAAATGACAATTGAGGGTCATTCATGAATCGACAAAGCTCAATTTAAAGTCATGCGTAAAACCCTGGGCAAGCGTTGAACTCCATTCGACTCTAGTTGCGTGAATTCTACCAATGCCATCTAAATTCGCATATGTCGCGTTAAAGCTATTTCTGATAAAAACTTAGCCACAAGCCCTAGTCCAATTAGGGATATCGACTGTAGATGTTTTCAAGGTATTTCTTTCTAATTGAAATGATTTTAGTGAACCCGTTAGTGCATTAATTTATGTAATCCGCTAATTTTAGTATACAAATTTTAGTGAACCTAGAGATGAGGCCAATTTAGCCATTTAAATTGAGGTGAGATAAACTTTGTTAGGCCATGGACAATGGGTTAGGCGCCACTTTTGGATGGATGAGAGGAATGGACCAAATTGCCCTTTAAGTCTAGTCAATGATTGAAGTTTCGAGAAGCCATCCTAGCTCTTGATCTTGGACAAGGTACATGGCTTGATGAAGGGCCAAGATTTGCTCTTCTCCCATCCGAGTGCCGCTTGGATGCCGTCCCCATGCCGCGCCGTGCTGCCGTCACCACTCATTCACTATCTGCGAGCTGCTGCTGCTGCTCACTCATCATCCTCAAAACACCACCGAACACCCCTAGTCCCATCCGGTTGTTAGTAAGTAGATTTCCTAAACATTGGCTGGGATGTTGCTTTACGCTATTCGAATTTAGGACCGCCTTTAGTGCCATAGGAATATCTTAGGTTGAGGAACTCATGGGATTAATGTTGTATGATTTGCTCATGATATGCTTTTGCTCATGATATGCTTGATCTATGTGGTTCGGGATTGATCAAGGAGCAAGTTTGTGAGGGTTGAGATTACTCAGGTTTGACGTGAATAGTGGAAATGATTTATTTAGGCTAGGTTTGCCATGATCGTCGTTTTGGATTGTTATTTGCTATTGCTACTTGTGCTTGATCTTTATATATGAATGCTATGGATGGATATACGAGCGCTATATGGTATGATCTTTGCATATAAATGTCCATAGGTCTTGGTTGAAGTTTGAGTTCACTTAGGCTAGGTTTGCCGTGATCATCATTTTGGATTGTTTGCTATTGCTACTTATGCTTGATCTTTATATATGATGCTATGGACGGATATATGAGTGTTATCTAGTATGGCATATAAATATCCATTGATCATGGTCGAAGTTTGAGTTCATTGAGCCGTCGAATCTGGAATGACGTTGGTTCTTAGACATGCATGGAAATGCATCGGGTCGGGTCACTCTCTTAATTCGGCGATATTCAGGCGTATTGTTCAATCCAGGTTGGACCTCAGCCAGTACTCGAGCTTCAGAGGTCAACCCACAATTCTAGTTTCATGCTCAACATACTTTATTGTCATATATACAATTGGGCATGAGTTACACATCACTTGGCATGCCTTTAGGGCATTTATACTTGGACTAATGAGAATGACAAAATCGATTGCTTAAATGCTTGATTCGTGTAGTCATATGAGGAATATTGTCACCAATGAGTTTCGAGACAATGCCCGTGAGTCAACGGAATGCTTCATTAGTAAGAATAATATGATGCCCCCACATCAATTGGATGCCAGTCGTGGGATGTGTTATATTAAAACAATGTCTGATGGATTTCACATGCCATGCTTGAGGGAGTGAGACGATGTCCCGAAGGTTTTCAAAAGAGCTATAGGGTTTCGGCTATAAGTGGTTAATAACTTACTCAAGATAGTCTAGTAGTATGGGATGCCATGTGATTGTCGAGGCGTTAAACGTGTGCAAAGTGTTTGAGTGCTATATGCATGCTTTGAAAGTGGTTTTATGGTTCACACATATATGACATAGTCTTTTATGAGGTGCATGGGACATGTGCATGATGTAAATGTCATTTTAGTGACTTAGAATGTAGATGTCCTGAAGGTTGTTGTTCGAGTCTCAAAGGCTTTGATAATATTGGGGATGCTCATATCCATCACGTGTGAATATTCTGGCTATTATTTGCATTAATTATGATATACGTGGATAATATGTCTTTGTTTAGGATTCGAGGGACTTAGGTTGAGGATAAGTTCCATCACATATATAGTTAAGGCAAAGCTTAAACTCTGCTATTAATCTGCCATCAACATGCTTGGGTTGAGTAATCAAAAGGGTCCAATGCGAGGCATCCGCTTATACGAGATTTGGGATCTTTACTTATTAAGTTTTCAACTCACTGTTGTTGTTTAACATTTTTTCAAGTCAATAGGTACGGATCCCTTATCTCACTGCTTCATGCGTTTTGGGGTCCCCATTAGCATGGAAACTGCCGTGATAGACGTGTTAAGGGAGGAAGCTATGTTCCAATGAGTCACCGGTAGATGAGGGATACCACGACCTTATCCCCTACTACTCCCAAGCGTGGTATGTGGTTCGATGGAGAACTCTTCGAACCCCTTTATGGGTTCCATGGTCCACCTGGACCGATGAGGATGCAGGCCGCCAAATAGCCCTGTGGATGATGCCTAGGGAGCAATATCTAGTAGGGAAGCCGCTTTTTAGTTAGATCTCAGTAGAGAAGATAAGCTCCCCTTGCAAATTTTAGTTCCCCCCCCCCCCCCCCCCCCCGACAGCTTTTTGAATGTGTGGAGATGACTAGATCAGAACGACCCTAGAAGTGAGGGCTTGTAAATTGTAATCATTCTGATTAGATAGATAAAGCTGAAAAGTTTTGCAGTACATGTAAGTATTTTCTCCCTAACTATCCATTGTTTGTTTGTGGATTGATTAGGTGATTGGAGATTGCACGCTTCTGTATGTGCTTATAGTCAAAGATAAAATCAATTGGGACGGCGATGCCTCCTAAAACGTTGCAAATTAATTCCAAGGAGGAGGATGTCGTGTTCTCGAGCCGAGGGTAGGGACTCGGGGCATGACAAAATACATGGAAGTCTTCCCACTACAATGGGCTTTGGTCTTCCCAACATAGAATTTTTCAGCATACACCATAATCAGTTTGTTGGATCAATCCCTCTATGGATAGCGAATAATGCCACAACTCCGCAGATACTTCAACTTGGATCCAACGAACTCTCAAGAAACGTACCTTCTTTCGAAAGTTTGCGTAACCTTCAAAAGTTGACCATAAGCTCTAACAACCTTGGAAATGGGGGATCTGGTGAATTAAGCTTCCTTTGTTCATTAACTAATATCACTGGCTTACCCGTGTTGAATATTCTGAGTAACAAACTCGGTGGGCTGTTCCCGGGATGCATTAGTAATTTCTCCATAACTATCACAAAATTGGCATTAGGCTTAAATCCTATTATTGGTGAGATTCCTAAAGCAATTGGCAATCTTGTGAACTTGGAAGTCTTGGGGATAGCTTACACCAGTATTTCAGGTGCTATCCTGTTTGAGATGGGAAATCTTCAACATCTAACAGATCTTGAACTCTCCACAAACAATCTACCGGGGATGATTCCATCCTCTTTGCAGAAGATGAAGAAATTGATTCTTTTATATCTTGATGGAAATAACTTTCACAAATACATTCCTTCACATCTACATAAGTTTCAAAATCGGATGGATCTTGATCTTTCTAACAACAATCTCAATGGTTCCATATTCCCAGTAGTTAAAACTATACTCTATTTTGAACTTGTATCACAACCATTTGAATAGGACCCTTCCGGCAGAAGTAAGAAAAATGGACCATTTCGTTACTTTGGACATTTCAAGCAACATGTTCAGTGGTGAAATTCCGAGCACTGTAAGCGAACCTTTAGTAGACTCAAAGTCAATGACAATTTCTTCGTCCTCTTCGGGAGGTTGGGAGACGTAGCAGGAGGACTTCATCACTTATGCAAACGCGAGACAAATGCTTCTCTAACGTATCGTGAGGTTGGAAGATCGAGTTCTTATAAAGGCTATGAATAGTTTAGACCGTGAAGAATAAAGGTATGTTTCAATGTTCCCTTGAAACGAAAGCTGGCGTATAAGAAATGAAAATTAGGGATGATGATGTCATCTATACAGCTGTACTGTATAAAAGAAAGGCATAGATGCGAGCCTGTACATGTCTCTTAAAGCTATGTGAGCAAGTACATTTATCCTTTTCCTCTTTTACGCTACCTAATTAGTTCGATCTATAAATACAAGTAGACATCATGCTTGCACGTCCTGCACAATACCAATGTCTACTGAGAAAGACCTTTTTTCTTTCCCTGAAACAACTCTAAATGATTCTACTCTTACCGTTATAGAAATCATGAGCTAAAATATACTTAAAATGAAATTATCGTAATATATATATATATATATATATATATATATATATATCTAAAAGGTAATAAAATGATACCATAGTATATGTTAATTTAGAAAAAAATGATTGAAATGAAAAGATGCAATAGTACAATTACAAAGAGAACTTATGGAGAGGAATTGTGGGTGGCCGACCACAACGAGCTACCTTCATTGCAGTGGTTAGCTCGGTGGTGGTGATCACATGCCCGCGACAACCATTGTGGTGGTAATTGCATCTTTTCGGATGATCCCTTTGGGCTAAACTATTAGTAAAATCTTACATCATTTGTATATAAGATACATTATTATAATGCCTTTAAGTGATATGAGATTATACTAATACTCTCTTGCATTTAAGCCCCTCGTGCACACGTGTTTAACTCGGTTTGACTATTGCGAAACACACATGATTCCTATTTGGTGTGAGCCAATTAAAGTGCTAAAGTCTAAACTATTCACCTATGCTATGGTACTATGTCATAGTATTTAGCACAAAAGCTTACGCTAGCAGCGGAAAAACTGCATGTAAATACAACACATTATAACCACGCATTTTATCAATGTGAAATTACATCAACAACCATGACATAAATATGGAAAACCATATCCATAGCTAGATCTCAATATTGATCTCGACCTACGTTAGTAACCATTGTCACACTGGCTACTAGTTATCAATGATCATCATTTGTGGTGGTAATTTGTCAACGAGACAACCACCATCACGATGGACACCTATCAAGGATGACCATCATGACAATGGTCCTCATCCAAGGCAACCGATTGGACTTGTGGGGAAATTTAAATATAAATTTTATAAAATACACATACCTTTAGTTACTTTTACCATGGAAGCTACAAAAAGAAGAGGACTATAACACCCAAATTTTTTTAAAAAAATATTAATGTGGTTGACTAGTCACTGTTAAATGGTGAAGTGGTGCCGACATGGACTCTTCCATCGCTTTTTCGAAAAATATAAAATAGCACAAATGTACAAGAAAGCAACCCCTAGTCACTTGACAGCTACAAGCACTCAACAGAATTTCAATGATTTTCATCCACCTGGAAATTGGATTAGATGGGTCGCCATAGGTTTTCTCAAAATATAATTTGTAATTGAGGAAGAAATCATTATTGTATTTATTATTGTTTACTTTTGAAGAAAATTACTTTATTACAAAATTAATATCTAATCCATAAGAAACAAGGATCAAGTGTCACTTGATCATGTGTTACTTATAGCAATAGTCCTAATTCTAGTTACTAGAGAATCCTTCTACAGTAACTTGATATAAGCAAAAAGTACGAGGAGCCATTCGAAAGCACAATGATTTCGTTATTAGTCTCAAAGCCAATATTTATTGTGTTTTTTAATGTTTCAACTTGAATTGATCTTTCTTATGACATTAACTTTTTTTTTGGTAGTGATTATATTATTTTACTTGCGATTATCTATATTTTGGTATGTGGTTTATCCTAAAATTATCTTTTTTTCTTATGTTATCGTTTCTTTTCTCAAATGAAGGAATCTCATGGGATTTGAGGAAATCCCCCAAAATTAGATTTTCCAGTTTTAATTTTTTTTAAGGAAACCAATTAAATAAGACCAATTAAATAAGTTAACAGGTTTCCTTCAAATAATTGATGTGGAGACCCCACCGAATTTGAGGTGGAGAACCCATCGTTTGAATTTTGGAATATAACAGCACCGTCACCTACCCTTTTCCCCTTTAACAAAATGTTGGTGAGTCACTAATAAGTTTAAAAAAAAAAAAAAAAAAAAAAAAAAAAAACACCGATCATTTTCCTGATCAACAATATTTTTGCACTTATCAACACTTATTAAAATTTACCAAATCATCGTGATCAAATCTTATTGGCCCATCAAGCACTCTCATCTTATCGCTTTACTACAACTTCTTCGCATAACAGTGATGGGGAAAGTCATCAATCAGGATCAAATCTCCAAATAATGCAAAATTCATTCAGAACAAGACAACAAACTAGAAGGAAAGGAGTGGACTGAGTTAAATTTTTATGTAGGAAGCTCTGATTTAGCAATTCCAAAAATCAACCAGTCCACAATTCTAGAATACACTTTATTTTCTTCCCCTCTTCTACATGTGTTAAATTATCATAAATCTGCAAAAAGATTGTATGTCTTGGAATCTACAGCAATAAGCCTCAAGGCCGCGATTGCTGCTGCAACTGACATACACCCGAAGAAACAGACATTAAGCCAATGCCATGACTTCTGTAAGGAAGACATCTTGTTCTGCTTCGCCATCAAATACATGTGGTTGGCGAGGATGAACGTGAGAGGGAATGTACTTATCGCCCCAGTGAGGCTCTCGAAGTCGCCGAGGAAAGGGAGGAGGGCGGCAACCAGCGTGTTTATGGCGAGATATCCGCCTCTCACAAGAATCCTAAACGACAGGTTCTTGAATTTCAAAGCGCTCCCGGTAATGCCGAAGCGGGTGTCCATGTACTCATACATTGGACTCGCAAATATCTGCAGAAGACAAAGGACGATAAAAAGGGTCATAGCTAGACTAAAGATGAAGAAAATTGTAGCGTCTCAATGTAACTTTGCTAAAACACAAGGATAGGTGCAATGTAAATATGGAGATAATGAAAAAAAAAAATGAACAGGGCAAGAGGAAATACATGCAAAGAAATGACCGTTTGCAGGAAGGCGGAAATGTTGGCTAATGCCTTCACCCAAACTGGACCGCTGACGCTATTGAGCAAATAGGATGAGGTTGAGGACCCATAGGCCCAATATCCGACAAACGTGACTGCATACATCGGTAAACATCCGACGGTGAACTGAAAGTAGAGAGCTTTCAGCATGTTCTTCACAGCAGGTTCTCTCACCGTTGCCTGTCAGATACACAAAACAATGAACACTGAGGCAAGTGTGTACATTGTAGATTTGATGGCAGAAGAAAATTTAAGCAGCATCTCTCCATCTAGCAGATGTTGGACAAAAATTTCAGCAATGTTCATGAGAATGGAGAATCGCCATTGAATGGCTAGACAAAGAAAAATATTTCAATCATAGTTGACTATAATAGAATCAGACTCTGCTCCGTCTAAAATGATCAGAAGAGACATAGGGTCATTCCCAGGTATAGTAATCAATTCTATTGACTACTTGATCTAAACTCAAGCAAGCAAAGATTTTTTCCATGCTTGTCCTGTAAACTTCTCTTTTCTCTTTAAAGGTCAAGGATTCAACTTTAAAGAGTACCTGAATCTCTGGAAGCATTCCTGTATTATAGGCAAAAACAAGATTTGCTGCAGCACCGATGGTGGTAAAGATTTTGCTTGTTTTATCGCCTGGTATGCTATAATCTCTGGCTGGAGAATTAAGGCCTATAAAACCAAGAACAACTTTTAGAATTTTCTATGTCATCAAGAGAGCTTTTTCTTCAGAGAATACCATAAACTTGCGTCATATTTCCACCACATAACACAGTCCGCAAAATATAGACGTGGCTTGATTGCAGTTGGAGGCATTCAACCAAAAGAAGATAACCTATTCATGGCAAACTATAGGGCTAGATGTGATAGCCTTTAGATAGGCATTTCCTTCAACCATTCATTGGTCAATTGCGACAAGTTCAAGGAGAGAGAATTGCAGCAATTTTCATTTGACAATATGTATAATCAACTAATGGGTAATTAGGAAACTAATGGTAAGAAACCAGGCATGTACAGCAGCTATTTCTGAGAAACTGCAACAAATATACATGGAAGATCAGATTACTTAGACACAAAAAGGACAGATGGTGCTATGCTCGGCACTGAAAATAGTGTTCCATATTCAGTTTTTCTTTCCAAATCCTTTCCTTTGATTAAAAGATGCGGCGGTTTCATATTAGCCCATTCTAGTACATACTAGGCAAACTACATAGCTAAAACTTCCAGATTCAATGCACATGCAAGCACAATTTCAGGCCAAGGACAGAAGCAAAAGAAAAGCCTGGGGGGCCTAATAGGCTAATTATGGAATGCGGTGCATCAATAGGATACTGTAACAATATAAGTAAAAAAATGTTAATTTACCATCTCGTAGAGCCAGTACAAATGCAGTAACTATGTAAACCAGACTGAGGACTGTGGAAACTCCCAGCCAGACCCTCAAAGCTGATAAATAAGGTATCCCGATGGCAAACAAGGCACAGACAAAACCCGTTATGGCAATGAAGTAAGGAAGCTTCATCACATGGTCATCCCGGAAGAGAACATAAACTGCCTGCATAATGAAGATGAGGACATAAATACAAGTATTACATCAAGTGATCAGAATACCAAGAGCAAAAAGTCTAGATGGAAGGAAAAAAGCCACATATTTGAATTAAAGAAAAGTAATAGATTTATCACGTGGAGAGAAGAACAATTCAAAATAGCAGGAACCATGGGACTTTTGTCCTGTTTCGTGCAAAATTGAATGATTCTTTGATTTACTTGTGACGGAGTTCAACAGTAAGAAAAACTTTTAGCAAGTAGATTTTCCTTCCACTTGATTTTACCTTCAGAGCCTCACCAGCCAAAATGATAAATCCCGTGTTAATCATGAAGAGATTAACATACTGTAATCCCCATGTAAGAGAATAAGCTTTCCTACCTGCAGCAGGCCAGAAAAGAACAAGGTTCATTTCCATATCAGGAGTAATGAGAGATAATAAAGATTCATCCCATTTGCTCTCATACCATATATATGTCCAGCAAGGTCTCTATATCTAATGTGCCTCTTTCCACCAAATTCATGAAGCTTGGCAATGAGAACATTCGCGTTCAGCGAAATAGCTGCTGCGGCAATTAATCCAAGTACTCCAGGGACCCAGCCAAGAGGAACCATGATGGTTCCTGAATATCCAAGAACAAAAACACTGTTGACACCAGTTGTTAGGACGAATGCTGCCTGGAACCATGAATCTGCAACATGCCAGGGAAAGCTAATCGGAAACGTGAAACATTAATCAAAATAAGCTAGAATTATCAACATGACCAAACACAGAAGAAAAGATAAATGTTGAGCTTTCATATAGTAATCAATATACTAGGCATAAGGCCAAGCATGCCCTCGCTTCTTCCAATACTGTTGATTGGTTAAAATTCAGGAAGTGGCCAATTCATGATTCCTTCCTCCTCAGCTCTTCCCTGAATATCACGCAGGTGCAGCCATGTACAAAAAAACACGAAAGAATAGCATTTCTCCTGCAGAACAACAGAACGCCCAGAGACAACTTACATCTACTCCACCGATTGAAACGTCACCCTTTTTACCTCCAATCCTCCTCTTCTAACCCATGAAACGTCACCCTTTTTATCTCCAATCCTCCTCTTCTAACCCATGAAAGCAGCACGACATTCAACAAGAAATTAAGTTCAATGTTTTCCCTGCTTCAGCTACATTGATTGAAATTAAAAAATATCACCTCCCAGCACATCATAAAATCCCCTTTTTCCATCATACTGACCCTCTCCAACCATTCAACATATCAATAGCCATAGCAAGCACCTCATCAATCTATACTCCTCTCTTGCTGACTTATCAAGGAAAATGCACTTTCCAAGAACAAACAAGGGTACACCAGAAAATCCCATCATCACAAATGCTAAAAAGCCTAATCGGACACGGCCAGCTCTGAAGTTTTACATTGCCGAGCATACACAAAGCGCTAGTCGAAGCCAAAAAAATTAGTCCTTTTTGCACGAAAAATGGAGGCAAAAGGAAGAAAGAATATAAGGTGAAATTTTTTTCTTGGAACGTGTCCTTTTTTCCATCAAGCGCCGACCAGAAAGTACAACGTGCGGATCCCTCGAAAAGACCTGTGTTTACCTCGCAAAGGAGAAACATACACAAACACAGCTAAAAAATCAAAGGAACCCAATTGCAAACATCGCCAAAGGTCCTCTTCAAAGAGCAAGCCAAAGGAAAAACGCCAGAAAAATCCCCACTTTTTCCCCCCTACAGAAATTACATGCTAGCCAACCCAATCCAAACCTGTAGATAAAGGCAGAGGAAAAGAAAAAAAAAAACAAAACAAAACGGGAACGATAACGAGAACGATCACGTTCCTACCGTACCTCTGCTAATGAGATGCGCAGTTTCCGGGACCTCGACGCCCTCGAAATGCTCATCGCCATCGACCTTCCTCGAACCCACCTCGCCGCCTGCCTCCATCGTCATTTGCTCTTCCCCTCCTTCCTCGCCAACTTCACCACCGCTTTCCAGGAGCAGTTCCTCCGCCTCCTCCAAAATGCCGGTTCTCGTCGACAGAGCCAGCGTATCCAGCCTCGGCTCCCCCCACTCCCGTATTTAAAGCGAGAATTAATCGCAGCCAGCGAAAAAAAACCCAGCCCAAAATAAAAAAGTTACCCAATGAGAATCCGAGAAATTTAAAATAGCTTCCTCAGATTCAAAAAGCGACCCCCTCTCCAGTCTTTCGCTCTCCGTCGCACCCTGCATCATGCATGGTAGCCCATCACAGAGAGACAGAGACAGAGACAGAGACAGAGAATCGTGCCCACTACTACCGTAAAACTAAAGCGGTGTTGGGGGATTGGGTTACAGGGAGCTCCTGAATTTTCCGTGTCGGTAACAAGGATCGCTACGTGGGGACCACTGACCGTTTCGGTGGTGCTCGCAGGTTCATGGTGGGGGTTGGCTTTTCGGGTTTTCCGAGGCCGATCAGGTCGCGGGATCCGTTGGCTTACGGTTGGGCCGATTCGGGGCGCAGGTCCGGTCGATCCTCGCGATCTTGCGGACGATCGGGCGCCACGTCGTGCGGAGTTCGGATGCTCTGCGCCCGCACCTTGCAGGAGAATGTCTCAGGTCGGCCAACGGGAATCGAGCATGGTGGCTAAAGCCGAGAACGATGTAAGTGAAGTGCGATTTCTCACGTGTAGCCCCCCCACACGTTTATCCTTCTTACTAATACTTACTGCTCCTTAGTTTTACTTTTTTTGTTTGATATGCAGTAATGCTGTTTCTGACGCAGACAGTACGCTAAGAGAAAGTCGACACGTGCGGAAGAGACAAAAGAGAGCAAGCAGATATTTCATTTGATTTTGGATTTCTCGACATTCCAACTTATCAAAAAGGATTTACAGATGAGTACGGAGGAATATTAGTATTTTGGTGAACCAAGGTGGTTGGTTGATTGATGACTTATGGAGGAAAGATTCCTCATTTGATTTTTGGGGGAGAGATGAAATACGAGATGAAATGATTCCCTCTTTTTTCCTCTTATTTTTTTTTATACGTTATTCATCTTTTGTATCAGTAATTACTAAGTCATGTGTCGAGTTGTAATTAAATGTCATATAGAACATATAAGGAACTCTTTATGGTCCATGGAATTGCACAACCTTTGGCTATGTAATTAGGAATAAAATCTATATCAAAACTCGAAAGATGGTAGGGACATCATGATTGTACTCAACTATCTTTTACTATTTTGTTTGTTATGCAATACTGCTCTCCTGAGATAAAAGTCACACAAATAGAAAATCGATACGTGCGGAAGAGATAGAGAGCGGGGAAGTAGATATTTCATTTGAAATTAGATTTCTCTATTTCAACTTATCGAAAAGATTCGCGGACATGTACGAAGGAATAGTAGTATTTTGGTGAGCCGACTTGGTTAGTTGATTGATGATTCCTTGTTTGATTTTTGGGGGAGAGATGGAAATACGAGAAGAAATGATTCCCTCTTTTTTCCTCTTATTTTATTTTATATATTGTTTTTCTTATGTATAGACGAGTATTAAATCATGCGTCAAGTAATAATTGAATGTCAAAAAGGACGTACTATATCAGTAACTTTCCATAATTCATGGGATTGCACAATCTTTGGCTATGCAATTAGGAAGTGCATTTGTTTCTCTTTGGTATACTTTGTAAAAGGAAAAAAAACCTACATCAAAATTCGAAAAGATGGTAGGGACATCATGATCGTGCCTGAGTATCTTTTACTCCCTAGGGCTTGCGTTTGGAACCTGTTTATCCGCGAAAAAGAAAAAATCACATTTGCACAGCGGCCATCTGATTAATCAAGCTCGTTTTTAAGAAGGAAAGACCCGGGGGGAAAGAACTAATGGAGATCCCAGATTCGTCAACGAGAGACAGGTGGTGGGCTGTGGAAGTTGCCATCCATGGATAGAGAAGAAAAAGTTGCAGGTGAACTCTGAAGCTAGAGAAGGAGCATGCTTGACGCAAAGGGACAAGACGAAGTGATCCCATAATTGAACTGCTCTTGCGTCGAACGTTGGTGCAGTTGAGAAGGACATGAACCCACCATTGAGAGAGAGAGAGAGAGAGAGAGAGAGAGAGAGAGAGAGAGAATTCTACTCAGAAAGAGGGCTGGGGCTGTTTCATTGACCTACATCACCATTGCCGTGCCGCCCATGAGAAAGGTGTTTTTTACGTGGCAATCATCATATCATGAGGCGATGATACCTCGAAAAAAAGTCGGCCATCACCTAATGAAGGTTACCAAGTTGGATTAAAACGCAAAAAGTTACTCAGATGTATATCGCACGAATAATGTGATTGATCAATAACACGACATCAATGTAGCAAGCAAGGTGTCCTTTTTCAGTTCGAGGCACATATAATAATCATTCTATTTCTCTATTTTTTCCATTTTTTTTGTTTCCGGAAATAGTTTATTATAGAAATCCGTTTGGTAACATGATTTCATCTTTTTTTTTATATCTAAAACATATTTTTAGCTTAGAAATAGATTTGGAAAAGAAATGAGAAATAAAAATTTTCTACTTTTCTATTTTTTGGAATAGAAATAGAAATAAAAACTCTTCTCATCACTCGCCGCCTGTCTACGATTTCAACGTTGATGTTTTCAATTCAATTGATTAAAGTGGAGCATAATGAATGAAAAAGAGTATGTAAGAGAGATATTTAAGAAGGCCTATTATATGAAAATCTGTTCCGAGAGTGAAAAATTTGTGTCATTATCAAACGTATATCTTTACTTAGAAACCTATCTTTAGAATAGATTAGAAATTGTTCATAAGAATAAAATATTATTATTCGCATCCTCAGCGATCTCAATCCAAATATAAATTGCTAGAAGAAAAATTTATTCAAATAAAACTTTCATAACGCATACGAATCACTCACAAGAAGACAAAAAATCTAACACTTCCCGGAGTGTCGATTCGAGTGGTCCTTTTCTTCCACACCATGGAGGGAATCATTGACGTGGTTGATCGATATTCAAAAGCAATCATTCACTTGGATTTCTTTAGTCTCAAATGAGTACACTTTGGAGATAATTGATGTCAATGTCATATCATGCATTACAATCTCAAATTATTGCGCTTCCTATGTTTGGACCGTTGTTTTAAAATAATGAAGCAATGCAAGTGGCACAAATCCACCAACGGTCACGGACGGACAACGCCCTCCACTTCCAAAAAGGAAGAGCACCATTGTTGATGTTCGCGGTGACGCTATATACACTTTCTGTAAAGACGAAAAAAGAGAGTATTACATTATTGTTGCCGTACCATTCTGAATAGCTCGATGAGTCGAAAGAAGATGCTCGAGTATTTTGCTGGATATATCTTTCTTCGAATGCCGGGGGAGAAGCTTTTCTATGGCAAAGTGCCGTCTTTTCGTGGTCGCATGGGTCCGCAGCTTTATAATTATATTATACAGCAGGGAATAATTGTTCCACTTCTAAATCTGCTTTAATATGGTACAGAGCAGCAAGAATATGAGCATTAATCTTTTGTTGCCCTTTAAACTTAAATTAAAGAACAGTGTGGAGTTTCAAGAGCCATCTCGAAAGGAGGAAAGATGGTCACAGAAAAGCACCATCCATGGGTTAAGGCATTGGCATATTCTGATGCAGGTGCTTGATCGAGTAAGAAGCGACATACGCGTACATCAGGTTCCCCTTTCTGGTGAAATAAGTCGGATCAGTTTGCCTTAGCAGTGAAATAAGTCTGATCGATTCTCGTCTGTCAGCGCAGACGTTCCAAATCTACAGAGAACGGTGAAGAATTACTGTTTTCTTCGGATATCATGACATTTAGGCATCTAACTTGTATGCCTCTTGTGATTCCTTTTCCGTGAAGCCCCCAAACCTGGAGGAGACAATGAAGCCTTAACCGATTACAGAGCGAAACCGACACACAGGACCATCCACAGAGAAGAGATTTTTGCTTTCTTGAGGGATCAAATTCTCAACTCCGAGCTACATGTCCCAAGCCTCTTCCTGCTCGCGACCACTAATAGGCCGACTGGCTAGGGTCTTGGAGAATGATCTTTAACAAAATGCTCGGACAGGAACAGGGCAACAACCGCACGATAGCGACTTAGATATTCAAAACCAATTATTGAGATTATCCGGTTGTCTTTACTCTCGGACAGAGAGCAACGAAACAGGACAAGTTGGTAGTTGTGAATGTGCTCTTCTTGCACCTACGAGAGTGGCGGATGGCAACCGGTCCAAGAATATCTGCAAATAGAAACGTCCCTTCAAGGACCTGCAAGGAGGAGGAATTTACGTCTTGGTTGGTATAGGGCCATAGGAGCGGCACAGATACCGTGACCTCCCTTCTTTTTCTTGTTCTTTCGCCACAGATGGTACTCTTTTCATCTCTTGTTCTTTCTTTTCTTTTCTTTTTTCATAACGTTTCTTGGTTCAGCAAGAAGGGCTTCTAGGGGCCCTCAAGCCACCAATACCCCCTCATAGCGCGTCGTACTCAAGCGTATCTCGTTTTAACTCCTATACGAAGTATCCAAATACCGTAGACATTTATTTATTAACGACTATCAATCCTGTAAAGAACAGTTTCTCGATCTGCCCTCCTCAACAAGACTCGAGGTATTTATTTCTCTAGTGGGTCTTGTGAGCCCACTCTCCCCACGGGCAAATTTCACTCAACATTCTTCTCCCTAAGGCCCGCAAATGGACACAGGCCCATACACCCACCACAGCTCATCACTGATGACTCATCAGCCGTTAGGATATTTCAAATAGCTTGACATAGCAAACTTCACTAATTTTATATATATCATATGATTAGTCATAAGTAATTGGTGCAACAAAAAATCCGTGGATCGAAATTTACATTTTATTTTTTATTTTTGCCCTCGGGCTGACTGAAAATCATGAGAAGTGGAAACAGAGAATAAGAAGTTGACCGAATCAAATTTGCATTCAGATGAAAACTTACTCATCTCACCAAAAAAAGCGGAAAAGGAACTCGATTAGCCTCGTATTATTCGCCAAAAGGTTAGAACAAGGCAATGGCTGCAAGCAACATTCACCACAGCGTCACAGCTGAGGCGATCCTAACTGAATTCACGATGTTTATTCCAATCTCAACCCACAAACTGTCCTGACGATCATTGATAAATAAGAAAGGGTAAAACTACGGCTTCAGTGAATAACATCGTTCTTTCAAATCCTAAAATGACTACACTTGCGTAGAAGGTTTATATATCCACTAAAATTGCCATGTTCACCAGAAGCCGCCACACTAGCTAGTGCTAACGACCTACATTGCGGAGCCTGTTTCGCTTTGTCCATATAGAGAACAACAAATTCTCATGGAGTAGCCATATTTTCCTTTCCTACAACATGTTGAAGTTTCCTCAGGGGCTGCAGAAGTAGACATTGGACGTGGATATGCACCGGAGAAGTGCTACGTACAAAGCCAGGCTTACTAAAAAGGGAATTAGAGAGAACGAGCGAAATGCTTAGGGGGAGATGGGAAAGAGGTTGAAGGCGAAAAGGTGATGCATCTAAACATTTGTAAGCAGACGGAAAACAAGAACTTGAAACCTCCGCAGCTACAGAAAATGCATTGATTTCTCTTGGCACAGTCCCAAGGAAAGGATAACTCAGTTCACACGATCGCAAACCCACCACAAGCAGCTACACACCGCGGTTTCTATTCATACGTGGACTCCTAGACATATTTGCGTAATTCCTTTCACAGAAGGAGCTACGAGTTCACTAGATCCATAAAGCACAAAATGAACAATACCCAAGACTAGCATGTACAAAATTAAGCAATCAGCTCATAACTCAATGCTTACCACCTTCGACGTCCTTCCCCACGACCACATTGATCTTTTCATACTTGAAGTCCACAGGACGCACGGGACATTCCGCTGGAAATACAGTGTGCCTATTAGCAACAATTGCCCACAGAAAGAGCCCCAAGAATGCCAACAATGCTCCACACCCCGTGGCGAAAATTACCCTGCCAAGAATCGCCAAGGGACACTTGCCTCTCTTGCGCAGCTTGCCGTGCTCGCTAGAATAGCCGTGTGGTCTAGCAGGCAAAGAATGCATCGACATCGGAATTTTCCTAGGCTTAAACCTCCATGAGTATACACTAACAGTCTGCGATGAATTCCCATTTGCCGAGCTTATACCGACATAAACATCCTCGCCCTTCCACATTCGCAACAAGTCAATCGAGTATGCGATGATTGGATCATATGGTCTTGGATCCCTAAACTTACTCAGCCTAACCTCGAGTCTCTTCGAGCTCCCGTCGTAATCCACCCACGACTTGAATTTCTCCCCACTGCTCAGCGCTAAGCCTACAGACGACGCATTGCAGACGCTAACGGACCTGAAATTGCCCAAATCTACACCTACATGGTTCGCATTCACATCGCCTACTTCCTCATTCATCCAAGCGTCGTACTCAACCCCGACGAACCTGCGATCCCCGGAGAGACCGAACGCTTCCGCTCCGACCTTAAAATCCCTAGGGAACAGCACGAGAGCGAGGCCGTCGGCGTTGCCGGGCGAGATCGAGAAGGCAAACTCGGACGAGAACGACGTCGGAGCGGCCGACCTCGGGTCGGCGAACCGGAAGGGCTTCGGCCACTGGAGGAAGCCGGAGCTGGAGGGCGACGGGCGCGTGACCCGCACGTGGGACCCCCCGGCGCCGGCCACCAGAGCGGCGTCGCCGAGGAGGGAGATGCCGTCGTCGAAACCGGGGAGGCCGACTAGGGTTTCGGGCATGAGGACGAGAGGGACGGAGGCCCCGGCTAGAGCGAGCAGGGGGACGGCAATGTGGATGATCAGGAGGCGAGAGAAGGCGAGAGCGGAAGGTCTAGACGGCATGGTCGCTTGAAGTCGCTTGAAGCGATCGGCTGTGGGGTTTCAGTAGCAGAGAGCAGAGAGCAGAGGAAATGCAGGAGAAAGAAGGAAGCACGAAAGGAACAAGACGAGCGTGGACGATTCGCGCGCGTGGGGTTGGGAGTACGGATTGAGGAATTTGTTCTGGGCCGTGGGAGGCCCGAAAGGCAAAGCTATGCCTGGTCCATACGTACATCGGCCTTCGGACTTGGCCTGGCCTCACCATCGACTTTCGCAATGAGGCCGCTCTCCTTGACCCGGTTGATGGGTGGGCCGCACCTCGCAACGGTCCAACATCCTTGGGTATCATCATATGCCCCGATTCAATTTGGGAATCAGCCCAACAGGAACGAATAGATCAGTTCAAGCCCATTCTCAAGTGAACTAGGTGGGTTCATGAGAAAGCATTGAGTATTCAAATTGTGCCAACTCAACAACTTACTAGTCTACTCATTGTGCGACATGTGTCTCTCGTATGTCCATCATAAGAGATCTCTCCTTTTGTCTCTCTCTTCTCTTCCTGGTCTCTCTCTCCCTGTCATGTAGACCTAGCTCTACTCTCTTTCTTGGCCGCCTCCACCTCGTCCATCGCCTCTGCCATTGCCTTGTATGCCAATCCCCCTCTGACAATGGCTCCACCATTAAGGTCGTTTGCCACCCCCTGGTCCAAGAACAAGCCCAAGTGCCCTGTCGTCATCACCTGCCACCCCAAGCCCTCCCTCAACCCTTGCATTCTTGAGATCCCTTACAGCTATGATGTCATTGCTTCCCTAAATAGGTCATTCACTACTCCCCTCCCTCTCTTGGGTCCAATAATGATCCCAAACCCCCCGTCATTTGTGACCCCGTGCCCTCTCTCAACCCCTACATCCTCAAGGTCCTTTGCTACTTCAAAATCATTGCCTTCCAAGCCAGCTTATGGATCTGGCAAGGTTGAGCCCTCGCCAAATCCGATGAACGCAACACTCGCCTATGGCCAATCACGCCATGGCCAAAGGGAAAGAAAGATTAAAAAAAAAAAAAAAAGAAGAAGAAGAAGAAGAAGAAGAAGAAGGAAGAAATGGTGAAGAAGTAGAGAAACAAAGGTGTGAGAGGAGAGAGACAAAAGGAGAAAAGGATTTGACAGTGGACTTGTGAGGAACAAGCATAGTGTGGTGAGTTGATTAGTAATTTATTGAGTTGGCACAACTTGAGTACCTAATATTTTATCATGGGTTCATGAGTAGAAACCTTGGGGTCAGTTATTTTTCTAAACTGCTAGTGTAAAATCGATTTTTGACTGAGTTCTAATCTAATTTAAAAGATGGATATAGAAGTTGTTGCAAAAGAAAGTTGATTCAAGGTAATTTTGGAAGTCTTGAAGTGCCATCACCAATTTGCCAAGAGAAGTTAACATATCAATTTTATCAAAATTAGAATTGATACATACATACATACATACATACATACATACATATATATATATATATATATATATATAAAGTTAAAGAAAATACTTGTGACCTAATTTTTAGGCCTAATTTAATACATGCCTAAAAGTGACTAATTTTAAAGGCGTATAAAAGAATTAGGAACTACCCAAAATCGAATCGAATTGGCCCAAAACTGGCAATTCTTATGGGAATAAGTCCAATTCACGATTTCAATTTACTATTACTGATAAGTATTGGTCTAGTTTCAAGAGTGGAACTGCTCACTTGGATTGGATCGGACCGGCACGCGCGCGTGTGCATAAATCTATATTAATTTTTATGTTGAAATTTTCAAAAATTCTAAACTCTCTCTTTTGTCCTTCTCATGTCATGTCGTTTTAGGTCACTTCTTTTCACGTCTCCCACAAACTCTCACACTCCCCAAAAAATGCTTTCTCCGAAAGAGAGAGATGAAAATCTTCTTCCCACCACTGGCTCTCCCTCTTTCCCCTCACCCTCCACCACATGGCTTCACTGACACTCCACCCTCTCCTTGCTGTACTCATCCTTACGCCTTGTCTCACCTTCTCCCATCTATACTTATGCCGCCCTATGACTCGTGCCCACCCTTCCTCACCTCTCGCTTTCCCTCTCTCTCCTCATCGTCCACCACCACGCCTCCACTCTCGCTCCACCTCATGCTCCACCTCATCGTCCCTATACACATCCTCACTCCTCATATCGCCCTCTCCCACTCTGCTCCACCTCACCCAATGACCCATACTTACCATTCCCCTCCTCCTCTGCCCCTCCCTACCCCTTCTTTGCCTTCCTGAGCCAACTTCATTGGTTTAGTTTCTAAGTGAGTCCATGTACTAATGGGCAGCTCCAAGTTCCCATTTAGAGAAATTGGGCCTTAGTAAACAATTTTCGATTTTAGGATGGGAACTACCCACCCTAAAATCGATCACCCCTATTTAATTCTAAGGGGTCCTATGATTTAAAAAAAAATCTAAAATTGATTATGAGAAAAATCCTAGATTTTTTTATTGGAAATTGATTCGCCTGAAATTGATAATATCACTTGTAATTAAGAAATCAAAATCTTCCACATGAAATTGGTTAGATTTGAGCGGGTTGAACCATAGAGAGAATAGTTCAATCATGTCGAAAATTAAAGTCCATAAATCATAAGCTTAGTGTAGTCGATCTCTCGTATTGACACGGCTTCAAATCTTCGCTCCATTTGTAACTAAATTAATTGTAAGACAAGTATCTATTTCATGGAAGACCAATTGTTCAAATTAAAGTTAGAATGCGACTTTCAATTCTCTATTTAACTTATGCATTTCAAATAAAAAGGGGCTTTGCATATTCACATTCAATGTCGCCAAAATAGTGTGATCCGATTATAAAGGATCGAGTCGAGGGATGGAATTGGGCGGTGGAGACTTTGTAATAGTGAGTGCAATATCTACAATTTTTTTTTTTCACGAGGGCTCTATTAGATTCGACGGTCCAAATCCTAGTGTTGGAGATTTTGTAATGGCGATTGCAATTTCTACAAATTTTTTTATTGTTTTTTTTTCACATGGGCTCTATCGGATTTGATGGTCTAAACCTCACACGATGCGATATACACCTAGTGTGCGCACCGGAGAGTTTCCCCTTTAGGCGGGATGACTTCGACCACTTTCGGTTTTCTCATCAGAAACTAATTCACTCGAAACTAATTGCTCCACTTGCGATTAATAAATCTAAAATCTTTCACATGATTTTGGTTAGATCCGTGCGGATTGGACCACAAAAAGAACGGTTCAATCATGTTGGAAATCGAAGTCCATAAATTACAAGCTTAGTTTAGTTGATCTTTCCTATTTATGCAGCTTCAAATCTTCTCTCCCTTTGGAATTAGATCAATTGTAAGACGAGGCAGCTCCCACGCCTCGAAAAATATGGTGGCTGGGGTACTCCTCGTAAGACGGACCTGAGCAGGTCCTTAAACTGCTCCACTGGAAATGACGGGCAAGCCCTATGGGAGGGCTTGCAGTTGATCCAGGCAGGGCCGCCTTGCCTTTGCAGGGGCCCCCCCGGCCTTAAACTAAGGGGGGTAGAGGTAGCTCCCACGCCTCGAAAAATATAGTGGTTGGGGTACTCCCCGTAAGACACGAACCTGAGCAGGTTCTTAAATTGCTCCACTGGAAATGACGAGCAAGCCCTTTGGGAGGGCTTGTAGCTGATCCAAGCAGAGCCGCCTTGCCTTTGCAGGGGCCCCCCGGCCTTAAACTAAGGGAGGTAGAGGCAACTCTCACGCCTCAAAAAATATAGTGGCTGGGGTACTCCTCGTAAGATCGGACCTGAGCGGTTCTTAAACTGCTCCACTGGAAATGACGGGCAAGCCCTATGGGAGGGCTTGCGGTGATCCGACGGGGGGCTACCCCGCCTTTTTGCCCCCGGCCTTAAACTAAGTGGGGTAGAGGCAGCTCCCACGCCTCGAAAAATATAGTGGCTAGGGTACTCCCCGTAAGATCGGACCTGAGCAAGTCCTTAAACTGCTCATGGAGGTAAAGGCGGGAAAACCGCCCTGGGGTGGGTGACCCCGTACTTGCTTCCCCATCCTCTCGGTCGGGTGGATAGACATAGACCGGGAATTTGGGGGCTCGTAGGCAGTGAAGGTGGGTAACCAATCCTAGAAACACTGTATCTGTGGCAACATAGGCTATGACTGGGCTGGCATGGGGTAACCAATCCCTGTCCCTCGCCCGGCATAATAGACGCGCCTCGGTTAGTACCTCACTAGCTGCGTCATTGCCCCAAGGGCAAAGATAGGCCATTGAGAATTTCTGGAAGGGCTTTTACCCAATGGGAGCCCTTATCTTACGGGGAGTAGCCCAGCCACTATATTTTCGAGACGTGGGAGCTGCCTCTACCCCCTTAGTTTAAGGCCAGGGGGCCCCTACAAAGGCAAGGCGGCCCTGCCTGGATCAGCTACAAGTCCTCCCATAGGGCTTGCTCGTCATTTCCAGTGGAGCAGTTTAAGGACCTGCTCAGGTCCGAATCTTATGGGGAGTACAAATCTTTCCTATTTATGCAGCTTCAAATCTTCTCTCCCTTTGGAATTAGATCAATTGTAAGACGAGTATCTATTTCATAGAAAAACCAATCACTCAACTCAAAGTCAGAAGGTAACTACTCGGTTTGCCTAAGTGGCCATCCTTCCAACATGGAAGGGGAGGTGGGGGGTTCGAATCTCCATCTTCTCAGGGGGTTGTGGTGGAGACGATTTAGTTTCAGGAGTGGGTTTCGACTCTACACCTCCTAAGGAGGTAGGGCAAAAATCTGAAAATGAGAGTTAGAGTAGAAAATAAAGTAGGACCAAAAAAAAAAAAAAAAACTCAAAGTTAGAAGGTGACTTTCAATTCTCCAACGTTAGACTTCGACCCCTCAAATTGCATATTCATATTCAATATCTCCAGACACGTTTGATCCGGTAATAAAGGATCTAGTCGAGAAATGAAATTGGCGGCGGAGACTTTGTAACGGTGATTGCAACATTTACAATATTTTCACGTGAGCACTAGTAGATTCAACGGTCCAAATCTTAGCGCCGGAGACTTTATAACAGCAATTGCGATATCTACAATTTTTTCACGTGCACTCTAACAATTTTTTTTTTTTTTTTTTTTTTTTTGGTCAAAGACCCTATCAGACTTGACGGTCCAAATCTTATAAGATTCAATATACCCAGAGCTACGACCAAAAAAAAAAAAAAAAAAAGAAAAAAAAAAAGAATACCCAGAGCGCGCGCGCAAATGAGAGTTTTCCCTCTAGGCGGAGAAAATATTCAGTGGTCTGTGTGCGCCACGTCATCTGCTGACGTGATGCGCACTTACCACTCATAGATCGACACGCGTCCCGTGGGATCCGCTGGAAAATGGAGGGGCGGGCTCGGCTTGGCTCGGCTCGCTGAAGAAGAAAAAGACAGGTCACGACTCCCGCCCAAAAGATTTCTCTCTCCTGCATCGAATTTTCTGCAATTTTTTTTCTCTCTCTCTCACTTTCTCTCCTCCTCCTCCTCCCTCTCGCGACGTCCGCTCTGCTCTCTGTCTCCCCCTCCGCGAAGTCGTCCGACGCCGACGCCGACGCCGACGTAGACGCAGCCTCCGCTTCCTCCCCTGAACCCGACTCTGACGCCGATGCCCCTCCGCCTCCCTCTCGCGACCTCTAGTCCTCTCTCTCTCTCTTTCGTCCTCGAAGTCACGCCTCTCTTCCAGCAAACCCTCGACGCCGACGCCCCTCCGCCGGTTGCCTCCGTCGGGGTCGGAGCCCGTCGCCCCCGTCTCCTCCGCCTCCGCCTACGCGCCCGACGCCAACGCGTCGAACCACGACGGCGAAAACGGAGGAGAGAGAAACGACGAAGCAGAAGATGGAGACGAAGAAGCAGAAGCGCGCGCGCTCGGGGTTCTGGACATGGGTCGTCGCGTCGGTCGCGTTCCGGCTCGCCCTCGTCTACCTCCCCAGGAACCTCCGCCTGTCCACCCGCCCCGAGGTCGCCAGCCCTCTCACCAGCATTCGCCGCCGTAACGCCGCCTCTCTTCGCTCCGTCGATCGATTCCCGATCCCCGATCCCCCGCCCCCTCCTCCCTTGAAATCTTGGAGGTCCATTTTCTGATACGATTTCTGGTTTTTCTTGTTTGTGCCGCCTGCAGTTGGCGAAGGCTACTGGTTGAAGCAGTCGGTGATGTCTCCCTACGCAGGTTCGGCTCCGTTCGATCTCTGTAGGAAGGAAGCTGCTTGTTTGCCTACTGGTGTGTCGCTGTTTGATGCTTTGATCCCTTCCACAGGTTCCATGTATCACGGTTCTCCTTTGCTGTTGCTCGTTCTCGGACCTCTCTCTGTCAAAAGGTAACTACCGGAGTATAATCGCTGATGCATTTTGAAGGCTAGGTTGATTGTGAGCTTTGCTGGTTATCTGCTAGAACTGAACTAGATTTATCTGGAGTTATCGAAGCGGAGGCTGTGGCTTGTGCGAAAAGTTGTTTTCGATTCCAGAAATTGAATTTCTTTTTAGGGGAGTCTTAGTTTCTTGCGTGTTGTGAAGTTAATTATGTTCTGTAGCTTTCTCGCTATGCAGAATTGAAGGGCAACCAGAGCATCTTCTATGCAGGTATCTACTTCTCTCGTGTCTCGCTTGCGTAGGTAGTTCGCGATTTACTATTTTCATGCAATGTGATGTGTGGTGATCTTTATTGTACTCGTCTCTTGTTCAAAGCATGAGTAATTCAGTGTTGTCAAATACCTGGAAGGATCTAACCTAAGTGCAGATTACAATGCTTCTGGTCCTATCTTTGATTCTCTGAGTCGAACATTTTGGGAAGCCAACTATTGGGTTGATTTCTGCTGGGAAAAGGGAGTCCGCCTCTGAAATGTGGATTCTCCTTTGGCCGACCCTTTTTTTACTTCTACCCCATTTCGAGTCCACACTGATTGGGCGGATAATGTGTACCAAAGTAGTGTTTTTTGCAGGTTAGATAATCATCGTTCATTTTTCTCAATGGGGTAACTGATTTTTAAGATAGATGTAGCCCCATGCATCAGGAAAACAGCGATGCCAGGGATACTACGATGGTTTGCGAAATTAGTTAGCTGAGTGATGTCGGAAAACTGTGACTGACCTGACGTTCAAGCTGGCGAGTCGTCTTCAAATGCCTAAAGGAGTCTCCGCCGCATTACTTAGTAAATCAATTTTGTAGCCCAGTCTTGGTAGTTCTAGTTCATGGTATAATAGCGGATTAACTAAGGAACTCAATATTTTTCCTCTGTCCTTCAAATGCCTACTTGCGATGGCTAGAATATTTAGCTGGAACCACTGCCAATATACGAGCAGGAGTAGAAACAACTTCTTCGTGACTGGAGAGAAATTGAATGATACCCCGATTACTGATTAGATGTAAACTCCATGCCTAGGAATTATCGTGTTTTCATCTGCTTGATAACTTTGAAGCGGTTGTCTCACAATAAAGAGTCTAGTACTGATGCTATCCTGGACAGATAGGAATCTGACTCATCTATGTTATCCAGAATATCTGCCGATCAGTGAAGATTATGGCCGAGTCAGCTAATAACAATGCTGGGAAGAAGCTCATTTGAATTGACATTAGTTCGGATACTGTTTGCCCGTGGTGCTGTGTAGGCAAAAAGAACTTAGACAAGGCTATAGCCACTGCAAAGGATCAGTTTGATTTTGAGGTCTCTCTCTCTCTCTCTCTCTCTCATTCATGCACATGTGTGCCTTTTCACCATGGTGTATTTCCATTCTCACTGATGTCTCATCGGGCTTGCAGATCAAATGGCATCCATTTTTTCTGAATCCATCTGCCCCAAAAGGTGTCAACAAGAAAGAGTATTACCTGAAAAAGTTTGGATCTCGATCAGAGAGCATGGAAGCTCGTATGCGCGAGGTTTTCCCTTTCTCCTTTTTAACACCATAAATTTGTTACTTATGCAACAATTGATTTTATATCCTGCACGTTTTGCAGGTTTTTAGAGGTATTGGATTGGAATACAACATGTCTGGTCTCACGTAAGATGCTTATGATATCATGTGTACATTGGATGTTTAAATTCCCAAAGCAAGAGGTTGTGCTGAGAATATTGGTAACATATATAATATTTGAACAGGGGAAATACTGTGGATAGCCACAGGCTTATATACTATGCTGGGACACGAGGGCTCGAGAAGCAACAAAAACTTGTGGAGGAGCTATTTATTGGCTACTGCACCCAGGGAAGATATATTGGTGACAGGTAGATTCACTTCCTGTACATGCATTGAGCTACATGTGGTTGTATGTGTCCACACATGCATCGAAGTGGATTGCTGAGCTTTGGAAAATCCCTTATCACTGCATCATCTCTTAAGATGCATCTTCTTCCCCTGTAATTTTTCTTAAGAATTGGCTTTATTCCATTGGGAATAATAGTCTTTGTGAATCTAAAATCCTCTACAGCCATAATGTCAAACATGCATCATGACCTTTGGCTTAACCTAGTCTGAATAGTTTAAGCCTCTTCCCAAGATAGAAAAAGTTTGGTTTAGCTGATTCTACTGCCCAATTTGTCTGGAAGATAAACGTAAGATCTCTCCGAACCATTACGGTTGTTCTTAATAGTGTTTGAATGTGGGAGTAAGACACAGGGAAATCATTGCTGAGTGTGCTGGTTATCCTAAATAAAGGTTACTAAGCTGGGAGAGAGGGGCCATTCTTCTCTAATTTTTAGCGTTACATCCTCATATTCTGAGAAAATGTCAAAAAAAAAAAAAAAAAAAAAAAAAAAAAGAGGCTGACCAATTTCATCGTATGTCCTTGATTTTTCATTTGAATCATAAAGAGACCATTTTCCCAGACTTTGCTCTATCCCCAGGGAAATTTGGTTAAGCTATACTTAACACGAAGCTAGAAATGAAGCTTTTTCCAACATTCTTTTGATGAAGCTCGCTCGTCTTCATTTTAATTTTTAGTGCACACTCGAACTTAACACTTTGTATAACGTGGATTCAGAGAATTCCTTGTGGAAGCTGCTGCCAAGGCTGGAGTAGACGGGGCAGCCGAGTTTCTGGATAATCCAAATAATGGACTGCAAGAGGTTCTCTCTCTCTCTCTCTCTCTCTCACACACACACACACACATTGCTTCACATTCGAACCTAGAGATCAGGAGAGAATGCGTGACTAATTGTGTAGAATATCTAGAAGGAGCTTTTCGGAGTTAAAAGATTTCATTTCTCTAAGCTGACTCAGGAAAGTGTTATCTCCTTTTTCCATGAATTTTTCAATGATCCTGTTGAAATCTACTGCAGTTAATCTCTTTAGTTTTGGCAGCTTCCAGATGTTTGCCACTAATTCTAAGAATCTCACGAACCTTTTCATAATTTTCTTTTGCTCCATCAAGGTAAATGAGGAGCTCGAACAGTACTCATCG
The DNA here is from genome assembly GCA_017140595.1 of Eucalyptus curtisii. Classification (NCBI taxonomy): domain Eukaryota; kingdom Viridiplantae; phylum Streptophyta; class Magnoliopsida; order Myrtales; family Myrtaceae; genus Eucalyptus; species Eucalyptus curtisii. The sequence continues at coordinate 37,559,315 of CM029500.1, read as the reverse complement.
AACATTTCTGGGGTTCCGCATTTCGTGGTAAATGATGTTCTCTCTCTCTCCCCCCCTGGCTCTCTGTCTCTGTCTCTCTCATATTTTGCCTTAATTTTTTGGATGACATAGAGATACCTTTTCTGAGATCATTATTTTCAACAGATAAATGGGAAGCACAGATTGGGTGGTGGCCAGCCCCCGAGGTGTTCCTGCGTGCCTTTGAGATTATCGCTAGTGGAAAGTAGATGAAATGAAAATGTCACGCTTGTGTGTTTACTTATAAATAAATAGAAAAGCAGGTTGTGTTATCTGTTTTACTATAAATACCATATAGGAAAAATGAGTGAATAAATTCTTACGGTTCTTGGAGATTTTGCTGGCTCTGTTTTTGCCATTGCCTGCCAACACCTTGTTTCAACAGATAAACGTCCACTTGTGATGTGCTTTATGGTTATGCGAAATCGCTTTTCTCACATACATGACGATTGATTTACTCGTTTCGATTACCCAAAGCCTGGCAAAGAAATGAACATCTGATCTTTTGCTCTCGTACTCTCTTTTTCTGAGTGAACAGAAAGTGTTGCCAGCTTCACTTGGCCGGAGTCTGAAAAACTACGGCATTTTGCTTGAGAATCCATAGGTAAATCAAGCTGCCGTTCGCTAAACTTGTGACTTAACTACAGAAGCGAAGTCATGCACTGGGACCGACATTAAGCATTTCATTGTAAATCTAACCCCAGAAGCCCAGCAAGCACCGAAGTAACAAGTTGCACAGTCTTACACGTCGCTCTACCAAGGGCAAAGCCGGAGCATCAGCAAACTCAGAGAAGAGAACCTGACAGCGCCTTAACGCGAAAGCAAGATAGCGTGTCGTTTGGTTGGCCACTTATGCCCTTTCTTTCATATGTAGTTTCTATAACTAAACCAAACCTAAAAATGGAAAGGCAACGACCAGACAATTACATTTACCAATATGCACTTGAGATATTGCTCGTATATACAATTGCAGTTTCAAGCAGCATAACCAAGTCTAAACAAAGTAAAAGATAATTTAGAAGGAATGTATAATGGGTCTTTGGAGAGAGTCTGAGAAATTGGAATATGCACAGAGACTTCTTTACATTTCATCAAGTATATTAACAGGATTCTTTTTCTCTTCCCAGTGCTGATAGTATCGTCAACACGAGCATTCACCTAAGATCAAGTCTCATCGAACACCATCACCTGTCAAACAGAAAAAGGTCCAATTAAGCACACAACTAGGAGAAGAAAACAGTTGAAATACCAGAACATCTTGATTTTCTCAACTGCCCACACAAAATGGCACCGCCTCTAAATCAATATAGAAGACATATAGCAATCCCATAACTTGTGAAGCCGCAAAATCATAGGAAGCCACAACTATCAGTCGGTGAGAGGCTGCCGAAATGTTGGCAGCATGCTCAACCCATAGAAGCTCATGAGGCTAGAAATGTACTACTATTTTCTGCCATTGTTTTAGGTAATTGTTCAATGATCTTTGTTTTTTATGACAACTACCCAGCCTGGCAAAATCCCCAAGAAAAGGAAAGCCTCCAATTATAAAGCAATAAGCTGCAAGCATAACAGCTTATCCAGGGTGTCAGTAGGACTTGTACAGGGATTAGTATGGAGGTTATAACCATTCAAAAGTTACCGATCCCAGTTGAAAACCAAATTGCATATCTTCTTTTGTAAAAAGCTCTTAACGTGTCCTTAAAATGATTGCAACCCAACGTGCATAAAGCAGAGAGAGAAACAATCCCAATTCCTACCCCAAAAAAAGAGTTTCCCTGAGAAAGGTCACTCTGTGAGGTCAGACAACAACTAAGAATCGTGGTCTGTGCCACGGTGAAGCAATCATTGGAGCACAGTAATCACATGTGTATGCATGTATGTATGAATGTTTGCTGTTGGGATCTAGGAAAAGAATTACCTTGCCACATACACGGCAGATGTCACTTCTCTCCTTCCACTCATATATGCAACCAAGATGGAAATGGTGAGAGCATTTTGTCATTATTCTTGGATTCTCAGGTGTACATTCTGCATTTAGTAAGCAGTAAAAATTGATAGAATTCATCAAGAACATCTCACAACATTGCAGTGACATGTTACAAAACTATAAACCAATACGGATACTGAACAAGCCAACTTGCACACAATATTTCTGCTGCCACTGTCTGAGGCAATAATCAGACCCAAATTCCAAGTTCATGAAAGTACTTCCCTAGTTCCCACATAAGCTTATTGTCAATTTTTTTTTTTTTTTTTTTTTTTTTTTTTTTTTTTTTTTTTTTTTTTTTTTTTTTTTCAGATGAAAGTTCTCTTCAAAATTTTCTCTAAAGAATCTGCATCTGTGCCAGCATATTCCCAGGAAAAAAAGGAAAGCACAAAAGCATACAATGGTAAGGTAATTTCTTTCAGAAAAAAATCAAGTTCACCAGTAGATTGGATCTCTAAATAGTTTACAAGCTGAAAACTCAACTACATCTAGGCATGAAAGTGAACAAGTTGAACTAGCCTAAGATTATGTCTCATCCCTTTTCTAAAACTTATTCAGCACTTCACGTTATTCAGAATTAGCTTAGCCCGCTAATAATTGTCAGCTCAATAAGAAAGCAACAAGCAACCAATCTTCTAATACAAAAACTTTTACCTTCAAGACACGTCGGACAAACATCTTCCTCTTCTGATGTCGTATAAATATGCCCAATATCAGCATTCGCTTTTGCCGAGGATAGTTTAAGTGAGGTATTATATGGTTGCTCTTTAAAACCTTTTTCATGTGCATAGTTAGTCCATTTGCCTTCTGAGCAAATATTATCCGATTCCCCATCCGTGTCACTCCTAAGAGGTTCTGATTCCTCATTGGCATGACTTGAACCCTTCTCATGCCTTGGAACCAGTCCATCCCTCTGCATGCACAAACGCCTTGGCTCTACGTCATAGGGCAAAGGCCTTGGAGGAGAGTGGTACATGTCAGAAAAATAATTGTCAGGTGATGCTGTAGAAGTCATTGTGGATGCTTCCTGAATGGAAGAAGGGACGGCATGAATCTCTCTCCGAAATAGCACTGTGTACTGCACATCATGACAAGAGAGTCGAAATAGATTATCAAAATGCTGAGCGCAGTTAAAATATCCTCTTCAAGGTAATTATATTTATTATTAATTGATGATCTCATGAAGGCTCAGCACAAGACGTGGGCTCGAAGCTCAAGTATGCACAACTCTATCAGATAAGTAGACCTAGCTAAACATAAATCTCAAGAATACCATCTACCAAAAGGCAGGATTGACCTTAGAGCAATATTGCTCTACAGTAACTAAATAACTTTTTTCAGGGTTACATTGACCCATTAATTGTTTTTCTCGTTTCTCACATTCTCTTCTCATCTTGTCCTCCAACTGGTTGTATGCTTGCTCTTGCTCTCTCACGCTCACTATGTGTCTGGTAGCAGGCAGCAACAAAGTGCTCTTAACCATATACCTCAAGCATTTCGAGTATCTCGTTATTACATGCTTATTCCCAGTACAGTAAATGTTGAATATTAGACTAAGTAGACATTAGAAAGCCATATAATGCCCACGGGCAATGACAGAGAATCCAAGTTCTTTTTCGATGTCACTTTTTCTCCCCTTGTTGTCATTTGAACCATGCTTTCCAATCTGACTAATGCCACAGAAAATAATGAACTGCTAATTCCATGGGAACAAAAATTTGCCCTGGTCAATCTCCAATTGCATAAGTGCACTTTGATAAGGCAACATAAAAGCAAGGGCATGAAAGCAGGCATATTTTTAACTGAACATATATATTTTCAGTTCTCAGTAACAGGCTTTATCTGGGTGATTAATCAACAACAATTGAAAACCAATTTTATCACTGACTTTTGTGGACCTCATCATCCAAAGAAATGCTCACTGTTAAGGCATTAAAAGAGTAAGTGCGAGATGCAACATACCACGTAAAAAGAATTATCTACCACGCAATTAAAGCAAATGCAGTTCCTATATGCAGAACTGCTCCGGAGAACATCTTCCAAGTCTCCCCTAAAAAGAAATTCAATTTCTGGAATCGAAAACAACTTTTCGCACAAGCCACAGCCTCCGCTTTGATAACGCCAGATAAATCTAGTTCAGTTCTAGCAGATAACCAGCAAAGCTCACAATCAACCTAGCCTGCCAAATGCATCGGCGATTATACTCTGGTAGTTACCTTTCGACAGCGAGAGGTCCGAGAACGAGCAACAGCAAAGGAGAACCGTGATATATGGAACCTGTGGAAGGGATCAAAGCATCAAACAGCGACACACCAGTAGGCAAACAAGCAGCTTCCTTCCTACAGAGATCGAACGGAGCCGAACCTGCGTAGGGGACATCACCGACTGCTTCAGCCTTCGCCAACTGCAGGCGGCACAAACAAGAAAAACCAGAAATCGTATCAGAAAATGGACCTCCAAGATTTCAAGGGAGGAGGGGGCGGGGGATCGGGGATCGGGAATCGATCGACGGAGCGAAGAGAGGCGGCGTTACGGCGGCGAATGCTGGTGAGAGGGCTGGCGACCTCGGGGCGGGTGGACAGGCGGAGGTTCCCGGGGAGGTGACGAGGGCGAGCCGGAACGCGACCGACGCGACGACCCATGTCCAGAACCCCGAGCGCGCGCTTCTGCTTCTTCATCTCTGTCTTCTGCTTCGTCGCCGGCGCCGTTTCTCTCTCCTCCATTTTCGCCGTCGTGGTTCGACGCGTTGGCGTCGGGCGCGTAGGCGTAGGCGGAGGCGGAGGAGACGAGGGCGACGGACTCCGACGCCGACGGAGGCAACCGGCGGAGGGGCGTCGGCGTCAGAGTCGGGTTCGGGGAGGAAGCGGAGGCTGCGTCGGCGTCGGCGTCGGTCGACTTCGCGGAGGGGGAGAGAGAGAGCAGAGCGGACGTCGCGAGGCGGAGGAGGAGGAGAGAAAGTGAGAGAGAGAGAAAAAATTGCAGAAAATTCGATGCAGGAGAGCGAAATCTTTTGGGCGGGAGTCGTGACCTGTCTTTTCTTCTTCAGCGAGCCGAGCCGCCGGGGAGCCCGCCCCTCCATTTTCCAGCGGGTCCCACAGGACGCGTGTCGATCTCTAAGTGGTAAGTGCGCACCACGTCAGCCTTCTGAAGGGAGCGGAAATGTCCGATTTACCCCCTCTCTTTCCAAAGCTCTTCATCTCCGAGCGAGCGATATGCTATCAGCCTACCATACCAGGCGAGGCGAAGAAGCGAAACGGTCGTCTTCCTTCTCTGTCTTCCTCCCTCCCTCCCGTCTCGCGCCACGTTGAGGCCCTCCCCATATGGTAATCCAGGTCAGGAGCGGCTCGCTCCTCCTCTCCTCCTCCTCTTCCTCCTCGTCGTCTCATCATCATCATCATCATCATCATCGCCATCCTCCTTCCTCATCCTTTTGGCAGTTCTCTCTTTAATGACCTTCCTCACTTTGCAAGTCCGAAACCGGCAACCATGTCAGCACCCACCCACCCACCACCCTTCCTCCGCTTCGTCTCGCTTCCCTTTCCCTTCTCTCCGCCCCGCATTCGCAATCGCTCCGTCCGCCACCCCAGAGCGAAGGAAGGAAAGGACACAAAAAAAAAAACCAAACCAAGAACCGCCGCGCCCCGAACCCTAAGAGCCCGAGACTCCCGCGATGCGCAGGGCCATGGGTTTCGACCTGAACGTCGTCGACCAGGACAGAGGCCGCGACGAGGAGCCGAAGCTGAAGGAAGAAGACGAAGAAGAGGAGGAGGAGGAGGAGGAGGAGGAGGAGCTGGCGGAAGCGGAGGCGCAGGAAGGAGGAGGAGGAGGAGGAGCAGGAGGAGCGGCAGGAGGCGCCAGTGGTAGTCGGAGGGGACGCGGCTGGTCGGCGGAGGAGGACTCGATGCTGACTCGGCTCGTGGCTGCTTTCGGGCCGGGGAATTGGAATGCCATGTCGGCGATGATTCCCGGTCGGACCGGGAAGTCCTGCAGGTTCCGTTGGGTCAACCACCTCGATCCTAGCGTCAAGCATGGGCCTTTCAGCGGTAATCTTATAAGCCTCCCTGCATTCTCGTTTCGTTCTTTCTCTTTTTCCTTTTGTTTTGGTTCAGCAAGAAAGAAGAGCGTACCATAAAGATGATTCCGAGAACCGGGTTCTGTCTTTTGATCGTGCTACATTAGACTGTTGTCAGCCTGTTGACCACGATCATAGCACTCGTGTGTGTGTGTGTCCGTGCGTGTAATTTTGCAGTGCACTTCGAAACTGTAGAGCTTGATTCTATGGTGTGCCGCGGAGAGTCGTGATCACCTCCATGTCCATTTCGAATCTTACATCTTCAGGAGTTGTGTTTTATGTGCCCGGTATGCGTTTTTAAGTTAGGGATGGTTATTGCATTACCTCTCTAGTGGCCGTGTCGCCCTGTGTTTCTCCATGCAACTACTTGTGTCCGTTAGCCGACTTAATCACTATGGAATAAGAGCGTTGAGATATGCCGAGAGCCCGAGACGTTGCCTCTTTCCGGGATGTGCATGTCCTGGATTATGAGTTAGAGGTGGTAAGTGACAAGGGGGAGTTTACGAGAACTGCACTTTCCTAATATATGCACCGGGTGGTTGCAAACGATCTGGTTTATATCGGTCTTAATTACTGTTTAGCGCTTCTGGCTTCAGATTCTGCCGTTCCTAGTTAGTTAATGGATCGTTACGGTTAGATTTGAGATTGAGCTAATGAGAATCGTCGCGTGTTCTTCGTAATGTTTCAGTTGAAAAGTTGAATAGTTGGATATCCTAAAGCTTTGGCTGAGCTGTATGTGTGTATTTTGCAGTATGTGTCTTTCATTTTCTCCTGAATATAGGTAGTCCTACAAGGCAAGTTAGAAAGTAAGCTTTCCTCAGTGGAAATTGAAATCTGATATCTCGGTAAACTTTTGGAAGGACCAGCATGCTGTTTGACAGTTTATAACATGCATTTTAACTGCGACCATGATGGATTGCATATAGATCTGGTGAGAATAAGGAGCCATTTTTGCAATACTCTTCTTTTTATACACTAATTTTGAGTGCCATTCTGTGATCCTCATCTAATAAGGTATGTTGCAGGAAAATGAAGTTCATAAGCTCCCAAACTTGAAGGACAACAATTTATTGATAGACGCTTGGTTTTTCTTCTTTGTTACGAGAAACTGGAGTTTACGCTAATTTATCTTTTCATTTTCCTTGAAGAGTGCTGGTTTCATGAGAGTTGCTTTAATGTGTCTATCTTTCCATTTTCTCGAAGAGTGCCGATTTTACTGGAGGTGCTTCCAGTGCGTGTCACATTCTTTAAAGAACTTTTTTTTGTAGCTTACCATGCCGGCTCTAGCTTTCCAACATGCTAGGCTAGGTGGAGTATGTTTTTCCTTACATCTTGGTTTTCCTTCCTATGCATGAGCAAAGAGATTTTATTGTCCCCTTCATATGTTTAGGACCTTAATACCATCTAGTTGCTCTTCAATTTGTAAGTCCACTCTAATGGGTTTCCTCTATCACTACGAAGGGCATATAAAAGAATCAATTTCATGGATTAATGTTGAAGTTAACTCATAGTAAAACTCTAACAAACTTAACTCCAAGTAAAATCAGGGGATTTGTATGGCTTAGCAAGTCAATAACACCAAACTAAGCAAGTAAACGATTCGATCTAAAACTCTAGCTTGAGAAGTTAAGCATAACTCATCTCTATTTGCTCTTGCCAAAGTCCTCTAATATTCTTCAATCTTAATCTTAAAGGTACTAATCCCCTTGAAGCCCAAGTGAACTGATCAATTCATGTTAATGACCCTTAGTTACCAAAAACCCCAGCCCCTAAGTATATAAGAATCGCATGGTCGCGTTTGATATATCAATGGCATGGCATTGTTGGGTTTAACGTACAACTATTTTGTAGACCTATGCTTCATATATGCAAGAGAAACGTTAATAATGGTTTTGATTAGTAATTATAACGGCAGTGTGCATGTCATAAATATCTTAGCATATTGGTTGTTGAAATGAAGTTATTAGAGCCTATTGATGTTGTATCTCCTCTCTTTATGGAATATGAGGAAGCCTCCCTTGTCGTGTGATATATATCAACGGCATGGCATTGTTGTGTTTAACGTACAAATATTTTGTAGACCTATGCTTCACATATGCAAGAGAAACGTTGATAATGTTTTTGATTAGTAATTATCACAGTAGCGTGCATGTCATAAATATCTTAGCATATTGGTTGTTGAGATGAAGTTATTAGAGCCTATTGATGTTGTATCTCCTCTCTTTATGATATATGAAGCAGCCTCCCTTGTCATGCCAAATTTTATCAAAGCAATGCTGTTCATTCCTGTTCTCATTATAGGTACCAAATTGATGCATGTTTCAAAGCAATGAGCAAACTAGTTCTCTCATTGGAAAACATTTTTTTCAGGCGGATATGGGAAATTTAGGTGCTTGTATTGCAATTGTCATATCATAGGATGTAACAAGATAAAGAATACATATCATTGAGAATATATGCTAACTCAAGGTACCAAGCCATTGCTGGTAAACAAATTAGAAAGCATGACGAGTCACCGTAACTACTTTGGTGTCGACCTATCTGATCTCGACTTTTGGATTTGCCATACATTACTTTAAGATCATGAGACAGTGAAGGAGAAGCAAGGGAGGCTGGTTGGAAGAATTTTGCTATGCAGAGTTTCAGTAAAGACCTGATAGGACTCATGTGTAGCTTGTGCATAAGGATGACTGAAGAATGTAAACCAAAGAAACCAAAAGGGTATATTCATGAAGAGCATCTACATATCGGCTAATGGAATGCATTCCAAACTCTAGACACTTTCCCTAAACATTTTCCATGCCTTAGAACGGGCATGATTTTGTTTTAGCCAATGGAGTGCAATAGCCAAGCAAATCAAAGATCTAGAATGGGAGCGTCCACTCTAAAAAGAAATGTTCGTGTTCTCATCTTTGAAGGCATGATTTTGGTTTCAGCCAATGGAGGCGCATTGGACATAACATTTCAATAACATGCTTTATAATGTAGCATGTGCTTTTTTCTACGATTCATTTATATTTCTGTGGTCTTATATGGAAATTAGCTCATGACTCAAGATTCGAAGTTCCTGAAAAGTTGCCAATTTACAATTTTCTAGCAATAAATCACATAATTTCTATTTTCATCTTAAACATCTTCGTAAAGACTCTGAGGATGAATTTGTATGTATATCCTCTTGATATAAATAGGTATGTGATTCACTAGGAGTTAGAAGTTATTTTGGTAGAATTAACTGGTTCATTAATGTGGTTCTAGTCGTTAGGTGTGCCTCTAGATGAGCAGAGTTCTTAGCGTTTCTTAAGATGTGAAGATCTTGTAATTTGGAATCTTCATCTGCATTCCTTTCCGGCACAAGGAACTTTTGGCTTTGTTGACTGACGCCTTGCAAAGCCTCTTATTGGAGGCTCATCATACTCTAAATTTAAACAGTATGTTGGCTCAAATGTTCTATATAGGCCTTCCTATAATGTTTTTACTTCTTCAACGACTTATATTTGTTAGTCGAAAGTTCGGCATATATCAAGCCGCGGATTTAGGCCATTTGATGAGGTCACATTGTCTATTGTGCTTATAAAGGAAAGTGGTTTTGAGTGTATTTGTGTTAATTGTGCCGTTCTGCCTCTGATTCTGCTTGCTTTGGACTACGATGAGCTGTTTAATGACCTGACTATTTAGGGGGGTCAGGGGTACATTGGACCCTCAGCTCATGCATTGGTTTACCAAAATCATGTCCCCTATCCCATTTTATAAAAAAATGTGACAAACTAGTAAGCTTTGTTTCCTTGGTTGGAATAGCTAGTACTAAACTCTAGTAACTTGAATTTCATACTTGGATGAGGCATCAAGATGGTTTTGTGGTTATGGAGATTATCACCATTGCGGAGTAGTCAGTAGATACTCTTTCACAATAAAATAATAGATGGAACTGCCAAAACAAAGTGGCGAACGGGTGTTTAAGGTGTGGGATGGTTTTCAGGAGTGTAGCCTTATTCAAATGTCATAATGTATCACTCACTTCCTACAATCCGACCTGAGGGTGTAGATGTTATCGCAAATAAGCAAGTAGTAGTAGCGTGTTAAGGTGGGAGCCAGCTAGTCTTGATATGAGTATCCATATCAAGTTATGCACATTGAAGGATAGTTCACCATGTAAATGCCCATGCTCATATTGGCATGTTTACAGAGAATTGCTTGACGTATGCTGCAAATGCCCAGTTTATTCTCGTATTGATTTGAACATCTATTTTGTCTGGGAAGAGTTGTTTTGTGCTTTCCACATAGGAATGTCAAAACATGCCCTTTCCTTGATTAAGCCCTTGACTTGAAGGCGGCTGGAGACAATTTTTAGTACCAACGGTTCTTTAGATAGCCTGCTTGTGTTATTTGCATCTAGAGCTATCTGTACATTAATAAAATTTGCTTTGAGAGCATCCATTGGCAATTCTGGTGGCTCTTTCCCAATTTAAATGAAATTTGGAGGTTTCCTTCTTTTTCTTTTTTCTTTTTTCTTTTGCATGGATAACACTATGTTTAGGCTTTTGTGGATACGATTGTGTTTAGGCTTGGCCAAACACAGATACATACTTAATAATGTGGTTTGATAATATTCGGTCAAATAGAATGTTTGTGATTGTAGATGCCAGCATACTCTTCGAAAAATTTACGTCATAGCTTTTTCAGCGGTGCCTCCTTTATCTGCTCTAGGATTAACTATAGGGGAAACCTTCTTTCCTTGTTTGGAAATACAATGTTATTTCGGTGCCACTTTATAATTGGCAAGTAAGGTTGGTTGAAGATTCGTAGACATCTTCATTGTTCCTTTAAGTGCCTCCCTTCAGACGTTCTTATCCTCAATTACCACATGATGAGTGATTAATGCTTTCACTAGTGTACTTGTTATATTCATGTTTACTATATTTGTAGAGATCTTGCTTTGACGTCTTTTATACTCGCGATGTTCACTGGTGTTTTGCTTGTTACAGACGAGGAGGATCAAGTAATCCTGATGGCTCATCAGATCCATGGGAACAAATGGAAATCAATTTCAAAGATGCTACCAGGCAGAACAGGCTATGCAATCAAGAATCACTGGAATGTGAGTTTGAAAAACAAGCAGGCAGAGCAAAGGAGTCCCGAGTTATATGCTAGTGACATGACAGCAGCTCAAATTTTAAGTGAAATGAAAGCATTCACTCAAAAGGGACTTTCTTTTGGAGATGTGGTGATGAGCGGAAACCAAGAGGAAGGAGATGGTGGAAATTATCATGGACGTCAGAACTATGAAGACCAAGCATTTCAAGCCAAAGGAGGTTGTCTTGCTGCTGGGACAAGGGAAAACCCTCCTGTTCTTCGTCCAAAGGCAAGCTATGGTGCATTTAGTGTTTATTACCCTCCAAGTGGTGGTCCTGGAAATAATTCTGGCGCTTCGACCGTGGTGCCCCTCCAGGGACCTCTAGCACAGGCTCTTGGGTCAGAGTTTGGCATCCACCATTTTCTCGAAGATGCCCATGGGGAGCCTTTGATTCCTCACCAATGTGGCTATGGTTGCTGTTCGGGTCAAAATGGACCAAATGGTGGAAGCTCCTTGTTGGGGCCTGAGTTCATCGATTACATTGAGTCTCCCTCCTTGAGCCAAGAGCTGATGTCTATAGCGGCAGAGTTGAACGAGATTGCATGGGCTCAATGTGATCTTCCAAGTGATCCTGGACCAAGTGATCTTCTGGCTGATGTCAATACTGGGATGCCGAGCATGGAGATGCGGCAGCCAACCCGTCCAAGCGAGAATAAGAATGATCCGTGTGGCAAATTGAAGGGTGTGAAGCAGTAATCTATCGGTTGCGGAGCCGGATTTTGTGGTGCCAGCTCAAGTTGAATGTTTTTGTTAAATGCATCACTTCTTTCTTTCTTTCTTTCCTTTTAACATTCTGAGCGGGACATCGCCTGACGATGGAGTTGATGACTCCATGCGTTTTGCCCGCCTGAGAATTGACAGCAACAATTTGACGTTCCATTGGATCATTGTTGATTATGTTGTACTGGATTCTTTTTTTCCTGTCCATCTATTGTCCTTGATTCGCTATTTATGTCTACATAATGTTTAAATTGCAGCATGCAATCTTTTTCGCTTTGATTTGTGGGGGCAAATTGGCAACTTTTCAAATTGCAAGTTTTCTCGACTGATGAAGTTCATACTCTATTGTATAGTAATGCTGTTCCATTGGTGACAGCTTGAACATCTGATGTACAAAGATCCTACGGCTGGTTAGCGTTAAAAAAAGAAGAGGAGAAGAAAGAAATCTCATGATGCGATTTTGCTACACTTTTTGAGAATATCTTCTACCTAGTATGTGGAGATAATCTCCTTCTTTTGGCCAACTTCGGTACTTAATGCCTCACCATATGCGTGATATAATCTACCTGTCGGATTAGTCCGACTGGATCAATCTCTATCCTCCACTTCCGCTCCTTCTGCATTTTTGATTGTTTTAGCTTTTTGTCATGTGATTTAATAGGGGGCTACAAATAGAGTACAAGCAAAGCCAAATCAAAACATAGTTAGGAAGAAGGACAATAGTTCATCAATCGTCAGGCAATGCGGGATGTGAGATGGTGCACGATGTAATGCCGATCTTTTTCCTTATTATATGACCGTTTGATTAGTTCTAGGGAAGCATGGGTGTAATTCATGAATATGAAGACCGTGCTTCTTACACACATTTTCCAGACCTTTTCGTACATTCAGGAACTTGTTTGGTTGCCAGTCAGGGACTGATGAATCAGTCCCGTGAGCCCTAAGGCAAAGGAAAAGTCAGCAAACCATGCCAGTGGGAACTTAAATTGGTTGATTAATAAGCATCCGGCTCATGTTTTGGATGCCAGTAACTGGGAAGTACTTGTGAAACAGAACAATTCATTTCTGGGGACTGGATGTGCACATATGTCGAAAACAAAACCAAAAGCTTAAACCAGAGTAGTGAGAACCACTGGAGCTGATAAACAAGTCGGAATGTCCATCGTGGAAATTCAGGCGGCATTACCCAACCCGTGCTCGTGCCTAGACAAGAATAAGAATTGTCTTCAAAGAAAAGGGCATCAACTAAGATCGCAGCTGTGGTTTATGCTGATGATTCGTTAGAACCGAAGACGAACGATTCGGAGGATAAGATATGATTGGCCAATCCATCTAGGGATTGGAACGACGACCCTCCTTGCGTCAGACAACTATTTGCCTTCTCCTTGAATTGTGCTGCCCTCTCTCTTACCTCTTCTCCTTCTTTCTCCACCAACAGCTTCTGAATAGCCTCTGCAATCTTCCTTCTCTCCAGCCCGTTGTTCAAGTGCACTCCCACTCTCCAAACATCACTCACAAATCTTGCATTGACATTTTGGTCGAGAAACAGGGTATGCATATCATCGGAACCCCTTCCGAAATGCTCTCAAGAGTGGAGTTCCACCCATTGTGAGTCCAAAACGCTCCGACAGCCCGATGAGCCAGCACTTCATGTTGAGGCGCCCATTTCACAATCTTCCCCCTCTCCTCTAATGCCTCCAGAAAGCAACCGGGCAAATTCTCTACGAGTTCCGAGCCGCTCACTAACCCGGGTCGAACCACCCACAAGAATGGCTGCTGGCTATCGGCTAAACCTAAAGCTATTTCGGAAAATTCCGACTCGTTCACAGAGGCGATGCTCCCAAAGCTCACATAGACCACTGAGTTAGGGGCTTGCTTGTCCAGCCAGGAAATGCAACTCCGGTCTTCCGCCAAGAGACTTCCCGATGAAGATGGACTGCATTTGTGAAATGGGCCAATTGGGAAAACTGCGATTGGATATTCTTGGCGGAGTAAAGAAAGAGCGGGCTGCTCGAGATCTTCAAATGTGTTCAGGATGAGTCCTGAAGAGTCCTTGATTCCCTCAATCCTGTCGTTTAGAATCCGGTCGAACAGTTCAGGCTCCCCGGTGTTGACGCGTGGAAGGTCCTTCACTCGTAAGGGCGGAAACTCCGGCACTGGATCTTCGAGCCGTGATTCTGATATGCAGAGAGCCAGAAAGAAACTGTCATTGTCGGTTCAATGGCATAGTGCTGCTAATAAGAGAACGCGATCTTCATAACTCAGCACATTACAATCAGCCAAAGAGCTACTCTGTTAAGAAACGGCGTACTCTGATGCATCTTTATCACTTAACCTTCGTGCTTTGCAAACCGGCCACTAAAGCAGACACACGGAGTCACCCTATCATCTAGATATGGCATCTACGGAATGCCCAGAACGCGTCTGGAAATAGAAGCTCAAAGCATCAACCCTAGAGATAAGAAAACTGTCGTACCTTCTATTGGAAGGTACCCTCTTTCCCTGAGCAACCGAAATCCTGCGAAAACGCGGAATGATGTCGCGCCGCCGGTCCGCAACACCATCCTCCGCACTCCTGCCCTCTCTGCCACGTCCCGGGCGAAACTGAACATCGCGTCTGCTATCAAGCACGTGACTGGCGCGTCCTGGGACGACACCTCTTCTCTCAAGCGTTCCTCGAAGGGAGCAGCGCACCTGGCATTGAGGAGCGTGATCAAGCGGACGATGTCCGACGTTGAGGCCTCTGATTGGCCGAGGCCATCGCCGATGGAGCGAAAGGCGAAGTGGGGGTGCGAGGATGGATCAGGAGAGTTCAGGTCAGTGTGCAGGACGGTGATGGAGAAGCCTCGGTCGTGGAGGATCTGAGCCAGTTGGAGCATTGGGTTGATGTGGCCCTGAATTGGCACAGGGAAGAGGACGAGACGGCGGTTGTCTTTGGTTCATTTCGGATCGAGCTTGTGTCGGGCCACACAGTCACAGACTGAAACACTTGAAAGCTTGAAGCTTTTGATTGAATTCGACTCGAGGTTGGTGATGCAAAGAAACAGGGATTGACACAGACGCTGGGGTTTTTTGCAGATTTGTGAACTCTTGACTGCAACAATGTGCTTTGGAGTGAGGAAGTTTGAATATTTTATCAGGTCAAGTGGAGACTGCCGACACATCCATTCAAGAAAGACGAGTCCTACTTGCATTAATGCATTAAAAAATGGTCAAAATAGGTTGAGAATGCAATATGTACAGCAAAATTATAAGCAGATCGTCTACATTATGGCGAAAGACGAGGATACGAAGTGATCCTTGATCGTGCATGGAGCATCTTTCCAAGAATGGGACCAAAAGGAGAAAATATTAGATGGTCCCAGCGCATCAGCTCAGCGTGGTCCCAAACCAATCATGGAGCGTCACATTGGTTCACGTGGCGCTATGGGGTCGACTCGCCAAGATCGCATTTCTGCAGGTAAAATAATCTTCTTTCTCTCTCCTCTAGCCTCATGTTAGCCCTGTGCTCTTTTTCTCTCCTTTGCAGAGTCTGCACACGTTTATTTATCATGTTCTCTTTCCTGATAAAATATTCGATGCTCTCCTTGAGGCAGTTTAGCTCTTATCCAAGATATGGTTACCTACATAAGCAATGACGTTTCCTACTATCATTTAGCAAATGGCGTCTGATCATCAACTAAGGTCCTGTTTGGTTTGGCATTTAGAATGGGCTTTGGGACTCTAAAGTCCCTTGGCCAAATGAAAACGCGTTTGTCGTGTTTTTGCTCAATTTTGGGAAAATACAATTGCATCTCCAAATAACTCTAAAGGTCCTTAGTCCAAAGTAGGTCCCGAGAAACTTTGGGAACTTGCATTTTCGGAATGCAAGTCGGTTACTGTTCATCTTCTCCAAAACCAACGCAAGGAAAAGCCAATCGAAGGCCGGCGGTTGTCGGCCAAGGGGTCGTGCGTGCCGGCGATTGCCAGAGGGTCGCTCAACCCAAGCAACCGTCGCTGGACCTTAAGTGCGCCTAGGTCGTGTGACCCAGGCGATTGATGGCCTGAATCGCGCGACCCAGGCGGCTGCCTGAGGTCGTGCGACCTCAGGCGACGGCTGCCGGGGTCGGGCTACCCGGGTGACGGCCGTCGACGGCCGAACCGCCCAGGTGTCGCCCGCTTGGGTTCGGCCGTTGCCTACGGTCGCCTCGCCTAAGGTCACGTGATGGTTGCCTGGGTCGGGCGACCTCAGGCGACAGCATCCGGGGCCAGATCCGGCCGTCCGGCGCAAGAGCGGATCTAGCCGGTTGGTGGCCAGACTTCAAAAAAAAAAGAAAAATACAAATATTTTTTTTTTGTTTTTTTAATTTAATAAAAGTCATTTACAAATACAAATTTTATGAAACTGTATTTTAGCCAAAGTTGTTTCTTAATACACTTTAGAATTACAATTCACAAATGCTATTTGCATTTTGGAAACCTCATTCACCCAAAGGTATTTGCATTTTTGCAAAGACATTTCCCAAAAGCCGAACCAAACGAGCCCTAAATGACACTTGTAAATGTTGTAAAATCCATGTTAAAATGGATAAGGGTAAATGACACAAATGGTCCTGAACTTGGTTCAATGTGCAATGTAATCCATAAACTCTAGTCTAATGTGTAATGTGGTCCCTGAACTTTTAATTTATTCGATATGGTCTCTAGACTTTTGGTGCTCAAGAGATAAAAAAAAATTCAGGTGATTATTCTTAATGGCATTTTTGTGAGGTCTATCCAATCTCCCTCAACCATAAATCCCTATAATCGAAGTGTAGATTATTCTAATTTGGATGCATAAATGTTGTGACATGCAAAAACAAAAGAATTTCTCAATTAACAAGTAAGATTTATCATTTAATGATTCAACTACTTCTGAAGAACGGTTTCTCAAGAGATTGTAGAATCAATCCTATATTAAGTGTACAAATCATTATCAATGGTCCCGCTTTTGTAGTCACATGATTTGTTACAAAATCCTGAACGATTTTTCACTAGTGCGTAGAACCAAATTTAGAACTTTTAGCCTATAAACTTGTAATTGATGGATGGAGAATTCAAGTATTGTTTTTGATTTTTTTTTTTCATTTGTAAGTTATAGGGCCGAGATGATATAATTGTAGATTCCAACACTTTTTATAAGCGCATTGAAGAAGAAAAATGGTTTGTTTTCGTAAAAAATGTGTCGAATTTAAGCATGTGAATAAGACGAGAGCCATTGTCTGTTGCACAAGCGAAGCAACAAATACCGACTTGAAGCACGCAATGCTTTGGTATCAGCACGCGGAATTATAAATGAAAAGAAATGACGTCTTCGTTTGCTCTTTCTTTTCGGCATGTAGTGCAGTTACACTCCCTGCACAAAGCCTGGCCATGTGAACGTTAACAAAAAAAAAACGTGCATAGAGATGGAAGAGAATGACTTACTTTGCTTCAGCCGCGCAAAGCAATAAACGAAAGGACTCTTTGCACACTTGAAATACGTACATTTAATGCATTTGTTCCTAGTTACTTAATGGATTGTAACGGTTAGATTTTGAGATTGAGCTAATGAGAATCGTCACGTGTTCTTCGTCAAGTTTCAGTTGAAAAGTCAGAATAGTTGGATATCTTAAGCTTTGGCTGAGCTGTACGTGTGCATTTTGCAGTATGTCTCTTTCAATTTTTCTCCTGATTATAGGTAGTCCTAGAAGGCACGTCAGAAAGTAAGCTTTCCTCGGAGGAAATTGAAATCTGATACCTTGGTAAACTTTTGGAAGGACCAGCATGCTGTTTGACAGTTTATAACATGTATTTTAACTACGACTGTGATGGATTGCATATCGATCTGGTGAAAACCAGCAGCCATTTTTGTGATCCTCTTCTTTTTATACACTAATTTTGAATGCCATTTCATGATCCTCATCTAATAAGGTATATTGCAGGAAAATGAAGTTCATAAGCTCCCAAACTTGAAGGACGATTATTTTGTGATAGTTTCTTGGTTTTTCTTCGACACGCGGACCCCTGGAGTGCTATAACTTGGCAGAAAGGGACAAGTGCCATAACTTATGAAATGTACACTTAAGTACCAAAATCGGAGCAAAATTGATCACTTGAGTGCCAATCCGGCCAAAATCCGGCAAAAATGCCGACGTATCAATTTTCCAAAACGAGTGCAAAACGGCGTCGTTTTGGTGCTAGTGTGGAGAAATTTAATATAAAAATTAATTTAATTTAATTTAATCTAAAACTAAATTTATTTAAAACATTTAAAAAATAAAAAATAAAAAAAATATTTAAAATATTTAAAATATTAAAAAAATTAAAAAATTAAAAAAAATTTAATTTTTAAAAAAAAAAAAAAGGGAGGCGGCCCCGCGAGACCCTCCCCACCTTCCGGTGACGGCGGGGAGGCGGCGCGGTGAGGGCTCGCCCTCAGCCGTCGGCTGCCTGCCCTCCTCCTCCTCCTCCGTTTTTTTAAAATAAATATAAATTATATTATTATTTTGTTTTAAATTTAATTTAATTAATTTTTATATTATATTAAAATTCAAATTATGTCAAAACAACGTCGTTTTGGCCGATTTAAGGCCCTATTCTGGCCAACACCCGAAACGAAGTCGTTTTGGTGTTGACGTGGTAAAAAATTTAATATAAGAATTAATAAAATTTAATTTAAAACTAAATTTATTTAAAATATTTAAAAATAAAATTTAAAAAAATTAAAAATTTACAAAAAAAAATTTAATTTTTTTTTTGAAAAAAAGGAGGTGGCGGAGGGCTGAAATATTTTGTAAATTTTTTAAATTTTTTGCAAAATTTTTAAATTTTTTGCAAAATTTTTTTTTTTGCAAAATTTTTAAATATTTTGTAAAATTTGTAAAATTATTTTTTTAAATGTTTAAATAAATTTATTTTTAAATTTAATTTAAATAATTTTTATATTATATTAAAATTCAAATTATGCCAAAACGACGTCGTTTTGGCCGATTTAAGAGTTCTATTTTGGTCAACACCGAAACGACGTCGTTTTGAGTGAATTCGAGCGACTCGGCTCTCCGGCGAGACACATTGGCGAGAAATATTAATATTTTAATGCCATGTATGATTTCCGGCCAACTTCGCCGGAGATGGCACTCATGTGTCCCACTTTTCTTAAAATGTGGCATTTAAGTGTACTTTTCGTAAGTTATGGCACTTAAGTGTCCCTTTCTACCAAGTTATGGCACTTGAAAAGTTCTTTTGCCTTTTTCTTTTTTGTTACGAGAAACTGGAGCTTACGCTATTGTATCTTTTCCTTTTCCTCGAAGAGTGCTAGTTTTACTAGAGTTGCTTCCGGTGCGTGTCGCATTCTTCGAAGAACTTTTTTGTAGCTTACTGTACCGACTCTAGCTTTCCAACATGCTAGGATAGGTGAAGTATATTTTTTTATTACATCTTGGTTTTCCTTTCTAGGCACAAGCAAAGAAATTATATGGTCCCCTTCATATGTTAAGGACCTTAATGCCATCTAGTTGCTCCCCCAATTTGTAAGTCCACTCTAATGAGTTTCCTCTATCACTACAAATGGGCATATAAAAGAATCAATTTCATGGATTTATGTCGAAGTTAACTCATAGTAAAATTCTAACAAACTTCACTTCAAGTAAAATAAGAGAATTCTTATGGGTTAGCAAGTCATTAGCACCAAACTAAGCAAGTGAATGATTCAATGTAAAGCTCTAGCTTGAGAAGTTAAGCATAACTCATCTCTATTTGCTCTAGCCAAAGTTCTCTGATATTCTTCAATCTCAATCTTAAAATTACTAATCTCCTTGAAGCCCTAGTGAACTGATCAATTCGTGTTAATGACCCTTAGTTCCCAAAAACCCCACCCCCTAAGTATATAAGAATCGCATGGTCATGTGAGATATATCAATGGCACGGCATCATTGTGTTTAATGTACAACTATTTTGTAGACCTATGTACCTATGCTTCATATATGCAAGAGAAGCGTTAATAACGGCAGTGTGCATGTCATAAATATCTTAGCGTATTGGTTGTTGAAATGAAGTTCTTAGAGCCTATTGATGCTGTATCTCCTCTCTTTAAGAAATATGAAGAAGCCTCCCTTGTCGTCTGATATATATCAATGGCATGGCATTGTTGTGTTTAATGTACAAATATTTTGTAGTCCTATGCTTCATATATGCAAGAGAAACGTTGATAATCGTTTGAATTAGTAATTATCACAGTAGTATGCATGTCATAAATATCTTAGCATATTGGCTGTTGAAATGAAGTTGTTAGAGCCTATTGATGTTGTAGCTCCTCTCTTTATGAAATATGAAGAAGCCTCCCTTATCGTGCCAAATTTTATACAAGTAATGTTCTCATTATTGGTATCAAATTGATGCATGTTTCAAAGCAATGAGCAAACTAGTTCTATCATTGGAAAACTTTCTTTTCAGGTGAAGATGGGAAATTTAGGTGCTCGTATTGCAATTGTCATATCATAGGATGTAACAAGATAAAGAATACATATCATCGAGAATATATGCCAACTCAAGGTACCAAGCGATTACCGGTAAACAAATTAAAAAGCATGATGAGTCACCGTACCTACTTTGGCGATGACCTATCTGATCTTGACTTTTGATTTACCATACATTACTCTAAGATCACGAGACGGTGAAGGAAAAGCAAGGGAGGCTGGTTGGAAGAATTTTGCTATGCATAATTTCAGTAAAGACCGCATAGGACTCATGAGTGGCTTGTGCATAAGGATGATTGAAGAATGTAAACCGAAGAAACAAAAGGGTATATTCATGAAAAGCATCTACATGTTGGCTGATGGAATGCATTCCAACCTCTAGACGCTTTCCCTAAACATCTTCCGTGCCTTAGAACGGGCATGATTTTGTTTTTAGCCAACGGAGTGCATTAGCCAAGGAAGTCAAAGATCTAGAATGGGAGCGTCCACTCTAAAAAGAATTGTTCATGTTCTCATCTTTGAAGGCACGATTTTGGTTTCAGCCAATGGGGGGCATTGGACAAAATTTCAATGACATGCTTCATAATGTAGCATATTCTTTTTCTACGATTCATTTATATTTCTGTGGTCTTATATGGAAATTAGCTCATGACTCAAGATTCGAAGTTCCTGAAAAATTACCATTCCACAAGTTTCTAGCAATAAATTGCATAATTTCTATTTTCATCTTAAACATCTTCTTAAAGACTCTGAGGATAAATTTTTATGTATATCCTTTTGATATAAATAGATATGTGATTCACTAGGAGTTATTTTGGTAGAATTATCTGGTTCGTTAGTGGTTTTAGTCATTTGGTGTGCTTCTAGATGATAAGAGTTATTAGCATTTCCCAAGATGTGAAGATCTTGTAATTTGGAATCTTCATCTTCAACCCTTTCCAGCAAAAGGAACTTTTGGCTTTGTTGACTGACGCCTCACAAAGCCTCTTATTGGAGGCTCATCATACTCTATATTTAAACAATACCTTGGCTTAAATGTTCTATATAGGCCTTCCTATAATGCTTTTACTTCTTCAACAACTTATATTTGTTAGTCGAAAGTTCGGCATATATCAAGCCACAGATTTAGGCCATTTGATGAGGTCACATTGTCCATTGTGCTTATAAAGCAAAGTGGTTTTGAGGCCCCGTTTAGTTCGGCTTTTGGGGAATGTATTTGCAAAATGGCAAATACCTTTGGGTGAAGGGAGTTTTCCGAAATGCAAATAACATTTGATGAATTATAATTGTAAAGTGTATTGAGAAACAACTTTGGCCAAAATACCGTTTGGTAAAATTTGCATTTGTAAATGACTTTTATTAAATTAAAAAAAACATTTGTATTTTTTTTTTGAAATTTGGCCACCGACCGGCCAGATCTGGTCGTCTGGTGGTTGGACCGTCGGATCTGGCCACCGGGCGCCGTTGCTTGAGGTTGCCCACCTCAGGCGAGGCCGCCTGAAGTCGGTGTGATAGGAGAATGGTAACGATTCGAATAATATCGAATTAACGCAGCGGAATAAAATAAGTTCCCCTCTTGTGTAAACCTAATAGGAATCGATATAGTAGAGTAAAATAAATACCAAGTACGCGAACACAAGGCGATTTTTTTACGTGGAAAACCTTCTCGATGTGAGGAGATAAAAAACCACGGGATCGGAGTTCACCCAAAAATATTCACTATCAACAAAATTGGGTGAACAATGTTCTTCTCTAGCAAATACTAGAGGTACATAGCAGCAAAGACCTCAAGAACATAGTTCTTGGCAATACACATGAATTTCACAAGTGATCAATGATAAATCTGACAAAAAACACAGGTTTTGAGCAATCCACGAAAAACTTGATGTAAGCAGTTTCAAACGAAAATCAAACTGTTCAGATTCGAGAAGATTGCGCCACGAACATGCTGACAAAATTTCAGCTCAATCGGACCACGAATCGACCTCCGATGCCAGCTTGATGTAAATCAGATATTGCCTTAACCCGCAGATTTTCCGCTTTCTCTTTTTCTCTTGTCACCATTTCCTTTTGCGGCTACCACTCTGAAGATAGTAAGAAACCCTATTTCTTCATATAACTAATTATATGGGCTCAAGCCCTTTTTGGGCTTGCAACTCATTGGGCTTCCTCCACATAGGAGTGAACCCAGCTAATAAATCTCCCCCTCACGACAATGTGGAGGGATTCACCATCCCTGCTATCAATTGGCAATGTTCAAGCTTCTCTCTTGGTAGAGTCTGCGTCATCATATCAGAGTCATTATGATCCGTATGAATTTTCTCAAGTTCCAACAACTTTTCATTTAGAACATCCCTTATCCAATGATATCTAACATCAATATGTTTCGATCTAGAATGAAAAGATGAATTCTTACCAAGATGAATTGCGCTTTGATTATCACAAAATAACACATACCTCTTTTGCTTAAACCCAAGTTCTTCTAAGAACTTCTTCATCCATAGCATCTCTTTACTAGTTTCAGTCGCTGCAATAAATTCATCTTTGGTTGTACAAAGTGCAACACACTTTTGCAAATTTGACTTCCATGACACAGCTCCACCCACAAAGGAAATCAAATAACCAGAAGTAGATTTACGAGTATCAATATCTCCTGCCAAGTCGGAATCTGTGTATCCAACTAACTCAAGTTTCCCGGTCCTGAAACTGAATTTCAAATTTGAAGCTCCCCGAAGATACCTCATAATCCACTTCACTGCATTCTAGTGTTCTCTGCTTGGATTTGACAAATAGCGACTAACAATGCCAACTGCCTGCGCCAAGTCTGGGCATGTACATACCATTGCATCCATTAAGCTTCCTACAGCTGAGGCATATGGAACACTTTCCATATCTTTCTTCTCTTTATCAGTCGTAGGACTTTGCATCATATTTAACTTAAAGTGGGCAGCAAGAGGAGTACTAACCACTTTAGCCTTGTTCATGTAAAATTTCTGAAGGATCTTCTCGATATATTTCTCTTGCGACAAAAACAACTTCTTAGCATCTTTGTCTTGGGTAATTCTAATGCCAAGAATCTGCTTCGTCGAGCCCAAGTCTTTCATGGCAAAAGACTTGCTCAACTGTTTCTTCAATAACTCAATTCTTGAAGTGTTCTTGCCAACAATCAGCATATCATCAACATAAAGCAAGAGAATAATAAAGTCATCATCAGAAATTTTTTGGACAAACATACAGTTTTCCGAGGAATCTTCTTATAGCCCTATTCTATCATAACTGACGCAAATTTCTTATACCACTGCCTCGGTGCTTGTTTTAGGCCATAGAGACTTTTCTTCAATTTGCACACATAATCCTCTTTCCCTTTCACTTTAAAACCCTCAGGTTGTTCCATGTATATCTCTTCCTCCAAGTCACCATGTAGGAAGGCTGTTTTAACACCATTTGCTCAATTTCCAAATCTAGGCTAGCTGCCAAGCCTAGTACCACATGGATAGAAGACATTTTCACTGCGGAGAAAATATATCTTCAAAATCAATGCCCTTTCTTTGACCGAACCCCTTAACAACCAATCTAGCTTTGTACTGTGGTTGTGAAGCATGTTCATCTTGCTTCAATCTATAAACCCATTTGTTCTTCAAAGCTCTTTTACCTTTAGATAACTTCACAAATTCAAAAGTATGATTATCATAAAGTGACTGTATCTCATCTCGCATAGCATCAAACCAATTACTTTTGTACTCATCTTCTAGTGCTTCTGCATAGCACTCTGGTTCACCTGCATCGGTCAATAATACATACTCATCTTCAAAATACCTGGTGGAAGGTTGTCGGTCTCTAATGGATCTCTGGATTAGAACATCCAGGGGAACATCTAATTGAGCCTCTGGTTGAGGAATGAAATTATCTATTTCAACATGTTTAGGAACATGTGCGTTATTTGGAACATTGACTTCTTGCTGCTATTCATCAACCTGTGTAGGAATATTTGTAAGATGAACTGGATCCAAATTATCACTAACCTGTGGTGCTGAAATCATCTCTGATTTCTCAATATCCTCTATTGTTTGATCTTCCATAAACACAACGTCTCTGCTTTTTACAATTTTCTTTTCAAGCGGATCATAAAATTTGTAGCCAAGCATATCCTGTCCATAACCAATAAATATGCATTGTCGTGTTTTCACATCAAGTTTAGACCTCTCATCTTTGGGAATATGCACAAATACTTTGCACCCAAAGACACGCAAATAATCATAAGAAACATCTTTGCATGTCCAAACTTTATTAGGAACATCAAACTCTAAAGGAATGCATGGAGTAAGATTTAATATATGCACAACTGTACTTAAAGCCTCACCCCAAAAGAATCCAGGTAGCTTTGACTGTGAAAGTAAGCATCTTACCCTTTCAACAAGTGTTCTGTTCATTCTCTCAGCTAAGCCATTTAACTGAGGCGTCTTGGGAGGTGTCTTTTGATGTCGAATACCTTGTTGTCTGCAATATTATCAAAAGGTCCAATATGCTCTCCCGTGTTATCAGTTCTAATGCATTTCAATTTCTTTCCAGTTTGTCTCTCAATTGAAGCCTGAAATTACTTAAAAGCATCTAACACTTGATCTTTAGTTTTCAAGGTATGAATCCAAATTTTCCTTGAAAAATCATCTATGAAGGTAATAAAATAAAGAGAGTCACCAAGTCATTTTGTTTTCATAGGACCGCAAACATCATAATGCACTAAATCTAGTATAGTTGACTTTCTTGAAGGAGGGGAGCTTTTAAATGCAACTTTGTTCTGTTTTCCAGCTAAACAGTGAGCACACTTCATTAGCGTTGAACTTTTCAATCCTGAAAGGAACTTCTTCTTGGCCAATATTGACAAACCCTTCTCACTGATGTAACTGAGCCTTTTATGCCATAACTTAGCTGCATCTTCGCTGTCTACTACATTAATTTTGTCTGTGGACAACTTTGCCTGCATAATGTACAACGAATAATATTTTTTCATCTCTAGCCACAACAAGAGAACCTTTGGTGAGCTTCCATTGACCATTCGAAGGTCTTTGCGCAATACCCTCATCATCCAACTTGCCCGTAGAAATCAAATTCAAGCGGATATCGGGTATATGTTTAACATTATTCAATACTAACCTTGTGCCATTGCTGGTTTCTAGGCACACATCACCGATGCCTACAGCTTGAGCTAGCCCATTGTTTCCCATCTTCACAGATCCGAAGTCACTTGACCTGTATGATATAAAGAAATCCCTACGAGATGTAGCATGAATAGATGCATCACTATCAATTACCCAACTGGTCTCATGAGATACAAAATTCATCATATCACCATCAAACATAATGAGAAAGTCCTTTTTAAGTGCAGCAACACGATTGTCATCACTGTCATTATCACTTTTCTTCTCTTTACCTTTCTCTTTTTGTTTCTCCCTTTTTAACTGGCGATAAAACCTCTGAATATGTCCCTTCTGATGACAATAATGACACTCAACATTAGCAAATTTATTATACTTACCTCTGCTTTTATCTTAACTTTTATCTCTATTTCTCGGACCTCGAGACTCACTTCTTCCCCTTTTCTCAACAACCAAGGCATCAAAATGTGAAGAGGACGATCCTTGTGTCTTCCTTCTCATCTCTTCATTCAAAATACTACTCTTGGCCAAATCCATGGTAATCATACCATCCGGGACAGAATTAGACAAAGATATTCGGTTTGTCTCCCATGAGTCCGGCAAAGTACCAAGCAACCATAGTGCTTGTATCTCATCATCAAACTTGATTCCCATCGCAGCCAACTGATTTATAATTCCTTGAAAAGAATTTAAATGATTAGTCAAACGAGTATCATTATGATATCGCAGAGCCATCATTTGTTTTATAAAAAATAACTTATTATTCCTAGTCTTTCGAGCATATAACTGTTCGAGCTTATCCCATAAATTGCGTGCATGTGTTTCCTCAATAATATGGTTCAAAACATTATCATCTACCCATTGCCTGATATAACCACACACTTGATGATGAAATATAGACCATTCAATATCAGTTTTATTCTCCGGTTTCTCCTCGATAAATACGGGCAAATAAAAATCTTTCATATATAAAAGGTCTTCCATCTTCCATTTCCAAATATGATAATTCGAACTATTTGGTGTAACCATTCTACTCGTATTCATTTCCATTGTTTAACATAAGGCAGAAAAATCAAGCAATAACCATAAGCTCTGATACCACTCTGATGGGAGAACGATAATAATTCGAACAATATCGAATTAACGCAGCGGAATAAAATAATCTCCCATCTTGTGTAAACCTAATAGGAATCGATATAGTAGAGTAAAATAAATACCAAGCACACGAACACAAGACGATTTTTTTAAGTGGAAAACCTCCTCGATGTGAGGAGATCAAAAATCACGGGACCAGAGTCCACCCGAAAATCTTCACTATCAACAAAATTGGGTGAACAATGTTCTTCTCTAGCAAATACTAGAGATACATAGCAGCAAAGACCTCAAGAACATAATTCTTGGCAATACACATGAATTTCACAAGAGATCAATGATAAATCTAACCAAAAACGCAGGTTTTCTGATGTAGGCATCTTCAAATGAAAATCAAACCGTTCAGATTTGAGAAGATTGTGCCACGAACACGCTGACAAAATTTCAGCTCAATCGGACCACGAATCGACCTCCGATGCCAGCTTGATGTAAATCAGATATTGCCTTATCCCGCAGATTTTCTGCTTTATCTTTTTCTCTTGTTACTATTTCCTTTTGCGACTACACCACTCTGAAGATAGTGATAAACCCTATTTCTCCATATAACTTATTATATGGACTCAAGCCCTTTTTGGGCTTGCAACTCATTGGGCTTCCTCCACATAGGAGTGAACCCAGCTAACAGCGTGACCCCAGGCGTCGGTCGCTTGGGTTCGTGCAGCCGCCTGGGGTCGCGCCATCTCAGGCGGCGATCGCCTGAGGTCGCCCGACCTAGGCGACCGTTACGCGACCCCTTGGTTGGTGGTCGTTGGCTCTGATCGGCTTTTCTCGAAGAAGATGAACAGTAACCGGAACTTGCATTCCAAAAATGCAAGTTTCCAAAGGACCTCCAGACCTGCTTTGGACTAAAGGCCTTTAGAGTCCTTTGGAGATGTAACTGTATTTTTCCAAAGTTGAGCCAAAACACGAACCAAACGTGTTTGCATTTGGCCAAGGGACTTTAGAGTCTCAAAGCCGAACCAAATGGGGCCTGAGTGTGTTTGTGTTAATTGTGCTGTTCTGCCTCCGATTCTGCTTGCTTTTGACTATGATGAGCCGTTTAATGACCTGACTATTTAGGAGGGTCAGGGGGACATTGGATCCTCAGCTCATGCATTGGTTTACCGAAATCATGTCCCCCGTCCCACTTTATTAAAAAATGTGACAAACTAGTAAGCTTGGTTTCCTTGGTTGGAATAGCTAGTACTTAACTCTAGTAACTTGACTTATATATTTGGATGAGGCATCGAGATGGTTTTGTGGTTATGGAGACTATCGCCATTGCGGAGTAGTCAGTAGATAATCTTTCACAATAAAATAATAGATGGAACTGCCAAAACAAAGTGGCAAACGGGTGTTTAAGGCGTGGGATGGTCAAACGTCATAA
Source organism: Eucalyptus curtisii (assembly GCA_017140595.1). Lineage (NCBI taxonomy): Eukaryota > Viridiplantae > Streptophyta > Magnoliopsida > Myrtales > Myrtaceae > Eucalyptus > Eucalyptus curtisii. Next base: position 37,531,242 of record CM029500.1, on the reverse strand, counting down.
TGTATTACTCACTTCCTACAATCCGACCTGAGGGTGTAGATGTTATCGCAAATAAGTAAGTAGTAGTAGCGCGTTGAGGTGGGAGCCTGCTAGCCTTGACATAAGTATCCATATCAAGTTATGGCACATTGTGTGTTGTCTTCTTGTGTGTAATCCTTGAAGGATAGTTCACCATGTAAATGCCCATGATCATATTGGCATGTTTACAGAGAATTGCTTGCCGTATGTTGCAAATGCCCAGTTTATTCTCGTATTGATTTGAACATCTATTTTGTCTGAGAAGAGTTGTTTTGTGCTTTCCACGTAGGAATGTCAAAACATGCCCTTTCCTTGATTCAACCCTAGACTTGAAGGCAGCTGGAGACAATTTTTAGGACTAATGGGTCTTTAGATAGCCTGCTTGTGTTATTTGCATCTAGAGCTGTCTGTAAATTAATACAATTTGCTTTGAGAGCATCCATTGGCAATTCTGGTGGCTCTTTCCCAATTTAAATGAAATTTGGAGGTTTCCTTCTTCTTCTTCTTCTTCTCTTTTCTTCCTTTTTTCTTTTGCATGGATAACACTATGTTTAGGCTTTGTGGATATGCTTGTGTTTAGGCTTAGCCAAACACGGACACATGCATGACGCATGTATATTTAGGCTAGTATCAGAAACATTGTGGATCGTGCTGAGTCCATTGACTTGCTCCATAGATTGAACAAAATACTTGATAATGTGGTTTGATAATATTCGGTCAAATAGAATGTTTGTGATTGTAGATGCCAGCATACTCTTCGAGAAATTTACGTCATAGCTTTTTCAGCGATGCCTCCTTTATCTGCTCTAGGATTAACTCTAGGGGAAACCCTCTTTCCTTGTTTGGCAATACAATGTTATTTCGGTGCCACTTTATAATTGGCAAGTAAGGTTGGTTGAAGATTCGTAGATATCTTCATTGTTCCTTTAAGTGCCTCCCTTCAGACGTTCTTATCCTCAATTACCACATGATGAATGATTAATGCTTCGCTAGTGTACTTTTTATGTTCATGTTTACTATATTTGTAGAGATCTTGCTTTGACGTCTTTTATACTCGTGATGTTTACTGATGTTTTGCTTGTTACAGACGAGGAGGACCAAGTCATCCTGACGGTTCATCAGATCCATGGGACCAAATGGAAATTGATTTCAAAGATGCTACAGGGCAGAACAGGTTATGCAATCAAGAATCACTGGAATGTGAGTTTGAAAAACAAGCAGGCAGAGCAAAGGAGTCCCGAGTTATCTGCTAGCGATATGACAGCAGCTCAAATTTTGAGTGAAATGATGGCATTCACTCAAAAGACATTTCCTTTGGAGATGTGGTGATGAGCGGAAACCAAGAGGAAGGAGATGGTGGAAATTATCTTGGACGTCAGAACTATGAAGATCAAGCATTTCAAGCCAAAGGAGGTTGTCTTGCTGCTGGGACAAGGGAAAACCCTCCTGTTCTTCGTCCAAAGGCAAGCTATGGTGCATTTAGTGTTTATTAACCTCCAAGTGGTGGTCCTGGAAATAATTCTGGCGCTTCGACCGTGGTGCCCCTCCAGGGACCTCTAGCACAGGCTCTTGGGTCAGAGTTTGGCATCCACCATTTTCTCGAAGATGCCCATGGGGAGCCTTTGATTCCTCACCAATGTGGCTATGGTTGCTGTTCGGGTCAAAATGGACCAAATGGTGGAAGCTCCTTGTTGGGGCCTGAGTTCATCGATTACATTGAGTCTCCCTCCTCGAGCCAAGAGCTGATGTCTATAGCAGCAGAGTTGAACGAGATTGCATGGGCTCAATGTGATCTTCCAAGTGATCCTGGACCAAGTGATCTTCTGGCTGATGTCAGTACTGGGATGCCGAGCATGGAGATGTGGCAGCCGACCCGTCCAAGCGAGAATAAGAATGATCCGTGTGGCAAATTGAAGGGTGTGAAGAAGTAATATATCGGTTGCGGAGCCGGATTTTGTGGTGCCAGCTCAAGTTGAATGTTTTTGTTAAATGCATCACTTCTTTCTTTCTTTCCTTTTAACATTCTGAGAGGGACATCGCCTGACAATGGAGTTGATGACTCCATGTGTTTTGCCCGCCTGAGAATTGACAGCAATAATTTGACGTTCCATTGGATCATTGTTGATTTTGTTGTACTGGATTCTTTTTCTACTGTCCATCTATTGTCCTTGATTCGCTATTTATGTCTACATAATGTTTAAATTGCAGCATGCAATCTTTTTCGCTTCGATTTGTGGGGGCAAATTGGAACTTTTCAAATTGCAAGTTTTCTCGACTGATGAAGTTCATACTCTATTGTATAGTAATGCTGTTCCATTGGTGACAGCTTGAACATCTGATGTACAAAGATCCTACGGCTGGTTAGCGTTTAAAAAAGAAGAGAGGAAGAAAGAAATCTCATGATGCGATTTTGCTACACTTTTTGAGAATATCTTCTACCTGGTATGTGGAGATAATCTCCTTCTTTTGGCTCATGTTTTGGATGCCAGTAACTGGGAAGTACTTGTGAAACAGAACAATTCATTTCTGGGGAGTGGATGTGCACATATGTCGAAAACAAAACCAAAAGCTTAAACCAGAGTAGTGAGAACCACTAGAGCTGATAAACAAGTCGGAATGTCCATCGTGGAAATTCAGGCGGCATTACCCAACCCGTGCTCGTGCCTAGACAAGAATAAGAATGTCTTCAAAGAAAAGGGCATCAACTAAGATCGCAGCTGTGGTTTATGCTGATGATTCGTTAGAACCGAAGACGAACGATTCGGAGGATAAGATATGATTGACCAATCCATCTAGGGATTGGAACGACGACCCTCCTTGCGTCAGACAACTATTTGCCTTCTCCTTGAATTGTGCTGCCCTCTCTCTTACCTCTTCTCCTTCTTTCTCCACCAACAGCTTCCGAATAGCCTCTGCAATCTTCCTTCTCTCCAGCCCGTTGTTCAAGTGCACTCCCACTCTCCAAACATCACTCACAAATCTTGCATTGACATTTTGGTCCGAGAAACAGGGCATACATATCATCGGAACCCCTTCGGAAATGCTCTCAACAGTGGAGTTCCATCCATTGTGAGTCCAAAACGCTCCAACAGCCCGATGAGCCAGCACTTCATGTTGAGGCGCCCATTTCACAATCTTCCCCCTCTCCTCTAATGCCTCCAGAAAGTAACCGGGCAAATTCTCTAAGAGTTCCGAGCCGCTCACTGACCCGGGTCGAACCACCCACAAGAATGGCTGCTGGCTATCGGCTAAACCTAAAGCTATTTCGGAAAATTCCGACTCGTTCACAGAGGCGATGCTCCCAAAGCTCACATAGACCACTGAGTTAGGGGCTTGCTTGTCCAGCCAGGAAATGCAACTCCGGTCTTCCGCCAAGAGACTTCCCGATGAATATGGACCGCATTTGTGAAATGGGCCAATTGGGAAAACTGCGATTGGATATTCTTGGCGGAGTAAAGAAAGAGCGGGCTGCTCGAGATCTTCAAATGTGTTCAGGATGAGTCCTGAAGAGTCCTTGATTCCCTCAATCATGTCGTTTAGAATCCGGTCGAGCAGTTCAGGCTCCCCAGTGATGCGTGGAAGGTCCTTCACTCGTAAGGGCGGAAACTCCGGCACGGGATCTTCGAGCCGAGATTCTGATATGTAGAGAGCCAGAAAGAAACTGTCATTGTCGGTTCAATGGCATAGTGCTGCTAATAAGAGAACGCGATCTTCATAACTCAGCACATTACAATCAGCCAGAGAGCTACTCTTTTAAGAAACGGCGTACTCTGATGCATCTTTATCTCTTAAACTTCGTGCTTTGCAAACCAGCCACTAAAGCAGACACACGGAGTCACCCTATCATCTAGATATGGCATCTACGGAATGCCCAGAACGTGTCTGGAAATAGAAGCTCAAAGCATCAACCCTAGAGATAAGAAAACTGTCATACCTTCTATTGGGAGGTACCCTCTTTCCCTGAGCAACCGAAATCCGGCGAAAACGCGGAGTGATGTCGCGCCACCGGTCCGCAACACCATCCTCCGCACTCCTGCCCTCTCTGCCACGTCCCGGACGAAACCGAACAGCGCATCTGCTATCAAGCACGTGACTGGCGCATCCTGGGACGACACCTCTTCTCTCAAGCGTTCCTCGAAGGGAGCAGCGCACCTGGCATTGAGGAGCGTGATCAAGCAGACGATGTCCGACGTTGAGGCCTCTGATTGGTCGAGGCCATCGCCGATGGAGCGAAAGGCGAAGTGGGGGTGCGAGGATGGATCAGGAGAGTTCAGGTTAGTGTGCAGGACGGTGATGGAGAAGCCTCGGTCGTGGAGGATCTGAGCCAGTTGGAGCATTGGGTTGATGTGGCCCTGAAATGGTAAAGGGAAGAGGACGAGACGGCGGTTGTTTCTTTGGTTCATTTCGGATCGTGCTTGTGTCGGGTCACACAGTCACAGACTGAAACACTTGAAAGCTTGTAGCTTTTGATTGAATTCGACTCGAGGTTGGTGATGCAAAGAAACAGGGATTGACACAGACGCTGGGGTTTTTTGCAGATTTGTGAACTCTTGACTGCAACAATGTGCTTTGGAGTGAGAAAGTTTGAATATTTTATCAGGTCAAGTGGAGACTGCTGACACATCCATTCAAGAAAGACGAGTCCTACTTGCCTTCTTTCTTTGTCAAATGGAGACTGCTGACTAGAATGTAGACAAATTTGAGGGAAATGTTGCGATCTCATTCTTGCCTCAAGGTTTCGTCAAGATTCGGCCCTAAGCACTAGACGACATCAATGGCAGTGTTGACATGGGGGTCGGTGAATGCCCTGTTTCTTCGAAGTTGCTCATTGCCCCACATCCATTCAAGAAAGACGAGTCCTACTTGCCTTCTTTCTTTGTGTTTATTTATTTTTATTTTTTTAGGGGTCCATAAGTATTCAATGCATTAAAAAATGGTCAAAATAGGTTGAGAATGCAATATGTACAGCAAAATTATAAGCAGATCGTCTACATTATGGCGAAAGACGAGGATACGAAGTGATCCTTGATCGTGCATGGAGCATCTTTCCTAGAATGGGACCAAAAGGAGAGCATCGACTGAATCTATGCTAGCTACAGGGGGTTAACACTTCCTTCAAGAACTGACGACCTGTTTTCAGAATCGAATCTCAAAATGTGATTGACTAGTCCATCTAAACCTCGGTATGAAGACCCACCTGGTCTCAAGCACGCACTGGCCTTCTCCTTCAAAACCGATGCCCTCTCTCTTAATTCTTCTCCTTCTCTCCCCAGCAACAGCCTCTTGATGACCCTTGCAATATTCTCTCTCTTAAGCCCACCATTCAAGTGCACTCCAACCCTCCAAACATCGCTCACATACCTCGTATTCACTCCTTGATCAGAAAAACGAGGCGTGCACAACATTGGCACTCCTTCACTTATGCTTTCCAAAGTCGAGTTCCAACCGCTATGGGTCCAAAATGCTCCCACAGCAGGATGAGCCAACACTTCCATTTGAGGTGCCCATTTCACTGTCTTCCCTCTCCTTTCCAGCGCCTCAAGGAAGTGGCTCGGCGACTTCTGTAGCCACTCCGGATTGCAGACCAACCTCGGCTGGACCACCCACAAAAAGGGCTGCTCAGAGTCGGCTAGGCCTAGTACGATCTCCAGGATTTCTGACTCACTCAAGACCACAACGCTCCCGAAGCTCACGTAGATCACGGACTTGAGTGGCTGCTCGTCTAGCCAGGCGATGCAGCTTCTGTCCTCTGCTAACAAGCTGCTCGAAGAAGATGTCATGCAGCATTTGTGGAACGGACCGATCACAAAAGCTGGGACCGACAAAACTTTACCGGACCGACGTGAGGGCAGGGTGCTCTAGCTCTTCAAACGTGTTGAAGATGACACCGGCAACAATGTGCTTTGGAGCGAGGAAGACGAGTCCTACTTGCCTTCTTCAAAGTTGCTCATTGCCCCACATCCATTCAAGAAAGACGAGTCCTACTTGCCTTCTTTCTTTGTTTTTATTTATTTTTTTAGGGGTCCATAAGTATTCAATGCATTAAAAAATGGTCAAAATAGGTTGAGAATGCAATATGTACAGCAAAATTATAAGCAGATCGTCTACATTATGGCGAAAGACGAGGATACGAAGTGATCCTTGATCGTGCATGGAGCATCTTTCCAAGAATGGAAGTGATCCTTGATCGTGCATGGAGCATCTTTCCAAGAATGGGACCAAAAGGAGAAAATATTAGATGGTCCCGGCATACCAGCTCAGCGTGGTCCCAGACCAATCATGGAGTGCCATGTTGGTCCACGTGGCGCTGTGGGGTCGGCTCGCCAAGATCGAATTTCTGCAGGTAAAATAATCTTCTTTCTCTCTCCTCTAGCCCGCATGCTAGCCCTGCGCTCTCTTTCTCTCCTGTGCAGAGTCTGCACACATTTATTTATTATGTTCTCTTTCCTAGAAAATATTAGATGCTCTCCTTGAGGCAGTTTAGCTCTTATCCAAGATATGGTTACCTACGTAAGCAATGACGTTTCCTAGTATCATTTAGCAAATGGCGTTTGATGATCATCAACTAAGGCCCCGTTTGGTTTGGCATTAGGAATGGGCTTTGAGACTCTAAAGTTCCTTAACCAAATGCAAAAGCGTTTGGTTCGTGTTTTTGCTCAACTTTGGGAAAAATGCAATTGCATCTCCAAAGGACTCTAAAGGCCTTTAGTCCAAAACAGGTCTCGAGAAACTATAGGAATGCAAGTTGGTTACCGTTCATCTTCTCCAAAACCACCGCACGGAAAAGCCGATTGGAGGCCGATGGCCGCTAGCCAAGGGGTTGCGTGCACCGGCGGCTGCCGGAGGGTTGCTCGACTCAGGTGATCGTCGCTGGACCTCAGGTGACGCCTGGGTCGTGCGACCTAGGCGGCTGATGTCTGGGGTCGCGCGACCTCAAGCGACGGCATCCAGGGCTAGATCCGGCCGTCCGGCGGCCAGATCCAGAGGCAGCCAGATCTAGCCGGTTGGTGGCCAGACTTCAAAAAAATAAAAAAAATACAAATGTTTTTTTTTAATTTAATAAAAGTCCTTTACAAATGCAAATTTTACCAAATAGTATTTTGGCCAAAGTTGTTTCTCAATACACTTTAGAATTACAATTCACTAAACGCTATTTGCATTTCGGAAAACCCAAAGATATATGCATTTTTGTAAAGACATTCCCCAAAAGCCGAACCAAATGGGCCCTAAATGACACTTGTAAATGTTGTAAAATCCATGTTAAATGGATAAGGGTAAATGACAAAAATGGTCCTAAACTTGGTTCAATGTGCAATGTAATCCATGAACTCTAGTCTAATGTGCAATGTGGTCCCTGAACTTTTAATTTATTCGATATGGTCTCTAGACTTCTGGTACTCAAGAGATAAAAAAATAATTCAGGTGATTATTCCTAGTGGCATTTTTGTGAGGTCTATCCAATCTCCCTCAACCATAAATCCCTATAATCGAAGTGTAGATTATTCTAATTTGGATGCATAAATGTTGTGACATGCAAAAACAAAAGAATTTCTCAATTAACAGTTAAGATTTATCATTTAATGATTCAACTACTTCTGAAGAACGGTTTCTCAAGAGATTGTAGAATCGATCCTATATTAAGTGTACAAATCATTATCAACGGTCCCGCTTTTGTAGTCGCGTGATTTGTTACAAAATCCTGAACGATTTTTCACTAGTGCATAGAACCAAATTTAGAACTTTTAGCCTATAAACTTGTAATTGATGGATGGAGAATTCAAGTGTTGTTTTTGATTTTTTTTTTCATTTGTAAGTTATAGGGTCGAGATGATATAATTATAGATTCCAAAACTTTTTATAAGCGCATTGAAGAAGAAAAATGGTTTGTTTTCGTAAAAAAATATGTCGAATTTAAGCATGTGAATAAGACGAGAGCCATTGTCTGTTGCACAAGCGAAGCAACAAATACCGACTTGAAGCACGCAAATTAAATGCTTCGGTATCAGCACGCGGAATTATAAATGAAAAGAAAGGAAGTCTTCGTTTGTTCTTTCTTTTCGGCATGTAATGCAGTTACACTCCCTGCACAAAGCCTGGCCATGTGAACGTAAAAAAAGAAAAAACGTGCATAAAGAAAGAAGAGAATGACTTGTTTTGCTTCAGCCGCGCAAAGCAATTAACGAAAGGACTCTTTGCACACTTGAAATACATACATTTAATGCATTTGTTCCTAGTTACTTAATGGATTGTAACGGTTAGATTTTGAGATTGAGCTAACGAGAATTGTGACGTGTTCTCCGTCCTGTTTCAGTTGAAAAGTCGAATAGTTGGATATCTTAAAGCTTTGGCTCAGCTGTATGTGAGCGTTTTGCAGTATGTCTCTTTCAATTTTTCTCCTGATTATGGGTAGTCCTAGAAGGCACGTCAGAAAGTAAGCTTTCCTCAGTGGACATTGAAATCTGATACCTTGGTAAACTTTTGGAAGGACCCACATGCTGTTTGACAATTTATAACATGTATTTTAACTGCGACCGTGATGGATTGCATATAGATCTGGTGAAAATAAGCAGCCATTTTTGCGATCCTCTTCTTTTTATACACTAATTTTGAATGCCATTTCATGATCCTCATCTAATAAGGTATGTTGTAGGAAAATGAAGTTCATAAGCTCCCAAACTTGAAGGACGACTATTTTGTGATAGTCTCTTGGTTTTTCGTTGGGAGAAGTATACTATCAGTGCCATAAGTTGTGTACGGCGCTTACTTTGGTGCCAAAAGTTTCCGTCGGATCACTTAAGTGCCAAATCGGAGAAAAAACGATCACTTTGGTGCCACCGGCGAGAGATTCCAACCAAAATGATTACGTGACTTTTATTTTTTTAAAAAAAAAAGTCGACGTGGCTTAAGATTGTCCACGGTGGATGGCATAAAACGACGCCGTTTTCCTTTCTTCGTAAGAAACGACGTTGTTTTATGCCATCCACTGTGGATTCACGTAAGAAACGATGTTGCATTGCTCTATAGCCAAAAACGATGTCGCTGAAGAGGGAGTAAAATAGGGTTCGTAGACGGTTCTCGACACTGGCCGTAGCTCACTCATACGCCGTCGTTCACGGTCGTTCGCTGGCTGCGTCCCCAACTCTCACTCACTCAGGTTTGTCATGTTCTCTACGTGGGTCAATTTAGTGAAATTTAGGGTTCCGACGGGCAAGTTAGGGCGCGGAGGGAAAATTGAGGGCTCGGCTCAGGGGGAAAGTAGTGAGGAAAGTGGTGGGGATGGGATCTCACTTTTATGGGGACGGAATAGAAAAATAGAGGGTTCCGTCGTTCGTTCGCTTTCTGTTGTGTGGATCGAATAGAAAAATAGGTGGAGGGGCTTGACTCGGAGGGAAACAGTGGTGGGACCGAATTTGTTTAATTAATTGGACTGCTTCGTGGGGGGGGCCGAATGTGATTGAATTGAAAAATGGGTGGTGCGGACCTCACTTTGTTTATTCAATTCGATTTCTTTTGTTCCTGTAAATGCACCGAATTGGGGAGATTTTAGTCGCATTTGTTTCTTGACAACAAAACGACAAGGACTTGTATGTGAAGTTGCTGATTCTGTCATGTGGTCCCAACAAAACGACAATGACTCTTTTTTTTTTTTCATTGGGTGCAGCATGGACATGGACGCGAATCAGGTAGGCGTCATTGTTTGCTTTGGTGGAGAGTTTGTTATTGGCACTAAAGATTGGAAATATACTGGTGGAAATGAAGGTACTATCTATGTCAATGTTCGGAAGCCATCATATATTGATTTTCTAAGGGATTTGGTGTATTTTTTACAATGCAAAGTGCAAAAACTACATTACTGTGTTCTTGGGAAGGAATTGAAGGATGGCTTGAGATTTTTTAATGATGATAATGGTATAAGGATATCATTTACCATTATCTTCACGGTGAAGAAGCTAAGGTATATGTTGAGTATTATAGGGAGGATGAGGATGGGGATGAGGATGGGGTTGAGCAGACCACCATTGAATGAGGAGAAGTGAGGGATCCTATTCAAGTGAGTAATCGGGTCGGGGATGAGTTTAGGTTAGATGAAGGGCAAAATGAGAGGGAGAGAAGTTATATTGATAGAAATGAACAAACATGGAGATGTCCTAAAATCTTGGGTGAAGATTTGGATGAAGATGTGGGTGATGAAGACTTCATTGGATTAGAATGGGAAATTGCTTTATCTAGTGAATCAGAAGATGAATGTTTGGTTGATTCAATAAATTTCCCAAGTGACGAAGATGATGATGAACTCGCACAGTCAAGACAAAAGTAAAGGGAATTTCTGAGAAAAAAACTTGCAGCTTCAGCAAAGAGGCTCGAGCCAGTAAATAGGGATGGAGCTCCAGCTGAAGGTAATAGAAGTGAAGATGAAAAAAGCTGCGGCGATGAAGTTGCTGGTTCGGAGAATGAGCTTGACAATGATGCTGAAGAGCTCGTCGAAGAAAAAGTAAGTACCCTTTCTATGATCTGACTGTTGATAAACCTGTTTTGTCGGTGGGCATGAGATTTGACAATGCCAAACAGTTCAAGGAAGCTGTTGTGAAGAACTCCATTGGTGAACAGAGGAGCGTTCAATTCATTAGAAACATGAAGGAATTTGTGAGAGCTAATTGCTCACAACCCAATTGTCCATGGAAGCTATATGGCGCGCTGAGTAAGAATGGGTCATTCCAGATTAGGTCCTTCTAGGAGGAGCATACTTGTCCAATTATCTTTAACAATAAAAGGGTAATAAGTATGTGGTTATCGAAGCATTTTTTCAATACTATCAAAGCAATGCCCGAGATCAAGAGTCCTCAATTTCAATAGTTAGTGAAGGAGCAAGTAGGGGTTAATGTGTTGAGGAATCAATGTAAGAGAGCTAAGATGAGGGTGATGAAAATAATGATGGGTGGGTATAAGGAATAATATGCGCATGTATGTTTCAAAACCCATCTAGTAGGGTATATGTAGAGGTAGTGGAGAGGCCACTCCCTGATCTTGGGCCTAGATTTGATAGATTTTATGTCTGTTTTGATGCATGCAAACGGGGCTTCTTGGTTGGTTGTAGAAGAGTTATAGGATTGGATGGATGCTTTCTAAAGGGTTTATGCAAGGGGAGTTATTGGCCGCTGTAGGGAGAGATGCCAATAATCAAATGTTTCCAATAGCTTAGGCGGTGGTGAAGATAGAGAACAAGGATATTTGGTCCTGGTTTCTCAAAAATTTAATAGTTGACCTTGAGATAACCGATGGGGGAGGATGGGCATTCATGAGTGACCAACAGAAGGTAATTTCATTGTCAATTAATTCATTCCATTTTAATATGTATCACTTGCATATTTTTCCTGACTTGTATTTATTGGTTTGAATTTTTGTAGGGACTTATTCCTGCATTGGCTGAGTTGATGCCACATGCTGAGCATAGAATGTGCGCGAGGCACATATATGCAAACTGGTCAAGGAACTTCAAAGGAGATACGCTTTGTAGAAGCGAGTTACGCGAGATAGCAAAGAGTACGAACATGGCGATTTCAGATTAGCCATACAAGGATTGTTGCAGCTGACAAATGATGGTTTTGATGCACTCTTCTAGACAGAAGCTAAGCACTAGTGTCAGGCCTTCTTCAGTAAAGAGTTCAATTGCGATATCATTGATAACAACCTCAGTGAAGCTTTCAATGGCAGAATTTTAGAGGCCAGGTGCAAACCAATCATCAGCATGCTTGATGATATTCGAGTTATGGTTATGACTAGACTGCATAGGCAAAGAGATGAGGCTACGAAATGGCGTAGAGTGTGTGGCCCTAGGATTGTGAAGAGATTGGATGCAACAATTGGTGCTAGTAGGTTCTGCCATCCAGTTTGGAATTGAGATAATGGATATGAGATTATTCAAAATCAAGATAAGTATGTTCTCAACCTAGATAGAAGAAAATGTTCATATCGAGCCTGGCAACTGAATGGAATTCCCTGTGCCCATGCCATTTGTGCTATTCAGATGAAGCAAAAAAACCCAAATGATTACCTACATGATTGGTACAAAAAAAGGCTCATACCTTGCTTCATACCAATTCATGATGTAGCCTATCAGAAGTAACAAATTTTGGGAGCCAACAAATCATGAAAGCCCTCTACCTCTACCGCTGAAGAAGCAAATAGGAAGGCCAAAAAAGAGACGAAGAATGCAGCAGGAAGAGGCATTAAGTCAAAGGATGAGTAGGACTGGGTCAAAGATGAAATGCTCTTATTGCCGCAAGGAAGGGCACAATAAGAAAGGTTGTGAGCTGAAAAAACAGCATCAACAGCAAGATGTAATGGCTGATTCAGTGCCAGGGACAGGACCTACTAAACAGCTTCTTGTTGGGCCTGTTGAAGGGAGGACATAAGGCCCTGCTGTAATGCCTATTGAAGGGCAAACAGAAGCCCTGCTGTAAGGTAAGTATCCTCTTTGCCTCAGTAACTTTACAATTCTTATTCGATAGAGTTTGATGGTTGACCATGTGTACTGGCTTCTCTTGTGCTTTTCCTCTGTCATGCACTTGTAATTTGAGAAGTTTTCTCCATTTGTTTCTACCATGAAAATGAGTAGATGTCTAATTATTCGTTGTAGTTGGTCATAATCCTAATACAGTACATTGTTGTAAGGCCTACTAAAGGGCTAGAAAAAGGCTCTGTTGTAGGCTCAAGTGCAGGGACAAGGACTAGAATGGGCAGGACAGCAGCAACAACAACTGAGTCCACTATTGAGCAAACGAGAAAAAAATATCCTGTAAGTTGTACATCGCTGTGTTTGTCTTTTATGGACTGAAATTTATATTTGTTATGTGTTTCTCAGGTGAAAAGACAAGCAACTGCACAAGTTGCAGATGTTGCTCCCCCATTTGTTGCTGCTGAAAATGATGCACCACAGCGAACAAGAGGGGCGCTTGGAAAAAGATTAAGGCAATATGGTTATGGGATTTACACAGATGAACATACTGGAATGACTATTTTGAATGTAAGATTTGTAGGCCTCATGCATTTAATTCGTTGTACTTCAATTCATTTGGTTGACAATATCACTATGTTCTTGTAGCTTGGGAGAACTTTGGAGGTACTTCTCTCTCAAGATGGGCCAACTCAAGAATCAAGGGCGCAGCCAAAGAAGAGTGCTCCAAAGAAGAAGATAGTGGGTATAGCTGCAAAACAGCTATCCAAAAAGAACCCAACACCAGTTCCATCTCAACCAACGATTGGGAGCAGTAGTGATGATATGAACCAACACATGACAAGTGCTAGAACAAAAAAAGCCGCCGTAAAAAACAAGCAAAATGAGGTGACAGAAAGCCCAGTTAAAGAACCTGCACATCCAGTTTGAAAGAGTGCTCGGATTATGAATCAATTCAAAGCTCCAAGAGGAAAATGAGATTAGGGTGTTGTCAATATTAACTGATGGGAGGGTGCTGTATATGGTCTCTTTTTATGTGGTGCTGGACATGGTCTCTTTTCATGTTTTCTTTTTTTAGGAAATTGCTGGATATTATATCGTTGATGGTAGTTGTTGCCTGCATATTACCATTGTTTTTTTTTTTAAAGAGGGTGCTAAACTTTCAGTGATTGGGGAGTGAAGTTAGACATGTTTTTCTTTTCTTTTGCAAACAATCAATCAATGTTAATGGCAAGTACTGGAATGACTATTTTCTCTTGTTTTGGTTTCAGCTAGAATGCTAGCAATTATGCTGTATATTTTATTTTTGCTGTTGGTGCAATATTTTTATGAGGTTGATATTATTTTTAGATGTGTGCATATACTGTTGCTGGTTGAAGTTGCAAATTATAATGAATTTGTGGGGTTCTGGTTATATATCTTTGCTACAAGAACATTTTGGGTGCTGGTACATCTTGTTGCATCAACACTTGTATGGGCTGGTGCAAGAAGATGCACCAGCAACCCAACTGGTGCAAGAACAATGTGCAAGTCAAGTGACGTTTGGAACTAACATGTGCTTTTTAAAAAAATTTGTGCAATACAAGTGATCACTTTGTAATCGCGACTGGCACTTAAATGATCACTATTATAAAAACTTGACACTCAAGCGATCACTATTTGCAACTTATGGCACTGAAATGGTCAATCGTGAATTTGCCACCATCCCTTAATTTCGCGATGGTTTGCAGTTGTAGCAAACTAGCAAACCGTTGTCAAATTTATACAGCAAACCATTATATGTGAAGCAAAAACTAACCAAAAACAAACATTGACAATACATAACTAATGCATTCCAAAAGCACATTCCATTTCGCCATGGTTTGCAGTTGCAACAAACTAGCAAACCATCAAACCAGCAAATCATTACCAAATAAAAAATGTAGCCAAACCATTACCAAATAAAAAATGCAGCAAACCATTACCATATAAAAAAATGCAGCAAACCATTACCAAATAAAAAATGCAGCATACCATTATATTTGAAGCAAAAACTAACCAAAACAAATATTGACAATACACAACTAAACAACAAAACTTTTAAGTGCTCGCAACTAATGCATTTCCAGTCCAACCTTGCATTTCTACCATAGATTATAACAACAAAACCTTCTGCTCCATACAAAAATTGTAGCAAACCAAAAACACATTTTACTTATAAATGATCCAATACAAGTGCATATTGCACGTCTTCGACTATTGTAGACATACAAACTTCTTCTCATTACTCACTTCACATTTGAATAAACTACCCAAGAGTATAAGAACACAATCAACGCTCGATAAAAGTTTTTTTCAATTTTCAACCTTGAAACCTCTCGCTTCAAATGGTCCACCAGAGATGTTAAACCCTTCATTTGAGCTTGCATTGAGTCGACATCCTCCAACTCGTCCATTAACGTAGGTGGAGGTTGATTTCGGCCTTCAAGTAACTCCAATATCACCTCTGTCGATCGATCAGAGAATTTCCTATCAACCCATTTGAAATATTGGCACTTCGAGCCTCCTTTATATCTGCCGCACCCATGGAATCTTCTCTCGGGATTCAACCGAGTCCAAGATGTTCTTCTCGGACTCAGTAACCCACAATGACAGTAACATTCACAATCTAATTCGTTTTTTTTTATAGGAATGTGAGCCGCTGCTGAAGATTCTGCCCTCCATTTGCAAGAGCGAGCTGATAACTTTGGGAGAAAATCGATGTATGCACTCGAATTGGTCGAATTGGGGATTTAGGGTTTTCAACTTCCGGTTCTACTCGAAATTGGGGATTTAGGGTTCCTTATTTGGGGGAAAAGACGCTAAACAACGTCGTTTTGTTTTTTGTACGCTGATTTTACTCTCCGGCGATCCACGTCGGCGTAAAAAATTAATAAAAAACTGCCACGTCGGATTTCTGGCCAACCAGATCGGAGTTGGCACCAAAGTGAGCGTTTTTCAAAATTTTTGGCACTTAAGTGATCCAAAATAAACTTTTGGCACCAAAGTGCACGCCGTACACAACTTATGGCATTGATAGTGTACTTCTCCCATTTTTCGTCTTTGTTACGAGAAACTAGAGCTTACGCTAATGTATCTTTTCATTTTCCTTGAAGAGTGCTGGTTTCATGGGAGTTGCTTCCAATGTGTCTATCTTTCCATTTTCTCGAAGAGTGTAGGTTTTACTGGAGTTGCTTCTAGTGTGTGTCGCATTCTTCGAAGAACTTTTTGTAGCTTATTGTACCGGCTCTAGCTTTCCAACATGCTAGTGTCACAGCCAAGAGGTTTCTGTAGCTAAAAGACCGTGCCTTTCCAAGGAGGACCTCCTACGATGGCTAGGATTCCCAACGAGAAGACTTCCGGAACGTTCCAAGAGCGGGTGATACGGTAATAAAGCCAAAGTCTAGAATTCTCCTGCCATTAGTGTTGGTAGTTGGTAGATTTGGCGGTACGATCTCGTCCGCCGGATGAAAAGTCGATCAATGGATGTAATTTGAGGGCCTCTAGTATAAGAAGGGGTACCCTCCCCCTAATTTGTATCCATCCAACCATTTCAATAATACAAAGGCTCCTTTCTTTCCAGAGCTTCTCTCTCTAGGAACTTTCTCTCTACGATCTAGGTGAGCGAGCAAGTGTGCGATCGATCGAGCAAGGCTTGACTTAGGCATCCCGACAATCCAAGTCGATCCAAAAGTGCCTGAGTCGCCACACGATCGCGATCTCAATCGATTGGCCCATGACAAGTGGTATCAGAGCAAAGGAGGGATCCGTTTTGAGAGATTGAGGAGCACCAACTGTTCGAGAGCATGTCGAGCCAAGAAGCTGTCATGGATGGAGAGGCCGTTCAAGTCAAGGAGACTCACGACCGAACGAAGAAAAGAGAAGCCTCGATGGACGCCGTAGTTGCGCTTGGTGAGAAGCTCGCGAAGGCCCGGAGTGCCATGGCCAAGATCATGGAAGGACTCGATGACGTGAGAGATCGCATCATGGAGGTTGAGGTCTCGCTCTGTGAAGACTTCATGACCGGCATCAACCAAGCTATAGCCCCACTGCACGACAAGGACGAAGCTCTTGAAGCATCGATTGATGTATTGAGGGAGCGCGTCCAAGTGATTGAGGAAGGAAGCCCTTGTAAGGATGAGGTCAAAGTCATGAAGGTGGAGATCCAAGAGCTCAAGACTGAGCTCGCCCTATGCAAGCTGAGCATCGCCAATGGGTCGATGCCCACACAAGCGGTGCCCAAGCTTGAGGTGCCAAAGCCTATAGAGTTCAAAGGCAACCGATCTGCCAGGAGGGTGGACAACTTCATTTGGAGTATGGAGCAATACTTTGGCACCGTCAACATTCAAGACGAGTCGATCAAGGTAAGAACTGCTTCAATGTTCCTTATCGATACTGTAATGCTTTGGTGGTGCAATAGGTGCGACGAGACGAAGCACGACGCCGATCCCGTGGACACATAGGATGACTTCGTGAGGGAGTTCCAAGATTACTTCTTCCCCGAGTTTGCTCAACAAGAAGCCCGTAGCAAGCTCCATCGCCTTGAACAAATGGGCATGATCCGAGAGTATGTGAAAGAGTTCACGAATCTCAAACTCTAAATCTGCAATCTAGGAGAGGAGGAGGCTCTCGGAGCATTCATGGATGGACCGAAGCCATGGGCACAGCTCGAGCGATGGGACGTGAGGAGTCTCGCGAGAGCACTAAGCGTGGCTGAATCCCTCGTCGACCTCACCAAAGCTGAGTTAAAGAACTGAGCAAGGGATTGGAGGTCGGATTGATCCTCCGAGGACGAAGGTGGAAGCACTCCCCGTGCGCCGAAAGATCAAGGTGGCCGAGTCAAGACATGGGGAGAAGGATCGTCCAAGCCGTCCTCTTTCCAAAAGGGTTGACCCCAAACGAACTACACGACGAGTAAGTTTGATCAACCCTTGCCTTCTCCTTGCTTCATTTGCAAAGGTCCGCATTGGACCCAAAAGTGCCCAAAGAAGGGCAAGATCAACGCCCTCCTTGCCATCGAAGAAGAGGAGGAGGAGCTCAAAGAAGAGAAGCGGCAAATCCGGCTTGGAACCGTGAAGGTTGTCAACACTGTCCAAGCTCGATCGCCGTCCAAAGAAAAAGAAGCTGCCCCGAACACGGACATGTTCTTTGTGGAGGTCGTAGTGTGCGGCCGAGCGTTATATGACTTGGTTGACACTAGAGTCTCAAACATGTTTATGTCGACCAAGGTGGCGAAGGCCTTGGGACTTCGCATAGAGCTAACCGGGAAGTCATTTAAGACCATCAAATTGAATGGCCTCAATGGCGTAGGATCAACTTCCGACGTGGACGTCCAAATCGGCGAGATAGAAGGGCAAGCTGGCATTCAAGGTAATTCCTCTCGACGATTATGATCTCATTTTGGGTATGTAGTTCTTCCACGGTGTGAGGTCCATGATCGACATGAGGACCAAGTGCATCATGATCCTTGATCCAAAATGCCCGGCAATGATCCCCATGATGAAAGGGGTAATCGACACCAAGACCATTGCCATGATTCGACGCCTCGACAAGTGCTTGAAGGCCAAGAAGCACATGAACAAGCCGCCATCCATGGAGAAGCCGAAGGAAGAGTTGGATCCTCCTACTCTAACTCACGACATGCCGATCCAAGTGCTCTTCCCTGAGGTTGAGTGCTTGCCAAGTGCCGTGCACAAGCCGATGTTGGAAGGGTGTGGTCCACCGTTCGTGTGACTCCGAACAAAGCGGAATCGGAAGAAGAAAGCCCGTACTCGTGCTAAGAACGCCACCCTTCGAGCTGTGAGCAATGAGGGCATCGCTCGTGAGTGGGGGAGAATGTCACGGCCAAGAGGTTTCTGTAGCTAAAGGGCCGTGCCTTTCCGAGGAGGACCTCCTGCAATCGCTAGGATTCCCAACGAGAAGACTTCCGGAACGTTCCAAGGGCGGGCGATATTGTAATTGAGCCAAAGTCTAGAATTCTTCTGCCATTAGTGTCAGTAGTTGGTAGGTTTGGCGGTACGATCTCGTCCGCTGGATGAAAAGTCGATCAATGGATGTAATCTGAGGACCTCTAGTATAAGAAGGGGTGCCCTCCCTCTCATTTGTATTAATCAAACCATTTCAGTAATGCAAAGGCTCATTTCTTTTCAGCGCTTCTCTCTCTAGGAACTTTCTCTTTACGATCCAGGTGAGCGAGCAAGTGTGCGATCGATCGAGCAAGGCTAGGCTTAGGCATCCCGATGATCCAAGTCGATCCAAAAGTGCCTGAGTTGCCGCATGGTCACGATCCCAATCGATCAGCCTGTGACACTAGGCTAGGTGGAGTATATTTTTTCTTACATCTTCGTTTTCCTTCCTATGCAGAAGCAAAGAAATTATATTGTCCCCTTCATATGTTTAGGACCTTAATGCCATCCAGTTGCTCGTTCAATTTGTAAGTCTACTCTAATGGGTTTCCCCTATCACTACAAATGGCATATAAAAGAATCAATTTCATGGATTTATGTCGAACTCATAGTAAAACTCTAACAAACTTAACTTCAAGTAAAATCAGAGGATTCTTATGGGTTAGCAAGTCATTAGCACCAAACTATGCAAGTGAACGATTCAATCTAAAACTCTAGCTTGAGAAGTTAAGCATAACTCATCTCTATTTGCTCTTGCCAAAGTCCTCTAATATTCTTTAATCTCAATCTTAAAATTAATAATCCCCTTGAAGCCCTAGTGAACTGATCAATTCGTCTTAGTGACCCTTAGTTACCAAAAACCCCACCCACTAAGTATATAAGAATCACATGGTCGTGTGAGATATATCAATGGCACGACATCGTTGTGTTTAACGTACAACTACCTATGTACCTATGCTTCATATATGCAAGAGAAACGTTAATAATGGTTTTGATTAGTAATTATAAGGGCAGTGTGCATGTCATAAATATCTTAGCGTATTGGTTGTTGAAATAAAGTTATTAGAGCCTATTGATGCTGTATCTCCTCTCTTTATGAAATATGAAGAAGCCTCCCTTGTCGTCTGATATAAATCAATGGCACCGCATTATTGTGTTTAGCGTGCAAATATTTTGTAGACCTACGCTTCATATGTAGAAGAGAACCGTTGATAACGGTTTTGATTAGTAATTATCACAGTAGTGTGCATGTCATAAATATCTTAGCATATTGGCTGTTGAAATGAATTTATTAGAGCCTATTGATGTTGTAGCTCCTCTCTTTATAAAATATGAAGAAGCCTCATTATAGGTACCAAATTGATGCATGTTGCAAAGAAATGAGCAAACTAGTTCTATCATTGGAAAACTTTCTTTTCAGGTGAAGATGGGAAATTTAGGTGCTTGTATTGCAATTGTCATATCATAGGATGTAACAAGATAAAGAATACATATCATCGAGAATATATGCCAACTCAAGGTACCAAGCGATAACCGGTAAACAAATTAAAAAGCATGATGAGTCACCGTAACTCCTTTGGCGATGACCTATCTGATCTTGACTTTTGGATTTACCATACATTACTCTTAGATCAGGAGACGGTGAAGGAAAAGCAAGGGATGCTGGTTGGAAGAATTTTGCTATACATAGTTTCAGTAAAGACCCCATAGGACTCATGAGTGGCTTGTGCATAAAGATGATGATTGAAGAATATAAACCGAAGAAACAAAAAGGGTATATTCATGAAAAGCATCTACATGTTGGCTGATGTAATGCATTCCAACCTCTAGACGCTTTCCCTAAACATCTTCCGTGCCTTAGAACGGGCATGATTTTGTTTTTAGCCAACGGAGTGCATTAGCCAAGGAAATCAAAAGATCTAGAATGGGAGCGTCCACTCTAAAAGGAAATGTTTATGTTCTCATCTTTGAAGGCACGATTTTGATTTCAGCCAATTGGGGGGGGGGGGGCATTGGACATAAAATTTCAATGACATGCTTTATAATGCAGCATATTCTTTTTTCTACGATTCATTTATATTTCTATGGTCTTATATGGAAATCAACTCATGACTCATCTGATATAGCTAGTATAAACACCTAGAGGGGGGTGAATAGGTGTAAAAACAATTTATCGAGATACGAAAGCAATACTAGGCAAACAATAGAAATGAAGTTCTCTAAAACAGATTATGATCAAAATAAACAGAGAGTAGGGAAGAGAAAATTGAACACAAGATTTATAGTGGTTCGGCTTATTCCAAGCCTACGTCCACTCTTTCGCACTGACAGCCCACCGGCTGGATTTCACTATGAACAAAAGAGATGTTACAGCAATGCTTTCCCTTGATTCCACAGTGTAGATATTTTACCACACTTCCTCAAGGTATCTCAAAATATAGACTCTCTTTTGCGTACAAGATTTAGCTCAGTAAATGAATTGACTAAGAATAAGGAGCTTCAGACTTTGGAATTCTTCTATCATGCACACTCACTTCGAACAACTGGAACGTCTTCCTTTTATACTCCTTTATGCCATCATACCCGTTGGCACTTACCAAAGGAATTCCTCCAATCTACCCGTTGGACGGAATCAATTAAGAAGATTATTCGAGCTATTAAAGGAACATGTCGATAGCCCATCAATCCTGTTCGCCCATACAATCAGGATCTCGGTTTCCATAAGTAGAACCTTCCAAGTATGCTTCGCCAATCATCGGATCTTCAATCAATCTTGATTCGAATAAAGGAATCCGTTATGTCATATCCAACCAAGAGATCTTCGTCAGTTGATAAGATCAAATCCTTAACGAAACACACGATCTGGATAGACCTTCTTCGACAAACTACGATGTCAATGAGAATAGACTTTGAGTCTTGAGTCCTGGCGATCCAAAGGTTTTTAGACTTTAAATAGTAGAGTCTCGCAAATCTTCGACTAGACGATGGAAATGTTTTGTCGGCTTCAAAATATTCCGAGAAAGATTTCTCCAACAATCTCCCCCTTTTTGATGGTGACAAAACTTTCCTGCAGATTTGAATATCTTTGACTTGCAAAACATTACTCAAGCAAATATGGATATCTCATAAAGATTAATGATAACACTAGAATCTGCAACCACAGAAAATAGGTTAGTCTTGCATGAGAGTAAAGCCATTCATAATATATCAACAAGTACTTAATATAAGCAGTCAAATCCAAATCCCAAATTCAGTCCACAACCAGACGGACACACACAAGTCACACAAGTCAAACATCAAAACAAACAAACTAAAATATTAAGTTCAAAGTTTTCAAATCTTGCATCTCTCCCCCTTTTTGTCATCATAAAAAAAAGTTGAGATGGAAATAGAGTCAAGATTGCTTGGGAATATGAACAAGCTGGAAATCTCCCAATGACTGGACGATGCCTTCAAGCTTTTTCAAATCTTCCTTCAGTTGAGCCACCTCTTCACTCTTAGCATTGGCTTGAATCTGAAGAGCAAGAGCTTGGATCTGATCATTCAAAGAAACTGAAGAAGCTTGTCCTGCATTCTGCAAGTTCTGAACTTCGTATCCCAGAGCATATATCTGACCCCGCATTTCCAAGAGAACATCAAGAATTCTGTGGAAATCTGCTGAATTATCATGCGCATCGTGCTTCGACACGATGGAGTAAAAGCGAGACGATGGTACATCAGCATAGTCACGCAGATTTGGCGATGAAGCTTCATGTTCCTCCTCAGGAAATTGAGAGGCATAAATGTCCTCCGGATCTGCCGGAGAGCGGCCGACTCCTTCTTGGTAGCGGGATATGAGGACATTCCTCTTTTCTCACCATCTCCCCTGTTTCCATGCCTTCGGGTGGAGAAGAGTGTTCTTCATGCTCTCCTTCCTCTCGGATTTCCTCTTTCTTCTTCTTCTTCTTCTTCTTCTTCTTTTTCAAACCTTTCTTCCTTTGCTTCTCTTTCTTCAGCTTCTCTCTCCTATGATTCTTTCTCCTCCGCTTCTTTTTCTTCTGTTTCTTTTTCTTCAACTTCTATCTCCTGTCGTTCCATTGATTCGAAAGAACGACTCGGGTTCTTCAATGCCATAACGAAATGGTGATGTCATCCTCATCATCTTCATCCTCAATGATGAGAGCTCTTCTCTTTTTGGATGGAGTAACCATATGCTTCTTTCCTTTTCTTTTTGCTGCCAAAGGGACTTGATGAGGCTTGGCAGGGGTTGTCTCCTTGAATTTCTCCAAAGCCCTGTTGAGTTCTTTCAGACGCATTTTGGACACCATTTTCAGTCCTACCACCATTTTATCACACGATCGAACACGAGAAATTGTGGAGGCTGAATATTCAAATGTCCGAATAACTTAGACACAAGACCCGGATAAGGAAGTTGACCCTTGTCCTTCACCACCGCTCTATACATGTGGAACAAAATAGTGTGAGGAAGAGAAAACCTTTTTCCAAAGCATTGATGGCGTACATCGCTTTGCCTCCGAGTTTGAGACATCGTCTTTGAAGTAGATTTCAGTCGAGGCAATTTATCACAATCTTGTGAAGCGAGAATGTTGAACGCACGCATTCTTGAGTAGGAAATTCTTCCCTCTCGTCCTTCCGTCCTTAACAAGTTCCAATGTAGCACGAGCAATAGAAACATTAATTGGTTGATATTTTCCTCTCTCAACCCCAATCACATCAGCTAGTATATCTACATCCACCACAAAGTCCTGATCTCGGACACTAAAAGAAATTTTATTCGCATCCAAGAAGCTGAGATTCAAATAGAAATATGCAGTTAGTTCAAAGATAGGCTTCGTAGTGTCGAATGTAATTGTTCAAGTTGAAGAGAACGGAACTTTTCCCTCAAATTAACATTCACAGCATCAAGGAAATCAAAATCCACACTCCTAGGGTTTATCACCCCACGCTTCAACAATTTGGAGTATAGATCCTTCTGTTCCTTCGATCGAAACAAGTCTGTCCTTTTTCCTCGAATTTTTGCCGCAACACCCATTCTCGGTTGAAATTGGCTGTACAATTTATCATCATCATTCCCATCTATCGGATTCAGTCCTCCAACACGCGGATCACTTGGGATATTTGCAAGGGATTCTTCGCCATCCCCTTAGGAGCAATTCCCAAACGCTCCATAGTTCGCAAAAAGATGAACTCATTTCCATATCCCTTGTCCTTAAGAAACTCGTCGATGTAGTTCAATGGAGTACCGCTCCTCTTTAAAGCACGGTAAAGCTTATAAATAAAAGAGGGCTTTTGAGTTCTTACGAGAACAGCTCCTTCAACGATTTCTTCTTCTTCGGGATGACCAAGACCGTGAACTAGTTGGTGAAGAATGACGCCGCGAGAATGTTGTGAACTCGTTTTGATTGGGTGACTCCTCTTCCTCGGTGAGATCAAAGTGAGTAGGCCCCTCACTCATTTGCCGTGGTCCCCCGCTTGCAATCCTCGAAGACTTCCTTGAAGACGACATCTTTCATGATCTTAAAAGATTCCGAACTTGACTTTTCCCAAGAAAGATGATAACTTTTTCGAAGATTAAACAAGTGAAGAAGACAGGAGTGAAAGATCGATGCTTTTTAGGGTTTTGAACGAAGAGGAACTGACTGTATATAGGTCAGTCGAAGAGAGGTATACCAAGCGTCATAATGGAAAGTAAAAGATGCCCTTTTTTTTTAAAAATAACTGCCTTTTTCAAAAATAGATACCTGCCATTTTTAAAATATTAACTCCTTTTTGAAAAAGAAAAGATTGCATTTATCACAGAAATTGAAGATAGCAAAAATCAATTGTAGATAGATGATCGTACCTTTCCGAGATTTAATATTAGAGAAAATAAAATAACTTACAGTCAAGAACCTTGTTTGTATGAGTCTGAGAGTCTCTAGACTTTAACTTCTTCAAGCTTCAGGATGTTGAGTCTGGAACGGATGATTTCAAATTGATTTTTCTCCAAAGGCTTTGTAAATATATCCGCCAGTTGGTTCTTTGAGTCAACAAACTGAATCAAAATCTCTCCATTTTGAACATGATCTCTAATGAAGTGATGTCGAATCTCTATATGCTTCGCTCTTGAGTGAAGGATTGGATTTTTGGTAAGATTGATTGCACTGGTGTTGTCACAATTAATCTCCGTGCATGAATCTTCAATTCCAAAGTCTCTTAGCTGTTGTTTTATTCACGAATTTGTGAACAACAACTTCCGAGAGCTACATACTCGCCGCTGTAGAAAGAGCTATCGTATTTTGCTTCCTTGAAAACCAAGACACGTCCCGTTTCCAAGTAGTTGACAAGTGCCCGAAGTGCTCTTTCTATCAACTCGCAACCTTGACTAGATCGCGTCGAGTATCCAAGAAGAGTAAAGTCTCCATTTTTAGGATACCAAAGACCGATGCTTGAAGTTGAAGCAATGTATTTGATAATACGCTTTGCAGCATTTATATGAGATTCTTTAGGGTCTGCTTGAAATCTAGCACAAATGCAAACACTAAACAAAATGTCGTCTAGAAGCGTAAGATAAAGAAGTGAACCAATGATACTCCCGTATAGCTTCCGGTCAACTTTCTTTCCTCCTTCATCTTTGTCTATCTTCAAAGAGCTTGACATTGGTATTTCGTCTTTTTGCAATTTTCCAGTCCAAACTTTTTGACAAGATCATTAGCATATTTTTCTTGATGAATAAAGGTCCCTTCCTTCAATTGTTTCACTTGAAGTCCAAGAAAGAAGGTTAGTTCACCCATCATGCTCATTTCAAATTCATTCTCGCATAGACTTAGAGAAATTCTTGCACAAACTTTCATTAGAGGATCCAAAAATAATATCATCAACATATATTTGAACAAGCAGAAAACTTTTGCTTTCTCTTTTGATAAATAGAGTAGTGTCTACTTTACCTTTAACAAAGCCATTTTGAATTAAAAACTTACTCGGCTGTCGTACCAAGCTCGAGGTGCTTGCTTTAAACCATACAAGGCCTTTTTCATCGAATCGAGTCTGGTTTCTTTGGGTCTTCAAACCAGGTGGTTGTTCCACATGGACTTCCTCATGGATAAATCCATTCGGAAAGCACTTTTGACGTCCATTTGGAATAACCTGAAATTCTTATAACAAGCAAAAGCAAGTAATAATCGAATTGCTTCTAACCTTGCTACTGGTACGTAAGTCTCGTCATAGTCTATCCCTTCTTCTTGCGTATATCCCTTGGCCACGAGTCTTGCTTTGTTTCTTATGACTTTTTCTTTCTCGTTCACCTTGTTCCTGAAAACCCATTTAGCTCCAATAATAGATTTACCTTTTGGTTTAGGAGTCAACTCCTAGACATCATTAATGCTGAATTGTCTGAGTTCTTCTTGCATAGCTTCAATCCAGCTTTCATCAGATAAAACTTCTTCTATGCTTTTGGGTTCTATTTCAGAAATAAGAGCCACAGCACTAGACTTTTCGCGCCTTTTGGATCTTGTGCGAATTCCTTCATTAATGTCGCCAATAATGAGATCTTTGGGATGACTGGACTTATGCTTCCAATTACTGATTGATTTTTCAGGTTGATGAACACTTCCTTCATTTGAATCTTCGGTAACCACTTGTTCTTTGGTCTTTCAGTCCGAGCCGCTTCTTTAGACTTTATAGAGTCGAAGCGGGTTCGATTCTTCAAGATGAGTCTCGAATCGATTCATTTTACATAGAATCTTGGAATTTACATTCATTGATTCCTCCCCGGATTGAGTCTTCTTGTTATAGACTCGTAGGCTTTGCTCGAGGTAGAATATCCAAGGAAGATGCCTTCGTCCGATTTTTCTTCAAACTTGCCAACTCGATCATTTGCGTTTTTAAAATAAAGCATTTACATCCAAACACATGAAAGTATGAAACAATGGGTTTCTTTCCTTTGAATAACTCATAGGGGTTTTTTCCAGAATTGGTCTTAGAAAAACTCTATTAATGATATAACATGTAGAAACTGTCAAAATTTGACCCAAAAACGCGAGGAAATGTTACTTTCAATTAAAAGAGTTCTAGCCATTTCTTGAAGCGACCTATTCTTTCTTTCCACAACTTCGTTTTGCTCTGGAGTATATGGAGAGGAGAATAAATGCTGAAAACCAGATTCATCACAAAATTTTGTAAAATCTTGATTTTCAAATTCACCTCCATGGTCTGTTCTTATTCTTGAAATAACATACCCTTTTTCTTTTTGAACCTTTTTAGCAAACTTTTCAAAGTAAGAGAATGTTTCAGACTTACTTGCCAGGAAATATACCCAGGTAAATCGTGAGTAATCATCCATAATTACTAGGCAATATTTCTTACCTCCAATGCTTTGTGTTGGTTGGTCCAAAGAGATCCATATGCGAAAGCCGATTAGACACGATTAGTGGAAACTTGATTTATTGGTTTAAAGGAATTTCTTACCCGCTTTCCCAATATGCATGGAGTGCATAGATCAGACTTTTGGTATGATAAATTAGGTAAACCACGAACAAGCTTCTTTGATGAAATTTTGGCTATCTCTGCTTCATATTGATGTGCCCAAGCTTTCGGTGTGCCATAAGTTAGCTTCGTCTTGAATTGAGATCGGACATTGCGTTTCATCTGGTTTCACGTCCAAGAGGTAGATATTTCCATGTCTTCGACCCATAAATGACAAGAGAATCTTTGCGGTTCCGAACATATTCCCTCTTGAAAGTTTCTTTTGAAACCGGTATCACAAATGGTGGACCGATACGGAGCGATTGTAGTTGAGTCCTTCCACTAGGGAAACATTGCTTATTGTGAGGTTTCCAATCTTTCGATTCCAAACCCCACAATTCTTCCTTTTTCTTGTTTCCTCCAAATGAGACTTTTCCACCATTTACTTGAACGAGCTTTATGAAGCAATTTGAATCTCCCTGTCATATGTCTTGAGCATCTACTATCCAGATATCATTTTACCTTTTTCTTGATAGTGACATGCATTTAAAAAGGAGACTCAAGCTTTCTTTGGTACCCATATTTTCTTGGGTCCATTGGTGTTAGTATGATATGCGGTTTTTGCCCATACCTTTTAACGGGTTTCCAAACCATAGAACATTCCTTTTCAAAATGATCGTACTATTGCACTTTGAGCATGTGAGAGCATTTCGACCTACTGGTTTTACAAAAACCTTTTTGAAATGATTTTTGTAAGCATCTCTTGTGAGTTTTTGCTTAATTCTTTCCTTCACTTTAGGAAAATCAATTAGAGGAATGGTTTCCACAGTCATTCCCAAACCAGATTTATTGAAATAAGGTCTTTGTCTTTGAAAGAATTTTCTCAAGTTTCTCGATCCTATTGAAAATCTTTTTGAAATATTTGATATGTCAATTTTTAAAAATTCATTTTCTTTTAAAAGATTTTCTTCACTTTCTTTGAGAGTAGAAACATTCATGTCCGAACATTTCAACTTTTCTTTCAAAGCATTTTCTGTTGTTTTAGTGTAGAATTTTCTTTTTGAGTTCGGAAATCCTTTTAAGAGAAGTCTTAAGACTAGAACACAGCTCATCAATGTATTTAGAAACTTTAATAGGGATTTTAAAGTTACTTACCTCAAACTCACGTTCGAGTCCGAGTCGAGTCTGTCTCGGAGTTTGAATTTGAGTCCGATTGTGCCATCGAGACATATATTGGCATAATCATCATCACTTTCTTCACACTCGTATCACTCCGTGTTTCGCTTTAAGAGCCTTTCGATACTTTTCAGCTTTTCCTTTCTTCTTCCTCGAAGAGGACACGGTTGGGTACGATGTGTCCTTTTTTCTTACATTCAAAGCAAACTATATCTTTGTTTGATTCATCATCCTCAACGAGACTTAGTCTATTGCTTTTGAAAACTCTGTTTCTTTGGATTGAATCTTCTTCCTTTTAAATTTCAGCTTTCTGAATCTTCTTATCATGAGAGCAAGCTCCTCATCATCCATATCGTCTTCAGAATCTATAACATCAGAATCATCATTGGATTTTAATGCAATGGATTTCTTACCTTTAGGAAATTCGTCTTCATTGATTCGTTCCACTTCATAAGACCGAAGAGTTCCAACCAACTCATCGACAGATAGTGGCATGATTCTTTGTGTCTCTCTTATTGAGGTCTTTATATGATTCCAATCCTTGGAGAGTCCATGCAATAGCTTGTTTACTTTCATGGGATCAGAAATTGGTTGACCTTGATTTTCAAGACCATTCACGATTTCTGTAAAACGACTAAACATGTCGGTTATAGATTCTCCTGAATTCATTTTGAAGGCTTCGTATTGACCGAGGAGAATGTTGATTCTGGTCTCTTTCACTCGATCAGTTCCTTCATAGGTAATATGTAATCTATCCCAGACTTCTTTTGCTGTAATACAAGAAGATATTCTGTTATATTCAGTAGGTGACAAAGCACAATATAAAGAATAAATTGCGTTTGCATCAAGAGCTTGTCTCTTGATTATCTCTTCCTGAGTCATTTCACTAGACTCAACAGTTTCTTTTCCTCTCTCTGAGATAGATGCAGCTTTAGGAGTGATTCCTTTTTCTACAACGTCCCATTCCAGAGGATCCTTTGATCTTAAGAACGCTTTCATCTTGATTTTCCAGATGTTGTAATCCTTTCCATCAAAGTAAGGAGGTCTTGTATTGCTTTGCCCTTCCACCAGCCCTGGAGCTAACATACTAGCCATGGATCTTTAACTCTGAAGTAAAACACTTCAAACAAAGTGAGTACACAGGCTCTGATACCAATTGATATAGCTAGTATAAACACCTAGATGGGGGTGAATAGGTGTAAAAAAAATTTATCGAGATACGAAAACAATACTAGGCAAACAATAGAAAGGAAGTTCTCTAAAACATATTATGATCAAAATAAACAGAGAGTAGGGAAGAGAAAATTGAACACAAGATTTATAGTGGTTCGGCTTATTCCAAGCCTACATCCACTCTTTTCGCACCGACACCCACCGATTTGGATTTCACTATGAACAAAAGAGATGTTACAAAGCAATGCTTTCCCTTGATTCCACAAAGTGTAGATATTTTACCACACTTCTTCAAGGTATCTCAAAATATAGACTCTCTTTTGCGTACAAGATTTAGCTCAGTAAATGAATTGACTAAGAATAAGGAGCTTCAGACTTTGGAATTCTTCTATCATGCACACTCACTTCGAACAACTGGAACGTCTTCCTTATATACTCCTTTATGCCATCATACCCGTTGGCACTTACCAAAGGAATTCTTCCAATCTTCCCGTTGGACGAATCAATTAGGAAGATCATTCGAGCCATTAAAGGAACATGTCGATAGCCCATCAATCCCGCTCGCCCATACAATCAGGATCTCGGTTTCCATAAGTAGAACCTTCCAAGTATGCTTCGCCAATCATCGGATCTTCAATCAATCTTGATTCGAATAAAGGAATCTGTTATGTCATATCCAACCAAGAGATCTTCGTCAGTTGATAAGATCAAATCCTTAACGAAACACACAGTCCTGGATAGACCTTCTTCGACAAACTACAGACTGTCAATGAGAATAGACTTTGAGTCTTGAGTCGCGGGTCCCAAAGGTCTTTAGACTTTAAATAGTAGAGTCGCAAATCTTCGACTAGACTGATGGAAATGTTTTGTCAGCTTCAAAATATTTCAGAAAGATTTCTCCAACATCATCTACCGTTGTGGTAGTTTTCCCTTTCTATCCCAAACCCTAACCCTCCGACTGTTCCTTCAGCTTTGAGCTTCCCGGTTCGTGTGTTGGTTTCGCTGGTGCACCCATGGCCATCTCGGTGGCGATTGCTCAATTGACAGGGGAATCCTTGCCTCTTTTCTTCTTTAATTCTCCATCTTTGCTTTCTATCCGAATCGGTTCGGTCCCTCGATTGCCAATTGTTGTCCTTGCGGTGAAGACCCATTTTGGTGCTGTTTGCTTCCTCGCTTCCCTTTCCGTGTTGCGATTGCATGGTCTCGATCACCCTCTACCAAGCGTCGGCACCACTTTGCTAGCCATCCGCCTTCACGATTTTCTTTTTGTAGCTGCATTTCCGATGGAGAATGTGGGGCGGGAGGAGGAGGCGAGGTTAGCCGCACTCGTAATGTCGTTTAGGCGACTATGGTCGGCTCGGGAGATCGACGTCCGGGACAATGCACCCGTTGCGAGAAAATTGCAGAATGTCGATTGACGCTAGTTGGTAAGATCCGGCCAACCCTACGGTTAATTTCCAAGCTTTCTAGAACACGATGAAGCGAGCTTGGCGTACGGATAAAGTTGAGATCTCGCAGTGAGAAGAAGGTCTTCATATAGTCGATTTCAATCGAAAGGGAAAAATTGCATGTGCTAGATAGCGGCCCTTGGTTGTTCTCCGGTAATCTAGTCATGCTCAAACCTTGGACCCCTAATACCCCACTTCATTGTTATGATTTCACTACTTGTGCGTTTTGGGTACAAGTATTTGGCCTCCCCTTAAAATGATGCACTGACCAATTTATAAGAAAAGCTGTGAGGGATGTTGGACAAGTTCTAGAGGTCAGGATCGACACAAAAGAAGGTTCAATATCAAAAGCAGTAAGAGTTAAAGTGGAACTAAACTTCTAGGATCCTTTGAAGCCGGGTAAACTCATCCAAATAGCTGGGAAAAATTTCTGGGTTGATTTCCGTTACGAACGGTTACCACACTATTGGCGTTCTAGGCCACTATGCTTCTTATTGTAAAGACATCCCTTATGACGAGACAAAATTTGAGGGACGGGATAAGCTCTACTACGGGCAATGGCTACGGGCGTAAGTACGGGAACATAGCCCGTTACGCGGTGCATTTTATGAAATGCAACACAATCAAGAAGACATGGCGTAGACCGTACCGAAACCCCTCCACTGGATCGCTTTGCTCCGCCGCTCGGGATAACCTCAAGCAAGCCAACGGCTACTACACCGCGCTTGTGTCCAATTACAACTCATACCACCACTACTACACTTGTCGTGCATCATTCATCCTGTACAGCCTTGCCTCATGATGTTGTGCAGCACACAACTCCAGTTCCTGACCCCAAACAGAAAACACCAATTGTAGATTTAAGTGTTGAGACATCATCCTCAAAGAAAGTTAAAGGCTCCAGAGAACATACCAAAAACCATCCACAAAAGAAAATTAAACAATATTCTCTGTATGGATCCCGTGCTATACTAACAGACAATCTAGATGATAGTCATCTTTTGGATACTCCAATATTTGAGGCCGACAGGGCTGCGATTGGGCTGTGGTGGCTTGCCCGACAAAGCCACCAATCCACAAATGAGGATACTAAGCGGAACCGTCGGGACCGGGCAATTCCTCGACAGTTCAAGCCCGAGGGCCCTAGTGGCTCAAGACAGCCCGACATCCTTTTTTTGATGGAAACGAAGAACCAAGAACATGTGATAAGAAGAATACAGCGGAGGTTGCAGTATAAGAATAGTTTTGTGGTCAATCCCTAAGGTTTGGCTGGGGGAATGGTTCTTTTTTGGGCAGAACATATCACACTTATTATCCATTCACATAACTCGCATCTTATCGACACTATATGTTCTGAAGAACTGAGAATCACACCTATGGGAGTCACTTATCTACATGCACCCGCAGGTTTATCA
Source organism: Eucalyptus curtisii (assembly GCA_017140595.1). Lineage (NCBI taxonomy): Eukaryota > Viridiplantae > Streptophyta > Magnoliopsida > Myrtales > Myrtaceae > Eucalyptus > Eucalyptus curtisii. The sequence goes on along the minus strand of CM029500.1, from coordinate 37,499,192 downwards.
TCAACGGCAAAGAGCCTATGGACGAGTTGAGGCATCAGTCATCTACATACCTTACTCTGGCTATGCATCGGCAATTTTAATGAAATATTACATCAATGGGAGAAAGTGGGCAAGAAACCAGCTTAGTCCTATCGACTACATTCCTTTCGAGAACTCCTATATGATTGTGCTCTAATGGATCTTGAATCCAAGGGTTGTGCCTACACTTGGTTTAATAATCGAAGTGGTGATGAAATGGTCAAAGAAAGACTTGATCGAGCGTTATGCACTATGGATTGGCTAGTGGCCTACCCAGAAGCCGAAGTTCATGCCTTACCAGCCCTAGGCTTGGATCATTGTCCGTTACTTTTAAACACGACACTCAAAGCGATTAAAAGGGGAAAGACTTTTACCTTCGAGTCGTACTGGCTGCAAGATATTGATTGTCGCAGGGTGATTACTGAAGCTTGGACAGCTGAGTCAGTGCACAATATTACTCTATCTTAGAAGCTCTGAACGACAACGCATGCACTAGCTCACTGGAGTTGATCCAACTTCACTGATGGTCATCATAAGATCTCTCTTCTGAAGAGACAGCTTCAACATTGCATCAATCAACCTGTTTGCAGTGATCACAAAGAACATGTCACTTCATTACAGAAGCAAATTCAGGATATATGGATGCAGGAAGAACACTATTGGGCGATGCGTTCTAGAATTAACTGGATGACGTGGGGGGATCGAAACACTAAATTTTTTCATGCCACAACAATTCAACGACAGAAAAGGAATAAAATCAGCATGCTGAAAGATGAAAATGAGGAATGGACTAGAGAACCAGCTCGGGTAAGGCACCAAACGCTTCAATATTTCCAAAATCTTTACACTTCGGTAGGACACCGAGACTATACACCTATTCTAAGTCAATGTCCACAAGTGGTGACAGCTGAAATGAACCACAAATTAATAGCTGAAGTCACAATGGAGGAAGTCAAGGCAGCAACGTTTCAATTAGGTGCCACCAAAGCACTAGGACCGGACGGCTTGAATGGCCTTTTCTATCGGAGCTATTGGGACATTATACAGGACTAGGTTTTTAACTCAGTGCAACACTTTTTTACTCATTGAGTCATGCCTCTTGAGTTTAATAGAACTGCCATATGTCTGATCCCCAAGGTACAAAACCCTAAGAGGCTAGATCAATTCCGCCCTATCAGTTTATGCAACTTTATATACAAGATTATCTCAAAAGTACTAGCAAACCGTTTGAAATCTTGCCTGCCTGAGTTGATTTCTACAAAACAGAGTGCCTTTGTGTCAGGCAGGCAGATTCAGGACAATATACTAATAGTGCAAGAGGTACTCCATCAATTCAGAATTCATAATAGAAAGAAAAAATTTCAAGCAATCCTCAAGATAGACATGCAGAAAGCCTATGATAGGGTAGAGTGGGATTTCTTGGAAGACTATCTACGTCAAATCGGTTTTCATTCTTAGTGGGTGCTTTGGATAATGCAATGTGTCAAGACAACCTCTCTTAGTGTCAAGCTCAACGGCGAATTTCTACCTTATTTTATGCCTTCAAGGGGAATCAGGCAGGGCGACCCTCTCTCACTCTATTTATTCATTCTTATAGCTAATCTGCTATCCACCCTCATCCAGCAAGTAGTTGCTATGGGCAATCTCCGGGGCCTTAAACTTAACAGGTGGTGTCCAACCCTCTCACATTTATTTTTTGCTGATGACGCCATCTTTTTCCTAGACGGTAGAACCGTGAATGTCAAAACCTAGCGACTATCCTAAGCCAGTATTGTCTAGCTACAGGTCAAGTGATAAATAGAAATAAATCAGGCTTGTTTGTTAGCAAGAATTGTCCCGACTCTCTTAAGTTGAATATGGCTAGTGAATAAAGGTTGCCACTTCTAGAAAAGACGGGTAAATATCTTGGCATACCTTCTGATTGGGGCTCATCTAGACGAGATATGTTTGCTTGGATCCTAGGACGAGTCAACTCCAAGTTGGAGGGGTGCAAAAAGAGTAGCTACTTTCTAAGGGTGGGAAGGAGATTTTGTTAAAATCAGTGGTTCGGGCTTTACCACAGTATGCTATGTCAATATTTAAGGTTCCTGTATCTATTTGCAAATCAATTGAACAGAAAGTAGCTCGGTTTTGGTGGCAAAACAGTAGTACAAAAGCCGCGATTCATTGGAAAAGCTGGGAAATTCTTAAGGAGAGAAAAGACAACGGTGGCCTAGGCTTTAGGGATTTGTTATCTTTCAACAAGGCCCTTCTCGGCAAACAAGCGTGGCGGCTCTTTCAAAATCCTCAATCTTTGGGGTCAACTATTTAAGGCTTTATATTTCCCCCATACTACTTTTTGGCATGTTGAAAGGGGTTCCAGACCTTCATGGGGTTGGCAGAGCGTTCTATTGAGTAGAGATTCTATTGTTCCGAAGCTACGTTAATCAGTAGGCAATGGCCAAACGATACAAGCTAGAGATGATCGTTGGTTACCTATGGGAATTCTAGGTGGCCCAAAGACCGAGAGAAGAACCGAGAGCGAGTGGGTTTCATTATACCTCACCAGCATGCGTGGAATACCCAACTCCTTACACTGGCTTTTGATGAATCCATTGTCCAAGAGATATTGCGAATTAAACTATGCCCTGCCTTGGCAGAAGATAAAATCTACTGGATTGGGACAGCGGATGGTCAATACACTGTCAAGAGTGCCTACAATGTCATCAAGCGGCATCGCAACTTCTACGGTACACTCTCGAGCCTCCTCTTCATACAACCCACCTCGAAAATTATGGTTAAAAAGTTGGAAAACCAACACAGTCCCTAAGATACGTCTATTCCTTTGGTCTTTAAGCCAAAATGCCTTACCTACTAAAGAAAACCTTTACCGACGAAAAATCACACCCGACCCACTATGCACCCTCTGCCCTTCCCAATCCCCCGAGACAATAGAACATATTTTTCTGTCCTACCCGTGGACCCAGTACATCTGGAACCATCCCTTAGTGCAGCTTAACCTCTCACAGTATCGCACACATAGAATAGATGCATGGCTAACAGACTTAATAGACCGAGAGGTGGACATACCAGTGTTTGAACAGATTGCAGCCCTGTTATGGTTCATTTGGCTCGCTCGGAATCACTTCGTGTTTCGCCACCAAAGAACGCACCCGAACCACCTGGTAGACGCAACTCTTGCCTTTGCCCAACTCCATATCAGTGCTCGGCAGAAGGAGTCCCGCACAGGCGCTCGGTTGAGTAATCTTCGCACATGGATCCTACCTCAGCAAGGTGTCCTCAAGGTGAACATTGACGGAGCGTTCCCTACCGCCACGAATATGGGCGCGATTGCTTGTATCATCCGCGATCACACTGGTTGACTGATCGGCGGCGTTACCAGGGATGTCCCTGTAACATCTGCACTCGAAACCGAATGTCAAGCGCTGTTGTGTGCCCTTGAGGAATTATCACAGCAAGGAAGAACAAGTACTCACTCCGTTGTTGGAGACGGATGCCTGCCTCACTATTGCGAAGTGCTCAATTGGGATCGCCTTCCGCCATGGGAGTATCGCGCCATTTTCGCCAAGATCACCAATCGACTCCTCTGTTTCCCCAATCTCACCGTGCAGCACTGCAGGCGAGAATCCAATGCCCTAGCTGACTGGGCCGCGAAAGCCCACGGCCGTGGTTCCCTCCGGACAAATTGGCCCACTTCACCACCTCCTGTTATGGTAGACATGTTATGTCATGAAGTTCTTGTAAACGGATGTGCTTATTTCCCTCAGTGAATAGAAGATCTATCGTTTCCGACCAAAAAAAAAAAAAAAACTCATGACTCGAGATTCAAAGTTCTGAAAAATTGCCAATCCACAAGTTTCTAGCAATAAATCGCATAACTTCTATTTTCATCTTAAACATCTTCTTAAAGACTCTGAGGATGAATTTTTATGTATATCCTTTTGATATAAAAAAGATATGTGATTCATTGGGAAAAGTACCAAAAAAGTTCTAAACCTATTGCATTGGTACCAATTCAGTCCTAAACTTTTCAATTGGACAAATTCAGTCCTAAACCTTTTAATATTGGTACCAATTCAGTCCATCCGACTAATTTTGGCCAGTCGGCGTTGACGTGACGTCGACCGGGTGGCCGTACGCTGACGTGGCAATTTTTATGATTTTTTTAATGATTTTTTTGAATTTTTTTGAATTTTTTTTCTTTTTTCTTTTCTTTTTACTTTTCTTATCTGCTTTCTTCTCGGCGGTGGCCGGCGAGCCTTCGGTGAGGCTCGCCGGCCACCGGGTGAGGGCATTAAGCCCTCGCCCGCCGTCGGCGAGGGTCGCGGCCCTCGCCCGGCCTCTCCGTGGCCGTCAGCGAGGCGGCTTCGCCCCGATCTGGGCAAGGCCAGCCTCGCCCGCGGCTGGCAAGGCCATGGCGGCCATCGCCAGGGCGGAGGCAAGGGCCGCGAAGCCCTCGCGCCCGCCGGCGAGGGTCGCAACCATCGCTTGGCCTTACCTAGGGCCGCAGGGCAAGGCCGGCCTCGCCCGGCCTTGCAATGGGAGGAGGGAGAGGAGGAGGGACGAGGTGCGGGGGAGCGACGAGATGTGGGACTGGCAACATCGGAAGAAGGAGAGGAGGGTGTTGGGGCGGCGGGCTAGGGTTTTGGAGGCGAAGATCGGGCGGAGGAGCGGCGACATGAGGCGCGGGGGGGGGGACTAGGGCCTCGAATTGGGATTTCGTGGAGGTGAGGGCAGCGGTGACGAGGTCGAGAAGCTCCGGGGTCGATAGTGGAGGAGGCGCCGGGGACTCGGCGGCAAGGCTAGGGTGAGGCCAGATTGTTGTGGTGCGATCCGGGGAGGGCTCGCGGCCCTTGCCGCGGTCGGCCGGGGACCGGCGACCCCGGCCGACCCTCCCCCCTCCGTTGCCGGCCCTTCTCGGCGACGGCGGGGAGGCGGCGGCGGCGAGGGCTCGCCCTCGCCCGCCCCCCTTCGACCTCCCTTTTTTTTAAAAATATTTTAAATATTTTTAATTTTTAAAATATTTTAAATAAAATTAAGTTTAAATTAAGTTTAATTAATATTTATATTATTATTTACACATCAGACACGAAACGGCGTCGTTTTTGCATTTTCACGCCACGTCAGCGTGCAAAACAACACCGTTTTGGACCAAACTCATTAGAAAATTGCCACGTCAGCCATTTGGCTGGATTTTCGCCGGAGTGGCACCTAAGTGTTCCAGTTAACTTCGAAACTGGCACTTAAGTGTACCTTTTCGAAGTTATGGCACTTAAGTGTCCTCCCGTGCCAAGTTATGGCACTTGGGCTGTTCTTCGCCCGCAAATAAGTAAGTAGTAGTGGCGCGTTGAGGTGGGAGCCAGCTAGCCTTGATATGAGTATCCATGCACATTGTGTGTTGTCTTCTTGTGTGTAACCATTGAAGGATAGTTCACCATGTAAATGCCCATGCTCATATTGGCATGTTTACAGAGAATTGCTTGCCGTATGCTGCAAATGCCCAGTTTATTCTCGTATTGATTTGAACATCTATTTTGTCTGAGAAGAGTTGTTTTGTGCTTTCCACATAGGAATGTCAAAACATGCCCTTTCCTTGATTCAACCCTTGACTTGAAGGCAGCTGGAGACAATTTTAGTACTAATGGTTCTTTAGATAGCCTGCTTGTGTTATTTGCATCTAGAGCTATCTGTAAATTAATACAATTCGCTTTGAGAGCATCCATTGGCAATTTTGGTGGCTCTTTCCCACTTTAAATGAAATTTGGGGGTTTCCTTCTTCTTTTTTTCTTCCTTTTTTTCTTTTGCATTGATAACACTATCTTTAGGCTTTGTGGATACGATTGTGTTTAGGCTTAGCCAAACATGGATACATGTGTCATGGGCCGAAAGAGAGTCGACCCAAGAGGTTCTCGGAGGACGGCCGTGACTCATCCGTGGAAGACCTCCTACTTTCACTCGGATTCCCATCAAGTCTTCTCCCCGAAGTTTCCAAGGGCGGGCGACATCGTCATTACACCTGATTCTAGAAGTCTCTTCCGTTATTTATGTCGGTAAACGGTAGTTAGCATTTATGCCGGTAGTTGAGGTGGTGTGATCTCGTCCGCCGGATAAGATCTAGATCAACGGATGTAATCAGAGAACCTTGAGTATAAGAAGGGGTGCCCTCCTCCTCATTTGTATCCATCCAAACATTTCAGCAATACAAAGCTTCTTTCTTTCCAGAGCTTCTCTCTCTAGAGACTTTCTCTCTCTACAATCCGGGTGTGCGAGCGAGTGTGCAAGTTGATTGAGCAAGGCTTGGCTTAGGTGATCCAAATTAGCCTGAGTCGCCGCACGGTCACGATCCCAATTGATCGACCCGTGACAAGTGGTATCAGAGCAAATGAGAGATCCGTTTCCAGAGTTGAGGAGCACCAACTGTTCGAGAGAATGTCGAGCCAAGAAGCTGTCATGGATGGAGAGGCCGTGCAAGTCAAGGAGACTCGCGGTAAAGCAAATAAAAGAGATGCCTCGATGGATGCCGTAATTGCGTTCGATGAGAAGATCACGAAGGTCCGGAGTGCCGTGCTCGAACTCATGGAAGGTCTTGACGATGTGAGAGACCGGATCATGGAGGTTGAGACCTCGCTCAGTGAAGACTTCACGACCGGCCTCAACGAAGCTACAACCCCATTGCACGACAAGGACGAAGCACTCGAAGCATCGATTGATGGATTGAAGGAGCATGTCCAAGTGATCGAGGAGATAAGCCCTTGTAGGGACGAGGTCGAAGCCATAGAGGCGGAGATCCAAGAGCTAAAGACCGAGCTCACCCTATGCAAACTGAGCATCACCAATGGAGCGATGCCCACACAAGCGATGCCCAAACTTGAGGTGCCGAAACCTAAGGAGTTCAAAGGCGAACGATCCGCCAAGGAGGTGGATAACTTTGTCTGGAGCATGGAGCAATACTTTGGCGCCGTCAACATCCGAGACGAGTTGATCAAGGTAAGAACTGCTTCCATGTTCCTTAATGATACGGCAATGCTTTGGTGGCGCAATAGGTGCGATGAGTCTAGACGTGGTGCCAATCCCGTGGAGACATGGGATGACTTCGTAAGGGAGTTCCGAGACTACTTCTTCCCCGAGTTTCCTCAACAAGAAGCCCGTAGCAAGCTCCATCTCCTCGAACAAAGGGGCGCGATCCGAGAGTACGTGAGGGAGTTCACGGAGCTCAAACTCCAAATTCGCAACCTAAGCGAAGAGGAGGCTCTCGGAGCGTTCATGGATGGATTGAAGCCGTGGGCACTACTCGAGCTCAAACGACGGGATGTGATGAGTCTCACAAGAGCGCTTAGCGTAGCCAAGCTCGTCGACCTCACCAAAACCGAACCAAGGAGTAGAGCAAGAGAGTGGAGGTCGAATCGATCCGAGGACAAAGGAAGGAATACTCCCTGAGGCGCGCATGATCAAGGCGGTCGAGTCAAAACATGGGGCGAAGGAACTTCCAAGCTGTCCTTCCAAAGGGGTTGACCACCGACAGACTACATGAGTAAGTTTGATCAACCCCGCCTTCTCCTTGCTTCATTTGCCAAGGTCCACATTGGACCCAAAAGTGCCCGAAGAAGGGTCGAATCAATGCCCTCCTTGTCATCGAAGAAGAGGAGCCCAAAGAAGACAAGCGGCAGATCCGGCTTGGAGCCGTGAAGATGATCAACTCCGTCCAAACTCGATCGCCGTCCAAAGAAGAAGGAATTATACCGAACACGGACATGTTCTTCGTGGAGGTCGAAGTGTGTGGCCGAGTGCTATACGCTTTGGTCGACACGGGTGCGTCGAACATGTTCATGTCGACCAAGGTAGCCAAAGCCTTGGGACTTCGTGTGGAACCATCCGGGAAGTCATACAAGCCCATCAATTCGAGCGACTTCCATGATGTAGGAGCAACTCCCGATGTGGAAGTCAAGATTGGTGGATGGAAAGGCAAGATGGCATTCGAGGTAATCCTCTCGATGATTATGATCTCATCCTTGGTATGCAATTCTTCAATAGCGTGAGAGCCATGATCGACATGAGGACCAAGTGCATTATGATCCTCGATTCAAAATGCCCATCGATGATTCCCATGATCAAAGGAGTGGTCGACACCAAGACCATCGCGTCGATCCGACGCCTCGACAAGAGCTTGAAGTCCGTGAAGCGCTTGAACAAGTTGGCCGAGGTGAAGCCGAAGGTAGAGTTGGATCCTACTCCAACACATGCCATGTCGATTCAAGTGCTCTTCCCCGAGGTTGAGTACGCGCCGCATGCTCCGACCAAACCGAAGATGGAGCCCTACGCCAAGTCCGAGCTAATAATGGACGGGTGTGGTCCCTTGTTCATGAGCGTCCACACCAAATGAAGCCGAAACAAGAAAGCCCGTGCCAAAGCCCGTGCACGTACCAAAAAGGTTGCCCGTCAAGCTATGAGCGACGAGGGCATCGCTCGATTGAGTGGGGGAGAATGTCACAGGCCGAAAGAGAGCCGACCCAAGAGGTTCTCGGAGGACGGCCGTGACTCATTCGTGGAAGACCTCCTACTTTCACTCGGATTCCCATCAAGTCTTCTCCCCGAAGTTTCCAAGGGCGGGCGACACCGTCATTACACCTGATTCTAGAAGTCTCTTCCGTTATTTATGTCGGTAGACGGTAGTTAGCATTTATGTCGGTAGTTGAGGTGGTGCGATCTCGTCCACCGGATAAGATTTAGATCAACGGATATAATCAGAGGGCCTCGAGTATAAGAAGGGTGCCCTCTCCTCATTTGTATCCATCCAAACATTTCAGCAATACAAAGTCTTCTTTCTTTCCAGAGCTTCTCTCTCTACGATCCGGGTGTGTGAGCGAGTGTGCAAGTTGATCGAGCAAGGCTTGGCTTAGGTGATCCAAATTAGCCTGAGTCGCCGCGCGGTCACGATCCCAATCGATCAGCCCGTGACACATGCATGACGCATGTAAACATTATGGATCGTGCTGAGTTTATTGACTTGTTCTATAGATTGAATAAAATACTTAATAATGTGGTTTGATAATATTCGGTCAAATAGAATGTTTGTGATTGTAGATGCCAGCATACTCTTCGAGAAATTTACGTCATAGCTTTTTCAGCGGTGCCTCCTTTATCTGCTCTAGGATTAACTATAGGGGAAACCCTCTTTCCTTGTTTGGAAATACAATGTTATTTCGGTGCCAGTTTATAATTGGCAAGTAAGGTTGGTTGAAGATTCGTAGACATCTTCATTGTTCCTTTAAGTGCCTCCCTTCAGACGTTCTTATCCTCAATTACCACATGATGAGTGATTAATGCTTTCACTAGTGTACTTGTTATATTCATGTTTACTATATTTGTATAGATCTTGCTTTGACGTCTTTTATACTCGCGATGTTCACTGGTGTTTTGCTTGTTACAGACGAGGAGGACCAAGTCATCCTGACGGCTCATCAGATCCATGGGAACAAATGGAAATCAATTTCAAAGATGCTACCAGGCAGAACAGGTTATGCAATCAAGAATCACTGGAATGTGAGTTTGAAAAACAAGCAGGCAGAGCAAAGGAGTCCCGAGTTATCTGCTAGTGACATGACAGCAACTCAAATTTCAAGTGAAATGAAAGCATTCACTCAAAAGGCACTATCTTTTGGAGATGTGGTGATGAGCGGAAACCAAGAGGAAGGAGATGGTGGAAATTATCATGGACGTCAGAACTATGAAGATCAAGCATTTCAAGCCAAAGGAGGTTGTCTTGCTGCTGGGACAAGGGGAAACCCTCCTGTTCTTCGTCCAAAGGCAAGCTATGGTGCATTTAGTGTTTATTACCCTCCAAGTGGTGGTCCTGGAAATAATTCTGGCACTTCGACCGTGGTGCCCCTCCAGGGACCTCTAGCACAGGCTCTTGGGTCAGAGTTTGGCATCCACCATTTTCTCGAAGATGCCCATGGGGAGCCTTTGATTCCTCACCAATGAGGCTATGGTTGCTGTTCGGGTCAAAATGGACCAAATGGTGGAAGCTCCTTGTTGGGGCCTGAGTTCATTGATTACATTGAGTCTCCCTCCTCGAGCCAAGAGCTGATGTCTATAGCAGCAGAGTTGAACGAGATTGCATGGGCTCAATGTGATCTTCCAAGTGATCCTGGACCAAGTGATCTTCTGGCTGATGTCAATACTGGGATGCCGAGCATGGAGATGCGGCAGCCAACCCGTCCAAGCGAGAATAAGAATGATCCGTGTGGCAAATTGAAGGGTGTGAAGCAGTAATCTATCGGTTGCAGAGCCGGATTTTGTGGTGCCAGCTCAAGTTGAATGTTTTTCCTAAATGCATCACTTCTTTCTTTCTTTCCTTTTAACATTCTGAGCGGGACATCGCCTGACGATGGAGTTGATGACTCCATGCTTTTTGCCCGCCTGAGAGTTGACAGCAATAATTTGACGTTCCATTGGATCATTGTTGATTATGTTGTACTGGATTCATTTTTTACTGTCCATCTATTGTCCTTGATTCGCTATTTATGTCTACATAATGTTTAAATTGCAGCATGCAATCTTTTTCGCTTCGATTTGTGGGGGCAAATCAAATTGCAAGTTTTCTGGACTGATGAAGTTCATACTCTATCGTATAGTAATGCTGTTCCATTGTTGACAGCTTGAACATCTGATGTACAAAGATCCTACGGCTGGTTAGCGTTAATAAAAGAAGAGAAGAAGAAAGAAATCTCATGATGCTATTTTGCTACACTTTTTGAGAATATCTTCTACCTGGTATGTGGAGATAATCTCCTCCTTTTGGCCAACTTCGGTACTTAATGCCTTACCATATGCGTGAATAATCTATCTGTCGGATTAGTCCGACTGGATCAATCTCTATCCTCCACTTCCGCTCCTTCTGCATTTTTGATTGTTTTAGCTTTTTGTCATGTGATTTAATAGGGGGCTACAAATAGAGTACAAGCAAAGCCAAATCAAAACATAGTTAAGAAGAAGGACAATAGTTCATCAATCGTCAGGCAATGCGGGATGTGAGATGGTGCACGATGTAATGCCGATCTTTTTCCTTATTATATGACCATTTGATTAGTTCTAGGGAAGCATGGGTGTAATTCATGAATATGAAGACCGTGCTTCTTACACACATTTTCCAGACCTTTTCGTACATTCAGGAACTTGTTTGGTTGCCAGTCAGGGACTGTTGAACCAGTCCCATGAGCCCTAAGGCAAAGGAAAAGTCAGCAAACCATGCCAGTGGGAACTTAAATTGCTTGATTAATAAGCATCCGGCTCATGTTTTGGATACCAGTAACTGGGAAGTACTTGTGAAACAGAACAATTCATTTCTGGGGACTGGATGTGCACATATGTCGAAAACAAAACCAAAAGCTTAAACCAGAGTAGTGAGAACCGCTAGAGTTGATAAAAAAGTCGGAATGTCCATCGTGGAAATTCAGGCGGCATTACCCAACCCGTGCTCGTGCCTAGACAAGAATAAAAATGTCTTCAAAGACAAGGGCATCAGCTAGGATCGCAGCTGTGGTTTATGCTGATGATTCGTTAGAACCGAAGACGAACGATTCAGAGGATAAGATATGATTGGCCAATCCATCTAGGGATTGGAACGACGACCCTCCTTGCGTCAGACAACTATTTGCCTTCTCCTTGAATTGTGCTGCCCTCTCTCTTACCTCTTCTCCTTCTTTCTCCACCAACAGCTTCCGAATAGCCACTGCAATCTTCCTTCTCTCCAGCCCGTTGTTCAAGTGCACTCCCACTCTCCAAACATCACTTACAAATCTTGCATTGACATTTTGGTCCGAGAAACAGGGCATACATATCATCGGAACCCCTTCGGAAATGCTCTCAAGAGTGGAGTTCCATCCATTGTGAGTCCAAAACGCTCCGACAGCCCGATGAGCCAGCACTTCATGTTGAGGCGCCCATTTCACAATCTTCCCCCTCTCCTCTAATGCCTCCAGAAAGCAACCGGACAAATTCTCTAAGAGTTCCGAGCCGCTCATGACCCGGGTCGAACCACCCACAAGAATGGCTGCTGGCTATCGGCTAAACCTAAAGCTATTTCGGAAGATTCCGACTCGTTCACAGAGGCGATGCTCCCAAAGCTCACATAGACCACTGAGTTAGGGGCTTGCTTGTCCAGCCAGGAAATGCAACTCCGGTCTTCCGCCAAGAGACTTCCCGATGAAGATGACCGCATTTGTGAAATGGGCCAATTGGGAAAACTGCGATTGGATCTTCTTGGCGGACTAAAGAAAGAGCGGGCTGCTCGAGATCTTCAAATGTGTTCAGGATGAGTCCTGAAGAGTTCTTGATTCCCTCAATCATGTCGTTTTGAATCCGGTCGAGCAGTTCAGACTCCCCGGTGTTGATGCGTGGAAGGTCCTTCACTCATAAGGGCGGAAACTCCGGCACGGGATCTTCGCGCCGAGATTCTGATATGCAGAGAGCCAGAAAAAAACTGTCATTGTCAGTTCAGTGGCATAGTGCTGCGAATGAGAGAACGCGATTTTCATAACTCGCACATTACAATCAGCCAGAGAGCTACTCTGTTAAGAAACGGGGTACTCTGATGCATCTTTATCACTTAACCTTTGTGCTTTGCGAACCAGACGCTAAAGCTAACGCACGGAGTCACGCTACCATCCAGATATGGCATCTACCCAATGCCCATAATGTGTCAGGAAATAGAAGCTCAAAGCATCAATCCTAGAGATGAGAAAAATGTCATACCTTCTATTGGGAGGTACCCTCTTTCCCTGAGCAACCGCAATCCGGCGAAAACACGGAGCGCTGTCGCGCCAACGGTCCGCAACACCATCCTCCGCACTCCTGCCCTCTCTGCCACGTCCCGGGCGAAACCGAACAGCGCGTCTGCTATCAAGCACGTGACAGGCGCATCCCAGGACGACACCTCTTCTCTCAAGCGTTCCTCGAAGGGAGCAGCGCACCTGGCATTGAGGAGCGTGATCAAGCGGACGATGTCCAACATCGAGGCCTCCGATTGGCCGAGGCCATCGCTGATGGATCAGGCCTCCGAAAGGCGAAGTGAGGGTGCGAGGATGGATCAGGAGAGTTCAGGTCAGTGTGCAGGATGGTGATAGAGAAGCCTCGGTCATGGAGGATCTGAGCCAGTTGGAGCATTGGGTTGATGTGGCCCTGAAGTGGCAAAGGGAAGAGGACGAGACGGCGGTTGTTTCTTTGGTTCATTTCGGATTGAGCTTGTGTCGGGTCACACAGTCACAGACTGAACACTTGAAATCTTGTAGCTTTTGATTTAATTCGATTCGAGGTTGATGATGCAAAGAAACAGGGATTGATACGGACGCTGGGTTTTTAGCAGATTTGTGAACTCGACTGCAACAATGTGCTTTGGAGCGAGGAAGACGAGTCCTACTTGCCTTCTTTCTTTGTTTTTATTTTTTATTTTTTTAGGGGTCCATAAGTATTCAATGCATTAAAAAATGGTCAAAATATGTTGAGAATGCAATATGTACAGCAAAATTATAAGCAGATCGTCTACATTATGGCGAAAGACGAGGATACGAAGTGATCCTTGATCGTGCATGGAGCATCTTTCCAAGAATGGGACCAAAAGGAGAGCATCGACTGAATCTATGCTAGCTACAGGGGATTAACACTTCCTTCAAGAAGTGACGACCTGTTTTCAGAATCGAATCTCAAAATGTGATTGACTAGTCCATCTAAACCTCGGTATGAAGACCCACCTCGTCTCAAGCACGCACTGGCCTTCTTCAAAACCGATGCCCTCTCTCTTAATTCTTCTCCTTCTCTCCCCAGCAAAAGCCTTTTGATGACCCTTGCAATATTCTCTCTCTTAAGCCCACCATTCAAGTGCACTCCAACCCTCCAAACATCGCTCACATACCTCGCATTCACTCCTTGATCAGAAAAACGAGGCGTGTACAACATTGGCACTCCTTCACTTATGCTTTCCAAAGTCGAGTTCCAACCGCTATGGGTCCAAAATGCTCCCACAGCAGGATGAGCCAACACTTCCATTTGAGGTGCCCATTTCACTGTCTTCCCTCTCCTTTCCAGCGCCTCAAGGAAGTGGCTCGGCGACTTCTGTAGCCACTCCGGATCGCAGACCAACCTCGGTCGGACCACCCACAAAAAGGGCTGCTCAGAGTCGGCTAGGCCTAGTACGATCTCCAGGATTTCTGACTCACTCAAGACCACGACGCTCCCGAAGCTCACGTAGATCACGGACTTGAGTGGCTGCTCGTCTAGTCAGGAGATGCAGCTTCTGTCCTCTGCTAACAAGCTGCTCGAAGAAGATGTCATACGGCATTTGTGGAACGGACCGATCACAAAATCGGGGACCGACAAAACTTCCCAGACCGACATGAGGGCAGGGTGCTCTAGCTCTTCGAACGTGTTGAAGATGACACCGGGAGAGCTCTTGATTACCTTAATCATGTTATCAAATAATTGCAACGCCATCTCAGGTTTCTGCAACTTGATCCCGGGGATGTCTCGAACTAGTAACGGTGGACACTCCGTCACTGCCTCTTCGGATTGTGAACCTGATGCATGTGCAAGAAACTATACTTTATGAGTTGAAGGATGCAAACAATATACAAATCTTGACATTCAGAGCCGCCCAGATGATTTTATATAGAAAATTACTGGCATTCACATATATTGCACGGATTTGTTTCTTAAACAATTTACTGGACCGTTACATTAGGTATAAGACGCATTAAACATTTAGGCCAAAAAAACAAAGACAGCATCAACATTAAGTACCTCACATCTCAACAGGTCAATTAATAATTATTGCGGAACTTAAATAGCGATCTATTGTGGAATATAGCTAGTTTTTATACTTACTTGTCTTATGGTTATTCCATGAACAGTGCGAAAATGATTTACTAAGATGATAGCTAATTAGTACAGTTTAACACATCATTTGACAAATCGGGTTACGGAAGTCAATCTTAGTACTCTAAAATTTATGATAGCATGATTAAAGAAAATCGTATTTGACCCCTCAAATCCATTTGCAAAAGACGTTCATTTCAGAACTAGGGCGATGAAGAGAAAACTGTACTTCTTTGTTCATTCATCACAAAACATGCATGATCAGATCTTTTGAACCGAGAAAGAGAAGCATATACTAACTCACACCATTTGTTGTACTTTATTAGTACGTTCATGATGAAATGCAATTAGAATGCATCGTTTCATCTTGATATGGTATGATGGAAAGACATTATTTGAAAGGGTATGAGGGAGTCATATAAAAGATTTTTTTGAATATAACCGTTGGGATAGTTGACAGAATGTACGCTTAGAAAGAAATTGTTTTCCTTTCCTTGTTCCATTTACATCAAAGAAAAAGAAGGCGTTCCATTTCTCCTTTACGAAAACAATTGGCATTTACGCTATGGAAATTGGATGTTTTCCTTGTGACTGCATCCAGACCAATGTGAAGTAATATTGTTCGTTGATCATCCGTAATTCAATGTTCATTCCTAGGTAAATTATTCATTGCGCATCGGATAGAGGTAAATCATCTTCTGCTGACTTTCTTCCAACACCATCTAACACCAAAAAAGCTTACCATCTATTGTAGAATATCCTTTTTCCTTGAGAATTGGAAGTATAGTATAAACATAAGCGACGTAGCGCCGCCGACCGGCAACACCAAAGCAGGGACCTTCAACCTCTCAGCTACATCACACGCAAAACTGAACAGCGAATCCGATATCAAGCATGCGACAGGCACTGAATCACCGCCCGGCGATGACATCATTTCCTGCAGGCGTTCCTCAAAGGGGCTTGCGCACCGGGTGTTAAGGAGCAAGAGGAGGCCAGGGATGTCCGATGGGGGGGCCTCCGATCGGTCGAAACTGTCACCGATGGATCGGAAGGCGAAGTGAGGGTGGGAGGACGGATCTGGAGCATTGAAGTTGGTGTGGAGGATGGTGATGGAGAAGCCTCGGGCGCAGAGGATCTGACCCAGTTGGAGCATCGGGTTTATGTGGCCTTGGAATGGTAGAGGGAAAAGGATCAGACGGTGGTTGTTTCTTTGGTTCATTGTGGACTGTGTTTCTTGGGTAGCTCGTCCGTGGATGGAGGGAGGTTTCCTTGAGATGTATAGAGAAGCTTTAATATCGTTGCTTCGTATGGTCTTTCCAAGTTGGGTTTATAAAACACGTCTAGTTGTTCATGCGACTTATAACATAGGGCTCGAGTCGGATCCGTCGTAGAGAATCGTGTAATATATACTAGGTTTAGGTGAGCATCACATGAGTCGAGAGAAGTCATGGACATATTTTACCCACTCTAGGTCTAGAGAAGTTGGGTTTGAGGCAATTTAGCTCTTATCCAAGATATGGTTACCTACGTAAGCAATGACGTTTCCTAGTATCATTTAGCAAATGACATTTGATGATCATCAACTAAATGACACTTGTAAATGTTGTAAAATCCATATTAAAATGGATAAGGGTAAATGACACAAATGATCCTGAACTTGGTTCAATATGCAATGTAATCCATGAACTCTAGTCCAATGTACAATGTGGTCCCTGAACTTTTAATTTATTTGATATAGTCTCTAGACTTTTGGTACTCAAGAGATAAAAAAATAATTCAGGTGATTATTCCTAGTGGCATTTTTGTGAGGTCTATCCAAACTCCCTCAACCATAAATCCCTATAATCCAAGTGTAGATTATTCTAATTTGGATGCATAAATGTTGTGACATGCACAAACAAAAGAATTTCTCAATTAACAATTAAGATTTATCATTTAATGATTCAACTACTTCTGAAGAACGGTTTCTCGAGAGAATCCTATATTAAGTGTACAAATTGTTATTAGTGGTCCCGCTTTTGTAGTCGCATGATTTGTTACAAAATCCTGAACGATTTTTCACTAGTGCATAGAACCAAATTTAGAACTTCTAGCCTATAAACTTGTAATTGATGGATGGGGAATTCAAGTATTGTTTTTCATTTTTTTTTTTGATTTGTAAGTTATAGGGTTTTTTATAAGCGCATTGAAGAAGAAAAATGGTTTGTTTTCGTAAAAAAATGTGTCCCCTCTCGATGGGCTAGTTCGAAAGAAAAGAAGGCTCTTTGATTTGGGTGCTAGGTTGAGATGATTAAGAAAGAAAGTGCAAAGAATGGTCTGAAATTTCATCTCAATCTTGCGGAGGTAATGCTTCTTTGCTCCCAAGTCGAGAAAGGGCTCCATACCTCCAACAACCCAACTACCAAGCTCTAATAAACTAAGCGATCCAAAGCGAGCAAAAGAAGCTAGCGTGAGCTCTACCAAATCTTCGAACCAAGGAAGGGCGAAACTCCTCATCGATGGGTGAACACCGTATTAGTCGGAGAAGGAAGATGCCAATGGAAAAATATGCTAGATATTGATTCCATTCAAGGAAAAAGGAATGGTACATATTAACTTTTCTATATACATGAATGCTGCTACCTCAATTCAACCATTCAAGCCTTCGAACAACGAGTTATGAACAATAGAGACACAATAGAAGAGAGGAAGAAAGGGGACGTTCTTGACCGGTGAAACGGGACAAAAAAGAAGAAGACGCGAACAACGATTACGAACAACAACATCAAGAAGTGGCTCGAGCGAGAGGTCACCACTCACGGTGGCTCGCCGAGTAGAGGTCATCGGTGGCGTCGAGGCGCGCGGCGGTGGCGTCGAGCAAGGTCGGCGAGCGACGGTGGCGTCGAGGGCAAGCGCGAGCCGAGGTGCGGCGGTGCCGTCGAGGGAGAGCGGAGGTGGCCTCGAGCAGGGTCGCCGAGTGGTGGCGTCGAGGGCGAGCGGCGCGGGCGCGTCGAGGGCGAGCGACGGTGGCGTCGAGGGCAAGCGGCGAGCCGCAGGAGTCGGCGGTGCCGTCGAGGGCGAGAGGAGGTGGCCTCGAGCGAGGATCGCCGAGCGGTGGTGTCGAGGGCGAGCGACGGTCCGATCGAGGGCAAACGGCGAGCCGAGGTCAGCCACGGTGCCGTCGAGGGCGAGCGGAGGTGGCCTCGACCCTCGAGCGAAGATCGATGGCGATGGCGTTGAGGCGAATTTAAGCATGTGAATAAGACGAGAGCCATTGTCTGTTGCACAAGCGAAGCAACAAATACCGACTTGAAGCACGCAAATTAAATGCTTCGGTATCAGCACGCGGAATTATAAATGAAAATAAAGGAAGTCTTCGTTTGTTCTTTCTTTTCGGCATGTAATGCAGTTACACTCCCTGCACAAAGCCTGGTCATGTGAACGTAAAAAAAAGAAAAACGTGCATAAAGAAAGAAGGGAATGACTTGTTTTGCTTCAGCCGCGCAAAGTAATTAACGAAAGGACTCTTTGCACACTTGAAATACATACATTTAATGCATTCGTTCCTAGTTACTCAATGAATTGTAACGGTTAGATTTTGAGATTGAGCTAACGAGAATCGTCACGTGTTCTCCGTCCTGTTTCAGTTGAAAAGTCGAATAGTTGGACCTCTTAAAGCTTTGGCTCAGCTGTATGTGAGCGTTTTGCAGTATGTCTCTTTGAATTTTTCTCCTGATTATAGGTAGTCCTAGAAGGCACGTCAGAAAGTAAGCTTTCCTCAGTGGACATTGAAATCTGATACCTTGGTAAACTTTTGGAAGGACCGGCATGCTGTTTGACAATTTATAACATGTATTTTAACTGCGACCGTGATGGACTGCATATAGATCTGGTGAAAATAAGCAGCCATTTTTGCGATCCTCTTCTTTTTATACACTAATTTTGAATGCCATTTCATGATCCTCATCTAATAAGGTATGTTGCAGGAAAATGAAGTTCATAAGCTCCCAAACTTGAAGGACGACTATTTTGTGATAGTCTCTTGGTTTTTCGTCTTTGTTACGAGAAACTGGAGCTTACGCTAATGTATCTTTTCATTTTCCTCGAAGAGCGCTGCTTTCATGGGAGAAGAGAGAGGACGAGTCGACAGGTCGAGGAGAGAGAGCGTCAAAGTGGTGGGCCCCAGGAGCGGCGTGCGCAAATTTTAAATCTCTAACGCCATCGCCTACGTGAAACCACATGTCGATCGTTGAATAGTCTTACCCTACGTGGGTAAGACCCAGCCAATATTTTCTCGGAAATCCATGACTATCTTTAAGATTCATTGACCGAGCCCATGCCGACGCCTTGTCCTGCAGTATCATCAATATTAATGATATCGTACACATCCATCCTCAGAGAAAAAGGAAAAGATTGCACTAATAAAATATTATATTCCCCCCTACTGGATGGTGAAAAAAGATTCTATCACAATTCTCCATTATAATAGGAACTTATCCCAATACAGAGCCGAAAGGACAAATTGTATATCCCGAAGCTTGATAGGTAAGTTCTATGAATTCATCTGAGAATTAGATTAATTTCAACTTTTTGAAATCAATCTTTAATAGGTAGTTCCTGATTTCAAGGTGGAAATCATCCCCATAAAACCAATCACCTTTAGATATAACTTCAATGAGAAAATCAACGTGAATAATATTCACGGACGCCACCCTCTCGGCCACCAAGGGCTTGGCACACCTCTGCCACGATGGCTTTCCTCTATTTACAAGCCGAGAGAAGCCTCCCATCATTCATTGCAGGAACGTCTTTTTAGGAAGAAATCGCGTGCTCCACTTGGCTTCCACGGCATGTAAGACAAATGCATTAAAGGCACATATTTCAAGTGTGGACAGAGTCCTTCCGTTTATTGCTTTGCGCGGCAGAAGCAAGGGCGTAGCTGCATTAGATGCTGATAAGAAAGAGCAACCAAACGTCCTTTCTTTTCTTTTAGCGTTCCGCTTGCTGATACCAAAGCATTCAACCTGCGTGCTTCAAAACGGAATTTGTTGCTTCGCTTGTGCAGCAGACAATGATTCATATGTTTAAACTTAGACACATATTTTAATAAAAACAAATCATTTTCATTTTTCAATGTGCTTATAAAAAGTGTTAGAATCTGCAATTATTTCATTTTGACCTTATAACTTGCAAACGAAAAAAATAAAAATAGATTCTTGAATTCTATATCCATCAATTACAAGTTTATAGGCTAGAAGTTCTACGCACTAGTGAAAAATCGTATAGGATTTTGTAACAAGTCATGTGACAACAAAAGCAGGACCGTTGATAACAATTTATTCACTTAATATAAGAGTCTCTCAAGAAACCATTCTTCAGAAGTAGTTGTTTAATTAAATAATAAATCTTAACTGTTAATTGAGAAATGATTTAGTTTTTGAATGTTACAACATTTTGTATTCAAATTAGAATAATCTACACTTTGATTACGACACTTTGCATGCCACTTGAATAATCATCTGAATAATTTTTATCCATTAAAATAATGACACATACGATCCTTAAATTTTAGCTCAACGTGCAATATGGTTCTTAAACTTTAAATCTGGTTAATGTAACCCCTGAACTTTAGCCCAATTGGCTATGTCATTCTTGAACTTTTAATTTATTTAATGTGGTCCTTAGATATATATATATATATATATATATATATATATATATATTCAATTTAGTCCTTAGACTGTATGAAAATATTCGATATTTTTCTTCCACTAATTCAAATTCGGGAACAACATTAAACATTTTCACACAGTTTATGGATTAAATTAAATATGTACTATAAGTCTATGGACTATATTAAACAAATTAAAAGTTCATTGACCACATTGCACATTAGGTTAAGGTTCATGGAATACATTGAACAATTTAAAATTCAAAGATTACATTCTACATTAAACTAAAGTTCATCACCATTTGTGTCATTTACCCTTACCCCTTTTGACATGGATTTTACCACATTTACAAGTGTCATTTAGTTGATGATCATCAACTGCCATATGCTAAAAGATATGGGAAACGTCATTGCTCACGTAAGTAACCTTATTTTGTATGAGAGCTAAATTGCCTCAAACCCAACTTCTCTAGACCTAGAGTGCCTAAAATATGTCCATGACTTCTCTCGACATATGTGATGCTCACCTAAACCTAATATAACATTACACGGTTCTCTACGACAGATGCTACTCGAACCCTGTATTATAACTCGCATGAACAGCTAGACCTGTTTTGTAAACCCAACTTGTAAAGACAGTACGAAGCAACAACATTGAAACTTCTCTATATATATCAAGACAAACTCGCTCCATTAACGTACGAGAAACCCGAGAAACAGAGTCCACAATGAACCAAAGAAACAACCACCGTCTGATCCTTTTCCCTCTACCATTCCAAGGCCACATAAACCCGATGCTCCAACTGGGTCAGATCCTCTACGCCAGGGGCTTCTCCATCACCATCCTCCACACCAACTTCAACGCCCCAGATCCGTCCTCCCACCCTCACTTCGCCTTCCGATCCATAGCTGATGGCCTTGACCAATCGGAGGCCTCCAAATCAGACATCCCTGGCCTCATCTCACTCCTCAACACCCTGTGCGTGGGCCCCTTCGAGGAATGCCTACGGGATATGATGTTGTTGCAGGGTGGTGAGGCGGTGCCCGTTGCGTGCTTGATATCTGATTCGCTCTTCAGCTTTACTTGCGGTGTAGCCGAGAGATTGAACGTCCGTGCGTTGATGTTGCGGACCGGCTGTGCGACGTGCCTTTATTTGTACACCATATGTCCGGTTCTCAAGGAAAAATACTTTCCAATACATGGTAAGCTTTTTTGGGGCTTGCATGGTGCACGTTAGTTTATGCTTCTCTTTTCTCGGTTCAAAAGTTGTGATAGCTGTTTGCTTTGAGATGAATGAAACAAAAAAGTCCATTCTCCCTTCATTGCGCTAGTTTCGATTGAGGGCTTTTGCAGATGGATTTTTTGTTTTTGTTTGGGGGGGGGGGGGGGGTGAGATCCACTTATTTATTTTTTTATTTTTTATCATATTATTATAAGTTTTAGAGTACTGCGACTGACTACCACAACACAATTCATCAAACGATAGGATATAATGTAATTATATTATCTCAGTAAATCATTTTTGCATCGTTCATTGAATAACCAGAACGTGTTCTTTCACAATAGGTGGGTTGGTGTTCGTGACTCATAAAAATAACTAGCCATATTCCACCATAGAATGCTATTTCCAATTTCAAAGTAATTGCTAAATGACTCCTTGAGACTTGATCGTACTTAGTTTTTAATAATGTCATTGTTCTTTTGGTCAAAATGTTTCACGTGTCTTACAGTGGAGAAGTTAGAACTGACCATAACCATGCGTTGCTCCGCAATGTACGTGATGGGAAGGATCTGTCAGGGTGCTTTAACTCATATCCCTAGTGTAACAATTTAATAAATTGCTTAATAAACATTCAAAATTCCAGTCTATTTTATAAAGCTTTTCAAAGGAAAATGCTGATTTTATTAGTAAGTAATCACAGGCGTACTTTATACAAATCCGTGCAATGTATGTGTACGCCAGTAGTTTTCAGTAAATTATCTAAGCGAGTCTGGGTGTCAAGATCTATACATTGCTTGCTTTTCCGTGCTTAGTGAATTAGTTTTTCTGATAAAAGTATGATTTATCATCAGGTTCTCGATTGCAAGAAACAGTGAAGGAGTTTCCACCGTTACTAGTTCGAGACATCCCCGCGATGGATTCACAGGAACCCGGGTTGATGTTCCGATTAGTAGATGACTTGATCAAGACAATCAAGAACTCTTCCGGTGTCATCTTCAACACGTTCGAAGAGCTAGAGCACCCTGCGATCGTGTCGCTGCGGGAAGTTTTGTCGGTCCCCTTTTTCCCAATCGGTCCATCCCACAAATTCTGCGTGACATCTTCCTTGAGCAGCTTACTAGCAGAGGACAGAAGCTGCATCTCCTGGCTAGACGAACAGCCGCCCAAATCCGTGATCTACGTCAGTTTCGGGAGTCTTGCGGCCATGAGCGAGGCAGAAATCTTGGAGATTGCACTAGGCCTAGCATGCTCTGAGCAGCCCTTTCTGTGGGTGGTCCGGCCCGGGTCGGTCTGTGATCCAGAGTGGCTAGAGAAGTCTCCAAGCCGCTTCCTCGAGGCACTGGAAGGGAGAGGGAAGATAGTAAAATGGGCACCTCAAAAGGAAGTGTTAGCTCATCCTGCTGTGGGAGCATTTTGGACCCACAATGGTTGGAACTCAACTGTGGAAAGCATAAGCGAAGGAGTGCCAATGTTGTGCATGCCTTGTTTTGCTGATCAAGGAGTGAATGCAAGGTATGTGAGCGATGTTTGGAGAATTGGAGTGAACTTGAATGGTGGGCTCGAGAGAGAGAACATTGCCAGGGCCATCAAGAGGCTGTTGGTGGAGAGAGAAGGAGAAGAAATAAGAGAGAGGGCATTGGTTTTGAAGGAGAAGGCCAGTGCTTGCGTGAGACAAGGCGGGTCTTCATACCAAGCCTTGGATGCTTTGGTTAGTCACATACTGTCTTCTAAATAATCATATGCTGTCTGAGCCTAATCGCGGTCACATCGTAATCGGGTTACTCCATTTACGAATGGATAATAAATGTGCTTTTTCACATATGAAAATTTTAAAATTGTTTACGCTCTTATTAAATAAATTAACATATTACTCTTCTCAACACAATATGTTTAATCAAACACATTTAGACAACTCTAAACACTATACGAGAGTTTAGTTCTTAAATGTGTAACATTTCATTAATCTAATTAGTAAAGGTATTGTTTTTTGGGGTTAAATAAAATCATTTTTGATGTCATATTATTTTATAAACGCATCACGTTAAATATGAAGTAAAGTGAACTGTCAAGCCTTTCAATTGGAATAATTGAGTTCTAAATTTCCTTCTTTAAAAAGTGTAAGGAATTCCATTTGTGATCGAATTTTCGATTTCTGAGCAAATATTGAAAAACCAATATATGCTAGGCTCAATATGAACTGTCTAAACTACATAAGACCCACGTTAAATGCTCCAACTTTAGTAGTATATGCATGCTATACTCATATAATAAGTTCTCTCGCTTTCCCATATGTGGCTAGATATGGGACTGCTACACAGGAAAATTCCAATGGAAGAGGTTATTCACAACTTTTCTTTACAAAAGAGAGAGAGAGAGAGAGAGAGAGAGAGAGAGAGAGAGAGAGAGCTTACATCAATTACGACGTTTAAAATTTAATTGCAATTCATATACTAATTTAGTTCACAAAATAAAACAATATATAAGCTAGATAATACTACTGAATCCATGCCTTTTCTATCTGATGTAAGGCTCCATTAGTTCGATGGAGATGAATAATTTTAAAAATATTTTCTTATTAGTCAATAAAAAAATATTTTCATTATCAACAATAATTTTCAACTAAACATTTCAAAAAAATGAAAAATACTTTTCATTCATTCATTTTTGTAAGTCATACATGTGATCATTTTCAAAAAGACGTTTTCCAAATTATTCATTTTTCGCAAAACAAACACACATTTTAGTTAAGTTTTTAATTTAGAGCATGCCGATATCAATAATTAGACTCAGCGGTAATTTACGACTTCATGTCATTAATATATCATGAATTCCTGTCATGCAGTGTATGCTACTTAATGGCCTGATCACAAACATGGGCAATCATATATTTACCGTGGGGGACTACAGCTTCCATGCGTTACCTACTTAAAATCAAAGAATTTCAAGTAAAAAATAGTAATAATTTTGCCTTTTTAACTTGCAAAGGTAAACAATTTAAACCGATTCTTCAATTCTCCATTCATCAATTAATAGTTTATAGGCCAGAAGGTTCTAAATATGGTGTCACGCACTAGTGAAAATTTTTACGTCATTGTTTACGAGAGCAATGCATCTGCACCGCAACGTTTGTATAAAGTCATCCAGAAACATCAAGCGGGACTGCCAACGATAAGGTCTACTCTAAAAATTAGGAGTGAGCAAGATGGACCGATCAAACTGAGAATTTTCTATCCCTAGTGGTCACTCTTTCAACACGGAAGGGGGAGATGGGGGGTTCGAATCTCCACTTTCTCGAGGGGTTGGGGTGGGAACGAATTAGTTTCAGGTGCGGGTTTCGACTCCCACGCCCTATAAGGAGGCAAGACAAAAGTCTGAAAGTGAGAGTTAGAATATGAGTAGAGTAGGACCGACAAAAAAAAAATTGAGAATGATTAAGTCCTATTCTTGGGAGTATTAGGCTGATTCTCAGTTCCCAGGCAGTCCAGTTCCCGGTTCCAAGTGGGAACCAGCCCGAACCGGACTATATATATATATAATTAAAGGATGAGAACGGCGTGAATGATCTCACTGATTTACTTCATTCTCATTAGTGCTTAAATCTCTCGCTCTCTTTCTTTTTGTTCATATTTTCCTTTTGTTCCTTCTCTATTGACCGACCTTTCCCATTATCTTTCAAAGAATATCCCTCTCTGTATGCTCTTTCCCTCACGATTTGATTCCTTTGCCAATTTGTTGCCAAAATAAAATGGAAACAATCTCCTTTGCTTCCATCTTCGATCATTGCCACATTTGTTGCCCCTTTTTATGCAATCTGGAGGAATTAATTCCTTCAATTATGTTGGCCGAAATTTGCCGGAGAAAAGCGTGGAAGATTTCTCTGATTAATTGGTTGGACCTTTCTTTTTGTCAGAGAAAAGCCAGAATCTCTCACCCTCTTTCTTTTTTTAATTTCATCTTTATGTTAAACAAGTGACCAGGTCCATTAGATCGGACAGAACCAGATCAATCACCCCTACTACAAATAGGGTTGCTTCTACAATCTATCAGAAATCTTTCCTCAGGAGCAGATGAATAATTAACCAACTAAGAAATCTCAATTGTTACTTGAGAAATTATTTGGGTTTCGCATGTTATGAAACTTTATATCCAAATTGGAATTCAGTACACATGACTAGATGGTTGATGATTGAGGGAGATTCCTGGACGACACAGAAATTCCACTGAGAATAACCATCTAAATCGTCTGCATCCCTTCAGCAACATTTGCGAGTGCCATATTTCGGTAAACCAATGCATGAGCTGAGGGTCCAATGTACCCCTGACCCTCCTAAATAGTCAGGTCATTAAACGGCTCCTCGTAGTCAAAAGCAAGCAGAATCAGAGGCAGAACGGCACAATTAACACAAATACACTCAAACCCACTTTCCTTTATGAGCACAATAGACAATGTGACCTCATCAAATGGCCTAAATCTGCGGCTTGATATATGCCGAACTTTCGACTAACAAGTATAAGTTGTTGAAGAAGTAAAAGCATTATAGGAAGACCTATATAGAACGTTTGAGCCAAGGTACTGTTTAAATATAGAGTATGATGAGCCTCCAATAAGAGGCTTTGTGAGGCGTCAGTCAACAAAGCCAAAAGTTCCTTGTGCCGGAAAGGATTGAAGATGAAGATTCCAAATTACAAGATCTTCACATGTTGGAAAATGCTAATAACTCTTATCATCTAGAAGCACACCAAATGACTAGAACCACATTAATGAACCAGATAATTCTACCAAAATTACTCCTAGTGAATCACATATCTATTTATATCAAAAGGATATACTTCATCCTTAGAGTCTTTAAGAAGATGTTTAAGATGAAAATAGAAATTATGCGATTTATTGCTAGAAACTTGTGGATTGGCAATTTTTCAGGAACTTCGAATCTCGAGTCATGAGCTAATTTCCATATAAGACCACAGAAATATAAATGAATCGTAGAAAAAAGAATATGCTGCATTATAAAGCATGTCATTGAAATTTTATGTCCAATGCCCCCCACTGGCTGAAACCAAAATTGTGCCTTCAAAGATGAGAACATGAACATTTCTTTTTAGAGTGGACGCTCCCATTCTAAATCTTTGATTTCCTCGGCTAATGCACTCCATTGACTAAAAAAAAAATCATGCCCGTTCTAAGGCACGGAAGATGTTTAGAGAAAGCGTCTAGAGCTTGGAATGCATTACATCAGCCAACATGTAGATGCTTTTCATGAATATACCCATTTTGTTTCTTCGGTTTACATTCTTCAATCATCCTTATGCACAAGCCACTCATGAGTCCTATGGGGTCTTTACTGAAACTATGTATAGCAAAATTCTTCCAACCAGCCTCCCTTGCTTTTCCTTCACCGTCTCGTGATCTTAGAGTAATGTATGGTAAATCCAAAAGTCGAGATCAGATAGGTCATCGCCAAAGTAGTTACGGTGACTCATCATGCTTTTTAATTTGTTTACCGGTAATCGCTTGGCACCTTGAGTCCGCATATATTCTCGATGATATGTATTCTTTATCTTGTTACATCCTATGATATGACAATTGCAATAGAAGCACCTAAATTTCCCATCTTCACCTGAAAAGAAAGTTTCCCAATGATAGAACTAGTTTGCTCATTGCTTTGAAACATGCATCAATTTGGTACCTATAATGAGAACATTACTTGTATAAAATTTGGCACGATAAGGGAGGCTTCTTCATATTTCATAAAGAGAGGAGCTACAACATCAATAGGCTCTAATAACTTCATTTCAACAGCCAATATGCTAAGATATTTATGACATGCACACTAGTGTGATAATTACTAATCAAAACCATTATCAACGTTTCTCTTCCATATATGAAGCATAGGTCTACACAATATTTGCATGCTAAACACAACAATGCCGTGCCATTGATATATATCAGAGGACAAGGGAGGCTTCTTCATATTTCATAAAGAGAGGAGATACAGCATCAATAGGCTCTAATAACTTCATTTCAACAACCAATACGCTAAGATATTTATGACATGCACACCGCGGTTATAATTACTAATCAAAACCATTATTAACATTTCTCTTGCACATATGAAGCATAGGCACATAGGTAGTTGCACGTTAAACACAATGATGCCATGCCATTGATATATCTCACACGACCATGCGATTCTTATATACTTAGTGGGTGGGGTTTTTGGTAACTAAGGGTCACTAAGACGAATAGATCAGTTCACTAGGGCTTCAAGGGGATTATTAATTTTAAGATTGAGATTAAAGAATATTAGAGGACTTTGGCAAGAGCAAATAGAGATGAGTTATGCTTAACTTCTCAAGCTAGAGTTTTAGATTGAATCGTTCACTTGCTTAGTTTGGTGCTCATGACTTGCCAACCCATGAGAATCCTCTGATTTTACTTGAAGTTAAGTTTGTTAGAGTTTTACTATGAGTTAACTGCGACATAAATCCATGAAATTGATTCTTTTATATGCCATTTGTAGTGATAGAGGAAACCCATTAGAGTGGACTTACAAATTGAGGGAGCAACTGGATGGCATTAAGGTCCTTAACATATGAAGGGGACAATATAATTTCTTTGCTTCTGCATAGGAAGGAATGTTATTTAATTTTGTGATCCCACATTTTGGACCCGCATTTTCTCTTTAAAGTGGCGGTTATTCAACATGCAGTTTTTCCACATACGTACCTTTTCGTGACAACCGCCCATTCGGTAACCGCCTTGATGGGAGGCGGTATATAAAGGAACGATCGTTCATTCTAACGGGTAACTACAAGGTCTAACTCAAACTCTCTCATTGGGAATACACCATCAGTATGAGAGTAAATTGGGTTAGTAGCATGTGCCCAATTTTCTTTGTATTTTCAGGTTTTTCAGACGAACGAGAACAAGAACAATGGCTGGAGGTTTGTCTATAAACGATCCTGGCTTCCGCATATGAATTATTTTGTTTAACATTTGGTATCAGAGCAAGTTTGCCTCTGCCTTGTTTTTGTCGAAAATTTTGGTATATTTTCGGGCACTTTTGAACATGAACAGTAATTCGGAGTTTTGAGGCCAAGAGAGAAACTCGCTGATTTCGGGTAAAATCCGGTGACCCACCTCTTGATTTCGGACCCATACAGTCGCACCGCCATGAGGATCATTAGCCATGAGGTTTTCCGGTATATCGGTGTTCATCGGAGGCTAATCGAGCGGCGGAAGTCATGGTGGTTGAGGATTTGCGTTTTTGGAGTTTTTTGTTTGATTTGAGGCCAATTTCTTGGTCATTTTCGCCGAAACTTGAACCCATGTGATCGTGCCGGCATGCTCTTCAAAACCCATTATTTATTTGTGTCTGGGATGGGCTGCCGGAAAAGAAACAGCGGCAAAATCGTGGCTGAAAACGGCGAAAACCGGCGAAAAATGACGAAGAAATGGTTTCGGTCGTGCGGGGAAGAAGACGCATGGGGTCCACGCGCGCCGTAGTTGCAGGCGCATGGATCCCACGCGCCACGCGCCTTCACGCGCGCGCATCGCTGCGCGCGTGGGATCCACGCTCACGCCAACCGCTGTCGCGTGGGGCCCACGCGCGCGGAACCGCCCGGCGTTGCGGGCGCGGGCGTTCGTCCGTGCGTGTGCGGACCACGCGCTTGACGCGGAAACGGGCTAGCACGCGCCTGTCGTTTTTCCCCCGCGGCTCCTTTTACGATTTGCCTCAAATTTTTTCATGTTTTTGCAGTCCTGCCCTTGGCCAATTTATTTACTGTTATGCCCTTGGTACATTTATTAATTATTATGTCATTTCATGCATTTTTTTTATAAATATTTTATGCATGAAATTTAAATGTCTAATGATCCATATAATTAATTAATTAAAGAGTGGCCACATCATCTTTAATTAATTAAATTATATATTAAGAGCCTCCGGATCATATTTAGAAATGGACATTGATTATAATTAATTATATTAATATGATGAATTTATCCCACAGGAATTTTCATTATATTAATATAATTAATTAGGATGAAATATCATATTATTTTCTTAATTTACCCACAGGGATTAAGAAAAGGTATATAATATGGTAGTTTGTTCATGAAGTTATTATGAATCTATTTAAATTAAAAACTTAGCCCACAGGTAGTTTTTATGTTATGTGATTCATATTGTGACATGTTTACATTGGTAAAACATGATTTATGTATATTCGCCTCAAATTTTGTGACATAAGCATGATTATTTGATATGCAGTTTCGTAACCTGTGAATTTCTCTGAATTTAAGTTTGATGTTCCCATACTGAATGGTGAGAACTATAAAGTTTGGAAGGAGTCAATTCTTCTTCAATTGGAGTGGATGGACATTGACTATGCTATAAGGAAAGATGAACCACCTGCTCCTCTACTGATTCGAGCACTATAGCTGAGATAGCCCTTTATAATCAATAGGAGCAGTCCAACCGCGTTTGTGCTATGTTTATAAGGGCTAAAATATCTCCTAGTATTCGTGGTTCGGTTGCTCAGCATAGCAATGCTAAGGCCTTATTGGAGGCCATTGATGCGCAGCTTGAGAGTTTCGAGAAGGCGCATGCCATGATCCTAATTATGAAGTTTTCATCATTGAAGCTCACTAGTATTAGAGGTGTGCGTGAGCACATCATGCAAATGAGGAACATAGCAGCTCAACTTAAGAACCTTGAGGTTGAGATATCTGAATCCTTTCTTGTATATTATATTCTGAACACTCTCCCACAACAGTATGCACATTTCAAGATCTCTTACAACACACGTAAGAATAAATGGTCAATTAATGAGCTCATGACCATGTGTGTTCAAGAGGAGGAAAGACTGATTATGGAATTGGGAGAAGGTGCTCATTTGGCAACACAAGGAAATAATAAGGGCTATGGCAAGCATAAGGGAAAAAGTAAAATACCTCCCCAAGCTGACATTAAGAAACAATCTAAATGTTTTTTCTGTAAACGAAGGGGCATATAAGGAAGGATTGTGTCGATTTAAGGCCCGACTTGAGAAGAAAGGTAATCCAATCTCTTGTGTTTGTTATGAATCTAATATGACTGATGTAAGTCACAACACTTGGTGGATTGATTTTGGATCTACAATCCACATTTCGAATTCCTTATAGGGTTTTCAAAACCACAGGAAGCCAGTGGGAAGTGAACAAAGCATCTATTCAGAAAACAAGATGCGTTCGCATGTGGAAGCTATTGGGACATGTAGACTAGTTCTCAATAGTGGCTTCGTTTTGAATTTGGAAAGGACCTTTTATGTTCCTAGTTTCTCTAGAAACCTAATTTCAGTTTCAAGACTTATACCTTTGGGTTACTCTTTTAACTTTTCAGATTTGACATTCTGTTTATCATTTAAATCTGAAATTGTTGGGAGTGGTACTTTGTCTGATGGTCTTTTTCGAATTAATTTACAAGACAATGCCTATTATGATGCGATGCATGTTCATGATAACGCTGGTATAAAACGATGTGTTGTGATAGAACATTCCTCTATGTTGTGGCACCGGAGATTGTGACATATCTCTATAGAAAGAATTAAACGATTAGTAAATGATTGAGTACTTAGTACTTTAGATTTTACTGATTGTGATACTTGTGTAGACTGTATAAAGGGAAAGCATACCAACAAGTCTAAGAAAGGTGTCAAGAGGAGTACAGAAATATTAGAAATCATACATACGGATATTTGTAGTCCGGATATGGACTCATGTGGTCAGAAATACTTCATATCTTTCATAGATGATTACTCACGTTACATGTATATCTATTTGATTCATAATAAGTATGAATCATTAGATGCTTTTAAGGTATTTAAGGCGGAAGTAGAGAAACAATGCGGTAAGCAAATTAAGATCGTGAGATCAGATAGAGGTGGAGAATTCTATGGTAGATACACTGAAGATGGACAAGCACTTGGTCCATTTGCAAGGTTTCTTCAAGAGCATGGGATAGTTGCCCAATATACTATGCCTGGTTCTCCGGACCAAAACGGCATAGCGGAAAGAAGAAACCGGACCTTATTGGACATGGTGCGTAGTATGCTTAGCAGCTCCAAACTTCCTAAATCCTTGTGGTTGAAGCACTTAAGACGGCAGTGTACATATTAAACCGAGTTCCGACCAAGGCTGTCCCAAAGACATCTTTTGAGTTATTTTAGGGTTGGAAACCGAGTTTGCATCATGTGCGCGTTTGGGGATGCTCGTCTGAAGTGAGAGTTTATAATCCACAAGAAAAGAAATAGGACCCAAGGACCATAAGTGGGTATTTCATTGGATATGTCGAAAGGTCTAAGGGATACATGTTTTATTGTCCATCTCATACCACTAGGATTGTGGAATCAAGAAATGCTAAATTTCTTGAAAATGACTTGATCAGTGGGAGCGATCGATCGAGGGACCTTGTTCCTAAGGAAGATCATTCAGACATTCAACCTTCCACCTCAACTTTAAAGCTGGTTGTTGCTTATAATGCTCCTTCAGTTCAGCCGGCTATTGAACAACCAATCGTTGAAGTTCCACAACCTGCTGATATTGATCTAGTAGATCCAGTTGTTTAGCAATTACCAGAAACTATTGAACAACCAGTTGAGCAACATGCTTCTCAAGAGAATGTTGATGCAACATTGAGAAGATCTGCTAGAATAAGGAAATCGGCTATTCCTAGTAATTATATTGTGTATTTACAAGAATCTGACTACAATATTGGAGCTGAGAATGATCCTGAAACGTTTTCACAAGCCATGGACAGTGATAAATTCAATTTGTGGTACAATGCCATGAAGGAAGATATGAGTTCTATGGCATCTAACAAAGTTTGGGATTTGGTTGAGTTGCCCGATGGTGTGAAAGCCTTTAGTTGTAAATGAGTCTTCAAAACTAAGAAGGATTCATTGGGTAACATTGAAAGATATAAAGCTAGACTCGTTGCCAAAGGATTCACTCAAAAGGAATGAATCGATTACACGGAGACCTTTTCTCCTGTATCTAAGAAAGATTCTCTTCGTATTGTTTTGGCATTGGTTGCCCATTTTGATATAGAATTACATCAGATGGATGTGAAAACGGCGTTCCTCAATGGAGAACTAGAGGAGGAGGTTTACATGAAACAACCTGAAAGATTCCCCTCTAGTAAAGGTGAGCATTTGGTGTGCAAGTTTAAGAAATCTATATATGGCTTGAAACAAGCCTCCCGCCAATGGTACTTAAGGTTCCATGATGTCATTTCTTCATTCGGTTTTGTAGAGAATGTCATGGATCAATGTATATACCGAAGGTCGTGGGAGCAAAATTTGTTTCCTTGTGCTATATGTGGATGATATTCTACTTGCAACCAATGATAAGGGGTTGCTACATGAGGTGAAACAATTTCTCTCTAAGAGTTTTGATATTAAGGATATGGATGAGACATCTTATGTCATTGGCATTAAGATCCATAGAGATAGATCTCGAGGAATTTTAGGACAATCTCAAGAAAACTATATCAATAAGGTCTTAGAGAGATTTCGGATGAAAGATTGTTCACCAAGTATAGCACCCATTGTGAAGGGTGACAGGTTCAATTTGAACCAATGCCCGAAGAACGATCTAGAAAGGGAACAAATGTACAACATTCCATATGCTTCTGCTGTTGGAAGCTTGATGTATGCTCGGTTTGCACTCGACCGACATCGCTTTTGCTGTGGAAATGTTGGGAAGATATCAGAGTAATCCAGGTTTAGACCACTGGAGAGTTGCAAAGAAAGTTATGAGATACCTTCAAGGTACCAAAGACTACATGCTTATGTATAGACGGACGACAAACTAGAAGTGGTCGGTTATTCGGATGCGGACTTCGGGCTGCGTTGATTCACGAAAATCAACATCTGGATACATTTTTATGTTAGCTGGCGGAGCCGTGTCATGGAGAAGTGCAAAGCAGACTTTGACTGCTACTTCCACTATGCAGGCTGAGTTCATTTTTTGTTTTGAGGCTACCTCACATGGTGTATGATTGAAGAGTTTCATTTCTAGGCTTAGAATTGTTGATTCTATTTCTAGGCCATTAAGAATGTATTGTGACAATTCAACTGCGGTTTTTATGGCTATAAATGCCAAAAGTGGCAGTTGAAGTAAGCATATTGACATTAAGTATTTAGCCATAAGGGAACGTGTTAAGGAAAACAAAGTGGTCATAGAACACGTTAGCACTGAATTGATGATAGCTGATCCTTTAACTAAAGGCATGCCACCAATTAGTATGGGAGTAGGTCCCATATTGTAATTTGTCGTCATATGGACGATTTCTGTTGTGTAAAACTCTTATTCAGTTGTAATGTTGATTCTCAATTTTGGTGTACACATTATGTTGTTTATGAGAATAACATTTAACCTTGGTTCTGAAATAAACATAGGGTTTATTCATTAAGATGTATTGTCATATATAGGCTGACATTAAAGAAATAAGATGCATTGTGGTACATGGAAAATATTACTCACCCTTAGAGGACATGTCGCTATGATCCATGTGTTTTGTTTCTTTTCTTTAAGCATAAAGTTTTCGTGGAATTAGTTGGATAATCCGTATGATGAAAATGATGGGATCAAGTGGGAGAATGTTATTTAATTTTGTGATCTCACATTTTGGACCCGCATTTTCTCTTTAAAGTGGCGGTTATTCAACATGCAGTTTTTCCACATACGTACCTTTTCGTGACAACCGCCCATTCGGTAACCGCCTTGATGGGAGGCGGTAAATAAATGAACGATCGTTCATTCTAACGGGTAACTGCAAGGTCTAACTCAAACTCTCTCATTGGGAATACACCATCAGTACGAGAGTGAATTGGGTTAGTAGCGTGTGCCTAATTTTCTTTGTACATTCAGGTTTTTCAGACGAACGAGAACAAGAACAATGGCTGGAGGTTTGTCTATAAATGATCCTGATTTCCGCATATGAATTATTTTGTTTAACAAGGAAAACGAAGATGTAAGAAAAAATATACTCCACCTAGCCTAGCATGTTGGAAAGCTAGAGCCGGTACAGTAAGCTACAAAAAGTTCTTCGAAGAATGCGACACGCACTGGAAGCAACTCCAGTAAAACCTGCACTCTTTGAGAAAATGGAAAGATAGACACATTGGAAGCAACTCTCATTAACTGCATTACATGCCGGAAAGAAAGAACAAACGAAGACGTCCTTTCTTTTCATTTATAATTCCGCGTGCTGATACCGAAGCATTTAATTTGCGTGCTTCAAGTCGGTATTTGTTGCTTCGCTTGTGCAACAGACAATGGCTCTCGTCTTATTCACATGCTTAAATTCGACACATTTTTTACGGAAACAAACCATTTTTCTTCTTCAATGCGCTTATAAAAAGTGTTAGAATCTACAATTATATCATCTTGACCCTATAACTTACAAATGAAAAAAAAAATAAAAAACAATACTTGAATTCTCCATCCATCAATTACAAGTTTATAGGCTAGAAGTTCTAAATTTGGTTCTACGCACTAGTGAAAAATCGTTCAAGATTTTGTAACAAATCATGCGACTACAAAAGCGGGACTGCTGATAACAATTTGTACACTTAATATAGGATTGATTCTACAATCTCTCGAGAAACCGTTCTTCAGAAGTAGTTAATTGAGAAATTCTTTTGTTTTTGCATGTCACAACATTTATGCATCCAAATTAGAATAATCTACACTTGGATTATAGGGATTTATGGTTGAGGGAGATTGGATAGACCTCACAAAAATGCCACTATGAATCATCACCTGAATTATTTTTTTATCTCTTGAGTACCAAAAGTCCAGAGACCAGGTGCCGAATCTTGTGTAATTGTTGGTTCAAAGCTCTATATATTATTACTTCTTACCAAAAAAAAAAAAAAAAGTCCAGAGACTATATCAAATAAATTAAAAGTTCAGGGACCACATTACACATTGAACTAGAGTTCATGGATTACATTGCACATTGAACCAAGTTCAGGACCATATGTGTCATTTATTCTTATCCATTTTAACATGGATTTTACAACATTTACAAGTGTCATTTAGTTGATGATCATCAGACGCCATTTGCTAAATGATACTAGGAAATGTCATTGCTTACGTAGGTAACCATATCTTGGATAAGAGCTAAACTGCCTCAAACCCAACTTCTCTGGACCTAGAGTGCCTAAAATATGTCCATGACTTCTCTCGACGCATGTGATGCTCACCTAAACCTAGTATATATTACACGATTCTCTACGACGGATCCGACTCAAGCCCTATGTTATAAGTCGCATGAACAACTAGACGTGTTTTATAAACCCAACTTGGAAAGACCATACGAAGCAACGATATTAAAGCTTCTCTATACATCTCAAGGAAACCTCCCTCCATTCACGGACGAGCTACCCAAGAAACAGAGTCCACAATGAACCAAAGAAACAACCACCGTCTGATCCTTTTCCCTCTACCATTCCAAGGCCACATAAACCCGATGCTCCAACTGGGTCGGATCTTCTACGCCCGAGGCTTCTCCATCACCATCCTCCACACCAACTTCAATGCTCCAGATCCGTCCTCCCACCCTCACTTCACCTTCCGATCCATCGGTGACAGCTTCGACCAATCGGAGGCCCCCCCATCGGACATCCCTGGCCTCCTCTTGCCTCCTCAACACCCGGTGCACAAGCCCCTTTGAGGAACGGCTGCAGGAAATGATGTCATCGCCGGGCGGTGATTCAGTGCCTGTCGCGCGCTTGATATCGGATTCGCTGTTCAGTTTTGCGTGTGATGTAGCTGAGAGGTTGAAGGTCCGTGCTTTGGTGTTGCTGGTCAGCGGCGCTACGTCGCTTTATGTTTATACTATACTTCCAGTTCTCAAGGAAAAAGGATATTCTACAATAGATGGCAAGCTTTTTTGGTGTTAGATGGTGTTGGAAGAAAGTCAGCAGAAGACGACTTACCTCTTTCTGATGCGCAATGAACAATTTACCCGGGAACGAACGTTGAATTACGGATGATCAACGAACAATATTACTTCACGTTGGTCTGAATGCAGTCACAAGAAAAACATCCAATTTTCACCGTAAATGTCAATTGTTTTCGTAAAGAAGAAATTGAATGCCTTCTTTTTCTTTGATGGAAAAGGAATAAGAAAATGAGAACAATTTCTTTCTAAGCGTACGTTCTGCTAACTATCCCAACGGTTATCTTCAAAAGATTTTTTATACGACTCCCTCATATCCTTTCAAAGGATGTCTTTCCATCATAACATATAAAGACGAAAACGATGCATTCTAATTGCACCTCATCATGGACGTAATAATAAAGTACAACAAATGGTGTAAGTTAGTATATGCTTCTCTTTCTCAATTCAAAAGATCTGATCATGCGTGTTTTGTGATGAATGAACAAAGAAGTACAGTTTTCTCTTCATCGCCCTAGTTCTGAAATGAACCACTTTTGCAAATGAATTTGAGGGGTCAAATACAATTTTCTTTAATCATGCTGTCATAAATTTTAGAGTACTAAGACCGACTTTCGAAACCCAATTTATCAAACGATGTGTTAAACTGTATTGATTAGCTATCATCTTAGTAAATCATTTTCGCACTGTTCATGGAATAACCATAACACAAGTGAGTTGATGTTCATGAGTATAAAAACTAGCTATATTCCACAATAGATCGCTATTTTAAGTTCCGCAATAATTATTAATTGACCCATTGAGATGTGAGGTACTTAATGTTGATGCTGTCTTTGTTTTTTTGGCCTAAATGTTTAATGCGTCTTATACCTAATGTAACGGTTCAGTAAATTGTTTAAGAAACAAATCCGTGCAATATATGTGAATGCCAGTAATTTTCTGTATAAAATCATCTGGGCGGCACTGAATGTCAAGATTTGTATATTGTTTGCATCCTTCAACTCATAAAGTATAGTTTCTTGCACATGCATGGGGTTCACAATCCGAAGAGGTAGTGAGGGTGTTTCCAACGTTACTAGTTCGAGACATCCCCGGGATCAAGTTGCAGAAACCTGAGATGGCGTTGCAATTATTTGATAACATGATTAAGGTAATCAAGAGCTCTCCCGGTGTCATCTTCAACACGTTCGAAGAGCTAGAGCACCCTGCCCTCATGTCGGTCTGGGAAGTTTTGTCGGTCCTGGATTTTGTGATCGGTCCGTTCCACAAATGCTGCATGACATCTTCTTCGAGCAGCTTGTTAGCAGAGGACAGAAGCTGCATCTCCTGACTAGACGAACAGCCACTCAAGTCCGTATTCTACGTGAGCTTTGGGAGCGTCGTGGTCTTGAGCGAGTCGGAAATCTTGGAGATCGCACTAGGCCTAGCCGACTCTGAGCAGCCCTTTTTGTGGGTGGTCTGGCCAAGGTTGGTCTGCAATCCGGAGTGGCTACAGAAGTCGCCGAGCCACTTCCTTGAGGCGCTGGAGAGGAGAGGGAAGATAGTGAAATGGGCACCTCAAATGGAAGTGTTGGCTCATCCTGCTGTGGGAGCATTTTGGACCCACAGCGGTTAAAACTCGACTTTGGAAAGCATAAGTGAAGGAGTGCCAATGTTGTGCATGCCTCGTTTTTCTGATCAAGGAGTGAATGCGAGGTATGTGAGCGATGTTTGGAGGGTTGGAGTGCACTTGAATGGTGGGCTTAAGAGAGAGAATATTGCAAGGGCCATCAAGAGGCTGGTGCTGGGGAGAGAAGGAGAAGAATTAAGAGAGAGGGCATCGGTTTTGAAGGAGAAGGCCAGTGCATGCTTGAGACCAGGTGGGTCTTCATACCGAGGTTTAGATGGACTAGTCAATCACATTTTGAGATTCCATTCTGAAAACAGGTCGTCAGTTCTTGAAGAAGTGTTAACCCCCTGTAGCTAGCATAGATTCAGTCGATGCTCTCCTTTTAGTCCCATTCTTGGAAAGATGCTCCGTGCACGATCAAGGATCACTTCGTATCCTCGTCTTTCGCCATAATGTAGACGATCTGCTTATAATTTTGCTGTACATATTGCATTCTCAACCTATTTTGACCATTTTTTAATGCATTGAATACTTATGGACCCCTAAAATAATAAAAAATAAAAACAAAGAAAGAAGGCAAGTAGGACTCGTCTTTCTTGAATGGATGTGGGGCAATGAGCAACTTCGAAGAAACAGGGCATTCACCGACCCCCAGGTCAACACTGCTATTGATGTCGTCTAGTTCTTAGGGTCATGAATCTTGACGAACCATGAGGCACGAATCAGATCGCAACATTTCCCTCAAATTTGTCTACATTCGAGTCAGCAGTCTCCATTTGACCTGATAAAATATTCAAACTTCCTCACTCCAAAGCACATTGTTGCAGTCAAGAGTTCACAAATCTGCAAAAAAACCCCAGCGTCTGTGTCAATCCCTGTTTCTGTGCATCACCAACCTCGAGTCGAATTCAATCAAAAGCTACAAGCTTTCAAGTGTTTCAGTCTGTGACTGTGTGACCCGACACAAACACAATCCGAAATGAACCAAAGAAACAACCGCCGTCTCGTCCTCTTCCCTGTGCCATTTCAGGGCCACATCAACCCAATGCTCCAACTGGCTCAGATCCTCCACGACCGAGGCTTCTCCATCACCGTCCTGCACACTGACCTGAACTCTCCTGATCCATCCTCGCACCCCCACTTCGCCTTTCACTCCATCGGCGATGGCCTCGGCCAATCAGAGGCCTCGACGTTGGACGGTGTCCGCTTGATGACGCTCCTCAATGCTAGGTGCGCTGCTCCCTTCGAGGAACGCTTGAGAGAAGAGGTGTCGTCCCGGGATGCGCCAGTCACGTGCTTGATAGCAGACGCGCTGTTCGGTTTCGCCCGGGACGCGGCCAAGAGGGCAGGAGTGCCGAGGATGGTGTTGCGGACCACCGGCGTGACGTCATTCCGCGTTTTAGCTGGGTTTCGGTTGCTCAGGGGAAGAGGTTACCTCCCAATAGAAGGTATGACGGTTTTCTTATCTCTAGGATTGATGCTTTGAGCTTCTATTTCCAGACACGTTCTGGGCATTCCGTAGATGCCATTTCTGGATGATAGGGTGACTCCGTGTGTCTGCTTTAGTGGCTGGTTTGCAAAGCACGAAGGTTAAGTGATAAAGATGCATCAGAGTACGCCGTTTCTTAACAGCATAGCTCTTTGGCTGATTGTAATGTGCTGAGTTATGAAGATCGCGTTCTCTTATTAGCAGCACTACGCCATTGAACTGACAATGACAGTTTCTTTCTGGCTCTCTGCATATCAGAATCTCGGCTCGAAGATCCCGTGCCGGAGTTTCCGCCCTTACGAGTGAAGGACCTTCCACGCTTCAACACCGGGGAGC
The DNA here is from genome assembly GCA_017140595.1 of Eucalyptus curtisii. NCBI lineage: Eukaryota > Viridiplantae > Streptophyta > Magnoliopsida > Myrtales > Myrtaceae > Eucalyptus > Eucalyptus curtisii. Next base: position 37,459,048 of record CM029500.1, on the reverse strand, counting down.
CTGAACTGCTCGACCGGATTCTAAACGACATGATTGAGGGAATCAAGGACTCTTCAGGACTCATCCTGAACACATTTGAAGATCTCGAGCTGCCCGCTCTTTCTTTACTCCGCCAAGAATATCCAATCGCAGTTTTCCCAATTGGCCCATTTCACAAATGCGGTCCATCTTCATCGGGAAGTCTCTTGGCGGAAGACCGGAGTTGCATTTCCTGGCTGGACAAGCAAGCCCCTAACTCAGTGGTCTATGTGAGCTTTGGGAGCATCGCCTCTGTGAACGAGTCGGAATTTTCCGAAATAGCTTTAGGTTTAGCCGATAGCCAGCAGCCATTCTTGTGGGTGGTTCGACCCGGGTCAGTGAGCGGCTCGGAACTCGTAGAGAATTTGTCCGGTTGCTTTCTGGAGGCATTAGAGGAGAGGGGGAAGATTGTGAAATGGTCGCCTCAACATGAAGTGCTGGCTCATCGGGCTGTCGGAGCGTTTTGGACTCACAATGGATGGAACTCCACTGTTGAGAGCATTTCCGAAGGGGTTCCGATGATATGTATGCCCTGTTTCTCGGACCAAAATGTCAATGCAAGATTTGTGAGTGATGTTTGGAGAGTGGGAGTGCACTTGAACAACGGGCTGGAGAGAAGGAAGATTGCAGAGGCTATTCGGAAGCTGTTGGTGGAGAAAGAAGGAGAAGGGGTAAGAGAGAGGGCAGCACAATTCAAGGAGAAGGCAAATAGTTGTCTGGTGCAAGGAGGGTCGTCGTTCCAATCCCTAGATGGATTGGCCAATCATATCTTATCCTCCGAATCGTTCGTCTTCGGTTCTAACGAATCATCAGCATAAACCACAGCTGCGATCTTAGCTGATGCCCTTTTCTTTGAAGACATTCTTTATTTTGTCTAGGCACGAGCACGGGTTGGGTAATGCCGCCTGAATTTCCACGATGGACATTCCGACTTGTTTATCAGCTCTAGTGGTTCTCACTAGTCTGGTTTAAGCTTTTGGTTTTGTTTTTGACATATGTGCACATTCAGTCCCCAGAAATGAATTGTTCTGTTTCACAAGTACTTCCCAGTTACCGGCATCCAAAACATAAGCCGGATGCTTATTAATCAAGCAATTTAAGTTCCCACTGGCATGGTTTGCTGACTTTTCCTTTGCCTTAGGGCTCATGGGACTGGTTCATCAGTCCCTGACTGGCAACCAAATAAGTTCCTGAATGTACGATAAGGTCTGGAAATGTGTGTAAGAAGCACGGTCTTCATATTCATGAATTGCACCCATGCTTCCCTAGAACTAATCAAACGGTCATATAATAAGGAAAAAAGATCGGCATTACATAGTGCACCATCTCACATCCCGCATTGCCTGACAATTGATGAACTGTTGTCCTTCTTCTTAACTACGTTTTGATTTGGATTTGCTTGTACTCTTTTATAGCCCCCTAATAAATCATATGACAAAAAGCTGAAACAAACAAAAATGCAGAAGGAGCAGAAGTGGAGGATAGAGATCGATACAGTCAGACCAATCTGACAGATTATTTCACGCATATGGTGAGGCATTAAGTATTGAAGTTGGCCAAAACGGAGGAGATTATCTCCACATACCAGGTAGAGGATATTCTCAAAAAGTGTAGCAAAATTGCATCATGAGATTTCTTTCTTCTTCTCTTCTTTATTAAACGCTAATCAGGGACAATAGATGGACGGTAAAAAAAGAATCCAATACAACATAATCAATAATGATCCAATGGAACGTCAAATTATTGCTGTCAATTCTCAGGCGGGCAAAACACATGGAGTCATCAACTCCATTGTCAGGCGATGTCCCGTTCAGAATGTTAAAAGGAAGGAAAGAAAGTAGCGATGCATTTAACAAAAGTTCAACTTGAGCTGGCACCGCAAAAACCGGCTCCGCAACCAATACATTACTGTTTCACACCCTTCAATTTGCCACACGGATCATTCTTATTCTCACTTGGACGGGTCGGCTGCTGCATCTCCATGCTCGGCATCCCAGTACTGACATCAGCCGGAAGATCAATTGGTCCAGGATCACTTGGAAGATCACATCGCGCCCATGCAATCTCGTTCAACTCTGCTGCTATAGACATCAGCTCTTGGCTCGAGGAGGGAGGCTCAATGTAATCAATGAACTCAGGCCCCAACAAGGAGCTTCCACCATTTGGTCCATTTTGACCCGAACAGCAACCATAACCACATTGGTGAGGAATCAAAGGCTCCCCATGGGCATCTTCGAGAAAATGTTGGATGCCAAACTCTGACCCAAGAGCCTGTGCTAGAGGTCCCCGGAGGGGCACCATAGTCGAAGCGCCAGAATTATTTCCAGGACCACCACTTGGAGGGTAATAAACACTAAATGCACCATAGCTTGCCCTTGGACGAAGAAGAGGAGGGTTTTCCCTTGTCCCAGCAGCAAGACAACCTCCTGTCGCGACCAATTTTTCGGGTGTGAACCACCTAGGGTTTGGCTAATGGATTGTTAAGCCTAGACTTAACTCGGGCTCTCCCAAGCCCATTCCAATTCGCGACTTAGTTCAAGTTCTTAACATACAAACGATTTTCAATCAGGAATCGCCACTAATCTATTTTTGGTAGGTCGATTAGAAACCCAAGTAAAGTAATGGGAGTTTTACTTTACTCCTACGAATCAGAGATTTGTGAGTTCGGGGACTTGGTTACATTAGATTTCTCTAACGCCCTTCCGGTACCTTTTTCTTTTATTTTGAAAAATGTTTGGCAAGCAGTTTGAATCAATTTTAATTTACTTTCCTAACATGTGAGGTGATCACTCAGGTGCGCAAACCACTAATTTAACACCCAAGAAAGTAAATAAATAAAATGCAGGGCTTACTTATAGCAACGAAAGTATCTGCGTTGTTAGACCGAATTCACATCAGCAATACTAGATATGATTTCTAATTAACAAGCAATCACTCAATTTTTGCTTTCACTTTTTTAGACAAGCACATAGTCCATATGCAATGCAATGCAATGCTTCTAATCTAATATGAAATAATATGGCATGGCAACATGTCCTAAACTATATGAAAAAAAAAAACTAATGATTTCTTAATGAACATGCAATAATTAAACATGCAATCTAAATTAATCAAGATGACCTAATTCTAATGATAAGGAAGTTCCAATTAAATGAACTTAGCAAACACTAAATGACGTGCATTTCATGAGCCTATTTCTATATGACGTGCACATAATTTTGATTCTAGAAAATGCAATCTATCCTAGAAATTGAAATTAATTATCCTAAGACAAATTTCATTTTTTTCTTAAAATTCGAAATTAAGAACAACAATTACCCAACTTGGTTAAAATTCTATCCAATTTAAACTAAGGACTAGGGCAAACTAAATCCTAATTTAAACCGAGATATTATTTTAACCTAGCGACTTCTAACCCGAGATACAATATATCTAAAAGTCGATTTAAATTTAAAATGAAACATGCAATCCTATTCTAATATGCATGAGAATGATTTTTTGATTTGTTTCTTTTAATGAAAATTCATAATTAAAAATCACTAAAAATAAAAATCTAACTAAAGCGAGACATTATCTATTTTAAGTTAGGAGTATACCAATCCTATCTTAATCTAGAACATTATCTCTTGATGCAATCCTAAAATATTATCTAATCTAGATACTATGTGCATTTTAAAAAAAAACTATCATGCAATTCTTTAAAAAAAAAAAAATCTATCTAGACCTAAAATTAAGCATGCAATTTTATCTAACACGCAATGACATGCAAAGAATGCCATAATTCTAATTTTTATATGAAATTAGAAATTAAAATTAAACATGCAATTCACATAAAAAAATCTAACATCCTAAATGAATACACTTTTTCTTTTTTCTTTTTCATGACTCAAAATAAAATCCCTATTCTAAACATGCAAAATAATTAAAAAAAACAAACCTAATCATAATTCAGATTTTTTTTTATTTTCTTTTCTTTTTACGAAAATAAAACTGACTCAAACACCACGTCGACAAATCAGAACAAGATAACATTGATATCCAAAATTGGCGAACCATATCTCGCGCATGAGATCGGGTCGGCCAATTTTAAACTTAAATCGCGAATCGAATCTCGGGCGTGAGATTGGATTGTCGATTTTTGTAAGGGATTGCGAGTCGGACTTCGGGCTCGAAAATCGGACTATAAATCCCTAATTTAAAGGGGCTATTCCATGTCGGAATCTCAACCATACCTAAAGACTAATTCTAAAAAAAAAACGTAAAATAAAATAAGATAAATAAATAAAAAATAAAATAAAGTAAACAGTAAAAAAACTACCTAAATTGATTTTCTCTTCTTTTTTTTTCCTTTTTGTTTTTTTTTTTTTTTTGTTTTCTCCTCCTTTCCCATGCACGGTTCGTGGGTCTCCAAGGGGCACCGGTTGATCGATCCGGCAAGGGGATCCAGCAGCCGGAGGAAGCGGGTTGCAAGGCTTCGGCTCCGAGCAACAGGCGTCGAGATTAAGGCCGTCGATCGCGGGTAGAGGTGCGGATCGAGTGGCCCTCCGGCGAGGTGACGGGCGCGGAGGTCGCGGATCACGTAAGGCCGCAAGAGGGCAGATTGGCTCGGCGGTGCGGCTGATTTGGGCGTCGCGGGTTCGCTTGGCTCCGTCGGGTCACCGATCGGAGGCGGAGCAGGCCCCGCTGGGCGAAAGGCGATGTCTTAGCGGCGAGATGGCTTCGGCGTCGGCGAGGCTAACGGAACGGCGGTGGTCGTGAACTTGCTTGGCGTCGCCTGGTCGCCGGGTCGTGCGACGGTGGTGTCCGCGGAGCTCGCGAGCGGACGCCGGGACTTCGTGCCGCAAATCGGCGACGGCGGGGCGAAGCAAGGACGTTCGGGTCGCGGGCCGCGTGGAGGGTCTCGGATCCGTCGGCGTCGGGCTTCACGGATAGCGAGCAAAGGCGAGATCCGCCGGGCAATCGCGGGCGAGTGGCAAATCGGGGCAAGAGGGCTTCGAGCGGATCCGGTCGGAGGTGTCTTGCGGCTCGGTGATACGGTGTCCGACGAGCGAGGGCGTCGGGTCGTGGTGCGCGGGGACCGGTGAAGCGGCAGCGCGTGGTGGTGCGGCTCGGGGTCGAGCAGCGCAAAGGCGGAGGCGAGGCGGACGGGCGGCGGTGGCGGCGGAGGAACCCACGAGGAAGAAGATGAACAGCTTTTCTTCTCTCTCTCTCTTTTTTTTTTTTTTTTTTACTTTTTCACCTCTGCTGTCTTCTGCCCTCCTTTTTTGACTTTTCTTTTCCTTTCACCCTAAAGAAACCCCCTTTTTACCTTCGCAATACTTTTGCGAAGGAAAAAGCAAATCCCCCTCCTCGGCAAACCAACAAAACGAAGCTCTTCCCTCTTTTTTTTGTGCTTGATTTTCACTTTTTCTTCTTATCGAGAAAAGAACCCCCCTAAAACTCTCGCACGCACGGCCTTTTATAGGGAAAGGAATTGGATTTTCAAATTCTTCCTCAAATCAACCTTCGCAGATCTTTTTTCACAAAATTCATCCCATACTGATAAGGATTCAATATTAAGATGAAATTTTTTCTAAATCCAAATCTTTCAAAACGAAATCGCGATATTTTTTTACCCATCTGCCATATCCAAAAAAAAAATCATTATATCTCGGAAAAATTTCGAATTTCAAATTTCTCACAAGATAATTTCTGATCATTTAAAAATATGGGCTTGGGCCGACTTGCTCGTTTCGTGGGCCTGATCCATCTAATTTGAACCCATACGCCACAGGTCCAATAAAATGCAAAAAATGCAAATAACAAAATAAATGCAACCTAAATCTATATGCTATGCAATTAATAAAATTAACCCCTAATTTTCTATACAATAAATAAATGACCAGATTGTCAAAATTTAGGTGTCAACACCTCCTTTGGCTTGAAATGCTTGATCTTCATAGTTCTGACGTCCATGATAATTTCCACCATCTCCTTCCTCTTGGTTTTCGCTCATCACCACATCTCCAAAGGAAATGCCTTTTGAGTGAATGCCTTCATTTCACTTAAAATTTGAGCTGCTGTCATGTCGCTAGCAGATAACTCGGGACTCCTTTGCTCTGCCTGCTTGTTTTTCAAACTCACATTCCAGTGATTCTTGATTGCATAACCTGTTCTGCTCGGTAGTATCTTTGAAATCGATTTCCATCTGTTCCCATGGATCTGATGAACCGTCAGGATGACTTGGTCCTCCTCGTCTGTAACAAGCAAAACATCAGTAAACATCACGAGTATAAAAGACGTCAAAGCAAGATCTCTACAAATATAGTAAACATGAATATAAAAAGTACACTAGCGAAGCATTAATCATTCATCATGTGGTAATTGAGGATAAGAACGTCTGAAGGGAGGCACTTAAAGGAACAATGAAGATGTGTACGAATCTTCAACCAACATTACTTGCCAATTATAAAGTGGCACCGAAATAACATTGTATTTCAAACAAGGAAAGAGGGTTTCCCCTATAGTTAATCCTAGAGCAAATAAAGGAGGCGCCACTGAGAAAGCTATGACGTAAATTTGGGAGAATTATCAAAAATGTCCTAAACCTATTGCAATTGTGCCAATTTAGTTCTAAACTTTTTTTTGGGCCAATTTAGTCCTAAACCTTTTACAATTGAGCCAATTCAGTCCATCCGTCCAAAAATTGCCGGCCGACGCCGACATGGACGCCGACCGTCCGGCGAATGTTGACATGGCATTTTTAAAATATTTTTTTTCGAATTTTTAAATATTTTTTTGAATTTTTGAATTCTTTTATTTTTCTTTCTTTTCCCCATCTTCTCCTTCCCCTAGTCGGCCGGAGGCGAGGGCCGGCGAGGTCGGCCAATGGCGAGGCTCGCCCCGCCGGCCGAGGCGGGGCCGACTAGGTCGGCCTCACCGGCCACCGGCGAGGGTGAGGCCCCCTAGATCCGGCGAGCTCGGCCCTCGCCGGATCCGGCGGGGCCTCACTAGTGGCCGGCGAGGCTCCTCGCCAGATCCGGCGGCGCAGCCTCGCCGACCACTAGCGAGGTTGACCCTCGCCTTGGGGGGGAGGCCGAGCCTCGCCGGATTTGGCGGGGGCCTCGCCCAACCAAGGCGAGGGTCGACCTCGCTAGTGGCCGGCGAGGCTTGTCGGCCTCGCCCAGCCAAGGCGAGGGTCGACCTCGCTAGTGGTCGGCGAGGCTTGTCGCCTAGGGAGGGTGAGGCTGGACCTCAGCATGGCTGGGCGAGGCCAAGGCTCGCCAAATGTGGCGACGGCGGCTTCGTCGTCGCCGGGCGAGGCTCGCCTTCGCCAGTGGCTAGCGGGGGCAAGCCTTGCCAGTGACCGGTGTCGCTGACCTCGTCGGCCATAGGAAGGAGAAGGTTACGAACAAAGAAAAAAGAAAAAAGAATTAAAAAATTCAAAAAATATTTAAAATTCAAAAAAAAATATTAAAAAATTGCCACATTAACGTTCGCCGGCCGGTTGTCCCTAGCCGGCGTCCACGTTAGCGCCGGCTAGCCAATTTTGGCCAGATGGACTGAATTGGCACAATCATAAAAGGTTTAGGACTAAATTGGCCAAGAAAAAAAAAATTAGGACTGAATTGGCACAATTGCAATAGATTTATGACTCTTTTGGTAATTCTCCCTGTAAATTTCTCGAAGAGTATGCTGGCATCTACAATCACAAACATTCTATTTGACCGAATATTATCAAACCACATTATTAAGTATTTTGTTCAATCTATAGAAAAAGTCAATGGACTCAGCACGATCCATAATGTTTCTGATACTGGCCTAAATATACATGTGTCATGCATATATCCATGTTTGGCTAAGCCTAAACACAATCGTATCCACAAAGCCTAAACATAGTGTTTTCAATGCAAAAGAAAAAAAGGAAGAAAAAAGAAGAAGGAAACCCCCAAATTTCATTAAAAGTGGGAAAGAGCCACCAGAATTGCCAATGGATGCTCTCAAAGCGAATTGTATTAATTTACAGATAGCTCTAGATGCAAATAACACAAGCAGGCTATCTAAAGAACCATTAGTACTAAAAATTGTCTCCAGCTGCCTTCAAGTCAAGGGTTGAATCAAGGAAAGGGCATGCTTTGACATTCCTATGTGAAAAGCACAAAACAACTCTTCTCAGACCAAATAGATGTTCAAATTAATACGAGAATAAACTGGGCATTTGCAGCATACGGTAAGCAATTCTCTGTAAACATGCCAATATGAGCATGGGCATTTACATGGTGAACTATCCTTCAATGGTTACACACAAGAAGACGACACACAATGTGCCATAACTTGATATGGATACTCATATCAAGGCTAGCTGGCTCCCACCTCAACGCGCCACTACTACTTACTTATTTGCGATAACATCTACACCCTTAGGTCGGATTGTAGGAAGTGAGTAATACATTATGACGTTTGACCGTCCCACGCCTTAAACACCCGTTCGCCACTTTGTTTTGGTAGTTCCATCTATTATTTTATTGTGAAAGAGTATCTGATGACTACTCGCCACTTTGTTTTGGTAGTTCCATCTATTATTTTATTGTGAAAGAGTATCTGATGACTACTCCGCAATGGCGATAGTCTCCATAACCACAAAACCATCTTGATGCCTCATCCAAATATAAAAGTCAAGTTACTAGAGTTTAGTACTAGCTATTCCAACTAAGGAAACCAAGCTTACTAGTTTGTCACATTTTTTAATAAAGTGGGATAGGGGACATGAATTCGGTAAACCAATGCATGAGCTGAGGGTCCAATGTCCCCCCTGACCCTCCTAAATAGTCAGGTCATTAAACGGCTCATCGTAGTCAAAAGCAAGCAGAATCAGAGGCAGAACAGCACAATTAACACAAATACACTCAAACCCACTTTCCTTTATAAGCACAATAGACAATGTGACCTCATCAAATGGCCTAAATCCGCGGCTTGATATATGCTGAACTTTCGACTAACAAATATAAGTTGTTGAAGAAGTAAAAGCATTATAGGAAGGCCTATATAGAACGTTTGAGCCAAGGTACTGTTTAAATATAGAGTATGATGAGCCTCCAATAAGAGGCTTTGTGAGGCGTCAGTCAACAAAGCCAAAAGTTCCTTGTGCCGGAAAGGATTGAAGATGAAGATTCCAAATTACAAGATCTTCACATGTTGGGAAATGCTTATAACTCTTATCATCTAGAAGCACACCAAATGACTAGAACCACATTAACGAACCAGATAATTCTACCAAAATTACTCCTAGTGAATCACATATCTTTTTATATCAAACGGATATACATAGAAATTCATCCTCAGAGTCTTTAAGAAGGTGTTTAAGATGAAAATAGAAATTATACGATTTATTGCTAGAAACTTGTGGATTGGCAATTTTTCAGGAACTTCGAATATCGAGTCATGAGTTGATTTCCATATAAGACCATAGAAATATAAATGAATCGTAGAAAAAAGAATATGCTGCATTATAAAGCACGTTATTGAAATTTTATGTCCAATGCCCCCCATTGGCTGAAACCAAAATCGTGCCTTCAAAGATGAGAACATGAACATTTCCTTTTAGAGTGGACACTCCCATTCTAGATCTTTGATTTCCTTGGCTAATGCACTCCATTGGCTAAAAACGAAATCATGCCCGTTCTAAGGCACGGAAGATGTTTAGGGAAAGCGTCTATAGCTTGGAATGCATTACATCAGCCAACATGTAGATGCTTTTCATGAATATACCCTTTTTGTTTCTTCGGTTTACATTCTTCAATCATCCTTATGCACAAGCCACTCATGAGTCCTATGGGGTCTTTACTGAAACTGTGTATAGCAAAATTCTTCCAACCAGCGTCCCTTGCTTTTCCTTCACCGTCTCGTGATCTTAGAGTAATGTATGGTAAATCCAAAAGTCAAGATCAGATAGGTCATCGCCAAAGTAGTTACGGTGACTCATCATGCTTTTTAATTTGTTTACCGGTTATCGCTTGGTACCTTGACTTGACATATATTCTCGATGATATGTATTCTTTATCTTATTACGTCCTATGATATGACAATTGCAATACAAGCACCTAAATTTCCCATCTTCACCTTGTTGCGACCTACCCTTGGGGGAGGGAACAGGTTTAGGGGTATTGCCTAAAGGACGGGCCTAAGGCCCATGATCAGGCATGGGCTCTCCTAAGCCCATACCCCGTGTGACATTGGGATATTTTTAGGAATTTTGCACAAGAGGAGTCGCCACTAACCTATTGGGGTCGGCTAGAAACCAAGTGAGATATGGGAGTGTACCTCACTTCCTACGCAACCAGAGAATCTAGGGTCGGGGACTTGATTACACTAATTGACCAATTAGTGCCCTTTCGGTACCTAATTTTGTTCATTTTAAAAGAAAAGATTTTTGTCAGGCAGTTTGGATTGATTTTATGTCTATCCACTAACATGTGAGGTGATCATGCGAGTGCGCAATCATTAAAGTAACAATCATGGCTACCAAGATTCTAATCACAGTAAAATTAAACACGTGCAATTAAACATAATTAGATATGCAAATTAAACATATGATACAATTAAAATACGAGCAAATAAAGGCTTAATTACACTAAAAAGGCAATACATGGCACTTCCTAACTAAACCCTATATATATATTTTTAAATATTTTTTTATTTTTTTCGAAAAAAAATTATTGATTTTTGGGCGAAGGGTGGGCCCGAAGCATGGGCCCAACCCATGAATTCCCTTCTCCTCTCTTTTTAAAAAAAAGCAGGCCACAAGCCCATACTAAACCAGCCCAAACCCACAAAACCAAAAGCCCACAAGCCCAAAGCCCACAACAGCCAAAGCTCAATTTGTTCAAAAAAACCTACCCGTTTCGCGACCGGTGTCCAAACCGTTACTTGGCCGAAGCCCTAGGGTTTCTTGGCGGCGGTGGCGCAGCGAGGCACGGCGACATGGTGCCGAAGGTCGATCGCACGAGCGCGCGGGCGTCTGAGGTGTAGTGGTCGACGCGGTTTGCTAGCGTCGACGCGAGACGATGGCGGCGGCGACGGCGGCGTCACTCCGGGAATGAGCGGTGGCTCGGCAAGGGAAGCTCGGCATTGGCTTGGGCGAAGCAGCGACTCGAGTGGGTCAAGCTGTAAGTCTCAAGCGAAGCAGAGGAGTAACTGATCGGAGGGTGGAAGCACGGCAGCTTCGGGGTCGCGGTGTCGCACGGGGGCTGATCTGCGGTGGCCGGCGAGAGGGAGCCGCGCGGTGGCTTGACCGCGGCGAAGTCGAGTCGAGTGTACAGCAGCTCGGCTTCCGGTGGTGTCGCAGCGGTGACGATTGGTGTAGGGGAGGCGAGGAAGGCTCGAGATCTGCTACAAATGCGGGTAGCCGCGGCGGCGATGAAGTTTCTGGCAGAGTGGCGAGGCAGCGGCGGAGCGGCGGGCGCATAGAGTCGGACGGCGTCGGGCTCGGAAGGCGACGGTTGCGGGAGGGCTGCAAGAGGAGTGCGGTGGTTCGGGCGGCGTAGGGTTGAGGCGGCGAGAAGGGCAATAGCTCGGACGGCATCGGGCGCGCCGCCGCCACGCCCCCTCCCCTCCGTTCCTTCTCTCTCTTTCTCTCGGTTTTGCTCTCTGTGTGTTGTCTTTGTTTGTGCCCCTCCCTCCGGTTCTCGTCTCTCTTGCTTCTCTTCTCTCTCTCCTCGAGCTCTCTCCCTCTCTCTGCTCTCTGTTCACTGTCCTCCTGCAGCTCTCATGTTGCCCCTGTTTCTATTCGATTTTGCATGTTCGCGTGCAAAGGAGGAAGACAGCCAGGCGTGGGCTGGAGGGGAAAGGAGGCTGGGCCGGGCATAGACCAAATCAGGCCCAACCCGACCCACTTAAGCTTTTTTTTTTTATTTTTTATTTTTTTATGAAAATTTTTGGATTTTTTTATAGCAACTAATTCCTAGTTTTGTATGCGATTAAGTTTTAAGTAAAATGACGAAATTTAGGTGTCAACAGTTGTTCCTCTTTGAATGAGAGCTCGAAGAGATTCCATTCAAAGACAGAAGACACCTAAATTATTTCGGCGATAGAGAAACCCTGGGTGCATAAGCACGTGTCAGGTCGAGCTATGAAAACTCGTTTTGTCAATAAGTGGAAGAAAGACTCCGAGCTACAGAAGCCCACCGGGTCATAAGAAGAGAGAAGACTCGGGGCTACGGAAAGCTCACCGGGTCATAAGAAGGGGGAGAAGGACCCCGGGTTACGGAAAGCCCACCGGGTCATAGAAAGAGGGAGAAGGACTCCGGGTTACGAAAAGCCCACCGGGTCATAAGAAGGGGAGAAGGACTCCGGGCTACGGAAAGCCCACCGGGTCATAAGAAGATGGAGAAGGACTTCGGGCTACGGAAAGCCCACCGGATCATAAGAAGGGGGGAAAGGACTCCGGGTTACGGAAAATCCACCGGGTCATAGGAAGAGGGAAAATGACTCAGGGCTATGGAAAACCCACCGAGTCATAGGAAGAGGGAGAATGACTCTGGGTTATGGAAAGCCCATCGGGTCATAAGAAGGGAGAGGACTTCGGGCTATGGAAAGCCCACCGGGTCATAGGAAGGGGGAAAAGGATTCCGGGCTACGGACAGCCCACCGGGGGGAGAAGGACTCGGGTTACGGAAAGCCCACCGGGTCATAGGAAGAGGGAGAAGGACTCCGGGCTACGAAAAGCCCACCGAGTCATAAGAAAGGGGAGAAGGACTTCGGGCTACGGAAAACCCATCGGATCATAGGAAGAGGGAGAAAGACTCCGGGTTATGGAAAGCCCACCGGGTCATAGGAAAAGGGAGAAGGACTCCGGGCTACGGAAAGCCCACCGGGTCATAAGAAGGGGGAAAAGGACTCCGGGTTACGGAAAGCCCACCGGGTCATAGGAAGAGGGAAAAGAACTCCGGGCTACGGAAAACCCACCGGGTCATAGGAAGAGGGAGAATGACTCCGGGTTATGGAAAGCCCATCGGATCATAAAAAGGGAGAGGACTTTGGGCTACAGAAAGCCCGCCGGGTCATAGGAAGAGGGATAAGGACTCCGGGTTACGAAAAGCCCACCGGGTCATAGGAAGGGGGAAAAGGACTTCGGGCTACGGATAGCCAACCTGGTCATAAGAAGGGGGAGAAGGACTCCGGGCTACGGAAAGCCCACCGGGTCATAGGATGGGGGAGAAGGACTCCGGGTTACGGAAAGCCCACCTGGTCATAAGAATGGGGTAAAAAGACTCCAGGTTACGGAAAGCCCACCGGGTCATAAGAAGAGGGAGAGAAAAAAGGTCTCACCGTGTAATAACGGATTTCGACCAGGTGTGATAGTCTCATTGTGTACAAATAGGTTTCGACTAGGAGGAATGTCTCACCGTGTACGAACGGGTTTCGACCGGGTATAATAGTCTCACCGTGTACGAACGAGTTTCGACTGGGAGGTAGGTCTCACCGTGTACGAATGGGTTTCGACTAGGAGGAAGGTCTCATCGTGTATGAACGGGTTTCGACCGGTTATGATAGTCTCACCGTGTACGAACGAGTTTCGATTGGGAGGTAGGTCTCACCGTGTACAAACGGGTTTCAACCGGATGATAGTCTCACCGTGTACGAACGAGTTTCGACTGGGAGGGAGGTCTCACCATATACGAACGGGTTTCGACCAGGAGGAAGGTCTCACCGTGTACGAACGGGTTTCGGCCGGGTATGATAGTCTCACCGTGTACAAATGGGTTTAGACTGGGAGGTAGGTCTCACCATGTACGAACGGGTTTCGACTAGGAGGAATGTCTCACCGTGTACGAACGGGTTTCGACCGGGTATGATAGTCTCACCGTGTACGAACGGGTTTCGACTGGGAGGTAGGTCTCACCATGTACGAACGGGTTTCAACCGGATAATAGTCTCACCGTGTACGAACGGGTTTCGATTGGGAGGGAGGTCTCACCGTGTACGAACGGGTTTCGACCGGGTATGAAATACATGATTTAAGGAAAAACAATGAACCTTTGTTGATGACATGGTTTAAGGTTGACCATGAACATTTGGAGATGGCATGGTTTAACACTAACCATGAACCTTTGGTGACGGCATGGTTTAAGGCTGACCATGAACCTTTGGAGATAACATGGTTTAAGGCTAACCATGAACCTTTGGTTTTTAGGGAAGCACCCGCTAGCTCCTTGAAACTGCATGGCTTCACTGAGGCATCCTGTCGAACTCAACTTGAGCAAATGTCATTAGAGACGTCATCAAGAGATGTATTGGCAATATTGCAGCATCAATTGAACAAGTTAATCAAGCTAAGTTCGACTGGTTTTAAAAAACATTCAATGTCAATCAGCATCAAGTGGCGCAAAACTGTCATCTTGTTCGGGAATGCATCGTTAATCATCAAATTCTTTAGGAGTCAAGTTCTTACCAGAATGATTTCTATTCGTGAAAAAGACTCATTAAGCATGCCAAACTGGAGCTTTTTAGTCAGAAAAGGCTTCTAACATACTCTCGATAAAATGGCTACTTGATCCCATCCATTCACGTGGGAAGTAACTGATTGCTGAGAGTATCTCACATAACCTATGTCGGAGGCTTTCAGAAACATTCGCAATGAGCACAATCTGATTGATCAAAAAGGTCTTTTGAAAGGACCGCAATATAGGCTCGGTTAGGGCTTACACAAAGGAATGATTGCTTTGAGGCCAAGAAAGGAACATTTGTCTCTATCTTCATCGGGTTTATGAGTCGAGAACTTGGAAGATAAGACAAGATAGAATTACTTCCACTCCTTCAAGCAATAGCTTTTTTGTGGTATTCTCATTTTTACTCAAACCATCCCAATCAGAAGAGACTTCGGAAGAGGATTGTAACGTTGGCTCGGGAGAGTCTCGAAAGGCTTAAAATTTTCAAGAGGGCTTTTAAGAGTCGGTGATCATCATGGCATCGTGATCGGGTCACTTGACCTTTCGAAAGCATTTGGCTTTTGAAACATAGCACATCTTGAAAGTCCCTTGGCTAATTATTTATGCATGGGAGCTTTGCTCCTTTCTCTAATGTCCTTTGCTCTTGCGATGAAATTTTTTTGCGCAAGGATTTGGACTTTGATAATTTTTTCTTCTACATAAGATGTAGCTTTTTGGCTTTTTTTTTTTAACGAGCATTGGCCTTACTTTTACCAGGCACACTGCTTTTTCATGCCCCCTAGTTTGTAGAACTTTTTTGCTCTTTGAACATTTTGTAGCTCTTCTGACTTTCAAGATGCTTTTCACATTTTCTTGTAACTGTCAATTGTATTTGGCCAAATCTTATGTCGTGCCCCAGTGAAGGGAGATGATCACCGCTTGGGGTTCAGAAATGAATAATCAGGCCCAATTTGGTTAAAGCAATGGGTATCAGTGTTTGGGTAGAGAAGGAAATGCTCTTGTTCACCTTGGGATAAGTCAAGCTTTGATGAGAATTCCTCTGAAGCTATCACTAGAAGATTAATGCAAGTGAAAGTAATAGAATCTTTCTCGATCTTTCGCTCTACAACACGATTGTAACCCCTTTATGCTGCCCCAATGTAGGGTCGTTCTCGACAAAGGTACCTTGAAGGATCATCTTTTTTCAACCCAAAAGGGTAGCAAGAGATTAGTGCAATGCTTGGGATTGATGAAGGAAACGCCTTTATCATTTCGATCTTTGCGCTCAATGCGAATGAATCATCCTTTCTAAGAGAATGTCGCTTTTCACTCAACTCTCAAAAGTGTTTGAAGGACACTCAACTCTCAAAAGTGTTTGAGGGACGTGTTTGGAAATGGGCTTGCCTTTCTTCATCCTAAGCACTTTTTGTTTGGCATGTTTAATGTCTCAATCTCACTCTGTCGAGATCATCTGAGTAGATCAATCTCCATAGAGAAAATTGATTTGAAATGAATAACCCACAAAACGAGAAAACAATTTAGATATAAAAATGATGCTAAAAAAGTTTGAAGAAATTTTTTTTCTCAATTTTTCATTTTTGGGTTTGTCTCTAGGAAAGCGCCAAAGGATCCTTTCGTAATGGAAATTCTCCTTTTCTTTTTCTTTTTTTTTACTTAAAAAAATTGAGAAGAAGGTCCTTACCTGCGGCATGGTGACTCGGTAACCCTGTAAAGAATGTAAAAGAATTATGTTAGTGCAAAAATCCTTAGGGTTTGAAATGTTGGAAACGATACATCATTACCCTTCACTCACTTTTATCCTTTGAGGGCTAAAATCTCTTGAATTCACCTTCATGGATATTTGGCAACTCCCTTCATTTGTCTCATTATGCAAAGTGAATGAGATCAATGGGTTATTTTGGCACCTAAGGCATTTGCGAATAACGAAACTTCTCAAAATGGAATTCAACTTCGTTCCGCCCCTATGAAAAATTGGCGTCGACGAAACCTCAACGCATGCTTGCTCCTCGAGTTTGATGAGCCCGAGAAAACGACTACATGAAGAGAGGGCCTTAAGCAAAGTTTTCTTGAAATTCAATTTGGAAGGTAGACGTAAAGGTTCGCCTAAAACACTTCCGAATTTTTTTTCTGCCTTTGATTTGTTTTGTTTTGTTTTTTTTTTAATTATGATTTTCATGAAACTGAATTCCATCATTAAAAATGTGAGTTGCACGATTTACAAAAGCAACAATTGGATTCACAATCAAAACTCAAAACGGAAAACACGACTCTTAACAAGAGTAAGAATAATGATAAAATACAAGAAACTCTTGCATGGATGAAAGTAAAAATCAACTCTTGTCCTAACTCTAGAATCCACTCCTTTGTGTGGCTACCACGAGAATGTCAAGGAGCATCGTGCATAACTTGCAAAAAGACGACAATGTCAGTACGTGAATGAGAGAAAATGATATTTCAATGAGGTCGCTTCTTTCAAATAAAATCGAGGCGACGGTACATGCCCCACAGTCCTTGTTACAGGGTTTAGTATTTCGCCAATATGTTATCGTAAGAGAAGACATCATTAAAAATCAATCCACAGCCATCAATCGAATGTCCACTTTTATTCCAAAAGTTTCATATGCAAAAGCATCATTGATTTTTGAAAGATTGATTTGTGATTTTACTCCTACAAAAAATGAAGTGACTTCTATTTTGAGAAATTTGTACATAAAATGATTTGCATTTTAGTCCCAGAATGTGAGAATGAGAGAATTTGATAGAAAATGCAATTTCAATTTTTGTGCTCTAATATAAAATCACAACTTGAAAGCTTTTTTCTTTTTCAAAATGATTTCGAGCCCATAACTAGAAATTTAAACAAAACCATGTGTTCAACAGGACCAAATCAAAGTGTTTAGAACTTGCATTCAATGTTCACTTGTCAAAAGTGATTGCCAATTTTTTCAATTATAAGCTTGAGGACATTCGATTGGTCTCCGCGAATTTCTAAATGAAAATTAAAAAAAAAAGTGAATAAAGAGAAGAATGATACTTACAGTGGGAACGACCTTTGTCTCTTTTTTTTTTTTTTCAATTACATAGACAAGCACATGACATGTGGTTCGATTTCTACTCTATACGGCTCAAAATTGAGCCATAGGATCACCAGACCGAACCAACAAAGTCGCGGCTGGGTCGGGTTACCCATGACTCTGGCTTCATCAAAGAACCGACCCGTGTCGCGCGGTTGCAGACCGGGGTGGGTACCTTTGACGTGAAGAAGGAAATTTTGGAGTTGAGATGGGCGACTCGTACTACACGGTTGTAATCGGAGTGGTATCCACCTCAGCACCATCCTAGGTGATCCTATGCGGCCCGAGTCTGGCGGCGGGTAGTGTGTGCCATGGTGTAGTGCAATGCAGGGAATGCAGGCATGACAATTTATAGGCAAGCAACACTTCATACATAAAAACTAAACCATACATTCCTACACCTCCCTGCAAGACAAAGGTGAGCAAACATTTCCCCTTATACCTCCCATTCTGCAAAAACATTTAACACCTTTAATGTTAGAGACGTACCTGGAATCCTCGCTGCCAAAAAAAAATATTTTTGAACAAGATTAATTTTGGCCTAAGTCCTTTAAGGTTTAAAACCAAGTCCCCAGCGGAGTCGCCAAGTTGTCGTGACCTACCCTCGGGGGAGGGAACAGGTTTAGGGGTATTGCCTAAAGGACGGGCCTAAGGCCCATGATTAGGCATGGGCTCTCCTAAGCCCATACCCCGTGTGATATTGTGATATTGTTAGGAATTTTGCACAAGAGGAGTCGCCACTAGCCTATTGGGATCGGCTAGAAACCAAGTGAGATATGGGAGTGTACCTCACTTCCTATGCAACCAAAGAATCTAGGGTCGGGGACTTGATTACATTAATTGACCAATTAGTGTCCTTTCGGTACCTAATCTTGTTCATTTTAAAAGAAAGTATTTTTGTCAGGCAATTTGGATTGATTTTATGTCTATTCACTAACATGTGAGGTGATCATGCGAGTGCGCAATCATTAAAGTAACAATCATGGCTACCAAGATCCTAATAACAGTAAAATTAAACACGTGCAATTAAACATAATTAGATATGCAAATTAAACATATGATATAATTAAAATACGAGCAAATAAAGGCTTAATTATACTAAAAAGGCAATTCATGGCAATTCCTAACTAAACCCTATATTTTTTAGATTTTCGAAATTTTTTAATTTTTCTTCGAATTTTTTTTTGGCGAACCGGGTCGGGTCGGGTCCAACCCGACCCGGTGTTCGGCCCAGTCGGCACGGGTCGGGTTCGGCCGGGTGGGCCCGAAGCGTGGGCCCAGCCCACGAATTCCCTTCTCCTCTCTTTTTAAAACAAAGCAAGCCACAAGCCCATACTAAACCAACCTAAACCCACAAAACCAAAAGGCCACAAGCCCAAAGCCCACAACAGCCCAAGCTCGATTTGTTCAAAAAAACCTACCCGTTTCGCGACCCGTGTCCGAATCGGTACTTGGCCCAACCCTAGGGTTTCTTGGTGGTGGTGGTGCGGTGAGGCACGGTGACGCGATGCCGGAGGTCAATCACGGCGCGCAGCAGGCGTCCCCAAGGTGCGGTGGCCGATGCGGGTTGCCGACGTCGAGCGAGACGATGGCGGCGGCGCGCGGCGGTGGCGCCGCTACAAGGACGGGCGGCGGCTCGGCAGGGGAAGCTTGGCGTCAGCTCGGGCTCTGGCAGAGCAGCAACTTGAGTGGGTCGAGCTGCAAGTCTCAAGCGAAGTAGAGGAGCGACCGATTAGAGGGTGGAAGCGCAGCAGCTTGGGTCGCAGCGTCACAATCGAGGCTAATCTGCGGTGGCCAGCAGAAGGAGCCGTGCGGTGGCTCGACTACCGGAAGGGGTGCTGAGTCGGGTGTACAGCAGCTCGGCTTCCGGTGGTGTCGCGGCGGTGACTATTGGTGTAGCGGAGGCGAGGAAGGCCCGAGATTTGCTACAAATGCGGGAAGCCGTGGCGGCGACGAAGTTTACGCGAGTGGCGAGGCATCGCGGAGCGGCGGGCGCACAGAGTCGGACGGCGTCGGGCTCGGAAGGCGACGGTTGCGGGAGGGCGGTAGGAGGAGTGCGGTGGTTCGGCTGGCATAAGGTTGAGGAGGCGAGAAGGGCAGCAGCTTGAACGGCATTGGGCAGCGCCGCCGCGCCCCCTCCCCCTCCGCTCCTTCTCTCTCTTTCTCTCGGTTTATCTCTCTCGTGTTGTCTCTGTTTGTGCCCCTCCCTCCGGTTCTCTTCTCTCTTGCTTCTCTTCTCTCTCTCCTCGAGCTCTCTCCCTCTCTCTACTCTCTGTTCACTGTCCTCCTGCAGCTCTCCTGCTGCCCCTGTTTCTATTCGATTTTGTAGGTTCGCCTGCGAAGGAGGAAGACAGCCAGGCATGAGCTGGAGGGGAAAGGAGGCTAGGCCGAGCCTAGGCCAAATCAGGCCCAACCCGACCCCCTTAAGCATTTTTTTTGTTTCTTTTTTTTTCTTTTTATGACAATTTTTGGATTTGTTTTTTTTTTAGCAACTAATTCCTAGTTTTGTATGCGATTAAGTTTTAAGTAAAATGGCGAAATTTAGGTGTCAACACACCTGAAAAGAAAGTTTTCCAATGATAGAACTAGTTTGCTCATTTCTTTGAAACATGCATCAATTTGGTACCTATAATGAGAACATTACTTGTATAACATTTGGCACGATAAGGGAGGCTTCTTCATATTTCATAAAGAGAGGAGCTACAACATCAATAGGCTCTAATAACTTCATTTCAACAGCCAATATGCTAAGATATTTATGACATGCACACTACTGTGATAATTACTAATCAAAACCATTATCAACGTTTCTCTTCCACATATGAAGCATAGGTCTACAAAATATTTGTACGCTAAACACAACAATGCGGTGGCATTGATATATATCAGAGGACAAGGGAGGCTTCTTCATATTTCATAAAGAGATGAGATACAGCATCAATAGGCTCTAATAACTTCATTTCAACAACCAATACGCTAAGATATTTATGACATGCACACTGCCGTTATAATTACTAATCAAAACCATTATTAACATTTCTCTTGCATATGTGAAGCATAGGTACATAGGTAGTTGTACGTTAAACACAACGATGTCGTGACATTGATATATCTCACACGACCATGCGATTCTTACATACTTAGTGGGTGGAGTTTTTGGTAACTAAGGGTCACGAATTGGTCAGTTCACTGGGGTTTCAAGGGGATTATTAATTTTAAGATTGAGATTAAAGAATATTAGAGGACTTTGGCTAGAGCAAATAGAGATGAGTTATGCTTAACTTCTCAAGCTAGAGTTTTAGATTGAATCGTTCACTTGCATAGTTTGGTGCTGATGACTTGCCAACCCATAAGAATCCTCTGATTTTACTTGAAGTTAAGTTTGTTAGAGTTTTACTATGAGTTAACTGCGACATAAATCCATGAAATTGATTCTTTTATATGCCATTTGTAGTGATAGAGGAAACCCATTAGAGTGGACTTACAAATTGAGGGAGCAACTGGATGGCATTAAGGTCCTTAACATATGAAGGGGACTATAATTTCTTTGCTTCTGCATAGGAAGGAAAACGAAGATGTAAGAAAAAATATCCTCCACCTAGCCTAGCATGTTGGAAAGCTAGAGCCGGTACAGTAAGCTACAAAAAGTTCTTCGAAGAATGCGACACGCACTGGAAGCAACTCCAGTAAAACCTGCACTCTTCGAGAAAATGGAAAGATAAGACACATTGGATGGATTTTCAAATCGTTTGCTTTGCTTTTATGCTGCTCCTACGGATGCTTTTTGTTGGACGTTGTCATTCTTGTTGGAGTTTGTTGTTTATACGGTGAACCCAAAGTTAATTCCGAGCGCTATCATTTTATTTGACCTCATGTCGGCAATACATTAAGAGAGTTGAGATGAGATATGGAGAGACCGAGGGAGTTGCTTGAGATAGTTGAGATGAGAGAAACCGAGATGAGATGAGATGAATGACAGGCGAGATTAGGGATTTGGATTTTAAATTTTCTTAAAATTAAAAAGTATATATTTTCGATTTGGTCTCAGTGGACGGCTCTACACTTAGAACTGGGAACCGCACTAGTACCCACTAGTTCTCTTGAAAATCACGGTTCTGAGTCGGTTCGGTTATGTTCTAGGCAGTTCTCGATACCTTTGCACACCCCTAATTACACCTGAGTGACTTTGCCAATTAAATTCTCGTTAGTAGAATTTTTTTAATTCCTAGGATGAGACTTCATTAGGATTCATGAGGGGCTAAACGCTTTGTTAGTTATTGGCCGTAACTAAAGATTATGAAACATCGAGAAAGTGTTTAAGTATTTGAATGATTGTAATTCTCATTGTATCGCTTGTTTCTATAATTGAATTTTTCGCCACTCTCCCCATGCATGTAAATTCCGATATTCATATGGAATTGCATAAATTTAGTGTCCAATTTCCTTTCCTTATTTTTAACTATTTCATTCGCTTGTCTATATTCAATGACAACTGTTTTTATGGGGAAGCATGTATGGGCTGAACTAGGGGAACCGGACAATTTTCTGATAAAGGGCAAGATTAATTGCTATTTTTGACTTGAGATTCTTAGTAAACATATGACCACCCACATAGTCTGTGCTTCGGCTGCCACATTGGATACCATATACGAGAGAAATTTATGAAACACTAAACACATGCGATATGCTCTCCACCATACTCATTCTGATATTTAAAAGAAAAGGCATGGGTTCAGTCATATTATCCGGTTTATACGTAGTTAATTTGGATTTGGTCCATCACAGTATCATAGAATATTAGAAATGTTGAGCTAAACCGATGGAGGTAATTATCAAACAAATCAAATATATGGATTTCAGAGTATATGTATAATATCTACTGTTGAAGTAAAATATAAAAATAAAAAAAGGTCTTCATTGTTGTGGATTATGCAATTTTGAGTTGTCTCTTCCCGACTCTCTCTCTCTCCAAACTTTTCTTTGTCTCTTCCACTTTTGGAGGGAAGGGGTTTGCCCTAGGTCTCTCTCTCGTTTTATTTTGTTTTGTTTCTTTTTTTACTCTCCCTATTTTATATTTGGGAGCATTTCTCTCTAATCTAGTTTTCAATTTTGGAGTTTTAATAAATAAATACTCGGCCTCTGATTTCAATGGTGTTCATAGTAGTTTTAATGTCAAATCTGTGCTCGGTCGACATGTTTTAGTTTAAAGCTTTGGCGCTTCACATAGGCTACATGGCTTGGTCTCATAGGCGTTAGATCTGAGCTTCTTAGACATGTTTATATTGTCTTCGTATAGTGATGGTGTTGGGGACATCTAACCTAGGAGCACACTACTGAAAGGCAAAATCGTGAGTATAGATGGAGATCTCAGTGTGTGCTTTTCATTGATGATGCCGTGTGATTTGGAGATCAGCCACGGATGATTTCGCTTAGATGTAGTTACGAATATTTTCTTGAAGGACAAGTTTATGATTATTTCTACCAACCATACTCTATTGATATGCCTTTATTTCCAGCTTTTTGTTTGTTTTGGAACTCTATGTGTAATATTCTCGAGTTCAGGCCTGGAGAATAGGGGAAGAGGGTCGGTAAGTCCTAACTTGGCCTGTATCGTGATGTCTTATTAACTGATACGTGGACGTTGAATTTATGCATTGGACATGAATCGGCCCTTTGATATTGAGGTTTAGTTGTGGATTGATCTCACACTATCATGAATACAAAGGATGATTATTGATCGGTTATGTATGGACGATGCACCGGTCACGGGTGATTCTACACGGAACCTATTCCAACCATGAACAATCCACGGGTTGATCCTGTTCGTAACAAATCAGTTGCGGGTTAATTGAGTCACATGACCAAGTGACAACTGAGGGTCGATCATGGGGATCAATGGCATAAACCTTTGATAAACCAAGGCATGGTATGTACGGCTTTGGACTTGGTCTGCCCAACCAAGACTCAGTTAGCACGAATGACTGAGCCCAACCACGAATGTCATTTTTATGACATCCAATGGACCAATCCAAATTGGAAATGGTCATGAACAAGTTCAAGAAAGCTACTAATTTAGTCGCACTCGTTTGGGAAAAGTTAGTGAATTTTTGGCACAAACCTTAGTTCTATAGAACTGTCGATCGTGTATAAAAATGAACGACTTCTCCAATTAGGCGACACCCTATGTTAGTCTTATGATTGCCTTAGATGAGATTTTGGCACAAATAAATTAATGTGGGGATGAGTCATTGGACAAATGTCAAGAGACAATTGGGGTTCTAGAATCTTCTATATCCTTTTGACTTAGTCCATCCTTATCGATATGAGTGCCACACAGCCACTTCAAGAGAGAAGGAGAAAACTTGCTTCCCAAGTAGTTGGCAAAAATATCTAGGCCTTATTTAAGAACTTTGGATTTTAATTCATTAATAGCATTGATGAATCACCATACTTAGGTGTCTCCTAGAAGGTTAGATCATAATGACTCTAAAATACAGTCTTGGTGAATAAGGCAAGGGCTAACCAATTAAAAAGGGATATTAGACATCAAAAAGGGCTTTTGTGTCCCTTAGGTGTTGTAAGCAATAATGAGCTTAGATTAAGCCTTGGAGAGCAAGTAAATAGGTAGACCAATCACAATCAAACACTAAGGGACATAGGCGCCAAGTCGAGAGGATAGACATGCCAACTTGTCATTTAAGCATAATGATGAGTTTGCATAAAAAATCTAAGAGGGGGAGGCGTATAAATTAGAGGAGCTACACTTGCATTTTGCCGTTTAGCCATTCTTCTCCTCTCCTCTTCCTCTCTCTTTCACGCCTTCCTCACAAAGCTGCCCTAGGAGTCATTCAGTCACCCAAGGAGCATCTTGGAGCTAAGTCCAAAAAGTTGTAAGTAGACTTTCCTATACGCGTATCGATTTAGGATTTTGTTATCGCTTGCTTATGTTTGCTTGTATGTTGTGCTTGTTGCGTGTTTTCAATTATTTGTCTTTACATCAAGTAAATCATGGTCTCGCATGGGTGTCGAGCACACTCGGATATTGAGGAATGGTCTCAACGGCTATGGACGTGTGCCGAGGTGGAAACACGACCCACACTTGATCTTAGGACAATATTGAGGCATGTTGTTACTTCGGACAAGTCACAGATCGATGTCGAAGCCGGAGTGAACAGTTCCAAGTCAAGACCATGAGCTTGAATTGCATCCACCATGAATTTAATAAGTAAGGCACAAGAGTCGTTCATTAATTCACCTTGCTTGGCATGCCTTCGGGCCTTTTATCTGGCTAATAAATCAAGATAAAAATGGATTGATTGATGTTTGAATACATGGACACACGATGGACTTTTACTGCCGATGCTGGGGTATGTTGAGTCATTACCTAGGGTAAAGCACCGGATGCCATCCCGATATTGAGATCGAGGACGATGTCGGCCTAAGTGAGGCCGATGTCGGCGGTCGCCCGGAAGCCGTTTGATAATGAGATCGAGACGATACCGATTGCCTGGGGGATCGATACTCGGTTGATATCAGAAGAGTCGATGGATTTCGACTAATTGAACTAACTGAAATAAATTGGAAGTCTACGTGTGGTGCTTGATTGATGCATGTATAATGTTTGAACTGATGCTTGTACCGATGCTCGAATTGATACTTGCAAAAGTCGAGTTTGTTTGATATGTGTTGTTGAGTCCTTGCATCACTTCAAGCATATGTTTGCATCAGGTCACTTAGTGCTTAAATGAGTTTTATGTGATGCATGTGTCCCTCTTGGTGACTAAATTGGTCATAAGACACGGATCTTTGGAAAGCTTGTTCTTATGCATTAACTCATTGTCTTTGATTCTTGAAAGCATATAGATGATTGAGAACCTTTCATATGCATAAACGAGGCAAGGCACGGACCTTGCTATTAATTTGCCATTGATGAGTAAGTGGTAATCTTGTATCTGAGAATCGCCGGCAAGACATCTTCCTATAGGCGAAGTAGGGATTTTTACTTATTGAGTCATCGACTCACTTTTGTTGTTTTCACCACTTCAAGTGTGTAATAACTGAACCAACCCACCACTTATCTGTCCCGATCTTCAGACCAATATGGTTACCACCGTGACGGACATAGTAGACTTAGAAGGAGACGTTACCTACCGGAAGTATACTACTACCATATGGGTCCAGGAAGGGGTAGACACCTTGATTTCCCACATGTACAAGGCTTGGTGCCTCATTTTTGACGGGGACATCATTGGTCCCATTCAAGGCTTCATCCCTCCGGTGGATCCCACAAGAGCATCGTAAAGGAATGGGCCTAGGATGGGGGTCATTTTTGGAGGATGCTCGATAGAGGAGCTAGGCTACCCCAGCCGTTTTGATCGTCAATGTGTGGTACTGATGATAAATAGCCCAGGACTAGGATGGGCATGTAATCATAACAACTTTTGATATGTGTATATATATGTATGAATACATGTTGCTTTTGTTTGCTTGGCTTGTATACATGTTGCCCGACTTCCATATTTGTTTGTGTATGAGGATTGTTTTAAATTCGCTTCCGCATGTGCTTAATCAAGATAAAACATTTTGGGATGATCAATGTGCCTGGGACATCGATGCTAGCCTGCTGGGTCACACTTTCATTCTAGGGGTGGAGCGGGGGCAGGACACTATAGGCTTGCCTTGTTATTGTGACTTTTGAGTCTTCCAATCATGTATCAGTTTTGTAATGAATGGAAATTTCTTTTGACAATAAAAAAATATATATATAGATTATAGAGAACAATTATTACTAGTTGGATCAAACTAACTAGATTATAGAAAAATTTATAGTAAATAGAATGCAGATCATCAATCCCATAATTTGTCCTTCCATTAGGTGCCTCAGTCATCCTTAATCTTGATGTAGTGAGTAATAAGTTCCGAACCCATCCCTCACCCTTCTTTACAATAGGTAAAAGGCTAAGATCAACGAGGCACCATACGGGAGCACAAATAATGTGTCGAATATGAAGATCGAAGAAAGATCTAAGAGAGTTTCATATTACTACCACTATGTAACGTGAGATCGAAATCTTATCTCGTTGGCTGACCCATCACCATCATTTAGACAAAGGAATTACAACCTTTCGGGGATATTAGCCTTATAACATTAACACGGTGACGTATTCAATTTTATAATTGTGCATTTAAACAAATTAGTCATCATTCTTATACTTGTGAACTAATTTAATAAATCACTTTTTCTTTTGGTATTTTTAGCAGTATCCGGAATTCAGTATGGACTATGGATCATGGTCAATGCATAGGGAGACAAGTAATGCTAAGTATGGATTGATAAAATTAGAATAAGTAGCTTGCGAAGAACTTCATGATAACAGCAAATTAGTGCATGAAATGCTATTAATTTTTAAACATTGGATGATGCAATAAGTCTTAAGCTCTCTCTCTGTCTAAAAAAAAAAAAAAAATCTGTGATTAACTTCCTCTATTGGAACCTACCCATGTGGCAGTCCCATAAGTAGCCACATATGAGAGATCCAAATAAATTTTTATATTAGTGCAGCATACATGTTGAACTAAATTTGGAGCATCTAACATGGGTCTCGCGCGGCCTATATCAGTCCTAACGGTTCAAATTGAGTCTAGTATATATTGGGTTTCTCAATATTTAATCAAAAACTGAAAATGTGATCACTCGATGGAATTCATTACACTTTCTAACAAAGAAAATTTTAGGACTCGATTACTCCGTAGAAAAGGTTTAGCAATTCACTATACTTCGTATAAAAGGTGATGCGTTTATAACGTAATATGACATCAAAGATGATATTGTTTAAGCCCCAAAACAACACCTTTACTAACCGAATTAACGAAATCTAAGAAATAATTGTAAGAGTTTTCCTAATGTGGACTACATTCATTCATATTGTAATTTACCATTTTACGGTTACCGTAAAACGCGGTTGGTCTAAGGTGAGATAGAAGATTTCTTAATTAGTCTAATATGGGGCTGGCTAGTGTGGGCCGAGTTGAGCCTAGCCCGTAATGAGGGGGCCTGGTTGGAAACTCTATAAATAGTGCTCAAGTCTCTCTTGTAACCCTAATTCTCACATGTATCCTCACATAAACATAAGAAGCATTAACCTAACGCTAAAGGGTGAGGGGGCCGTCTCATTGAGCCAGTGATACGGAGGGCAATAGAGGAGAAGGACTTGCGCGTGGAACATCGGTTTTCCACTTCCTCTTCAAGAACGATGGATCCCAAAACATGTGCATTAATCTTTCTACTCAATTATGCATGTTTTTATTCTGGCTATGGAGATCTTGGGATTGCGCAATTTGCATCCAACATATGGTATTAGAGCAACCATAACCCTAGAACTCGAACGCATAAAATTTTTGCCATAATTTGTGATTTTCGAGTTTTTTTTATCAATAAAAATAAAATTAAATCACAAATTCGGACTGGGCTCGACGAGATAAGCAGATCCGTGGGCGGCGTGTTGCCGAGGGGGCCACACGCACCCTCACGTGCGGCCACGCGCCGTCGGGCGTCGAGCACGCACCGCACACGCTCACGCGCCCCCACGTGCGCGGTGCAGCTTGCGCGGGCGTTGCACGCGCGGAGGTTGACGTCACGATGACGTCAGCTATCCGACTTGACCCGACCCGTTGACCCTAACCGTTGACCCGACACAGTCAACTATTGACTGGACCGGTCAATCGGTTGGACTGGGCTATTGAAATGGACGGTCGAGCCGGGACCGGTTGGACCGGTTTTTGACCGCCCCCTTTGCCTGCGCGTGAGCCCCATGCGTCGCACACTCGGGCGGCGCGTGCGGGCGCATGGAAGCTCTGATGGGCGTGTGGCTGATGGCGTTGGGTTCGTATGATCGTCCTTATGTTGTCGTGTATTTATTTTATATGTTTGATGATTTTATGGATGTGAAAATACATACAAAACCCTAAATACGTGTATTTTTAGTGTATTTTTGCATATTTTTCTTGTATTTTTCTGTGATATTGGAAATACAAGTGTTGGGTTATAGGTATGTTATCACATAAACATTATAAAAGTGTGATTCATTAATAAAATTGAACTTTATCGTAAACTGAAGCTGGCTTAATAAGATACAACCATTATGAGATAGTATTTGAACTATGTATTGAGGTGATGATAAGCAGTAAAAGTTATGAAACTTTTGTTGCTCAAGCATAGTTATTTATACGCATCTTGATGTATTTTTGTTTCTTTTGGTAATCTTTGAATGATGGACGTTTTAAGAACTCGTGACCAAACTAATTGTACAAATTAACACATTTGCTGAATGTGGGTAATGCATGTTAGTTAAGTTATTGAATATTGTACCTAAACTCATCTAGTCACTTGTTATTGTCTATCAAGTTGAACATTTTTTATGGTTAAGAAGTATGACAACATTTATGCAGAGCAATAGTATCTACTGTTATAGTTTAGATATTTGGTTCTGTGTTTTGACTCAATTTATAGGCCACTGGTTGATGCAATGATAATTTGTTACTTAAAATTGGCTAATAAATTAGCTACTGGCCTTGGAGTCATGTTTTGCCTTATGAAACTCATGAGCGATAGTGGATCAGCTGTCAGGCTTGTTGATCTTGGGTACCTTGTATTGCTATTGATGTTAACTTGTGATAGATCTTTTGGATCAGCATTCTTCTTTATGTTGTTCTGGTAATCTGTAATTTGGGTGGACAAGAGATGTTTTGTTCTATGTTATGAGAAGTTTCTTGTGTTGTTATGATCGGTGATTTTCCTAGATGAATAAAGCAATGTAATTAGCATGATATGTGATTTTGGTGATTTATTGCCCCTATCACTAAAGTTCAAATCACATGTATATGGTGTATGTGAGAAGTAAAGTTTATATCCCTGGTATGAGAGAGTTTCAAGGATTCAATTGAGTAGTGACCGCCAAACTGGCACGCTTGATTGGGTTTGAGAAATATCGGTCTCGTAGTCATATTCCCAAATGAGGTGATTGTGTATTAGTTCATGGAGGGATACATGATGGTGTGGTGGAGGAGTGACTGATTCTAATGGTTCATATGCCCAAAGGTGATGAATTCACGAAAATTGGAATATATTCTCATAACCGCTATCATATGGGCAGTGTACAATTGCATGTCATGTATTCTGCCCAAAGGTGATTATATGATTATGTGTGTAACTCTCTGGATGTGTACTTGTATGTCAAGTTACACATTACTCACATGATGCTAATTATATACATTACTTGTTTTTCAGTCACATTTTCTGTAATTAATAACTCCACTATTATTGAGGTTTTTACTACTTTAAATTTTAAGTAGTTGACATATGATTTGTTACTTGGGAAAATAACAATAGAATTTGTTTACTGTGTATGAAAAGTTCCATTTAAGAACACTTAAAAAGTGGTTTGTCTACTGACTACACTGCTAAAAGATGATGGAAACCTTAGTGGCTTGAAATTATGCCTTGTCTAATACTGAAATTAGGCTACATATGCAAGGACTTTTTAACATAATGATATATACGTCTCGTATAAGGTTGAAAAAGTTGTTTCCAAAAGTTTTCAGTCTAAGAAATAATCTCACACATGTCTAAAGAAAGAGTAGAAAAGTTGACAATGTTGATATTCTGTCTACTCTTAATGGTTATTTAAAGACTTCTATAGATTATTGTGGAAGTAAAATGACCGAGATAAAGAATAAATTGGTTAGAATTAGTCTTAAAGGTTGTCAGGCTTAGTAGTGGCCGTGAGTATTTTGGCAAGTATGACAATGCGGAATAGCTTAAATGGTCATTTGTCAAATACTTGGTAAATTCTTGGATGGTAACTTAATTACTATGCCTGAAAATCCTGAATTTGGCCGAAAGGCATAATTGCAACATAATAAACATGGTAATGAGTAAATTTATCCGGTCTTCTATGAGCTGATATTTTGAAAGCAACATTTTCACATACAAAATGTGTTTTTTACCAAAGTTGTTTCATCAACTTATTTTGAGTTATGGACTAGACATAAATTACTTGAACCATATTAAATTTAGAGGTGTTATGCAGAAGTGAGGTTATCTAATCTAATATTAAGTGTGTTGGAATTCAGATCTATTCAGGATTATTTTGTATCTTACCCAGATTATTCAAAGGGGTATCGATTTTATGGCGTTAATGAAAGTACAAGTATTATGGAATCGCATACAATAAAGTTTTTAGAGTTCGACGTAATTATAGAGGATAGTTGCTCTCAAACTATTAAGGATAATAGTACGATGGAGCTTACTGTGTTTTTGTCTTTGCCTATACAGACAATTGTGGAATCTCCTGTACCATAGACTAAACTTGTTGAGGTTCAAGATACTATTCTTGATATAGTTATGATGAAATTTTTCAAGCCTCTCAAGTGCAGAATGAAGTGGTTGTAACTTTACTCAGGAGATTTGTTAGGGAAAGACGATTAGTTATACCATCAGACTATAGAGTCTATCTGTGAGAGCATGACTACAATATCCACTATATGGTTGATTTAACGACATATATAAATGTTGTTTCTTATCCTTAATCAAGTATGTAGATGTTAAAGTTTTCACTTTGAAAGAGGGGTGGACAGTTTATAGTGAAGAAATAATTATTTCTTTCTAGTATATTTTAAAGATTCTTTCAGAGTGAACGTAACATTAATAGCTCTTTTTGATATGGAGTTACGCCAAATAGATACTTGTCTTTTCAAATGGACACAAAAAAATTTATATAGTGTAATTGGAGGATTTTGCAGGAGATGATTCAAGTAAACTTATGTGTAGACTGAAAAGTCTTATTTATGATCTTAAACAAGTTTCCAGACAATATTATTAAAGTTTCATAATATTGTTATTTCGTTCAATTGGGAACAAAGTAATTCAATATATAAATATATATATATATATTATATACTGCGAGGTTAGTGGGAGAAAATTTATTTTTCTCATACTCTATGTACATGATATTTCGTTTACAATTAGTGACCTTGAGGCATCTCTTGCTCTTTGCACTGAGGTTGGTAAGGATTGTTCTTGCCATATTTTATTAGATTTATCTTAGAGGACATTTGCTGATCGTATTTTGAAAATATTCAATATACATCAATGCAAGCTAGGAATTGCTCCTGCTATTAAGGGTGATGGACCGAATTAATTACATTGTCCTTATTTAGATATTGAGAAAATCTAGTTAAAGGGTGTATCTTGTGTTAGTGCACTTAAAAGTATAATGTATGCTCGAATTTGCACTAGACTAAATATCGTCTTTGTGACGGGATTTCTAGGCAGACATTAGTCAAATCTAGGACGCGATTACTAGGTTGCTGTCAATAAGGTTTTAAGGTACTTAAAGAGAACAAGAGATTATATGATAATTTACAGATATGTTCAATTCTTGCAGCTAGTGGGGTATTTAGAAGTAAAATTTACTGGCTGTTAGGAAGACATGAGATCAATAACGGAATACATATTTATGTTAGCAGGAAGTGCAGTAAATAAAATTCTATGTCAAGCAGAGTTAGTAACATTCTTTTAGGCTGTTACTTGTTCTATTAGGCTCCGGAACTTCAATAAAGAGTTTTTAACTTTATGGATAGACCCATACGGTTGTATTGAGAC
This sequence comes from Eucalyptus curtisii, assembly GCA_017140595.1. Classification (NCBI taxonomy): domain Eukaryota; kingdom Viridiplantae; phylum Streptophyta; class Magnoliopsida; order Myrtales; family Myrtaceae; genus Eucalyptus; species Eucalyptus curtisii. The sequence goes on along the minus strand of CM029500.1, from coordinate 37,426,868 downwards.
AATAAATTTGTAGTATTATTAATAACAGAGGTCTCAAGGGGTCTAAATATATCGCGGTCAAATATTTTTGATCATAAAGAAACGGTATAGAAATGTGACGTTATAATAGCTTATTTCCACATATGATATGGTTGTAGATCCACTAACTAAAGGACTTTGCTATTCTATTCTTGAATGACATCTCATTAATATGAGCTTAAGAGTATCATAATGCTATTCTATTCTTGAATGACATGTCATTAATATGAGCTTAAGAGTATCATAAAATGCTGTTGTTTAGTGGGAGCTATTTTGGCTTTACTTTGATAAAGTTTACATCTGTGTTCGTTACAGTTAATAACGGTTTGATATGTATCAACTTTTGCATTCAATAAAATATTTTTGAATGTGTTGTTATTATGTTGAATACATATTAATAAAGTCTCGAGGTATTGTATAAACCTTGAGTGAAGGCTAGGGGCATCCGGTTATTAGCCTTGTGCATATGCCTTGTTATACATAAAGAAAGGTTAACCATAAAGACAAGACATAGGTGGGTTCATTGGACCATAAAAACATTCTCTAGTGGCACAAGTTTTTTGTGAGGCTTAAGGTAAGAGAATGGTGACTGACAAATGAGATCTCACTATGAGAGATGTTATTTATTTGTCACACTACCATATTGAATCCATATCAATAAAGTTGAAAGCACTTGTCAACCATGGAAGGCTCTATGTGTATACATGCAGTTACCGCCATGATTCGGTGTTTGAGACTTCATGGAATAGGATTGACTTTTAAGAATTATCTCTAGACCAAAGTATGCACATACAGTACAATTTCAATTAATATAGTCCAAGTGGGAGAATGTAAGAGTTTTCCTAATGTGGACTACATTAATTGATATTGTAATTTACCATTTTACGGTTACCGTAAAACGGGGTTGGTCTAAGGTGAGATAGAAGGTTTCTTAATTAGTCTAATATGGGGCTGGCTAGTGTAGGCCGAGTTGAGCCTGTTTCATAATGAGGGGGCCCGGTTGGAAACTCTATAAATAGTGCTCAAGTCTCTCCTCTAACCATAATTCTCACATGTATCTTCACATAATGAGCGTTAACCTAACGCTAAAGAGTGAGAGAGCCGTCTCATTGAGCTAGTGATACGGAGAGCAATGGAGGAGAAGGACTTGCGCGTGGAACATCGGTTTTCCGCTTCTGCTTCAAGAATGATGGATCCCAAAACAGGTGCATTAATCTTTCTACTCAATTATGCATGTTCTTGTTCTGGTTATGGAGATCTTGGGATTGCGCAATTTGCATCAAACAATAATATCTCGTTTGGTGTTTAGAGGTTATTTAAATGTGTATCATTAAACATGTCTAGTTGAGAAAAGTAACATGTTGATTTATTTAATTAAAGCGACATAAATGACTTAAAAGTGTTATACTGTGAAGATACACATTTATTATTCATTTGTACATTGAAACCCGATTATGACGTCACCGCGATTGAGCTCCGACAACGCATGATTATTTAAAAGACAATATGTGACTGACCAAAGCATCCAAGGCTTGGTATGAAGGGCCGCCTTGTCGCATGGAGACACTGGCCTTCTCCTTCAAAACCAATGCCCTCTCTCTTATTTCTTCTCCTTCTCTCTCCGCCAGCAGCCTCTTGACGGCTCTCGCAATGTTCTCTCTCTCAAGCCCGCCATTCAAGTGCACTCCAACTCTCCAAACATCGCTCACATACCTTGCATTCACTCCTTGATCAGTAAAATGAGGCATGCACAACATTGGCACTCCTTCACTTATGCTTTCCAAAGTTGAGTTCCAACCACTGTGGGTCCAAATTGCTCCGATAGCAAGATGAGCCAACACTTCCTTCTAGGGTGCCCATTTCACTATCTTCCCTCTCCCTTCCAATGCCCTGAGAAAGTGGCTTGGTGACTTCTCTAGCCACTCTAGATTGCGGACTGACCCGGGCCGGACAACCCATAAAAAGGGCTACTTCGAGTCAGCTAGGCCTAATGCAATCTCCAACATTTCTGCCTCGCTCAGGCTGCAAGGCTCCCAAAGCTCACGTAGATCATAGACTCGAGCGGCTGTTTGTCTAGCCAAGAGATGCAGTTTCTGTCCTCTTCTTGTGAGCTGCTCGAAGGAGATGTCACGCAGAATTTGTGAGATGGACCGATCGGAAAAAAAGGAACCGAGAAAACTTCCTAGAGAGATGCGAGATCGAGTGCTCGAGCTCTTCGAATGTGTTGATGATCACGCTAGAAGAGTCCCTGGTTACTGCGATCGGGTTATCCAAAATTCGGAAGATTTGAAAGAAAGCGAAAGGAAGCAAGAAGCGAACAAAGTTTAGGAAGAAATCTTTTGTATTTCTTCACTTGTAATCAATGTACAGCACTTAGTAATTATAATACAATATGTCCATAAAGAAAAGGCAATGAAATATTCTACAAATCAATTTAATATTTCTATCTAATCCCTAATTGATTTTATAATCAAATCAGATCAAATCAAATTCCCGGCATATCTTCCGGATCTTCAGGCATATCTTCCAACACTCCTCCTCAAGCTGGTGGCTTGTAGATTTCCAAGACGCCTAGCTTGCTTAGTAGATATGCATGATGTCTTTGACATAGAGGTTTGGTGAAGATATCTGCGCAGGTTGTTCAGTGGTTTCAATCCATCTTGTCTTGATTATCTCTTCTTGAATTTTCTCTCTAGTAAAGTGACAATTCACTTCTATATGCTTGGTTCTTTCATGCATTATGGGATTTGTTGCAAGCTTGATGGCCGATTCGTTGTCACAAAATAGCTTTGTTGGCCCTTTCAGTTGTACTCCTAGGTCCCCAAGCAAACCTCGTATCCACACAATCTACATGTGGTGTTTGCCATGGCCTGATATTCTACTTCGGCTGAAGACAAAGAGACGGTTGCTTGCTTCTTGGTTTTCCATGAAAGAAGAGATTCTCCCAGTTTAATGCAAAACCCAGTGATGGATCTTCGACTCATAAGGCAAATTGCATAATCTGCATCACAATATGCCGTCATTTCCTTGTTGCATCTTCTAGATAGAAGTATTCCAAATCCTGGACACTTCTTCAAATACTTCACAACTTTCAGAGCAGCATTCATGTGAGATTCCTTCGGGTTGTGCATAAATCGACTGAGATTTTGCACCGCGTATGATATATCGGGTCTGGTCATAGTTAGGTATATGAGTTTTCCAATGAGCTTCTGATAACTCGTCGGATCTTTTAGTACGGGATCATCATTATGAGATATTCCCCCAACATGATCCGCTGCAGTTAATCTGGTATTTTGCTCGATTGGAATAACTATTGGCTTGCATCCTGATAAACCGGTTTCTGATATGATCTCCAATACAAATTTCCGCTGACTGAGGGAAATTCCTTGGTCAGATCTAGCAATCTCAATTCCAAGAAAAATATTTTGGTGCTCCCAGGTCTTTTATATGAAATGTGGTATGCAAATATTTCTTAAGACTCTCTATTGCAACTTCATCATTCCCCGTGATGAGGATGTCATCTACATATATCATTAAATAAATAGATGACGTACCTTTAGTCCATGTGAACAAGGCATAATCATACTTGGATTGTTTGAAGTTTGCAGTTGTGAGAGCATTAGCAAACTTGGCGTACCATTGCCTAGAGGCTTGTTTCAGTCCATAAAAGGATTTGCGGAGACGACATACTTTATTCTCCCCCTGTCTCCGTAAGTCTTGAGGAATATCCATGTAGATTTCTTCATCCAGGTCGCCATGAAAAAAGGCGTTGAGGACGTCCATTTGGTGTAACGACCAATCATGGATTGCTGCAACTAATAAGAATGAGCGAACTGTGGCATCTTTAGCAACTGGAGAAAATGTTTCGTGATAGTCAAAACCTTCTCGTTGAGTATATCCCTTGGCCATCAACCGAGTTTTGTAACGCTCAATGGATCCATCAGCTCTATATTTGACTTTATAGACCCATTTGCATCTGTAGTACTTTAGCTTTAGCTGGTACGTCCATGATGGGGTGTGAACGGAACGCACCGTTTCATCTTGATGCGTTACGATGGAAAATCACAAATGGAGGGGTACGAAGGGAGACGTATAAAAGCCTCCCGAACACAACCATTGAGATGGTTGGCAATTCATTCGCACCAAAATTCTCTCCATTTCCATCAAAGAAGAAAAGGAATTCCATTTCATTTTTGCAAGAACGATCGGCATTTACACCGTGGAAATCGGGTGTTTTCCTTGTGATTGCATCCAGACTAACGTGAGGAAGTGTTGTTCGTGATTTATTTGCAATTCAACGTTCGTTCCGGGGCTATTTGCTGTTTGCGCATCGGAATCAGGTAAGTTGTCTTCCGCCGACTTGAATTCCAACATTGGTATCAGAGCCCGATCGTGATTTCTGCCTTGTTTTTCATCGAGTTTTCTTTATTATCATTTGATATTGAGATCAAGAGATTGTATTCTACACTGTTTTGGATCTCGATAGTCGAAATTGCCCCATGAAAAACTCGAAATTGAACCGGAGCGAAGAACGGGTTCGGGGGTCGCGTGATCCGTGAGGTTTCGGCCATTTTTCGAAAGAATTTTTTGGTCAAAATTAATTTTTGAATATACATGGTGAAAGAGCTCGTCGAGACGAGTTCGGAGATGGGTCGAGCGCCGTCGGGAGACGCCGGACGCGCCCACACGCGCGGCGCCGGCCGCGCGTGTGGGCGTCACGCGCCCGAAGCGCCGGCGGCGGGCCGCGTGCGCCACATGCGCCGGTTGGCGAACCGGCGCGTGCGCGACGCGCGCCAGCCGGCGAATCGGCACCCGTCGGCCGGCGAACCGGCGTGTGGTGACGTCACCGTGACGTCATCCAACGGTCGGTAACCGCCGGGATGACGTCGCGCCGACGACGGTTGGCCGGCCGGTCACCGGCCGGTGACCCGACCCGACCCGAGACCCGACCCGACCCGTTGACCCGACCCGACCGTTTACCGGTCAACGGTCGGACCGGACAATCGGTCCGGCAGTCAAACCGTCGGATCGGTCACCGGTCGGACCGGTCGGACCGGCCAGGAGCCATTCGGCTCGGGCGCGTGCGCCACACGCGCCGCGAACTCGGGCGGCGCGTGGAGCTCGTGCCGCTCCGATTGGAGCGTGGTCGGTCTCGTTTGGTTCGTATGAGTGTCCTTTACACAGTGACATAATTATTTTATACTTTTGAATTTTATAAATGATGTATATATGCTGTGTAGAGCTTGGTTCAATGATATGATGTATATATTTTAATATACTTGCAATTTTCTAGTTGCTAGAAAATAAGAACACGGGTAGGAAATCCATTACCTGTTGAATTGTAATTTTAATTATAGTTGTAGCATGATTGTTGTTTATACGTTGATTATTATCATGCTATGTTCTTGTGTTAAGGAAAAATGTAGAAATTACATAAGGTCATGTAATTATTTTTCCTAGTGAGAATTCGTAGGTTGGTAGAATTGAAAGGAGTTCTCACCTAGAACTTAAAATTTGCGCAAATTAAACTAATTAATGATAATAGAACAATTGTACATAGAAGTTGATCGGGAACATTGTGAACTTTTGCTTTTGTGTTTTTTGTTAAATTATCATTAATTTAGTTTGTCTTTGCTGCAAATTAAATGTGTGTTACTATGTATAGTGTGCTAGTATTGATTCTGCGTTTATTATGTCAATGTGTTATAGCAATTGATTATGGCTTCGGCATCCAAGACCATTGTGGCTGACCTCAATAAGGGTGAGAAGCTGAACGGTGACAATTATGATATTTGGCACCGAAAGGTTCAAAAGACATTCTTGAGGAGCAAGAGGTTTTGGAAACCCTCAACCATACCATGGATGAACTGAGCATGGAACTTCAGCTCAACACATGAGAGATCCGGAAGCTTATCAAGCTTGGAAAAGAAAAATAGCATTGCTCGCATCACGTTGCCGAGCTGTATGCAAGATGATCTCATGTGTGAGTTTGAGAGTTATGACAAAGCTCAAGCTATGTGGGTTGCCTTGAAAGATAAGTTTGGGGGTACATCCGCCACTAAGCCGAGGAGACTTACCATCAAGTTTGACACATTCCGAAAGCGCCCAAATGTAACGATGAGGCAAAGCATCTTCGGGAGATGTCAAACATGATCCGTGAGCTAAAGTCGGCGGTCACTCCCTTACCGATGAACAACAAGTTCGGGCTGTTATAAGGTCTCTTCCCCGACAATTGGGAGCATATGAAGATCAATATGACGCATAATGAGAATATTGTCACTTTTGATGATATTGCGCGTCATTTGGAATTAGAGGATGAGCGCCTAGAGGCTACGAGATCCTCTACCCATGCTTATGTTGCTGAATCGAGTTCGCGCAAAGTTTCGGGCTTCAAGCGCAAGAGGAATCTTCGGTTCAACAACAAAGGGAAGATGATCGATCGGCACCCAAGAGGGCTAAGACCTTCCGACGCAAGAAGCGTGGTGGGAAGAAGGACAAGGCCAAGATGGAGTGCCACAATTGTGGCAAGTTGGGTCACTTTGCTCGTGAATGCACTGAGTCGAAAAAGGTACCCCATTACTCCATTACTTTGAGTAATGCTTTTGTTTCTAGTACTGTAATACTTGTTGAATCTTATCCAATGTGGACTATAGACTCAGGAGCAGCAGACCATGTAGCTAGAGACCGAGAAGCATTTGTGGAGTATCGTCGGATACCGCCTGGAAGAAGATGGATATATGTTGGAAATAACTCAAGAGTTGAAGTGAAGGGTATCGGCACATGTAAATTAATCTTACGTGGTGGTCGAAACCTGTTCCTGCATGATGTCCTTTATGCTCCAGATATTCGACGAAACTTGGTCTCTGTAGTTGTTCTTCTTAGCTTAGGTTATGTATTAAATTTCCATGGTGATTGTGTTGACATTTTGTATGGAACAATTTATTATGGTTTAGGTCATGTATCGAATGGTTTTATGGTGTTAGACATTGACTATGATCAGTACAATGTTAATGTTGATGGTTGTTTTTCTTTAATTGCGTCTTCTAACAATGTTGAGATTGATGCAAGTACTTGGCATGCTAGATTAGGTCACATTGGATTGCAAAGAATGCAAAGATTAGCTAGAGAAGGCCTTTTAGGGTCACTCACTAATGTTAGTCTATCCGTATGTGAACATTGTCGCGCAGGAAAAACAACTAGAAAACCATTCGGTAAAGGGACTAGAGCTGAATTTCCATTGCATCTCATACATTCGACATTTGTGGTCCTTTGAATGTGAGGGCGAGGCATGGAGCCTCATATTTCATCACTTTCATAGATGACTTCACACGTTTCGGTTATGTCTTTCTGATCTCCCATAAGTCAGAAGCATTAGACTGCTTTAGACGATATATAGCGATGGTAGAGAATTAGTTGAACAAAACAATAAAGGCATTGAGAACGATCGTGGACGTGAGTATCTATCGGAGCAATTCAAGGCTCTTTGTGATGAAAAGGGAATTGTACGACAATTGACTATTCCCGGTACTCCACAACAAAATGGGGTAGCGAGAGAAGGAATAGAACCCTATTGGAAATGGTTAGGTCTATGATGGCGCAAGCAAATTTACCTATCTCCTATCGGGGAGATGCGTTATTGATCGCTGCCTATATACTTAACCGTGTGCCCTCAAAATCGGTCACTTCCACCCCTTATGAATTATGGATCGGTAGGAAACCGGACTTGAGTAGTCTACGTCCATGGAGATGTGCAGCTTATGTTCATGATTCTTCCCATAAACATGGCAAATTAGGTCCTAGAGGGAAGAAATGTATCTTTATAAGATATTCCGAACACTCCAAAGGGTACGTGTTCATAGGTGAACAAGGCGATGGAAGTGTGACCGAAATGGAGTCACGAGATGTCACGTTCTTGGAGAACGATTTTCCTAGTAGAGGTGAGATTGATAAGGACTTCCAATTATATGAGATGGAAGATCCGATAACACACCCACCGATGTTGTAGAGGGAAATGAAGATTTACCTCAACACACAAGACCTAGTGGGAGTGTTGCATCGCCTGATGAATTGAATTCAAGAGAAATTCAATTGCGTAAAAGTAATCGTAAAAGTATTCCTCGACGTCGTTTTGAGATTGAAGGGGAAGCATTTATGATTGCTCAAAAAGACGATGCCGAGCCTAAGACTGTTCAAGAGGCTCTCTCATCCTCTGACAAGGAAGAATGGAGAAAAGCTTTGGAAGATAAGATGGAGTCAATGAGGGCAAACCATGTCTGGGACTTGGTTGATCTACCACCCAATCGTAAGGCCATTGGAAACAAATGGGTCTTCAAGATTAAGCAAAGGGTGGATGGATCTATTGAAAAGTATAAGGCTCGCCTTGTGGCAAAAAGTTATACTCAACAAGAGGGTATAGACTATGAGGAAACTTTTTCACCAGTTGTAAGGTTTGCCTCAATACGCCTTATTCTAGCCATCGTTGCGCATTTGGACCTTGAATTACATCAAATGGATGTAAAGACGGCATTTCTCAATGGAGAATTAGATGAGGAAATCTATATGAAACAACCAATAGGTTTCATAGCTAAAGGTCAAGAGCATAAAGTTTGCAAGCTTAATCGCTCAATATATGGCCTTAAGCAATCATCTAGACAAAGTGGTATCTTCGTTTTCATCGAGCAATAATAACTTTTGGTTTCACGATGATCGAAGAAGATCACTTTGTGTATATGTCAAGCGATCCAAAGATAAATTTGTAATTTTATCACTTTATGTAGACGATATTCTGTTGGCTGGAAATGACAAGGTTTTGGTTATCACCATAAAAGAATGGTTGTCCTCCAATTTTGAGATGAAGGACATGGGAGAAGCTGCTTATATATTAGGAGTTAAGATCGAAAGAGATCGATCAAGAAAACTCCTTACTTTATCACAAGAGTCTTATATTATGAAGATTCTTGAGCGTTTCAATATGCAGCATTGTAATCCCATTGATACCCCCGTCATGCAAGGTGAAGGCCTAAGTACCGAGATGTGTCCTAAGACTCCGTAAGAAATCAAAGTGATGGAAAGCTGTTCCTTACGCTAGTGCGGTCGGAAGTTTGATGTATGCTATGATGTGTACTCGACCCGACATATGTTATGCCGTGGGATTGGTGAGCCGATATCAATCAAATCCCGGTCAAGCACACCGGAAAGCAGTGAAGAGGATTCTGAGATACTTGAAGGGCACCATGGACTATCAACTATGTTACCAAGGGAATGACTTACGCCTATTGGGTTATTCAGATGCCGATTGGGGTGGAGACCTAGATGAGCGTAAATCGACTTCTGGATATGCGTTCTTGCTCAATAGAGGTGCGATTTCTTGGAATAGCAAGAAACGAGACATGCACGGCATTGTCTACGATGGAGGCAGAATTTATTGCATGTTCTGCCGCAGTGCAAGAAGCGCGTATGGCTAAAACGTTTCTTGGAAAATTTAGCCACCGTCACTTTGAAGTTCCAAGACCGGTGACGGTTTATTGCGATAGTCAAGCAGCCATTGCCTATGTGAAAGATCCCAAGTATCATGGAAGGACAAAGCACATTGACATAAAGAATAATTTCATCGAGATATTATAGCGCGAGAAAGAAGTGATCCCGCAATACATTTCAACCAATAGAATGGTTGCCGATCCATTTACGAAGGCTATTCCTAAAGACATATTCTTGACCCATAGGATGTCACTAGGATTGCGTAGAATGTGATGTCTGTTATTGTAGAGGATCATTGGTTTATATATTTGTGGACAGATGTATTGTACTTGTTTGTTTATTAGTGATTTGATGTTTTATCAATAAGTACAAAATCCACTATGAGACTAGCACAAACACACATATATTATTGAAAAGTATGTCGGCGAGGCAATGATTGGCTCACTCACACGAGCAATCGCCTCAAGTGCTGCGGTTAGCACGTTGAGATGAGACGTTATGTACAAATAAATGCTGAAGAGCAAGTTTGGTACATAAAATATGTCGCCTTGATTGGAGTCAAGATGAGGTCTGTGATTGATTTATAACAAGACCGAACATGATAGTCCCATAATCATGTATGCCACGAAAGATGCCGGATGCGAGTACTTAATTGGGCGCTATAGAAAGCGAGCTGATATAGCACTCGGGCTAAACATGAGTACGTGAGAAGCACGTGACTATGTTTAGGCTAAGATCTGTATGGGCTCTTATAGAAAGAGTAATCCACTATAGCATGTAATTCGTACTACATGTGCATTGTACGACCAATAAGGGAAGATGAGTTAAAATTATCCCTATTTACTTATCGTGTGAGCCCTTGAGGTAATTTGTATTTTACCTCAATTTTTGTGTCCTATGTTACTTCTGACTATGTTCTCGAAGTGAAAGATCAATGTTGCTACTTTAGTATGTTACGGGCGATCATGAATAGATATGGCCTATGGGACATGTCTAGGAAAGCAGTTGTTCTGAAATGAAGAGAGACATAAGTGCGAAGGAAGACTATTGTTGTTTTACATCTTTCACATGTATTTACCGGTCAACCAATTATATATAATTATAAATACATGGTGTTATGAGAATAGTCAAGTATGGTATTTAAGGGATATGTATACTTGGACTGGTATAACAAAATACGTCTAGGGCATTGTGAGACATCAATTGTTTATGTCTTTTTGGGGTTGTAGCCATTATGTTATCCCTAACAGGTGCATAATTTGAGCTCCCAAGTGCAGGTGTACTCACCGGTCGCACGGCTTATTTGCCGCATGAATTGTTTTGTAAAGTTGATGAATGTTGAATGCCTTATATTCTTGATAGAGCGCTATCAAACCCATCATGTCCGAGTGGGAGATGTAGTACTTTAGCTTTAGCTGGTACGTCCATGATGGGGTGTGAACGGAACGCACCGTTTCATCTTGATGCGTTACAATGGAAAATCACTAATGGAGGGGTACGAAGGGAGACGTATAAAAGCCTCCCGAACACAACTATTGAGATGGTTGGCAATTCATTCGCACCAAAATTCTCTCCATTTCCATCAAAGAAGAAAAGGAATTCCATTTCATTTTTGCAAGAACGATCGGCATTTACACCGTGGAAATCGGGTGTTTTTCTTGTGATTGCATCCAGACTAACGTGAGGAAGGGTTGTTCGTGATTTATTCGCAATTCAACGTTCGTTCCGGGGCTATTTGCTGTTTGCGCATCGGAATCAGGTAAGTTGTCTTCCGCCGACTTGAATTCCAACAGCATCCTATGAACTTTCTGTTTGGAGAAAGATTGACTAATTCCCAGGTATGATTATCAGTCAATGCTTGTAATTCTGCTGCCATAACTTGTTGCCACTGTGGATCTCTGGATGCCTCATCATAACTAGATGGTTCCCTTTCATTGGATATGCGACTAATGCAACATCTATGTTTCGGCGAAAGCTTATCAAAAGAGACATAAGAAGATATTGGATAGTTAATACCTGGCGAATTAAGGGAGGCACAGATATAATCTTTAGTCTATGTCGGTGGTCATGTGGCTCGCCCCGAACAACGTGGATGATCCGTTGTGGTGGAGGAGGAGATATTTCTTCAATATTGGTTTCTGACAAAACATCAGAATCATTCTCCATATTGAGTTAAGCTATAAACACACTTTCAATTGCTTCCTCCGGATGCAACTGGTTAGGTGAAGTTGAAGTTGAATGAATAACTTGGTCCGGAGGTGCTGTGAGAAAATATTCTGGAGATAAACTTTCCTCGTTTAAGAAACGATGGGAATTGGTTGGGACGCTCAAATCCTCTATGGTTTCACGAAATGGGAAGATAGTTTCGTGAAAAATAAAATCCCTGCTCACAAAAAAATCTCCTGTTGATGGATTGAGAACATGGTATCCCTTCTGTAGGTTGGGATAACCCATGAATATGCATCGCCTGGCACGTGGACTCATTTTGTCCCGAGGTCTCATAGTTGTAGTATAGCATAGACAGCCGAAAATCCTTAGATGATCCAGTGCTGGTTTTTTTCCATAAAGTTATTAGAAAGGCGATTTACCAGCCAGTATCCGAGTTCGCATGCGGTTGATAAGATACGTTGCAGTAAGAACACAATCTCCCCAATAATTCTCTAGAATAGACCCTTGAAACTTCAGTGCTCATGCGACTTCCAACAGATGACGATGTTTATGTTCCACCACCCCATTTTGTTGTGGAGTATAAATGCATGAGCTTTCATGTAGGATGCCATGGGACAAGAAAAGTGAACTGCAGTCATGGTTAAAAAACTCTTTTCCATTATCAGTGCGAATTCGCTAAATCGACTTCCCAAACTGATTTTTGGTCAGAATGATAAACGTTTTTAGATGATAAGGAACTTGAGCTTTGGACTGCATCAGAAATACCCATGTGGCACGAGAGTGATCATCCACAATTGTGAGAAAATAACGTGAACCCCACGATGTGGCGTGTGATAAGTTCCCCAGACATCTACATGAATTAATGAAAAAATATTACCGGAACGATTCCTACTGGAAGGAAAAGGTGTGCGAGACTGCTTTGCGAGGGGGCATATATGACATTTATAAGAAAATTCTTATCATTGGTAGTAACATTACACAATGACAATTCATTCAGGGGAATTGAAGTCAAATCAAAATGACCTAGAAAATAGGTCCAGAAATATAATCTTTCGGAAAGACTACCCAAGCCCATCGGTTTTCCGAGTTGAAAGGGCCTGAAAAAAAACATGTGTCGAATTGAAGAATACTCGACAGGAATTTTCCTTGCAGACTTTGGATACGGAGATAAGATTGAATTGAAATTGTGGGACATAAAGGACATTTTGAAGGGTAATTTGGGGACTTAGTTGAACAGTGCCTGTCAAAGTGATATGAGTGATATTCCCATTTGGAAGTTGCACAAAAATAGGTGTATTTAATTTCTTATGCATAGCGGAAAAAAAATCCTGCATCACAAATGATATGATCACTTGCTCCTGAGTCAACTATCCATACCTTTCTCGAAATAGAATTTATCAGACAGTGAGATATACGTGAAAAACTTCCTCCTTTATTTGCGTTGTCAACCTTTTGCAACGCCTACATCAATTGTTGATATTGCCCATAGGTAATGGGTCGATCACTATTTAGACCGGTAGGTCCAATGACCTGGTAAACTGTAGAATATTCTTTCTTTTTCCCTTTTTTCTCCTGGCTTTCCATGTAGTTTCCAACAATTATCTATTGTATGATATGGACGTTTGCAATGTTCGCAATATAGTTTACCTCTCCCTTTTGAATTTTGGCCAAAATTCCTTGAAGATGCAGAAAAAATCTGGCTGCCGGATGCCTTTATCGTGGAATTATATCCACCGTCCGATTCAGTGGAGAGATTAGGCCCCTGCAGACTGTCAGATCGTTAAGGAGGATCTGAACCGTTGATGTCGTCCCTTTTAAGGGATCTGTCGCCATTGGAGTGTAACCTTAGCCCCTCTCAATTCTCTCTCTCTCTCTCTCGAGCTAGGGTTTTGATGCCCGAATCTCGCCACTCGCCACGGAGTGTGAGAGCGATGCTGTCACTTCCTCGTGCATGCTCCGGAGTCGTGAGCCACTGCCTTTCTTCCTACGTTCGAGGGGAGGCATCGGATCCATCGCGAGAATCTGCGAACGGAAAGTTAGGTATGTCCCGTTCAGAATCAAAAGGAACCGAGTGGATTTTTCCCCCTCCTTCATAGATCCGTATTGTCCGAGGGTTTCGCTAGTCCCTTAAGCTTCTCCTCCGTGGCTTCGAGCTTGTTGTAACAAGCCGTGACCATCATATTTCCTTGCTTGAGTTCGCTGAAATCCTGCATGAGAGAAAAGTTTTTTGCTCGATCTAACTTCCCGTACATTTCTTTGATGTTGTCCCACATCTTTTTCGAATCGTCCGTCAGTGGAAGGCCAGCTACGACGTCCGGAGAAACGCAGTTGCCGATCCATGTTTGGATGAGGTGGTTGCACTTTCTCCGATGTCTAGCCAGTCGCTCGTCCGAGGGAATTGGTACGGTCCCATTGAGGAAACCGTCTTTGTCCTTCGTTATGAGGGCTCACCGGAAGTCCTGCGACCATCTGTTGTAGTTTTCCGGCCCAGTTAGTTGCAAACTAATTAGTCGCAATTCTGGGCCGTTGGTTGTTGACACGTACAGAGGATCGTCGGGCTCTAGTCGGCCGGTGACGGCCGCAATCGGAAAAGGTAGAAACCCGTGTGAGAGACTCGGGTAGGGATTCGTCCCCTGTACCCGATCTCGCTAGACCTGGTTCCATGACCCGCATTAAACAATCCCGGGTAGGGATTCGTTCCCAAACCCGGTTCACCCGACCCGCCAATCTATTCCGGTTCGATGGATGGGCTTTCCCCACTTGCGGTTGGTAGGCTCCCGTCGGGCTGGACGTTACTCGGTAGCTCGCTACCCCCGGCAATGATGGATTTGGGCTGGCCCAACATACCATGGATAAGGTACCCATTGGTAAGGATGGCCCAAAATGGGCTGCCCCATATTTGACTGAGCCGAGAAGAGTTGCCACTGTACGCCTTGGGCTTGGCCTTGTAGTTGGGTTACAAGAATCATGCCAGAATTGCGTATCTCTTGTAGGTGTGGCGTCTGGACGAAACACCAATGGCAGGGGGCAAATTCTCTGGGTGAGTCATGGTAAGAATTCGCCTCTGCTTCTTCCTTTTTACCAAAAAATGATTCCTTCGTAAGAAAATATTAATCTGTCTTGCAGATCAAGGGATTTGGAAGGCAATCAGTGCGAAAGCGGAGTCAAGAGCCTTGTGCTCTGATACCATGAAAGAAAGCAAAAGGAAGCAAGAAGCGAACGAAGTTTACGGAGAAATCTTTTGTATTTCTTCACTTGTAATCAATGTACAACACTTAGTAATTATAAGACAAGATGTACATGAAGAAAAGGCAAGGAAATATTCTACAAATCAATTTAATAGTTCTATCTAATCCCTAATTGATTTTATAATCAAATCAGATCAAATCAAATTCTCGGCATATCTTCCGGATCTTCAGGCATATCTTCCAACAAGATTACCTCTGGTTTTTGTGGATCGACTGGCGGGATGTCTTTAACTAGTAAGGGCGGAAACTCCTTCACTGCCTCTTCGGATCGGGAACCTGATACACTCATAGTACAAGAAACTTTATGAGAAAAAGGCATTCCCTTAGCAAGGAAAATATCTAAAGGAAGCAAGCAATTTATGGATCTTGACATCCAGACATGCCTAGTTGATTTCATCCAGAAAACTACCGCCATACATATGCATCGCATGGATTTGTATGATCTACACCTATAATTATTTACTAATAAAACTCGTAAATTTTCCTGTGAAATGCTTTATTAAATTGTTGCATTCGGCAATAGAAATAAAGCACCAGACAGATCCTTCCAATCTGTACATTGCTGGAGCACCGAATGATAGGGGTCAGTTGCCAAAGGCCCTAATGGGGGTTTAAAGGCCCATGGGCAAATGTAGGTATTTTATGGCAATATTTTTAGAGAGCTTGAGGGAGGGAGATGCAGTTGCATCTCCAAAGCCCTCCAAAGCCCTCCAAGTCCCTTAATCCTACGAAAATCCATAGGAGCTTTGAACTTTAGTATTTTTGAATGCTAATGCGTTTTTTTCTTCCAATTTTGTTCTCAATAAATTTTTAAAATTCCAAAAATGTCCTTGCTATTTTCCATTGCTTGATGTCACCAGTGATGCCATATTTGACCATCGATGAACCCTTGCTGAGGGTCACCAAAGGTGACAACTGCCAGTGCTAGTCCTAGCTTGCCAATTGCCTAAGCCCTTTTGCCAACGTCTGATGAAAAATTTGTGTTGAATTTTTATTTTGTTTGTGTGATTTTTTCAAATACCATTTGAACTAAAATTTTTTCTTAATGCACTTTTAAATTACACTTGACCAAACATTATGTGCATTTCAAAAAATCCCATTTACCCTGTTGTCTTTGCATTTTCCCAAAGGTTTTCCTTAAGAGCCCAACCAAATGCAGCATAAGGACCTTGAAGTCTTAACGAGTAATTTAGTAATTATTTTGAAATTTGATATAGCGGTGCGCAGGGGAATATTGCTATTTTTTTTTTTTTTTTTTTTTTTTTTTATGAATCATGATCATCAACTTGTGTTGAAAGAACGTGTGGTTATACAATCAACAATGCAATAATGATTTAGTAAGGCAATTAGTTTTTTTTTTTTTGGTCGAATAGTAAGATAATTAGTTAATCAGTAAAGTTTACTACATGGTTTGATAAATTGGATTACGTAAGTTGGTTGGAAAAATTGTTGAAAAAGTCTTAAATCTATTGCACTTTTACCAATTCGGTCATACACCTTTTAATTTAACCAATTAAATCATAATTTTTTTCCTATTTGCCAATTAAGTTCGTCTAGTCAATTTTGGCCAGAAATCGCTAAGGCAGATGCTAACGATGCCACTTGGCACAACCACCAACATTGACGTGAATAATTATCAATAATATTTTGGGACAAGTTCATTAGAAGTCTTAAAATTTTGCCAATTAAATCCTAAGTCTTTTCATTATTTGCTAATTGAGTCTACCAGGCTAATTTTGGCTGAAAATCGCTAAAGCGAGATGGTGCCACTTGGCGATACCAACATCAACATAGACAATTATTAATAATATTTTAGGATAAGTTCATTGAAAGTCTTAAAAATTGTTACAAAAGTATAATTGAGTTCTAAAACTTACAAAAAGTGTAATCAAATCCTAAAATTTGTCAAATAATTGCAATCAAGTTCTAAAATTAACAATTTCAGTTTAATTAATGGAAAATACCGACGTGGTATTTTTAAGTTAATTTATCTCTCCTAGTTGACATTTTATATTGTTTCTTTAAATTTATTTAATTAGATTAAAAAACTAAAAAAAAAGCTAAGATTTTATTTAAAAAAAATTGAGAGAGAGAGAGAGAGAGAGAGAGAGAGAGAGAGAGAGAGAGAGAGAGAGAAGAGAAGGGTAGGGTAGGATGCCGGTGGACGCGCTACCGCCACCGCCGCCACCCATCACTAGAGGGGCCAGCGGAGGTGGTTGGCCTTGGGCGAGGGTGGTCAGCCCTTGCCGGCTCCGTGCGAGGCCTCGTCGGCCCTAGGAGAGGGTAGGCAACCGTCGCTAGCTCAGGTGAGGGCCCTCAGATTTGGGTGGGTACCCAAATCTAGGTGATGTTGGTTGCTGCCTAGAGCAAGCAAGGCTTGCTAGCCCCAAGCGAGGATCGAGGACTCTCGCTTGGCCAAGATGAGCATTAGCGTCACCCAAATCTGGGCACCTAAGCGTGAGCTTGAGCCTAGCGAGGATACCCGGCCTTGCCGGGGATTGCCGGCCCCTCCGTCAACGGGTGGCGGTGGTGGCATTGCCTACGGCGTGGCCCCGCCCTACCCTCTCTCTCTCTCTCTCTCTCTCTCTTCTAGTTTTGTTTTTTAAATAAAATTTTAGCATTTTCTTAGTTTTTTAATTTGATTTAAATAAGATATTAAAAAGAAAAAAATAGAAAATGCCAATTAGGAGAGATAAATTAATTTAAAATTGCCACATTAGTATTTATTTTCTATTAAATAAATTGACGGTGTTAATATTAGGATTTGATTGCACTTATTTCACAAATTTTATAACTTGATTGTATTTTTTGCAAATTTTAATACTCAATTGTACTTTCATGATAAGTTTTAGGACTCTTAGTGAACTTATCCCTAATATTTTAATTTTTTTTTAAATTTCTTTATTTTTTTTATTTTTCTTTCTTTTCGTTTCCCTTTCTTCTTACTTTTCCTTTTGCCAACGGCCAACCATTGGCTATGGCTGGGTTGGTGCCTCCACCGCCACTATTGAGGACTGGCCATGAGGCCGACCGGCCATGGGCAAAAAGGAGAAGAAAAAAAAAAAGAGAAAAAATCATAAAAATATTTTAAAAAATATTAAAATATTATTAAAAATTGTCAACGTTGGCGCAACATGGCACAGCCGGCATCCACATCAATAATTTCCGATCAAAGTTGATCGAATGGACTCAATTAGCAAAAAGTAGAAAAATTTATTACTCAATTGGCAAAATTAAAAAACTTAGGACTGAATTGCCAAAAACACAATAAATTTAGAATTTTTTGAGCAATTTTCCCTAAGTCAGTGTTAGTGCTCTAAGATTTACGATAATATGGTTAAACAAAATCGAATTTGATCACCCATATCCATTGGCAGAAGCCCTTCATAAAACTAGGGCAACGAAGTCAAAACTAGACATTTTCGTTAAATTATCACAGAACCCACATAAAATCAGAATTTTTAAAACGACAAAAGAGAAGAACAGGCTCACACCATGCCACACTAGAAAAGCTTACCGATTACGGAATGTATCCTTTTTCCTTGAGAACGGGAAATATAGTAGCAACATAAAGATAAACCGCGCCGCCGGTCCGCAACACCAATGCATGGACCTTCAATCTCTGGGCTACACTGCACGTGAAGCTGAACAGAGAATCTGCTATCAAGCAAGCGATGGGCGCCGCATCGCCACCCCGCGATGACACCATTTCCCGCCGGCATTCCTCAAAGGGAACTGCGAACCGGACGTCAAGGAGTGCGAGGAGGCCCCGGGTCCCCAGCATGGAATCCTCCGATTGGTCGATGCCGTCCACGATGGATTGGAAGGCGAAGTGAGGGTGGGAGGACGGATCTGGGACGTTGAAGTTGGTGTGGACGATGGTGATGGAGAAGCCTCGGGCGTAGAGGATCTGACCCAGTTGGAACATTGAATTCATGTGGCCTTGGAATGGATGAGGAAAGAGGATCAGACGGTGGTTGTTTAAACTGTAAAATCACAGAAACTAGAACCAATAAAGCAAATAATAAACATAATCTACATTTAGTATGACACTAAATACAAAATGAAAACGAAAGTCTGCTTGAGATTTGTCAAATTAGAATTCCCAAAATTTGTGTTTCATTTTATATTATTACTAAAAAATTTTAATATATAAAATAAAACATCATCATTTATGTGACTACTATAACTTACCATGTGTAAATATCACCACTCGAGCTTGTCACTAGCACAAAATTACTTACTCCAGTCATGATCATCAACGTCCACACGGTTTTAAAATATTTGCTATTAATTTGAGACTTTGGTGTTACAAGTGGTACCAAAGCAACAACTTAAATACGAGCAACATGAAATCAAAGAGATAATGTGGAATCAAAACATATATTACTCCCTACATTATAAAATTTTACTTGAATAAATATTATCTTTTGCCAAATTTCATCAAATTTTCTCATATTTATAGAATATTTTCTCTCGCTTTTTAGGCCATGATTCGTCATTTGTCATTGTAAAGTACTATCCCTATACATTTGAAGTCGTAACTTGGCTTACATTAAATTCATATAATTTCTCTCAATTGAGTTTTCATTTTCCTTTTGGAAACTGTGTGCGATATTTTACAAATAAATCTTGGTTCAAGAGGCGAAATTTTAAAATTGATATGAAATATTGGTTTTGTGTTAAGTTTCGTTTCCTATAGGTGTTTAATATGGCTCTACATGATTAGATTTTGTATATTATTATTCTTTTAACGGCCTTAGTTTTTGTGGTTTATTATAAGGGGCATTCTTGGCAATTGATTTTGGAAGGTTTATACTCTGGTTGCCAAAATCCCATACTTGAAATGTGTGGTCAGCAGTCTCCGTCACTTGACCATACTGTCTTCTTAGCATGGCCCCTGCACATAAATACAGTTTGTGTCCTATGTTTTGTTTTTACCTACATATGTATATGTATATTCTATTTATGTATTACTCTTTAAAAAAGAAAATGTAATCTTTTCATCTTGTGGTTTGTTTAATAACTAGTGATTCACATCATCAATTAGGTAAAATATTGATAATTATCATTACAAGATGCAAAGTTCGAAAATGTTTTTGTAAACATTTGGAACCAATTTTCCTCACATAATAGGTCATCAGTAGTCGTGTTTGTCACGCTTGTCTCTGCTCATTTTATTTATTCCATTATACACTCCCTTTTTTGTTGTGAATTTCCATCTTTTTTTATCTTGTCTCCCTCATCGCACATGATGGTATTAGTTTTTCTAATCGGTGAAATGTGGGAAGGGGCTATCGACATCGGGGACTCTTTCTGAGTGTTACTGTAGAAGTTCCACACCAAGGATAGAACGTTCAATTTGAATTATGATTGCAACTCATTTTGAGCGAATCCATAATTGCCACCCCATCACAAAGCTATTGGTAGCATAGATGGGTCAACCAATGGTGATTATACCAACTCTGTTGGATGCCCACTCACTCGGATTCCCGTGCTACCCTACCCCAAAATTATTGATACCCACTCACCCTATGCAGCCCCAAAAGCAATAATGTTAATAGGGTTAATAAGATACTTAGTTGAGCAATACCTTTCACAATATCATGTAGCATATGATGAATAATAATCAATAATTATATGACGCTTGTAAATAATTAATGTTCAGGGGGATATAATTGATGTACTGGTTATTCGAAGTGGCATTTCTATGAGGTCCATCAAGGATCTCCCCCTCTAATTTAAATTGTTGTTATCGCGTGCATTTCTAATTTATATATAAAGTGATGTAACCTGCAAAAATGATTTCTCAACCAACGATTGAGATTTATAGTACAGTGGTTCAAATGATACATTGAAAGTCCTAAAACTTGTCACAAAAATGTAATTTAGTTCTAAGATTTTAAAAAAGTATAATAAAGTCCTAAAACTTAATACAAAAGTGTAATGGAGTCTTAAAACTTTCAAAAAATGCAATTAAATCCTAAAATTTGTTAAATTGGTCAAATCAAGTCCTCCATTGATAATACTTTTTGAATTTTTTGAGACTCAATTGTACTTTCGTGACAAGTTTTAGGACTCGATTGCACTTTTTGAAAGTTTTAAAACTTGATTACACTTTCATAACAAGTTTTAGGACTCAATTGCTCTCTTTAAAAATTTTAAAATTCAATTGTACTTTCATGATAAGTTTTAGGATTTCTAATGTACTTATCATTTTTCTTTTTGTGTGTGTGTGGTTGTAGTAGTTCAACTGACTTGAGAACAGTCTCTAGAGACGCCACTTTAAGAGGGCACATTGTTATCGGTTGTCCTAAAGGAAGCAATTTTCCTTTGGGATTGAAGGGCCAGTTCACACAAACAGATAGATAGATAGATTTTATATATATAAATAAGTGATCCTAAAGGAAGTGATTATGAGATAAGATCGGAAGTGACTTAGTCAAATCGGGTTGAAAAAAATTGAAACTCAGGCTCGATCGAGGCAAAGTAACAATTTGAGTTGAGCTTACACATTATAGTGTATTCTTTACAAATAAAAAGACGGAAAGATTTGGACTTTTGTTTCCTGCGTTTATACAAAGATATTAACTGTTTATTTCTAGCATGCTTACTAACTATGAAAAATTGTATTTCGATGATGTAATATCTTTGCATGTTTATAAGATTATATAAATAATTATTCATGAAGCTCGAATTCTCTTTGGAGTCTAGATTAGCACTCCATTTGCAGCTAATGTTTTGTATACTAGCCTAGTATTTACAAAAATAAAGAAAGAGTTTGATCCATTAACTTATATTTTCACTTGTTTTCACAAGGAAAATTACCAATTCAAACCTAAACTCTATAGAATAATTGTCCAAAAAATTCTAAAGCTAACCTCTCAATTATGCATAATTTGTTTAGGGTTAAATTGCAATTTATCCTTAAACTTTTTGACAATTTTCTAATGTAGTCCTTTGGTCAATTTTGGTTGAAAATTGTTGATATGGACATTGGCTGGCTAGCCACTGGCAAAAAAAAAGGAAAAAAAAAGGAGAGAAAAATTCAGAAAAATTCAAAAAAATTTTAAAAAATTCTAAAAATCATCCACGCCAGTGCTAGCAATTTCACGTAGGTTAGCCAAAATCCACATTAGTGATTTCCAGTCGGGAGGACTACATTTGCAAATTGTCAAAAAGTTTAGTGTTATATTGGCACAATTGAAAGGTAGGAATTGAATTGGCCAGCATATAATATATTTGTGACTTTTTGCACAATTTTCCCTTAAACCTATACAAATTCCAATTTAGTCCTAAATTTTCTAATTTAGTTAATGTAGTCATAAACCTTGCGCAAAATTTCAATATAATTCTTTCGGCCAATTGTCGCTAGAAATCGTTGACGTGGTGCAAGTAAACTGCCCATGTCAGTCTACCACGTTCGTGAGTTCCAACAACAATTGACCGAAAAGATTATATTGAACTTTTGTGCAAAAATTTAGGATTGATTGAGTTATTATGGCTACTTTCTTGTTAGTGCTTGCTGATTTCTTCTATTTTATGTTTTTGTAACCTTGCACCACTTCCCCTATAACTTTGGCCGACTTCCAAACGCTTTCTTCAGCATATGTAACTTGGTAGATATATTCTCCGATTTGTGCATGTAAGCTCACACTTGTAACTTCTCCCCTTCTCCTTATTCAGAATAAAGACTAACATATATACAAGCTTTGCAGCTCTCTGCTATGGTCTATTCGGGAAGTAACCACGAGTCCTACTCGTGCGAAAAGAATAGAAAGAGTCGGATCGACCATAAATAATCACATATGATTGTACAAAAGTGGGTCAAACTTATGCAAGGTTGAGCCATGTAATACACTCATGCGCAAACTTTATCTAATGACTTACTTTTCTTGGTCACTTTAACAAATCTCTAATACTAGTACGTCTTTAGTTTTGTATCCCCAATTCTCATTGTTAGAATATTTAAATAATAAACTACGTTTTAATCGATTAGCTTAAACTTTTAGATCAGTTGACAGTAGTCACACCAAAATCTCACATGATATCAAAACTGGAGGTCCTGAGTTCGAATTTTTTTAGTTTTTATTTATCTCCCCAATTAAATATTTCCATGCTTAGTAAGACGCAAAAGACCAGACTAAGCGTAAGGGAGAGTATTCGAATATTTAGATAATAAACCACACTTTCATCTAATAACTTAAGCATTTATATCAATTGGTAGTGGTCCCACGAAATCTCACACTTATGCATATTTTGCTAATGAATCTATAATCGATATATTCTCACATATCATGCATAATTCTATTAGATAATTGTCCATATTTTTGTAATGAAAAAAATAATTTTGTAATGTATATATCATTCTATTTTGAAATGCCTATAAGTATATGTTTAAGACTAACTGCTTAAGATCTTTTATTGGCTCATATTTGAAAAATAAATACTAGAAATCATTTATGGGATTAAAAAATTAAATCGATCAAACTCATCTTTTGGACTCATATTTGACGAATAAATAATATTGAAAGATGAATAGAAAAATCTAACGTTAGGAAAAAAGTATATGACGTCCTTTACAAATAAATGAACACAATAAGCTTACCCATCATAGAAAGAAAAGAAGCATATGTTTTAGGGCTTTTGCACGAGTGTTGGCACCTAAAATTTTGATTAGGTTTTTATTATTAATTAGGCTTTAATTTCTTTTATTTTGTCCTCTTTTTCGAATAATAAATAATAAAAACAAAACAACAAAAACGAAAAGAAAAAAAAGCGAAAAAACAAACAAAAAGGAAAAAAAAAAGAAGCTAAGGCCAGCAACCATTGGGGCTGGGCCTTCGAGCCCAGCCCTTTTCTTTTTCTTTCACCATCGTGCGGACTCCCCCGCAGGCCCGACCCGCGCGACCCCAGCCCCTTCTCCTTCTTCCCTTTGTCTTCTTCCTCTGCAAACCTGCAACACCTACAACTGAGGAGGGTAGGCCGACGTCAGCCGGAAGGGACGGGTCTCAGACGCCATCAATGCCAAGCACAAGGGAGCTCAGATAGGACGCCGGTTCAACCGAGGGGAATCGGTCGGTAGGCCAAAAGCCGGCGGCCGAGGTTCTCCGTCGACCGGATCTCCTCGCCTATAAATAGGTGCCCGAAGCTCCGTCGAAAAAGTACACCCGAGGAAGGTCGAAGGCACGCAAACTTCGATAGCTTCCCACCGAGAGACTTCGGGGGAGGTCCAAGAGCGAGCGAGCCTATATCTGAACAGAGGTAGTCCCGGTGCCAGATCTGATATAAGCCGGAGGAGGCAATGCCGGAGAGGAGGAGGTTCGGGTCCGAGTGAGGTCGGCCGTAGAAGGAGGTTGGAGGTTGTCTTGGTGCGGATCCGAAAGAAGCCGTCCCCGAATCCTACCGTGACATCGTCACCACCGCTCCGACAGCCAACGAGCCTGCTGGACTTCACCGCCGCTGCTGTCACCGCTCGATTCGTTGTCCCCTGGTAAGAGGACTCGGTCTCACCCTGCACCGATGGCCCGTGCCGGAGCTCACGACCATCAGGTTCGCGTGAGCTCCGGTCCGGGCTGTCTCCTCGATCCCTCACCACCGCCTGCTCATACTGCTCTCATTGTCGATTTGCCACCACTTGTCCATATCGGCATCACAATCCTCGTACCAGGCCGTCTCCGCCGTCGTTAAGCCCCGCGCCGCCGTCATCAAGCATCGCGCCGCCATCCGGTGACATCTCTAGCCCCCCTTCACTGGCACCGCAGACTGATGAAGAAACCAGCAACCCTGTGTCGAGTCGAGCCGGGTCGGGCGAGTTTTCGCGAAACCGAGTAGGGTTTCACGAAACCTAGGCGGCCAGAACCCGGGTCGACTGGGTCGGTGTCCGGGTAGGGTTTCCGCTTGGGTTGGTTTTGTTCACGTGGGCTAGTTTTTGTTGGGCTGAAATTTTTTAAGGAAAATGGGCCAAAAAAATGGGTTTAGGCTTTTTACAAAAAAAAACCCGGGCTAGGCCCGTGTTGCGAGCTCATCCGGGTCTGCGGTCAACGACCCGGGTTGGCCCCACCCGGGGATCCAACCCGGGTCGCCTTTTTAATAATATAATATAATATTTTTAAAATAAAAAAATCTCATATTTTCCCAAAAAGACCAAAAAATCAGAAAAAGCCAAAAAATGATTTATATTTTTTGAAAAAGATCAAAAATCCAAAAAAAAAATGCTTTTTATGTTAAAAAAATGAGAAAAAGACAAAAATGTTTTTCCTTCACAAATGCATGGAAAATCCCTCAAAAATCCAAAAAACTTTAGGGTTTAAACAAGATTAGGTACCGAAAGGGCATTAATGATTAACGGGTGTAATCAAGTCCCCGATCCTAATTTCTCCGGTTGCGCAGAGCGAGTATTTCTCCCGGTACTTCGCTTGGGTTTCTAATCGGACCCACCCCAAACCGATTAGTGGCGACTCCGTTTTAAAATTAACTTACAAGTTAAAAACTTGGACCATTAAGTCGTGAATTGGTGGACTTGGAAGAGTCCAGTACGCCTAATAGACCTAGCCGAACCATTAGCCTCGCGTAGGCGCCCGCCCTAATCGGGCATCGAAAAAAAAAAAAAAGAGGTCGCGACAGTTTGGCGACTCCATTGGGGACTTGAAGACTTAGGCTTTTTTTTTTTATCTTGCTTAAATGCTTTGCTAACTTGGTTTTCTTTATGTGTAGGTTAGTAGCTTTTTTTACTCTATTAAAATAAAATGTCTTGTGATTATAAGCTGTTGTGGATGCTTTATTGTTTTAACACTACACATGGCACACACAACTCGGCCACCAGACCTGACCGCCATAGGATATTTAGGATGGTGTTAAGAAAGATACGGCCTCGAACGCGAGGCTGCGTTGTAGAGGTTGCCTTTATTTTTCCCAAATTTCTCGAACGCGAGGCTGCGTTGTAGAGGTTGCCTTTATTTTCCCCAAATTTCTTTAGGTAGAGCCGAGGTTAAGAGGGTATGCTACCAACGCGAGACTGTGATGGGCGGACACCCTTTTAATTTCAACAAACCTCCTTAGTTAGAAATCGAGCTGCGGGTCTCATACGCATGTCTCTGTGCTTGCCATTTTCTTTAAAAGCAAAGCAATTTCTTTACTTTTACTCAGTCTTTTTTTATTGGCCCATGGCAATTTAGGATAGGTTTTTCGAGTCTCAGTTTATAGGCGATGGGAGAAGATGATATCCAGTTTATTCCCGCTCCCAAAGCAGAGCTCTTCAGATGATGGGGTCAATTGGACCAGTATGCCCAAGAGCGCGTGAAAGCCAAAGTCGGTCATCTTCTATCGTTGATCCAAATCCCTGTTCATCCCGAAGTCATACAAGCCATGGCGCATTTCTGGTGCCTGAAGACGACTAATTTTATGTTTGGTGGGTTCGAGCTAACCCCAACTTTGGAAGAATACAGCATCATCACTGGGATACCTCTCGAGAAAAAGCTTTT
Source organism: Eucalyptus curtisii (assembly GCA_017140595.1). NCBI lineage: Eukaryota > Viridiplantae > Streptophyta > Magnoliopsida > Myrtales > Myrtaceae > Eucalyptus > Eucalyptus curtisii. The sequence continues at coordinate 37,400,473 of CM029500.1, read as the reverse complement.
TAGGCCATCAACAGGCATTATCCCGTTGCGTGGATTAGCGCGACTTTTAAGAACTGAAGTCCATGTTATGAGGTAAATTCTTGAAAAAAACTATAATACTTGCCCACTAGCATTTTTGATTGCCTATTTTGAAAATCAACCCATGACCCAAAAAAGCGAGATTTTCCTCATGTCCTTTTTCGGGTTCATCATTTTCCCACATCAAAGAAACGTCATAAGTCCCAAGATGGCGTGGATAGTTGATCAGATCTCATGGGGGAAAAATTATGTCAACATGATTTTAACCGAAACGTTCTGGTCTTTTAATCGTTTTAAAGAAAACACGGAAAAAGTCATGCGAGTCTCCCCGGAAATTTTACAAGTCTGGTTCTTTTCTCACCTAAGCGAATTTTGATGCTTCATGCGATCATCTGAAACAAATAATTTCGAAAATCCATTACAAAAATTTATGGTTCTAAGACCATACATTCCCAATCAAAGCTGTTTAAATTGGATAAACTTCCTAAGAGACCCGGCTCCTGAGGCATTCCAATGGTGTCTTTGGTTGGTTCCATGAAAAGAGAGCTCGCTTTGCTTACAAACAATACTATCCAATTCCGTTGCTTGGCCTCACCGGCGCCATTTCCTATTCCCCATATAGGGTGGCACAACAATATAGAGCCCTTCAGGAGATCCCACCGTCTTTCAAGAGGAAGGCCCCTCCACTCCTTTTCAACACAAGTCGTGACTACGCAGTCGAAATTTCTATCATTAAGGAAGTATGGAACAAGTGCCATCACAAAAGGATCGTGGTACCTGAAGGGCTTGAGGAACAGGAAAAGGCCCATCACGCCTCTAAGTCCTACATCCACAACCATCGTATCCCGACAAAATTGAAGCCATCGGTCCCTCACCCAATCAGCGAGATCAGTCAGCATGAGCAAGCAGAGCTTATGCAAAGGGATATGGGAATAGGCTGGATACATGTCTTAGAGCCGGTCCAAGAAAGCAAACACCTTTGCAAGAATAAGGCTCCCCATCGCATATAAAATAGCAGTCATGTGCCCCATAGTGTTAATTTCGTGAAAGTTTTGTCCCATTGTTTAGGGACTTTTGTTTAATACCTAGTATTTCGTTCTGTCTTTTTAATTTCAAATGTCAGAAGTCTGCGGTCTATAAAATCCTCTTTTGATAAATAAAAAGCAGTTAGACCATTGCCATGGGTCAATCTTTGTTTACTTTCATGCTCATTCATGGTTTTTGCGATACCAGGTAATTATGAATCGTCGACTATCAGTCACCCATGAATGGCCTCACGTGATAGGACCTAATCAAAATGATGTACAAAATCGCCTCGCCAACATTGAAGACAACGTAGGACAGATGTCTATTGTCCTTCGACAACTCTCAAAGCAATTGGAATGAGTCAAGTCCAACTCCGTAGCTGCTTTAAACACATTCCTGGCACCTGCAAATTTCCCAGAGGATAACCAACAAGATAAACAGCTTGAAAAGATCATGAAAAAGCTGGGCCAAGCTGCGAGGGCGAGGATCCCATGGACTTGTCTAATTATGCCGGCATTAAGATCCCTGAAAAGCTCAAAGCACCCGAATGTGAAAGGTATGCTGATACCCCTTGCACCGAGACCTATTTGCAAGCCTACCTGGTCCGAAGGATGATTCAATCGTACCAATCAAACCTGACTGACCTCGCCTTACGGTGGTATGTTGTAAGGAAGATTAATCTCCTTAAAACCTGGGGGGAACTAATTGATGCTTTCTGTCAAGAGTATAATATTGACATCAGCCCCGACATCGCCCTGCCCTACGAAGAACCAATGGTCGCAGAGCACGAGGAGCCAATAGTTGCAAAGACAGGAGAAGAAGATTTCAATAAAGCCTTGTACGATAAATGGACGACCGAGCGTATCCTATTACTGAAAAGCTTCCTATTAAGAAAAGCAAGGAGCCCGCAAACGAAGTCAACACTACTCAGAGCTGAAACATTATGGGACGGCTTCTCAAGCTTACCGCAAGAATCAAGGTCCAAAGAATGCCGACTCCCATCAACCTAGGGAGCGAAGCTCCACCATCTTCCACTCTCCATGACAAAGTCCAACTAGCGAAACGAAGAGCTTTACTCAAAAAGTCTAGGCCAGGAGTCAAGAAAAGGAAGCCTAAGCAATTCGAGTCAACGTCTACCACTGAGCGTAGGCAAAACCTAACAATCAATGAGTCGCCGCACCCGCACTACGAGCATCCCCTGAGGATCCAAAGCCCGTTAGAAGAGGGAACATTTATCTTTGGCCGCCATGACTTGTCTCCTAATCAACTGCTAAGCTTGTCACCTAACCATAAGGATGACGTAAACGCCTTATCCTCGTTTGGTGATTTGACCAGGAAGAAAGCAATGAGATGAATTTGGGAGAATCTAACTTTCCTGAAGTAGCAGAGTTTACCACCGCAATGAATATGCAATGGGAAAACCAGTGGCCTAACCAAGACGCACCAGGCCCGTCTTGCCCTCATAGGATCATGACCCCCAGGGAAATGTGGATACCTAATCTCCGCAAGTATAACGGCATGACTTGTCCCGTGGCCCACTTGCAATATCTCAACGCTGAAATGAGTCAGTACTACAACCTGTTGTCATTCACAATTTAGGCCTTCCAAGAAAGTCTTACAGGGTCTGCATTGCAATGGTTCGTCATAGCATATATCAACCTCATGAGGGATTGGATTGAGCTGTCTTCCATGTGCCTGCATCAGTACCAAAACCATATTGGAACTAAACTGCCTTGCGAGAACTTGGTTCACTTCAAAAGAAGACCAATGGAGAATTTCCGAGCATATGCAAAGAGGTAGAAGGCTTTTATGATGCAAACCTACCCTCAACTAGCCGAAGAAGAAATGATAAAGCTGTTCATGAGGGCTTTATCTCGCAAGCATCGTGGTTGGTTGCATGGGTTGCATTTCCGTAATTTCAATGAAGTGGTCATCTCGTGTGAATACTTCGAGTCTACTGGAGGCAAGGAACTCGAAAGCGCTTGATTTCAGAGCCAGCATTATCAAAGTGCTCCTTTTCATAGGAGTTTTCATGGGTTTTGCTAGTTTTATGATTTCATGTTTCTTATCCTGTCAAGTGTATTACTGTTGTATTTTCCATTCCAATAATCTAATGTACAATTCCAATATTTCATTTTGAAAGCATAAGGCGGTATCCCAAACCAGCCCGGTGATGCTATCCAACCATGAAAAGAAAATATCATCCAAGGAGAATACTGAGGGCTAGGCTTCCTCATGCTTTCTCCCTCCTAAGGATTTATACTTTTGAAAACAAAAAAAAAATATTTTGTTATCAAAAGCTTTTGTCAAAACAATCTTGTTATTTTTCTGACTCGTCCATTTCATGTCTCAGAATATCATCCCCCTTCGACTTAGCATGATTGGGGGCATTTAAAGCTGGCACATCAAGTGAACTCGCCGAGTTCAAAGGCACTCTTCCAAGAAAGCAGGGGCAAACAAAAAGGATCATCACGTTTCAAAAGGGGAGGAAATCCAGACAATCAAAGTAGGTCTCTAGCCCCCTATTTTTGATGATGACGTTAGGGCTTGGAAACCTCACTTCTTGCTCCAGACGCATGCTCTCCCCAAGAAGTGATTGCCATCAAAGAATTGGAGGTTTTGATTGTCCATCTCAGATTCCATGTAAGCTTGAGGTACGTGACTTTGGCAAATGCTGCTAATGTTCATATGGCCAAAGACAGAAGAAAAATTCCACAGAAGGAAGGCGTTGAAGATAAATCAACAACCATCAATCATGCATACATGGCCACGAATGAAAAAGTCCAATCAAAAGGAGATGTTGAACTAAGTCAAGATGAAGAGGCTGTCATCGACATTCAAATATCCTTGGGAATTAGCAAATACAAAATCTGGGGAAGGGTAGCTTGGTATCGTTTCCAAAACTCTCTCTCTCCGAACTCGCTTTTGACATATTTTCCCCTATCAGCAGGAAGCATCGGGATTCAAGAGCCAAACTTGATGGTTAGGTTTGGCAAATCAATACTGGCCAAGCTAGTACATGGAAATGACCCGCATCGAACTCACTTGACTTTGTACAAAAGGACGTGTCATCCATGAGCCAATTTAGAGAATAATTGACCTAACGAAGCAAGAGACGTAGGATGTCCCTCTCTCACTTTAGGTCCACCCAATCATCTGCAAACCAGTGAAGGGTAAAGTTGTATCACTTCCAATTATTCGACTCTTGAAAGAGTTCATGACTAGCAAATTCCCTCTTGTCTATTGCAAGATCACCTGATCGTCAAAGATGCGGAAAACAAATCAACGAGAGGGGAAAAAGCAGAAGCACTCATTAGATCAAGGATCAGATTTCCAACCACGGCTAATCCTTCTTGTGTCATCTCCCTATTCAATAGGGACGATCCATCGACACCCCTTTGTGAATAACCCTTTTGATATTCAAGATTTAACATATTTGAAGATACCATTCTGTTCACCCCTAAAGTTGTTAATAGGGTCTTCTTTGAGTTAAAACCATTCACTTGTTTTGAGAGTTCAAACTCCATCATATTTAAAAATGTTGCATGCCGTTACCAAATGAATTTTGCGTGATGATTTTGTCTATCTAAATCACTGATTCCATTAAGAATTATCATAATAGACAGCTAAATAAAGAATACAAGATTGATTGAACATGCTGAATGAGGCGCGTCAGAATGATGAAAGGCAAGCCATATCCTACACACAGTCCCCCATCTATACACTTGTGAGATGAGTGCAGAAGATTCCATAGTTGCAGGGTAAAGAGTTCTATCGCAAATGGTACGATAACCAGCAGTGAGAGGCATTTCATTGCTCACCCCCTTCTTGAGCCCCATACACTGGTGAAGCTTCTCTCATGCCCCCGTCAAGAAACATCCCACACTAGGGTAGGATGGAGGCAAATCAGCATCACAAGGTGAGAAAAGGGATAGAAATTTTCTTACTCGCACTTGCATCAATCTTCGAGTGTCTTTATTGCATATGAACACCCGCGTTAATTTAAGTGCCCTAGAATGATGAAGAGCAATTCTTTCTCTACGCACTTGTATTCATTATACAGCCCAATTGAGTCTGTAATTTCACCCTCACATGGAGGCAAAACTGAAGTTACTACCATTCAAGCAGCATAGCCTAGAGCACCTGCTGAAGATGAAAACTCAAGAGTCTAATAATAGTGTTTTGTTTGAACTTGCCTAGATTAGTTCCTCAAGCAATAGAAAATGAAAACTAGGGGCATGAAAAAGCAGTGTACCTGGTAAAAGCAAGGTCAATGCCCATAAAAAAGAAAATGAAAACTAGGGGCATAAAAAAATCAGTGTGCCTAGTAAAAGCAAGGCCAATGCCCCTGGACGAAAAAATGAATTTTAGCCATTGGTGCTTCCAAACAAAAGTTGTTGTTGTTGTTCGAATAATAAAGCCTCCATCTGACAGTGAGAAGAAAGACTGGTGACAATGCCAAGGCAATCACCAACTCTCACCCTCTTACATGCGAGCCAAGCCTACGTTACATCCCCATTGTAAAAATCTCTTTAGACTAGGGCACTTCAATTAACGTAGGATTTCATATGTACATAAGCATCGCTCGAAGAAGTACGAGCAAGATTATTCTATCTCTTTTCGCAGAGTTCTTGACTTGTAAACCCGGAGATGATTGTGCAACATTTCGTCCATCGGCTTCAACCTTGATGGTCCCCTTTGATGAACCGCTGACCAAATCCTCATCACAGTTTCGACAAAGACCTCTCACATTGGTAAAGTCGTACCGTTTGCAAAAATACACAGACCCCTGCTGACATGATGACAGTGAGATAGTGCGGTCCTTATAAATCATGCATCAATGGTCAGGATAAAATAACATTTTCCATGAGAGTGAGCGGAAAGTTCTTTCAGACTGAAAGTCCCTCATCTGGCATATTCAAGACATCTACATTTAGAATGAAGGTTGTCTTTCAAAATTTTCCCCAGTGGAACTCAGATGATGCAAAACTGATGAAATTATCATGCATGAATCCCATTTTAACTCATAAATTTACAACATATACAATCATGTGTGCATATTAAGCAAACAGCAGGCATACACTTAGAGAGCAGAAATATCGTCAGATAAAGCATGCCCCTATTCCCTTGTCTTTGAGTACCCACCACTGTCTGAGTACTCTCTTCTAGACACTCGACCGATTCGAGTCGTCTCCTGAGTTTAGATGCTTGCGACTGTCCAGGTATCCCCTTTGTCTTTGAGTACCGGCCACCGTTCGGATACTCCCTCTTCTGGACACTCGACTTGTTCGAGTTGTCTTCATAGCTAGGATGCCTGCAACTAACCAAGTATCTCATTACCTTTAAGAGCCTTTCATTGTCTAGGTACTCCCTTTTCAAGTTGGCCTCAAAATTATGACATTGAATACTAGCCGTCGTTCAAGTATTCCACCACATTATGCGCCTGCGATTACCCAGGTATGCTTTCTTACGCTTGGACCAGCTGAGTGGTCCCTGATCATATCATTAAATATTTGTGTTCATCCAAATATTTCCACTACTGTGTACACCTGTGTGCCTACGGCCATCTAGGTAAGCCTCGTGCTACATTCAAATTCTCAATTATCAAAAAGTGAGAGACCTTCATGAATATCCAAGGTACGTCCTAGATATTCCCAATTACCAGGACGTGAGAAACCTTCATGAATCTGCAAGACACGTCCTCGATATTCCCAATTACTAGGAGATAAGAGACATTCATGACTATACGAGGCATGACCTCGATATTCCCAATTACCAGGAGGTGAGAGACCTTCATGAATATCCAAGGTACGTCCTCGATATTCCCAATTACCAGGAGGTGAGAGACCTTCACGAATATGCGAGGCACGTCCTCAATATTCCCAATTACCAGGAGTTGAGAGACCTTCATGAATATCGAAGGTACATCCTCGATATTCCCGATTACCAGGAGGTGAGAGACCTTCATGAATATCCAAGGTACGTCCTCGATATTCCCAATTACCAGGAGGTGAGAGACCTTCATGAATATACGAGGCACGACCTCGATATTCCCGATTACCAGGAGGTGAGAGACCTTCATGAATATGTGAGGCACGTCCTCGATATTCCAATTACTAGGAGGTGAAAGACCTTCATGAATATCTGAGGCACGTCCTCGATATTCCCAACTACCATGAGGTGAGAGACCTTCACGAATATCCAAGGTACGTCCTCGATATTCCCAATTACCAGGAGGTGAGAGACCTTCATGAATATCCAAGGTACGTCCTCGATATTCCCAATTACCAGGAGGTGAGAGACCTTCACGAATATGCGAGGCACGTCCTCAATATTCCCAATTACCAGGAGTTGAGAGACCTTCATGAATATCGAAGGTACATCCTCGATATTCCCGATTACCGACGGTGAGAGACTTTCATGAATATCCAAGGTACGTCCTCGATATTCCCGATTACCAGGAGGTGAGAGACCTTCACGAATATCCAGGGTATGTCCTCGATATTTCCAATTACCAGGAGGTGAGAGACCTTCATGAATATGCGAGGCACGTCCTCGATATTCCAATTACCAGGAGGTGTGAGACCTTCATGAATATCCAAGGTACGTCCTTGATATTCCCAACTACCAGGAGGTGAGAGACCTTCACGAATATCCAAGGTACATACTCAATATTCCCAATTACCAGGAGGTGAGAGACCTTCATGAATATACGAGGCACGACCTCGATATTCCCAATTACCAGGAGGTGAGAGACCTTCATGAATATCCAAGGTACGTCCTCGATATTCCCAATTACCGGGAGGTGAGAGACCTTCATGAATATACGAGGCACGACCTCGATATTCACGATTACCGGAGGTGAGAGACCTTCATGAATATGTGAGGCACGTCCTCGATATTCCAATTACCAGGAGGTGAAAGACCTTCATGAATATCCGAGGCACGTCCTCGATATTCCCAACTACCATGAGGTGAGAGACCTTCACGAATATCCAAGGTACGTCCTCGATATTCCCAATTACCAGGAGGTGAGAGACCTTCATGAATATCCAAGGTACGTCCTCGATATTCCCAATTACCAGGAGGTGAGAGACCTTCACGAATATGCGAGGCACGTCCTCAATATTCCCAATTACCAGGAGGTGAGAGACCTTCATGAATATCGAAGGTACATCCTCGATATTCCCGATTACTAGGAGGTGAGAGACTTTCATGAATATCCAAGGTACGTCCTCGATATTCCCGATTACCAGGAGGTGAGAGACCTTCACGAATATCCAAGGTATGTCCTCGATATTCCCAATTACCAGGAGGTGAGAGACCGTCATGAATATCCAAGGGACGCCCTCGATATTCCCAATTACCAAGAGGTGAGAGACCTTCATGAATATCCAAGGTATGTCCTCGATTTCCTAATTACCAAGAGGTGAGAGACCTTCATGAATATGCGAGACACGTCCTTGATATTCCCAATTAACAGGAGGTGAGAGACCATCATGAATATCCAAGGCACGTCCTCGATATTCCCGATTACCAGGAGGTGAGAGACCTTCATGAATATGCGAGGCACGCCCTCAATATTCCCGGTTACCAGGAGGTGAGAGACCTTCATGAATATGCGAGACATGTCCTCGATATTCCAACTATCGGAGGTGAGTGACCTTCACAAATATCCAAGACACGTCCTCGATATTCCAACTCTCATAAGGTGAGAGACCTTCACAAATATCCAAGGTACGTCCTCGATATTTCCAATTACCAGGAGGTGGGAGACCTTCACGAATTGCTCTAACAGGCGACCGAAGAAAGGTTCGTGTCCTGGAAAAGCGATTCCCCATCAAGGCGACCGAAGAAAGGTTCGGGTCCTAGACAAACCACTTATTGCTCTAACAGGCAACCGAAGAAAGGTTTGAGTCCTGAAAAAGCAATTCCCCGTCAAGGCGACCAAAGAAAGGTTCAAGTCCTAGACAAACCACTTATTGCTCTAACAGGCGACCAAAGAAAGGTTCGGGTCCTAGACAAACCACTTATTGCTCTAACAGGTGATCGAAGAAAGGTTCGGGTCCTGGGAAGGCAATTCCCCGTCAAGGCGATCGAAGAAAGGTTCGGGTCCTGGGAAGGCAATTTCCCGTCAAGGCGATCGAAGAAAGGTTCAGATCCTAGATAAACCACTTATTACTCTAACAGGCGACCGAAAAAGGGTTTGGGTCTCCGGAAAAGCGATTCCCTCATATCACCAAGTAGGATGACACCTTGATACTTGCCAAAACTCGAGGTTCACACCTTATCTCACTCACTCATGATAAGTAACTACATGTATCTTCTTATCTGTCTTAGTACGTGTAATGTTATATTGCTCATTTTCTGTATAAGACACTAGGTCCCAAATAAGATATAATCTATTGCATATGTATGGACAAAATTTATGTATCAGTTTGTTTTTGAATGCAAACTCTACGAACTCACCTTCAAAGAGAAGCAGCTGTTGGCACCTAAAATTTTGATTAGGTTTTTTTTATTATTAATTAGGCTTTAAATTTCTTTTATTTTGTCCTCTTTTTTGAATAATAAATAATAAAAACAAAACAACAAAAACGAAAAGAAAAAAAAAAGTGAAAAAACAAACAAAAAGGAAAAAAAGAAAAGCCGAGGCCGAAGAACCGTTGGGGCCGGGCCTTCGAGCCCAACCCCTTTCCTTTTCTTTCACCATCGTGCAGACTCCCCCGCAGGCCCAACCCGCACGACCCCAGCCCCTTCTCCTTCTTCCCTTTATCTTCTTCCTCTGCAAACCTGCAACACCTATAACGGAGGAGGGTAGGCCAACGTCGGCCGAAAGGGACGAGTCTCGGACGCCATCAATGCCGAGCACGAGGGAGCTCGGATGGGACGCCGGTTCAGCCGAGGGGAACCGGTCGGTAGGTCGAAGGTCGGCGGCTGAGGTTCTCCATCGACCAGATCTCCTCGCCTATAAATAGGCGCCCGAAGCTCCGTTGGAAAGGTACACCCGAGGAAGGTCGAAGGCACGCAAACTCCGACAGCTTTTCACCGAGAGACTTCGGGGGAGGTCCGAGAGCGAGCGACCCTAGATCTGAACAGAGGTAGTCTTGGTGCCAGATCTGATATAAGCCGGAGGAGGCAAGGCCGGAGAGGAGGAGGTTAGGGTCTGAGTGAGGTCGGCCGTAGAAGGAGGTCGTCTTGGTGCGAGATTTGAAAGAAGCCGTCCCCGAACCCCGCCGTGCCATCGTGACCACCGCTCCGACGGCCAACGTGCTGCCGAACTTCACCGCCACCGCTGTCACCGCTCGATTCGTCGTCCCCGGTAAGAGGACTCGGTCTCGCCCAAAGACACCGACGCCATCATGCCGGAGCTCACGACCATCGGAGTTCGCGTGAGCTCCGGTCAGCTATCTCCTCGATCCTCACCACCGCCCGCTCATACCACTCTCATTGTCGATTCGCCACCACTTGTCCGTGTCGGCATCACCATCCTCGTACCGAGGCCGTCGCCGCCGTCGTTAAGCGCCGCACCGCCGTCGTCAAGCGTCGCGCCGCCGTCCGGTGACGTCTCCGGCCCCCCTTCAGCGGCGCCGTAGAGGCGATGGAGAAACCAAAGCAACCCGTGTCCGGTCGAGCTGGGTCGGGCGAGTTTTCGCGAAACCGGGTAGGGTTTCGCGAAACCTAAGCGGCCGGAACCCGGGTCGGTGTGCGGGTAGGGTTTCCGCTTGGGTTGGTTTTGTTCACGTGGGCTAGTTTGCTGTTGGGCTGAAATTTTTAAGGAAAATGGGCCAAAAAAATGGGTTTGGGCTTTTTACAAAAAAACCCGGGTCGGGCCCGCTGTCGGCCGAGTCGGCCCGGCCGAGTCTATGGTCGACGACCCGAGTCGGCCCCACCCGGAGATCCGACCCGAGTCGCCTTTTTAATAATATAATATAATATTTTTAAAATAAAAAAATCTCATATTTTCCCAAAAAGACCAAAAAATAAAAAATAAAAAAAGCCAAAAAATGATTTATATTTTTAGAAAAAGATCAAAAATCCAAAAAAAATGCTTTTTATGTTTAAAAAAAAGAGAAAAAGACAAAAATGTTTTTCCTTCACAAATGCATGGAAAATCCCTCAAAAATCCAAAAAGCTTTAGGGTTTAAACAAGATTAGATACCGAAAGGGCATTAGTGATTAACTGGTGTAATCAAGTTCCCGATCCTAATTTCTCTGATTGCGCAGGAGCGAGTATTTCTCCCGGTACTTTGCTTGGGTTTCTAATCGACCCACCCCAAACCGATTAGTGGGGACTCCATTTTAAAATTAACTTACGGGTTAAAAACTTGGACCATTAAGTCGTGAATTGGTGGACTTGAAAGAGTACGGGCTACGCCTAATAGACCTAGCCGAACGATTAGCCTCGCATAGGCGCCCGCCCCGATCGGGCGCCGAAAAAAAAAAAAAGAGGTCGCAACAATGAGATAATTGTCGAAAAAGTTATAATTTTATTATATGACATAAAATCCAATCCAAAACATTTTAATTGTGCAAATTTATTTCTAAAACTTTTAACAATTTGCCAATGTAATTTTATGGATGATTTTGCCTAGTATGTGATCACCTAATCAATTTCGGTTGTCTAATGTGGCACAACCGATCTTTGACATGAACGATTTTTAATAACTTTTTTAAAATGTTATAAATCTATTTTTTTTTCTTTTTTTTTCTTTTCCTCCAATGGTTGCCAAGCCTTGGCGATGGCTAGGTGCGAGGGTCTTAGGACCATCCCTACTTAGACGAGGCTCCCCCTTGCTAGGTTTGAGCGAGGGCATATCTTAATCGGGCTAGCAAGGTGAGGGTCCCCTTAATATAGGCCGGCAAGGCGACTGTCCCCCTCATTGGATCTAGCGAGAGCATCCTTGCCCTCGCCAACAATCGATGACCGGTGAAGGAAATGGGAAAAAAATCAAAAATAAAAATAAAAAAAATGCAAAAATTATTCATGTTAGTATTGGCGGTGCCACGAAAGATAGTTATCATCGATGTCAGCAATTTTCCGAATATAATTAGCTAGAAGAATTACATTGACAAATCATTAAAAAAGTTTATAAATTAACATAATTAATAAGATTTAGGACTTTTTGGATAATTTTCTTGAATTTTAAATGACTACATATGCTTCAATAATAAGTAAAATGAAATGTATAATAAACGATGATTGTTGTGGTACTTAACCGATTAATGTTATTAGTCAAATTTGAAAAAATAATTCATCACAAATATCAGACGTTTTACAACTAAAGAAAATCAGAAATTACTAAAATCAACTATTAGCAAATTGACAGAAAGACTATACGTGTCGCGCGCGTGCAAGTGGAATAGCCAAACCACCTCTCTCTGTCTTGTCCGCGAGAAGCATCTCTAGTCTCCACTCGTCTTCAACCTCGTCGACGCCTAATTTCACCAGACACTTCCATGGCTCTCTCTCTCTCTCTCTCTCTCTCTCTCTCTCTCTCTCTCTCTCTTCTCCATAACCATCCCGAACTCACCAGACGCTACTCCTGTTGGATATTTCAATAATATTTTGAAATATTAACAATAATAACTTCGATAATAGTTATGACCGCATTGAAGACCATTATTATTTTTAACGGTCTTTTAACGGTCATACAACGGCTTTTCAATCGTTTTGTAACGTTTAATTTATTTCTCAAATAAATCATTCATTATTTTACAACGGCTCTTTTAACGGCTCTATTTTGTCTGAATATAAAATCTGCAATCTTAAAAATACACACTGAATAAAACATAAAATATTCTTTCTTTTTGAAATCTTTCCTTTCCTTTTCTTTCTTTGGGTTATACACGAGATGTTGTTTTGTTCCTTCTAATATTCGGTGCGGAATATAGAAGAAGGTATGTTGTATCTTGGGAGGATAGCCATCAAAAGCCTATCGCACCGAGTCTCGCACTCCAAGGGGCGGAATTATCCTTAAGGACAGTGCTTACGCTTGCACGCCTCAGACAAATTTATTTGTTCTTATCAGCCTTTTTCCTACAATCTTAAGGATAAGTCCCATGGAGCATCAAGTCGATACTGCTGCTGATGCCTCAATCTCCACCAGTCCAGTTGTACTACCACCACTACCACATATGTCCTATGCCAAACCATTCCCCGACATATCGAAGATCCAAGTCTTCAATGGCAACAATTTCAGAAGGTGGCAAGAAAGGGTTTTCTCTATCCTAGATGTGCACGGCGTGGCTTTCGCACTTACGGAGGCCGAACCAACTGATAACAAGCTTCGAGATCAATGGATACATGCTAATAAGGTATGTAGGCACACAATTATTAGTACTATTTCTAATGAATTGTTTGATGTCTACTGTCCATACAAGGAAGCGAAACAAATATGAGACTCCACGACTACAAAGTACACTGCGGAAGATGTGGGCAGACAAAAATTTGTAATCGGAAATTATTATCGATGGGAAATGTTTGATGATAAGGAAATCAAGACACAAATCAATGAATATCACAAGCTAGTGGAGGACTTGAAGGCAGAAAACATCATTTTACAAGAAGAATTTCTTGCGGGCCTACTGATTGAAAAGTTGCCTGAGTCTTGGAATAACTACAAGCAACAACTCAAGCACAAGGACAAACAATTGTCACTAGCCGATTTGATCGTGCATATTATCATTGAGGATACAACTCGCAAGGAGATCAAAGCGCCAAAGCTAAGGAAATTGCTACCAGGGCAAATTTGGTGCAAGGCAAATTTCAACATCGCCAAAACAGGTATTATAACAAAAAACCTTATTACAAACCCAAAGTTGCTCACCCCACCTTCAAAAAGAAAGGCTCTTGCTTTGTTTGTGGAAAATCAGGTCATCATGCAGCGCACTGCAGAAAGAGAATGATGAGAAATGACAATCCTGCTAAACCAAAAGTCAATTTGGTTAAAGCAGATGACTCTAATGATATAATTGTTGCGGTTATTTCCCAGGCCAACATTGTGGCCAATGTGAAAGAGTGGGTGGTAGACTCAGGTGCTACCAGGCATATTTGTGCAAACAAAAATGCCTTTTCCTCCTACACGCTAGTAGGGGAAGGAGAAGAAGTTATTTATCTTGGTGATTCAAGAACAACTCAAGTTCTTGGGAAAGGAAACGTTCTTCTCAAGCTCACATCTGGCAAGACTTTGGCCCTAAATGATGTATTACATGTCCCTAATATAAGGGCAAACCTGGTCTCGTAGCGCTTTTGGGAAAGGTTGGGGTGAAGGTGTCATTCGAATCTGATAAGATTGTAATGACAAAAAATAACGTCTTTGTGGGAAAGGGTTATTGTAATCAAGGACTTTTTGTTCTTAATGTTTCTAATGTTATCAATGAAAATGCTACTGCTTTCGCTTACTTGGCTGAATCTGTTGATTTATGGCATGGTATATTAGGTCATGTTAGTATTTCTTATATTAAGAAAATGCAAAAACAAGGTTTAATTTCTGGAATTAAAAACCCATGTTTTAATAAATGTATAATATGTGCCGAAACAAAATTAACAAAAAAGCCTTGTATTTCTGTAAATAGAGAATCTGATTTGTTGAGTTTAATTCATATTGATCTAGGAGATTAAAACAAACTGTGACTGGAGGAGATAAAAAATATTATGTGACCTTCATTGATGATTATTCTATATTTACTAAAGTTTATTTGCTTAGGCATAAAGATGAAGCTTTTGATATGTTCCTTTTGTATAAAGCTAAGTAGAAAACCAACTGAATAAAAGGATAAAAAGAATTAGATCGAATAGAGGTGGAGAATATGTATTGCTTGATGAATTTTGTGAAAAAGAAGGAATAACTCATGAAACTACGCCTCCTTATTCCCCTGAATCTAATGGCATAGCTGAAAGAAAAAATAGGACTTTGAAAGAGATGATGAATTCTATGCTTGTTAGTTCTAATGCTCCAAATAATTTATGGGGTGAAGCTATTTTATCTGCATACCATATTTAAAATAGAATACCTCATAAGAAAACTGGTAAAACACCCTATGAATTTTGGAAAGGTTATCGTCCTTATTTAAAATATTTGAAAGTGTGGGGGTGTCTTGCTAAGGTTATGCTTCCTAATTCTAAGAAAAGGAAAATAGGCTCTAAATCATCTGACTGCATGTTTATTGGTTATGCTGAACATAGTGCTGCATATCGATTTTTTGTATTAAAAAGTGACGTGCTTGATAATTATACTATAGTTGAGACAAAAAATGCAGAATTTTTTGAGCATATTTTTCCATTAAGTGTTGATAATATTTCTCTTGCACCTCTTCATAAAAACGTTTTTGAAAATTCAAATGACGAATTGAGAAGGAGCAAAAGAACAAGGAAAGAAACTTCTTTTGGGAATGATTTTTATACTTATCTTGTTGATAATGATCCTTTGACTTATTCTGAAGCAATATCTTCTAAAGAAGTAGTTTTTGGAAAGAAGCCATAAAAATTGAAATTGATTCTATTTCACAAAATCAAACTTGGAAATTGGTTCATTTACCACCGGTGCTAAACCGATTGGTTGTAAAATGGATTTTTAAAAGAAAATATAATTCTGATGGTTCTATTGATAAATATAAAGCAAGATTAGCTACAAAAGGTTTTACACAAAAACAAAATGTTGATTATTTTGATACTTTTGCTCCAGTTACAAGAATTTCATCAATTCGTGTTTTAATTGCTTTGGCTTCTATTTACAAACTTATTATTCACCAAATGGATGTTAAAACAGCTTTTTTAAATGGTGATTTGGAAGAGGAAATTTACATGGTGCAACCTAAAGGCTGTGTTTTTCCTAGCCAAGAAAACAAAGTTTGTAAACTTGCTAAATCCTTATACGGCTTAAAGCAAGCGCCAAAGCAATGGTATGAGAAATTTAATGATGTTCTAGTTAGTAATGGATTTTTCTCTATTGGAGTAGATAAATGTGTTTACACAAAAACTATTGATGGTGAATTTATAATTATTAGCTTATATGTTGATGACATGCTTATTTTTTGTACGTGTATTGATGTAGTGAATGAAACAAAATGTTTTTTGACTTCTAAATTTGATATGAAGGACTTGGGGAAGCTAATATTATTTTGGGTGTTAGAATCATAAAGAGTGATAGTGGCCTAATGCTTACTCAAGCGCATTATGTGGAGAGGCTACTTAAAATATATGATCACTTTGATGTCAAACTTGTGAATACTCCTTATGATTCTAATATCCAATTAATGAAAAATAAAGGAGATGGTGTGGCTCAGTCTAAGTATGCTCAAATTATTGGGAGTTTGATGCATTTGATGAATTATACTCGACTGATATAGCTTATGCTGTATGTAGACTGAGCGAGATATACACAAAATCCCAATGATGATCATTGGACTGCTTTGAGCAGATTAATGAAATATTTGAGAGGAACCATGAATTATGGTATTTTATATAGTGGATTTCCCGCTGTATTAGAAGGATACAGTGATGCTAATTGGATTTCGGATTCAGATGAGACAAAATCCACTAGTGGATATGTGTTTACCCTTGGTGGAGGTGTTGTAACTTGGAAGTTAGCCAAACAAACAATAATTGCTAAATCCACCATGGAGTCAGAGTTTGTGGCTCTAGAATTGGCTGGCAATGAGGCTGAGTGGTTAAGGAACCTCTTAGCGGATATTCCTTTGGGAATGAAACCAACACCTTCTATGTCTATGCACTGTGATTGCCAAGCAGCAATAGTCATTGCAAAGAATAAAACTTTCAATGGTAAAAATAGACACATCCGATTGAGACATGATGTAGTAAAGCAGCTGCTTAAAGATGGAATTATATCCATCGATTTTGTAAAGTCAGAAGTGAATTTGGCCGATCCTCTGACTAAAGAAAAAATGAGGTTTCGAGTGGAACAGAACAAAGGATGTCGAGCCAAGAGCACCTGTGGGAAGAAAATTAATTTATGACACATCGAGGGGAATGGGGCTTAAGCCAATTGAGGAAAAGCAACAGTGATATTAACCCAACCTATGTGATTGGTGATCCCATGAATTAGGTTCATATGGGTAATAACAAGTCACTTGTTGTTCTAGTGATGCACTATTAAAAATTATTGTCCATCCTAAGATGAGAATGGTGCAAAACTGCAAGGAAAATAGAGGTTGAGCTAAGCTCTTAATGAAATTCCATAGCCATTATTGGTGGTGTATTAAGCTGCAGAATACACTTGATGGAATCACCTATATAAGTGTGGAGTGGGGCCGCTCCTATGAGAATTTTTGGCTTAAATCTCTAAAGCACTTATGAATAAACCAATCACGCGCATGGCCTATTAGCGCAAAACCGCGTTGAACAACAAAGTTTGTGGGAGTGCAATGTGATTGATGAAAATTATAATTCACAAACGAAATTTTTGGTTCATAGAAGTTTCAAACTTCACCAATAATTTCATGAATTATATTTCATTTTTTCTAGGGTTGGTTCATAGCCTAACAAGCACCAATTCCGATGCATTACACTCCAATAACCCAGCATCATGTTAATTTTATTTTCAAAATCTTTTGAAATATGTGGGGGATTGTTGGATATTTCAATAATATTTTGAAATATTAACAATAATAACTTCGATAATAGTTATGACCGCATTGAAGACCATTATTATTTTTAACAATCACATAACGGTTTTTTAACGGTCATACAACGGCTTTTCAATCGTTTTGTAACGTTTAATTTATTTCTCAAATAAATTATTCATTATTTTACAACGGCTCTTTTAACGGCTCTATTTTGTCTTAATATAAAATCTGCAATCTTAAAAATACACACTGAATAAAACATAAAATATTCTTTCTTTTTGAAATCTTTCCTTTCCTTTTCTTTGCTGGGTTATACACAGATGTTGTTTCTGTTCCTTCTAATATTTAGTGCGGAATATAGAAGAAGGTATGTTGTATCTTGGGAGGATAGCTGTCAGAAGCCTATCGTACCGAGTCTTGCACTCCGAGGGGCGGAATTATCCTTAAGGACAGTGCTTACGCTTGCACGCCTCGAGACAAATTTATTTGTTCTTATCAGCCTTTTTCCTACACCTCCACCACCTATAAATACCTCTCCCTCCACCCGAAGCACACTCCCATCGATCCCCATATTCGATCGAGCAAACGACTCAGTGAGTCACTCGACTACTCATAATGTCGCTGATCCGGAAGCGATTTCTTCGGCGGACGAAGGACGGCCGTCTTCGATCCCTTCTCGCTGGACATCTGAGAGCCATTCCTGGACTTCCATGTCGCGCCGCCGACCGCCCTGTCGCTGCCCTAGTCAGGGTCGGACGTGTCGAGGGAGGTCGCACAGTTCGCAAGCACACGGGTCGGCGGAGGGAGACACCGAAGGCGCACGTGTTCCGGGCGGACCTGTCGGGGATGAGGAAGGAGGAGGTGAGAGTGGAGGTCAAGGAAGGGAGGGTGCTGAGCATCAGCGACGAGCGGAGGAGGGAAAAGGAGGAGGTGACGGACACATGGCACCGGTTGGAGAGGGGGAGCGGGCGGCTCTCGAGGAGGTTCCGCCTGCCCGAGGAGGCGAGGGTCGATCAGGTGAGGGTGAGCATGGAGAACGGCGTCCTCACTGTGGTTGTGCCCAAGATGACGGTGGCGGCGGCGACAAGGCCCAATGTGAAGCCCATTCCGATCACCGGCTGAGAGGTTTTAAATGGGAGTGACGGAGAGAGAGGGACAATATATCGCATAAAATAAAGAGAAGAGCGTCCCAATACGCGACACAATCACTGCATACTGCATAGTGTGTGTAAGAGTCTAGTTAGGATTTTGTCATCTCCATGCTTGAGTGAATGTACTATACTCTTATAAAAATACAAGTAACTATTGCATGTCCTTTTCTAACGTATCCGAGGTCATCGCATTTGGTGATGAATGTGATTCAAAACGTGAGAACCGTTGAATCGTTTATATCGCGTTGTCTGATCGCGACATATTTTATGTGAACATAATTTAAATTTTCTAATTGTTAGAATTGTAGCTAGAGTTGCGATGTGGCTACAGTGACGGACTCATCATTTCTGATTAGAGCATTCCGTAGAGGGTGTGGGATCTTTTCAATAACGGTGGGGGTGAAGAAGTGAGCAACAAGTCGGTCCTCGATCCAACCCCGCTCTATCAAATAAGGGCAACCTAAGTGTAATTATCAATACGTACCATGCAGTGTATTAAATTGGTACTTGCCATCCTTAGCAATTTTGGGAAAAAAAAAAAATTTGCTCCGAACCGTCTCTGCCAGTTACGTACCCGTAATTATTAACAAGCTGAAAGGATTGCCTAGGCTGGCATCCACCTATTAGTTATTTTTACATATTGAGCTCACTATCGCTAGAAACTTGAGAATGAAATTTGCTATCGAAATGAAAAATTGAGAACTTATTATTGTACTGGAAATCTTACCACAACCCCATTTGAGAAGTTACTAATTTTGCTTTGGATAGTTTATATGAGTGAATGTAATTATTAACTCAATAGAGCATTTACCAACTTCTTTATTAGTCCAACGGCAAAATTTAATAGGATTTATAGATTAAGATTTTGCTATCCACAATAGTGTGAAAAATTACCCATTTAGTCTTAAAATTTATGGTATAGAGGTCAATTTATGCTTACATTTTCCAATTTTGCCAATGTAGTTTAAAACCTTTGCGTGTTGGCAATTGGCCAAAAATCATCAATGGGGCAATCCATAATGGTCCATGTCAACATGCTTCCTAGGATGTCTTGTAAAAATTAGCTGAAAAAATACATTAGAATTTCACACAAAAATTTAAGATTGGCAAAATTAAAAAAGTTTAAGATTGTAATATTTATATAATAGGTTTAGGACTGATTGGGTAATTATCTCAATAATAGTGTGCTAAATTGGAATTTGCTACCTCAAGGAAAAATCTACCAGTCGTTTAGAAAAGTCATTGCCGAAACGCCAAGTAATCTTTTCGTAGTTTTAAAGGCATAAGCTACAATAAGTCGTTCCTAGATTGTCAATACGAAACGATAACTTACCATTCGGGATGATTATTGAATGCGAATTTATTATTACATCGAAGATCGATACTTTTTTTTTTTTTTTTTTTTTTTGTGAATTGTTTAAACAGATCATGGAATACTCGATAAATGATTTTCCAACCCCCTTCTATTTTCGAACAGTAAGCATCATTGTTCTAGCATACGTTAAATTTATAATATTTTTGACTATGTTTGTTTCATGAAAAAAAAGTAATTTAAAAAATATTTTTTTCAAAATTGATCTTGTGTATTACTTGAAATAATTAATCAATAAATAACAATTCGCATCGAAACATTTGCATTATCAATAAAATATTTTTCATTCATTCATTTTTGTAAGTGATATAAATGATCATATTTTGTAAAATATTTTCAAAATCACTCATTTTCCATAAAACAAATGGAGAATTCATTTCACGTAATAAATAATCATTCTCCTGTAATAAATAATTTATATAAATTTTCAATTAGGTTATAGGCTTTCATCACTTGGTATATATAAATTACCTACCTTAGGAAATCCACATGGCGCCTTGTAGGACTTATGGGATCCACTGCATCCCACGAATAGTCCAAACATCAATGACTTATGTCATTTTAAAAGATCCGAGAAAGGAGCGTTCCAGTGGATATACCTCAAACATACGAAATGGGTCGTTTTCCCATAGAAAAATGTCTTGCTACGACAAAAGTCTGCCAGTCACAAATACCAAAAACAAGGAAGGCAACCGCTTACCGTTGCGTCGTCAGCGTGCCCGATTGCAAAAATTATACCTCGGATACGTCCGGTGCGAAGAAGAGGACGACCACGCAAAACGAGGAACGTCCAAGAGGAATTCAAATCAGATAAAAAGGGAATTCTCCCGAACTGCGGCCAATGGGAAAGCCCACGAGTCAGATGGACAGGCCCGAGGTGGTCCTGAAGATCCTGTCTTGGTGTCACGGACCCGATCGTGTCGATTTCGTAATTTATCTCATCATGCATAGGAAATTTGAATAATGCATCCACGGGCAATTTGAATAGATTCATCTTCCCCCTCCAAAAGCAATCCCCTAATAATCCCACTCCTTAAAAAAGTCAATCGGCCGTTGCCTTTTTGCGGTCTCAAACGGCTACTCATCGGCGTGCCCTCCTTTTTTCTCTGTTTCTTTTTGTTTGTTTTTGAATACCAAGTCGTCAACCACCCCATTACCTTAGCCGTTACGATACTTTTTTCTGTGGACCTTTTTGCTCTTTTGGGAAGCTCCGATTGGTGTCTTATTCACATTGCTTGCGAAGTTGCTTGGAGTTCCCTTTCGTTTTCAATTAGTACCCTGCTCAAGGAGTCCTCGAATTTCTCAGCATTTAATCACTTATTTTATGATAATGGTACGTAAAAGCAAGATCGAAACAAGATCGAAAGATGCCATTAAAGGGTTGGTGGCGAGGGTCTCTAGTGCAAGAGGGAGTTGATCTCAAGCGACCATTACAATACTCTTATTATCGTTTTAAATTGTGATACGATCATTGGTTACTTATATCCTATATTTTTAGACATGTCTGACTCTATCTGATTCAAAATGAAAGACCCATCACCACAATAGAAATAAAATAAGATCATATCCGGTCCACTGGATAGAAAGACAATGCCATAAACTTTACGTCTTGAGTGTTTTAGGCGCCTGCAAGAACGAAGTAGCCTCAGAATGCCAACAATAAGCCAGCGACTCACTCCCTCCTGATCCTGAACTTGCACACTATCTCAACACAAAATGCACTCAAGTCAAACGGTAGGTGCAAGAAGTAGCGCTACAACACGAAGAACACAGTGAAATTGTAAGGGTTGGGACACCTAACGCTCGTTGCTCCTTTTAAATGACTTTTGCTCCCCTCGAAACTCTTCTTCAAATCCCTCGCATTTTCCCCTTCTTTCAGTTAAGAAAAAGAATGTTGTTTATCATCTCGAACTCGTCTGAGGGTAAGGGTGGTGTTCAAGAACCTAAGTACTACTCCCACTGCGATAATCTGTCAAACTGATGATGCCAGAATAGCGAAAAGAAATCATTTCTTATGTCCCCATACCTAATAAAAAATTCATTTTTTAATGTGACAAAATTTCCCACATTTTATGGCCGAGGAAGTGGAGATATTGCGAGGATGAATCCGCAGCATCTGATTTATACATGGGGTCTGCAATTATTTATTAATAATTTGAGCGTGTCCCTACTCTAGAGGTGGCAAATGGGTGGGTCGAGTCAGGTATGGGTCGGGTCGAAAATGGATCGACCCATATTCGACCCATTTAACCCGTTTTGACCTATATTCTTGTAATGTAAATATAGTAACCCATACCCGACCCGACCCATATTGCTAAAACCTACTAATATTCTAAAAAAAAAAACCTGCGCTCACTTTAAGCTATATGCTAACTGGATAAAAACCTCAAATTAAATTAAAAAATAGTAAATAAAATAAAAATTGTTAAAAAATCCTATAAATTGAAATATTTATGAAGAATTAGACTATGCACATGCTTCTCTTATTTAAAGTGAGCATACTATTGAGGTCAAATTATTTACTCACAAATGAGTTCATCATCTTGATTAAGATATGAAGCTAACATTTCCAGCCTTTTGAGTAAGAAATTCATACTGTCGCCATGCATACGAAGGAATAATTCTTCAGCACTGCAGAAAGACACTTCACTTCAATGTTTCCCCTCAATAAGACAGCTCCAAGACACAATACTCAGCAACTCTACCAAGAACCAAATTATCTACCAAATAATCGATTGCCCCAAAACATAAGAGGCTTCGGATGCGGTACTGTTAAGACATTCCACATTCAGAACCAAGCAATCAATTGAAGCAGCACCTACATTGCGCTTTTCAGCTTGTATGAGCTTGTCCGAGACAAACTGAGGACTCCCGAATTCGCCAAGGCTGGCAAGACGAACTGGACTCACCACCACTCCCACATTGTTGCTCCCCTTGGTTGGCTCCTCAAACAGCACAGTCGCCCCTGCTTTATCCACCTTCAATTACAACAAAAAACTAAACCTGCAAAGAATCTCCTCTTGGGGAATCTCCTCAGTGGCTGCTGACAGACTGGGGCCTGCAAAATAAGGGGGAATACGTCATAAATAGTGGGAGGGAAAACACGCCTTGGTAAAAAATGAATGGTTGGCCACATAAGAGAAAAAAGAGTAAGCCAGCTTCAGGCCAATGCAGCAAAAGACTTGGTTCAAAGGCAAATTGAGGCAAGAACAAGAGACATCATCTTGAAGATTGTCACAGACCTCGGCATCTGACCAAGTGGAGTAAATCCAGCATCAAAATGCCCAAAAGGATGTTGAATCTTTTGCATGTTGAAGGGCACCAAACCAAAACTTTGACCAGCAGGGACATTCCTAACATACCTGTTCCAGTAAGGAATTCATCAAACAAAACTTTAATATTGAGATGGCATTGCATAATGCCATGTTGCAGCTACACAAAAACATATTTTTGGGACAAGGGAGAAGGCTAAGCAAAACAAGTGTCATTGTAACAGTTACGCAGCAAATTGACAGCATATGCCGGTTTCTGAAGTCAAATGTGCCGGAATACTCACAGAAGTATATCAGAGATAGATAAACGTAGCAATTGAGGAGAAATTCTCCCCTGCGCCTAACCTACAACGAGCACCAAGCCCAGTTCACCAATTTCACTTCCCATGCCCATAAGAACCCGACCAACCCCAAGTTTCCCTCTTTATCCAAGCAATTCGCAGAAAACAACATGTTGATTCAAAATAGCAGAACCGCAAACGGAAAGGGAGAAAAAAAAAAAAAGGGGTTATCGATTGGTAGGCAGATTCGAGAGGGGTGAGATCCGACGATCTCGCTCTTGAAGCCTTGGAGGCCAAACCGCAGGGCGTCGGCCCGGACACCTCCGATTTCGTGGACGAGCCGTGGAGGCGAGCGGCGGAGGTGCGTGACGAAGCTCGTCGACCTTCGAGGGAGCAGCGGAGGCGAGCCTCAGAGGCGAGTGGCGGAGGCGGCTCGGAGGCGAGCGGCGGAGGTGGGTCGAAAATGGGTCATCGGCTGACGAAGGTGAAGGTCGAAGGGTCAGCGGCTGAGGAAGTTAATATTTCTGGGTTTTAAATATAAAACTGAATTTAAAATGGGTCAAACGTGGTCATGACCGATTACAATTTCATAACCCACGTTCGACTCATTTATAAAAAAATATAAATGCAAAATGGGTCCATGCCACCTCTACCCTACTCTAATCCGCCGAGATCGAAAGGGGAAGAGAGACGTCGGCGTCGCAGGTGGCACTTGGCAGTTAACCCCTCTCTGCCTCTCGAGAGCTTTAAAAATCAAATTTTTCACACGCAGGAGAGAGAGAGAGAGAGGCAACAACATAAGCAGACATAGTAGCAATCAAACCCACGAGCCAGCTTCGTGAAAAACCATAAACTCCATTAATCCCCGACCTCGCATTCTCCCTCTCCTTCCCCTCAAGATCCCTTTTGGAGAAAAAGGAGGGAGAGAGAAGGTACGTGTAGGTGCCGACGAGAGGGGCGAGAAGGGTGGCGCTGATCCACTTCTCGGAGATCCTGTGGTGGATCCTGTTGGGCAGATCCTCCCACAGCCCCGTCATTATCTTCTGCTGGAACGGCGACAGCGCATACACCACCGCCTTCATTTTCACCGGCTGCTTCCCCATTTCTCTTCTCCTCCTCCTTTCTCTTCTTCTCTCGCGATCTCTCTGATCTCCACCTCTCTTTTGCCCTAATTTTCACAGCCTCTCTGGAACCATGTAGAATGGGGCGACCATGTAGAATGGGGCGATCGCCAAAGTCCCCATGGTCAACACAACCAGCCCCGACGACATGTCGTTTATCCGGACCGTCGATATGACTACCATTTCGTCCGCGGATGGGGGTGGCAATTGGGCTGAACCCGGAATGGCCCAAAATCAAGCCCAGTCATCCATCGGGCTTGCTCAACCTGATTGAAATGAGGACTATATGGGTACGGTTGAGATGAGGATCTAGCGCACCTAAAACAAAGAAGTTTCCAACCATTCCATGCACTTCTTTTTGGATTTTCTTCCACTAATGCTGATAGAACTGTCCATCCAACCCTTTTGGGCCTAGTGCCTTTGTAGTCCCAAATTGGAAAACCACCGTATTCACTTCTTCAAATGTCACCGGCCTTCATTTATCTCATCTTCGACTATGCAAGGGCATTTGTTTAACATTGGCTGAAAATTCCTTGGGCTAATCGTGCCATAAGGCTTTGATAAAATATAATAATATATTCTTTAATTAAGTCAGAATCCCTGCACCAATTATGATTATCTAATTTCAGCATGGAAATTTTGTTTCTTTACCTTCTCTGCATCGTCATAGTGTAAAAAAAATTCATATTTCTATCTCCCTACTTCAATCATTTATCCTCAATGTCATTCGCCAATACATCTCTTCATGTCTCCATAAGTTTTCAATTTGCATCATAACTATTGAGTTTCCTCCTTGCTTGATCCCCCTTCTCTCCTATTTATTCGCTTGGTAAGCTCTTTTTTAAGATCCCTAATCTTTCGAAATGCATTGGAAAAATTGCTTGCTCCACTTGTCCAAGGCTACTAAGACTTCATTCAGTTTTTTGGCTAGATTCAACTTAGAATAGTGCTAGTCATTCCGCACTGTTTGAACTATTTCCTTACACTTAGCATCTTCTAACCAATAAGCTTCAAAACGGAAATGTCTCTCTTTTTACCCTTGGTGGCAACAAAGATAGTAGAAGAGGACTATGGTCAGATCTAATAGCTGGCAAAGCATAGGCTTCCGTGTGTAAAAACATCACTCTCCACTTGATATTACATATAACTTGATCTAGCCTCTTTTTCACCAATGCTTCCTTGTCTTGATTGTTGGCCCAAGTGAAAGTACAACCTTTGCTCTCTACATCCATCAGTACACAAACATTTAGTAAATCTCGGAAAGTAGCCACTCGATAGTAATCCGTTTCATATCTTTCATACTTCTCGCAGTGGTACAAAGTCTCATTAAAGTCTTCAATACAAATCCAGGGTAAGGTATTGCTAGAATGAATCATACAAAGCCATTGTCATAGCTAAAGTCTCTCCTAATAATTTGTAAGTGCATGTAAAAAGGAAATTCTCATTTTAGTGCCACTATTTGGGTCTTGACAAAAGACATCAATCAGCTTGCCCGAAGAAGATTCCAGTTCAACCGACACTTCATTGTTCCATGTTAAAGCCAATCCCCCCGCGATTCCAATAGGGTTAACCATCGAAAGATTCTGGAATAGAAGCCACTTCCTCACCCTTTCCACTACAATTTCTTTGTTTTTTTTTTTATTATTATTTCCATTCAAGATACTAAACTATGCCTTTCTTAAACCACTAGGGCTCTAAGATGTTGGAATGTTAGGGGAGTGCCCAAACCCTAACAATTCTAGCTCACAATCTTTATTTAAAACCCAGTGGCTTATTAAGGGTCTCTTTGTTAAAAGTTATTTATGTTCCTTGGAACAACTATTTCTGTTTTTTTGCTCCAAAGAACGGAAAAATAATATAAATGTGTTTGGTAAAATTTTTGTTCCCGGAAATAAAAAAATATTTTCTTTTTTTGTTTTCGGGAATAGATTTGGAACAAAAACAAGAAGTTGAAAAAAGTAGCTTCTTATTCTCGGGGAACAATTTTTTCTTTTCTCTTCTTTTTCTTCTCTTCTCTCTTCTTCTCTCTTCTCTTCTTCTCTTTCCTTTCCTTATTCTTTCTTTTGGCCGATTGCCGACCTCGGCCATGGCCAACGACCGGCTTACGAGGGCCGATGACCTCACTTGAGCGTCGCTGGCCCCCGGCAACGCTGAGCCATGGCGAGGCTCGGTGTAGCCCAATGGTGGCCTGGCGAGGCCGATCTCATGCCGCCTAGGCAAGGTCAAGCCTCACGAGGTCGGCCTCACCGATGGCCTAGCGAGGCTCCGGCGAGCTCGTCGGCCGCCGGCGATTGGCCACAAAGGAGAAAGAATGAGGGGAAAAAAAGGAAAAAGAAAAAAGAAAAAATATTAAAAAATTAAGAGAAATAACAAAATTATACAATTCTACCAAATGCTTTTCTTTCCCGGCAATAAAAATTTTGTGCAGTTATCAAGCATGTTCTTATACTCAGATTTTTTTTTTTTTAATGACCGAGGGACTGCTAGAGATGACCATTCGAGGATGGATGTCACACCAATGATGGCATCCTTTTTTTATGCACTCCTGAGATCCAAAGCATTCAATTAGCCCTTCATGTGAAGGAGGGCGCTGCGGGGTCGTCGGGGAGAGCGAGCAGGGGAGAGGGTACGTGGCATGAGAGAGGGAGAGAGTGGAGAAAGGGCTAGTGTGTGCAGCCTAGCTGACAAAGAAAGATTTTTTTTTTTTTGTGCAAAAATTCGAGGGTTCCACACTTCCACGTGGATCCACATGTTGCATTTTAAGTGGCTAGGAACCACGTTGACTTGGAGTCCCGGATCACCCGATATTTTCTCCTTTCCCCCTCTCTCAACTTTTCTTTGTCCGTTCCACTTTTGGAGGGAAGAGATTTTACCATCTGTCCCTCCCCTCTTGGTGGCTTTTCACTTTATTTTCTTTTGTTTCTTTTTATACTATCCTGATTTTATATATGGGAGTTTTTCTCTCCAATCTAAATTTAGATTTTAATGTTTAATGAATAAGTATTCCACCTCTACTTTCAATGGTGTTCATAGCAATTTTGGTATCAAATATGTGTTCATTCAACATGTTTTAATTCAAAGCTTTGGTGCTTGACATAAGCGTCATTCAACATGTTTTAATTCAAAGCTTTGGTGCTTGACATAAGCTACAATGCTTGATCTTATTGGTGTTAGATTTGAGCTTCTTAAACATGTTTATATTGTCTTTATATGGTGATAATGTTGGGGACACCAAACCTAGCAATACGCTGCTGAAAGGTAAAATCATAACTATAAATAGAGATTCCGACATGTGCTTTTCATTGATGATGTTGTGTGATTCCATGATTGATCGTTGATTCTTTCAATTAGATACAATCATTGATATATTCTTGAAGGACGAGCCCCTAGTTAACTCTACCAACCATGTTCTATTGATATGTCTTGATTTCTAGTTTTTTGTTCGTTTTGGAGCTCCATGAGTTTGTCTTGTTATTGTGACTTTTGAAATTTCCAATCGTGTATCATTTTTGTAATGAATGGAAATTTCTTTTGACAAAAAAAATGTAAAAAATTTACAGATTATAGTAAACAATAATTACTAGTTGAATCAATTAAGTAGATTATAGAAAAATTTATAGTAAGTCAGAATGTAGATCGTCAACCCTATAATTTGTCCTTCCATTTGGTGCCTCAGTCATCCTTAATCTTGATGTATTGCGTAATAAGTTCCGAACCCATCCCTCACCCTTCTTTACATGGATCAAAGGCTGAGATCAACGAGGCACCAAATGGGAGCACAAATAAAATGTTGAACATGAAGATCGAAGAAAGATCTAAGGGGGTGTATGACAAACCTTTATTTCTCGTTCCAGAAACAATTTTTCTATTCCGCACTGTTTTACGGAATAGAAATCCGTTTGGTAAACTTATTTCACTTTTCTATTTAAAATAGATTTTGGTTCCGTAAATAGGTTTGGAATAGAAATCGAAGTAAAAATTTTTTACTTCTCTATTTCTAGAATAGAAATGAGAAATAAAAATTTTTCTCATCGTTCGTCGCCGTTGAACATCATCCGCCGGACGCCACCCGGCCATGATCGGTCGCCGCAGCCACCGTCGGTCGCCGACCGCCAGCCACGCCGGTCGCCGCCCGGCCGCCCGCTTCGCACCGCCGCGATCGTCACCGGCCGCTGGGATCATTGATCCGGGCGTCGCCGGTCATCGCCACCGGTTGTCGCCGCCACCGCGTCGTCCATTGATCGCCGATTGCCGCCGTCCGAAAGGAAGAAATTTTGTATCATTATCAAACGAATTTTAATTTTTGGAGTAAAAATTTTGTGTTATTATCAAATGGTTATTTTTGCTTAGAAACTCTTCTAGAAATAGAAATAGAAAAATCTATTTCTGTTCGTAAAACTATTTACGGAACAGAATGGTTGTCATCTTGCGCCCGAAGAGACTTTCATATTACTACCACTCTGCAACATCAGATCAAAATCTCGTGTTGTTGGCTGACCCGTCACAATCATTTAGACAAAGGAATTATAACCTTTAGGGGATATGAGCCTTACAATTAACAAAGTGACATAGTCAATTTTATAATTGTGCATTTAAACAAATTAGTCATTACACTTATAATTGCAAACTAATTTGATAAATCGCTTTTTTGTATTTTTAGTAGTATCCGAAATTCATTGTGAAATGTGGATCATGGTAAATGCAAAGGGAGACAAGTAATGCTAAGTATGAATTGATAAAATAGACTAAATAGTTTGTGAAGAACTTCCTGATAATAGTGAATTAGTGTATGACATGCTATTAAGTTTTAAACATTGGATGATGCAATAAGTCTCAAGCTCTGTCTCTCTCTCTCTCTCTCTCTCTCTCTCTCTCTCTCTCTCTCTCTCTCTCTCTCTCTCTCTCTCTGTTTTTTTTTATTATTATTTTTATAAAAATTTGCGATTAACTTCTTCCATCGGAACCTACCCATGTGGCAGTCCCATAAGTAGCCACATATGAGAGATCCAGATAAATTTTTATATGAGTGGGGCATATATGTTGAATAAAATTTGGAGCATCTAGCACGGTTCTCATGCAGCTTGTATCGATCCTAGCGGTTCATATCGAGTTTAGTATACATTGGGTCTCTAAATATTTTATCAAAAATTGAAAATTTGATCAGCAGATGGAATTCATTACACTTTCTAACTAAGAAAATTCTCGATTACTCCCTTTAGCAAGTCACCGTACTTCATAATAAAATGTGGTGCATTTATAATGTAATATGACATCAAAGATGATATTGTGTAAGCCCCAAAACAACACCTTTACTAACCAAATTAACGAAATATAACACATTTAAGAAATAATATATAGTATAATGTTTAGAGGTTATTCAAATGTGTCTCATTAAACATGTCTAGTTGAGAAAATTAGCATGCTAATTTATTTAATTAGACTGACATAAATGACTTAAAAAGTGTTAATATGCAAAGATACACATTTATTATTCATTCGTACATGGAAACCCGATCACAATTGAGCTCCGACAACATATGATCATTTAAAAGACAATATGTGACTGATCAAAGTATCCAAGGCTTGGTATGAAGGGCCGCCCTGTCGCACGGAGATACTGGCCTTCTCCTTCAAAACCAATGCCCTCTCTCTTATTTCTTCTCCTTCTCTCTCCGCCAGCAGCCTCTTGATGGCCCTTGCAATGTTCTCTCTCTCAAGCCCGCCATTCAAGTGCACTCCAATTCTCCAAACATCACTCACATACCTTGCATTCACTCCTTGATCAGCAAAACGAGGAATGCACAACATTGGCACTCCTTCACTTATGCTTTCCAAAGTTGAGTTCCAACCGCTGTGGGTCCAAAATGCTCCGACAGCAGGATGAGCCAACACTTCCTTCTGGGGTGCCCATTTCACTATCTTCCCTCTCCCTTCCAATGCCTTGAGAAAGCGGCTCGGCGAATTCTCTAGCCACTCCGGATCACGGACTGACCCAGCCCGGACCACCCATAAAAAGGGCTGCTCCGAGTCAGCTAGGCCTAATGCAATCTCCAACATTTCTGCCTTGCTCATGGCCGCGAGGCTCCCAAAGCTCACGTAGATCACGGACTTGGGCGGCTGTTTGTCTAGCCAGGAGATGCAGTCTGTGTCCTCTGCTTGTGAGCTGCTCGAAGGAGATGTCTCGCAGAATTTGTGAGATGGACCGATCGGAAAAAAAGGAACTGACAAAACTTCCCGGAGCGACGCGAGATCAGAGTGCTCGAGCTCTTCGAATGTGTTGATGATGACGCCAGAAGAGTCCTTAATTACTGCGATCAGGTTATCCAAAATTCGGAACATTACCTCCGGTTTCTGTGGATCGACTGCCGGGATGTCTTTAACTAGTAAGGGCGGAAACTCCTTCACTGCCTCTTCGGATCGGGAACCTGATACACTCAGAGTACGAGAAACTTTATGAGAAAAAGACATTCCCTTGGCAAGGAAATTATCTAAAGGAAGCAAGCAATATATGGATCCTGACATCCAGACATGCCTATATGATTTCATCCAGAAAACTACTGCCATACACATGCATCGCACGGATTTATATGATCTACACCTATAATTATTTACCAATAAAACCAGTAAATTTTCCTGTCAAAAGCTTTATTAAATTGTTACAATCGGCATAAGAGATAAAGCACCAGACAGATCCATCCAATCGTGCACATTGCTGGAGCGCCGGATGATAGGGGTCAGTTGCCAAAGGCCTTCATGGGGTTTAAAGGCCGTTGGGCAAATGCTGGTACTGTATGGCAATATTTTTAGAGAGATTTGGGAAGATGCAATTGCATCTCCAAAGCCCTCTGATGCCATAACTAACCACTGACAAACCCTTGCCAAGGGTCACCAAAGGCAACAATAACCGGTGCTAATCCTGGCTCGCCGATGGCCTAAACCCTGCCAACATCTGGTGAAATGTTTGTGTTCAATTTTATGTTGTTTGTGTGATTTTTTTCAAATACCATGTGAACCAAAATTGTTTCTTAGTGTACTTTTAAATTACACTTGACCAAACACTATATACATTTCAAAGAGTACCATTTAACCAGCCATCTTTGCATTTTCCCAAAGATTTTCCTTAAGAGCCCAACCAAATGCAACATGAGGACCCTGAAGTCTTAATGAGTAATTCAGTAATTATTTTGAAACTTGATATAGCAACGTGCCGGGGAACATTGCTAGTTTTTTTATGATTCATGATCATCAACTTGTGTTGAAAGAACATATGGTTAAACAATCAACGATGCAATAATGATCTAGTAAGATAATTATTTTTTTTGTCAAATAGTAAGATAATTAGTTAATCAGTAAAGTATATTACATGGTTTGATAAACTGGGTTACGTAAGTTGGTCAAGAAAATTGTCCAAAAAATGCTAAACCTATTGTATTTTTGTCAATTCAGTCTTAAATTTTTCAATTTTATTAATTGAATCTTAAATCTTTTCACTTTTTGTCAATTGAGTCTGTCCACCAATTTTGGTCGAAAATAGCTAAGGTGAGTACCGGTAGTGCCACTTGGCACTACCAATAATGACATGAACAATTTTTAATAATATTTTAGCATTTCTTAAATTTCTTTATTATTTTTTAATATTTTTATTTTTCTTTCTTTTTGTTTTCCTTTCTTCTACCTTCTCCTTTTGTCGATGGCCGGCCGCCGGCCATGGCTGGGTTGGCTAGCCTCCATAGCCATCAACAAGGACCGACTAGGTCGGGCATTTCGATCGCAAGCAAAAAGGAGAAGAAAAGGAAAAAAAAAATCATAAAAATAATTTTAAAAACTCAAAAAAAATGAAAATATTATTAAAAATTGTCAATATTAGTGCTGGCCATCCTATGTGGTATTGCCAAATCCAAATTAGTAATCCGGCCAAAATTAACCGAGATGGACTCGGTTGACAAAAGTAAAAAAGTTTAGTACCCAATTGGCAAAATTAAAAGTTTTAAATCTAAATTAGTAAAAGCGCAATAAATTTAGGACATTTTGAATAATTTTCCCTAAGTCGGTCTTAATACTCTAAGGCTCCATTCATTTCGTGAAAATTGTAACATTTGGAAATCGTTTTCCAAGAAGCAATTTTTAGGAAAATAACCATATTTTCAAGGTGCTTGGTTGAATTTTGAAAATGAACTAGAAAATATTTTTCGCCGTTCGATAAGGAAAATATTTTCCCTCATGCACTCATTTTCAATAATTTTTTATTATTTTATTTTTTAAAATCAATTTTTCAATTTTTAATTTTTTTTTTGTTTCGGTTTTCCTTTTTCTTTTTTCCCTTCTTCCTGGGCTCCTTGGTTGATCGTTGGCTATGGCAACGGGCGGCCGGCAACCAGCCATTGCTAGCTCCGACCTCCCCTAGGCCTGGTGAGGCTTGAGCTCATAAGATTCCAACAAGGTCAAACCTTGCTTGATCAAGCAATGCCCAAGGCCGGCAAGCTTGAGCCTCGCTAGATTCGGTGAGCTAGGTGGGGCTCGAGCCTCATTAGAGTTCGCCAAAGACCCCCATCAGCCTCTGGTGACCTCGGGCGAGGCTCGAGCCCCGCCTAGCTCACCCGATGTGGCGAGGCCCGAGCTCGGCGGCCTTAAGCGAGCTTGACTTTGCCAGATCAAGCAAGGCTCAACGTTGTTGGCCTGGGATGAGGTTGGAGCTCGCGAATGGCCGGTCGTTGGTAGTCACCATAGCCAACAACCGGCCAAGCCTAAGGAAGAAGAAGAAGAAAAGAAATAAAGGAAAAGAAATAAAGAAAAACTCAATTTTTTTAAACAAGAAAACATTAAAAAAAAAGTATTTGGTAAAAGAAAGTGAAGCGGAAGAAGTTGTAAGAAAATGTTTTCTTTAACTAGTTCAATTTCCGTGAAATGAATGCCAGGAAATCTGGAAAAAATTTTCCTAGAAGATAGTTTCCGTAAAACAAATATAGCATAAGATTTACGATAATATGGTTAAACAAAATTGAATTTGATCACCCATATGCATTGGCAGAAGCCCTTCATAAAACCAGGGCAATGAAGGCAAAACTAGACTTTTCCGTTAAATTATCACAGAACCCACATAAAATCAGAATTTTTTAATCGACAAACGAGACGGACAGACTCACACCATGAAACACTAGAAAAGCTTACCAAGTACTGGAACGTATCCTTTCTCCTTGAGAACGGGAAATATGGTAGCAATATAAAGAAAAGCTGCGCCGGCGGTCCGCAGCACCAATGCATGGACCTTCAACCTCTGGGCTACACTGCACGTAAAGCTGAACATAGAATCTGATATCAAGCAAGCGATGGGCGCCGCATCGCCACCCTGCGATGACACCATTTCCCGCAGGCATTCCTCGAAAGGGACCGCGCACCGGACGTCAAGGAGTGCGAGGAGGCCCCGGGTGTCCAGCGTGGAAGCTTCCGATTGGTCGATGCCGTCCGTGATGGATCGGAAGGCAAAGTGGGGGTGGGAGGACGGATCTGGGGCGTTGAAGTTGGTGTGGACGATGGTGATGGAGAAGCCTCGAGCGTAGAGGATCCGACCCAGTTGGAGCATTGAATTCATGTGGCCTTGAAATGGATGAGAAAAGAGGATCAGACGGTGGTTGTTTCTTGGGTTCATTATAGACTTCGTTTCTCTGGTCGCTCGCCCGTTAATGGAGCGAGGTTTTCTTGAGACGTGCAGAAATCTTAGGTTTTTTGTTGCTTCATATGCTCTTCACGAGTTGGGTTTATAAAACTGGTCTTGCTGATCATGCGAGATATAAAATAGGATTAGAGATGGCTCGGTCGTGGAAACTCATGAAATGAACATTCGATGTTTTAGGGGAGCATCGCGAGTTTGACTATTAGGTGTTTTGGTTCTAGCCAAGAACGGGACGAAAGAATGTTAGGTGTTCAGAGGCGAGCAAAACGTTTAGTCAGAAATAAATGCAACGGTTGAAATAGACTGGATCAAGATTCATAATGTCGCTGGAAAAGCTTTGGTTATGGCCGACAGTAGGCCTGCACATAAATGCATTTTGGCTGCGTTTGGCAATCGGGATAAAATTCGGGATCGGATATGATATGTCCCATCCTACGTTTAATGCTCGCTCAGGACAGGATAAAATCCGATATAAGGGGGATATAAGCATGATAAAATTATCCCGTGGAGGAGGTGTGATAAAGATGGATAGGATTTTAATGTCCATAATAAGAAAGTTATTTTTCTCGAATAACAAACTTATTAAATTAACAAAATTGAAATTATATTTCAATATAAATAATATTTGAATTCTAATTTAAGAAATTAAAAATAAATAAATAAATAAAAAGAAATTTATTCTTAATTAATCTTATTTCACTTTATATATTTAACTTTAATTATATATTTTAATAAACATTCAATCTCTAAATTAAATATTTATATTTATTATATATTTTAGGTATTTTTGTAATTTAGGTATGTTAGTACAGTTTACTATTTGATAAAATTTTATTAAAGAATGATGAAAGGGGAAAAAAGAAATAATAAAGAAAATAATATAAAAAGGAGGAAAAATAAAATAAAAATAAATTAAGGAATAGTGTTACGAGGGATTTTCATTATCTCCGTTTATGAACATTTATATTCATTTATAATGATATGTCGTTTATATCAAAAAAAAATGTACATGATATGATGTAAATATATCCGACTTTAATATTATGATTCATCAAATAAATGGACATGATATAAAAAAAATCATAGGATTTCATATCCTATCATATCCAAATTCTATCCCGATTAAAAATCCGGACGACCAAACGTAACATTTGTATCCTATGTTTTGTGTTTACCTGCATATGGATATATATTCTATTTACATATTTCGCTTCAAAAAAGAAAATGTACTCTCTTCGGGCCCCTTTGGTTCAGCTTTGGGGAGACGCTTTGGCCAAATGCAAATATCTTTGGGGTAAAGGGTTTTCGGGGAATGCTCGAACGTTTGGCAAATTACGCATTGGAAAGTGGCTTTGGTGTAAATACCGTTTGGTAAACCCAACATTTGCAAAGGGTTTTTATTATTTAAAAAAAAAAATCCGATGAAACTCCGTCGCCGATCAATGGCAGGCCAACCGCCGACGGCCAGATTTGGCCGCCGGTGGTTGAGGTGTGGGGAAGATGATCGGTTTTTTTTAAAAAAAAAGTGAACAGTAAATGTGGACTTGCATTTCAAAGGCAAGCATTTTGCAAGGAATCTTCAAATGCTGAACCAAACACCCTTAAATTTTCCCAATGGGCTTTGAGGCTCAAAGCCCCTTGGAAAAACTGAACCAAACTGGGCCTTCATCCTGTGGTTTGTTTGATAACTAGTGATTCACATCATCTAGGTAAAATATGGATAAGTATCATTACAAGATGCAAAGTTCAAAAAGGTCTTTGTAAACATTTGGAACCAATTTTCCTTGCATAAGAGGTCATAAGTAATCGTGTTTCTCACTACTGTCTTTGCTCATTTTATTTTCTCCATTATACACTCCCTTTTTTGTTGTGAATTTCCGTCTTTTTATCTCATCTCCCTCGTCGCATATGATGATATTAGTTTTTCTTGTTAATGAAATGTGGAAAGGAGCTATCGATGTCGAGGACTCTTTCTAAGCGTTACTGTAGAAGTTCCACGCCTAGAATAGAATATTCGATTTAAATCATGATCACAACTCATTTTGAGCGAACACATTACCCCATGACAAAGCTATTGGGAGCATTGACGGAAATGGCGATTATACCAACTCTATTGTTGGATGCCCACTCACTTAGATTCTTACACTACCCGACCCCAAAAGTTTTGATACCCACTCATCTTGTGCAACCCCAAAAGCAATAATGTATAATCGGGTTAATAAGATACTTAGTCGAGCAATACCTTTCACAATATCACGTAACGTATGATGAATAATGATCCATAATTATATGACACTTGTAAATAATTAATGTTCAAAAGGATATAATTGATGCACTGATTATTCGAAGTGGCATTTTTATGTGGTCCAAGGGATCCTCCCCTCCACTTTAAATTATCGTAATCGCGTGCATTTCTAATTTATATGTAAAGTGATGTGACCTGCGAAAGTGATTTCTCAACCAACGACTGAGATTTAAAGTACAGTGGTTCAACTGATCTCTTTTATTTTTTGTGGTCGTACTGGTTCAACTGACCTGGGAAAGAGTTTCTGGAGGGATTTTAAAAGCAACCCAACTTTAAGAGGGCACGTTGCCATTGGTCGTCCTAAAGGAAGCGATTATCCTATGGGATTGATGGACCAGTTCACACACACGCGCACACATATATATATAGTGACCCTAAAGGAAGTGATCATGAGATAAGACCCAAAATGACCGAGTCAAATCGGGTTGAAAAAAATAGAAACCCAAGCTCGGTCAAAACAAAGTGACAATTTGAGTCGGGCTTACACACTATAGGGTATTCTTTACAATTAAAAAGATAGAAAGATTTAGCCTTTTGTTTCGTGCGTTTATATAGAGATATTAACGGTTTATTTCTGACACACTTACTAATTATGAAAAATTGTATTTCGACAATGCATATCTTTGCATGTTTATAAGATTATATAAATAATTGTTCATGAAACTTGAATTTTCTTTGAAGTCTAGATTAGCACTCCATTGTGTAGTTAATGTTTTGTATACTAGCCTAGTATTTACAAAAATAAAGAAAGAGTTTGATCCACCAACTTATATTTTTACTTGTTTTCACTGGGAAAATTACCAATTCAAACCTAAATCCTATGGAAATTGTCCAAAAAAATAATAATCTAAATCTAACCTTTCAATTGTGCAAATTTTGTTTAGGGTTAAATTGCAATTTTCCCTTAAACCTTTTAACAGTTTCCTAGTGTAATCCTTCTAGTCAATTTTAATCAATAATTATTGATATGGACATTGGCTGGCCAACCATTGGCCAAAAAGAAAAAAGAAAGAAAGAAAGGAGAAAAAAGGAGAAGAAAAAAAGAAAAACTCAGAAAATTTTAAAAAATTCTAAAATTCATCCACGTCAATCTAGCATTTTCATGTAGGTCAACCAACATCATAACTATTTACAATCGAAAGGACTACATTTGCAAACCGTCAAAAAGTTTAGTACTATATTGGCACTATTGAAAAGTAAAAACTAAATTGACCACCATACAATATATTTACGACTTTTTGTACAATTTTCCCTTAAACCTAGATAAATTTCAATTTAATCCTAAATTTTCTAATTTGGTTACTATTGTTGGAGAAATCCTTCTGGAATATTTTGAAGCTGACAAAACATTTCTATCAGTCTAGTCGAAGATTTGAGACTCTACTATTTAAAGTCTAAAGACCTTTGATCGCGGACTCAAGACTCAAAGTCTATTCTCATTGACAGTCTGTAGTTTGTCGAAGAAGGTCTATCTAGAACTATGTGTTTCGTAAAGGATTTGATCTTATCGACTGACAAAGATCTCTTGGCTGGATAAGACATAACGGACTTCTTTATTCGAATCAAGATTGATTGAAGATCCGATGATTGGCAAAGCATACTTGGAAGGTTCTACTTATGGAAACCGAGATCCTGATTGTATGGGCGAGCAGGATTGATGGGCTATCGTCATGTTCCTTTAATGACTCGAATGATCTTTCTAATTGATTTTGTCCAACGGGAAGATTGGAAGAATTCCTTTGGTAAGTGCCAACGGGTATGATGGCATAAAGGAGTATATAAGGAAGACGTTTCAGTTGTTCGAAAAAGGAGTGCACGATAGAAGAATTCCAAAGTCTGAAGCTCCTTATTCTTAGTCAATTCATTTTCTGAGCTGAATCTTGTACGCAAAAGAGAGTCTATATTTTGAGATACCTTGAGGAAGTGTGGTAAAATATCTACACTTTGTGGAATCAAGGGAAAAGCATTCTTGTAACTTCTCTTTTGTTCTTAGTGAAATCCAGTCGGTGGACTGTCAGTGCGAAAGAGTGGACGTAGGCTTGGAATAAGCCGAACCACTATAAATCCTGTGTTCAATTTTTCTCTTCCTTACTCTGTTTATTTTGATCATAATCTATTTTAAGAGTACCTTCTTTCTATTGTTTGCCTAGTATTGCTTTCGTATCTTGATAAATTGTTTTTACACCTATTCACCCCCTCTAGGTGTTTATACTAGCTATATCAATTGGTATCGAGCACGAGTACTCATTTTGTTTGAAGTGTTTTACTTCGAGTTAAAGATCCATGGCTAGTATGTTAGCTCCGGGGCTGGTGGAAGGACAAAGCAATACAAGACCTCCTTACTTTGACGGAAAGGATTACAACATCTGGAAAAACAAGATGAAAGCATTCTTGAGATCAAAGGATCCTCGGAATGGGACGTTGTAGAAAAAGGAATCACTCCTAAAGTTGCATCTATCTCGAGAGAGGAAAAGATACTATTGAGTCTAGTGAAATGACTCGGGAAGAGATAATCAAGAGACAAGCTCTTGATGCAAAAGCAATTTATTCTTTATATTGTGCCTTGTCACCTACCGAATCTAACAGAATATCTTCTTGTATTACAGCAAAAGAAGTCCGGGATAGATTACATATTACCTATGAAGGAACCGATCGAGTGAAAGAGACCAGAATCAACATTCTCCTCGGTCAATACGAAGCCTTCAAAATGAATTCGGGAGAATCTATAACCGACATGTTTAGTCGTTTTACGTAAATCGTGAATGGTCTTGAAAATCAAGGTCAACCAATTTCGATCCCATGAAAGTAAACAAGCTATTGCGTGGACTCTCCAAGGATTGGAATCACATAAAGACCTCAATAAGAGAGACACAAAGAATCATGCCACTATATCGTCGATGAGTTGGTTGGAACTCTTCAGTCTTATGAAGTGGAACGAATCAATGAAGACGAATTTCCTAAAGGTAAGAAATCCATTGCATTAAAATCCAATGATGATTCTGATGTTACAGATTCTGAAGGCGATATGGATGATGAGGAGCTTGCACTTATGATAAGAAGATTCAGAAAGCTGAGCAAAAGGAAGAAGATTCAATCCAAAGAAACAAAGTTTTCAAAAGCAACGAGACTAAGACTGTTGAGGATGATGAATCAAACAAAGATGTAGTCTGCTTTGAATGTAAGAAAAAAGGACACATCAGACCCAACTGTCCTCTTCTGAGGAAGAAGAAAGGAAAAACTGAAAAATATCGAAAGGCTCTTAAAGCAAAAACCTGGAGTGATACAGAGTGTGAAGAAAGTGATGATGATTATGCCAATATTTGTCTAATGGCAAAATCGGACTCAGATTCAAACTCAGAGACAGACTCAGACTCAGACTCAGA
This sequence comes from Eucalyptus curtisii, assembly GCA_017140595.1. Lineage (NCBI taxonomy): Eukaryota > Viridiplantae > Streptophyta > Magnoliopsida > Myrtales > Myrtaceae > Eucalyptus > Eucalyptus curtisii. Next base: position 37,360,287 of record CM029500.1, on the reverse strand, counting down.
CAGTGAATTTGAGGTAAGTAACTTTATAATCCCTATTAAAGTTGCTAAATACATTGATGAGCTATGTTCTAGTCTTAAGACTTCTCTTAAAAGAATTTCGAACTCAAAAAGGAAAACTCTACTCTAAAACGACGGGGAAAATGCTTTGAAAGAAAAGTTGAAATGTTCGGACATGAATGTTTCTACTCTCAAAGAAAGTGAAGAAAATCTTTTAAAAGAAAATGAGTTTTTAAAAATTGACATATCAAATATTTCAAAAAGATTTTCAATAGGATCTCGAGAAACTTGAGAAAATTCTTTCAAAGACAAAGACCTTATTTCAATAAATCAGTCAGGAATGACTGTGGAAACCATTCCTCTAATTGATTTCCCTAAAGTGAAGGAAAGAATTAAGCAAAGACTCACAAGAAATGCTTACAAAAATCATTTCGAAAAAGTTTTTGTAAAACCTGTAGGACGAAATGCTCTCAGATGCTCAAAGTGCAATAGTACAGATCATTTTGAAAAGGAATGTTCTATGGTTTGGAAACTTGTTAAAAAGGAATGGGCAAAAACTGTATATCATACTAACACCAATGGACCCAAGAAAATATGGGTACCAAAGAAAGCTTGAGTCTCCTTTTTAAATGCAGGTCACTATCAAGAAAAAGGTAAAATGGTATCCGGATAGTGGATGCTCAAGACATATGACGGGAGATTCAAATTGCTTCATAAAGCTCGTTCAAATAAATGGTGGAAAAGTCTCATTTAGAGGAAACAAGCAAAGGAAGAATTGTGGGGTTTGGAACTCAGTAAAGATTGGAAATCTCACAATAAGCAATGTTTCCTTAGTAGAAGGACTCAACTACAATCGCTCGTATCGGTCAAGCGTGTGATGCGGTTTCAAAATAAACTTTCAAGAAGGAATATGTTCTGGAATCAGTAAAGACTCTACTCAGTCTTTCATGGGTCGAAGACATGGAAATATCTACCTCTTAGACATGAAACTGAATGAATCTCAATGTCTAATCTCAATTCAAGATGAAGCAAGCTTATGGCACAGAAAGCTTGGCCATGTCAATATGAAGCAATTAGCCAAAATCTCTTCAAAGAAGCTTGTTCGTGGTTTATCCAATTTATCATATCAAAAGTCTGATCTATGCACTCCATGCGTATTGGGAAAGCAGGTAAGAAATTCTTTTAAACCAATAAATCAAGTTTCAACTAATCGTGTACGCAGCTTTCTACGCATATGGATCTCTTTGGACCAACCGAACTCAAAGCATTGGAGGTAAGAAATATTGCCTAGTAATTGTGGATGATTACTCACGATTTACCTGGGTATATTTCCTGGCAAGTAAGTCTCGAAACATTCTTTTACTTTGAAAAGTTTGCTAAAAAGGTTCAAAATGAAAAAGGATATGTTATTTCAAGTATAAGAAACAGACCATGGAGGTGAATTTGAAAATCAAGATTTTAAAAAATTTTGTGATGAATCTGGTTTTCAGCATTTATTCTCCTCTCCATATACTCCGAGCAAAACGGAGTTGTGGAAAGAAAGAATAGGTCGCTTCAAGAAATGGCTAGAACTCTTTTAATTGAAAGCAACATTTCCTCGCGTTTTTGGGTCAAGCAGTTTCTAAAAAGATGTTATATCATTAATAGAGTTTTTCTAAGACCAATTCTGGAAAAAACCCCTATGAGTTATTCAAAGGAAAGAAACCCATTGTTTCATACTTTCATGTGTTTGGTTGTAAATGCTTTATTTTGAAAAATGCAAATGATCGAGTTGGCAAGTTTGAAGAAAAATCGACGAAGGCATCTTCCTTGGATATTCTATCTCGAGCAAAGCATACGAGTCTATAACAAGAAGACTCAATCTGTGGAGGAATCAATGAATGTCAAATTTCAAGATTCTATGCAAAATGAATTAGTTCAGACTCATCTTGAAGAATCCGAACCTGCTTTAGACTCCATAAAGTCTAAAGAAGCAGCTCAGACTCTGAAAGACCAGCAACAAGTAGTTACTAAAGATTCAAATGAAGGAAGTGATCATCAACCTGAAAAATTAATCAGTAACTGGAAGCATAAGTCCAGTCATCCCAAAGATCTCATTATTGGCGACATTAATGAAGGAATTCGCACAAGATCCAAAAGGCGCGAAGAGTCTAGTGTCGTGGCTCTTATTTCTGAAATAGAACCCAAAAGCATAGAAGAAGCTTTATCGATGAAAGCTGGATTGAAGCTATGCAAGAAGAACTCAGACAATTCAGCATCAATGATGTCTGGGAATTGACTCCTAAACCAAAAGGTAAATCTATTATTGGAGCTAAATGGGTTTTCAGAAACAAGATGAACGAGAAAGGAAAAGTCATAAGAAACAAAGCAAGACTCGTAGCAAAGGGATATACGCAAGAAGAAGGGATAGACTATGACGAGACTTACGCACCGTAGCAAGGTTAGAAGCAATTCGATTATTACTTGCTTTTGCTTGTTATAAGAATTTCAGGTTATTCCAAATGGACGTCAAAAGTGCTTTCCGAATGGATTTATTCATGAGGAAGTCTATGTGGAACAACCACCTGGGTTTGAAGACCCAAAGAAACCAGACTCAGTATTCAGACTGAAAAAGGCCTTGTATGGTTTAAAACAAGCACCTCGAGCTTGGTACGACAGTCGAGTAAGTTTTTGATTCAAAATGGCTTTGTTAAAGGTAAAGTAGATACTACTCTATTTATCAAAAGAGAAAGCAAAAGTTTTCTGCTTGTTCAAATATATGTAGATGATATTATCTTTGGATCTTCTAATGAAAGTTTGTGCAAGAATTTCTCTAAGTCTATGAATGAATTTGAAATGAGCATGATGGGCGAACTAACCTTCTTTCTTGGACTTCAAGTGAAACAATTGAAGGAAGGGACCTTTATTCATCAAGAAAAATATGCTAATGATCTTGTCAAAAAGTTTGGATTGGAAAATTGCAAAAAGACTGAAATACCAATGTCAAGCTCTTTGAAGATAGACAAAGATGAAGAAGGAAAGAAAGTTGACGGAAGCAATACGGGAGTATCATTGGTTCACTTCTTTATCTTATCGCTTCTAGACCGACATTTTGTTTAGTGTTTGCATGTGTGCTAGATTTCAAGCAGACCCTAGAGAATCTCATCTAAATGCGCAAAGCGTATTATCAAATACATTGCTTCAACTCCAAGCATCGGTCTTTGGTATCCTAAAAAGGAGACTTTACTCTTCTTGGATACTCAGACGCAGATCTAGCTGGTTGCAGAGTTGATAGAAAGAGCACTTGGGGCACTTGTCAACTACTTGGAAACAGGACAGTATCTTGGTTTTCAAGAAAACAAAATACAGTAGCTCTTTCTATAGCGAAGCGAGTATGTAGCTCTTGGAAGTTGTTGTTCACAAATTTCGTGGATAAAACAACAACTAAGAGACTTTGGAATTGAAGACTCATGCACCGAGATTAAGCGTGACAACATCGGTGCAATCAATCTTACCAAAAATCCAATCCTTCACTCAAGAGCGAAGCATATAGAGATTCGACATCACTTCATTAGAGATCATGTTCAAAATGCAGAGATTTTGATTCGGTTTGTTGACTCAAAGAACCAAGCGGCGGATATATTTACAAAGCCTATGGAGAAAAATCAATTTGAAATCATCCGTTCCAGACTCAACATCCTGAAGCTTGAAGAAGTTAAAATCTAGAGACTTTCAGACTCATACAAACAAGGTTCTTGACTGTAAGTTATTTTATTTTCTCTAATTATTAAATCTCGGAAAGGTACGATCAGTTATCTATAATTGATTCTTGCTATCTTTAATTTCCATGATAAATACAATCTTTTCTTTTTCAAAAAGGAGTAAATATTTTCAAAATGGCAGGTATCTATTTTTGAAAAAGGCAGTTATTTTTTAAAAAGGGGCATCTTTTACTTTCCTTTACGACGCTTAGTATACCTCTCTTCGACTGATCTATATACAGTCAGTTCCTCTTCGTCCAAAAACCCTAAAAAGCATCGATCTTTCACTCCTGTCTTCTTCACTTGTTTATTCTTCGAAAAAGTTATCATCTTTCTTGGGAAAAGTCAAGTTCGGAATCTTTCAAGGCGAGAAAGATGTCGTCTTCAAGAAAGTCTTCGAGGATTGCAAGCGGGGACCACGACAAATGAGTGAGGGACCTACTCATTTTGATCTTACGAGGAAGAGGAGTCACCTAGTCAAGAATGAGCCCACAACATTCTCAGCGTCATTCTTCTCCAACTAGTTCACAGGTTTGGTCATCCCGAAGAAGAAGAAATCGTTGAAGAAGTTTGTTCTGTAAGAACTCAAAAGCCCTCTTTTATTTATAAGCTTTACCGTGCTTTAAAGAGGAGCGGTACTCCATTGAACTACATCGACGAGTTTCTTAAGGACAAGGGATATGGAAATGAGTTCATCTTTTTGCGAACTATGGAGCGTTTGGGAATTGCTCCTAAGGGGATGGCAGAAGAATCCCTTGCGAATATCCCAAGTGATCCGCGTGTTGGAGGACTGAATCCGATAGATGGGAATGATGATGATAAATTGTACAGTCAATTTCAACCGAGAATGGGTGTTGCGGCAAAACTTCGAGGAAAAATGACAGACTTGTTTCGATCGAAGGAACGAAGGATCTATACTCCAAATTGTTAAAGCGTGGGGTGATAAACCCTAGGAGTGTGGACTTTGATTTCCTTGATGCTTTTGTGCATGTTAATTTGAGGGAAAAGTTTCGTTCTCTTCAACTTGAACAGTTCGCTCCGACACTACGAAGCCTATGCTTGAACTAACGCATATTTCTATTCGAATCTTAGCTTCTTGGATGCGAATAAAATTTCTTTTAGTGTCCGAGATCAGGACTTTGTGGTGGATGTAGATATGCTAGCGATGTGATTGGGGTTGAGAGAGGAAAATATCAACCAATCAATGTCTCTATTGCTCGTGCTACATTGGAACTTGTTAAGGATAGAAGAACGAGAGGAAGAATTTCCTACTCAAGAATGCGTGCATTTAACATTCGCTTCACAAGATTGTGATAAATTGCCTCAGACCGAAATCTACTTCAAAGACTGATGTCTCAAACTCAGAGGCAAAGCTGATGTACGCCATCAATGCTGGAAAAAGGTTTTCTCTTCCTCACACTATTTTGTTCCACATGTATAGAGCAGTATTGAAGGACAAGGGTCAGCTTCCTTATCCAGGTCTTGTGTCTAAGTTATTCAGACATTTGAATATTCAGCCTCCACAATTTCTTTGTGTTCGACCTTGTGATAAAATGGTGGTAGGACTGAAAATGGTGTCCAAAATGCGTTTGAAAGAACTCAACAGGGCTTTGGAGAAATTCAAGGAGACAACCCCTACCAAACCTCATCAAATCTCTTTGGCAGCAAAAAGAAAAGGAAAGGAGCCAATGGTCACTTCATCCAAAAAGAGAAGAGCTCTCATCATTGAGGATGAAGATGATGAGGATGACATCACCATTTCGCTATGGCACCTTTGAAGAACCTGAGTCGTTCTGTTCCAAAATCAATGGAACGACAAGAAAAAGAAGTAGAAGAAAAAGAAACAGAAGAAAAAGAAGCGGAGGAAAAAGAATCAGAGGAGAAAGAAGCTGAAGAAAAAGAAGCAGAGGAAGAAAGGCTTGAAAAAGAAGAAGAAGAAAGAGGAAATCCGGAGGAAGGAGAGCATGAAGAACACTCTTCTCCACCTGAAGGCATGGAAACAGGGGGAGATGATGAGAAAAGAGGAATGTTCTCACATCCTGCTACCAGTGAAGGAGTCAGCCGCTCTCCAGCAGATCCAGAGGACATTTATGCCTCTCAATTTCCTGAGGAGGAACATGAAGCTTCATCGCCAAATCTGCGTGACTATGCTGATGTACCATCGTCTGCTTTTACTCCATCTAATCGTGTTGAAGCCAGTACGCAGACTGATAATTCAACAGATTTCCGAAGAATTCTTGATGTTCTCTTGGAAATGCGGGGTCAGATATATGCTCTGGGATACGAAGCATTCTGCACAAGCTTCTTCAGTTTCCTTGAATGATCAGATCCAAGCTCTTACTCTTCAGATTCAAGCCAATGCTAAAAGTGAAGAGGTAGCTCAACTGAAGGAAGATTTGAAAAAGCTTGAAGGCATCGTCCAGTCATTGGGAGATTTCCAGCTTGTTCGCATTCCCAAGCAATCTTGACTTTTTCTCAACTTTTTTATGATGACAAAAAGGGGGAGAGATGCAAGATTTGAAAACTTTGAACTTTAATCTTTTAGTCTTTTAGTTTGTTTGTTTTGATGTTTGATTTGTTTGACTTGTGTGTCTATCTGGTTATGGACTGAATCTGGGATTTGGATTTGACTGCTTATATTAAGTACTGTTGATATCTTATAAATGTCTTTACACTCACTAACATATTTTCTGTGGTTACAGATTCTAGTGTTACATTAATTTTTTTTATGAGGTATCCATATTTGCTTAGGTAATGTTTTGCAGGTCAAAGATATTCAAATCTGCAGGAAAGTTTTGTCACCATCAAAAAGGGGGAGATTGTTGGAGAAATCCTTCTGGAATATTTTGAAGCTGACAAAACATTTCTATCAGTCTAGTCTGAAGATTAGCAGACTCTACTATTTAAAGTCTAAAGACCTTTGGACTGCCAGACTCAAGACTCAAAGTCTATTCTCATTGACGATCGTAGTTTGTCGAAGAAGGTCTATCCGAGAACTATGTGTTTCGTAAAGGATTTGATCTTATCGACTGACAAAGATCTCTTGGCTGGATAAGACATAACGGACTTCTTTATTCGAATCAAGATTGATTGAAGATCCGATGATTGGCAAAGCATACTTGGAATGTTCTACTTATGGAAACCGAGATCCTGATTGTATGGGCGAACAGGATTGATGGGCTATCGTCATGTTCCTTTAATGACTCGAATGATCTTTCTAATTGATTCTGTCCAACGGGAAGATTGGAAGAATTCCTTTGGTAAGTGCCAACGGGTATGATGGCATAAAGGAGTATATAAGGAAGACGTTTCGGTTGTTCGAAAAAGGAGTGCACGATAGAAGAATTCCAAAGTCGAAGCTCCTTATTCTTAGTCAATTCATTTTCTGAGCTGAATCTTGTACGCAAAAGAGAGTCTATATTTTGAGATACCTTGAGGAAGTGTGGTAAAATATCTACACTGTGGAATCAAGGGAAAAGCATTGCTGTAACTTCTCTTTTGTTCTTAGTGAAATCCAGTCGGTGGATCGGTGCGAAAAGAGTGGACGTAGGCTTGGAATAAGCCGAACCACTATAAATCCTGTGTTCAATTTTTCTCTTCCTTACTCTCTGTTTATTTTGATCATAATCTATTTTAAGAGTACCTTCTTTCTATTGTTTGCCTAGTATTGCTTTCGTATCTTGATAAATTGTTTTTACACCTATTCACCCCCCTCTAGGTGTTTATACTAGCTATATCAACAATAATCCTAAACTTTTGTGCGAAATTTCGATATAATTCCTTCAACCAACTGTCATTAGCAATTGTTGACGTGGTGCAAGTAAACTGTTCATGTCAGCATGCCACTTATAACAACTAGCAATGATTGGACGCCGCATTAGCAATTTCCAATGACAATTAACCAGAAAAATTATATTGAACTTTCGTGCAAAGTTTTAGGATTGATGGAGTTATTATGGCTACTTTCTTGTTAGTGCTTGCTGATCTCTTCTATTTTATGCTTTTGTACCCTTGCACCACTTCCCCTATAACTTTGGCCGACTTGTGAACACTTTCTTCAGCATATATAACTTGCTAGATATATTCTCCGATTTGTGCATGTGTGCTCGCACTCGTAACTTCTCCCCTTCTCCTTATTCAGAATAAAGACTAACATATATACAAGTTTTTCAGCTCTCTATTATGGTCTACTCGGGAAGTAACTACAAGTCTTGCTCGTACAAAAAGAATAGAATGAGTTGGATCGACCATGAATAATAACATATGATTGTATAAAAGTGGGTCAAATTTATGCGAGGTTGAGCCATGGAACACACCCATGCGAGCTTTATCTAATGAATTACTTTTCATGGTCACTTTAACAAATCTCTAATACTAGTACATCTTCAATTTTACATCCCCAATTCTCATTGTTAGAATATTTAAATAATAAACAACGTTTTCATCTAGCAGCTTAAGTTTTTAGATTAGTTGACAGTGGTTACACCAAAATCTCACATGGTATCGGAGCTGAAAGTCCTAAGTTAAAATCTTTTCAGATCCTATTTATCTCTCCAATTAAATATTTCCATGTGTAAGGTGCAAAAGACTAGACTAAGCATGATGGGGGATATTCACATATTTAACTAATTATTCGTAAAATTCTAAACGCAAGTGAATGTATCGAATAAGTAATATAATGATAACAAATAGTATCATTTCACGGAGATTGATGATTAATAAACTCATTAAATACTAAAAATAGATTAATTTTTAAATTTGTCTAATAGGTCAAAATAGAATTGAGAATAAATTAAAACAAAAAATCTTAAAAGAAAAATCTCGAGACTAAATGCAGTAAATCAATCAAATAAATATGTTAGAGCATCCAATTTCACCATAACCACTACATATGAATTTCTCATATTGTTATGTACACAAGAACGATATCAGACATGTGATTGCGAAATTTCCTAATATATTTACTATCTTATCTCTAGGTATAAAAAATCTACTCAGTATATTAATTCATTATATCTCTATGTGAATTTAAATAGACATAAGTGCATTGAAATATATGAATATTCCCGATTTACAATGAGTCTTTTGGATTACTTTATCACGAAAGCTATACAAATAACGTAGTATATCTCTATACACGTTTAATTCATTATTATATATTATAATAAACAATTGCATATTATCATTTATTAATTTTAAACATGCATATCAAATCATAAAATGATATAGAACTCACATGAATGAAATCACTTGCATGCATTAAAATCATGAAATCCATATAATCATAGTCGGGCTACATCGTAACTTTAACAAAAGAAAATTAGAAAATAGTAGAAGAGGAAATGAAAATATAAATTAAACCCAAAATCTTGAATCAAAGAATAAAAATTCCGTCACCACTTTTGTCTTATCTTCAAAATAATTGAAAAAACTCTAGAATAATGAAAAACGATCTAAAAATAAAACCCTAGCTGTCTATATTATCCTATTTATAGGATATATTCAAGAATTCTAACACAATGCAATTGCTTATTAATTGGCATAAAATCAGGAATAAATCGCAGAATCTTTGATTTGGTATATATCTTCCAATGCTTTTTTATTTGAATTCCTGAATCATAGAATTTTCTTTTCCTTCTTTTTACCCATTTTTTTCCTTATTTTCTCAATATCTCATTATTCTACAAAAACAAGAAAGATTTTGGTAAATAGAAGGAAATCCAAATATTTTATAATGAATATTGCATTATAAAGTACCATATTTGTTGCCTAAAATAGGTAAAATAACTCTATTATTAGAGAGTTATTAAACCTCCAAACTTAACATTTTGCTAGTCCTCAAGCAAAAGCAAGGTATAACACATACTCAATCAAGCGAACAACCTCCTCCATGACATCTTTCCATAGTTACTCAAATCTACAATTCAAAGAAAAACACAAATTTCATCCAAACATTGAAATTAATTTATAAGTTAAAAACAATTCTAACTATGTGATCCAAGTGTGTATGTGTGTGTGTGTGTGTGTGTGTGTGAGAGAGAGAGAGAGAGAGTCCTCATCTTTTCAAATTATATATGATCTATATAAATTCACATTTGTATGCAACCTCTAAAAAATTCTCTATAATTATGACCAGATTTCGTAAGTTTGCTTTTCATTCATCTCTCTACTAATGTGAGTCAATTATCCAACCAAAGATCGATAGGCCTTTTCTTGATTTGTAATGTAAAGCTGGGCTAAAGGTAAGATAATGGTAAGTTTAGGCTCAAACCACCCATCAACACGTTGATTTATAGGATCTAATTAGAGCCAATGTCACCGTCCCCAATTTCATTCCTTCAAGATAATCTTTTTGCCATCAATATCATCATTCCTTTTTTTCTTCTTTTTTTTTTTTGCTTTTTTTTTTTAACCTTCCAAAGTCCCTCCTAATATAACATGAAAATTTCCAACCCATTAAGTATCCAAAAGGCTCACTCAATTAAAAGTTGAATAGGGAACCATAAAAGCAATTTTTTTTTTTATGATACACCCTAAACAACCATAACAAACAATTTCAATTTTTTTTTCATGCTCCACCCTTCCTCCCAAATTGCTATAAGGCTCAAATAAACTCTTATCCAAAAAAATCAATGTGTTCATGGGGCATGGGACAATGATATAATTTGATGAAAGCTAGGCTAAACATATATGAATGTCAATGAAAAATTGGATAATAATTAAGGTTCATTAGGGTGACTAGGCATAAATAATTGGAGTTAGCTTGAAAGGTTCTATCAATCAAAAAATTGTCTAAATCATTTTCTAAATTGGATGTGCCCTAGGATTTCGCCTCAAGGGAAAATCAATCAACGGGTGAGATATAAGAAAATCACATATTTCACATGAATGTTCTCTAGATTTACACACAATTAAAAAAAAATTAAGGACCTTTAGTACTCAGTAAGCGGATCAACATAATCAGAATTAAAATTAAGTCACACATCAGTTGCAAGTTCAAAGAAAAATTAAATTTTCTAAAGAATCACAAAAATTTATAGCAAGGAATAAAATCATGATAAAAAATTAGATTTAGCAAAAATTTTGTCTCACCCCAAACTTGAATAAAGCATTGTCAAGAACAAGAAAACTCCCGTGGTCGTAGGTTTTATTTATGGATGATGATTAAAATCCTAAAAGATGATCCCTAAAAAAATAATAATAACCAGGATAAAAAAAGAAAAATTAATCTTTCTTTTTTTTTTGGCAAAAAGTAAACTCAAAAATAAATGAAGAAACATAATGAAAATGTTTGGGTTGCCTCCCAAGAAGCGCGTGCTTTATACTTTTCAGCCAAACTATCTCATATGTCACTATTCTAGAGGATGAAGTTCAATGATGGTATTCAACTTGTTGAAATCACCTTAAAAGTAGGGCTTCAAACGTTGACCGTTCATCTTGAATGTGCTCTCAGTGTCATGTACAACTTCAACTGTTTTGTGTGAGAATACCTGTATAGCTGTGAAATGACCAAACCATCGAGACCATAAGTTTCTTGCAAAAAGTTTAAGACAAGAGTTACAAAGTAAAACTTTTTGACTGATTTTGAATTCTCTTCTGAATATGTGTTTGCCATGCCATCTTTTTGTACACTCCTTATACAACTTAGAATTTTAATAGGCATCATTGCGAAATTCTTCCTATTTATTCAGTTGAAATAATTTTTTTTCGCTTGTAGACTGCATGTCAAAATTTAGAAATTTTAATGCCTAATATGCTTTATACTCTAATTCTACTGGTACGTGACAAGGCTTCCCAAACATTGGCCTAAAAGGTGACATTCCAATTGGAGTTTTGAACGCTGTCTTATAAGCCCAAAGTGCATCATCAAGTTTCATTGACCAATCTTTCCTAGAGGCATTCATAATTTTTTCAAAAATTTTCTTGATTTCCCTATTTGAAACCTCTACTTGACCACTAGTCTGAGGATAATAAGGAGTAGCAACTTTATGCATGACTCCGAACTTACTCAAAAGTGTTTCAAACTGTTTATTATAAAAATGTGCCTCCTTATCACTTATGATTGCCTTAGAAGTGCCGAATCGAGTAAACGTATTTTTCTTGAAGAATTTAACCACATTCTTAGCATTATTTATTGGCAATGATATAGCTTCTATCCACTTAGACACATACTCCACAACCACTAAATTGTACAAATTTCTATAAGAATATGTGAAGGGTCCCATCAAATTAACATCCAAATATCGAATAATTCACACATAATAATGGTGTTTAAAGGCATCTCATTTTTCTTTGAAATATTTCTAGTTCTCTAACACCTATCATATGAAGTTATGTTGGAGTATGCATCTTTAAAAAATGTGGGCCAATAAAATCCAGATTGTAAAATCTTAGTTATAATTTTGATGGCACCAAAATGGCTGCCTGCCTCTCCTTCATAGAATGCTTGCCCTCTCTTCATCTAAAACACATATCTTTATGACCTGGTCTGTACATATCTCCTTATTAACTAATCTACACATACTTTAAATAAGAAAGGTTCTTTCCAAAAATAATTTTTAACATCAATTTCTTTTTTTTTCTTTTTTTGATATGATGATTAAAGAGGAAGAACATTGCTTACCAAATAATTTACAAAGCTAGCGTATTAATGGAAAAAATTTTCTCATCTAGGAACTCTTCCAAAATTGGTTTCACCTCTTCCTTTGAATTCGGAATTCTTGACAAGTGATCCACAATTAGATTGTTAGTTCCCTTCTTATCTTTGATTTCCAAATCAAATTCTTGCAGCAACAGAATCCACCTGATCAACCGGGATTTTGATTCTTTTTTTCCAAGTAGATACTTAAGAGAAGAGTGGTTAGAATAAACTAAAATTTTTTAGCCAATTAAATGAGAACGAAATTTTTCAAAAGCAAAAACTATCACCAAAAGTTCATTTTCTATTGTTGAATAATTCAATCGTGCACATGACAAGATTTGGTTGGCATAGTATATGGTTTGAAAAACTCCAATTTTCCTTTGTCTCAAAATAGCTCCCATTGTAGAATTGCTAGTATCACACATCAACTCAAAAGATAAATCACAATTTGGTGCTGCCATAATTAGTGCTGATACTAGCTTCTCCTTTAAAGTGTTAAAAGCCTTCATGCATTCATATATATAAAAAAAAAAAAAAAAAAAAAAAAGAGGATCTTTTTCCAAAAGAAAAAAATAGGTCTAGCAATTTTTAAAAAATCTTTTAAAAACCGCTTGTAGAATCCCGCATGTCCAAAAAATGCTTTGACAGTTTTTGGTGGAGGCAATTTTGCAATGATCTCCACTTTGGCTCAATCGACTTCTATTCCGTTTCGAGGAATTTTATGCCCGAGCACTATTCCTTCCTACACCATAAAGTGACACTTCATTCAATTTAATACAAGATTAGTCTTTTCACATCTTCGTAAGACCAAAGCCCAATTATTTAAACAAGAATCAAATGTTAAGCTAAAAATGGAAAAATCATCCATGAAAATATTAATATATTTTTCAACCATATTAGAAAAAATAATCATCATGCATCTTTAAAAAGTAGCCGTTGCATTACAAAGAGCAAATGGCATTCTTCTAAAAGTAAAAGTACTATAGGGACAAGTGAAAATAGTTTTCTCTTTATCTTCTGATGCAATAGGAATCTGATTATACTCTGAATATCCATCAAGAAAGCAATAAAACTCATGTCTTTCAAGTTTTTCCTATATCTGATTAGTAAATGATAAAGGAAAATGATCTTTTCTACTAGCATCATTCAATTTTCTATAATCCATACACACACACCACCTAGTAACTGTTCTAGTTGGAATCAATTCATTATTGTTGTTTTTCTGAATAGTCATACCTCATTTCTTGAGCACAACTTACATAGGACTTACCCAAGAACTATTAGAAATATAATAAATGATACATGCATCAAGTAACTTAATCACATCAGCTTTCACTACTTCTTGCATCCTTAGGTTCAAATGCCTTTGAGGTTGGATAGTTGGCTTGTATTGTTCTTCCATCAAAATTTTGTGCATGTAAAGCGAATGATTAATTCCTTTGATATTTGCTATTTTCCATCCAATTACACCCTTATACTCTTTCAATACTTTGAGCAGTTTCTTTTCCGTCAAATCTGTCAAAGAAGAATATATAATTATTGGCAAAGAAGAAACTCCATCTCAATGAGGATATTTCAAATGAGAAGTCAAGTGTTTGAGTTTAAGAAATAGAGGTTCTTTAATTTATGGTTTAGGCTTTGTTGTGCGTCATCCCAACTCCTCAAATTTCATTACCTTTTGCCTTGAATATGGTGGAATTGCCTCTATAAAATTTGTGTACTTCTTTATCTTCTCATTTTGAATTTCTTTATCATGTTGAATTAAACATGCTTCAAGTGGATCTTTAAAAATATTTTATTGAAAAATCTTATTCACCAACTTATCAACTGTCTCAACTCTAAAACAAGAATTATTGTCAGAGGGATATTTCATTGCCTTAAAAACATTAAAAGAAACATGACCATCTTGAACTTTGAGAATCAACATCCCTTGTTGTAAATCAATAAGAGCTCTTCTCATTGCTAGAAAAGATCGACATAAGATAAGTGGTACCTCAAAATCTTTCTCCATGTCAAGAACTAAGAAATCTACAAGAAAGATAAATTTATTAACTTTTACCAAAACATCTTTCACAGTACCTTTCGAATATTTAATTGATTGATTAGTTAGTTGAAGTGACAATATGGTTGTTTTTACCTCGCCCAATCCTAATTTCTTGCAAACTGAATAATGCATTAGATTAATGTTTGCACCTAAATCACACAATTCTTTTCAAAGAAAGAATCCCTAACAGTGAAAGGAATAGTAAAACTCTCTGGATCTTTTAAGTTCGGAGGTAATAGTTCTGTCGGATAGTTGAACACTCCTCATTCAACTTCACAGTTTCATAATCCTTCAGTTTCCTTTTATTTGCCAAAATATCCTTCAAAAATTTTACATAACTAGGCATTTGCGATGAGGCATCTGCAAAAAGAATGTTAATGTGTAATTTTTTAATACATCAAGAAATTTAGAAAATTACTTATCTATTTTGTACTGTTGGAGTCGCTGAGGGAATGGAATTGGTGGTACATTTGACTTGGGATTATCTAGAAAATATTTGCTCTTGCCTACCTCATTTGATTGTTTATTTAGCATCTTCTTCTCCCACTTGTTCACCACTTCTTATGGTTATAACTTATATGTTTTCAATTAGATTTTTCTCTATGTTGCTAGGCAAAGAATTCTATTGTCTCCCTAATATTATGTTTGCTAACTAACCCGCTTACATCTCCAGATTTCTAATTGAAGCCTCCTAGTTCTGAAATCTCATATCCGTGCTCTTGATGAAGTCCTGAGTAATGTTAGCAAGTTTGATGACTATATCTTTCAGATTGGACTTTGTCTCTTATAGATGTTTGAATCCCGGTGGTGATCTCATTACATTCTGATTATTCTATAAAAAATTTGGATAATTGCACCATCTCGGATTGTATGTGTTGGAGTAGGGACTATTCCGTGACTTGTTAAAATTCCCAACAAAGTTAGTGTTTGCACTAGGTTGTGAAAAAAGAGCTACCTAACTGACATTCTGTGCTAACACGTCCTCCATCACAAGAATCACATGTCAAATTTTGAATTTTCATAATTGAAACACTCATGTTATCTAACTTTTTGTTGAGTGCTTTAAATTGTGCAGCAATTGTAGCAAAAGCATCCACTTCATGAACTCTGCAAGCTTTTCGCATTGGTAGCCTCTCAATAGGCCACTAATAATTATTGGATGTCATCTCCTCTTATAAATTGTAAGCCTTTTCTAGTGATTTATTATCCAGAGTTCCTCATGTAGTTGCCTCAATCATAGAACGAAGATTTGTACTAGACCTATTATAAAAAGTTTGTACTTACATCCATATGGGTAATCCATGATGTGGGCATCTCCTAAGAAACTCCTTGAATCTTTCTCATGTTTCATACAATGATTCATTACTCATTTGTATAAAATTAGTAATATCGGGATGCATCTTTGCAGACTTTGTAGGTAGAAAAAAATTACTAAGAAATTTCTAAGCCATATCATTCCATGTAGTGATCGATCTTGCAAGAAGAGAAGAGAGCTAACTCTTAGCTTTGTCTCTAAGAGAGAATAGAAATAATCTCAATCTAATATCATCATCTGTAACTCTATTGTATTTAATGGTGTCACAAATTTTAATAAAAGCATCGATGTGAGCATTTGGATCATCACTTGGTAGCCCACCATATTGCACTGATTGTTGAAGCATCTGAATAAGTGATGACTTGATCTCAATGTTGTTTGCTTGAACTATAGGTCTTTTGATTCTTGATCTAACGCACTGAACTATCGGCGCAGCATAATCTTTCAAGAGTCTACGTGGATTATTTCTTTGTTCTCTTAGTCGCCTTTTAAATATACGTTCAATTTTTATATCAAACTCATCAAGTTTCCCTTGTTAGCTACGTATCAAAAACTGATGTACACCTGAAAAATAAAAAGAAAGCTAGATTAAACTTAAAATTATACAGTATCAATATAAATTATTCTTAAACAAACAATCCCTGATAACGATGCCTAAAACATATTCGTAAAATTCTAAGTACAAGTAAACATGTTGAACAACTAATATAATGATGAGATACAGTATCGTCCCTCGGAAATTGATGATTAATAAACTAATTAAATACTAAAAATAGATTGATTCTAAAATTTATCTAACAGATTAAAATAAATTGAAAATAAATTAAAACTAAAAATCTTAAAAGCAAAAATTGGAAATTAAATGCAGTAAATCAATCAAATAAATATGTTAAAGTATCCAATTTTACCAATACCACTAGATATGAATTACAAGATATTATGCATACAAAAACGATATCAAACATGTGATAGCAGAATTTCCTAATTTATCTACTACCATATCTCTAGTTATAACAAACTTACTCAGTTAATTAATCCACTGTATCTTTATGCGGATTTAAATAAACATAAGTGTATTGAAATTTATGAATATTCCCGGACACTGAGTCTTTTGGATTACCTTATCACCGAAAGTTACACAAATAACACGGTATATCTCTATCCACGTTTAATTCATGGTTATATGTTATAAGGAGCAATTGTATATTATCATTTCTCAGTCTCAAACATGCACATCAAATCATTTAAGTAGTGGTCAGTCACTTAAAATGATTAAGCATAATAATATATAACTCACATGAATGAAATCATTTGCACGCATAAAAATCATGAAATTCATATAATCATGGTTAGACTCAAAAGAAAATTAAAATGTAATAGAAGAAGAAATGAAAATATAAATTAAACCCAACATCTTAAATCAAAAAACAAGAATTCTATCACCACTTTTGTCTTCTTTTCAAAATACTTGAAAAAAAATCTAGAACAATGAAAAGTGATCTAAAAATTATAACCAAGCTATCTATGTTATCCTATTTATAGGATATATTCAAGAATCCTAACACAATGCAATTGTTTACTTTTTCCACATAAAATCAGGCAATAAATCACAGAGTTTGTGATTTGATGTCAATCTTCCAACACTTTTTGATTTGAATTCCCGGATCACAGGATTTTCCTTTCCTTCTTTTTGCCCTTTTTCCCATTATTTTCTTCATCTCTCATTATTTTGCATAAATAAGGAAAAGAAATCCAAATTTTTTTTAACAAATATTGCATTGTAAATTACCATATTTGTTGCCTAAAATAGGTAAAAATAGAGTTATCAATAATACACCATACTATTCAAATATTTGAATAATAAACCATGCTTTTATATCAATTAGTGATGGTCCCATCAAATCTCACACTCATACATGTTTTGCTAACGGATCTATAATCAATATACTCTCACATATTGTTATGCAAAATTCTATTAGAGAATTGTGCATATTTTTGTAATGAAAAAAAAATATTTTAATGTATATATCATTCTATTTTGAAACACCTATGAGTATAGGTCTAAAACTAACTATTTAAGATCTTCTATTGGCTCATATTTGAAAAATAAATACTACTAGAAATCATTTATGGGATTAAAAACATTAAATCGATCAAACTTATAGTGGACTCATATTTGACAAATAAATAATATTAAAAGATCAATAGAAAAATCTATCATTAGAAAAAAAGTATATAACATGCTTTACAATAAATGAATACAACAAGCTTACCAATCATAGAAAGAAAAAGAAGTATATGTTTTAGGGCTTTTGCATGAGATAATCATCCAAAAAGTCAAAATCTTATTGTACGATGTCAAATTCAATCCGAAACATTTTTATATGTCAATTTAATTTTAAAACTTGTAATGATTTGCAAATATAATCGTTATGGATGATTTTAGTTGGAAATCGATGATGTGACTGCCCAATCAATATCAGTTATTTAATATGGTATGACCGGTGCTAATATAAATTATTTTTATAATTTTTTTAAATGTTATAAATCTATTTTCCTTTCCTTTTTTTCTATTTTCTCTCTTCCCCTTTGATGGCTAGCTGTGAGGGTCTTAGGACCACCCCTTCCTAAACAAGGTTCCCCTTTGCTGAGATCGAGCAAGGGCATACCTTGACTAGGATGGCAAGGTGATGGTCCCCCTCTTCGGATCTAGCGAGAGCATCCTTGCCCTCACCAACAATTGGCAACGAGTGAAGGAAATAGGAAAAAAGAAAAAAATTCGAGAAATTGTAAAAATCATCCATATTAGCATTGACAGTGCCACGAAAGATGGTTATCGTCAATGTTAGCAATTTTCCATACATAATTGGCCAAAAGAACTAAATTGACATATTGTCAAAAAAGTTTACAATTAAATTAATATGATTGATAAGGTTTAGAATTTTTCGGATAATTTTCTTGAGTTTCAATTACAGGACTATGGGTGCGTTTGGAATTGGCTTTGCAAAGGATCTTTGGGCTTCCAAGGATCTTTAGGCTAAATATTGGGTGTTTGGGAACAACTTTGAAATTCCCATTAGGCCAAAGTTGGCCTTCTCAAGGCTAAAAGCCCAAGGCAAGTGTGAGGGTGCCTTGGGCTTTCAGCTTTCTCGGCATACAAGAGGCACTGTTCATTTTTTTTCCCCCAAAACTACCCTCGCTTACTCTCGATTTTTTCGATTTTGCCCTCGTCATTGTATTGTTCATCTTCTTCTCCGTTGAGGTTGGCCGACGTGTTGCTCGAAGCTATGAGCGGCCGCCAACGGCTCGGCATGGTTGCGGTGGCCTAGGCGACCGTTGCCCGGGAGTGGCGCAACCGCCGCCCTATCCGGGTCGCGGCGATCGTTGTGGGTCGTGGCAAGGTTTAGGTCGCCGACCCCGCCGCGACCCGGATCTAGGGCGACGAGGTCGCGGGAGGACCTCGTCACCCCCAAATCGGGTCGCAACGGGGTCGCACGACCTCACCGCCCTCGGATTTGGGTTGGCGAGGTTGCGCGGGATCCGGGTTGACGAGGTCGCGGGAGGTCGCGCGACCTCACCAACCCAAATCCGGGGCGGCGAGGACGCGCGACCCCGCCGCGACCCCCGATCCGGGGTGACGAGGTCCTTCGCGACCTTGCCGCCCCGGATTTGGGTCGCGGCGGTCGCGGAGGACGCGTGACCTCGCCACGACCCATATCCGGGGGCGGCGAAGTTACGTGACCCTGTCGCAACCTAAATCTATCATGCCCTGAACCCCGAGCGCGTGCCCATCCCTCTCTGGTTGATGAAATTTGCAACTTCCCAAGACTAGTCGACAACCCCTTTCATTTATTGCACATGCGGAAGCAAATAATAAATCCCTTGACAATAATCATCTCAGGATAGAAAAGCAGGACAACATATTCATAAACAAACATGTCTTTATAAACCAACTAAGTTATCTACAAAGGTCGTCAACCAAAAGTCTACAAAAGATGGTTCTCCAAAAAGAAGCTGACCTACTCCTCAAGTCCCCTCAGCTAGGCTCCAGATCCACCATTTTGCGATCCTGAAAATTGAGCCCGCGACGGGGTGAGATATAAATCTCAGCGAGTTTACGCTCTAGACCCCGATTAGGAGGGTAATATGCCCAGAAGCGTCCTAACTATACAATCGCACAACCATAGAGACTTTCCTCGTCTCAGATCCACCCTGCATGTCAGTACAATTCATATATCACTTGATCATTTGCAGTAATACAACTCAAACAATTGGAACGTAAACACTTCGATCTCAAACAACCACAAGAGTCCAGATTATAAGACCAAACCGTTATGACACGTCCCATACCATGTCACACAGTTTTTTGTCTCATAATCCGGCGCATCTAATTCAATCAATCATGTGATCCAATTGTTAATTTCGCCCTCAAGGGCACGGCCTACTCTTGAGTACGGCGGTCTCATCGGCGTAGCCGTGCATCGTCTCACCACCATTGAGCACGGTTTCGTCTCTTAAAGACGACTTTCCCGAAGGAGTATAGGTCCAGAATCTACTGCGACCCAAATCCCACTAAGTGGATATCCCATATAGGGTAACGTCCATCCGACACAGTTCGGGGACGGGTTCTCTTAACCAACACACGATCACTCAATCTCGGTCTAGGACACCGTGCATTGCACTCAAATGTCTCAATAAAAATGGTAAGCTTGGCCTATTTTCTTCGTATTGAAAGTACCCGGTGAAAATAGTCGTGTGTGGGTACACAGTCAACCCAACCCAGAAAAAAGTGATATCTTCCAATTTAAAATCCCATTGTTTTATATTGTATATAAAACCATTTTCAGTGTTAAAACCCGACACCCGAGATTTTTGAATAAATATTGAAATTCATCAATATTTGGAATAAATAACTAAAAATCAAATCAGCACTCAATTGCAAAAATTAACACTCAATTGCAGAAATTAACCACACCATTGCAATCAGTACGAAATTCTGGTCACCGGCTATCCCGGTGTAATTTCCGGAAAAATAAATAAATAAATAATTACTGAAATTAATTAAATAAATCAATTTAAATTCTAAGAATACTAACTTAAGCTGAAATTACTAAATTAAACATCGAAACAAGCCGAAAAATTCCCAGCCCAATCTAGATAAATAATACAATTTATCTAGGCCTCACTTAATTTAATCTAACCACCTAATATGCATAATTGAATAATTAAATTTCTAATTTAATCTAACTAACCACCTAATTCCTAATTAAATTAAACTAAACACCCCTTAAACATCATTAGCCTACTAAGAAGAGCTTAGTGCATAAACTCACCGGTTTATTGCGAGAATCGGTTCACCACGACGGCGGCGCGACGGTAGCCAAAAACCGAATCGTCGGCGGCGTCAACGGACACTTGGACCAGGCCCAAAGGCCTTGCAAGCCCACAGCAAATGCTAGGCTTAGCTTCGGGCTTGGGCTGCTTCGTGGGCCTCAATTGGACTTCAAAATCGTGGTCTTGATGGACTGAACTGGACTGCTGGGTTGACGGGCTGAAGTTGGGCTGGACAATTGCGAGCTGGGCCAAATTCTGCTAGGCTGAGGCGGGCTTCAATTGGGCTGGAGTTATGGGCTTCGCTAGACTTGAAACTGAGCTGAAAATGGGCCCAACCGTGGGCTGATGGACTCAATTCGTTGGGCCGTTGATGCGGGCTGAAGAAAAGAACCGCATGGGCCGTTGATTCGGTGGATCTCGCGGGCGCGGAAGTTGGGCTGCTTCGGTCACCGATGCTGGGCGTTGACCAAACAAGACACGAGCTGGAGAAGACCACGCGGCTGCTGGAATTTCGGTGAAATCAAGCTGCACGAGGGGATGGCAGCTTGAAGCTCACGGATGTGGGCTGGCGTGGCTTCGGCAGCAGCTAGGAGGCACGTGAGCGAGGCTTCAGTGGGTTGTGGGCTTCAAGGAGTCAACACAATAATCTGGCTAAGGAAATTTGACCCATGAAGGATTGGCATTGGACAAATGGCAGTAAGGAGGGAGGTGCGGTGGAGGGAGAATTCAGTGGAAGCCGCGGTTAGGGGGAACAATTGAAGGTGGCAGGCAAAACCTGGTGGGGAGAGAGACGGTAGCTTGGAGGAAGATCGTGGGACCGGCTTCGAGCGGGCTTCGGTTGACGATGGAGGGAGACAAACAATGGCAGAAGTTGATGAAGTCGGTGACGAAGGGGAAAAATGAAAGAAAAAGCAAGAGCAGCTCGTCTAAGGCGGAAGGTGATCGACGCATGAAGATGGATGGCAGCTGGATTTGCTTGCTCAAGAGGATTGGATCAAGGGGCAAATTCCACAATTTTATCCCCTCCATTGATTGCTTTGTCCCCTATTTCTTTTTTGTAAAACAATTCACAATTGAGCCGATTTAATTGTCAAAATTGTAGCCCCTTGCCAAAATTCCGAATTTCACTCAATTAGTTTCAATTTCCTCACTTGATTCCCCAAATCGACGTCCAAATTTTCCAAATCGAAGTCCAATTTCGATGAAGAAAAATCCCGTACAATTTTCTGCAAGTCCCCAACACCATATAACTCGGTATAGAAGCCAAAATTTCCTTTAATTTGATCCATCCGAATTTCCGCTAATTTCCGAATCATCCGTATTGATTTTCCGTAAAAATCCCGAACTTTCCGAAAATTCTTTGAATGATGAGTCGACATTCCTAAAATAAATCGTGACATAACAGAACTTTCAATGTTTGAAATCGGGGTCGAATTCGCGGTTAATTTCAATCGACACGATTTTAACGTGACCTAATCTACCGAGAAGTTTTTAGGAATTTTTAGTGCAATTGACCCGTGATCAATTTATCTCAAGTCACAATGTACATCTTTAACACATTGGCAACTCTCGATTGTCGTGAAAATCTCAAGATTTCAAATACGGACACCGGGTATCAAAATGACAAAAAAATCAGTCTAGTCTTTGTTCAACGAGAATTTTGCAATTAGGTGGAATCATCCACGCACTAATCACCTAGGTAGCACCGACACGTTGCCGGAGCTTCCGAGTCGTGTCCGACACGTGTCGACGTGTTCGACACCCTCGGACACGTTCGGACACGCGTTGACCACGTGTCGACAAATCCGACACGCGGTCAACGCTTGTTGACCCGCGTGTCCGAAAGGGTGGAGGCCGCGAGTGAAGGCGAGCCCGCGATGGCGAGAGACAGCCAGAGAAAGAGAAAAGAGTGAGGCGAGGGCCGTGAGGAGGAACTTCACAAGGGAGGCACTCGTGGGGGAGGGCAGCGTCGTCAAGTGGGGCGGCGGCGGCGGCAAGGGAGAGGAGGAGGAGTTCGCGGCGGTGTGCAGCCTCTCCACGCACGGGGACCGCGCGTTCCGCCTTCTTTTGCGATCCCTTCCACTGAAATTTTTTCTGGGTTACTCCTTTTTTCGCTCCTTCGGAGAATGCTAGTGCTTTTCTTGCGAGTCTTCGATGCTTTCGGAGATAGGCGTCGTGCGGCGAGGACTGAGGAGGAGGAGAAGAAGAAGGTGTCGTGCTGCTAGGGTTTTGAGAACTGAGAAGGAAAATAAAAGATTAAAAAAGGGGCTTGCGTGTTGGAGGGAGGAGGAAATGACAGGAGGGAGGGGAAGGGACGGCTGTCAGGTGGTGGGGAGGGAAAAAAGTGAAAAAATTTGGGGGTGGGGTCTGTCGAGGGAAAAAAGGGGGGAGTTTGGGCCCGCGGGTTTTTTTTGGGGGTGGAGGGGGTTTGATTTTAAAGAAATAAAAGTAAATTTGGGATAATGAAATAAAAAAAAAAAACTTAGAATCTTATCGAAAATGTTGAATGATTAGTGTAAATTTATAATAAGTTCTTTTTTAATTAATTATATATTTATAAATTAGATTCAAATTAATTAAAAATAAAAATATTTATTTAATATATAACGTGTCCCGGCGTGTCAAAATTTTCTATTTTGAGAAATGACGTGTCGACGTGTCGTATCGTGTTGTGTCGCACCGTGTCGGTACAACCTAGCTAATCACATGTCTCAATCGAATCGACATATCTCCGGTCTCTGATCGATTTTTGGCATACCATAATGACCCTTACTGATCAACACGGTCGAGCAGTCGATTCCTAGTCAAATTCTCAAGTCCATTACATTAAAATCCCCTAATGGCTTCCCTAGATAGTCTAGTTATCTCATGAGTGATCGCCGAGAGAAAGACTATCGACGCGTCGATGAAATGCTCGATTTATTTAATCGAAAATAGATTCTGAAAATTCAGGTTGTCACAAGATCCGAGGGCTCCGCGACCTCGCCCCCCAAATCCCGGGTTGCGGCGGGGTCGCCCAACGTCTTGTGACCTCGCAAGGGTCGCGACCCCGGAGCCCTCGTCAAGTGGCGCCCGACCCCGAGCGGCCCTCCCTCGCCAGTGGGCGGCCCTCGCCGGTGGTCTTCAGGGGTCACTCAACCCCGAGCGGCCCTCCCCAGTTGCCTCCGAGGCTGCCTAAGTCAGATGTCGATCGCCAGCGACAGATTTCAATCGCCAGCAGCCGTTTGCCCTTGCCGGTCAATTTTTATTTATTTTTCTTTTGATAATTTTTTTTATCAAAATATAATTTCTCCAAACATCATTTTGCTCAAAGGTACTTTACAACGGACTTTTAAATTGTAATTTAATAAACACAATTTGCATTTTGAAAAGTCCCTTCAACCTAAAGTTCTTTGTATTTTCCCAATGGCTTTCCCAAAAAGTCCAACTAAACGCACCATATGTATGCTTCAATAATAAGTAAAATGAAATGTTTAAAAAACGATGATTGTTGTGGTACTTAACCACTTCATGTTATTACTCGATTGTGAAAAAATAATGATCACAAATATCAGACGTTTTACAACTAAATAAAATCAGAAATTACGAAAATCAACTATTAACAAATTAACAGAAAAACGATACATGTCGCACGTTTGCAGGTGGAATCGCTAAGCTGCCTCTCTCTGTCTTTTCCGCGAGAAGCATCTCCACTCGTCTTCAACCTCGTGGACGCCTACTTTCACCAGACACTTCCATGGCTCTCTCTCTCTCTCTCTCTCTTCTCCGTAACCATCCCGAACTCACCAGACACTACTCCACCCACCACCTATAAATACCTCTCCCTCCACCCCAAGCGCATTGCTATCGATCCGCATATTTCGACCGAGCGAACAACTTAGTGAGTCGCTCGACTGCTCATGATGTCGCTGATCCCGAAAGATCTCTTCGGCGGACGAAGGACGGCCGTCTTCGATCCTTCCTCGCTCGACATCTGGCACCCGTTCCTGGACTTTCCTGTCACACCGCCGACTGCCCTGTCGCTGCCCTGGTCAGGGTCGGATGTGTCGAGGGAGGTCGCACAGTTCTCAAGCGCGCGGGTCGACTGGAGGGAGACGCCGGAGGCGCACGTGTTCCGGGCGGACCTCCCAGGATGAGGAAGGACGTGGTGAGAGTGGAGGTCGAGGAAGTGAGGGTGCTGAGCATCAGCGGCGAGCGTAGGAGGGAGAAGGAGGAGATGACGGACACGTGGCACCGGCTGGAGAGGGTGGCGGGCGGTTCTTGAGGAGGTTCCGCCTGCCCGAGGACGCGAGGGTCGATCAGGTGAGGGCCAGCATGGAGAACGGCGTCCTCACAGTGGTTGTGCCCAAGGCGGCGGCGGCGGCAAGGCCCGATGTGAAGCCCATTCCGATCACCGGCTGAGAGGTTTCGAACGAGAGCGACGGAGAGAGCGTGACTCTACATCGCATAAAATAAAGAGGACCATCCCAGTACGCGAGACTATTACTGCATACTGCATAGTGTTTGTACGAGTCTAGTTACGGTTTTGTCATCTACATGCTCGACTGGATGTAATATATTCTTAGAAAAATACAAACGTATCTAAGGTCATTGTATCCGATGACAAATATGATTCAAAATGTGTGAACCGTTAAATCATTTGTGTCACATTGTTTGATCGCTACATACCTCGTATGAATAAATTTTAGATTTTGTTATTGTTAGAATTGTTATTAGAATTGCAATGTGACTATAGTGATGGACTCATCACCTCTTAGAACAGTTATGATTCGATCCGATGCGGGATCTTTTCAATAACGGTTGGGCGAAGAAGTGAGCACCAAGTTGGTCGTCGGTCCTCCTCTACCCTTATCAAATAAGGGCAACAATGTACATATTACACTGGTACTTACCATCCTCAGCAATTTTGGAAAAAAAGATTGCTCTAAACTGTCTCTGCCAGTTACATAATCAGAATTATCAACAAGCTGAAACAATTACGGAGGCTACCATCCACCTATTAGTTATTTTCACGGATTTAGAGTTCACCATCGCTAAAAACATGAAATTGGAATATGCTATCGCAATGGAAAACTTAGAACTTATTATTGTACTGGAAATCTTACCACCCCCCTTTGAGAAGTTATTAATTTTGCTTTGGATGGTTTGTATGAGTGAATGTAATTAACTCAGTGGAGCATTTACCAAGTTCTTTATAAGTCCAACGGGAAAATTTATTAGGACTTATAGAAAATTTATTAGGACTTATAGATTTAGATTTTGCTATCCACAATAGTGTGAAAAATTACCCATTCGGTCTTAAACCTATTTACGAATGTCAATCTACCCTTACATTTTCCAATTTTGCCAGTGTAGCTCCAAATCTTTGCATGTCGGCACTTGGCTGAAAATCGTCTATGTGGCGATCCACAATTGTCCATGTCAACGTGCTTCATAAGACAGTTGGCGATGACTAGACGTTGTGTTAGCAACTTCCGGCAAAAATTAGCCGAAAAGAGTACATTGAAATTTCACACGAAAATTTAATATCTGCAAAATCGAAAAGTTGGAGATTGGATTATATGTATAATAGGTTTATGATTGATCGGCTAATTATCTCAATGATAGTGTGCTGGATTGGAGCTTACTACGTCAAGGGAAAATCTACCAATCGTTTAGAAAAGTTATTGCCAAAACGCCGACTAATCTTTTCGTAGTTTTAAAGGCATAAGCTACGATAAGTCGTTCCTGGATTGTCAATATGAAACGATAACTTACCGTTTGGGATGAGTGGAAGATTGATACTCCTTTTTCTTTTTCTTTTTTGTGAATAGTTTAAACAGATCCATGGAGAACTCGATAAATGATTTCCAACACCCCCCTTCTATTTTCGAATAGTAACCATTATAGTTCTGGCATACATTAGATTTATAATATTTTTTACTCTGTTTGTTTTGTGAAAAATGAGTAATTTGAAAAATATTTTCCTAAAATTAATCGTGTATATCACTTGAGATAATTAATTAATGAAAAATAATTTGCATCCAAATATTTGCATAATCGATAAAATATTCTTCATTCAGTCATTTTTGTAAATGATATAAATGATCATATTTTGAAAAATATTTTCAAAATCACTCATTTTTGACAAAATAAATGGAGACTTTGTTTCACATAATAAATTATCATTCTCGCGTGATAAATAATTTATATGAGTAACTTTTCAATTAGGTTGTTAGGCTTTCATCTCTTATAGTAAATATAAATTACCTACCCTAGGAAATCCACGCGGCGCCTTACAGAACTTAGCAGATCTATTGCATCCCACGAGTAGTCCAAACATCAACGACTTATGTCATTTTAAAAGACATGAGAGAGCATAGTGTTCCGGTAGATAACCTTCAAACGTACAAAACGGGCCGTTTTCCCGTAGAAGAATGTCTTCCTATCGACAAAAGTCTGCCAGTCACAAACCCCAAAAACAAGGAAGAAAAGCAGCCGCTTACCGTTGCGTCGTCAGCCTGCCCGATTGCAAAAAGAATACCTCGGATCCGTCCGATGCGAAGAAGAGGACGACCACGCAAAACAAGGAACGTCCAAGAGGAATTCAAATCAGATAAAAACAGGAATTCTCCTGAACTGCGGGCAACGGGAAAGCCCACGAGTCAGATGGACCGGCCCGAGGTGGTCCTGAAGATCCTGTCCTGGTCACGTGCTCGATCGTGTCGATTTCGTAATTTATCTTATCTTATCATGCGTAGGACATTTGAATAATCCGTGCACAGGCAATTTGAATAGATTCACCTCCACCCTCCAAAAGCAATGCCCCTAATTATTCCACTCCTAAAAAAAGTCAATCGGCCGTTGCCTTTTTGCAGTCTCAAACGGCTACTCATCAGCATGCCCTCCTTTTTTCTCTGTTTCTTTTCTTTTGTTTTTGAATGTCAAGCCGTCAAC
Source organism: Eucalyptus curtisii (assembly GCA_017140595.1). NCBI lineage: Eukaryota > Viridiplantae > Streptophyta > Magnoliopsida > Myrtales > Myrtaceae > Eucalyptus > Eucalyptus curtisii. Next base: position 37,332,280 of record CM029500.1, on the reverse strand, counting down.
CACTCCATTACCTTAGCCGTTGCGAGGCCTTTTTTTTTTTTTTTTGGTGGACCCTTTTCCTCTTTTGGGAAGTTCCGATTGCTGCCGTATTCCCATTGCTTGCAAATTGGCTTGGAGTTCCCTTTCGTTTTCAATTAGTATCCTACTCAAGGAGTCCTTGAATTTCTCGGCATCCAATCACTTATTTTATGATAGTACGTAAAAGCAAGATCGAAATGAGATTGAAAGACGCCATTAAAGGGTTGGTAGGCGAGGGTCTCTAGTGCGAGAGGGAGGTATTTTAGGCGCCTTCATGAATGAAATTGCCTCAAAATGCCAACAATAAGCTAGTGAGTCACTCCCTCCTAATCCTAAACTTGCATACTCTCTCAACACAAAATGCCCTCAAGTCAAAACAGTAGGTGAAAGAAGTAACACTATAACATGAACAGCACAGTGACCTTTGTAAGGGTTGGGTCACCTAATGCTAGTTGCTCCCGTTAAATGATCTTTGCTCCCCTCAAAACTATTCTTCAAGTCCTCGCATTCCCCCCCCCCCCCCCCCCCCCCCCAAAAAAAAAAAAAAAAAGAAAAAAGAATGTTGTTTATCATCTTAAACTCGTCTGAGGGTTAGGGTGGTGTTCATTGTTCAAGAACCTAGTACTCCCACTACGATAATTGGTCGGTTAAAATCAAACGTGCCCCCGCATTAGTCAATCTGATGATGCCAGAATAGCGGAAAGAACTCATTTTCTTATATCCCCACACCTAATAAAAAATTCGTTTTTTGATGTGACATAATTTCCCACCTTTTATGCCCGAGGAAGTGGAGAGATTGCAAGAGCGAAGCCGCAGTCTTGGATTTATACATGGGGTCTGCAATTATTTATGAATAATTTGAACGTAGCCCCTACTCTAATCCGCCGAGATGGAAAGGGGAAGAGAGACGTTGGCGTCGCATGTGGCACTTGGCAGTTTCCCCCTCTTCCTTTCTCTCTCTCTCCACAGCTTTAAAAATCAAATTTTTGCACCCACAGAAGAGAGAGAGAGAGAGAGACCAGCAACAACATAAGCAGACATAGTTGCAATCAAACCCAAGAAGCCAGCTTCGTGAAAAACCATGAACTCCATTAATCCCCGACCTCGCATCCTCCCTCTCCTTCCGCTCAAGATCCCTTTTTGAAAAAAACTAAGCTGCAGCGGTGTCCAACCTCGTGAACTCTGCCTGCATTCCGCTCCGTGTCCCTCTCCGTTAAAGACGTCGCTCGCTCTTGTTTTCCTTTAACACGCGTTGGAATGAGAAGTTCGGCGAAGAAGAGCGAGAGCTCGAAGAAGAGCAAGAACTGTCGGGACTCCTCCGGGACCGACTCGAGCACCGACAGCCTGAGCTCGACCAGATCGAGCTCCGAGAGCTCTTCGGCCGAGGAGGCAATGAAGGCGAAAGAGAAGGAGAGGGAGCGCTCGTCGCCTGCTCCGCCGCTGGGTTGGCCCATCGGAAAAGCTGACTTGCACCGGAACTCTGTTTCCTCCGCCAAGGACGATGAAGCCAAAAAGTATGAAAACGACGACGATTCGAAATTAAAGAAATTGGGTTCAAAGCCTTCAGGTTGGTTTAGTTCCGAAGTTTTGTCAACCCCCTTTTTACACTTTTGTTCTTTACGGTGCTTTTTCTTATCTAATTGCTGAGACGCAGTGAAGATAAAAGCCGAGAATTCAAAATTCAAACTTTGGACTTTATTTAGCTACCATCTGTTGCCATGACTCTTGAGTAGAGCAGAGGAAATTTCCTAGATTCTCTGTATTTGCTTGGATATGGTGGCTAGTGCTCCGCCACCCCAGGTCTAACAGCTTTGTGTGAATTTGATTAGAGCTGGACATGATGAAGGAGAGATATGCGAAATTGTTGCTTGGTGAGGACATGTCAGGCTCTGGAAAGGGTGTTTGCACTGCTTTGGCCATTTCGAATGCCATCACCAATTTATGCGGTATGCCCTTTTCTATTCTCATCTTCAATACTTGTACCGAGACCTCACTTCGTTTTCTCTTTTCTTCAAGTTATTTCCTTGAGGTCGGTCATGACCAATTTTGGTGCTCTTATTCTTTTTATCCTCGTACGAGGCAGGAACTATTTTCGGGCAACTCTGGAGATTAGAACGCTTGCCTTCTGAAAAGAAAACGATGTGGAAAAGAGAGATGGAGTGGCTTCTTTGCGTCGCGGACCATATTGTCGAATTGATACCCTCTTGTCAAACATTTCCTGATGGTAGCAAGCTTGAGGTAAGTTGATTCTACTCTTTTCCCTTCTGAATGTGTAATTGTTTTCGATCTTGTTGACTTAGAGATTGAGGGAAAGAAATTCAAATTTCTGCTACTGGGTTCGAAACACCGGAGTAGTTCATATTCAGTGAGGTTAATCCGGCTATTAGAGTTTTTGGATTTCATATACTTGTGATTGTAACTTTCTGGCAACAAAATCGACAGATTTTATGTCCCTTTCTTGGTGTTCAAAACAAGAACTGATAGCCCAGTTAGTAGATCCCAGTTCTTTGCTCTGTCTGTCAACTAGGCAAAATGTAGGAACTTTTTCAAAATTCATTTCAGAACCGCATGTATTTGAATTTAGTCATTATGTTACTCAAGTATACGACTTTCCATTTAATTCTAATGGTCTGGTGTCGGAAAAATTAACTTCTTAGATCAACTTTATTCTTGTTCCTTGGTACGTCCATTTACGGTCAGTCATCTGGACTTGGAACCAGAGGAGCAGATGGTGAGGGAAGAGAGTATTCGGATCCTATGTATAATTTTTTCCTCTCATACTGCTTTTCGTTTCATTTGTAGGTCATGACTTGCAGGCCCAGAGCGGATATTTTTATCAATCTTCCAGCTCTTCGTAAACTGGACAACATGCTTATTGTAAGATGAGTTTCTTTGATGAATGGGAGCATCATACGACAAATATGAGGAAATAATTATACTTATGCTTGAATACTTTGCATTCAACAGGAAATATTAGATAGTTTCACAGATACAGAATTCTGGTACGTCGATCAAGGCATAGTAGCCTCAGATGCAGAAGGGTCGGCCTCTTTTCGGAGGACTATTCAGCGGCAAGAGGAGAAGTGGTGGCTACCGGTACCTCGTGTCCCTCCGGGTGGTCTCAGTGAAAATTCAAGAAAGCATTTAACTCACACTCGTGAATGCACAAGCCAAATATTGAAGGCCGCAATGGCCATAAACAGCATGACCTTAGCAGAAATGGAAGTTCCCGACTCATATCTGGAAGCTCTTCCCAAGGTCTGAAAATATACTGTTGCTCCTTCTTTGGTTCTTCGTCCTAAATGACCAAACTGATCTTTCTTGATAATCCAACCGCATATATATTTGGTTTGTTGCCATATCATGTCCCAATAATCTCATATTGACTGGTTTTATTTTCAGCATGGGAGAACTTCTCTGGGGGACGTCATTCATCGATACATCACTTCCGACCAATTCTCTGCAGAATGCCTGCTCGATTGCCTTGACCTGTCTTCTGAGCACGTTGCGCTAGAAATTGCAAACCGAGTAGAAGCCTCAATGTATGTATGGCGAAGAAGATCTTACCCTAGACCACCAACTCATCCGAACCGATCCACAACAAAGACATCATGGGAGATGGTTAAAGATCTAATGTTAGATGGAGATAAGAGGGAACTGTTGGCAGAAAAAGCTGAAAGACTGCTGCTTTGCTTGAAGCAGCGGTTTCCATGTCTTGCACAAACTGCTTTAGACACTAGCAAGATCCAATTCAATAAGGTGATGATCTCTGATCTCGCTACTCTGTAGTGAAATTCAAACCTTTCTTTAGCTTTCCAATTTTGTCCATCAGGGGCTGTTTTGCTAATAATATAAGACTTGAAACTTTCCAGGATCTGGGGAAATCCATTATTGAGAGCTACTCAAGAGTGTTGGAGAGTCTGGCGTTCAACATTGTTGCACGTATAGACGACGTGCTCTATGTAGATGACTTGACCAGACATGCAGACGAATTATCTCCGATCCCAGGCGTTAACGTGATAGCCCAGAAGAAGAAGTTGTCCATGCCATACTCGGTGCATCTCTCGAGCACCCCCTATAAGTCGGCTTTTAGCACTCCGAGCTTCTCCCCGGCGCCCCTGATTAGCCCTATAAGGGGAGAGAGGACTCCTTTTATCGGCAACAACAACAACAATGGCAAGCCTCCCCGCCGCGGGTTCGGAGTTAAACGGGTCCTCACGAATTATCTCAGTGGGGACACGAAGCCAAAGCTATCAGGCAATGGAGCCGACGTGTCTTGCCCGGTGCTGAGCACAAGTTCCACAGACCTGGAGTGCAAGAAAGGCTAAACCAACTTGCTCAAAGATTTCTTTGAGGAAATTACAGCGATCCACTGTAATTTGGTGTGATTACATAGGCTCCATACTAGGCTTTTAGTTGTTGGGTTCTTTTCTTCACTTGTATCCTCAACTTAGCAGTTTGATTAACAAAACTATTCATTTGCACAAAAAGAGCTCGTGTCTGTTCTGGTGTCACTTGAGATGAAAATCATTATGGGATGAGGCGGATTGTTACTGTGTTCAACACGACTTACGAGTTTCTTTGGTTTTCGCTCCTCCATACGCTTCCTCCGGAGATTGATGGCAAAAAAAATGAGAAAAGGAAGGGGGCATTCCGAGAATTGAACTCGGGACCTCTCGCACCCTAAGCGAGAATCATACCACTAGACCAAATGCCCATGATATACAAGAGAGTATAACATTAAAAATATAGAAAGGGTCAAGTTTCCCTGGTGCATGTCCCATCCTAGCGTTTTTAAATTCAAGGAGCACAATTAGGACACGCGTGATGAGCATCCTTTTTTTTTTCTTCTTAAAAACAGATTTGAAACAAAAAAATTTTGGTAATGCAATTCCATTTTTTTATTTGTAGAATACATTTTCATTCTAAAAATAAATTTGAAATATAAATTAAAATTTTTAATTTTTAAATTTTTTATTTATGAAATAAAAGTGAAATAAAAATTTTTCTCACCATTTACTCTTGTCATTGCCTGTTAGTCGTCAGACTATTGCTGAACAATCGTCGCCAACCTCCGCGCCTGTCGACCACCTCCCATCTTCATTTACAAGCGGTAAATTTTGTATCATTACTCATATATTTGCTCAAAAACTCGTTCAATGAATAAATAAAAAAATCAATTTGAGTGTATTTGGTAATCATTTTATTCCTGAAAAATTTTTTTACTTAGAAATGATTTATTATTATTATTATTATTATTATGTGCATTGGACTAATTTATAAGTATTTGAAGGTGTTTGATAACCTAAGAAGTACCGACACTTTCCGGAAGCCTTTGTGTCATGTCCGACATTTCGACACGTGTCCGACATGTTCCGACACGCTCCGACACGTGGTCAACGAGCGTTGGGAAATCCAACACGTGGTCAACTCTTCTTGACACGCTTCGACACGCAAGTCCGAAATTCCGACACGCGATTCCGACACGCACGGGGTCAATTTTAAAAAATTTCAATACTTGCGGGGTCAAAATATAAATATATGAAAAAATAATGAAAATAACAAAAATAAAAGGGGAAAGAAGAAAATTCTCACTCTCAAGTTTCTCACTTATAAGTTTTAACATTCCCGTGAGTGATGATGGAACGCCCTCTTCTCGCCGGCGTCGCTTCACCACCCCCGCAGACTTAAAGTTGTGATTTTTTTTTTTTTTTGCTTCTTTCCACCTCTCGCAAGCGTCGCTTGTGAGTTATCTCTTTTGGTATATGTCATTAGCTTATAAGTTATCTCTTACATTTTCCATGGCGAATTTAGTTATTTCTAGAGTTCTAGTCCTAGATTTTCATTTTCCTCGAACCTTATTTTGCAGAGGAGCTCCAAGCTAATCTATATCATGAACTCCAAACTCTATCTGAGATTATAAGAAATCTCACTAATTTCTGACAAGTGTAAGAAAATATTACATGTTCCTTCAAATTTACAGAAAATATTACATGTTCCTTCAAATTTACTCTTTTGTGTTTGCAATTTTTGAATTTCTTATTCAAACTCTGTCAAATTAAAACAATGAATAATATTAACAAATGTTGAATTAATATTTTTAGTATAATTTAATTATATGCTTTTTTATATTTATTTTTGCATTTATATATAAAAAATATATATTTAATATATAACGTGTCGAAATGTATCGGAATTTTCTATTTTTTGAGAAATAACGTGTCGGCGTGTCATGTCATGTGTTGCGTATCCGTGTTGGTGCTACATAGTTGATAATGACCTGTTTGTTTGTGTTATTGGCTCGTGTTTATGAACACAATTAAAGAATAGAAACGCGTTTGTTTGGGTTTTTGTTTAAAATCTATTTTTTGTTCCGGGAACAAATTTGGAACAGAAACAAGAAAAAAAAAAAAAAAAAAAAACTTGTTTTTTTGTTCTAGTAACACTTCCGAGAAAACAAATTTTCTCTCATATTTTTTTCTTATCTTTATTTTCTTCTTTTTTCTTTGGCCGGTCGCTGTGCTTGGGCAAGGCCGCCGGCCCTTGTCGGCCGGTCACCGACCATGGCCGAGGCCGACAACCGGCCAAAAGGAAGGAAAAATATAAAAGAAAAAAGGGAAAAGAAAAAAGAAAAAGGAAAAAAAAAATAAAAATATCAAAAAATTAAAAGAAACAAAAAAATCATACAAGTTTACCAAAACGTGTTCGTTCTTTTTCTACTCCAGGAACAAGTTTATCAAACGCGTTTTCGTTAAAAAATTGTTTAACAGTAAATAGTTTTTTCTATTTTCGTTCCTAACAATTTTTGAAGTAAATATTACCAAACGCACCCCGACTGTCCAAAATTTTTATTTTTATAATAGAAATACATTTAGTAAAACCTCAAATTCTTTTGTAAATTAGAGTTTTTTTTTTAAATTTTAATTTTTTTTATTATATTATTTTCTTTTTCTTTTTCCATTCCTCATCTTCTTCTTCTCCAACTAGTCACTGGCCACAATGGCCAGTAACTAGCTAGGCGAGGCCTAGCAAGGCCGAGCCCCACCCACCAGCAAGTTTGAGCATGGTGAAGCTTGTTCTCGCCAAATTTGGGCGAGGCCGAGCCTCGAGCAACCTTGGCCTCGCCAATCGGTTGTTGACCATTGATGTGGTTGGTGACTAGTAATGAGGGAAGGGAGAAGAAGAGAAAAGGGAAGGAAAAAAAGAAGAAGGTAAATTTAGCTTGATTTTGAAATTGTTCCTGAGAACAAACAAGTAATTTTTTCTTATTTCTTAATTCTGTTTCAAATCTATTCACGGGAACGAAAAAGTCACCAAATGTATTTCTATTATTCTTTTGTAAGAATAAAATCAACTACTATTTGGTCAATTAATAAACAAACTCTTTTTAATCAAAATTTGATTTCTGAAAAATAATGATTATTATTCGCGCTCTTATTGTCCAAATCCTTGCATAAAGTCGTTTTTCCAGTGTAAAGTCTATTTATGAAAAGTTATTTCCTGTTTGGTCCCTCTTGTTTCATTTCCCATTGCTTGACTAAGACCCAAGCGGCAAGTAAAATCTTAGATAAAGAAAAAGGATATTAACTTTGCTTCGTCCCTACGGCGTACAAACAAGACTACAACGACTACTGTCTGACTCCTTTCGTCTTCGCCCAGCAGCGTTGCTACTTTACCTTCACTACAGCGAACCTCTTCCGCCGCCCCTGCTCACCCCGCGATGGCCGGCGGCACGAACATCCAGGTGACGGCGCTCGACGGCGTGGTGAACGTGAACTCCCTCTTCACGTTCGCCGTCTTCGTCGGGCTCGCCTGGAACCCGTGGGACCCGAACAACACCCTCAACCGGGACCCGCGGTGCGCCCCCAGCTCCGCCGTCAAGCGCGACCTCGTCACCTACCACGTCTACTCCTTCAGCTCCTTCCTCTTCTCCAGCTTGGTCGCTTTCGGCCTCAAGCAGGTAGGTGAAGCGGTCCTCTTCTCATCTCTCGTTCTGCGCCTTCTGAAATCGAGTGTTTTTGACCAATGATGTTGATGAGAGAAGGTAGAGAGCGAAAAGATCCGACGAAGCTTAGTTGGATTGGTGATTCTTGGTCTAAGGCTAAGCAAAGATATGATTTTTTCAGGCTATACGGATCACGCGGTCTCCGAGCTACCACCCTGCGGAATCGATCGCTCGGATCAATCGAAAGTTGCTGCGGGTTGGGATGTTGGCATCCGGAGTCGGCTCGGTCGCCGGATGCGTGTGCCTGATGCTGGCCCTGGTCAATGTAGTTCAGATCAAGCTCGGGACTCTGGCTTGCGGGAGCACGCACAGCTTCGCGGCCATCGTGCCGCTCCTGATTTTCGTCCCCTTGGGGCTTTTCGTATATGTATCGATTGTCTTGTATGCTTTTACTCGGTAGGGTTCAGATTAGTTCGTCGTGGTGTTGGATATGGATTGGACAGAGTAGTGGCCCTTGGGGGGAGTAGATCCTCCTGGATGTTGTGAGAATGAGGTCGAGCGATATGGCTTGATACCGAGCTGATAGTGTCTTTTCTATTCTTGACAACTACTTAAATGTATTAGATGCAATTGCTGAAATGCGAAAATCGACTGCCATTTATGCTTCCGTTGATTCCTCTAATCAATTTCCATCCAGAATCTTGTGTGGACTCATACAGTCACAGGAGTTTTGAAATCATAATCAAGCAAATTGTGCTGTGATCCACAAACAGGGGAATGCATGCAACGTAGTCACGTGCATCTTGAGCTCTTGTTATTGTCCCATGCTTCTCCAGTGGTATATAAGGTTAGTTTTGTTAATGAGTTGGTCTTATTAGAGACGCTTTTACATCAGTTATACTTAATCAGTTTTTTATCTACATGAACTTGGGAAAGTTCCATGTCTTTTAGAAGGACTCTAGATAGGAATATGTGTGATCTCTGTTGGTGGACTGAGTTGCGAGCTTCCAGGGAAAAAATTGAGTTTGTAAACTTTTTGGCATTTTGAAGGATAGTCATGCTTCTGTCTTTCTAGGTATATGATTTTCCAACAGAGGTAAATGTGAGTGGGGCTGCCTTGCTAGCTGCTTGTTGGACTGTTCGTTGGGAGCTGTAGATGCATCTTGTTAAGGTACAAAAAGCAGCAAACCATTTATTTGCCAATTCAATGCAACTCATTTATCGAGTAATAAAAGAAAAATATTTTGTGGAAAAAGTTGTAGATGCAACCGAAGATGTTAGGAAGAACGAGTGTGAATCCATAGAAAAAGATAATGACTTCAGTTGATAGTGGGAGATTTGGTCTAGTTGACTGATATTGTTGCAATTGAGGATTCATTGCTTGGCATCCTTTCATCCGTTCTTAGATTTAACCGACAATCACTTCAAGGCATGGTATAGTTATCGAAAGACCCTCTGTCCTACCTCCCATAGTTATCTTCCCTCTGTGTCTCAGAACAATCTTGTTTACTTGTGTTGGAGCTTTGTAATTGATCCTCGAGTCTTGTTAAATTCATAAGAACCATGCATGAACAATAAAGTTCAATGTGGATGATAGCTGTTGAAACATATTTGCTCTCTAAATTGCGGAGCTCTACATTCTGCTGGTCCGCACTATTTCGTTTTGGAATCTTGCCATCACTTGTGCTAGTGCAGGTAGTTTTTTGGTAGCCTAAAATAATTTGTAGCTTGAGGAGTACTTGATGTTGTAGCTTGCTATGCTGGCAGCTACTCATCAAAAGCTTATTTTTCCCACTCCGGATGGGAAAAGCAACGGAATGGTCGCAAAGACTTTGAGAAGTCACTTTGTCTTGTTTGTCTTCACTCGGTTAAACAATGTGAATGGGTCTATATCTGCATATCTGAAGGAGTGGGTGTGGAATAAACAAAAATCAATCTTTAAGTAGTGCTGTCACCACTTTCATTGTGGTTTACACATATGAGAACTTTTTGTTTCTTATAAAAGCTCAAAGGCTGAGACTCATTATGCGTAGTTGAAGATATGGAAGCTCCAATGAAGCAAATTAGTGGTCTGGTGTTTTTTTTTTTTTTGCAGTTTTGGCCATTTCAGGTCTCCAGACGGTGTATGGGGCTGGTGAATGTGGCAATTGTTCAACACCCGATAGGGAGGCTTTTAAGCTGGCCCCTTGCATGTCTGTGGCGCAGGATGAGACCGCACCCATGTCGAGCAGCTGCTGTGCTCAAGTGAAGAGAATAGGGCAGAACCCGAGCTGCCTATGCGCTGCCATGCTGTCGAATACGGCCAAAATGGCCGGAATTAAGCCTGAAATCGCTGTCACCATTCCGAAACGCTGCAACCTTTCGGATCGCCCTTCTGGGTACAAGTGTGGAGGTCAGTTTTGCCTTCTTTCGCTTACTGCAGAAGAGTTGAGCCCGAGCCCGATCCCAGTGTGGCCCAAAGCTTTGCCACGGGTGGGCTTCGGCTGATATGTAGGCCCGACCTTAATGCACGGACTTGGACAGGCTTCGGCAAGGGCTTCTGATAAGAAAACCCGGCCCGGTCGAGCCCGAGCCAAGCCGAGCACGCAAATCTTCTATATAAGATTTTTAGGGATTATATCATTAATAATCCCAAACTGATATATCTCTGACAAATTTACCCTTCATTAATATCCATTAAATTGTTAGATTAGTTAACATGTGACAGTTAATGAGTTTAACAGTTTAGAATTTCACCCTCTATTTACAGTCCAAATAAAGATTCTCATTTACCCAACATGTCAAGCTGCATTTGACAATTTGTGATTTTTCATTGTATTAATCTAAATAAAAACTAATTGAGGACTAATTTATCACACATATATAAGTTCAGAGTTTTTTTAAGTCAAAAAATTAATGTAATTTTTTTATCACAAATATACAAATTTGGGATTTTCATAATATTAACCAAAAATTTTACAATAGGCAAGCCTAAGCGAAAGAGTTAAACTTTTAGACTACCTGGAATTATTGCCTTAAAAAGTGCAATACAAGTAACCATTTTTAGAAAAGCCTTTTTCAAAATATTCATTTTCCACATAACAAACACACTTCAAAAAGCAACTTTTCCACTGTAAAAAATAAGAGGTTTAAAGGATAAGATAGATCAATAATTATATTTATGCTAAAGCCAAACCGAGTTTCGCCGCATGACATTAACATAGACTCAACCCCTTAACCCTTCCCCCTCTTACTAAGACTGTATAAGTAGTAATTTCAAATCAAAAGGTTAATCTTACTTTGGTAACTTTACATAAGACAGTTTGGTTAAAATTGACAGATAAGTCACTAGTTTCCTGATATGGTTCTCAATGGAAGACATTGTTCAGTCTCCGACTTTGCAAGGACCTGTAAAAGAATTCAAGCATACAGTTTAAAAAAGAAAAAGAAGAAAAAACTCAAGCACATGAGGACTTAAAGAACGAGGATGTTTGTGAAGTAATTTAATACCAGCGACATCCCTTGTGCCGCAGCAAATCTCTTCAACAAAAGCCTTCCATCCCCCGCAACGAAAAGAGTACGACCGATTGTGCTCTTGCAGGATCAAATTGGATGGATAAATTCTATGAAATGACCTTATCCCATACTATAAACCAGACACTATGCAAAAAGAATGCGTATCACTCCGTGCATAGTAATGTTGTGGGCAAACTGAGCAAATCTGCTTTGATCCGCAGTTCCTTTGGAGAACTGTTGACGCTTATCCTGACCTTAGTTTTCTGCGAAAAATCAAAGAAATTAAATGACTAAGGTACAAATTGTAGTTTAGACACGCAAAAGAAGAAAAAAAAAAGGTACAGATTGTAGATGCAAAAAGCATGTATTACTCGATATAGAATTTCAATCAAACCTCCAATATATCCACAATGATAGTCATCGATCGGAGTCTTCTCAGCAATTCCACCAGCACAGAATCAGACCGCCATAACAAGAAACAGGAACGGAAGGACAAGAACAGTCAAAGCAATAGGAAATTCGCCACAAAGCTGAGCTACAAGGCATGAGGATTTGGAGGACCCATTTAATAAAGTGGATTTCCCTCGGGCAAACAATTAACTGAAGCTTACGCGCGTGATGATATATAGTATATACTAATCGGAGAAGATTCACTTGTAGAATTCAATAAGCCTCCAGGTTAATTGATGGAAGAATTACCAGTCTTAGTGCAGACATACTATTGTCATGCTTCAACCAAATTACATTTTCCTTGAACTGGCTAGCAAACATTAACAACAGCCAAAACAATGGTTTATTCCCACTAGGTGAGGCTTGAGTTGGGCTAGTAATGGAATAAAGCATAATCAAGGAAGTATAATGCAGAATCGGGGTAAAGCCATCAACCATTCTTCTAATATTCAAACCTCGATGCTCGAAAGGACTTTCTCGAAAGCTTATCATTTCACGTTCTTCTCTAATGTTTCTCCTGCACCTCAATTTTTCTACATAACTATAATAGAAGTTTCCTTCCAACTTTTTCTTATTTCCTTGACCTTAGTTTACTCCATTTCAAGGGCCTCCCTCCCTCGCTCTCTTTCCCCACCGGTCTATGCAAGCAGATAGAGTAACTAAGAATATTCAGCTGAGGAAATTAATCTTGCCTCTAAGACTAATGTGAACCAAATGATATCCCACTTGGCAGGGACTGACTCTCCATCGAGTTACAGGGCATTGGTTAGTTTCAGCAACGGGTCGTTTAATTTTCCAGTCACAGAACCAGTACAGGTTCAAATTGTTCGGTTTTATTTCTACCAGGGATTTCCATTTTTAGATCCAAGTCAGATCCGGTTTAAATTCCAGACCCTTCACGGGTTTGATATATTCTTGCATCCAGGCCATCTAATATTCAGGTCGCTTCAGGCTCAGGTGGATCTGCAGATTTTGTATTGGATGGATTTGGTTCCAATTTGGTTATTATCGGTTCATGTTGGCAACTTGAATCTTGTCAGGAAGAATCAATTATCATGCAAAGCATACAAACTTGATAAGGGACAACCAAACCATCTAGAAGCGTTAGCACGTGAATACATAAAAACTCAAAAGAACACATCCCCTATCTTAATCCAACGCTTCCTTGTCCACGTGTGCATGTTATAAAGTTGATACACTAAGAAAGAGGAAAGCCGCATTCAATTTGATAAATGTCTCACATTAGCTCACAGACATCGAACAGAAGTAAAACCACAGAAGTATCAAGCAATGAAAACTTACTCATGATTAATTGTTTTCTTCAAATCTTGCCATACACTAATGCCGTCAGGGTGGCAATTTACACATTGTTCAATCAAAGCCTTATCTAAGCATGCAACTAGAGTACTCAACGCCAAGAGAGGATCAGCCAATCCTTTCTTTTTCAACCAATTATACATTGAAATCCTAAGCTTAGCCCTCTCAATAGTAAAAGAAAGACAAGCCGGAAGTCTCACCAAACTTGACAATGGATACTACAAGTCTTTTAGAAGAATATAAATCTTCATCTAAAGCACATCCTTCGTCTGGCTAAGAATTTGAGGGGATACTCTGATCATTTCACGAACATCTGTCCGATCCAACCCAGATTTCACGATACAATCGAATCTCCCTTGAAGCTTTCCTCTCTTGCCACGGAACACCTTGAGGGCCCGTTTCAAGTCATTTGAACCCTCGACAAATCCCAAGCTTAACAAGAACTTAGTCTCGTGCACATTTTCATCGTCAGCAGAGTTCGCTAACGGATGGACTCTCAACCCACTAAACCAGTTTTTCAGTGTATGTGGGTTTTCCTTGACAATTCCGCGATAGAGGCAAGTTCTTCAGCTGGCACGGGCCGCATAGTCCTGTAGAGTCTAGGGTTATGGGCGTCAAGGACGAAACCAGGAGGCCAAGATCGGATTTTTAAGGACTTCTCAAGAAAATTTCGAGAAACCCATATGAGAATGGACAATGGTCAGAGTTTCTGTACTTATTTCATGAGTGACCATCTGAGGATTTTTATAATAGTGCTCGGCGGTGAAGAAGACGAGAACGACACAAGTTTCAAGCTTTGAAGCTTCAGAAGAAGAAAATGAGTTCGCGCCAGCTCGGATGGATGACTCTCGTACCTTCCTTTGGTGGCGGAGCCTTTTTTTTTTTTTGGTCGAACGTGGCATTGCTTCGGTCGACGGCTTTATTCCGCCCTTTCGGCCAATTTCATTTGAAGAATAGCGGGAGTTGTGAAAATTCTGTTTCCACCCTGGGACAATGATGGATAGGATAGCAAGTAGGAGCGAACATAGTTTTAGGATAAAACTTGAAACTTGAAACTTATGAAGCGGTCAACTCAAGAACCAGACCAGTGAAAACCTGTCCAATTCTAAATTTAAAGTGTGGGGTAGGTTTTAGATTCAAAAAAATTGAAGAACTTGTTTCTATTTCGATAGATAGGTTTCGTGTTTTTAAAACCTATAACTTTTAAGTTGGAACAAGTATTCATGTTTTTTTCATTTATGTCATCACGTGATCTTGTGGTACTTCATGGCATTTGATGAGGAATGTATAATTTGGAACCATTAATCTAAGCTTCCATTTTAAAATTGAGACTTTTAATGTAACAGTTTGTGGTGGTAATTAAATGTCATGATTCACTGTAATTGTTCAATTAATAATACAGATAAAACCGAATAAACTTCGGGAACTTATGGCAAGGTAAATTTCAGGTTCCAAAATATATATGATGGGTTCCAAGTTTCAAAATTTGTGGAACTTATTCTAATCCAACTAAAAGGTTTCGAGTGGAACATATACGGAATTTGAAAACAGTCACCTTTAATAGCAAGACATTGGAAACCCTGGCCACGTTCGTGCTCAGCCCACTACACTACTGGGCCGGACCTATCCTGGCCCAATTTTATGCCGAACTGGATCATCGCACTTGCGCTAGTCCTTTCATCATGCTCAGACTCGTGCCAGCGTCATGCCAGATCCATTTTCTCAATCAAGTGCCAATCTTGTCGAAATTCGATGGAAACTCAAGATCGAAATGGGGAAAAATCTTCCACACATCAACGGTGCATGAAACCGATAGTATTGCTGCTGACCATCTTTGTGCATCACCGACGGAAACTCCCAAAATCGTTCATATCTCCTCTGCATCAACAGGGAAGCTCAAGTTGACATGCCTAACATGATATCATAAGACGAATTTGCTGCTAATTTTTTTTCAAAATCTTTCGACCATAGCACAAGGGACCCTTCTCAATCCACGACGTGTAAGTTCAAGTTTCTAAGGATTACACACCCAACGCGCCGGGAGCCCCCCACCCAGTTGTAATCGACGTCTTTTCTTCTGGGACCATTTGATGATCATTAAATGATTATTCATGCCTTCTCCTTTTGCACATTATTGGTCTAAGAGAGTTCTCTTCGGTGTGCATGCGTTTTCATCTTGTTAAATTCATGGAGAAAGTAACTCTTGGGCTAGAGTTGGTGTTTTTAAAGAAAATTTTAGTCAATTTGCTGATTAGCCGTGATCAACAAAAAGAAGTTACAAAAAGACCTGATCAATCTCGTTCATCAAGCCATATGCTTCTCTTGAAAACAGCACGAATCGAAATTAATAACACCACCAATGAATGGACAACGGCCTAAGTGGGGCTGCGAGGTAGCAATCAGTCGCACAATGATCGACAGAAGTTTGCTTGCCATATATTCATCAATCACATTTAAAACTCGAGATTTGTATTTTCTCCACAGTGTGTTCGACCCTCTCTCATTTGCTGAGCAAGCTCAGTTTTTCCATGAGCATTAGTCCAGGGTTGACCCGGACCGGCCAAACCCTGCCGGTCCTGGTTCAAATCCCAAGAAGATTGAGTCGGTCCTTGGTCCTAAAATTCTTGGATCAGCACTGTGCGGGTCAGTCCTCGGTCCTGAGAGTTTCGGGTCGGTTCAACTCGGATCAACCCTGACTATATATATATAATTTTTTTATATAGAGAAAACCTTAAAATAAACGGCGTCAACAACATTAAACAGTTCTTTAGTAAGGAGTTCAAGTAATTTTACATTGTTCTTTAATAACTTAGGTTTTTAATATCTTTTACGGCGTTAATAGTCATAATTTACGAATGAGGAAAATGTTTTCGTAATGAGTCCTCATGGCGTCCAAAAACACACCTTATGGCATCCTCCTTTAGTAGTCGCTCTCTTCTGTCTTATTTGTCTTCTTAGTCTTCAATTTGCTAAAATCGAAAAAAAACAATTTCTCTGCTTGCCGCTCGCCGCTCGCCACTCGACACTCGCCTCGCTCGCTTTGGGTCACTCGTGCCGCTCACTGCTTGATGCTCGCTTGGCTTGTTGCTCCCTGCTCAACATTCGATACTCATTATGTTCGACGCTCACCTCACTTGACCCTCACCGCTTGCCTTTCTTAGCTGACCTTGCTCATCATTTAACCCATTGGGTCGATACGGTCCTCGGTTGTCATTTCAAGGAGTAAAAAAAAATGAAATAAAAAATTATGGGTTAGTCCTTGAGTTGATCTTGAAACCGAACCGAACCTATTGGGTTGGTCTGGTCCTCAATCGTTTTTTTAAGAAGTACAAAAAATAAAATAAAAAATTATCAGTTGGTCCCGAGTTGACCCTAGAACCGGACCGAACCCATTGGGTCAGTCCGATCCTCGGTCCCAAGCTCAATAGGATCGGTCCTCGGTCCCAAAAATTGAGGACTAGCACTGTGCGGGTTGGTTCTAGGGTTAAGGAGTGAACCGGCCTAACCCGGACCATGCTCACCCCTAGTTTTGCCATCATGTTAAGGAGGACAAGATAGCCAAGATATTGAGACACATTGGCAACATCGCAAGTACTATTCTAGGAAGAGAACTAAGAATCTCCAAATATATTCTTTGCTCCGAAATAAATTGCAATCGACAGAAATATCAAAGCAACCTAGATGTCACCACTAAATTAGAAATGATAGAGAAATAAGCATCCAAAATGTTAGATATAATTAGATTATTTATAGTATTTTGGATATCTATAATATTCTTGATATGTTTATGATATTCTGGATATCTACAATATTCTGGGTATCTATAATATTCTAGACATCTTTGTGACTGATTGTAATTGATTGTATAATATTTTATTACTGTAAATAATCAACTTGAATAAGCTCTTGTATTCCTCCTTATCACACATCGAAATATACACAATTTCTCTACTTCTCTCTTCAACATTACTCTTATCTTGATATTAGAGGCTCTTTCCTAAGAAGCTCTTCTTGAGAAGATATGGTATCAGAGCCAGTGGGAAGGTATAGATAGTCTTTGTAAAAACATACACGTAGATCGAGAGCCATTCGTTGGCATCCTTCTTGTTTCTACAGAGTGGTCCAGGCCGTAAGTCCCTGAGTGGCAATTAGACCGTTGGTTTAGCTCTGTAACGGTTCTGAAGAAGGAACAGTTCCGATCTTAAGTATGAGCTTACATAGAAGATCTACATCTTCCTCTAGTTCTCTATCACAAATAGACTCAGATCCAAGTCCTATACATAGAGAAGAAGTAAGGATAGAAGATTTCAACAAATCTATAGAGAATTGGGAAATTCCTAAAATACAGCTTAAGGAAATATACAAGCAATCAAAATTAAAGTTTTTCAAAAAATCAGACTATGTCATAACTACTGAAGAAAGAGATGTTCCTCTTTCTAATTCTTATGAAAAAATACATCTTTTAAACAAAGAGTCCATTCTAAAGCATAAACAAAAATACAACTACATTCATATAGGACTAGTCCAAGTAGGAGTCAAACCTCTTACTAAAGAAGGCCTTAATACTTCCATTCTCTTAGTCTTACGTGATTCACGTCTTTTAAACTATGATGAATCCATTCTTGGTACCTGTAGAAACAAGTCTCTCGCAAAGGACCCATACATTTTGACTGTTATCCCAATTTCTCCGTTTCCCTCAAAGATAAGAACATTCTTAGAGCTTTAACACTCCAAATCAAAACCCATAATTATAAAGTAGCCGATGGATCTATTCCTTTAGCCCTTGTCTATAGAATTCATTACAAAGCCATGTCCTCCGCTTTTGGAGAAAATGCTTTCAAACATAGTCCACGGGGAGAAACACTCCTTCTCCAAACTGACATTTCTAAAGCTAATACTACAATTCCTAGGTCTATTAATTGGAACCAAGTTACTTTACCAGAACAATGGGAATTAGAAAACCAAATTCCCCAACAAGTTGTTCAGAATACAGATCCTACTAATGTCATTCAACATCCAGAAGGAAGAGTGACCATTAGATTTCCTAGAAGATCTTTCGATCCAAGATCTAGTCCTTCCTTTCATAATTCCTACACGAGGTCCATAGATCTTAATCCTAATCTTCCTCCTATAATCACCATTCCTCCTAGTACGCATAGAAACACTCCTCCTCCTAGTATACAAAGAGACACTCCCACACGTGCCACAACACTTTTACCTCCTTCCACTAGTAGAAGTAATCATGAGACACCTCTTGAAACAGAAATTAGTGGTTTAGATAATAGATCGGGATTTCCGAGGCCGGTTTATCAACAAAACCAGCCTGAACCAGTTCTAGAAAATATAGATTCTCCTCATCATTCTCCTACTTATTCACAAATGATAGATGCCGAGCTTAATGTTTTAAATAAACATTTTGAGCCAAACAAAGCTTTTCTTAATAAAGAATTTAATTCTGAAAACAACAAACAAATCGAGAGAATGGTTCTTCAAAACCTTTGATGATAAAGCAAAAGACATCAAACAAAAATATTACGACTACATATATGAATATGAAGTCCATATATTTTTCTTTGATTGGTTAGAAGAACAATTCCTCGAACCAAAAGAAATAATTGTTTTAGATCATCATTACAAGTGGAAACTTGATAATGGCGAAACCATAGAATCCAATCATCCACCCCTTAGGAGAATAAAAATTCAGCATGGAGATAGCGAGGTTACAGCCACTCCATTTAGGCTTCGAGACAAAGGAGACTCTCTATACACCCACAAAGTTATTGAACAAAACAATTTTACTAATCAACATTTAGTAACCTTAGGAAAACAATTGAATAGGATAGAATCCACCATCCAGAATCCTACTCAGCTTATTACACCACAAATTGACACTCTCAAAAAACCCATTTTTAAAGCCTTTGAATTTCCAAAAAATCTTAGCCCGAGTTTGCCAAAGCTATAGAACAAAAGAAAAAACTCTTAGGAAAATCAAAGTTAGAACCCGATCCTATACTAGACACTCCTAAATTCCGAGTCTTATCATTAGAGACACTCGAGACCAACCCACTATTAGCACCCGACCAAACACTCTAGTAATTCCGATCGAGTCGTCACCGAGATTAACAGACTCAATTGGAGACAACCTCGAAGCTTTATTATAGCGAGCTACCCCACCGATATTGCCCAAGAAGAATCATCGCAAAAAATACAGAATAAATACTCTCCCGACGCCATCTATGAATGGAATATTGATGGTGTTGCTGAAACCAATATTATGAACATTCTTAACAACATGGTTATGCTTGCTAATGCCTACAAAACCCAGCAAGATGTTTCTGACCATGCTGTTGCTAATCTTCTAGTAGCCGGATTTACTGGACAACTAAAAGGTTGGTCGGATAATTATCTGACAGATGAACAAAAAACACAAATTTTAACTGCTTATAAGGTAGATGATTTTGGTCAACGCATGGATGATGATCAAGGACATCTCATCCAAGATGCTGTCAATACCCTTATCTATTCTATTTCACAACACTTTGTAGGAGATCCTTCACATATTAGAGATAGAAACCAAGATCTTCTTTCCAATATGCGTTGCAAATCCTTAGGAAGATTTAGAGAATACAAAGAGCTTTTCTTCCAAAGGGTTCTTATTAGACCCGACTGCAATCAACCTTTTTGGAAAGAAAAATTCCTAGCAGGTTTACCTCAGATTATAGGAGACCAAGTTAGAGATAAAATTAGAGAAGAATACAGCGGTCAAATTCCTTATGATATCCTTTCTTATGGAGAAATAGTCTCTTATGTTTATAGACAAGGAACACAAATGTGTAATACTATCAAATTACAAAGACAACTCAAGGAAGAACAATCCCTCACCAATAGGAGTCTAGGAGATTTTTGTGCCCAATATGACCCCTCTTATAATGAAAAAACAAAAACAAAATGTAGGGGAACTTATCCTCCCGAGAAAGAAACAAAGAAACATCGCAACAAACCTCAACCCCGTAGGAATAACCAAAGACACCAGAATAACCAAAATAGGACTCACACTGATAAGAAAAATTTTAAAGACATTAAGTGCTACTCTTGCGGTAGAAAAGGTCATATTTCAAAATATTGTAGGATTAATAAAAAATTAAATGAGCTTTCTTTAGATGACAATACTCTTAACTGTTAAATAACATCTTCATAGAAAATGATGATACTTCTTCGATGAATTTCTTGAGGAAGAAGGTCTTGAGATCAATGAAATAGATTCCTCTTCGATTCCGATTATGAAGACGCTTCTCCGAGAAAAACCCATTCCGAAGTAAACGTCTTAACAAAAGAAGAAGAATTCCTTCTCAAAGACTGCGACAAAATACTTGACCCGAAGCCAAAAATGAATACTTAGATAGACTACACTCTTCTATGAATATTACTTCCAAACCTAATACTTCCTACAATCTTAAAGACATTTTGAATAGAAACACAAAACCACAGTCTAGACCTATAAATATTAATGACCTCCAAAACGAAATAAAACAACAAAAGTTAGAAATACAAGCCTTGAAAGAGACTCAATTAGAAATGAAACAGGAAATTTCTGATATAAAGTCTCTTGTCATAAAAGGAAAAACAAAACTTGATGACCAAAATGAAATCACTAGTACCCCGAGACACCTCTCGATCCAGCCTTTCTTATGTTGTTAACAGAAATAACATCTAGAAAATGGATAATAAATATTAAGATAAAAATCAATAATGAGTATATTATTGAAACAACAGCACTCTTTGATACGGGGCCGACCTCAATTGTATCAAGGAAGGCCTTGTTCCAACAAGATACTTTGACAAAACTTCGAATCCTTAAAATCAGCCTCGGGAGACAAACTGAATATACAATACAAGTTACCCGAAGCCCTAATAATAAAAGACCAAATGTCTTACAAAACATCTTTTCTTTTAGTTAAAAACATGAGGCAACAAGTTATCCTTGGAACACCTTTTATACAATTAATTCAACCCTTTATTGTTACTAATGAAGGTATAGAAACTCATGCTTTAAACAAAAAAATCACCTTCAATTTCATAACAAAACCACAGAAAAGAAGTCTTAATATTTTACAAGAACATTCCATTTCAGAAATAAATTGCCTTATAAAAGACAAAGAAAACCAGCTTGAATTTTTAAAAGAAGATTTAGAATTCAAAAGGATAGAAGAAAATCTTTTGAAACCGAAAGTTGTAGAAAAGATTGCTTCCTTACAAAAATACATAGAGAAAACCATATGCTCTACCTTACCCAATGCCTTTTGGGAAAAAAAAAGCATATTGTAGACCTACCTTATGAACATGATTTTTCTGAAAACAAAATTCCTACCAAAGCCCGCCCAACACAAATGAACCAAGAAGTTTTAAAATTTTGTCAAGAAGAAATACAAGATCTTTTAAATAAAAAACTCATAAGAAAAAGTCAATCACCTTGGAGTTGTTACGCTTTCTATGTCAATAAAAATGCTGAACTAGAAAGAGGAGTTCCTAGGTTAGTTATTAATTATAAACCTCTTAATACATCCCTTAGATGGATAAGATACCCTATACCTAATAAAAAAGATTTACTAAACAGACTTTGTAGATCAAAAATATTTTCTAAATTTGACATGAAATCAGGATTTTGGCAAATACAAGTCGATGAAAAAGATAAATACAAGACAGCCTTTACTTGTACCTTTTGGCCAATATGAATGGAATGTTATGCCATTCGGCCTAAAAAATGCCCCTTCAGAATTCCAAAGAATTATGAACGAGATTTTCAATCCCTATTCAGATTACATCATAGTTTATATAGATGATGTTCTAGTATTCTCTTCCAATATAGAACAAAGCATTTCAAACATTTATCTACTTTCATAAAAATAATCATACAAAACGGTCTGGTAGTCTCTCCTACTAAAATTGCACTCTTCAAGACCAAGGTTAGATTTTTAGGTCATTACATCCATTTAAACACCATCACTCCCATAGAAAGATCAATCTCTTTTACTGATAAATTCCCAGATGAGATTAAAGACAAAACTCAATTACAAAGGTTTTTGGGTAGTCTCAATTATATTTTAGATTTCTTTCCCAATATAAATATCTTTGTAAACCTCTACATCAAAGGTTACGAAAGGATCCTCCACCATGGACCTCTGTCCATACCGACATTGTCAAACAAATAAAAATGCATGTGAAAGATATACCATGCTTACATCTTGTGACCCTTCCACTTTCAAAATAGTAGAAACAGACGCATCGAATTAGGATATGGTGGCATTCTCAAACAAGTCAATAACAACAAAGAACAAGTTATTCAGTTTATATCAAAACATTGGAATTCCACTCAACAAAATTATTCGACAATCAAAAAAGAAATACTTGCTATAGTTTTATCTATATCAAAATTCCAAGGAGATTTATTAAATCAAAAATTTCTCTTGAGAATTGATTGCAAATCAGCCAAAGACATTTTACAAAAAGACGTTTTAAATGTTGCATCAAAACAAATTTTTGCCGAGATGGCAAGCCATACTTTCGGTATTCGATTTTGACATTGAATTTATAAATGGTTCTTCAAATTCATTGCCTGATTTTCTCACAAGAGAATTTTTACGGGGGATACCAATATGCCAAGATCCAAAAAAGACAAAGACAAAGGCAAAGGCAAAGCCACCGCCGAACCCTCCAATACACCACCAAAGTCGAAAGGCTTAACATCTGTCAAGACATGGCTTGAAATGGCGAGAAAACAACCAGACATTCCTACACCAAACACCTTTGAAAATAGAACACATATCACCCGATCCCATGTTAGCCTTTAATAGCTAGCCGACATGATACCAAAAGAAACCATTTTATTACTTGCATAGTCTATACAAAACAAGACAAAGAAAGAGCCATCCAATGCCATTGAGGTAAGCAACAATCCTTCCCCCTGGTTACACAAAAACCAGCATGAATACAAAAGAATTTCGAATGAGGTGGTTATTAGGCCACGTGCAACCCCTCAATTTCAAAAATCAAAATTTTTCCCCAAAACATCATTTCAAAAAATATTAATGTAGAAGATGGATTCTTCGATGAAGATCCAATCAAATTTGCAAAAAACATCTTTCCAAAAACTGGTTATTCAAACCACACAATACAAACAAAACCCTTGCTTATTATGAGCAAATTCTAGTGGAGATTTAAGAATCAGCAAGATTTACCCATTTTGCTGACAAAAACAATACAAAAAACATTCTATACTCCACTATTTCCATCGGTAAAGTCATACACCCCTCACCTTGGGGAGCTTCACCTCATACACCCAGAAAATTCCAAACCGAGACTTACCCAAAGCCTACCATATTCTTCCTCATACACCTCGGGACTACCAACAAGCTTGGTGGAACGTTTTCTTCAGACAAAATACAAATTTCCAACACTCCTGGTTGTTATTCTTCAAAAATAACTTCCCAAGACAAAGCCTACCAAATTGGTTTGACTCTTGGTGGGATCTCTTTGGTCCTTTAGACATAATTTTACACCCCACAGTCAAACAAGGTTATGAGGTTTTCAGTAAATACTTCA
This sequence comes from Eucalyptus curtisii, assembly GCA_017140595.1. Classification (NCBI taxonomy): domain Eukaryota; kingdom Viridiplantae; phylum Streptophyta; class Magnoliopsida; order Myrtales; family Myrtaceae; genus Eucalyptus; species Eucalyptus curtisii. The sequence goes on along the minus strand of CM029500.1, from coordinate 37,308,456 downwards.
TACCAACACCACATGATATAAGGTTCCCATGCCTTATGCATTTCTTTATAATATTCAGAATCTCTTGGGTAACAGCCTGGGAATTTGAATACAATACATCCACAAAACCTGGGGTACCAGTCCTTGTCCGAAAATACAAAACAAAATGGTGGGATGGATTCAAACACCATGAACAAGGATCCGAAGCTGCGGTTAGGACATGGCTAAACAGCCAGAAAAACATGATAACCACAGTCCCCTCAAATACATCATTTTTACAGGAGAAATCCATGGCAAGTGCAGCACTTGCTGCAGTCCCAGTAGAGAGGAATGCGTAACATCCTCGGGACAATGCTATCGGAAGCGGAAGAATCACAATGTGGATCTTCCAAATCTCAAGACAATACAGACGAATCCTCACGGTCACATCATAGTGGAAACACCAATGAAGATGGCGCTACGGGATCAACCTAGACAGAGATTAAATTCAAGACATCACATGCCGACACCGTTACGAGCGGCGCAAAGGCTATACATCGTAGCATACATTGTTCACTATTCACTTGTTCACGTTTACGCTTTCGTTCACTCGCATCTTGTTCACTTTACACTTTGTTCAAAGACCGTAGCACTTTTTTTACCGAAGCACCCTTATAAATACACCCTCTCGACATAGAAGAAAGGCACCTCGAAATTTTCCAGATTTCTCTCTTCTTCCTCTCCCTCTCTCACTTGTAACCCATCATCCCTTCCATCTCCAAGCTCTCTTACCTTGTTTCCCCTGGTTTCAAAGTAAGTTAGTTTTTCACATACATAGTTTTATTTGGGTTACCAACTTACATGATAGTTGGTTAACCATTTCTTGTAATACAAACATCAATACTCCCGGAGTGCGGATTACCGCCCTAGTGGATGACTTGATGCTTTAGTTTCTGCACAAACATCAATACGGAGTGCGGATTACCGCCCTAGTGGATGACTTGATGCTTTAATTTCTGCATCTTTCAATACATGTAATTTCAGCTTTTCAGCTTTATATAATACAAGTTCATACCACCTTCATGGTTGGTAATACAAGTTCATACCACCTTCATGGTTGGTTTTTGTTTATGCATACTCTTACTTTAAATTTTCTATATTGCCTTTGCTCTTTACATTATTTTTAATTCTCGCGATTTTATTTAAGTTATTTACTTCCTTGTTATTATACATCATTTCCTGCTTTCATATCTGTTAATCTTAAATACTCTCTTATTCTCTCATATAGTACTCCGATCCTAACCTCTTTATATTTTATTTTATTTTTTTGCAATGCCAGCTGAATAGGCCGCGTTCGCTACTCATAGTCGACACGACGCTAGTTGTATAGGCCACATTTGCTCCTCAACGGACTTGCCACCAAACGCTTCCACCTCACGCTACCGTCTTGGACTCACCCTTCAGTTGTAAGTCAATTTCGGACGCATTGCCCTTGTTATTTTTACAATATAGAAGCACAAAAAGGTTCCCTGTCCCTCGAGGAATTCAACAAGCTAGACTGCGCCACCAAACGACCCTTCATGCGCCCTCGCGCGCCACCCCATGCTACTGTGTGTGAGATCCACGCGCCCACGTGCGTCTCATGTGATTTGGAGTTCGGCTGATATTACTGACATCACCGTTGTGTCATCCTAACGTCATCTGCTGCATCATCCGCCACGATGTCTGTCACGTCACCTCCACATCTACTACCTTGTCACTTGCCACGTCTTCTGCCACGTCAGAGCCATGTTAGCATTGACAGTTAACTGTTGATGGACAATTGATTGTGGATCAAAGTTAACCAATTGCCTCTTGAGGTATTTCGACGCGCTGATTCCATTTTTGGTTTGCTCCATATTTGCACTCCTGATATTAGTTTCTTGGTGCTTATTACAATGGATAAAATGGACGTGCCAATACCTATTCAAACCATCTTGAATGAATAGAATTATATCATAGGGGTTCCAGAAAAGTCAAGCTTTTCGAGAGGATGCAAACTTTGGTGTTATGTCACTAGTGATATTCACACAGATACAAGTATTGCTGAAGAAACTTGAGAAAAATTTATTGAGTGTATGGAGGAGTGGGACAACAAAACCATCAGATTTTAACATGGTTTTGAAATACTTCAATTCCTTCCATTAGGCTTCAATTTGGTCATCTAAACATAGTAAAAGAAGCATGGGATTTGCTTGCTGGCTGTTACTCCACCTCGAATATTGCTCATCAATATCAACTGTTAGAAAACTTGCATCGCATGCATCAAAATACAGGTCAATCTGTTAATGATTTTTTGTCATCTATGCATGCTGTTTGGGATCAATTGACTTCATCCAAGCTGCAATGGGAAGTTGATGCTAATCCCGATGCTTGCAAGTTCGCCATCATATGCATGTTATGCAATTTCTGATGGCGCTAAATGATGAGTTTGTACTTGTACAAGCTTCACTTCTACATTGAGATCCATTCTTTAACTTGAGGTAGTTGTTTTAGAGTTATTGACTGAAGAGACTCGGCTTGCTACTTTAAAGGCGTACCGAGCTATCGGCAATAACCTAGGCAACCTACAGGGACAAACAACCAATCTCGACACAAAGGTCAACCCGCATGCTCATTCACCATTGCTACTACTATTGAGGGTTCTTCTAACAACTCATCTATTACTTTATCTTTAGAGGATCTCCGCTCCATTCTTCGAGAATTTGGTACCTCTAATTTTTCTGTCCTAGCGCTTCTGCTTTGTCTATGACTCTAGGTATTTCTAATTCATGGTTCTTTGATTTTTCCTATTGCAATCACATGACTTTGAATATCAATTTATTTAAGTCAAAGTCATTACTTTAACAAACACCTATTATTCATACAGTTGATAACTCAGATGCTAGTTAGCCATACAGGAAACATTTCAATGTCCACATTGTCATTACTAGACACTTTCATGGTTCCTAGACTCTCCTTAAACTTGATATATGTGGGTCAACTATGTGAACTCGGATTTGATATTCACTTTTCCTCTCATGGTTGTCGTGTGCAGGATCCATGGACGAGACAGATAATTAAGGCAAGTTGTAAAGTGGGATGCCTATTCGAGCTTATCTCCCTAAAGATTCGAAATGCTCTTAGTAGCTGCACCGCTACAGTATCATCTGAAACTTAGCATTCCTATATGAGTCATACTTCCTTTTATAGGTTAAGTCATCTGATTTCTAGTGGTCATGTAAGTTCCATTGATAATAAACAGTTTGATTGCTTGCCTTGTAAGTAGGGAAAATATCACATCTTACCTTTTGATCTTAGTGAATATGTTGCCCATGCTCCCTTTGATCTAATTCATTCTGACATTTAGGGCTCTTCTCCCACTCCTACTGTGGGAGGATCCCGCTACTTTGTGATTTTTGTGGATGACCATTCTCATTATACATGATTTTATCTTATGAAGCATCAACCTGAACTATCTTGTATTTATTGTGATTATGTTGCCATGATCAAAACACAATTTTCACAAACGTCAAAATCTTCCGTACTGATAATGCTATGGAATATAGAGACATGGAATTTCTTCGAATTATTTCTCAAAACGATATTATCATTCATCACTTTTATCCATGGACTTCTCAACAAAATGGTCGAGCTGAGCGTAAATATCGACATATCCTAGAAGTTGTTTGCACCCTTCGGATCTCAACCTCTTGTCCGAAACAGTTCTAGGAAGAGGCTTCTTATACTGCTATATACGATATCAATCGCACTTGATCACCTATTATAGGTAATATCTCTCCTTATGAGCACTTGTATGACAGTGTTCTTAATTATAATCTTCTTCGACTCTTTGGCAGTGCTTGCTTTGTCCATCTTCTTCCAAATGAACACAAGAAATTAGAACCTCGTGCTCATAAATGTTGTTTCCTTTGGTATGGGATTGAGTACAAAGGGTATTGATGTTGGGATCCTATCTCTAATTGTCTTCGTATATCTTGTCATGTTACCTTTTGGAAACACAAGATGTTCTCTTCACTTTGACCCTTCGACTCCTCTCCTTGCTCCTTCCTTTTTCACCAATCCTTCAGTGGATTTATTTCCTGAAGACACAACAATTGCATCCTTCTCTTTGGAATTGTCTTCTAATCTTGATATAGGTACCTCTAGTAATCCCACTTCAGTAGCTCCTGACTTGTCTGCACCATTTGCAATTTCTTCACCCTTGGTCATTCCCTCCTCTTGTTCATCGCTTCACTTAAGTAAGTCAGCCTTTCGTTCGGCTTCATGATTTTCATTGTTACTTTACTATTGCTTCCCTTCATAAGCCTCGCACATACATGGAAGCTCGAACTAACCCTATTTGGCAGCAAGCAATGGTAGATGAGTTGTACAAATTAGACAAATCCCATACTTGGGAATTGGTTATTTTGTCTCCTAGAAAGTGGGCTATAGGTTGTATATGGGTATATAAGATTAAGACTAGGGCATATGGTATGATAGAATGCTACAAAACTAGACTAGTAGCAAAAGGTTTTACTAAGGAGTATGGAATTGATTATGACAAGACATTTGCTCTAGTTGCACGTCTTAATTTTGTTCACATTCTTCATGTTGTTGCAGCTATTAAACAATGGCCTCTATTCCAGATGAATGTTAAGAATGTCTTCGTTAATGATAGTCTTATAAAGTATGGAGCCACCTCCTAAGTATACTACTACTTCTAATAAAGTATGTCACTTACGTAAAGCTTTATATGGACAAAAATAGGCTCCTTGTGCATGGCATTCTAAGTTCAGTTTCACCATGGAATGTCTTGGCTTTAGATCCAGTCACCATGACCGTGCTCTATTCGTGCAAGAGACTTCTCGTGGGTATATTTTACTATTATTATACATGGATGACATGATTATTATCGGCGATGTCCAATAGTATCTCAATCAGCATTTTGAAATGAAAGATCTTAGGCAACTCCGTTACTTTTTGGGCTTGGAGGTTCCCTCAGACTCCTTGGACTATTATCTTTCTTAAGCAAAATACGCCACCGATCTTTTTTCTCGTGCCTAACCCATTGATACCAAGACCGCTACAACTCCAATTGAGGCAAATACCAAATTTGATGCAAATGATGGAAATGCTCTTTCATATCCTACACTTTATCGACAATTAGTTGGCATTTTTGTATATCTCACTTTTACTCGTCTTGATATTACCTATGCCGTTCACTTAGTCAGTTCATGACTGCAACTCATACAACTTAATTTGTTGTTGTCCTTCGTATTCTTCGCTATGTCAATGGTACCTTATTTCATGGACTTCATATTTCTGCCAACTCTACCTTGGAGTTGAAGGCTTATTCTGATGCTAATGGGGTTGTTAACCCTCTTGATCATCGCTCCACCATAGGATACTGCTTCTTTCTTGGTACATCACTCATATCATGGCATAGCAAGAAACAAACTGTTGTTGCTTGATCTAGCACCAAAGCAAAATATTGTGCTCTTGCTAATACAACATCAGAATTACTTTGGTTACTATGGTTTCTAGAAGACATGGAAGTCAATCATAATGGTGGAACAATCATTTATTGCGACAATCGGAGTGCTATTCAAATAGCTCATAATGACGTCTTCCATGAGCACATCAAGCACATTGAAATTGACTGTTATTTCGTACGATATCATATGCTTCGTGGCACTGTCCGACTTATTTCCACTTCATATACTAATTAGATTGTCGATATCTTCATTAGGGCACATCCACCTGGGTGTTTTTAGGATCTTTTCTTCAAACTCCAGCTGACTTCTTCAATGTCACCTTGAATTTGCAGGGGGATGTTAGATATAATTAGATTATTTTCAATATTCTGGATATTTATAATATTCTGGATATCTGCACGATATTCTGGATATCTATAATATACACAATTTCTCTACTTCTCTCTTCCGCATTACTCTTATCTCAAAACTTTAAACTTCCAATTTAGAGAGAGGAAGGGGGTGTCATGCTACACCATTTTTGAGCCAATTACTGCTTGGCACTGCAATAAGGATAGCCACCCGTCCCCATAGGCAGTGTCGGAGGGACGCCAAGCTGGTCTTTCTTCACAGCAAGTCGAGGGCAAGTCATTTGAGACTGCCACATACGACATAGGTGCCGCAGGAGGGCTAGGGTCAGCAGCACCTGGGTGGTGTAATAAGGATAGCCACCCATCCCCATAGGCGGTTTCGGAGGGAAACCAGGCTGGTCTTTCTTCACAGCAAGTTGAGGGTAAGTCATTTGAGGCTCTGCCGCATATGGCATACGTGCCGCAGGAGGGCTAGGGTAAACGGCACCTGGGTAAGCTGGTGCAGCTTGAGGATGAGGATATCCAGCAGGATCCATCTAGGATAAGCTTTTCCAGTCTGAGGATATTCTGACTGAGGAAATCCTGCTGCCATTGATGTACGATTGGAACCATTGTAGTAGGTAGCTGTGGCTGTGCCTTTCTTCGTCCATGTGATTCTGCATATTTGACAGTTGTGATCCGTCCCTGAAATGAAACAGGAAGCCTCATCAAGTGAATCCATCTATCCCATAAAAAGTCGGTCGGATGATTCCATCCATCACAGAAAGCCTCAAATTAGGCATGGACGAGTAAGACATGTAAGACAAAGGGGCGAATTAATTGTTTATCCTTTCCTCAATTTTGGCTTTCCTGTTGTCCAAATCTCTGCATAAAGTCGCTTTCTTAGCGATAGTGTCTATTTATATAAAACTATGTCTTTTTTGTCTCTCTTCTTTCATTTGCCATCGCTTTACTAAGACCCGAACGGCAAGGAAAATCTTAAATTAAAAGAAAGAACATTAAGTTTGCTTCGTCCCGATGGAGTACAAACAGGACAACAACGACTACTGTCTGCTTTCATACACAGGTCTCCGCAAAGTCATAAGATCATGCATGAGGCTGACGCTGCCCAGTGCCAGAAAATCAAGGAAGTTGGTGACCTGCCCGAAGAAAAATGGACGCCGTCGATCAAATCAGCCACCTACGTTGCTACTTCACCTTCACCACAGCGAAGCCTTCAAGCTCTTCCACCGCCCTGATCACCCCGCGATGGCCGCCGGCACCAGCATCCAGGTGACGGGGCTTGACTGCCTGGTGCACGTGAACTCCCTCTTCACGCTCGCGGTCTTCAATGCAACTCATTTTCGAGCAATAATAGAAAAAGGTTTCGTGGAAAAAGATGTAGACGCAACCGAAGATGCTAGGAAGAAGGGATTATGAATCCGTAGACTAAGATAATGACTTCAGTCCGACTGAGCAGGGACGACAACGACAACTGTCTGCTTTCTTTCTTTTTCAGCCTGAAGAAAAAGGGCCAACATCGGTCAAATCGCCACCTGCCTTCTCTTTCCCCCTTCTTCACCGCCCTGATCACCCCGCGATGTCCTCCGACACGAGCATCCACGTGACGGCGCTCGACTGCCTGGTGCACGTGAACTCCCTCTTCACGCTCGCCCTCTTCCTCGGGCTCGCCTGGAACCCGTGGGACCCGAAAAACACCCTCAACCAGGACCCCCGGTGCGCCGCCGGCCCCGCCGTCAAGCGCGACCTCATCACCTTCGAGGTCTTCTCCTTCGGCTCCTTCCTCTTCTCCAGCGTGGTCGCTCTCGCTCTCAAGCAGGTGCGGTGGTGGTTCTCTTCTCGTTTCTTGTTCTGCGCCTTTTGAAATCGAGTGTGCTAATGATGTAGATGAGAAAAGAAGAGAGCGAAAAGATCCGATGAGGTTTAGTTGGATTGGTGATTCTTAGTCTCGATAGGGCCGAATCTAAGGCTAAGCAAAGATTTCATCTTTATTTATTTATTTATTTATTTGCTTCCTTTGGCTATCAGGCTATCCAGAATACGCAGTCACCGAGCTACCACCCTCGGGAACTGATCGCTCGGATCAATCAGGATGTGCTGCGTCTCGGGATGGTGGTGTCCAGCGTCGGGTCAGTCGGCGGATCCGTCTTCCTGATGCTGGCCCTGATCAATGTGGTGCAGATCAAGCTTGGGACTCTGGCTTGTGGGAGCACGCACAGCTTCGCAGCAGTCGTGCCGCTCATGATTTTTGTCCCCTCAGGGCTTTTCGTATATCTATGCATCGTCTTGTATGCTTTTACTCATTAGGGTTTGGATTAGTTCGTCGTGGTGATGGACACGGATTGTATAAGTAGGTGGCCATTTGGGGGGATGAGAGGGCCACCCGGGGGTGTGGGGGGTGTTGTGTGTGTTGGGTAAGTTGGTGCTTATGTATGTTATTAGAATGAAGTCGAGCGATATGGCTTGATACTCAGCTGATAGTGTCCTATTTTAGCAACTACTTAAATATATGTAGATGCGATTGCTGAAATGCCGAAATCGACCGCCAGTTATGCTTCTGTTGATTCCTCTAATCGATATCCATCAGGAATCTTCTGTGGGCTTATACAGTCATAGAAGTTTCGAAATCATAATCATGCGAATTGTGCTCTGATCCACGAACAGGGGACTGCGTGCAATGCAGTCATGTGCAACTTGAGCTCTTGTTATTGTCCCGTGCATGTCCAATGGTATATAAGGTTAATTATGTTAATCAATTGGTCTTATTAGCAATGCTTTTACATCAGTTATACACAATCAGTTGTTTATCTACATGAACTTGGGAGAGTTCCATCTCTTGTAGGACTCCAGATCCGAATGCGTGTGATCTCTGATGGATTGTGTTGGGAGCTTCCAAGGAAATATGAGTTTGTAAACTTTTTGGCATTTTGAAAGATAGTCATGCTTCGTCTATCTGAGTATATGTAGAGGAGGTGAATAGGTGATCAAATATTTTCAAAAATAAGTTTAAAGCAGAATAAAATATTTAAAACTCTAAGTCTGATTAAGAGATAGACTTTTCATAGATGTTCAAAATTTGTTATATGATGGAACAGACCTTTAAGATAACCTATAATAGTGCATTAGACTCAAGTAAAGAGATAAAAGATAAGAGAATTGCACACAGATTTTATAGTGGTTCAATTTAGATTAAGCCTACATCCACTCTCCCATGCTTACAGCCTATTGGCTAGATTCCACTAAATGATCAATAAGAGATTATAACTTTGAGTACAAACACTCAGTAAGTTAGTCTTTTGGTATTTCTCTCACGATTACAAATATTTAAACTCACAAAAGACAAGTGTATAATCAAAGTTTGCTCAAACTTTGGAATTTTAGATTCTACGTTTCGTCACTTACTTACTCCTCGGTTCTTTATCTCCTTAAATACTCATCCACTTCGAAACTAGCCATTGGATAGTATCTAACTAATCATCTTCCAATCTACCCGTTAGACAGATCTGTATAAAAAAGATTAGGTAGCCATTGTGTAACGGAAGCAGAATCCTCAGTTGATTCTGATTACCCATACAAATAGAATCGTAGTTTCCATAAGTAGAATTTATCCATTTATAAAGTTCTTGTCTTCAAAATTCAATTGTCAATCAATTAGATTGAGTCAGTCAAATCTATCTTGATATAGAATCCAAACCAGATCACTAACTGTTATACACTTTGGGCTTGTGTCAAGCTCTATCAAGTTATTTTGTTTTGAACTTGCTTCGTTCCGAACATGCTACATTCTTAATTTGCTTCGTTATGAACTTGTCAAGTTCTAGATCATGTTCTATACTTGTGTCGTTATGAACCTATCACATTTTGGACCGTTATATTCTGGATCTTGTCACGTTCGGAACTTGTATCCCATTCTGTATGTAAAGTTTGAGTATATTCTGTTTGAAGAGACTTTATAATTTGGACTTAAGTCTGAACAAATTCATCCTTAAAGTTTGCATCTTCTGATTCTTTCAAGTATAATCCTTTATAATGTCACTTACACATTCTATCATCTACATAGCAGCTTGTGCGTCTTTCTCCTACTTACTCAATCATAAGCACGTTAGTAACCTTTGAGTTATTTTGTCATCTTCAAAATATCATAAGAGATAAAATATTTTGTCATCTGAATACGTGTGATCTCTAATGGTGGACTGTGTTGGGAGCTTTTGAGGAAAAAATATGAGTTTGTAAACTTTTTGGCATTTTGAAGGAGAGCCATGCTTCGTCTTTCTAGATATATGTGACATAGCTAGTATGAACACTTAGAATGGGTGAATAGGTGATAAAAAAGTTTCAAAAATAAATTTAAAGAGGAACAAAATATTTAAAACTCTAAGTTTGATTAAGAGATAGACTTCTAGTAGATGTTCAAAATCTGTTATGCGATGGAACAAACTTTTAAGATAACCTGTAATAGTGCAATAGACTTAAGTAAAGAGATAAAAAGATAAGAGAATTCGACATAGATTTTATAGTGGTTTGACTTAATTAAGCATTTGTCTGCTTTCCCACGCTGACATCCTATTGGCTAGATTCTACTATATAATCAACAAGAGATTACAACTTTGAATGCAAACACTCAATAATAGATCACATTATCTCACTAAGTCAATTTTTTGGTATATTATCTCACTAAGTCATTTTTTTGGTATGTCTCTCATTATCACAAACATTTAAGCTCACGAAAAACAAGTGTATGATTGAAATTCACTCGGACTTTAGAATTTTAAATTTTACGCTTCGTCTCTTACTTTATCATCAGTCCTTGGTCTCCTTAAATACTCCTCAACTTTCTAACTAGCCGTTGGATAGTATCTAGAGGATTGTCTTCCAATCTACTCATTGGATAGATCTGTATCAAGAAAATTAGTTTGTCATTGAGTGACAAAAGCAGAATCCCCTGTTGATTCTTATTACTCATACAAATAGAATCTTGGTTTCCATAAGTAAAACTTCTCCATTTAGAAAATTCTTCTCTTCAGGATCCAATTCTCAATCAATTAGATTGAGTTAATCAAATCTATCTTGATGTATTATCCAAATCAGATCACTAGCCATTATATATTTTAGGCTTGTGTCACGTTCTGTCAAATTGTCTTATTCTAAACTTGCTTCATTTTGAACTTGCCACGTTCTGTACTTGTGTCGTTCTGAACCTATCAAGTTTTAGACCCGTCACGTTCTGGACCTTGTCACGTTCTAGACTTGTGTCTTGTTCTATATCTAAAATCTGAGTATGTTCCGTCTGAAGAGACTTTACAATTTGGACTTGAGTCTAAACAAATTCATCCTTAAAGTCCGCTTCTTCTTATTCTTTCAAGTATAATCCTTGACAATATCTTTTACACATTCTATCATCTACATATCGGCTTGTGCATCTTTCACCTAGTTATTCAATCATTAAACACGTTAGTAGTCTTTAATTTATTTTGTCATCCTCAAAACATCATAAGAGATTTCCCTAACAATATGATTATAAATGTGAGTGAAGGCTGCCTTGCCAGCCGCTTGTTGGACTGTTCATTGGGAGTTGTGGATGCATCTTGTTGAGGGTTTGCTAATGGTACAGAAAGTGGTAAACCATTAATTTGCCAATTCAATGCAACACATTTATTGAGTAATAATAAAAAAAGTTTTCGTGGAAAAAGTTGCTGATGCAACCGAAGATGCTAGGAAATGATTGTGAATCCATAGACAAAGTTAATGACTTCAGTTGATAGTGGAAGATTTGGTTTAGCCGACTGATATTGTTGCAGTTGAGGATTCATCGCTTGGCATCCTTTGCCATCCGTTGTTAGATTTAACTGACAATCACTTCAAGGCATGGTACAGTTATCGAAAGACCCTCTGTCCTACCTACCATAGTTATCTTCCCTCTTTGTCTCAGAACAATCTTGTTTTCTTGTGTTTCAGCTTTGTAATTGATCCGCGAGTCTTGTTAGACTTATAAGAACGATGTATAAACAATAAAGTTCAATGTGGATGCTGGTTATTAAAACATAGTTGCTCTCTAAATTGCAGAGCTCTACATTCTGCGGCTCTACTTCAAAATCAACTCCCAGTTGTGTAGTCCTAAGGATAAGGCGCAATACCTAAATTGCACTGAACACCCGCACTATTTCGTTTCGGAATCTTGCCATCACTTGTGCTTGTGCCAGTAGTTTTGAAGTAGCATTAAATAATTTTATATTGATTGCATAGGATGATAATGTTAAATTGGTTTTCTTTTCAATGAAATCTTGCAAAAACAAGTGCACGGTTCTTGCACAAAATGTGGGGTAGCTTGAGGAGTACTTGATGTTGTAGCTTGCTATGCTGGCAGCTACTCATCAAGAGCTTTATTTTCCCACACCGGATGGGAAAAGCAACAGAATGGTGGCAAAGACTTTGAGAAGCCGCTTTATCTTGTTTGTCTTCAATTGGTTAAACAATATGGGTGGGTCGATATCTGCATATCTGAAGGAGTAGGTGTCAAATAAACAAAAATCAATCTTTCAATAGTGCTGTCACCACTTTCATTGTGGTTTACACATATCAGAACTTTTTGTTTCTTATAAAACCTCGCAGGCTGAGACTCATTATGCATAGTTAAAAATATGGAAGCTCCAATGAAGCAAATTAATGTTCTGGTGTTTTTTGCAATTTTGGCCATTTCAGGTCTCCAGACGGTGTATGGGGCTGGGGAATGTGGCAAGTCTTCAACACCCGATAGGGAGGCTTTTAAGCTGGCCCCTTGCATGTCTGCAGCACAGGATGAGACCGCACCCGTGTCGAGCAGCTGCTGTGCTCAAGTGAAGAGAATCGGGCAGAACCCGAGCTGCCTATGTGCTGCCATGCTGTCAAATACGGCCAAAATGGCTGGAATTAAGCCTGAAGTCGCCGTCACCATTCCGAAACGCTGCAACCTTTCTGATCGCCCCGCTGGGTACAAGTGTGGAGGTCAGTTTTGCCTTCTTTCACTTACTGCAGAAGAGTTTTTGTTTGGAAACTTGTGTCTCCAGGCGTTGGATGTTACCATGTTGTGAATTATTCAGCGCTGCAACCTTTTCTTCTGCTAATCTTATGGGATGATCATCCTTTTATGTGTTTTAATGGTGCTGATCGTGTCTAAGTAATCTAACTAGATGGAATACGCTGACAAAGATGGTTGTTTCTTGGGAGGGACTGTCTTTTTCCCTTTATCTCCCTTATAACTTGATGCGCATTTACATGATTTTACTACATTAAAGTTGCTATGGTTTCCGATCACCAAATTTCTTGATCTCCCATTGCTTTGGCTTTTGCAGATTACACGGTGCCTTAATGGTCATGGCCGGGCGCCACCTTTCTGCAGTTTGGATCGCCCTGTTGTGTTAAAATAACTTCAATAATGTGCATGCTGTTAACTTATAATGGTGGTGATGATGAAATGTACTTGCTAAAGCCAGCAATGGCTGGCTAAGTTAATGCCCATCGTGTGTTTCTTGGGGTTTGTTTTTAGAAAAGGTTCCCAATATATCGAAATGGATGATCCTGACACTACGTAAACTTACTGAAACTCTGATGAACAACATGGAGGACTCCATTATCTGAAAAGAATGATATGCCCTATTAATCTACTTCATTGTAGAGCATCTATACCCAAAATTTGGTTATGCTGGACACTGGGGACATAAAACTATTTCACTCGTGGCAATGGGCCATCATGTGGTCGTTTGACTTAGGAAATGTCATTAAGCTCTTTGGATCTGCACAACCTTGCAGGGCAGTTATTATCCAAATCAGAAGTTGCTGGATCAGGCAAAAATTACTGTAAAGGTTAAGAAATTCTCAAAACAATCGATCTTTCCATTTTGTCTTGAGCATATGGAAGTTGCGTTATTGGTCCTTTCGTTGAAAATCTCAGAGAATCTCTAATCAGGATTTCCACTCTCATGGTATGGCCCGTCCTAGAGTCAAACTTCTGTTGGAGATGAACCGGGGGAGTTATTGGTGGGCACTGACGTTTGGCTCTGTCTTAATGTAAGATAGTGCAAAGCTAACTGTACGAGTAATTTTTAATTATTGTGCAATGCAAGTTTGTATCACAGACAATTGCACAAGTGTCTTAATAAATGTGGATTACCGCATATATCTCCATAGCTTCAAAAGATGTTTTGAGTGTAAATAGATCGGAATTTTGTTGCAATACTTCAATCAATATGGTAACTTAAAAAATGGAAATGTTGGTGTTACGATGAATGAGGAAAAAGCCAGGCCCGAAGTTTTAGCGATGACCCTGCTTCGCCCCTATGATGTTCCGAAAGAGAACCTGAAAGGCTCGTTCCGAAAGAGAACCTGAAAGGCTCTTTTCTCTTTTGGGACTATTAAGGACAGTTCCGCCGTCCGTGGTGTCCTTCTTTAAGGATAACTCCTACCTTATTACATTAAAAGGGTTGTGGCCTAGATATATAGGGACCCCGTCATGCCCCATCCCTAACATGTTCTTAAAAAGCTTTTCTTCAAAGGACTACCCGGGGCAGGAGTGCCATTCCTAGTGTCCTAAAGCCGTCCCAAGGACATTAAAAGGATTTTTCCCCCACCGGTCGTGAAAAAGAGTAAGGGTTATGAGCTAGCGATGGAAGCCGCCCGCCTCTACTGGATAGCAACGATAGATGTTTATAGTTTAATGAGGGCACACGCGTCGCCTGTGCGCTTTCATCTAGCAATGAGAGTGAACAGATGCTTATCGATCTTGACTAGTATTTTCTTGGCCAGAACGATTAGCTTGACGATGACATCTTATAATTCCTCCATTAAGTTGTGTCATTGCAGCTTCAATCATGCCTTAAAATAAAGAAAGTAAAGAAGTAAAGAACTCCCTAAAATCATCGAATTAATTGTTCGTTCCAGTGGACAAAAGTCAATATCAATGATGAACTTTTGCAATACTTGATTAGAACTCGTGAGGGCGGTGAGTGATTAACACTCACGCCAATAAATAAAGTGTGAATCGCTTTCTTTTGGGTCTTTAAGGTAGCGCATGGGAACGTTTCTGTTCCTCTATTCTTTTTTTTTTTTTTTTTTTTGCTCTCGGAACAAAAAAAAAAATCCTTTTGGTAATATCACTAATTTTTTTATTTCTCAAAATAGAAAAGTAGCCGAGAAATAGATTTGGAACATAAATAAGAAATTAAAAAAAAAAAGTAGCTTATGGCTCCCAAGGACAATTTCTAGAAATAAGTAATTTTTTTACTCTATGTTTCTTTTCTTCTTCCTTGCCGCTCCCCGCGGGCTGTTGTCGCCGGTCACCACCCCCCCGCTTGCTGCCCAACATCGGCCAACCGCTAGCCACCACTCATCATCGCCACCCCCTCCCTCGCCCGCCGACCACCGCCATTGCCACGCCCGCCGCCAACTACCAACCGTTGCTCACTGCCACCGATTGCCCACTGCCACCATCGTTTACCGTCGACTGCCATCGCCGGCCAGTGGTGGCGATTGGCAATTGGTGGTGGTAGCAGCTAGCGACGGGAGTCAAATGCATTTCTATTCATTTTGTGGATAATACCAAACACATTCCTATTTTTTTTTTCTATTCTGAGAATAGAAATTTTATATAGTTACCAAACACGTTATTTTACCCAAAAATTATTCCGGGAAATAGAAATAAAAAAGAAATATTTTTAAAAAGAAATTGTCTTCGAAACAGAAATGTTACCATTCGCACCCTAAGTGACATTCTTATAAATATTTGGTGTCATCTCAGTGACCACTCTTTCCACATGAGAAGGGAAAGGTAGGGAAATCGATTCCCCACCTAGTGGTGAGTATGCTTAATTTCGTATCTAGAGTTCAACTCCCACACTTCTCAAAGAGGAAGAGGAAAAACGTGAGATCGAGTTGAGGGTTAGAATATGACAAAAAAATAATGACGTTAATGTTATAAAACTTATTGCTCCAGAGCAAAACAGACATGATGGGTAAATATAAAGTGCAAAAGACATTAAAACTAGTACACAATTTTCATAATGAGTCACATATACGTTTTAGTTAACATGGATAGCTAAGAATGCACATAGCACATCAACTTAATTCCATATCTTTCCATTTGACCTCATAGCTGCATTCGGTCACCTGTTTACTCGCATAATAATGCAGAATTCTGAAACTCAATGGCGATATTTCCATGGCAAGCATCGCAGTTTAGAGCAAGACCCCTCCGCCCACTCGCTCCTGCATTCACCTCTCTTGCCGTCGCAGCACTTGCACTGGACTCCGAGGGTAGCATACATGCTCGAGTCTCCTGCAAAATTTACAACAAGTTCACTGATTCTTTCATTATAAAGAAAAGGGCAAAATCTAAAAATTGCGCTTTACATGCTGTACATATCAGTTTATTTTAAGCTCAAGATTTTAGTAAGAAATTAATGATGCTGCATAATCTTTGTTAAAGACGCTGGGAATATATCTTCATACGGAGTTGATGATGGACAAAATATGGAGCTGCTGCAACTGCTCCTGGGCTCGTACACATCACACCAATCGTCATCACAAGGAGGCCAAAGTGCTTGAGACCACTCATTGCCAACTGAATGATCAAGAGCAGATCTCTCTCGAAATGTTTATATCACTAAGAAAGGAATGAAACCCTTGAAACCAAGCTCCTATTTATGGAGTTCTAGCTTGCCAAAAGAAAACTTAATAAATAGAAAAAGAGTTCTAGATCTTCTAGATGTCAGCCGGACGTCCTTTTGGAAAGAGAGGACCAAAGTACTAATTCAAAGTTTTGGAAGTTTCTGAAACTTTTCATGCCGTGCAAGAGCGGCTACTGGGAGGAATTGTTGAATGAGTTTAGCACATTTGTTAAACTTAATTTGAAAAATTGAAAATGGCGAATAATATATAGGTCTCACGTGAATCTTATCAAATCTGACGATTTAGATTAAGTTACGATATATAATGGATTTGTGGATGCTTTACCCAGTGACAAGATGCAAAGCAACGATTTGTATTGTCATGCATGGTTAATTACTATGTTATTTATTTGATTGTGACCTACATGTTTTTCTCTTTCTTTGAGGTGATAGACCTTGATGGGTTGTGCAGCACATGTCCGGTTTTGACCAGAAAAATTTTCCCCTTTCATGTTAGAAAGTCATTCTTCAATTCACATGCTGTCACACCAAAATTCAAAATGTCACTAAGCTTCCAGATTGAATGATATACTCCCTAGGGACTAAAAGAACATTCACACTTGATCAACTCTCTGGTTTTTGAGACTATAACTCTTTTACACGCTAATGATGCTTCTAGAGTTCCTATAGGAATTGTTCCTCGAGAGTTGATAGCCATTAAATTACAAAGGGGTATATTCTACTATTTGAATGTTATGACTATTTGCATGAAATTTAGGACAAAATGCAGAACGTTACAATCACGTTATAATCAGTGAATGGTTTCTAGAGGGACCACATTAGAAGACCCTTGGGCAGAAAGAGCAAAAATTAAATGTCATATGTGAACGTATAATGTGGAGTGATGATCTATATTATGATTTTCTTGTTACATTTTTTTTATTTAAATGGATCTTTTCCTCCATCCCAGTACATTTCTAAAGGAGTTGGTAAGTATGAAAAAAATTACTTCATGGCTTGTTTGTTTAGGATCGAGTAAAAAGAACTTTTTTACTTTTCTGTCATTGACTTCTTGAACAACTGATGGAAGTGGTATCATCCGCAATTAAATAGTGGAAGAAAGATCATATAATAAATATTCGATTCAAAGTCTTCGTTGCATATGGGTACCTTAAGCGTAGGGGTAGAACTATTGACATGAGATTGATCCTAAAAAAAGTGGGATTCTTCAAATATTATATAAGTTTCAAAAAGTTATGACAAAAAGTCACGTTAATGTTTTTTTACCTTTTGAGTCTCATGTTTGAGAGAGAAATCGATACTTCCCACGCTTCAAAATGGTTCGCACTTAGTAAAAAGCAAACCCTATTTGCAGAAGTGAAACATTCATGAATAAATAATCATGAAAAGCCTTTTAAATTAAGGAACGATATTCATAGAAATTATACTCGAATACTCCCAAGTCACTTTCATGTGGAAAATTTTGCAAGCACTCTCTAAATGTATGTTGAAATCTCTTAACTGGCGTCACCATCTAAGTTGACTAGAAAAATCAGCCAACAACAACAACCACCTCAATTTGCAGAAGAATCATGGTAGAAGTCACGATTCTATGAAGAAAAGCAGGAGTGAACAAAAGAAAGTCAATAACCCTAAGTCTGACATCCCAAGTGCACGCAATGATTCGAGGGCTGATAAAAAAACATGTGAAAAGAGAGAATAAAGAATGATTTGGAAAGGGAGAGAGGAAAATAAACAGTGGCCTGTTTCCATACAATGACGACCTTTTTAGCATCAAGAAATTTCCTGTCCAGTATCCAGAACATGGCAAGAAGACGAGGCGAGGAGGAGAAACATCAGTGAAGAATTTCTCTTGGCTCTTGATTTCTTCGCCTCCTAGTTTTTAAATTTCTAACAATTTATGCACATGGTAAATTTAAGCGATTCACATAAAAAGAAATATTTTTCTTAAGGTTATTATTAGATAAAAGTCGCGGTAAAAGGTTTTAATTAAAAACTAGCTTTTTGGAGAAAGACTATAAGAATTTATAGATTTAATTTACAAACAATAATCTCTTCGAATATCCATCCTTGAGAGCTAATTATTTAGTCAATAAATTTGAAGATTTATAAATGCACGCGCACTATTACAAATTATCGATGTGGGACGACTTATATATAATCTCTTAATATTACTTTGCAGGGGTTCTCTAGAGAGTAGAAGTCAATTTTTTTACATCAAAATCATCTTGAGTCTGCATTCGTACGTGCAATGGCGTGAGGAACAGAAGTCTCCTACTCCGCCAAGAAACACTAGTGAAGAACTTTTCCTTGCTCTTGATTTCTCTTCCCTCATGTTGTTAAACTTTTAACAATTTACGTAAGCAGCAAGTTTAATTCATTCGCATTTAGAGAAATCTTTTTTATTGCATTATTATAACTAGAAAAAATTCTTGGGAGAAAAAATATGTGTCCGATTAAAAATGTATTGTACCACTCCCCCATACACTTTCCCTTAATAAATTATAATAATTTAAAAAATGTACACATAATAATCCCCAAGAAAGCTAATGTTTGAAAGCTAGTTATTTATTTGATAGACTTAAAAAAATTTATATACGTGTACAACGTTAAGTATTATTGATGTAGAATGATTTATATATAATCTTTTAATATCACTTTTTAGAGACATTTTAGACATAAAGTATCAACTTTTTGAAATCGAAAAATCTTCTCGAGTTTGCATTGGTACATGCAACGGTAAGAGTCAAGTAATCATGGTCGGCAAATTTAATTCATTCACATAGAAAGAAATCCTTTTCATATTGTTATTATAACTAGATAAAATCGATAAAAAAGACGTGTTAAATTTAAAAATAGCTTTCTTGAATAGAGAGACTAAATATTTTGTACTGTACAACACTCACGTACACTTTTCCCCTAACAAATAATTAAAATTAAATTGTACACACAATAGCCCCTCATTGTCGAAAATTCTAGATCTTCTAGATAGCAGCTAGATGCCCTTTTGGACAAAGAAGACAAAACTACTAATTCAAAGTTAATTAAGTTTCTCAAATTTTCCCTGTCGTGAAAAGGGAGGAATGATCATATGAGTTTAGTACACGTGCTAAACTATATTTGGATTATTGAACATGATGAATTGCATGTGGGTATTACATGAATCCCACCAGCTCGGACGATTCAGATTAAGTTTAGTATATTTAACGGATTCATGGAACCTGCTTGACAACAGGAGCTCAGCAATAGCCTTGAGAAAGCACAAAGCCATGCTGGTCACTCCAGCAACGAAGACGATAAATTAGATTTCCTGAAAATCTACTGAATATTCAATAAGGAAGAAAAAGATAATGTGGTTTTTTTTTTAAATTCAAAAATGACAGGCGGAAGCTGATAAAGGGAACTGCGGATGCGAGCGGAGATGTACTACATGAAGAAAGCCAAGCTGATGAGCAGGGTGGAAGATTTCTACCGCGCACCGTCTTTTGGCCGGTCAGCACGACCGGCACGAGTCTGAAGTGGGGGACTCGCCTACTGACGGACCAATGTGGTCTGCGTCCAAGAATTGTAGGCCTCTAGTGGTATTTTACTTGTAGATTCCTCGACATAGGCAAGTTCTTCAGCTCGCACGGGCCGTTTAGTCCTGTAGAGTCTCGGGTTATGAGCGCCATGGACGAAACCAGTGGGCCAACATTGGACTTTTAAGGACGGCGAGTGGTCTTTGGGAAAATTTGAAGACACCCATGTGAATGGACAATGGTCTAAGTTTCTGTACTTGTCTCGTGAGTGACCATCCGAGGATTTTTATAGAAGTGCCGTGGGGTGAAGAAGACGAGAACGAAACAGGCGTAAGTTTGAAGCTTCAAAAGAAGAAAATGAGTTGGCGCTAGCTCGGATGGATGATTCTCGTGCCTTTCTTTGGTGTCGGAGCTTCATATATCCGAAGCTTCAGTCGTCCGGAGCTTCAGTCGACGGCTTTGTTCGGCTCTTTCGGCCCACTCCATTCAAAGAACAGCGGAAGTTGCGAAATTGCTGTTTCCACTCCGTTGGGGAGTACGAAAAGCAAGAGCGTCAGAAACCGTGGCCAAATTCGTGCCGGGCCAGGCCCAGGGCTGGCCCACTACTGTACCGGGCCGGACCTATCCCAGCCCAGTTTTGTGATGGCCCGGCCCATTACTGGACCAGGTCGTCGCGCTCATGCTGGTCCTATCATCATGCCCGTACTCGTGCTGGCGACGTACCAAAGCCATTTTCTCGATCAAGTGCCAATGTTGTCGAAATTTTGATGCAAAATCGAGAACAAGACGAAGGTAAAATCATGGAAACACATTGGATCGATCATGTCCCCTCTACATCAACAGCGAAGCCCAACCTGGCATGCCCCATGACATCATAAGCCGAGTTTGCTGCTAATTTTTTTTCATAGATCTTTCTAGCATAGCTCAAGGGACCCTTCTCAATCTATGAAGTATAAGTTCATGTTTCTAAGGATTGCCCCCCTCAGTTGTTTTCGTTTTCTTCTGGGACTATTTGATGATCATTAAATGATTATTCATGCCTTCTCTTTTTGCACATTCTTGGTCGAAGAGAGTTCTCTTCGGAACTTGATTAATGATGGTGCATGCGTTTTCATCTTGTTAAAGTCATGGAGAAAGTAAATCTTGGGCTAGAATTGATGTTTTTAAATTTAATCAATTTGCTGATTAGCCGTGATCAACAAAAAGAAGTTACAAAAAACCTGATCAATCTCGTTCGTCAAGCCATATGCTTCTCTTGAAAACAGCACGAATCAAAACTAATAACACAACAATGAACGGACAGCGGCCTAAGTGCAAGAAATATTTAGAATCAGCTGTAAGGCAGCAATCAGTCGTACAATGATCGACGGAAGTTTGCTTCCCATATATTCATCAATCTCATTTAATTTTTATTTTCTCCGGTGTGTTCTGCCTTCTCTCGTTTGCTGAGCAAGCTCAGTTTTGCCATCATTTTTAAGGAGAACAAGATAGCCAAGATATTGAAACACAATCGCCATAGTGCGAGTACTAGTCTAGAAAGAGAACTAAGAATCTCCTCTCCAGATATATTACTCTGCTCCGAAATAAATTGCAATCCATAGAAAGATCAAAGCAACCCAGATGTCACCACTAAATTAGAAATGATACAAAAATAAGCACTCAAAATGTTAGATATAATTATATTATTTACGATATTCTAGATATCTATAATATTCTAAACATCTTTGTGATTCTTTGTAATTGATTGTATAATATTTTATTACTATAAATAGTCAACTTGCAAAGCCTATAAATATGCTATCATTCCTCCTTATGACACATCGAAATAGGGAGAATTACCAAAAAAGTCATAAACCTATTGCAATTGTGTCAATTCAGTCCTAATTTTTTTTTTGACCAATTTAGTCATAAACCTTTTACAATTGTGCCAATTCAGTCCATCCGACCAAAATTGGTAGGCCGCGCCGACGTGACGCCGACCGGGGATAGTTGGCCGGCGAACGCTGATGTGGCAATTTTTAAATATTTTTTATATTTTTTTTCGAATTTTTTAATTTTTTTTAATTTTTGATTTTTTTTTTCTTTTTTTTTTCCCACCTTCTTCTTCCTTTGGCCCGCCGGAGGTGAGGGCCGGTGAGGTTAGCCTCACCGGCCACTAGCGAAGGCGAGCCTCCCGTCCAAATCTAGCGATGGCGGCCTCGCCAACCACCAATGAGGACCGTCGCTAGATCTGGACGGCGAGGCTCGACCTCGCCATGGATGGGCTCAAATATCAATGGTCAAGTCCATTGAATAATCTCTCCATCAAATATCACATATCAATGGTCTATCCATTGATTAATCTATTGCTCAATATTCCACCATGGTCACGACACAACGCCTTGTGACAAGGCGACCAAGCTTTTCCCTTGGCGAGGTCTCCACCTACAAAGCCGATGGTCGGGCCCGGAGAAGGATATCCTAAACCTGGTATGCATACCCCAAAAACCTCTCATTGGGTTCACAGTCATATTGAGCATAAATCCTCCAATACCATAAATCCAATCCAGAAATCAATATCTTAAATCAAACAAATAATATTTGCAGCATAGCCGATAATCTATTTCATATCCATTTCTCAAATCATCATAAACATTTCCATAAATCAGTCGCAAAGCAATTTCATATATTTTTCTCCACAAACTTTGTATAATACGCTTCTCAAACACTCATAATCAACCAAAGGGTAGTAAATGCTCGATCCGGCTTTTATGCAATAAAAATGCTCATCTCGATTCAATATATATACATATATATACTTCAAGACATGATTTTATAAAATCAAAGAAGATATAGTACCACTCACCTCGTCGTCTACATAACCAAAAAACGATACCCGTATCGCCGAACTCAAGGCCCTATCAAATAATCGAGGAATAATGTTAAAATCTAATAAAACTCTTATCTTAACTACGAAATGATTAACTTATGCCTTAACTCTAACAAAAGGACTTCTACGCGCTAACAAAACGCAACACGGAGTTTAAACACAAAACTTGATCATGCCTTAACTTCCTCCTCCGAACCCCGATCCAAACGAATTTATAGTCAATAGAGAGCCCTTGACACATATTACGAGAATCCCAACTTCACCGTCCCAAAATCAAGCCGAAAAGTGACAAAATATAGGCCCAAAGCTGCTGGACGCGCACTGTTCACTGCGCGCGGGAAACTTTGAAATTTTGTTTCGGACAAACCACAAGCTCAAATCACGATCCGTAAAATCCCACGGCTCCACAACACCCTAAAGTATCATTCCTACAAAAATATGCAGCTAACGACTCCAAAATCTGACTTCGCCACTTGATTTTCCAAGAATTCCGAATTTCGAGCCCTAATTGCGGCGATTGCTTGAAGTAGGTGATTAAAAGCTTCGATTCCTTACCGGCGTTGCAAAACACACTTGAGTCGGCTTGATGAAGAGTCCAGACCACGAGCGCGCCGAAATTTTCCCTTTTTCCCTGTTTTCCTTTCTCTTCTTTCTCTCTTCTCCCCTGTTTCTTCGTTCCCCTGTTTTTCGTTTCTGCACATGCTCCTCTCTCTCCCTCTTTCTCTCTTTTTTAAAACCCACTTTTTGACTTTTCAACCCTTTCTTTTTCTTTTCTTTTATTTTCTTTTCTTGTTTTTAAAGGCCATATATTACAGGACTGAACTAGCACAATTGTAAAATGTTTAGGACTAAATTGGTCAAAAAAAAGTTTATGACTGAATTGGTACAATTGTATTAGGTTTAAGATTTTTTTGGTAATTTCTCTACTTCTCTCTTCTACATTACTCTTATCTTGATATTAGAGCCTCTTTCCTTTGACTCTCTTATTGAGAAGTTTTTTTTTTTTAGGCAACGCCAGCCTAATAAGCTTTGTTCGCGACACATAGTCGACACAATACCGGTCATGTAGGCCGTGTTCGCTCCTCAACAGACTTGCCACTAAACACTTCCACCACGCGCCGCCGTCTCAGACTCATTCATAAGTTGTAAATCAATTTTGGACACGTCACTAGTGTTATTTTTACAATATAAAAGCACAGAAAGGTTCTCCGTCACTCGAGGAATCCAACAAGCCAAACTGCATCACCAAACGACCCTTCACGCACCCTCACAGGCCACCTCCAGCTACCACATGTGAGATCCACGTGCCCACGTGCGTCTCACATGATTTGGAGTCCGGCTGATATTGCCGAGTCATCATTGTGTCATCTTGACATCATCTGCTACATCATCAGCCACGACGTCTTTCACATCACCTCCATGTCTATTGCCTCATCACCTGCCATGTCAAAGCCACGTCAGCATTGATGGTTGATCGTTGACCAACAATTGACCGTTGACCAAAGTTGACCATTCACTTCCTGAGGTATTTCAACGTGCTGATTTCATTTTTCGTATTTTTTTACCCATATTTGCACTCCTAATACTAGTTTCTTGGACATGCCAATACCCATTCAAACTGTCTTGAATGGATCGAATTATATCTTAGGGGCTCAAGAAATGTCAAGCTTTTTGAGAGGATGCAAAATTTGGTGTTATGTCACTAATGATTTTCACGCGCCTGCAATGATTGCTGAAGAAACTTGAGAAAAATTTATTGAGAATATGGAAGAGTGGGACAGCAAGAACCATCAAATTTTAACATGATTTCCTTCCATCAAGCTTCAATTTTGTCATCTCAACACAGCAAAAGAAGTATGGGATTTGCTTGCTGGTCATTACTCCATCTTGGATATTGCTCATCAATATTTGTTAGAAAACTTGCATCGCATGCAACAAGAAACATGCCAGTCTGTTAATGATTTCTTGTCCTCTTTGCATGTTGTTTTGGATCAATTGGCTCTATCCGAGCCACAATGGAAAGCTGATACTGATGCTCGCAAGTTCGCCGAATATCATGATGGTATGCATGTTATGCAATTTTTTATGATAGTAAATGATGAGTTTGAACCTATGCGAGCTTCACTTCTACATCAAGATCCATTACCTCAACTTGAGATAGTTGTTTAAGAGGTATTGACCGAAGAGACTCGGCTTGCTACTTTAAAGGTGCACCATCCTATTGATCCACTCCTACAGACGCAATACTTGCCACACTTGCCTCTTCCTCATCACATAGCAAAAATTGCACGTATCGTCATCGAAATGGTCTTCTTGCATCTACTTGCTATCGATAACAACCTAGGCAGCCTATAGGGACAAACAATTGATCCCAATATAAAGGTCAACCTACACGCTCATTTGCCATTGCTATTACTATTGAGAGTTCTTCCAACAACTCATCTGCTACTTTATCTTTAAAGGATCTCCACTCCATTATTCAAGAATCTAGTACCTCTGATTCTTCTGTGCCTACCACTTATGACTCCAGGTGCTTCTGATCTATGGTTCTTTGATTATGCTTGTTGCAATCACATGACTTCAAACATCAATTTATTTAAGTCAAAGTCATTACTTTCACAAACACCTACTATTCAAACAGCTAATAACTCACAAATGCTAATTAGCCATATAGAAAACATTTCAACGTCCACATTGTCATTACCAAACACTTTCATGGTTCCTAGTTTCTCTTTAAACTTGATATTTGTTGATCAATTATGTGAACTTGGATTTGATATATACTTTTCCTCTCATGGCTATTGCGTGCAGGATCCACATACAAGATAGGTAATTAGATAGGCCGTGAAGTGGGACACCTATTCGAGCATATCTCCCTATAGATTCCAAATGCTCTTAGTAGCTGCGTTATTATAGTATCATCTAAAACTTGGCATTCTTGTATGGTCCATACTTCATTTTGTAGGTTAAGTCATCTAATTTCTAGTGGTCATTTAGGTTCCATTGATAATAAATAGTTTGATTGCTTGCCTTGTAAGTTGGGAAAGCATCACACCTTATCTTTTGATCTTAATGAATCTATTTCCCATGCTCCCTTTGATCTAATTCATTCTAACATTTGGGGCCCTTTCCCCACTCCCACTATGGGCGGATCTCACTATTTTGTGATTTTTGTAGATGATCATTCTTGTTATACATGGCTCTATCTTATGAAGTATCGATCTAAATTGTCTCGTATTTATTGTAATTTTAATGCCATGATCAAAACACAATTTTCAAAAAAGATTAAGATCTTCCATATTGATAATGTGATCGAATATAAAGACTCGGAATTTCTTCAAATTATTTCTCAAAACGGTACTGCCATTCATTGCTCTAATCGAGGGACTTCTCAACAAAATGGTTGAGCTATGCTAATAAATATTTACATATCTTAGTTTAGTCTTTTTAGAAGAAAATGGAATTTCACCTGAATTTTGCTCATGAGATCGAGTGAAATTTGCGGTTTCTATCTCTTTTATTCCCCCTTTATGTTTTATGAGCTCTTATTATTTCGTTGGTTTGGTAGACTAGAAAGATTGTCCATCCTTAATTTCAAGGTTTATGAATTTGAAATTTTATTAGTTTTCATACCAAGGCTTAATCCAATTAGTTCCTAGTGTCTACCAATTTTACATCATCATTGCTGAGAGTTATGGAGATTGAGCCCTTCGACGTTCTTTCCAATAATTTGGTGGTGCAGATTTTTTTTTTCGTCGCGGCCACCTCCATGGATGACTTTTTCAATGCAAAAATAAGGTAGCAATGTAATATACCCCTTAAAAAAAAAAAAAATCTCTAACGGGTGATTAATTTATTAAAGGATGATGATTACAGATAATTTGGAAATATCGCACTAATTAAGTCATTTTTAACAAACCTAGGGCTAATTGAGTTTCTTCAAACAATTTGCGTTAATAAATTTTCAAAATGATTAATCATTTATTTTAATTAAACCCTTCATACTTTATTCAAAGGTCCATTAAATGCGATAATTTTGAGGCTTTGTATAGACAATGACTGGTACGTGTTGTGTTTAACTGTATGATTTATCCCTCTAATCTTTTCCACATAATTTCATTTTAAGCTAGAAATTGAATATCAACAATTTGTGCATGTTACAGTATGAATATGTAAATCTTATGAAGGTGAAGTCGTGAATGAAGCTACTTAGGAAAGCCACACAATTTCGCCACATTGGGGCTTCCTATAAGGTTGTTCTATGACGATGCTACGGGAAGGATCTGATGCTCATTTTAAAGGTGACATTAGCAAAATGGGCCGAGAAAAAGGATCGGACTTAATTTCGGCTGGAGCCAAGCTTCGTTTTATGGGCTTTTGTGCTTGAGTTTTTTTCACCTCCTTCAAGATGGACGCCTCACCTTGTGCACTTGGAGGATTTCACTAATTACTTTTGATATAATTTGATGGTTTATAGTTTAGTCTTTTTAGAAAAAGATGGAATTTCACCTGAATTTTGCTCATGAGATTGAGTGGAATATGCGGTTTCTATCTCTTTTATTCCCTTTTTTTTTTTTCTTTATGAGCTCTTATTGTTTCATTGATTTGGTAGACCGGGAAGATTGCCCATCTTTAATTTTAAGGTTTTTGAATTTGAAATTTTATTAGTTTTCATATCAAGGCTTAATCCTATTAGTTCTTAGTGTCTACCAATTTTGTCACATCGCCTTTTATTTAAGATGAAAATTTTCACTTGTTTGAATTAGATACCGATTACAACTATCAAAATTATATCATCATTGCTGAGGGTTATGGAGATTGAACCCTTCGACGTTCTTTCCAATGATTTGGTGGTAGAGATTCTTTTTTTTGTTGCGGCCACCTCCATGGACGACTTTTTCAATGCAAAAATAAGGTAGCAATATAATATACCCCTTAAAAAAACAATATCTAACAAGTGATTAATTTATTAAAGGATGATGATTGTAGATAATTTGAAAATCTCGGACTAATTAAGTCATTTTCAGCAAACCTAAGGCTAATTGAGTTTTTTCGAACAATTTGCGCTAATAAAGTTTCAAAATAATTAATTATTTATTTTAATTAAACATTTTGTACTTTATTTAGAGGTTCATTAAATGCGATAATTTGGAGGTTTTGTATAAACAATGACTGGTACATGTTGTGTTTAATTACATGATTTATCCCTCAATATTTTCCATATAATTTCATTCAAATCTAGAAATTGAACATCAACAATTTGTGCATATTGCAATATGAATATGTAAGTCTCATAAATGTAGAGTCGAGAATAAAATTACTTAAGAGAGCCCCACAATTTGGTCACCTTGGGGCTTCCTATATGATTGTTCTGTAACGATGTTGCGGGAAGGATTTAACGCTTATTTTAAATGTGGCATTAGGAAGATGGGCCGAGAAAAAGAATCGGTCTTAATTTCGGCAGGAGCCCAGCTTTGTTTTATGGGCTTTTATGCTTGAGTTTTTTTCGCCCTCCTCGAAGATGGACGACTCACCTCATGCACTTGGAGGGTTTCACTAATTACGTTTGATATAACTTGATAGTTTATAGTTTAGTTTTTTTAGAAGAAGATAGAATTTCACATGAATTTTGCTCATGAGATCCAGTGGAATGTGCGGTTTCTATCTCTTTTATTCCCCATTTATGCTTTATGAGCTCTTATTGTTTCGTTAGTTTGGTAGACCGGGAAGATTGTCCATCCTTAATTTCAAGGTTTTTGAATTTGAAATTTTATTAACTTTCATACCAAGACTTAATCCAATTAGTTCCTAGTGTCTATCAATTTTGTCATATCCCCTTTTATTTAAACAGAAGTATTAAATATTGATTATAATTGTCAAAAATACACCACCATTGCTGAGAGTTATGGAGATTGAACCCTTCGACGATCTTTCTAACGATTTGGTGGTGGAAATTCTTTCTTTTGTCGCGGCGAACTCCATGGATGACTGTTTCAATGCAAAAATAAGGTAGCAATATAATATACCACTTAAAAAAAAGTAGTCTATAATGGGTAATTAATTTATTAAAGGATGATGATTGTAGATAATTTGAAAATCTCGGACTAATTAAGTCATTTAAAAAAATCTAAGACTAATTGAGTTTCTTCGAACAATTTGCGCTAATAAAGTTTCAAACTGATTAATCATTTATTTTAATTAAACATTTCGTACTTTATTCAGAGGTCCATTAAGTGCGATAATTTTGAGACTTTGTATAGACAATGACTGGTACGTGTTGTGTTTAATTACATGATTTATCCATATAATTTTTTCCATATAATTTCCTTCAAAGCTAGAAATTGAACATCAACAATTTGTCTAAGTTGAAGTATGAATATGTAAGTCTCATGAAGGTGAAGTCGGGAATGAAGCTACTTAAGAGAGCCGCACAATTTGGCCATCTTAGGGCTACCCATCTAGTTGTTCTATGACAATGCTGCGGGAAGGATCCGGAGCTCATTTTAAAGGACGCATTAGGAAGATGAGCCGAGAAAAAGAATCGGGTTTAATTTCGGCCGGAACCCAGTTTTAATTTATGGGCTTTTGTGCATGAGTGTTTTTGCCCCCCTCGAAGATGGACACCTCACCTTGTGTACTTGGAGGGTTTCACCAATTACTTTTGATATAGCTTGTTTATAGTTTATTTTTTTTAGAAGAATATGGAATTTCACATAAATTTTGCTAATGAGATTGAGTAGAATGTGCGGTTTCTATCTCTTTTATTCCCCATTCATGCTTTATGAGCTTTTATTATTTCGTTGGTTTGGTAGACTAAGAATATTGGCCATCCTCAATTTCAAGATTTTTGAATTTGAAATTTTCCTAGTTTTCATAGCAAGACTTAATCCAATTAATTCCTAGTGTCTGACAATTTTGTCACATCCCCTTTTATTTAAGCTGAAATTCTTCATTCGTTTGAATTAGATACCAATTACAACTATCAAATTTACATCACCATTGTTGAGAGTTATGGAGATTGAACCTTTGACGTTCTTTTAATGATTTGGTGGTGGATATTCTTTCTTTTGTCGCGGCTAACTCTATTGACGATTTTTTCAATGCAAAAATCAGGTAGCAATTTAATAACTACTTAAAAGAAAAAATAATCTCTAACGGGTGATTAATTTCTTAAATGATGATGATTGTAGATAATTTAAAAACCTTGGACAAATTAAGTCATTTTCAACAAATCTAGGACTAATTGAGTTTTTTCGAACAATTTGCGCAAATAAAGTTTCAAAATGATTAATCATTTATTTTAATTAAACCTTTCGTACTTTACTCAAAGGTTCATTAAATGCAATAATTTGGAGACTTTGTATAGACAATGACTAGTACGTGTTGTGTTTAATTACATGATTTATCCCTCTAATCTTTTCCATATAATTTCCTTCAAAGCTAAAAATTGAACATCAACAATTTGTGCATGTTGTAGTATGAATAAATAAATCTCGTGAAGGTGGAGTTGGGAGTGAAGTTACCTAAGAGAGCCGCACAATTTGGACACCTTAGAGCTTCCAATATGGTTATTCTGTGACGATGCCGTGGGAATGATCTAACGTTCATTTCAAATGTGGCATTAGCAAGATGAGCCGAGAAAAAGAATCGGGCTTAATTTCAGCCGGAGCCTAGATTCGTTTTATGGTTTTTATGGGTTTTTTTGTGCATAAGTTTTTTTGCCCCCTCGAAGATAGACGCCTCACCTCGTACACCTGGAGAGTTTCACTAATTACTTTTGATATGGCTTGATGGTTTATAATTTAGTCTTTTTAGAAGAATATGGAATTTCACCTTGATTTTTCTCATGAATTAGTTTTCATACCAAGGTTTAATCCAATTAGTTCCTAGTGTCTACCAATTTTGTCACATCCCCTTTTATTTAAGCTGAAATTATTCACTTGTTTGAATTAGATACCGATTACAATTGTCAAAATTACATCACTATTTATGAGAGTTATGGAGATTGAACCATTCAACGTACTTTCCAATGATTTGGTGGTAGAGATTCTTTCTTTCGTCGCAGCCAACTTTATAAACGACTTTTTCAATGCAAAAATAAGGTAGCAATCTAAAATACCCCTTTAAAAAAAAAATCTCTACAGGTGATTAATTTATTAAAGAATGATGATTGTAGATAATATGAAAACCTCGGACTAATTAAGTCATTTTTCATAAACCTAGAGCTAATTGAGTTTCTTCGAACAATTTGTGCTAATAAAGTTTCAACATGATTAATCATTTATTTTAATTAAACATTTCGCACTTTATTTAGAGGTGCATTAAATGCAAAAATTTGGAGGTTTTATATAGATAATGACTAGTATATGTTATGTTTAATTACATCCCTCTAATATTTTCTATATAATTTCCTTCAAAGTTATAAATTGAACATCAACAATTTGTGTATGTTACAGTATGAATATGTAAGTCTCATGAGATTGGAGTAGAGAATGAAGTTACTTAAGAGAGTCGTACAATTTGGCCACTTTGGGGCTTCCTATATGGTTGTTCTATAATGATACTGTATGAAGGATATGTCGCTCATTTTAAATGTGGCATTAGAAAGATGGGCTGAGAAAAAGAATCGGGCTTAATTTCAGCCAGAGCCCAGCTTCGTTTTACGGGCTTTTATGGGCTTTTGTGCTTGAGTTTCCCCCCTTCGAAAATAGAAGCCTCACCTCGTTCATTTGGAGGGTTTCGCTAATTACTTTTGATATAACTTGATAGTTTATAGTTTAGTCTTTTTAGAAGAAAATGAAATTTCACTTAAATTTTACTCATGAGATTGAGTGGAATGTGCAATTTCTCTCTCTTTTATTCCCACTTTTTGCTTTATGAGCTCTAATTATTTTGTTTGTTTGGTAGATCGGGAAAATTGTCCATCCTTAATTTGAAGATTTTTGAATTTGAAATTTTATTAGTTTTCAAACCAAAGCTTAATCTAATTAGTTTTTAGTGTCAACCAATTTTGTCACATCCCATTTTATTTAAGCTGAAATTCTTCACTTGTTTGAATTAGATACTGATTACAAATATCAAAATTACATCACCATTGCTGAGAGTTATGGAGATTGAACCCTTCGAGGCTCTTTCCAATGATTTGGTTGTGGAGATTCTTTCTTTCGTCGCGGCCAACTCCATAGACGACTTTTTCAATGCAAAAATAAAATAGAAATCTAATATACCCCTTTAAAAAAAAAGTAATCTCTAACGGATGATTAATTTATTAAAGGATGATAATTGTAGATAATATGAAAACCTCAGAGTAATTAAGTCATTTTCAACAAACCTAGGGCTAATTGAGTTTCTTCGAAGAATTTGCGCTAATAAAGTTTCAACATGATTAATCATTTATTTTAATTAAACATTTCGTACTTTATTTAGAGGTGTATTAAATGCGAAAATATGGAGGCTTTATATAGACAATGACTAGTACATGTTATATTTAATTACATGATTTATCCCTCTAATCTTTTCCATATAATTTCCCTCAAAGCTAGAAATTGAACATCAACAATTTGTGCATGTTGTAGTATGAATATGTAAATCTCATGAATGTAGAGTCGGGAATGAAGCTATTTAAGAGAGTCGCACAATTTGATCACCTTGGGGCTTCCTATATGGTTGTTCTGTGATGATGCCGCAAGAAGGATCCGGCGCTCATTTTAAATGTGGTATTAGCAAGATAGGCCAAGAAAAATAATCGAGTTTAATTTCGACTAGAGCCCAGCTTCGTTTTATGGGCTTTTGTGTGCTTTTGTGCATAAGTTCCCCCCTCTGAAAATAGACGCCTCACTTTCGTGCACCTGGAGGATTTCACTAATTAGTTTTGATATAATTTGATGGTTTATAATTTAGTCTTTTTAGAAAAAGATGGAATTTCACCTAAAGTTTGCTCATTAGATCAAGTGAAATGTGCAGTTTCTATATCTTTTATTCCTCATTTATGTTTTATGAGCTCTTATTTTTTCGTTGGTTTGGTAGACCGAGAAAATTGCCCATCCTTAATTTCAAGATTTTTGAATTTGAAATTTTATTATTTTTCATACCACGTCTTAATCCATTAGTTCCTAGTGTCTACCAATTTTATCATATCTTATTTTATTTAAGTTGAAATTCTTCGCTCGTTTGAATTAGATACCGATTACAACTGTCAAAATTACATCACCATTGCTGAGAGTTAAGGAAATTGAATCTTTCAAGGTTCTTTCCAATGATTTGGTGAAGATTCTTTCTTTCGTCGCGGCCAACTCCATGACGACTTTTTCAATGCAAAAATAAGGTAGCAATCTAATATACCTCTTAAAAAAAAAAGTAATCCATAACGGGTGATTAATTTATTAAAGGATGATGATTGTAGTTAATATGAAAATTTCAGACAAATTAAGTCATTTTCAACAAACCTAGAGTTAATTGAGTTTCTTTGAACAATTTATACTAATAAAGTTTCAAAATGATTAATCATTTATTTTAATTAAACATTACGTACTTTATTCAAAGGTGCATTAAATGCGATAATTTGGAGACTTTGTATCAACATAGACTAGTACATGTTGTGTTTAATTACATAATTTATCCCTCTAATATTTTCCATATAATTTCCTTCAAAACTAAAAATTGAACATCAACAATTTGTGCATGTTGAAGGATGAATATGTGAGTCTCATGAAGGTGGATTCGGGAATGAAGTTACTTAAGAAAACCACATAATTTGGCCACATTGGGCTTCCTATAAGGTTGTTTACGTGACGATGCTGCGGGAAGGATCTGACGCTTATTTTAAAGGTAGCATTAAGAAGATGGGCTGAGAAAAAGAATATGGCTTAATTTCGGCCGGAGTCTAGTTTTGTTTTATAGGCTTTCATGGGCTTTTGTGCATGATTTTCGCCCCCTCGATGATGGACGCCTCACCTCGTGCACCTAGAGGGTTTCACTAATTACTTTGATATAACTTGATGGTTTATAATTTAATCTTTCTAGAAGAAGATGGAATTTCACCTGAATTATGCTCATAAGGTCAAGTGAAATGTGCGGTTTCTATCTCTTTTATGCCTCATTTATACTTTATGAGCTCTTATTGTTTCGTTGGTTTCGTAGTCTGGGAAGATTGTCCATCCTTAATTTCAAGGTTTTTGAATTTGAAATTTTATTAGTTTTCATATCAAGGCCTAATACAATTAGTTCCTAGTGTCTACCAATTTTGTCATATCCCATTTTTATTTAAGCTAAAATTCTTCACTCGTTCGAATTAAATACCAATTACAACTGTCAAAATTACATCATCATTGCTGAGAGTTATGGAGATTGAACCCTTCGATGTTCTTTCCAATGATTTGGTGGTGGAGATTGTTTCTTTCGCCGCGGCCAACTCCATAGACGACTTTTTCAATGCAAAAATAAGGTAGCAATCTAATTTACCCCTTAAAAAAAAAAAAAAACAATCTCTAACGGGTGATTAATTTATTAAAAGATGATTGTAGATAATTTGAAAATCTCGGACTAATTAAGTCATTTTCAACAAACTTAGGGCTAATTGAGTTTCTTCGAACAATTTGCGCTAAGAAAGTTTCAAAATAATTAATCATTTATTTTAATTAAACCTTTCATACTTTATTCAAAGGTGCATTAAATGCGATAATTTTGAGGCTTTGTATAGACAATGACTGGTACGTATTGTGTTTAATTACATGATTTATCTCTCTAATCTTTTCCATATAATTTCCTTCAAAGCTAGAAATTGAATATCAACAATTTGTGCATGTTGCAATATGAATATGTAAGTCTCGTGAAGGTAGAGTCAAGAATAAAGTTACTTAGGAGAGCCGCACAATTTGGCCACCTTGGGGCTTCGTATAATTCTGTGACGATGCCGCAGGAAGGATCTAGTGCTCATTTTAAATGTGGCATTAGGAATATGGGCCAAGAAAAAGAATCGGGCTTAATTTCAGCCGGAGCTTAGTTTCGTTTTATGGGCTTTTATGGACTTTTATGCATGAGTTCTTTTCGCCCCCTCGAAGATGGACGTCTCACCCCATGCACATGGAGGGTTTCACTAATTACTTTTGATATAACTTGATAGTTTATAATTTAGTTTTTTTAGAAAAATATGGAATTTCACTTGAATTTTGCTCATGAGATCGAGTGGAATGTGCAATTTCTATCTATTTTATTTATCATTTATGCTTTATGAGCTTTTATTGTTTTGTTAGTTTGGTAGACCAAGAAGATTGCCCATCCTTAATTTCAAGGTTTTTGAATTTGAAATTTTATTAGTTTTCATATCGAGGCTTAATCCAATTAGTTCCTAGTGTCTACCAATTTTATCATATCCCATTTTATTTAAGCTGAAATTCTTCACTCGTTTGAATTAGATACTGATTACAACTGTCAAAATTACATCACCATTGCTGAGAGTTATGGAGATTGAACCCTTCAATGTTATTTCCAAGAATTTGGTGGTGGAGATTCTTTCTTTCGTCGCGGTCAACTCTATGGACGACTTTTTCAATGCAAAAATAAGGTAGCAATCTATTATACCCCTTAAAAAAAGTAATCTCTAATGGGTGATTAATTTATTAAAGAATGATGTTTGTAAATAATATGAAAACCTTAGACTAATGAAGTCTTTTTCAACAAACCTAGGGCTATTTGAGTTTCTTCAAACAATTTGTGCTAAAAAAGTTTCAACATGATTAATTATTTATTTTAATTAAACATTTCGTACTTTATTTAGAGATGCATTAAATGCGATAATTTGGAGGCTTTATATAAACAATGACTTATACGTGTTATGTTTAATTACATGATTTATCCTTCTAATTTTTTCCATATAATTTTTTCAAAACTAGAAATTGAACATTAACAATTTATGCATGTTACAGTATGAATATGTAAGTCTCATGAAGGTGGAGTCGGGAATGAAGTTACTTAAGAGATCTGCATAATTTGGCCACCTTAGGGCTTCCTATGAGGTTGTTATGTGACCATATCTGACGCTCATTTTAAAGGTGACATTAGGAAGATGGGCCGAGAAAAAGAATATGGCCTAATTTCAGCCGGAGCTTAACTTCGTTTTATAGGCTTTTATGGGCTTTTGTGCATGAGTTTTTTTCGCCCCCCACGATGATGGACGCCTCACCTCGTGCACCTAGAGGGTTTCACTAATTACTTTTGATATAGCTTGATGGTTTATAGTTTAGTCTTTTTAGAAGAAGATGGAATTTCACCTGAATTTTGCTCATTAGATCGAGTGAAATATGCGATTTCTATCTTTTTTTATTCCCCCTTCATGCTTTATGAGTTCTTATTGTTTTGTTGATTTGGTAGACTAGGAAGATTGCCCATCCTTAATTTCAAGGTTTATAAATTTGAAATTTTATTAGTTTCATATTGAGGCTTAATCCAATTAGTTCCTAGTGTCTATCAATTTTGTCATATCCCATTTTATTTAAACTGAAATTTTTATTCGTTTGAATTATATACCGATTACAATTGTCAAAATTATATCATCATTACTGAGAGTTATAGAGATTGAACCCTTCGACATTCTTTCCAATGATTTGGTGGTGGAGATTCTTTCTTTCATTGCAGACAACTCCATGGACGACTTTTTCAATGCAAAAATAAGGTAACAATCTAATATGCCTCCTTAAAAAAAGCAATCTCTAACGGGTGATTAATTTATTAAAGGATGATGATTCTAGATTATTTAAAAATCTCGGATTAATTAAGTCATTTTCAACAACCTAAAGCTAATTGAGTTTCTTCGAACAATTTGCGCTAATAAAGTTTCAAAATAATTAATCGTTTATTTTAATTAAACATTTCGTACTTTATTTATTTAGAGGTGCATTAAATGCGATAATTTGGAGACTTTGTATAGACAATGACTGGTACGTATTGTGCTTAATTACATGATTTATCCTTCTAATCTTTTCCATATAATTTACTTCAAAACTAGAAATTGAACATCAATAATTTGTAAATGTTGCAGTATGAATATGTAAGTCTCATAAAGATGGAGTCGAGAATAAAGCTACTTAAGAGAGCCGCACAATTTGGCCACCTTGGAGCTTCTTATAAGGTTGTTCTGTGACGATGCCACGGGAAGAATCCGACGCCCATTTTAAAGGTGGCATGAGAAAAATAGGTCGAGAAAAAGAATCGGGATTAATTTCGGCCAGAGCCCAGCTTCGTTTTATGGGCTTTTATAGGCTTTTGTGCATAAGTTTTTTTCTCCCCCTCGAAGATAATAGCCTCACCTCGTGCACATATTACTAATTACTTTTGATTAACTTGATGGTTTATAGTTTAATCTTTTTAGAAGAAGATGGAATTTCACCTGAATTTTGCTCGTGAGATCGAGTGGAATGTGTGGTTTCTATCTCTTTATTCCCCTTTATGCTTTATGAGCTCTTATTGTTTCGTTAGTTCGGTAGATCGAGAAGATTGCTCATCCTTAATTTCAAGATTTTTTAATTTGAAATTTTATTTGTTTTCATACCAAGACTTAATCCAATTAGTTCCTAGTGTCTACCAATTTTGTCATATCCCATTTTATTTAAGCTGAAATTCTTCACTCATTTGAATTAGATTCCAATTATAACTGTCAAAATTACATCACCATTGCTAAGAGTTATGGAGAATGAACCTTTCGATGTTCTTTCTTTCGTTACGGCCAACTCCATGGACGACTCTTTCAATGTAAAAATAAGGTAGCAATTTAATTTATCCCTTAAAAAAAGGCAATCTCTAACGGGTGATTAACACTTAAATTTTGGCTAATCATTTAGTAATTAATTGCATAAAAATTAGGTTTCAATCTTTTTAAAAAAAGTAAAATTGCATTTCATGTAGTTTCATTTGCATCAAAAGGTGACAAGGAGTCAAAGAAAGAAGAAAGAAGAATCCATGAATGTCCATTTTCTCCCCCTCATTAATGCATGCACATGCATGCACAAGATGGGGAGGACGTGGAAATTCTAGAGACGCCTGAAGATGGGCTAACATTTTTATAATATTTTATCGGAGAGCAAATTGGTGGCCGAAAGAAAGGACTAGAGAAGAAAGAAAGCAAAGTTCTAACTTGGATTTTGGAAAAGTTGCGGCCGGATATTTTCACACTAAAGTCGGCTATCTTCAAGAGGCGGTGGAACGCCTATAAATAAGACCACACGAAGGCAAGAGAAAATGGGGAAGTCAGAGAGGAGAGAAAGATAGAGAAAGGGAGTGGTGGATCAGCTTCTTCAGTCACCCACAACTGAATACCCCCACTCTCGACGCCTTGGCTCGACAGTTTTGCCACCAACGACGAGGCTCGCTGCTGCTGCGACTGAGCTACCCACGGTGAGCCGCTGCTTTGCTTGCTGTCCCAACTATCGGAGCCCGACATAGGCTGCTGCCGTCACCCACGACGAGCCACTGCTGTGCTTGCTGTTCCGATTGAACACCCCGACGTTGCTGCCGCCTCACTGTTCTCACTGCCCTTTTGCTGATCTGTTACACCGAGAGCCCCCTCGTAGCTGCAACACACCGTCCGCAGTTGCCGTTCCTTCATCGACCGCTGCTGGTACTCGTCCAAGCCGATGCCTGCATCACTGCCGCCACCGACTGCTGGAACCCAGCCAAACGCCACGAGCAATCCCGACGACACTCAACTCCGACGGCCACCTGTCTCAGCCCTTCAACGCCGTGAGTAGTCCAACGACGCCGATGCTGCCCCAAGTGTCAATGCTGACCCACGATCGTCAATCCGCGTCAACGAGGAAGCCAGCTGCTACCAACACCTTGACCACGCGACCAGCCGAGTTGCACTTAATTCGCATCTTATTACAAAATCACACATCGATTCTAGAAAATAACGCTTGCAAACAATTCACCAAAATATAATAATAAACGAATATGATCAGAAGAACATGCCTGAAAATTTGTTAACGAAATTCACTCAAACGTGGGCTATATCTCTACACAAAGGCACTTTGCGAATTTATTAGATTTTGAAAAAAGTTGGAATACAACGATGTTCTCTCAAGATCAGGACACAAAAAAATTGAGAACTCTCATAAGAAAAAAAAACTCACTTTTTCTTTCTCTTTTTTTAGTGTCTCTATTTTCTTTTTTAACGTCTTGACGGCTAGTATCTGGCCATCACTAATATAAATGTATCACTTTTAATCTAAAAGCAAATCTAATTAAAAAGACAAAAAAAGCCCCTAAAAATATTTAGCTTCATCTGTACCACATCTATCGCCAAGCTGTCCCTCCAGTCCCAGCTTGCCTTTATCGTGAGCTGCAGCGCGATTTTTCAGACTGTTTCTTTTAAATATTTTTGTGCAGGTTGAGCTTTCACGTGGAGATGAGCATATAGTCAAGCGGCGAAAGGAAGAGAGGTATGTGAAGCAAAGTGTAGTGGGATCGGCTGTGGATGAGGCCAAATAAACAACACCCTTGACCATTGACTTCAGCTTGTAAGAAAGGAGATTGGGACTTCATTTTTTAACTAAAATAGAACGCGTACTCCTGCAAATAGGCGTCCTCTGCCAACGTCCGCGTTCCTTCGAGATCACTAGCCGCAAGCTCTATCTCCGCGAGCTCGCCCACACCGTGAGCCGTGTAATCGCCGCCGTTCGTGAGTCCTTTGCTGCCAGGAATAATCTAAAGTAGGTAGTTTTCTTGAGCCAAATTTCATCTCGATATTTTGTTGCATGAATTGGATAACAGAATTCTAATATTGAGATGCTAAACATTATCCGATAGCATTGGTGATGTTTAAAATCATTATAATTACTAATTTGATCCGTAAGATTTCGGATAATTTTTTAATTATTCTGATTTTCCTATGTATTGTGATGTTTCGGGATAGAATAATTATTAATTTAATCTGTGAGACGATGAATTATCTTTCAATTAATTTAACCCTTTATTTGAATTCTTGATAAATATCTTGAGTGATTGGATATAATGCTTATATTTGATAAATGCTTGTTTTGGAAAATATAAAAAAAAAAAAAAATCAGATTGCGTGACAAATTAGGATAATTTCTTAAATAGGATAGGATCACATGTTTAGAATTCATCTAGTTAGATTTTTTTTAATTTTAGATTGCATGTTACGGCTACCTAATTAAGATGAGTTTCCGAATTAAAATGGGATTTGATCTAAATTATTTCCTAACTTGAGTAGGATAACTTGTCGAGTTTTGTAGTCAATTTTCGGTAATTATTTCGAATTTTAATACAAAAATACCATATATATATCATATGCATGTTATCTAGGTAAGTTTTCATTTTAAAACAAGAGAAAACCCCAAAAATAATTGCTTGTTTGGTTGTGTTTAATTCCGCAATTTTTTTTTTATGTTATCTTTAATATTTGTGCACCTGTATGATCACTCTCTTACAAGTTAGCAGTTTAGGCTAAAATCAATTCAAGCTAGCTGCCTGCAAAACATTTTTTTGAAATAAAAGAGAAAATGTACTGAAAGTATGTTAGAGAAATTTAGCGTAATCAAGTCCCCAAACTCCTTTAATCTCTGGTTCGTAGAAGTGAAGTAATTCTCACATTACTTTACTTAGATTTCTAATCGACCCACCAAAAATAAATTAGTGGCGACTCCATAATAAAAATCATTTGCATATTAAAAACTTAAACCCTAAGTTGCAAATTGCTATAGGTTTGGGAGAGCTCGAGCTAAGTCTAGGCTTAGTATTCCATTAGCCGAACCCTTAGGTGGTCCAACCCGCTTCAGGGAGGTCGCAACACTTCCCTTCATGAGCCTCGCACATATAGAGAAGCTCAAACCAACCCTCTTTGGCAACAAGCAATGGCAAATGAGTTGCATACGTTAGACAAATCCCATACTTGAGAATTGGTTAATTTGCCTTTAGAAATGCCCCGTTTGATTTAGCATTCCCAAGGAGCTTTCAGCCCTAAAAGCCCCTTGAGAAAAAATTTTGGGTGTTTGGTTAGCATTTGGAAGTGTCATTGGCCAAATGCTGACCTTTGAAATGCCGAAAGCCCAAAGCAAGTGGAGACCTGCTTTAGGCATTCAGCATTTGCGGAATGCTAGTCCTCTTATTAGTGAATTTCTTTTTTCGACATATATGACCATATTTACTATCATAAAATGACTCTTTCTAGTCAAATTTGTATGAGAGGAACTTGGTTTTATTTTTCTTAATGAGGACCTCCCTTTTTATATGCGGTGTTTACTCAAAAAAATTAGTATCCACAATTAGTCACTTCACCATCCACCGAATAAGTTCACCTTTTTTTTTTATCATTTTTATATTTTGACAATCAATAGCACAACTTTTTATCAATACACTAGAATGATCATTAATTAACGAAGATGATTAATACTACAATAATTAAAAAAAATTATTCAAAGTTGAAAACAAACCTAAAAGAACCCTAGGCCAAAAGTTGAGCTTTGCATCTAATCTATAATTAAATTCTTTTAATATAATTTTTAAATAAATTTACTAATATATATCTTTTATATTACTCTCAACATGAAAATGTAAAATGTTATATAGTCATTGTTTCTTTTTTGCAATTTTAAAAATACTAAAACTAAAAAACTTAATTTGGTCACACCAAATGGCTTTTCATATATATGTTTACCAAACAGTCTTGCATTTCCCTAAAACACTTTTCAGTTATAGTTTACCAAACAGTCTAGCATTTCGGAAAACCCATTTACATCATAGGTATTTGTATTCTCCCAATGGCATTTCCTCAAAACCGAACCAAACGGGCCCAAAATCAACTATAGGTTGTAGATGGGTATATAAGATTAAGACCAAGGCATATGGTACGGTGGAATGCTACAAAGCTAGATTAGTAGCAAAAGGTTTTACTAAGGATTATGGAATTGACTATGATGAGACATTTGCTCCAGTTGACATCTTACTTCTGTTCGCAATCTTCTTGCTCTTGTAGCTATTAAACAATGGCCTCTATTCCAAATGGATGTTAATAATACATTTCTTAATGGCGATCTTACTAAGGAAGTATATATGGAGCCACCTTATGAGTACACTACTACTTCTAATAAAGTATCTCACTTACGTAAATCTTTATATGGACTGAAACAGGCTCCTTATGCATGGTATTCTAAGTTCAATTTCCCCATGGAATGTCTTGGCTTTAGATCTAGTCCCCATGACCATGCTCTATTTGTGGAGAGAACTTCTCGTGGGTATATTCTACTGCTATTATATGTGGATGACATAGTTATTACCGATGATGTCCAGCAATATCTTAATTAGCAGTTTGAAATGAAAGATCTTGGATGACTCGGTTACTTTTTAGGCTTGGAGGTTGCCTCAGACTTCTTGGGCTATTATCTTTCTCAAGCAAAATACACCACCGATCTTCTTTCTCGCGCGGGACTTACTAAGAATGTGCCATATATGGCATAGGTGCTGCAGGAGGGCTAGGGTCAGCAGCACCTTGGTGGTGTAATAAGGATAGCACCCATGCTACACCATTTTTGAGCCAATTACTGCTTGTCACTGTAGTAAGAATAGCCACCCATCCCCATAGGCGGTGTCGGAAGGAAACGAGGCTGGTGTTTCTTCACGGCAAGTTGAGGGTAACTCATTTGAGGCTCTGCCGCATATGGCATAGGTGCCGCAGGAGGGCTAGGGGAAACGGCACCTGGGTAAGCTGGTGCAGCTTGAGGATAAGGATATCCAGCAGGATCCATGCTAGGATAAGCTTTTCCAGTCTGAGGATATTCTGACTGAGGATATCCTGCTGCCATTGGTGCACGATTGGAACCATTGTAGCAGGTAGCTGTGGCTGTGCCTTTCTTCGTCCATGTGATTCTGCATATTTGACAGTTATGCTCCCCCCCTGAAATGAAAAAGGAAGCCTTATCAAGTGAATCCATCTATCCAATAAAAAGTTAGTCGGATGATTCCATCCATCACAGAAAGCCTTTAAATTAGGCATGGACGAGTAAGACATGTAAGACAAGGTGGTGAATTAATTGTTTATCCTTTCCTCAATTTTGGTTTCCTGTTCACTAAATTTCTTAGCGATAGTATCTATTTATATAAAATTATATATATTTTTCTCTCTCTTCTTTCATTTGCCATCGCTTTACTAAGACCCAAACGGCAAGGAAAATTCATATTAAATAAAGAACATTAAGTTTGCTTCGTCCCGATGGAAAACAAACAGGACAATCAGGACTCCTGTATGCTTTCTTACAGAGTCTCCACAAAGTCGTAAGATCATGTATGGGGCTGACGCTGTCCAATGCCGGAAAGTCAAGTAAGTTAGTGACCTGCCCGAAGAAAAACGAACGTTGCTATTTCACCTTCACCAC
The DNA here is from genome assembly GCA_017140595.1 of Eucalyptus curtisii. NCBI lineage: Eukaryota > Viridiplantae > Streptophyta > Magnoliopsida > Myrtales > Myrtaceae > Eucalyptus > Eucalyptus curtisii. The sequence continues at coordinate 37,265,206 of CM029500.1, read as the reverse complement.
AGCGAAGCCTTCAAGCTCTTCCACCGCCCCTGATCACCCCGCAATGGCCGCCGTCAGCACTAGCATGCGGGTGACGGCACTTGACTGCCTGATGCACGGGAACTCGCTCTTCACGCTCGCCGTCTTCAATGAAACTCATTTTCGAGCAATAATATAAAAAGGTTTCGTGGAAAAAGATGTAGACGCAACCGAAGATGATAGGAAGGAGTGTGAATCCATTGAATAAGATAATGATTTCAGTCCGACTGAGCACAGACGACAACGACTCATTTTTTCAGCCCGAAGAAAAATGGACAACGTCGGTCAAATCGCCACCTGCCTCCTCCATTACCTTCATCCCAGCAAAGTTTGCGACCTCCCCTTCTTCACCGCCCTGATCACCCCGCGATGTCCTCCGGCACGAGCATCCACGTGACGGCGCTCGACTGCCTGGTGCACGTGAACTCCCTCTTCACGCTCGCCCTCTTCCTCGGGCTCTCATGGAACCCGTGGGACCCGAAAAACACCCTCAACCAGGACCCCCAGTGCGCCGCCGGCCCCGCCGTCAAGCGCGACCTCATCACCTTCGAGGTCTTCTCCTTCGGCTCCTTCCTCTTCTCCAGCGTGGTCGCTCTCGCCCTCAAGCAGGTGCGGTGGTGGTTCTCTTCTCGTTTCTTGTTCTGCGCCTTTTGAAATAGAGTGTGCCAATGTTGTTGATGAGAAAAGAAGAGAACGAAAAGATCCGATGAGGTTTAGTTGGAATGGTGATTCTTGGTCTTGATAGGGCTGAATCTAAGGCTAAGCAAAGATTTCATCTTCTTCTTCTTCTTTCTTTTTCTTTTTTTCTTTTTTTCTTTTTTTGTGTGTGGCTTCCTTTGGCTATCAGGCTATCCGGAACACGCAGTCTTCCAGCCACCACTATGGGGAACTGGTCTCTCGGATCAACCAGGATGTGCTGCGGCTCGGGATGTTGGTGTCTGGGGTCGGGTCGGTCAGTGGATCCGTGTGCCTGATGCTGGCCCTGATCAATGTAGTGCAGATCAAGCTCGGGACACTGGCTTGTGGGAGTGCGCACAGCTTCGCAGCGGTCGTGCCGCTCATGATTTTCGTCCCCTTGGGGCTTTTCGTACATATATGCATCATCATGTATGCTTTTACTCATTAGGGTTTGGATTAGTTCGTCGTGGTGATGGATATGGATTGTAGAGAGTAGGTGGCTATCTGAAATGCGGAAATCAACCGCCAGTTATGCTTCTCTTGATTCCTCTAATCGATATCCATCAGGAATCTTGTGTGGACTTATACAATCATAGAAGTTTCGATATCATAATCATGCGAATTTTGCTCTGATCCACGAACAGGGGAATGCGTGCAATGCAGTCACGTGCAACTTGAGCTCTTTTTTTTGTCCCGTGCTTGTCAATTGGTCTTATTAGCGATGGTTTTACATCGGTTATACTCAATCAGTTGTTTATCTACATGAATTCGGGAGAGTTCCATGTCTTGTAGGACTCCAGATACGAATACTTGTGATCTCTGATTGTGGACTGTGTTGGGAGCTTCAAGGGAAAAAATACGAGTTCGTAAACTTTTTGGCATTTGAAGGATAGTCATGCTCCGTCTTTCTAGGTATATAATTATCCAACAGAGGTAAATGTGAGTGAAGGCTGCCTTGCTAGCCGCTTGTTGGACTGTTCGTTGGGAGCTGTAGCTGCTTCTTGTAAAGGCAATTCAAAGCAACTCATTTTTCCAGTAATAATAGAAAAAGGTTTCGTGGAAAAAGTTGCAGATGCAACCGAAGATGCTAGGAAGAATGAGCGTGATCCATAGAAAAAGATAATGACTTCAGTTTATAGTGGGAGATTTGGTTTAGCCGACTGATATTTTTGCAGTTGAGGATTCAATGCTTGGCATCCTTTGCCATCCGTTGTTGGATTTAACTGACAATCACTTCAAGGCATGGTACAGTTATCGAAGGACCCTCTGTCCTACCTACCAGAGTTATCTTCCCTCGTTGTCTCAGAACAATCTTGTTTCCTTGTGTTTTAGCTTTGTAATTTGTCTTCGAGTCTTGTTAAACTCATAAGAACTATGTATGAACAATAAAGTTCAATGTGGATGCTGCTTTTTGAAACATAGTTGCTCTCTAAATTGCGGAGCTCTACATTCTGCTGCTCTACTTCAAAATCAATTCCAAGTTGTGTAGTCCTAAGGATAAGGCGCAATACTTAAATTGGACTGAAACTGTTAAAAATTTGGATGTGTGCGAAAGCAATATCGATGATAGTTTTTGATTAGTGATGTTGTGTGCAAGTGTATGATATAGTTTGTAGAGGATGGACAAGGGACGAGATAGGATAGTTTAAGGGATAAACATAAATTTTTATGGGAAAATGATAGTTTCATTAGTTTATGAAAATAATTTTACAATAATTGAAAAAAGTGTTGGAGGAGCTTCATGATATGGAGTATATTCTCATACTTCTCACACACTATTACATCAATGGGTTACGGCCTTTTTATAGGCATTTCCACCGACTAAATACAGCCGCCTTAGAGGATTCTGGACTTCTCTTGAATGCTGTCCTCGTAGGCTTCATCTTGCAGCCGCCACCATATATCTCACTTGTTAAGAGATTGTTTGCTTCTTACATGCTGGACATTTTTCAGCCACAATTTTTAACCATCCAAAACTTCATCTAGAGAATTCTAGATTGTAGTTTAGCAACTCTAGGAAATTCTAGAAAATGGATCACCATTTCCAACAGAAACACACGCACACTATTTCATTTTGGAATCATCGCTCGTGCTTGTGCCGGTTATTTCGAGGTAGCCTAAAATAATTTTATATTGATTGCGTAGGATGATAATGTTAAATTGGTTTTCTTTTCAATGAAATCTTGCAAAAACAAATGCACGTGTCTTGCACTAATATGTGGGGTAGCTTGAGGAGTACTTGATGTTGTAGCTTGTTGCGCTGGCAGCTACTCATCAAAAGCTTATTTTTCCCACTCCGGATGGGAAAAGCGACAGAATGGTGGCAAGGACTTTGAGAAACCACTTTATCTTGTTTGTCTTCAATGGGTTAAACAGTATCGGTGGGTCCATATCTGCAACATCCAATGGAGTAGGTGTCAAATAAACAAAATTAATCTTTCAATAGTGCTGTCACCACTTTCATTGTGGTTTACACATGTGAGAACTTTTTGTTTCTTATAAAAGCTCGCAGGCTCATTATGCATAGTTGAAGATATGGAAGCTCCAATGAAGCAAATTAGAGTTCTGGTGGTTTTTGCAATTTTGGCCATTTTGGCCATTTCAGGTCTCCAGACGGTGTATGGGGCAGGTCAATGTGGCAAGTCTTCAACACCCGATAGGGAGGCTTTTAAGCTGGCCCCCTGCATGTCTGCAGCGCAGGATGAGACTGCACCCGTGTCTGACAGCTGCTGTGCTCAAGTGAAGAGAATAGGGCAGAACCCGAGCTGCCTATGTGCTGCGATGCTGTCAAATACGGCCAAAATGGCTGGAATTAAGCCTGAAATCGCCGTCACCATTCCGAAACGCTGCAACCTTTCTGATCGCCCCTCTGGGTACAAGTGTGGAGGTCAGTTTAGCCTTCTTTCACTTACTGCAGAAGAGTTTTTGTTTCGAAACTTGTCTCCAGATGCATCCAGCGTTGGATGTTACCATGGTGTAAATTATTCAGCACCACCACCTTTTCTTCCACTAATCTTATGGGATGAATGCCCTTTCATGTGATTTAATGGTGCTGATCGTGTCTAAGTAATCTAACTAAATGGAATTTGCTGACAAAGATGGGCGTTTTTTGGGAGGGACTATCCTTCTTTCCTTGTCTCCCTTATAACTTGATGCGCATTTATGCGATTTTACTACATTAAAGTTGCCATGGTTTCCAAGCACCTGATTTCTTAATCTCCCATTGCTTTGACTTTTGCAGATTACACAGTGCCTTAATGTTCATGGCTGGTCGCCACCTTGCTGGAGTTTGGATCGCCCTGTTGTGTTAAAATAACTTCAATAATGTGCATGCTGTTAACATGTTACGGTAGAGATGATGAAATGTACTCACTAAAGCCGGCAGTGGCCGACTAAGTTCATGCGCATCGTGTGTTTCTCGGGGTTTACTTTTGGAAAAGGTTCCAAATATATCGAAATGGATGATCCTAACACTATGTAAACTTACTGAAACTCTGATGAAAAACAAGGAGGACTCCATTTATCTAAAAAGAATTATATGTCGTATTATTCTAATTTATTGTAGATCATCTATACTCGAAATTCGGTTATGCTGGACACCAGGGACACAAAACTATTTCACTAATGGTAATGGGCAATCATGTCGTTGATTGACTTAGGAAATGTCATTAAGCTCTTTGGATCCGTAGAACCTTGTAGGGCAGTTATTATCCAAATCAGAAGCTGCTGGATCAGGCAAAAGTTAATGTAAAAGTTAAGAAATTGTCAAAACAATCAATCTTTCCATTTTGTCTTGAGCATATTGAAGTTGCATTATTGGCCCTTTCGTTGAAAATCTCAGAGAATCTCTGGTCAGGATTTCCACTCTCATGGTATGGCCCGTCCTAGAGTTAAACTTCTGTTGGAGATGAACCGGGGGGAGTTATTGGTGGGCACTGACGTTTGGCTCTCTGTCTTAATGTAAGATAGTGCAAAGCTGACTGTACGAGTAACTTTTAATTATTGTGCAGTGCAAGTTTGTATCACAGACCAAAAAAAAAGTTTGCATCGCAGACAATTGCACAAGGGTCTTAATAAATGTGGATTACCGCATATATTTCCATAGTTTCAAAAGATGTTTTCGAGTGTAAATAGATCGGAATATTGTTGCACTACCTCAATCAATATGGTAACTGAAAAAATGGAAATGTCGGTGTCACGATGAATGAGGAAAGAGCCAGGCCCGGAGTTGTAGCGACGGCCCTGCTACGCCCCGCCCCTATGATGTTCCGAAAGAGAACCTGCAAGGCTCTTTTCTCTGTTGGGATTATTAAGGACAGTCCTGCCGTCAGTGGTGTCCTTTAAGGATAACTCCTATCTTAGTACATCAAAATGGCTGTGGCCTAGATATATAGGGACCCCCGTCATGCCCCATCCCTAACATGTTCTTAAAAAGCTTTTCTTCATAGGACGGCAGGAGTGCCATTCCTAGTGTCCTAAAGCCCTCCCAAGAACATTAAAAGGATTTTTCCCCCGCCGGTCCTGAAAAAGAGTAGGGGTGACGAGCTGGCGATGGAAGCCGCCCGTCTCTACTGGATAGCAACGATAGATGTTTATAGTTTAATGAGGGCGCACGCGTCACCTGTGCTCTTTCATCTAGCGATGAGAGTAGAGAGATGCTTATCGATCCTGACTAGCATTTTTTTGGCCAGAACAATTAGCTTGACGATGACATCTTATAATTCCTCCATTAAGTTGTGTCATGGCAGCTTCAATCATGGCCTTAAAATAAACAAAGAAAAGAAGTAAGGAACTCCCTAAAATCATCGAACTAATTGTTTGTTCCAGTGGACAAAAGTCAATATCAATGATGAACTTTTGCAATACTTGATTAGAACTCGTGAGGGCGGCAAGTGATTAATACCCATGCAAATAAAATCAAGTGCGAATCGCCTTCTTTTGGGCCTTTAAGTGACATTCATGTAAATATTTGGGATTGTGTCAATGACCATCCTGTCCACATGAGAATGGGAGATAGGAAAACTGATTCCCCAATTAGGGGTGAGGACGTTTAGTTTCGGATATGGAGTTCAACTCCCACGCTTTGTAAAAAGACAAGGTAAAAGTTTGAGATCTGAGTTAAGAGTTAGAATAGGACCAAAAAATAATAACATTCATTCATGTTATCAAACTTGTTGCTCCAGGCCAAAATAGACATGATGGGTAAATATAAAGTGCAAAAGACATTAAAACTAATACATGATTTTCATAACGGGTCACATATACGTTTTAGTTAACATGGATATATAAGAAGGCACATAGCACATCAACTTTATTCCATATCTTTCCATTTGACCTCGAGGCTGCATTCGATCATCTGTTTACTCGCATAATAATGCAGAATTCTGAAACTCAGTGGCGATATTTCCATGGCAAGCATCGCAGTTTAGAGCACGACCCCTCCGCCCACTCGCTCCTGCATTCACCTCTCTCACCGTCGCAGCACTTGCACTGGACTCCAAGAGTAGCATACATGTTCGAGTCTCCTGCAAAATTCACAACAAGATCACTTATTCTTTCATTATAAAAGAAAAGGGCAAAAAACTAAAAATTGTGGTTTACATGCTGTACATATCAGTTTGTTTCAAGCTCTAGAGTTTAGTAAGAAATTAAGGATGCTGCATAGTCTTTGTTAAAGACGTTGGGGATATATCTTCATACGGAGTTGATGATGGACAAAATATGGAGCTGGTGCAACTTCTCCTGGGCTCGTAAACATCACCACAATCATTATCACAAGGAGGCCAAAGTGCTTGAGACCACTCATTGCCAAGTAAATGATCAAGAACAGATCTCTTTCAAAATATTTATATCACTAAGAAAGGTATGAAACCCTTGAAACTAAGCTCCTATTTATGGAGTTCTGGCTTGCCAAAAGAAAACTTAACAAATAGAAAAAGAGTTCTAGATCTTCTAGATGTCAACCAGACGTCCTTTTGGAAAGAGAGGACAAACGTACTAATTCAAAGTTTTGGAAGTTTCTAAAACTTTTCGTGCCGTGCAAGAGAGGCTACGGGGGAGGAATTGTTAAATGAGTTTAGCACATTGTTAAACTGAATTTGGACCATTAAAAATAAGGAATAACATATAGGTCTTATATGGATCCAATCAAATCTGACGATTTAGATTAAATTTAATATATATAATAAATTTATGGATGCCTTACCCAGTCACAAGACGCAAAGCAACGATTTATATTGCCATGGTTAATAACCACGTTATTTAATTAGTTGTGACCCACATATTTTTCTCTTTCTTTGAGGTGATAGACCTTGATGGGTTGTGCGGCACATGTCTGGCTTTGACCAGAAGAATTTCCCCCTTTCATGTTAGAAAGTCATTCTTTAATTCACATGTTGTCACACCGAAATTCAAAATGTCACTAAACTTCTAAATTGAATGATATACTCCCTATGGACTAAAATCTGGATCGCACTCTCTGGTTTTTTAGACTAGAATTCTTTTACACGCTGATGACGCTTCTAGAGTCCCTACAGGAATTGTTCCTCGAGAGTTGATAGCCATTAAATTACAAAGAGATATATTCTACTATTTGTATGTTATGACTACTTGCATGAAATTTAGGACGAAATGCAGAATGTTACAATCAGCGAATGGTTTTTAGAGGGACCACACTAAAAGGCCCTTGGGCAGAAAGAGCAAAAATTAAATATCAGATGTGAATGTACAATGTGGAGTAAAGATCTATATTATGATTTTCTTGTTACATTTAAAAAAATGGATTTTTTCTTCCATCTTAGTATATTTCTAAAGGAGTTGATAAGTATAAAAAAAAAAAAAAAAATTACTCCGCGGCTTGTTTGTTTAGGATTGAGTAAAAAGTATTTTTTTACTTTTCTATCATCGACTTCTTGAACAACCAAAGGCAGTGATATAATCCACGATTGAATAGTGGAAGAAAGATCATATAATAAATATTCGATTCAAAGTCTTCGTTGCATATGGGTACCTTAAGCGTAGGGGTAGAAATATTAACATGAGATGGATCCTGAAAAAGGTGGGATTCTTCAAATATTATCTAAGTTTCAAAAAGTTATGAAAAAAAGTTATGTGAATGGTTTTTTTCCCTTTCAAGTCATGTTTGAGAGAGACATCAGTGCCTCCCACACTTCAAAATGATTCACCCTTAATAAAAAGCAAACCCTATTGCAGAAGTGAAACATTCATAATCAAATAAATTATGAAAAACCTTTTAAATTAAGGGACGAAATTCATAGAAATTATACTCGAATGCTCTCAAATTACTTTCATGTGGAAAATTGTGCAACCACTCTCTAAATGTATGTTGAAATCTTTTAACTAGCGTCACCATCTAAATTGACTAGAAAAATTAGCCAACAACAAAAACCTCCTCAATTTGCAGAAGAATCATGGTAGAAGACAAGATTCGATAAAGAAAAGCAGGATGGAACAAAAGAAAATCAATAACCGAAGGTCCGACGTCCCAAGTGCACGCAGTGATTCAAGGGATGATAAAAAGACATGTGAAAAGAGAGAATAAAGAAAGATTTCAAAAGGGGAGAGAGGAAAATAAATAGTGGCCTGTTTCCATACGATGACGACCTTTTAAGCATCAAGAAATTTCCTGTCCAGTATCCAGAACATGGCATGAAGACAAAGCGAGGAGGAGAAACATTAGTGAAGAACTTTTCTTGGCTCTTAATTTCTTCTCCTTTGAGTTTTTAAATTTCTATGCACATGGTAAATTTAAGCGATTCACATAAAAAGAAATCTTTTTTCTTAAGGTTATTATAAGATAAAAATCGTGGTAAAAGGGTTTAATTAAAAACTAGCTTTTTTGGAGAAAGACCATAAAAATTTATAAATTTAATTTTACAAACAATAACCTCTTAGAGTGCCCATCCTTGAGAGCTAATTATTGAATCAATAAACTTAAACATATATAAATGTACACGCACTATTATATATTGTCTACGTGGGATGACGTATAAAATATCTTTTAATATTATTTTGTGGAGGTTCTCTAGAGAGTAGAAATCAATTTATTTACATCAATATCATCTTGAGTCTGCATTCGTACGTGCAATGGCATGAGGAACAGAAGTCTCCTACTCCACCAAGAAATACTAGTGAAGAGCTTTTCCTCGCTCTTGATTTCTCCTCCCTCATGTTGTTAAACTTCTAACAATTTACGTAAATAGCAAGTTTAATTCATTCGCATTGAAAGAAATCATTTTAATTACGTTATTTTAACTAGACAAAAGTCTTGGGAGAAAAAATATGTGTCGGATTAAAAATGTGTAGTACAACTCCCCCATACACTTTTCCCTTATTAAATAATTATAATTTAAATTGTACACATAATAATCCCAAAGAGAGCTCATTTTTGAAAGCTAGTTATTTATTTGATGAACTTAAAAAATTTATATATGTATACACCATCATGTGTTACCAAATATGGAATAACTTATATATAATCTTTGAATATCACTTTTTTAGAGGCATTCTAGGGACAAAATATTGACTTTGTGACACAAAATCTTCTTGAGTTTGCATTGGTATGTGCAACGGCAAGAGTCAAGTAATTATGGCCGGCAAATTTAATTCGTTCACATAAAAATCTTTTTGGTTAATGTTATTATAACTAGAAAAAAGTTAAAAAAAAAAAAGGGTTCGAATTAAAAAATAGCTTTCTTGAATAGAGAGACTAAAGATATTGTATTGTATAATACTCACGTATACTTTTCCCCTAATAAATAATTAAAATTAAATTGTACACACAATAGCCCCTTAGAGAGCTCACTCTCGAAAATATAGCACCTAGATGTCCTTTTGGAAAGAGGGGACAACACTACTAATTCAAAGTTAATTCAAAGTTTTGGAAGTTTCTCAAATTTTTCATGCTGTGAAAAAGGAGGAATTATTATATGAGTTTAGTACACATGCTAAACTGAATTTGGATCATTGAAAATAATGAATCGCTTGTGGGTATTACGTGAATCTCTCCAGCACTAACAATTCAGATTAAGTTTAGTATATCTAATGGATTCATGGAAACCTGCTTGACAACAGGGGGTCAGCAACAGTCTTGAGAAAGCACGAAGCCGTGCCGGTCACTCGGCCAACTAAGACGATAATATTAGATTTTCTGAAAGTACACTGAATATTCAATAGGGAAGAAAAAGTAGAAATTTTTTACTTCTGACGCAAGCGGAGATGCACTACATGAAGAGAGCCGAGCTGATGAGCATGGTCGAAGATTTCTACCGCGCACCGTCTTTTGGCCGTCCGGCACAACCGGCACGAGTCTGAAGTGGGGGACTCGCCTACTGACGGATCAATGTGGTCTGCGTCCAAGAACTGTAGGCCTCTAGTGGCATCTTACTTACAGATTCCGCGACAGAGGCAAGTTCTTCAGCTGGCACGGGCCGTTTAGTCCTGTAGAGTCTAGGGTTATGAGCGCCATGGACCAAACCAGCGGGCCAAGATCGGATTTTTAAGGACGGCGAGCGGTCTTCGAGAAGATTTGGAGACACCCATTTGAGAATGGACAATGGTCTAAGTTTCTGTACTTGTCTCATGAGTGACCATCCGATAATTTTTATAAATGTGCCTTGCGGTAAAGAAGATGAGAACGAAACAGGCGTAAGTTTCGAGCTTTGAAGCTTCAGAAGATGAAAATGAGTTCGCGCTAGGCCAGATGGATGATTCTCGTGCCTTTCTTTGGTGGCGAAGCTTCAGTTGTCCAGAGCTTCAGGCGACGGCTTTATTCGGCTCTTTCGGCCAACGCCAAATGAAGAGCAGCGGGAGTTGCGAAAATGCTGTTTACACTCCGCTGGCGCTGGGGAGTACGAAGAGCAAGAGCGTCGGAAACCGTGGCCAAGTTCGTGTCTGGCCCGAGCCCAGGCCCGGCCCACTACTGCACCTGGCCGGACCTATCCCAGCCCATTTTTGTACTGGCCCGGCCCATTATTGGACTGGGTCGTCATTCTCACGCTGGTCCTATCATCGTGCCCGGACCCGTGCTGGCGTCGTGCCAAAGCCATTTTCTCGACCGAGTGCCAATCTTGTCGAAATTTGATGCAAAATCGAGAACAAGACGAAGGGAAAATCATGGAAACGCGTTTGATCGTTCGTATCTCCTCTACATCAACAGCGAAGCCCGAGCTGGCATGCCCAACATGACATCATAAGACGAGTTTGCGGCTATATTTTATTCCAAATATCTTTCCAGCATAGCTCAACGGACCCTTCTCAATCTATGAAGTATAAATTCAATTCTCTAAGGATTGCCCCCCTCAAGTTGTTTTCGTTTTCTTCTGGGACTATTTGATGACCATTAAATGATTATTCACGCCTTCTCTTTTTTCATACTCTTGGTTGAAGAGTTCTCTTCAAGAAGTTAATTAATGATGGTATATGTGTATCTTATTGTTAAAATCATGGAGAAAGCAACTCTTGGACTAGAATTGGTGTTCCAAAGGAAATTTTTAATTAATTTGCTGATTATCCGTGATCAACAAAAAGAAGTCACAAAAAACCTGATCAGTCTCGTTCTTCAAGGCATATGCTTCTCTTGAAAACAGCACTAATCAAAACTAATAACACCAACAATTAATGGACAGCTGCGTAAGTGCAAGAAATCTTTAGAATCAGCTGCGAGGCAGCAATCAGTCGCACGATGATCGACCGAAGTTCGCTTGCCATATATTCATCAATCACATTTAAAACTCAAGATTTGTATTTTCTCCGGTGGGTTCGACCTTCTCTCGTTTGCTGAGCAAGCTCAGTTTAGCCATCATGTTAAGGAGAACAAGACAGCCAAGATATTGAAACACTCGCCACGGTGCAAGTACTAGTCTAGAAAGAGAACCATGAATCTCCAGATATATTCTCTGCTCCGAAATAAATTGCAATCGATAAAAGATCAAAGCATCCTAGATGTCACCACTAAATTAGAAATGATACAGAAATAAGCATTCAAAACTTTGAACTTCCAATTCACAGAGAGAGAGAGAGAGAGAGAGAGAGGTCGTGCTACACCATGTTTGAGTCAATTACTGCGTGGCACTGCAATAAGGATAGACACCCATCCCCATAGGCAGTGTCGGAGGGACGCCAAGCTGGTCTTTCTTCACAGCAAGTCGAGGGTAAGTCATTTGAGACTGCCGCATATGGCATAGGTGCCGCAGGATGGCTAGGGTGAGCAGAACTTGTGTGGTGTAATAAGGATAGTCACCCATGCTACACCATTTTTGAGCCGATTACTAATTGGCACTATAATAAGGATAGCCACCCATCCCCATAGGGGGTGTTGGAGCAACGCCAAGCTGGTCTTTCTTCACAGCAAGTTGAGGGTAAGTCATCTGAGGCTGTGCCGCATATGGCATAGGTGCCGCAGGAGGGCTAGGGTAAGCAGCACCTGGGTAAGCTGGTGCAGCTTGAGGATAAGGATATCCACCAGGATCCATGCTAGGATAAGCTTTTCCAGTCTGAGGATATCCTGACTGAGGATATCCTGGTGCCATTGGTGCCATTGGAACCATTGTAGCAGGTTGCTGTGGCTGTGGCTGTGCTGTTCTGCGTCCATGTGATTCTGCATACTTGACAGTTATGCTCCGTCCCTGAAATGAAAAAGGAAGCCTCATCAAGTGAATCCATCTATCCCATAAAAAGTAAGTCAGATGATTCCATCCATCACAGAAAGCCTTCAATTAGGCATGGAGGAGAAAGACATGTAAGGCTTCATGTATGCAAGAACTTGAGTGTTGGAATAAATGATATGTATAAAACAAATGCAAGAGGCCGATTAGTTCATTATCCGCCTACCCCAAGTAGCTTTTGTGGATCATCGATGGCTTTTTTGGCAGCCTCAGATGTCTTATAAGTAACAAATCCAAACCCACTGCAAACAAGAACAATATAATGACCATCCACAGGAAAGTAACTGAGATAATCTCAATTAGTATCTGAAGATGAAGAGAGACACTCAACCGTGATTCAGTTGTATCTTTATCATATGCAACTGAACCTTCTTCAATATCACCATATCTTCCAAAAAAACTGAGCAGCATCTCGCTACTGACATCCGGTGACAATCCACCAATAAATAGCTTCCTCCGAGCTAAATCAGGTGTACCACCACTTGACCCAGTCAGTCCGTCACATGCCAGATTACAGACAGCCATCCTTCCCTAAATTTAAAAGTTTGTAAGAACTGCACTTATTTACTATAAGAGTCAAGAGAAGTGCTATGTGTTTGACAAACAGCCTGGCTTCTATGTGTGAAATGGCTACCTAACAATAGATGGCAATTAACTTCTCCTTATCAACTTTCAAAAGGAGGAAACCATCTTGAACAGAATAAAGCACAGGCTTATTGCTTCTGCAAATAATTATGACATGGGAAACTTAAAGACTTATCTGCTTCTAAGCAGTAAGATAATCTTCTATAGTAATTCTGCCTCAAATTTGATTTATGAAGCATTTATTTAAAAAATCTCTTAATTACAATGCTATGAGATCTCAATTAAAAACTGCCTCCATTATTAATGGAAAATGGTTCAGAAAAGATGATTTTACAAATTAAGATTTACGTCCTCCGTCTATTCTTCAATCAAATGATATAAATACCCACTAAGGAAACATCATATATATATAGCAATCTCCATAATTTATCATGCCATTCAACAGAGAGTTTTCGGACTCTAGTAAAGTGTGTGTTAGTGCATCTATCAGGGCGAAAAGCTGAAACGGTGAGAAACGCGTGCACAGAGAGAGAGAGAGAGAGAGAGAGAGAGAGAGCACTATAGCATTAGCTACAGAAAGTGAGAAACTGGCATATACATACATCAATCATTTTGCTAGGTGCCCTCAGTGCAATTTGAGTTGACTCGATATTTTTGAAAGTAATAAAACCATAACCACGCGATTTCCCTGTGTTTTTGTCATAAATGACAGCACCTTCTTCTATTTCTCCATGAGCTTGAAAGGCCTGTAACAAAAAAATGTCCTCAATTGCTTCAAGATAAAAAAATCCATGCATAGGACCTCTCCTGAAACTTCAATAATGAGGAGAAAACATCTAGAAGCAAAGCACATTTAAGGAATAAATATCTCTCCCTCGCAATTGTGACGGCTCGCGATGGGGAATTCGAACACAGTGGCACACGGAGACAATCGGCAAGCGGCAAGCAATGCACTCACAGCACACAAGGTTTCTGAAGTGGTATTCCAGGCCAAGCCACGGACAAAAAGCTTTCGGTGGACTGGATCTGCACTCGCGATACTTTTTATTTCTTCTGCAATTGAAGGGTATTGGGATCCTCTTTATTCGTCAACATGCAAACAAACACACATGCACAGGGTCAATCACACGGCATACAGTTCACTAGCACAAACAGTACAGTCTCAGGTAAAAGCATGTATGGAAACAAGACTGCCCTTGCACATAGGCAGACATACATGGAAAGAGCAAAGCTACCAGCCAAAGCATCCCTCATTTGCTATGATCCACGAAACTTTATACAAAAACTTGAATCAAGAAGGGTCTGATCCCAATAAAACTAAAGCAACATTGTTGAAAATGAGGAGTGCCACAACAGTATTTTCCAGATAATCAGACTTCTATTAGTTTAAATAACGAATTCAGCCAAGTCAGAACCAGACTCATCCGGACTCAGGAGTCCGAAGGAACCATGTTACCATCAAAAGGACAGCAATAAACATTGATATGTTACGACAAATTAACAAAAAAAATATAGGCAGACCCTCTAAGGAGGGAAATGCGAATATAAGCTATAACCTATCGATAAAAGCGGAGACAGAGCCTCCTGGTTCGGCCATAACTAAATTAGCCACAAAGATTTGAGAAGACATAGCAGCTGCAGGTGGTTCTTGACATTACTGGCACATAATGAAAAACCGAAAGAGAAGACTTTCTTCCCTTTCATAGAAATTTTCGGCGGTCTGCCAACGTACTCAGGCACTCAGCTCCTAAATCGCGTTCCATCGAATCCATTTAAATCAGCTATGGTGAATAAACTAGACAAAAATAATCAAAACTATGGCAAAACTTACAAAAGGTTCCGAAACAGATTACGCAGGATGAATTCAACAATACTGACGAACGAAAATCCCAAAACGTCGAATACCCTTTTGAGAATACCAGCTAAACTTCGCATAAACAAAGCCCCCCCCCCCCCCAACCCCAAACTTCCGCTCACCTCGCCGATCAGATTAATCACGCTCAAGGCTCGTTCTTTTACTTTCCCAGACTGCTCGAGATTCGTCAACTGAAATTCATCAAAGATGCCCACCGAACCCAGATCACCCCGTCATCTAACGGTGCTAATTCACGCCGATTGCGAAATCCAGATGCTAAGAAGAAAAGACAACAAAAAGGAGCGAGGCGAGGGAGACGCACAGCTTAGCGAGGAGCTCGACGAGGTGGGGCTTCGCGAGGGGCTCGAGGAGCGCACGGAGGTTCTCTTCGGAGTCATGAGAACCGCCGTTTCCGTCGGTCTCGTCGAGCTTTCTCTTCTTCAGATCTTCCATGCTTCGCTCCGCCGGATCCGTCCTTCTTCTTCTTCTTCAAAGCGTCGCGGCTTCTGCTTCCTCTGGCTCTACTCCGGCTTCGCAGATTCTAGGGTTTGTGGCTTTATTGATGGGACTGCTTGCTGGGGTTCCCACGTCACCTGTCTGATTTATTATCCTTGAAATTTTTTTGTTTTTTTTTATCCTCTTCTTTTCTTTTTTTCTCAATCAAATCCTTGTTTATATATAAATACACAAACACGTGTTCTTCCTTCACATATTGACCAGAGATTTTTCTTTGTTGGATTTTCTAACGGGGCGGATAAATTTTTTTACTCAATTTAAAAATTAGTCAAATTGATCTGCACTTATGATTTCAACTATTTTTTTTTTACTCCGAATTGAGGATGGTATGCAATAATTAGCTCGTATGTAAGGGCAGAGATCCTCGATATAAGACAAGCGCGTAGTTTGGACAAGACGCAAATTTCTAAAAAAGATGCAAGCTCTGTGGTACAAGACTTGACTCAAAATCAACACCAACCGACACGTGTTCCTTTATTTTCAGTAAAGAACTGTTAATAACCACATTCACACCATTTCATAGTAATGCGAAATGATGCAAATAATTGATGCAAATATAACAAGAAAGAACGAGTTACTAGCCCCATTTGCAGGCATTTAGAATTCTGTTAGAACGCTGAAATTGTATCTTTTCTATCAAAAGTAGGACATGTTCATACGCCTTGCAAAATCGCCAAGTTTTGAGGAGAAAGACGAAAGTTTAGTGGAACGTCCCACAATATTAAATGAACAAAATAATTGTATCGTCTTTGTTGGTACACACTGCCCAAGTGTCTTAGTAATGTTGCACATAATTTCACACCTTAATCGGATGTTGTTTTGAGTGTGAATAGATTGGATTAATCAATATGGTAAAATGAAAAAATTGGAAATGCCGATATTATGATGAGTGAGGAAAAAACCAGGCCAGAGTTGTTGCGACGGCCCTGCTTCGCCCCTACCATGTTCCAGAAGAGAACCTGAAAGGCTCTTCTCTTTCGGGACTATCAGGGACGAGCCTGTCGTCCGTGGTGTGTCCTCCTTTAAGGACTTCTCTCACCTTTGTACATCAAAAGGACCGTGGCCTAAATATTTAGAAACCTCGTCATGCCTTTGTTATCATGTTCCTAAAACACACTTACTTCACAGGACTATTCAAGACGGGAGTCTCATTTTTACGGTGCGTTTGATAACTTTTTTATTTTTTATTTTTAGAATAGAAATAGAACAAAAATACGTTTGAGTATGTTTTATTTGTGGCAACAAATTTGTTCCTGGAAATATGTTTGGAACAAAATCAAAAAATAGAAAAAAAAATTATTTCTTTGTTCTTAGGAACAACTCAAAAATCAAGCCCAAACCATTTTTTTCTCTTTTTTTTTTCCCTTACTCCTCTTCCCCTAGTCGGTCCCCAACCCTTGGCAAGCCAAGCCTTGTCGGCCCGAGCCTCGCCCAACCACCATGAGGTCAGCCTTATTAGGCCAAGTGATGCCAACCTCTCGGTGGTTCGGCGAGGTCAAGTCTTTCCCAGTCAGGGTGAGGTCAAGTCTTTCCCAGCCAAGGCGAGGCCACCATGAGGTTTGCCTCATTGGCTCTCGTGTGGCCGATGACCAGCTAAAGGAGGAAAAAGAACAAAAAAAAAAAAGGAAATAAGAAAAGAAAATTTGAGAGTCGTACCAAATGCTTTTCTATTTTGGAAATATAAATTTTGTACAATTACCAAATGCGTTTTTTTTTTTATTTAGAAACTTGTCTAGGAAACAGAAATAGAAAAAACTACTTCAGAATAGAATTTTTTTCCGAAAATAGAAATGTTATCGTATGTGCCCCTAGTGTCGTAGAGCCATCCCAAGAACATCAAAAGGATTGTTCCCCACTTCCGTCTCTACCTGATAGATACGACGGATGTTTATAGCTCAGCGAGCGCACCCACGTCGCTCATGCCCTTTCATTTAGCAGTGATAGACGAGAGATGCATATCAATCTTAACTGGCATTTTTTTTTTTGGCCATAGCGATTCGCTTGATGATGACATCTTATAATTCCTCCATTAAGTTGTTTCATTGTAACTTCAATCATGCCTTAAAAATAACGAAGAAAAAAAAGTAAGGAACTCCCTCAAGTCATCGAATTAATCGATTGTTTCAGTGGACAAAAATCAATCTCCATGATGAACTTCTGCAATACTTGAAAAGAACTCACGGGGGCGGCGAGTGACTAACGCTCACGCCAATAAAATCAAGTACGAATTGCTTTCTTTTTGGACCTTTAAGTCACATTCATGTTATCAAACTTGTTGTTCCAAAGCAAAACATACATGATGGGTAAATATGAAGTGCCAAACATATTAAAACTAATACACGATTTTTATAACGAGTCACACATATGTTTTAGTTAACATGAATATATGAAAAAACACGTAGCACATCGACTTTATTCCATATATTTCCATTTGACCTCACAGCTGCATTCGGTCACCTGTTTACTCGCATAATAATGCAGAATTCTGAAACTTAATGGCGATATTTCCATGGCAAGCATCGCAGTTTAGAGCACGACCCCTCCGCCCACTCGCTCCTGCATTCACCTCCCTTGCCGTCGCAGCACTTGCACTGGACTCCAAGAGTAGCATACATGTTCGAGTCTCCTGCAAAATTTACAACAAGATTACTGATTCTTTCATTATAAAAGAAAAGGGCAAAAAACTAAAAATTGCGGTTTACATGCTGTACATATCAGCTTGTTTTATGCCCTAGACTTTAGTAAGGAATTCATGATGCTGCGTATTCTATGTTAAAGACGTTGGAAATCTATCTTCATACGGAGTTGATGATGGACAAAATATGGAGCCGCTGCAACTTCTCTTGGGCTCGTACACATTGCAACGATCATCATCACGAGGAGGCCAAAGTGCTTGAGACCACTCATTGCCAAGTGAATGAACAAGAGCTCTTTCGAAGGGTTTGTATCGCTTAGAAGGGAATGAAACCCTTGAAATCAAGCTCCTTTTTAAAGAGTTCTAGCTTGCCAAAATATATTTAACAAAAAAAAAAAAAAGGAAAGAAAGAGTGCTCTAGATCTTCTAGATAGCAGCAAGATGTCCTTTTGGAAAGAGAGGACAAAACTACTAATTCAAAGTTAATGAAAAGGTTTGGAAGTTTCACAGACTTTCCATGCCGTGCAAGAGAGGCTATAGGGGAGGAATTGTTATATGAGTTTAGCACATGTGCTAAGTTGAATTCGGACGTTTGAAAATAGTGGATCGCCTGTGGGTTTATATTGCCGCGCATTGTTATCTTAATTTCTACGTTGTTGAATTGACTTTGAACAACACGTTTTTCTCTTTCTCTGACGTGACAGGTCTTGATTTATTATGTAGCAAATTTCCAGTTTTGACCAGAAAAAATTTTCCCCTATAATGTTGGAAAGTCATTCTTTAATTCCCATGCTGTCACACTAAGACTCAAAATGTCACCAAGCTTTTTGATTAGATGATATACTCTCTAGGGACTAAAGAACATTCGTATTCCATTGACCTCTCTGGTTTCCGAAACTATAACTATTTTAGACGCTGATGATGCTTCTAGAGTCCCCATGGGAATTGTTCCCGGAGAGTTGATAGCTATTGGATTACAAAGAGGTACATTCTAGTGTTTATATGTTACGACTATCAATATGAAAATTAGAATAAAATATAGATCATTACAATCATGTTACAATCAAAGAATGGTTTTTAGAGGGACCACGGTGGAAGACCGTTGGGGAGAAAGAGCAAGAATTGAATATCATATGTGAATGTGCAATGTGAAGCGAAGATTTATATCACGATTTTTTGTTACATTTTTGAAAAGATGGATTTTTCTTCCGGGCTGGTACATTTCTAAAGGAGTTGATAAGTATAAAAAAATTATTTTGTGGCTTGTTTGTCTAGAGTTGAATAAAAAGTACTTTTTCACTTTTCTGCCACCGACTTTTTGAGCAACTGGTGTAAGTGGTCAAATCCGCGATTGAGCAGTGGAAGAAAAATCATATAATATATATCCGATTCAGAGTCTTCCTTGTATATGGGTATCTTAAACGTGGGGTGGAATTATTGAAGTTAGATGGATTCAGATACGAAACAAATGTAGGTGCGTGATCTTTTTCCCTTTCGAATTTGATCTTTGTCATGTTTGGGAGAGAGGTTAGTACTTTCCATACTTCAGTATGGTTAACCCCTGTTAAAACGCAAACCCTATTTGCATAAGTAACACATTCATGAACATATAAATCATGAACAACCTATTAAATTAAGGGAGGAAATTCGTAAAAATTGTACTCGAATACTCTTGGGTCACTTTAATGTGAAAGATTGTGCTGTCACTCTTAATGTATGTCAAGATCTGTTAACTGTTGTCCCCATCTAAATTGAGTAGAAAATTAGGCAACAATTGCCGGAGAATCATGGTAGAGATCAAGATTCTATAAAGAAAAGCAGGAGAGAACAGAAGAAAATCAATAGCCTAAAGTCTAACAGCCCGAGTCCACGTTAGAGAATTATGGGATGATAAAAAAACACGTGGAGAAAGAGAGATTAAAGATTGATTTCAAAAGGGGATTGAGGATAAT
The DNA here is from genome assembly GCA_017140595.1 of Eucalyptus curtisii. Classification (NCBI taxonomy): domain Eukaryota; kingdom Viridiplantae; phylum Streptophyta; class Magnoliopsida; order Myrtales; family Myrtaceae; genus Eucalyptus; species Eucalyptus curtisii. The sequence continues at coordinate 37,245,283 of CM029500.1, read as the reverse complement.
AAGAACACAATTGATAATCATTATTTTACTTTGACATTTTTTTTTTGTTCTTGAGAATAGATTTAGAGTAGAAATCCACTTGATAATGCAATTTCATTTTTCTGTTTATGAAATAAATTTTTACTCTAGAAATAAGTTTGGAATAAAAATGAGAGGTATAACTATTCTATTTTTCTATTTTATGAAACAAAAAACGAGAAATAAAAACTATTTTCATCGTTTACTCTTGCAACTGTCCACCCATCACTGTCCACTACCTCCCACCCATCGCCAGCCATCGTCCGCCGACCACTGTCGATCGCTCGCCACCACCCATTGTCCACCATTGTTGACCAGGAGAAAGAAATTTTATGACGTTATCAAACAAATTTCTATCTCAGAAATAAATATTTTATGTGATTACTGAACACGTATTTTTACTCAAAAACTCATCCGGAAAATAGAAATAGAAAGATCTATGTATGGCTATAAATTGATTTCTGAAATAAAATAATTATTATTCACACCCTAAAGAATGGCGGTTTCCATACAATGACGAGCTTTTAAGCATCAAGAAATTTCCTATCAAGCGTCCAGAACATGAGAAGAAGATGGCCAATGCGTGGAAAGAAATGTTAATGAATAACTTTTCTTCGCTCTTGATTTCTCCTCCTCCTCCATGTTTTTACATTTCTAACAATCTACGTACGTGATAAATCTTCACATAAAAAGAAATCATTTTCATTAGGTTACTATAACTAGTTAAAAGTCTTGATAAAAAAAAAATGTGTTGGATTATTTGAATTTAGTAACTGAATTTAAATCATTGAAAAGATTAATCACATGTGGGTCACACATGAATCTTATCAAATCTGTTGATTCAGATTAAGTTTAGTATATGTAATAGGTCCATAGAAGACTTGCTCGGCGACGAGAGGCATAGCAACAGTTTAATGGTTGTCTTTTTAGTTTCTACGTTATTTACTTGATTTTGACACACTTGCTTCTCTCTTTCTTTGAGGTTATTAGTCTTGATCTGTCGTGTAGCACAAGTCCGGTTTTGACCAGAGAAATTCCCAACTTCCAAGTTAGAAAGTCATTCTTTATAATTCTTTAATCCACATGCTGTCCCCCGAGACTCAAAATGTCAGCAAGCTTCCAGATTGTTTTTCCTTTCGAGACGATAAAATCGTCTCTTTAAATGAACATAAATGTTCCTCCTTCTAGAACGAAAAGAACCTTCATACACGATCAACCTCCAGTGCATTCCGGTTTCCGGAGACTAGAAATTTTACACACGGATAATGGTTCTGGAGTTTTTTTTAGGAATTGTTCCTCTAGAGTCAATAGCCATTGTTATATGAAGAGATGTATAGTAGTGTTTGTATGTTACAGCTATTTGTATTGAGGCTGTGTTTGTTTCGTGAAAAATGAATGATTTGAAAAACATTATCCTAAAAATGATCATTTATATCCCTTACAAAAAAGAATGAACTAAATATATTGGCCGTCTACGATAATCTTTGGACACATAATGTTATCAAATATGAAAATAATTTATATTGACTTAATAAGCGACAAAGCGATCATGTTTATGAAAATATTTTTCAAATTATTCATAGAATAGCCTTTGTGAATGTACAATTACGTTACAATCATAGAATGGCTTTTAGAGGGAACACCTAGAAGGTCCTTGGGGAGAAAGAGCAAAAATTGAATAGCAGCATATGTGAATGTACAATGCAAAGTGAAGAATTATCTCACAAATTTTATTGTTACATCTTTGAAAGAATGGATATTTCTTCCATCTCGTAAAATTTTTTTAAAGGAATTGGTAGGTTTAAAAAAATGTATTGAGGCTTGTTTGTTTACTCGAGTAAAAAGCAATTTCTTTACTTTCTCGCCAACCCTTTAAAAGTTATATTGAATAATTTTCGGCCAAAAAAAATTGATTTTTTTTTTTTTTGGGTTTTAGAGAGACATCAATGCTTCCCCCGCTTCAGAATATTTAACCCCTGTTAAAAGGCAAATCCCAACCGCAGAAGTGAAACATTCATGAACAGATAAATCACGAAAAACCTTTTAAGTTAAGCGACGAAATTCATTAAAATTATACTCGAATACATTCGGGTCATTTTCATGTGGAAGAATTTGTAATCACCCTAAATGTACGTTGAGATCTCTTGACTAGTGTCGCCATCGAAACTACAAAAATTAGCCAACAACAACCACCACCTTAATTGGCAGAAAAATCATGGTAGAAGTCAAGACTCTATAAAGAAAAGCAGGAGAGAACAAATCAATAACCTATAGTCTGAACTCCCAAGTCCACGTTAGCGAATCAAGGGATGATAAAAGATCATGTAGAGAAAGAGAGATTAAAGTATGGTTTGAAAAGGGAGAGGAAAATAAACAATGGCCTGTTTCCATGCAATGTCAAGCTTTTAAGCATCAAGAAATTTCCTGTCAAGTGTCCAGAACATGGGAAGAAGAAGGCCAATGTGTGGAAAATAAACGCTAGTGACGAACTTTTCTTCGCTCTTCGTTTCTTCTCCTCCATGTTTTTAAATTTTTAACGAGTGTATGTGGTTAAAAAAATATGGGTTGAATCAAAAACTAGCTTTTCTTGGTGAGAGAGTGTATAGATTTATAAATTAAATTATACAAACAACAACCCCTCGAAGAGCTCATCCTCAAAAGCTGAATATTTACTTCATAAACTCAAAAGATTTAAAAATGCATGCACACACCATTACGTTTTATCGATTTGGGACAACATATACATGATTAATATTAAAAAAAATTCATGTCGAATTGAAATCTAGCTTTTTTAAGAGAGAGAGAGCCCAAGGATTTTGTATTGTACAAGATCCACGTGAACTCCCCCCTTAGTATTTATTTTAAATTAAATTATACACAAAAAAATCTCTAGAAGAGCTCATCCTTGAAAACTAGTTATTTAGTTGGTAGACTTAAAAGATTTATAAACATACATATCTCATTACATATCACCGACATGGTACAACTTATAGATGATCTTCTAACATATTTTTCAGAGCATTTGAGTGACGGGAAAAGTACCAAAAAAGTCATAAACCTATTGCATTGGTACCAATTCAGTCCTAAACTTTTAAATTGGACCAATTCAGTCCATCCGGCCAATTTTGGCCAGCCGACGCTGACATCGACGTTGGTCGGTGGCCGGACGCTGACGTGGAAATTTTTATGATTTTTTAATTATTTTTTCGAATTTTTTATTAATTTTTTTTCTTTTTTCTTTTCTTTTTCCTTTTTTTTTTCTGCCTTCTTCCTGGCAGTGGCCGGTGAGGGCCACAACCCTCGCCCGTGGCGAGCGAGGGTCGCGGCCCTCGCCCTAGCCCACGAGGCCAAGCGGCCCTCGCCCGATCCGGCGAAGCCGCCTCGCCGGTGGTCCTAGGAGAGGCCGGGCGAGGGCTGCGACCCTCGCCAACGGCACGCGAGGGCTTCACGGCCACTGCTAGGAAGAAGGCAAAAAAAAAAAAAAGGAAAAAGAAAAGAAAAGAAAAAAATAATAAAAAAATCGAAAAAATAATTAAAAATCATAAAAATTTCCACATCAGCGTCCGGCCACCGGTTGATATCCACGTCAGCGTCGGCCGGCCAAAATTGGCCGAATGGACTAAATTGGTACCAATAGTAGAATGTTTAAGACTGAATTGGTCCAATTGAAAAGTTTAGGGCTGAATTGGTACTAATACAATAGGTTTATGACTTTTTTGGTACTTTTCCCTTTGAGTGACACGTCAAAATCTTCTTGGGTCTGCATTGGTAGATGCAATGACATGAGTTAAGTAAATACAATCATTTCCTGAAACCCTAAAATGTTTTGCCTTTTCAAAAATTAAAATCTCCTAGTCCATCAAGAAACACTAATGGAGAAATTTTGTTCGCTCTTGATTTCTCCTCATTCACTAAATGAGGAAAAGGCAAAAGAAAATTGTTGTTTGCATGCTGTATATATTGATTTGTTTTGAACTCTATAGTTTAATGTGAAATTAACGATGCTGCATATTGCTCGTTAAAGACGTTGGAAATATGTCTTCATACGTAGTTGATGACGGTAAAATTTTGGAGCGGCTCCCACTTCTCCTGGACTTGTACACATTACAACGATCATCATCACAAGGAGGCCAAAATGCTTGAGATCACCCATTGCCAAGTGAATGAAAAAAGGACAGATCTCTTTCGAAATGATCATATTACTAAGAAGGGAATGAAACCCTTGAAATTAAGCCCCTATTTAAAGAGTTCCAGCTTGCCAAAAAGATAATTTTATCCCCAAAATAAAAAAAGAAAAAAAAAATAGTTCTAGATCTTCTAGATGGGAGCCCGGCGTCCTTATCAAAAGGGAAGACAAAGCTACTAATTTATTTGGAAGTTCTCAGATTTCTCATGCCGTGGAGGAGGCTATGGGGGAGAAATTCTACGAAGTTAGTAGACATTATCGACTGAATTTAGACCTTTAAAAATGAAAGGTCTCACATCAATTTCATCGGATTTAATGGTGCAAATTAAGGTTGGTAAATATGCAATGAATTCATGAAAGCCTTACTCTACACGACACGGCACACGGCAACGGTTATACATTGTCATGCATGATTATCTTCTTAGTTTCTATGTTGTTTACTTGATTTTGACACATGTTTTTCTAGGAGTGAGCATCGGTCTAGGGTTCCCTTGACAAGCCCAACCTTGCCGATGTTGGTCCAGTTCCCAAGGGAATTGGGTCAATCCTTAGTCCTGAAAGTTTAAAGTTAATCTAACTTAACTAACCCTGACTATATATATTTATATTATAATATATTATATATTGTATATAATATTCTTATATCTATTTTGAAGAGCAAATCTCAACTTAAACTGCACTAAATGGCGTCAAACTGCATCCTTGTCCTCCAATTTCTTGTTCTCGTTTCTTTTTTATCCTCTTCTTTCTTCTTTATCCTTTTAAATTTTTACTTGAAAGAAACAACTTTTCATTCATGAGCAACCTTGCCCTACTCGCCACGCAATGCTCACCTCGCTCGGTGCTCGGTGCTCAGCATTCGACCAAAAATATTTTCACCTGTGGTGTAGCATAGTTCCGATTTTGACTAAAAATATTTTCACCTCTCATGGTAGAAAGTCATTCTTCCTAATTTGTTGTTTCACATGCTGTCACCCAAGATTCAAATGTCACTAAGCTTCTACATGGTTTTTCTTTTCGAAATGATGAAACTGTGCCGCTTCAAATGAACGAGAATGTCAAGCTCTCAATACTTTCCGGTTTCTGAAGACCAGAATTTTTTTGCACCCACGATGATGCTGCTAGAGTACCCTCAGGAATTCTTCCTGGAGAGTTGATAGCCATTATATTTCGAAGAGATACATTTCATATGTGTCAGAAAATTCTAGTGTCTGTATGTTACGCATTTTTGTTCTTCCATCTTGCAAGTAAGGCATATCTTGTTTAGGTAAAATTTTGGAAATGATACATTTATTTCCATGTATTTAAAACTATGACAAAATGTAGTTCGTCACGTTCACCTTATTATCTGAGAATGATTCTGTAGGGACTATCTTGGAAAGCCCTTGGAGGAAAAAGAATGTCATATGCGAATGTACAATGTAGAGTGATAAAGTCTATCACGGTTTTATTTTTACATTGTTCGGAAGAAAACGGTTCTAGTAAATTTTTGAAATTGATAAGTATAAAAAAAGAATATATTGGGCTTGTTTGTTTACAATTAAGTTCATGTAAAAAGTACTTTTATGCTTTCTCGCCAACACTTTAAAATATTGTTGAAGTTTCAAGAAATTATCAAAAGAGTATATGTGAATTTATATGTCAACATTTGTATATTGTGAAATTTCAAGTGTTTATGATCTAAAAAATGTCAAAGTGCATGCGTTACAAGATTTAGATTAAGCAAAACACATATAGTACAAGTCTAGTCTAACACCCTCGGTCACCTAAATTCATAATATCTTATTAGTAATTTACAGACCCTACTATGAAAATGCTAACTATTTCTTACAGTATGCAAATCACTAACTTTTCTTATTTTTTACCAACTTTCATTTACGTTTCATAATTACGCCTTGAATCAACATATGCAACACTAACTTTAATTCATATGATTCATCAATTTTTCTCTGCTTAAGTTACAATAGCTTCTGGACAAATCAACTCTCATTTAATTTTTATGCAAATAAATTTTGAATACTTTTCAAGAAAAATTTCTCATTTCATGTTAGAAAGTCATTCTTTTTAATTCTTTTTATTCATATGCTATCACCCAACATTGAATATTCTTGCTACATATTATTAAACCAAGAAGATTAATCCTACATGTGTCCACTTAAGATAATCTAAGTATAATATTTTTCAGTTTGGTATAGACATCAATGCTTCCCACATTTCGAATGGTTAACCATCTTTAAAAGGCAAACCTAAATCACGAAAGATCTTTTAAATTGAGGGACTTAATTCATAGAATTTGTACATTGAATTTTGCCGGACCACTTTTATGTGGAAAATTGTGCAATCACTCTAAAAATCCATTTTAATTTTAGCATACAAATATTTTATAATGCAAGTCGAGTTCTCTTAACTGGTGTGGCCATCTAAATTGAGTAGAAAATTAGGAAACAATAACCACCGCCTGAATTGCAGAAAAATCTTGGTCGAAATCAAGATTTTACAGAAAAAAGCAGGAGAGGACAAGGAAAATCAATAACATAGAGTTTAAATTAAGAAGGTTATTAAATAGATTTTAAAGATCGACCTTTGCGCATGCAAATCAAATGATGATTAAAGAAACATAAAAAAGAAAAAAAAATGTACAAATAGAGAAGAAAGAATGATTTTAAATGGGGAGCGAATAAAATAAAGAATGACATTTTTCCATAAGATGACGACCTTGAAAGCATCAAGAAATTTCCTGTCAAGTGCAAGAACATGGAAAGAACAAAATGAGTGGAGCATAAGCATGAAGAACTTTTCTTGGCCCTTGATTTCTAATCCTTCCAGTGTTTACATTTCTATTCAATTTTTAAAGTCTCGGTGAAAGAATATACCTCGAGTTAAAAACTAGCTTTGTTTGAGAGAGAACTTAAGAGTTTATAAATTAAATTGTACAAACAATAATCTCTCGAAGAGCTCATGGTTGAAAGTAAAAACTAGCTTTCAAGACTTAAAAAGATATATAAACTTAGACACACCATCATCGGGTACTATCAGATATGGAACAATTTATATAGAATCTTTAAATATCACTTTGTAAAGGCCCTTTAGATAGCAGATATCGATTTTTAGGAACATGGAAAGAAGACAATATGCAAAGGAGAAAGACTGGTGAAAAACTATGCTTCGCTCTTGATTTCACCTTCTCCATGTTTTCATATTTCCATTCACTTTATGTATATGGAAAAATTTAATCCATTCACATGAAGAAAAGAGTTTTCTTTCATTTGTGATCCACCAATAAACATTATCGAAGAAGATTTCTTCGCTCTTCATTCGTGCTTCCTCATTTTTTTTTTAATTTCTATTCGATATATGTAGGTGGCAAAATAATTTCATTCAAACGAAAGAAATCTCTTCTATTATATTATCATGATTAGTTAAAAGTCTTGATAGAAAAAAAAAATATATATATATATATATATATATATGTTGAAGTAAAAACTAGCTTTCTTGGAGAGAGAGCCTAAGGATTTTGTTATGCACAACGCCCCCCCCCCCCATAAATTAGATTGTACACACAATAATGTTTAGGAGAACTCATCCTTGAAAGCGAGTAATATTGTTGATAGATTTGAAAGGTTTATAAACTAGCGCACACCATCACATATCACCGATGTGGGACAACTTATATATAATCTTGTAACATCACTTTTTGGAGGCACTCTAGTGAGGAGATATCGACCCTACGACATCAAAATCTTCTCGAGTCTGAAGCATTGGTGCATGTCAATGGCATCAGTTAAGTAACCATGGTCAGTTCCCAAAATCCTAAGTTGTCTTTAACTTATCAAGAATGAAAATCTCCTAATTCACCAACAAACACTAAAGAAGCACTTTTCTTCGCTCTTCATTTGTCCTCCCCCATATTTGTTAATTTGTTTTCGATTTATGTAGGGGAAAACTTTAATTCATTCACATAAAACAAAAATCTTTCATTATGTTATTATAACTACGATAAAGTCTTGGTAGAAAATATATTAATGGGCTCAGCTCAGCCCAAAACCTTATAAAATTTCAGCCTTAACCACTTAGCCCACTTTCCCTTGTTCTTCACCAGATGTGCATGTGTGAGTAAGAGAGAAAAGAAGCAACTGCCGACAAAAACAAGAAAAAAGAGGAAAGGATAAAAGAGAGAACAATTTTGCGTACATGCTCTGAACGTCCTGACAAGCCGAATCAATTCGATTTCGCAATGCCTGATAAGAATTCAAGCTATTTATTTATCTAATCAAAGTAATAAATGAAACTAGTCTCTAAATTCGGAGTTGTGTGAACTTTGAATTGTAAGGTTTGATTTGAAAGTTGTGAAGAGGTGGAGTTTTTAGAAATTGATAATTTAGAGCGTCATGGAGCTATGAGGTTCAACGACTTCCGAAATTTGGTTTGAACAAAACAGATTTTTGAAGTTTCGCATGTGACTTACGTGTAATTAACAATATGCATAACGGATTAAAATGAATGTTCATCATAAATGAGTTTTTTCTTTAACGCATAGGAGTCGATTGGATAATGATGAAGTATAGTTTAGTTGAGTTGTTTATTAGAGAATTATTTTACTTGGATTTTGATATCATTTTTCAATTTATTGATAATAATATGAGTTAGTCGATTCGAGTAACTTTTGTAAGTTGGTTTATAGCTTTTCCAAGTGAATCTTAATTACAGGCAAGATTGATGAATCTTGGTTGAGGCAAGATCATGTCAAGAGAAACAAGAAACGAGTCAAATCAAGGATCAAGGATCAAGAATCAAAAGAGATGCTTCTCATCTTCTTTTTCTTTGCTTTCTTTAAAGAAGATCTGGAGGTACTGACCATGCCGTAAAGAGGGGAAATTCTTGGCTAAACCCTAAATGCTAAAATGATTTTGACTTATCAAATATCAAAATCTCCAAGTCCGCCGAGAAACGCTAGTGATCGCTCTTCATTTGTGCTGCCTCATTTTTTTTTTTAATTTCTATTCGATATATGTAGGTAGCATAATAATTTCATTCAAATAAAAAAGAAATCTATTCTATTATATTATCTTGACTAGTTAAGTCTTGGTAGAAAAAATATAGATCGAAGTAAAAACTAGCTTTCTTGGATAGAGAGCCTAAGGATTTTGTCACGCACAACGCCCACTTTCCCCCCAATAAATTATATTGTACGCACAATAATCTTTAGGAGAGCCCATCCTTGAAAGCTAGTTATATTGTTGATAGACTTGAAAAGTTTATAAAGTAATGCACACCATCACATACCACCGATGTGGGACAAATTACATATAATCTTTTAACATCACTTTTTGGAGGCACTCTAGTGAGAAGATATCGACCCTTCGACATCAAAATCTTCTCTGAGTCTGAAGCATTGGTGTGTGTCAACAGCATGAGTCAAGTAACCATGGTCGGTTCCCAAAACCCCAAGTTGTCTTTAACTTATCAAGAATCAACATCTCCTAGTTCACCAACAAACACTGGTGAAGCACTTTTCTTTGCTCTTCATTTGTCCTCCCCATTTTTTTTAATTTTTCAATTTATGTAGGGGAAAACTTTAATTTATGCACATAAAACGATAATTTTTCATTATGGGCTAATAGGCTCAGCTCAGCCCAAAACCTTATAAAATTTCGGCCTTAATAACTCAGCCCACTTTCACTTATTCTTCACCGGATGTGCACGTGAGTAAAAGGGAAAATAAGCAATTGGCCTCAAAAACAAGGAAAAATAGGGAAGGAGAAGAGAATGATTTTAAAAGGGGAGAGAGGGAAAAAAAAAGAGAATGACATTTTTTCCATAAAATAACGACCTTGAAAGCATCAAGAAATTTCCTGTCAAGTGCAAGCACATGGAAAGAACAAAATGAGTAGAGGAGAAGCATGAAGAACTTTTCTTGGCCCTCGATTTCTCCTTCTTCGTGTGTACATTTCTATTCAATTTTTAAAGTCACAGTAAAAGAATATTCATCGAATTAAAAAACTAGCTTTGTTTGAGAGAGAACTTAAGAGTTTATAAATTAAGTTGTACAAACAATAATCTCTCGGAGAGCTCACGGTCGAGAGTTAATAACTGGCTTTCAAGACTTAAAAGACATTTAAACCCACACATACCATCATTGGGTACTATCGAGTATGGAACAATTTATATAGAATCTTTAAATATCACTTTTTAAAGGCCCTTCAGAGAGTTATTTTGTGGAAAGAAGATGATATGCGGAGGAGAAAGACTGGTGAGGAACTATTCTTTTTTCTTGATTTCAGCTCCTCCATGTTTTTATATTTCTATTCTTTTTACGTATATGGAAAAATTTAATCCATTTACATGGAAAAAAAGAGTTTTCTTTCATTTGTGATCCACCAAGAAACGCTAGTGAAGAAGATTTCTTCGCTCTTCATTTGTGCTTCCTATTTTTTTTTTTTAATTTCTATTCAATATATGTTGGTGGCAAAATAATTTCATTCACATAAAAAGAAATCTATTTTATTGTATTATCATGACTAGTTAAAAGTCTTGGTAGAAAAAAATATATGTCGAAGTAAAAACTAGTTGTTGAAGTGAAAACTAGCTTTCTTAAAAAGAGCCTAAGGATTTTGTGTTGTACAGCGGCCACTTTCTCCCCAATAAATTATATTGTACGCACAATAATCTCTAGGAGAGCTCATCCTTGAAAGCCAGTTATATTGTTGATAGACTTGAAAGGTTTATTAAACTAGCATGCACCATCACATATAATTGATGTGGAATAACTTATATATAATATCTTAACATCACTTTTTGGAGGCACTCTAGCAAGGAGATATTGACCATTCAACATCAAAATCTTCTTGACTGAAACATTGGTATGTGTCAAATGGCATGAGTCAAGTACCATGTTCAGTTTCCAAAGCCCTAAGTTGTTTTAACTTATTAAGAATCAAAATCTCCTAGTTCACCAACAAACACTGGTGAAGCACTTTTCTTCGCTCTTCATTTGTCCTGCCCCATTTTTTTTTTTTTTTTTTTCAATTTATGTACATAAAACGATAATTTTTCATTATGGGCTAATAGGCTCAGCTCAACCCAAAACCTTAAAAAATTTCGGCCTTAACAACTCAGCCCACTTTCACTTATACTTCACCGGATGTGCACGTGAGTAAAAGGGAAAAGAAGCAACTAGCCTCAAAAACAAGGAAAAATAGGGAAGGAGAAGAGAGAGAAATTTTTGCGTACACATTTCTGACTTAGCACCCGAATCAATTCCGTTTTGCAACGCCTGATAAGAATTCATGATATTTATTCATCTAATTAGAGTAATTTATGAAATTAGTCCCTAAATTCGGAGTTGTGTGAACTTTAAACTGCAAGGTTTAATTTAAGAGATGTTAAGAGATGGAGTTTTGAGAAATTGATAGTTTAGAGCGTTGTGGAGCTGTGAGGTTTGACCAAAATCAATTTCGAAATATGGTTTGAACGAAATGGAGTTTTGAAGTTTTGCATGTGAGTTACATGTAATTGACAACATGCGTAATAGATAAAGATGAATGTTCGTCATAAACAAGTTTTTCTCTAACGCGTATGAGTCAATTTGATGATGAATAAGTATAGTTTAGTCGAGTCGTTTATGAGATTATTATTTTACTTGGATTTTGATATCGATTTTTGATTAATTGATAGGAATATGAGTTAATCGATCCAAGTAACTTTTGTAAGTTGGTTTAAAACTTTTCCAAGTGAATCTTACTAATGAATCTTGGTTGAAGGCAAGATCATTTGAAGAGAAACAACAAACGAGTCAAATCAAGGATCAAGAATCAAGAGAGATGCTTCTCATCTTCTTTTTCTTTGCTTTCTTTAAAGAAGTTCTGGAGTTACTAATCATGCCGCAAAGGAGGGGAAATTCTTGGCTAAACCCTGGCCCGACGCTTAGATGAATAGAAAGAGATGGTTCTTGACTAGTCTTACGGAACAACCTTGATTTTTCGAATGAATCTTGGTTAAAGACAAGATTAGGTCAAGAACATCAAAAAAGGAGTAAAATCATAGAAGAATCAAGAGAGGTGCTTCTTTATGTTTTTCTTTATATATATACACACGTGTTGGGAGTACCAACTACGACGAAAGAAAGTACCATATTATCATGGTCAAAGGAATTTAACATAAAATAGTCATAAAATATGAAATTTAACCATAAATTAACACTTCCATGAAGTATATATATAATTCGAGCGGGTGGTTGTAATGGGGATGAAAAGTTAAGAGCAATTATTAATTTGGTAAAACAATTATAAATTAGTGAAATAAACTCTAGAACATTTTGAGAGTTTCATTATGGGATAATAGACTTTGGAGAAGGTGGAATGGTGATGACTATCTATTAGAGACGAAACAACAATCAATTGCTTAAAAAGTTGCTTTTAATTCATTGTCATGACCTTGAGCTTGAATAGAATTTGCCACCATCCAATAAGGTGATTGGCGATGTCGACTGAGATTAATCTCAATATATTTGAATAAAATACTTGATGAGAAAATCGAAGACTTGGGGTGAGATAGACCTAAATTGATTATAAAAAAATTGTGAAGAAAACTTTTTAAGGAGAACAACTGGACAACGTCACCATTATCATTGAAGGCTTGAAGCTTGCTCTTCCTCATAGTCAACATCGACCCCAATGGGGCCACAATTCACGAACACGAAACAACAATCGCCACTAGTAGGTGACCACCACGCAATGGTTGCCTGAGATCCCCCCACTCCTTTCCTTCTCGCCGTCAGTGTAGGGGTCATTGTCCTTAGATGACCATCGACGGTGGTCGCACACCCCAAGCGACATCGTTGTGACGCTTTAATCATCACAGGTTGCAACCGCCACCCAAGATGCCCGAACTTGTTCATTATTTTTGTCACCCTTGATGCCCTCTGATTTTATCGCGCTGCACCACCTGGACAATAGTGACTAGTGACTACCATAGGGGTGGTCACCGGGAAGATGACCACCGTGGTGGCAATTGCCATTATAAATCGAGGCCTACCGTAGTGATGGCAATCCCTAGAATTAGGATCACCCTATTGAGTTTTTTTTTCCAATGTAATTGTTGTTTTGTTTTTATCATATCCTAAGTGCCCCAATCACTTTATGAGATTAAATATATTCACATCGCAATCCAATAAATTTTTAATCCGGTCTTATCATCCTATCTTAATCCATATCCAGACAACCACAAATGAGAGTTTTAGAGTTATTGAGATCGTCACAAGCTCAAAAACAAGCAAATAGTTTAGTTTCGACTTACTACAACTTCAGCATCATGTACAATTTACAACTAACTTCTCTAATTTATCCTCGTAAGAGATTTTAAGATAGAACCCACCATTTAATCTACAGTGTACTTATTTTGTAGAAAATGTTTGAGCTCGAACTCGAATTCAACCTTTTCATCTTTGCCAAATCTAGGAGATTTACTTGTAGCATTGTATGGTGTCTTCTCCAAAATACCAAAAATTAGGGGTGTCAATGGTTCGGTTCGGTTCGGTTTTTTTGAAAAACCGAACCGAACCGAACTGTTAGAAAAATCTTCCGAACCGAATACAAACCGAATTTCGGTTCGGTTCGGTTCTGTTCAATTCGGTTTTTCGGTTTTTGGTTTTCAACTATTGGTTTCGGTTTTTGTTTTTTTTTTTCTGTTAAACTCATATTTCTCTACTTTTATTTGTCGGTTCGGTTTGGTTCAGTTAACCGATAAAAACCGAACCGAACCGAAAAATTTCAGTTTTTAATGAAAACCGAACCGAATGAAAACCGAACCGAAAAAACCGAATTTTTCGATTCGGTTCGGTTCGGTTTTCGGTTCGGTTCGGTTACTGACACCCCTACCAAAAATAGTGCCGGTTATCTTATCAAAATGCTCATAAGAAAAGAATGCTTATTAACTTAAGAAATATTTAAGATCGTCATACATCACGTCATAGCTGATATGATGTATGATATCAATTAATTTTATTTCGTCATATCATGTAAGTCATCCATCTCAATTATCCTCATTTTCTCAATGCGCCCAACACTAAACAAATAATCAACGTGATTTAATCACAAATTATGGTTGATAAAACCGGATGAGTGATTGTTGCCCGATTGTTTCACCAAAATTTCTTTCCCTTCTCAAGTTGTGCAAGTAAAAAATTCAATGTACTGAGAAATGATGTCTACTCTCAGTTTATCTAGCCGCATCCTTCTTCTTTCATAAAAAATTTTCCAAGTTCCTCCGGCACTAAATCCTATTAAATTTAGCTAACTAGGCCAAACAACGTTATGGTGCAACTTTAATGAAAAAAAATTTCAATATAAACATCTACTTAGGTATCTGCATTGACTAAATTTTATCCTCGTCATACTCCGATTTTATCAATTTATAACTAATTTTTTCCATACACACGAGTGGGCCTCTGCGTGCTTTACCTACATCATAGCCGACTGTCGTGTAAATTCAGTTTAGTTGAATCCGACGTTTGAGGGACTAGATTATGAAGCTTTATCAAAGTAAAAGAACACGGTTAAATAAATTCAAAGTGCATGTACTTGTTGACACCTAAATTTTTGGGGTTATTTTTTCGCTAAATAAAAAATAATAAAAAATCATAATCACATGGCATATAGTTTAGGAAAATGTTATTTTATTTTGTTATATTTCGTTAAGATTTTTTTTCACATATTTAGGTAATATACATTGGGAGATGCACTTTTGCACAAAAGGGAATTTTCTTGATGGAATATGCGGAAAATATTTCAGCGATATATTTAGGGGTATCGTGCTCAAGCAAAATTAGAAATGAAATATATCCCCAAGATACGATTTTTTGGCTTATAAAAGGGGTCACGTACGGTAAATTGAGGGGGGTTCTTTCCGTTGGGTGAAAAAAGCACAAAGAAAGAGCAAAAAGGTGAAAAAGTGAGTGGAGAGAGAAAAAGTAGAAAAAAAGAAAAAAAGAAAAAGAAAAAGCCCCCCCTTGCGCGACTGTTCATCTTCCCCACAGGGGGGCCTTCGCCGGCCCTGTCTCGCCGTCGAACCCCGCCGGTGCCGCGCCGGCGGCTGAACCACCGACGATCCAGGGCCGAATCGCCGGCGATCCGAGCCGCGCGACGCTCGCTGCGAGCCTCGACGACCCGCGCCGCCCCGACGCGAGCCCCGGAGCCTCGACGAGACGCCGCCGCCTGCTTTGGCCCCCGACCCGCCGCCTCTGCCTCGTCTACGCCGCGCACACGCAACGGGAACCCCGGACGCCGCGCCAATCCCCTGCCGTTGCGACCCACCTCTGCAGATCTGTCTCCACCGTCGGATCCCAAGCCACCGGTGACCGGAGCCGCGGCCGAGCCGAGATCCGGCCCGCCGGAGTCCCTCCGCCCGCAAATCCGAGGTCCCCGACGACGACGGAAGGCCCGGACCCAGCTCGACGCTTCCCTTTCACCGGTGCCGAGCCTCGTTGAAGACCCAGATCTGACGCCGTCCTCGCTCCGCGCCGCGACGCTCGCGCCCCGATCCTATTCTCTCGCTGGACGCCGCGCCCAACAGCCCGATCTAGACGCCGGAGCTCCTCATCGCAGCCACCCGAGGCCTCCGCCGTCCCTCGTAGATGCGCGCGCCCCGACGCCGCCTCCTCGCCTGCGCCGCGCCCGGGGTCCCCGCCGCGACTCCCGCTTCCAGATTCGACATCGCCCTGCGCCGCGCTCCGATCCCCAAAGCCCCTGCCGCCGCGCCGCCGTCGCGTCGCTCCCGGTGCCCTCGCCGGAACCCTAGCCGGCGATCTCCCTTCGCCGGACCGGCCCCAGCTTTATTTTTCTTTTTCTTAAAAAAAAAAAAAAAAAAAAAAGCAAAATTAGGTAATTTTTATTTTTTTCTTTTCTTTTGTTTATTTATCTTATGTTTTTTCTTTATTATTGTTGATATTTCATATTATTTGTTTTTTAGTGTAATTATCCCTTTAATTCGAAATTGAAATTGCATGATATGAAATTGCCTTGAAATTAGTGATTGTCAGTTCGATTTTCGCGCCCGAAATCCGACTCGCAATTACTTTAAAAAATCGCTAATCCAATCTCCCGTCCGAGATCCGATTCGTGGTTTATTTTAAAATTGGTCAACCCGATCTCATGCGCGAGATATGGTTCACCAATTTTTGGATATCAATCCTATCTGTTTGATTTGCCGTGGTGTTGATTGAATTAATTTTATTTTCGTAAAAGAAAAAATAAAAAAAAAATCTGAATTAGGATTAGGTTTTTTTTTCTTTTTTAATTATTTTGCATGTTTAGAATAGGGATTTTATTTTGAGTCATGAAAAAGAAAAAAAGAAAAAGTGCATTCATTTAGGATGTTAGATTTTTATTGCATGTTTAATTTTAATTTCGAATTTCATAAAGAAAAAGAAAAATTAAAATTAGGTCATCTTGGATAATTTAGATTGCATATTTAATTATTGCATGTTCATTAAGAAATCACAAAAATTTTGCTCATTCATATAGTTTAGGACATGTTGCCATACCATATCATTTCGTATTAGATTAAAAGCATTGCATTGCATATTAGGGTAAAATTGCACTTAGTTTAATTTTAGATAATATTTTTCTTAATTTATCATGTGTTTAGGTATTTCCTTAAATAGATTGCATTTTAGGATTATTTGGGTTAAGCTAATATTTTATTTTAAA
Source organism: Eucalyptus curtisii (assembly GCA_017140595.1). Lineage (NCBI taxonomy): Eukaryota > Viridiplantae > Streptophyta > Magnoliopsida > Myrtales > Myrtaceae > Eucalyptus > Eucalyptus curtisii. The sequence goes on along the minus strand of CM029500.1, from coordinate 37,228,375 downwards.
TTAGGATTTGGCTCAACCTAATTCCTAATACAAATTAAGTAGGATCTTAATCTAGTTAGATAATTTTCACATTTTTCCAAATTTCGAATTTCATGAAAAAATACAAAAATGTCTTAGAATAAATTAGTTCCATTTTCTAAGATAGATTGCATTTTTTTTAGGAAATAATGTCATGTAAATGTCATATAGGATTAGATTTATGAAATGCACGTCATTTAGAGATTGCTATTAGGTCCATTTAATTAGAAATTGCATATCATTAGAATTAAGTCATTTAATTAATATTGCATTGCATATTGCATGATTTCCATTAATTAAGTGAAAACAAAAAAAGAAATTGCGTGTTAATTAGAAATCATATTTACGGTTGTTGATGTGAATCCCGATTTAACATTGCGAGATGCTTTCGTTGCTATAAGTAAGTCCTGCATTTTATTTATTTACTTTCTTGGGTGTTAAATTGGTGGTTTGTGCACCTGAGTGATCACCTCACATGTTAGGAAAGTAAATTAAAATTGATTCAAACTGCTTGCCAAACATTTTTCAAAATAAAAGGAAAAGGTACCGAAAGGGCGTTAGAGAAATCTAACGTAACCAAATCCCCGAATTCACAAATCTCTGGTTCGTAGGAGTAAAGTAAAACTCCCATTACTTTACTTGGGTTTCTAATCGACCCACAAAAAATAGATTAGTGGCGACTCGATTGAAAATCATTTGTATGTTAAGAAATTTAAACTTTAAGTCGCGAATTGGTATAGGCTTGGGAGAGCCCGAGTTAAGTCTAGGCTTAACAATCCATTAGCCTAATTCTAGGTGGTTCACACCCCGAAAAATTGGTCGCGACAGCTTGGCGACTCCGCTGGGGACTTGAGTTAATACTCTTAGTGGACTTAGGCCAATTTTTGAAAAAATGTTTTTTGTTTGGCGAGGATCCTGTGTACGCCCCTAACCTTTAAGGTGTTAAATGTTTTTGCGGGATGGGAGGTATAAGGGGAAGTGTTTGTTGACCTTTGTTTTGCGAGAGAGGTGTAGGAATGTATGGTTTATTTTCATATATGAAGTGTTGCTTGATTTAAACTGTTGTGCATGCTTTGCATTTATCACTACACTTTGCACACACAACCTGCCGCCGGACCTGGGCCGCATAGGATCATTTAGGATGGTGTTGAGATGGATACCACTCCGACCGCATGCTCGCGGTACGAGTCGCCCATCTCAATCCCGAAATTTCTTTCGTGGTGTCAAGAGTACCCACCTCGGTCCGCATGCCCGCGACCCGGGTCGGCTCTTTGACCAAGCCGGAGTCATGAGGACCCGACGTAGTCCACAAGCCCGTGGCTAGTCTGATCATCCTTGTGGCTCCACCTTGATAAGCCTTATAGAGTAGAAATCGAGCCTCACACTCCTGCGTATGTCTATGTGATTGCCATTGATTTTCCTTGGTGAAGTAAGACTTCTATCCCTATACTATGCAATTTGCTTACTTTGGAAGACTTTGGTCCGTCCATGACAATCTAGGTGTGGCATTTGATCTAATTCATTTGTCAATTGGGAATGAAATGAGGAAATTGCCATGCAATGAATCATTTGGAAAATAAAAAATTGGAAATTTGTTTTCAATTCGTGTCTTAGTTCTTCCTAGTTCTTGTTTAGGAAATTTCGTCCCTACTGGGGCATCCCAGGTCTTTGTTTTCCTAATCCATTTTTAAGAAATCCTCTTCGTGTGTGGACTTTTCTTGACCAAAAAATAGATTGTTGTCATGGATCGGCTCTCTCATTACACCTCATACTTACATATTTTCATTCATTTACATTAGGTGATAACGGATCCTTCACGTTTGCCCATCATTACACGATCGAGAGCAAAGATGGCCGACCAAACTGAAATGCGTGATCGTATGTCTGCCGTGGAAGACCAACTCAAACAGTTGCTCACCTCTATGCAACTCATGACAACTCAAATCCAATCCCTCCGAGCAAATCCGACTCCTGCACCCGCTCTTCCTGAGATAGTTATTCCGAAGCAATCGGGCAAGACTCAAATGGGTGATGATGACATGCCTGACCTAGAAGATGACCCACCGTTCATCACCGCCGAAAAGACAACGCCAGATAACGTCCCTAAGGTGGAGCAAGATGAACGTGTTGCCAAACTCGAGGAGAAAGTCAAGCAATTGCAAGAGTCACAGAGTTTACTCCCGTTTGATTTATCCGTGTATGAGAAAGTCAAGGTGCCGAAGAAATTTAAGATGCCGGAGTTTGAAAAATACGATGGTACTTCCTGCCCTAAGGCTCATCTGCAGATGTACCACATACGCATGGCGCAATATGTCAAGAATGAGCCCTTCATGATCCAATCATTTCATGCAAGCTTGACTGGGCCTGCACTGAACTGGTACATAATGAAGAATGTAAACCTTCTCGAGACCTGGAATGAAGTGGCTGATGCGTTCCTCAAGCAATATAAGTTCAACATGGACATTGCACCTTCCCGAGAGGATCTTGAGCGAATGGAGAAGAAGAAAAATGAGTCGTTCAAGGAGTATGCCGTGAGATGGCGAAATCTGGCAGCTCAAATCACTCCTAAACCTACTAACAAGGAGTTGATGAAGTTATTTGTCAAGACTCTCCCATTTGAGTTCCACAACTTGATGGCTAGCACGTACGTTGAGAACTTCAACCAACTTATCCCGGTGGGTGAACAGATCGAGACGGGGATAAGAGAAGGGTGGTTTTGCGAGCCATCTAACAAGAGATTTTCTACCAAGAATGAGAAGGATCCTGAAGTTGAGATTAATATGGCCTACTCTCAACCGAAACGTGATACATCCAATCACGCTCCGGTAATTAAGATTTCTACCGAGCAACAAGGTGGAGGACATCAGTTCTCGGGTCGACGACGTAATGTTAGGAGACAGTTTACACATCTTCCTGGACCCCTATCCAAAGTTTTGCTTATTCTCCAAAAGAAGGGATTAATCTCTACTGAGCCGAAGCAACCAAATCCCGAGCATTATCCTGCATATAATTCCTCCAAAAAGTGTGACTATCACATGGGAGAGGTTGGTCACTCCACCGATGATTGCTATGTTTTGAAGCATAAGGTCCAAGATCTCTTGGATACAAAGGCATTCTCCTTCGTAGTAATCAGAAAAATCCTCTGCCCAACCATGATGGAGACGCGAACGCTGTCACCGAGTGAAGAAGTTCTTATCTTCTAGGACTTCCGTTTTGTTTAGGATTTTCTGCCTTTTGAAATTTCAATTATCGCTTTCGCTTTTAGGATTTGGTTTGTTTGCATTTTCCGTTCCAATAATGTAATTCATTTGATTCCATTCAATGAAATTACAATTTTATTTCACATTTTGAGGACATGATGGGGTACACCAAACCAGCCCAGTGATGATATCCAACAATGAAAAGAAAATATCATCCAAGGAGAATTCCGAGGGCTGGGCTTCTTCATGTTTCCTCATCCAAAAATTCCCAAATAAACAAAATCATTTTTCAAGCCATCTCCAAAAGCATGCATTAGGTTAACCATGTTTAATTTTCTAACTCATTTACTTCATGCTTCAGAACATTACCTTCTTGGCCTAATGAGAAAACATATGAAAGCACATCAGGTCGCTCAACTGTTGCTCAACAAGTTTGAGAACACACTTTCAAAGAGATTAAAAGAAGACCATCCATCTTTGGTGAAAGAGATGACAAATTGAGAACACTACATGTTTCAGTAGTGACACGACTGGAATGAAATCTCGATCCAAGCCAAAATGGATGTGGAGTTTGAATTCATTTTGATGTCGCATAGTATTATATTCATGCACGTTCTCTTGTGCAAGAGCAAAGGCGGATTTTCAGTCTTGACTCGATGAGGACAATCCAAAGACATCAACCGCCGAGGCAATCCCATTGTAGAGGAATCCTTAAATGAATGCTTAAAACCATTTTGCAGTGTGGAAAACTGTTTGTTTTGGAGTTGACAACTTTTCATGCATAAGGCTGTTGAACTTTTTTTTTTTAAAAAGATTTTGCATAATGACTCTTACATGTTTTATCCACCAATTCCACTAAAGAACATCAAGATGGACTAATTTAATGAATGATGTGGAATTGATTGAGCATACTAAATGAGACGAGTCGGGATGATGAAAGGCAAACCCTATCCTATACACAGTCCCATATTCATACACTTGTGAGATGAGTTAGGAAGGTTCATATCCATAAGGTAAAGAGTTCTCTCGCAAAAGGTACAGCAACCGAAGTGATGAGAGGCAATTCATTTCTCTATCCTAAACATTAAATGTGATCCATTGCTTAACCCTTTTGAGCCTATACACTTATGGATATTCTTTTCAAACTACCCCTGTCAAGAACCATCCCACATTAGGGCAAATTGGAAGAAAAGACAGCATCATAAGGTGAAGAAAATGAATTGAAATCTTCTTGCTCTCACTTGCATCAATCTTCAAGTAGTGCTATTACATTGAATTCATGTGTTAATTTAAGTGCCTTAAGATGACGAAGAGCGGTTCTTTCTTTATCCTATACACTTTTATCTATTGCGTAACCCCTTTGAGCCTATGAATTCATTTCACATTAAACCCAATTGGTGATCATCCCCCACACTGGGGCAAGGCAAGAAAAAGCAAATCACTCAAGTAGCATGGTTTACAATGCTGATAAAAGATGAAGGCTGTGCAAGTCCAAAGAAAATAAGTGCAAAAAATGGGGCATGAAAAAGCAGTGTGCCTAGTAAAAGCAAGGCCAATGCCCATAAAAAATGTGAAGAAAAAATGAATAAGAACTAGAGGCATGAAAAAAGCGGTGTGCCTGGTAAAAGCAAGGCCAATGCCCATAGATGAAAGAAGAAAGTCAAGACAGGTGACTGTCGATTGCAAGAATTGAATCCCAATGGAGCAATACTCAAAGAACTCAAATGCTGAGTTTTTACAATCAATGGGGCACTTCATGAAGACAATCCCCGATGGTGAAAAAGAAAACTAGTGGCAATGCCAAGATGATCATCAACTCTCACCCTATACACACCTTTGAGCCTAACAATCTTTCATTTCTCAACCCATGAACCCAACCTATGTTACATCCCTTACAAAGTCTCTTCAGATTAGGGCACTTGAATTAACGTAGGAGTTCATATGCTTATAAGCATCGCTCGAAGAAGTGCGAGCAAGATTATTTCTTTCTCATTTTGCAGGGTTCTTGACTTGTAAACCCAGAGATGATTACAAGACTGTTCATTCAATAGCCTTGACTCAAAGAGTCCCTTTGTTAAGCCATTGACCAAGCCTACATTATGGTCCCGTTAAAGACCTCTCGATTGGTAAGATCGTACCGCTTGCGAGAATACTCGGACTCATGTCGATATGATAAAATTGAGTGATTCTTGTAAATAGCCATTCTAAATGAGAGTGAGTGAAAGTCCTTTCTAACCGAAAGTCTCTTATTTAGTATTCTTAAGAAATCCATGACATGAGTGAAAATTTTCTTGAACGATAATTCTCTCTAGTGGAAATTTGGATGATGCAAAAGTCATTATGCATGAACCTTGATTGAATTGATAAAAGCTTCAGTAGATTTTGAAGTATGCATTCCAGAATAGCCTTAGTTGCTTATTTCTTTGGTGAATGCATTTTTGTTCTAACCATGTCTGACAAATAATGTTTTCTCAAAAACCCAAGAGCTCCTGACATTCGGGTTCCTTTCAAAATGCCTCATGATATTAGGAGATGAGAAACCATCATGAACATTCAAGGTGCATCCTTGATGTTCCAAAATTTATTTCTACCAGGAGGTGAGAGGCCTCCACGGGATATCTAAGTTCTAGAGAACATATCCCCAAGAATCAGAGATATCATCAGGTAAGTATATCTCTACCCATTCTCGACACTTGACTCGGTCAAGCTGTCCTTTTAAATTAACCTGGTGTGCTTTTGTAGCCCATAGTCCCTTTCATCGACTCGGCGTGCTTTCGTAGCCCAATGTCCCTTTATATTGACTGGTGTGCTTTCGTAGCCTAGTGTCCATTGACTCGCGTGCTTCGTAGCCCGATGTCCCTTTATATTGACCTGGTGTGCTTTCGTAGCCCGGTGTCCATCTACTCGGCGTGCTTTCGTAGCCCGATGTCCCTTTATTGACCCGGTGTGCTCCCATAGCCCAGAGTCCCTAACCTGACGTGCTTTTGTAGCCCAGAGTCATTTTCATCGACTCGGCGTGCTTCCGTAGCCCGATGTCGCATTTAATAGACCCGGCGTGCTTTTGTAGCCCGAAATTCTTGACCTGGCGTGCTTTCGTAGCCCGGGTTCCCTTTTATCAAACCGGCGTGCTTCCGTAGCCCGGTTTTCTTTTATCGACCTGGCGTGCTTTCGTAGCCCAGAGTCCTTTTCATCGACACTCGATTGAGCTGTCCCCCATGATTTTTCTCTAGATTCAGTCCGATTAAGGCGACCGAAGAACGGTTCGGGTCCTGGTCAGATGATCTGTGTTGCAACGCTGGGCGACCGAAGAATGGTTCGGGTCCTAGCCAAGCAAAATCTCCGTTTAGGCGACCGTAGAATGGTACAGGTCCTAAACAACATTTATTGCTCTAACAGGCGACCGTAGAATGGTACGGGTCCTGGAAAAGTAATTTCCCCATTCAAGCGACCGTAGAATGGTGCAGGTCCTGAAAAATCAATTTTCCGTCAAGGCGACCGTAGAATGGTACGGGTCCTCGACAACATCTATCCCTTATTCAGGCAACCATAGAATGGTACGGGTCCTGGAAAGTGAATCCTCGTTTAGGCGACCGTAGAATGGTACGGGTCCTAGACAAATTTCCTCATTCGGGCGACCGTAGAATGGTACGGGTCTGGAAAATGAATCCCCGTTTAGGCGACCGTAGAATGGTACGGGTCCTAGACAAAACCTTTCGCCATACCGGGCGATCGTAGAATGGTACGGGTCCTAGGAAAGCAGCATCTTCACAAAGTGATGTTACTATTCTAGGCGACCGTAGAATGGTACGGGTCCTGGACAGGTAACACCTACTACCTCGAATTACTCTATCTTCCTCGAAGGTAAGTTATTCCGGGTAGGTTCATCTATCATTTGCATTAGTATTTTCATGCATCATATAAATTGCATTAAAAATGGAATTCATGTTCCAACAAAAAATCATTCGTTGCATGAGCATGACCAAAATTTAGGTCTCAATTTGTCTTTGAAGGCAACCTCGCGAGCTCACCTTCAAAGAGGGGCAAATTTGTTGACACCTAAATTTTTGGGATTATTTTTTCGCTAAATAAAAAATAATAAAAAATCATAATCACATGGCATATAGTTTAGGAAAATTTTATTTTATTTTGTTATATTTCGTTAAGATTTTTTTCAGATATTTAGGTAATATACATTGGGAGATGCACTTTTGCACAAAAGGGGAATTTTCTTGATGGAATATGCGGAAAATATTTCAGCGATATATTTAGGGGTATCGTGCTCAAGCAAAATTAGAAATGAAATATATCCCCAAGATACGATTTTTTGGCTTATAAAAGGGGTCACGTACGGTAAATTGAGGGGGGTTCTTTCCGTTGGGTGAAAAAAGCACAAAGAAAGAGCAAAAAGGTGAAAAAGTGAGTGGAGAGAGAAAAAGTAGAAAAAAAGGAAAAAAGAAAAAGAAAAAACCCCCCCTTGCGCGACTGTTCATCTTCCCCACAGGGGGGGCCTTCAACCGGCCCGGTCTCGCGGTCGAACCCCGTCGGTGCCGCGCCGGCGGCCGAACCACCGACGATCCGGGCCGATCGCCGGCGATCCAAAGCCGCGACGCGCCGCGAGCCCCGACGACCCACGCCGCCCGACGCGAGCCCCGGAGCCTCGACGAGACGCCGCCGCCTGCTTTGGCCCGCGACCCGCCGCCTCCGCCTCGTCTGCGCCGCGCACACGCGGACAGAACCCCGGACGCCGCGCCAATCCCCGCGTTGCGACCCACCTCGCAGATCTGTCTCCACCGTCGGATCCCAAGCCACCGGTGACCGGAGCCGCAGCCCGAGCCGAGATCCGCCCGCCGGAGTCCCTCCGCCCGCAAATCCGAGGTCCCCGACGACGAAGGCCCGGACCCAACTCGACGCTTCCCTTTCACCGGTGCCGAGCCTCGTTGAAGACCCGGATCGACGGCGTCCTCGCTCCGCGCCGCGACGCTCGCGCCCGATCCTATTCTCTCGCCGGACGCCGCGCCCAACAGCCCGATCTAGACGCCGGAGCTCCTCATCGCAGCCACCGAGGCCTCCCGCCGTCCCTGCGAGATGCGCGCCGCCCCGACGCCACCTCCTCGCCCTCGCCCGCGCCCGGGGTCCCCGCCCGCGACGCCCGCTCCCAAATCCGACATCGCCTCGCGCCGCGCTCCGATCCCCAAAGCCCGCCGCCCGCGCGCCGTCGCGTCACTCCGGTGCCCTCGCGGAACCCTAGCCGGCGATCTCCCTTCGCCGGACCGGCCCCAGCTTTATTTTTCTTTTTCTTAAAAAAAAAAAAAAAAAAAAAAAGCAAAATTAGGTAATTTTTATTTTTTTCTTTTCTTTTGTTTATTTATCTTATGTTTTTTCTTTATTATTGTTGATATTTCATATTATTTGTTTTTTAGTGTAATTATCCCTTTAATTCGAAATTGAAATTGCATGATATGAAATTGCCTTGAAATTAATGATTGTCAGTTCGATTTTCGCGCCCGAAATCCGACTCGCAATTACTTTAAAAAATCGCTAATCCAATCTCCCGTCCGAGATCCGATTCGTGGTTTATTTTAAAATTGGTCAACCCGATCTCATGCGCGAGATATGATTCACCAATTTTTGGATATCAATCCTATCTGTTTGATTTGCCGTGGTGTTGATTGAATTAATTTTATTTTCGTAAAAGAAAAAATAAAAAAATCTGAATTAGGATTAGGTTTTTTTTTTCTTTTTTAATTATTTTGCATGTTTAGAATAGGGATTTTATTTTGAGTCATGAAAAAGAAAAAAAGAAAAAGTGCATTCATTTAGGATGTTAGATTTTTATTGCATGTTTAATTTTAATTTCGAATTTCATAAAGAAAAAGAAAAATTAGAATTAGGTCATCTTAGATAATTTAGATTGCATATTTAATTATTGCATGTTCATTAAGAAATCACAAAAATTTTGCTCATTCATATAGTTTAGGACATGTTGCCATACCATATCATTTCGTATTAGATTAAAAGCATTGCATTGCATATTAGGGTAAAATTGCACTTAGTTTAATTTTAGATAATATTTTTCTTAATTTATCATGTGTTTAGATATTTCCTTAAATAGATTGCATTTGAGGATTATTTGGGTTAAGATAATATTTTAGTTTAAATTAGGATTTGGCTCAACCTAATTCCTAATACAAATTAAGTAGGATCTTAATCTAGTTAGATAATTTTCACATTTTTCCAAATTTCGAATTTCATGAAAAAATACAAAAATGTCTTAGAATAAATTAGTTCCATTTTCTAAGATAGATTGCATTTTTTTTAGGAAATAATGTCATGTAAATGTCATATAGGATTAGATTTATGAAATGCACGTCATTTAGAGATTGCTATTAGGTCCATTTAATTAGAAATTGCATATCATTAGAATTAAGTCATTTAATTAATATTGCATTGCATATTGCATGATTTCCATTAATTAAGTGAAAACAAAAAAAGAAATTGCGTGTTAATTAGAAATCATATTTAGGGTTGTTGATGTGAATTTCGATTTAACATTTGAGATGCTTTCGTTGCTATAAGTAAGTCCCGCATTTTATTTATTTACTTTCTTGGGTGTTAAATTGGTGGTTTGTGCACCTGAGTGATCACCTCACATGTTAGGAAAGTAAATTAAAATTGATTCAAAGCGCTTGCCAAACATTTTTCAAAATAAAAGGAAAAGGTACCGAAAGGGCGTTAGAGAAATCTAACGTAACCAAATCCCCGAATTCACAAATCTACGGTTCGTAGGAGTAAAGTAAAACTCACATTACTTTACTTGGGTTTCTAATCGACCCACAAAAAATAGATTAGTGGCGACTCCCGATTGAAAATCATTTGTATGTTAAGAAATTTAAACTTTAAGTCGCGAATTGGTATGGGCTTGGGAGAGCCCGAGTTAAGTCTAGGCTTAACAATCCATTAGCCTAATTCTAGGTGGTTCACACCCCGAAAAATTGGTCGCGACAGTACTAGATTTGAAAATGCGTGAAGGTATAGAGACGATTAGTAGAATTTATCTCAATAATAACACCCTGGCTATTATTAGTAGTAGCATACTTCGAGAGCTCATCCTTGAAAGCTAGGAGAGCTCATCCTTGAAAGCTAGTTATATTGTTAACAGACTTGAAAAGTTTATAAACTCGCACACACCGTCACATATCACCGATGTGGGGTAGCTTATATATGATCCTTTAACATCACTTTTTGGAGGCACTTTGGTGAGGAGATATCGATATTTTGATATCAAAATCTTCTCGAGTCTGCAGCATTAGTATGTGTTATTGGCATAAGTCAAGGAACCATGGTCAGTTCTCAAAACCTTTAGTCGTTTTAAACTTATCAAGATTCAAAATCTCCTAGTTCACCAACAAAAACTAGTGAAGCACTTTTCTTCGCTCTTCATTTGTCCTCCCCAATGTTTGTTAATTTCTTTTCAATTTATGTAGGGGAAACTTTAATTCATTCACATAAAACAATAATCTTTCATTATGTTACTATAGCTACGTTAACTTATTGGTAATTTATTGAAGCTATTATGAAAATTCTAACGAATTTTTGCAGTATGCATATCACCAACTTTTTCTTATATTTCACCAATTTTAATTTACGTTTCATAATTACGCTTTGAACCAATTATGAAATTATTAACTTTAATTCATATGATTCATCAACTTTTCTCTGCTTAAGTTATGAATAATTTTGGACTATCAACTCTCATTTCATTTTTTTACTAATAATTTTTTACACTTACCCAAAAAAAAATCTCATCTCATGTTAGAAAGTCATTCTTTCAAATTCTTTAAAATTCTTGCTAGATAATATTAAATCAAGAAGATTCATCCTATATGTGCCCACTTAAGATAGTCTAAGTATAATATTTTAGTTTGGTATAGACGTCAGCGCTTCCCACACTTCCCAATGGTTAATCACCACCTTCTAAATTAAGGGACTTAATTCATAAAAGTGTAGGTTGAATATTGCCGGATCACTTTCATGAGGAAGATTGTGCAATCACTTTAAACTTCTATCTTATTGTAGTAGGCAAATATTTTATAATGCATTTCGAGACCTCTTAACTGGTGTCGTCATCTAATTAAGTAGGAAATCAGGCAACAACAAGCACCACCTAAATTGCAGAAGAATCTTGGTCAAAGTCAAGATTTTACAGAGAAAAGCAGGAGAGAACAAAAGAAAATCAATAACAAAAGCTTAAGTTAAGAGGGTTATCAAAAAGATTTTAAAGATCGACCTTCATGCATGTGAATTAAAGGATTATTAAAGAAACGTAAAAAAGAAATTTAAAAAAAAAAAAAAGATGTAAAACTGGAGAAGAAAGAATGATTTTAAAAGGGGAGAGTGGAAAAAAAAAAAGGAATGACATTTTTCCACTAAAATAACGATCTTGAAAGCATCAAGAAGTTTCCTTTTAAGTGCAAGAACATGAAGAGAACAAAATGAGTAGAGGAGAAGCATGAAGAACTTTTCTTGGCCCTTTATTTCTACTACTTCGTGTGTTTACATTTCTATTCAATTTTTAAAGCTGCAGTAAAAGAATATTCATTGAATTAAAGACTAGCTTTGTTCGAGAGAGAACTTAGGAGTTTAATAATTAAATTGTACACACAATAATCTCTCCGAGAGTTCATGCTTCAAAGTTAATAACTAGCTTTCAAGACTTAAAAGACCTACAAACCCACACACACCATCATGGGGTACTATTGAATATGAAACAATTTGTATAGAACTTTAAATATCACTTTTTAAAGGCCCTTTAGAGAGTAAATATCAACTTTTAGAAACATGGGAAGAAGACGATACGCGGAGGAGAAAGACTGGTGAAGAACTATCCTTGGCTCTTGATTTCACCTCCTCCATGTTTTTATATTCCTATTCACTTTATGTGTATGGAAAAATTTAATCCATTCCCATGCAAAAAAGTGTTTCTTTCATTTGTGGTCCACCAAGAAACGCTAGTCATGAAGATTTCTTCGCTCTTCATTTGTGCTTCCTATTTTTTTTTTTTTTAATTTCTATTTGATATATGTAGGTGGCAAAATAATTTCATTTACATAAAAAGAAATCTTTTTTACTATATTATATGACTAGTTAAAAGTTTTGGTAGAAAAAAAATATGTCCAAGCAAAAACTAGCTTTCTTGGAGAGAGAACCCATGGATTTTGTATCGTACAATGCCCACTTTCCGCCCAATAAATTAAATTGTACGCACAATAATCCTTAGGAGAGCTCATCCTTGAAAGCTAGTTATTTTGTTGATAGACTTGAAAGGTTTATAAACTAGCACATACCATCACATATCACCGATGTGGGATAGCTTATATATAATCTTTTAACAAGCATAAATTGAATGTCATATATGAATGTACAATGTAGAGTGACAAAGTTTATCGCACTTTTGTTGTTACATTTTTCAAAAGGAAACGGTGCTGGTAAATTTTTTAAATTGGTCAGAGCATAAAAAATATTGGGCTTGTTTGTTTACAATTAATTTTATGTAAAAAGTACTTTTATGCTTTCTCACCAGCACTTTAAAATATTGTCCAAGTTTCACGAAAGTATCATAAGAGTTTATGTGAATTTACTCGTCAACATTTGTATATTGTGAAATTTCAAGTGTTTATGATCTAAAAGGAGTCAACGTGTATGCGTTGCAAGATTTAGATTAAGCAAAATGCATATAGTGAAAGTCTATTCTAACACGCTTGGTCACCTAATTACTGACCCTATTACGAAAATGCTAACTGATTTTTGCAGTATGCATATCACCAATTTTTCTTTTCTTTACCAACTTTTATTTACCTTTCATAATTACGCCTTGAACCATTATATGAAAATACTAACTTTAATTCATATGATTTATGAAATTTTCTCTGCTCAAGTTATTAATAGGCTTCAATCTATCAGCTCACATTTCATTTTTTTACTAATAATGTTTTAACACTTACCAAAAAAAAAAAATTCTTTAGAAAGTCATTCTCTATAATTCTTTTTATTCACATGCCATCACCCAAGATTGAATATTCTTGCTACATATTATTAAATCAAGAAGAGTCATCCTATATGTGTCCACTTTAGATACTCTAAGTATAATATTTTTCTTTTTTAGTTTGGTACAGACGTCAGTGCTCCCCACACTTCCAAATGATTAACCATCTTTAAAAGGCAAACCTAAGTCACGAAAAACATTTTAAATTAAGGCCATATTTCATAGAATTTTTACGTTGAATAAAGGTAGACCACTTTCATGTGGAAGATTGTGCAGTCACTCTAAACTTCCATTTTATTTTGGTACACATATATTTTATAATGCAAGTCGAGATCTCTCAACTGGTGTGGCCATCTAAATTGAGTAGAAAATTAGGAAACAACAACCACTACCTGAATTGCAGATATTTGAAAATTAGGAAACAACAACCACCACCTGAATTGCAGAAAAATCTTGGTCGAAGTCAAGATTTTACAGAGAAAGGCAGGAGAGAACAAAAGAAAATCAATAACCTAAAGTTTAAATTGAGAGGGTTATTAAAAAGATTTTAAAGATGGACCTTCACGAATGCGAATCAAAGGATGATTAAAGAACCATAAAAAAAAATGTAAAAATAGAGAATAAAGAATGATTTTGAAAGCAAAGCGAAGAAAATAAAGAATGACATTTTTTTCCATAAAATGACGACCTTGAAAGCATCAAGAAATTGCTTGTCAAGTGCAAGAACGTGGAAAGAATAAGATGAGCAGAGGAGAAGTATGAAGAACTTTTCTTGGCCCTTGATTACTACTCCTTCATGGGTTTACATTTCTATTCAATTTTAAAAGTGTCGGTACAAGAATATAGGCCGAATTAAAAGCTAGCTTTGTTCGAGAGAGAACTTAAGAGTTTATAAATTAAATTGTACGAATAATAATCTCTCGAAGAGCTCATCCTTAAAAGCTAAAAATTACCTTTCAAGACTTAAAACACATATAAACCCATGCACATCATCATGGGGTACTATTGACATGAAACAATTTATATAGAATCTTTAAATATCACTTTTTTAAAGGCCCTTTAGAGAGTAGATATTGATTTGTTAGGAATATGGAAAGAAGACGATGCGCAGAGGAGAGAGACCGGTGAAAAACTATCCTTGAAAATTTAATTCATTCGTACGAAAAGAAAGCTCTTTTTTATTTGTTATCCTTGAAAATAAGCTATTTAGTTCATAAAATTAGAAGATTTATAAATGTGCGCACACTAGCACGCATCATTGCCGTGAGATAATTTTATACAATCTTTTAACATCACTTCTTAGAGACACTTTAGGGTGAGATTTTGACTTTTTCACATCAAAATTATCTGGACTCTGCAACTTTGGTACGTGCAATGGGATGAGCCCAGTAAGCATGGCCACTGGCCAGTTCCCTAAACGCTAAAATGGTTTTAACTTATCAAATATCAAAATCTTCAAGTCCACAAAGAAACGCTAGTGAAGAAGATTTCTTCGCTCTTCATTTGTCATTCCTTATTTTTTTTTTTAATTCCTATTCAATTTACGTAGCTGGCAAAATAATTTGATTCAGAAAAAAAAAGATTTCTCTCCTATAATTTTATTATGACTAGTTAAAAGTCTCTACAAAAAAATATGTATTCAAGCAAAAACTAGCTTTCTTGGAGAGAGCCTAAGGATTTTGCATTATACAACATCCACTTTCCCCCTAATAAATTATTTTGTACGCACAATAATATCTAGGAGAGCTCATCCTTGAAAGCTAGTTATATTGTTAACAGACTTGAAAAGTTTATAAACTCGCACACATCGTCACATATCACTGATGTGGGGCAGCTTCTATATGATCTTTTAACATCACTTTTTGGAGGCACTTTGGTGAGGAGATATCAACATTTTGATATCAAAATCTTCTCAAGTCTGCAACATTAGTATGTGTTATTGGCATGAGTCAAGGAACCATGGTCGGTTCCCAAAACCATTAGTCGTTTTAGACTTATCAAGAATCAAAATCTCTTTGTTCACCAACAAACACTAGTGAAGCACTTTTCTTCGCTCTTCATTTGTCCTCCCATGTCTGCTAATTTTTTTTTTCAATTTATGTAGGGGAAACTTTAATTCATTCAATAAAACAATAATCTTTCATTATGTTACTATAGCTACGTTAACTTATTGGTAATTTATTGAAGCTATTATGAAAATTCTAACTAATTTTTGCAGTATGCATATCACCAACTTTTTCTTATTTTTCACCAATTTTCATTTACGTTTCATAATTACGCTTTGAACCAATTATGAAATTATTAACTTTAATTCATATGATTTGTCATCTTTTCTCTGCTTAAGTTATGAATAAGTTTTGAACTATCAACTCTCATTTCATGTTTTTACTAATAATGTTTTACACTTACCCAAAAAAAAAAAAAAAAATCTCATCTCATGTTAGAAAGTCATTCTTTAAAATTCTTTAAAATTCTTTAAAATTCTTGCTAGATAATATTAAATCAAGAAGATTCATCCTATATGTGTCCACTTAAGATACTCTAAAGTATAATATTTTTAGTTTGGTATAGACGTCGGCGCTTCCCACACTTCCCAATGGTTAATCACCACCTTCTAAATTAAGGGACTTAATTCATAAAAGTGCAGGTTGAATATTGCCGGATCACTTTCATGAGGAAGATTGTGCAATCACTTTAAACTTCTATTTTATTGTAGTAGACAAATACTTTATAATTTCGAGGCCTCTTGACTGGTGTTGCCATCTTCTTCTTTTTTGTCGAAATGTTGCCATCTAATTAAGTAGGAAAACGGCAACAACAAGCACCACCTAAATTGCAGAAGTTGGTCGAAGTCAAGATTTTATAGAGAAAAGCAGGAGAGAACAAAAGAAAATCAATAACCAAAAGCTTAAGTTAAGAGGGTTATCAAAAAGATTTTAAAGATCAACCTTCATGCATGTGAATTAAAGGATTATTAAAGAAACGTAAAAAAAAAAAAAAAAAAAAAAAAAAGATGTAAAACTGGAGAAGAGGGAATGATTTTAAAAGGGGAGAGAGGAAAAAAAAGGAATGACATTTTTTTCCCTAAAATAACGACCTTGAAAGCATCAAGAAGTTTCCTTTCAAGTGCAAGAACATGAAGAGGACAAAATGAGTAGAGGAGAAGCATGAAGAACTTTTCTTGGCCCTTTATTTCTTCTCCTTCGTGTGTCTACATTTCTATTCAATTTTTAAAGCTGCAGTAAAAGAATATTCATTGAATTAAAGACTAGCTTTGTTCGAGAGAGAACTTAGGAGTTTAATAATTAAATTGTACACACGATAAACTCTTGAGAGTTCATGCTTCAAAATTAATAACTAGCTTTCAAGACTTAAAAGACCTACAAACCCACACACCATCATGGGGTACTATTGAATATGAAACAATTTGTATAGAACTTTAAATATCACTTTTTAAAGGCCCTTTAGAGAGTAAATATCGATTTTAGAAACATGGGAAGAAGACGATACGCGGAGGAGAAAGACTGGTGAAGAACTATCCTTGGCTCTTGATTTCACCTCCTCCATGTTTTTATATTCCTATTCACTTTATGTGTATAGAAAAATTCAATTTATTCCCATGCAAAAAAGAGTTTCTTTCATTTGTGGTCCACCAAGAAATGCTGGTCAAGAAGATTTCTTCGCTCTTCATTTGTGCTTCCTATTTTTTTTTTTTAAATTCTATTTGATATATGTAGGTGGCAAAATAATTTCATTCACATAAAAAGAAATCTTTTTTACTATATTATATGACTAGTTAAAATATGACTAGTTAAAAGTCTTGGTAGAACAAAAAATATGTCCAAGAAAAAACTAGCTTTCTTGGAGAGAGAACCCATGGATTTTGTATTGTACAATGCCCGCCTTCCCCCCAATAAATTAAATTGTACGCACACTAATCCTTAGGAGAGCTCATCCTTGAAAGCTAGTTACTTTGTTGATAGACTTGAAAGGTTTATAAACTAGCACATACCATCACACATCACCGATGTGGGATAGTTTATATATAATCTTTTAACATCACTTTTTAGAGGCACTCTAACAAGGAAATCTCGATCCTTCGACATCAAAATCTTCTCGAGTTTGAAATATTGGTACGTGTTAATGGCATGAGTCAGTAACCATGGTCAGTTTCCAAAACCCTAAATTTTCTTTTAACTTATCAAGAATCAAAATCTCCTAGTCCACCAACAAACACTATTGAAGCACTTTTCTTTGCCCTATTCTTTGCTCTTCTTTTGTCCTCCCCCATGTTATTATAACCACGATAAAGTCTTGGCAGAAAATATACTAATGGGCTCAGCTCAGCCCAAAACCCTATAAAATTTCGGCCTTAACGACTCAGCCCACTTTCACTTGTTCCTCACCAGGTGTGCATGTGAGAGTAAGAAGGGAAAGAAGCAACCGGTGACGAAAACAAGAAAAAAGAGGAATGGAGAAAAGACAGAGAAATTTTTGCCTCCACGCTCCGAAGTCCCGACAAGCCGAATCAATTCCATTTGTAACGCCTGGTAAGAATTCAAGCTGTTTATTCATCTAATCAAAGTAATTTGTGAAATTACTCCCTAAATCAGGAGTTGTGTCAGGAAACAACAACCACCACCTGAATTGCAGAAAAATCTAGGTCGAAGTCAAGATTTTACAGAGAAAGGCGGAAGAGAACAAAAGAAAATCAATAACCTAAAGTTTAAATTGAGAGGGTTATTAAAAATAATTTAAAGATCGACCTTTACGAATGCGAATCAAAGGATGATTAAAGAACCATAAAAAAAAAGAAAGAAAATGTAAAAATAGAGAATAAATAATGATTTTAAAAGCAAAGCGAAGAAAATAAAGAATGACATTTTTCCAAAAAATGACGACCTTGAAAGCATCAAGAAATTGCCTGTCAAGTGCAAGAACATGGAAAGAATAAAATGAGCGGAGGAGAAGTATGAAGAACTTTTCTTGGCCCTTGATTACTACTCCTTCATGGGTTTACATTTCTATTCAATTTTAAAAGTGTCGGTACAAGAATAGAGGCCGAATTAAAAAGCTAGCTTTGCTCTCGAGAGAACTTAAGAGTTTATAAATTAAATTGTACGAATAATGATCTCTCGAAGAGCTCATCCTTAAAAGTTAATAACTACCTTTCAAGACTTAAAACACATATAAACCCATGCCCATCATCATGGGGTACTATCGATATGAAACAATTTATATAGAATCTTTAAATATCACTTTTTTAAAAGCCCTTTAGAGGGTAGACATCGATTTGGTAGGAACACGGGAAGAAGACGATGCGCAGAGGAGAGAAACTGGTGAAAACTATCCCTCGCTCTTGATTTCACCTCCTCCACAGTTTTGTATTTCTATTCACTTTATGCATTATGGAAAAATTTAATCCATTCATACAAATAGAGAGCTCTTTTTTTATTTGTTATCCTTGAAAATAAGCTATTTAGTTCATAGAATTAGAAGATTTATAAATGTGTGCACACTAGTACGTATCATGTGCGCACAATCTTTTAACATCACTTCTTAGACACACTTTAGGGGTGAGAATTCGACTTTTTCACATCAAAATTATCTGGACTCTGCAACTTTGGTACGTGCAATGGCATGAGCCCAGTAAGCATGGCCACTGGCCAGTTCCCTAAACGCTAAAATGGTTTTAACTTATCAAATATCAAAATCTTCAAGTCCACAAAGAAACGCTAGTGAAGAAGATTTCTTCGCTCTTCATTTGTCCTTCCTCATTGTTTTAATTCCTATTCAATTTATGTAGCTGGCAAAATAATTTGATTCAGAAAAAAAAGATTTCTCTCCTATAATTTTATTATGACTAAATAAAAGTCTCTACAAATATATATAATATCAAAGCATAAACTAGCTTTCTTAAAGAGAGCCTAAGGATTTTGCATTGTACAACACCCACTTTCCCCCTAATAAATTATTTTGTACGCACAATAATATCTAGGAGAGCTCATCCTTGAAAGCTAGTTATATTGTTAACAGACTTGAAAAGTTTATAAACTCGCACACACCGTCACATATCACGATGCGGGGTAGCTTATATATGATCTTTTAACATCACTTTTTGGAGGCACTTTGGTGAGGAGATATCGACATTTTGATATCAAAATCTTCTCGAGTCTGCAGCATTAGTATGTGTTATTGGCATGAGTCAAGGAACCATGGTCGGTTCTCAAAACCTTTAGTTGTTTTAAACTTATCAAGATTCAAAACCTCCTAGTTCACCAACAAACACTAGTGAAGCACTTTTCTTCGCTCTTCATTTGTCCTCCCCCATGTTTGTTAATTACTTTTCAATTTATGTAGGGGAAACTTTAATTCATTCACATAAAACAATAATCTTTCATTAGTTACTATAGCTACGTTAACTTATTGGTAATTTATTGAAGCTATTATGAAAATTCTAACTAATTTTTGCAGTATGCATATCACCGACTTTTTCTTATTTTTCACCAACTTTAATTTACGTTTCATAATTATGCTTTGAACCAATTATGAAATTATTAACTTTAATTCAAATGATTCATCAACTTTTCTCTGCTTAAGTTATGAATAAGTTTTGGACTATCAACTCTCCTTTCATTTTTTTACTAATAATTTTTTACACTTACCCAAAAAAAAAAATCTCATGTTAGAAAGTCATTCTTTCAAATTCTTTAAAATTCTTGCTAGATAATATTAAATCAAGAAGATTCATCCTATATGTGTCCACTTAAGATACTCTAAGTATAATATTTTAGTTTGGTATAGACGCCGGCGCTTCCCACACTTCCCAATGGTTAATCACCACCTTCTAAATTAAGGGACTTAATTCATAAAAGTGTAGGTTGAATATTGCCGGATCACTTTCATGAGGAAGATTGTGCAATCACTTTAAACTTCTATCTTATTGTAGTAGGCAAATATTTTATAATGCATTTCGAGACCTCTTAATTGGTGTCACCATCTAATTAAGTAGGAAATCAGGCAACAACAAGCACCACCTAGATTGCAGAAGAATCTTGGTCAAAGTCAAGATTTTACAGAGAAAAGCAGGAGAGAACAAAAGAAAATCAATAACAAAAGCTTAAGTTAAGAGGGTTATCAAAAAGATTTTAAAGATTGACCTTCATGCATGTGAATTAAAGGATTATTAAAGAAACGTAAGAAAGAAATTAAAAAAAAAAGATGTAAAACTGGAGAAGAAGGAATGATTTTAAAAGGGGAGAGTGGAAAAAAAAAAGGAATGACATTTTTCCCCTAAAATAACGACCTTGAAAGCATCAAGAAGTTTCCTTTCAAGTGCAAGAACATGAAGAAAACAAAATGAGTAGAGGAGAAGCATAAAGAACTTTTCTTGGCCCTTTATTTCTTCTCCTTCGTGTGTATACATTTCTATTCAATTTTTAAAGCTGCAATAAAAGAATATTCATTGAATTAAAGACTAGCTTTGTTCAAGAGAGAACTTAAGAGTTTATTAATTAAATTGTACACACAATAATCTCTCCGAGAGTTCATGCTTCAAAGTTAATAACTAGCTTTCAAGACTAAAAAGACCTACAAACCCACACAAACCATCATGGGGTACTATTGAATATGAAACAATTTGTATAGAACTTTAAATATCACTTTTTAAAGGCCATTTAGAGAGTAAATATCGATTTTTAGAAACATGGGAAGAAGACAATGCGCGGAGGAGAAAAACTGGTGAAGAACTATCCTTGGCTCTTGATTTCACCTCCTCCATGTTTTATTCCTATTCACTTTACGTGTATGGAAAAATTTAATCCATTCCCATGCAAAAAAGAGTTTCTTTCATTTGTGGTCCACCAAGAAACGCTGGTCAAGAAGATTTCTTCGCTCTTCATTTGTGCTTCCTATTTTATTTTTTTTAATTTCTATTTGATATATGTAGGTGGCAAAATAATTTCATTTACATAAAAAGAAATCTTTTTTACTATATTATATGACTAGTTAAAAGTTTTGGTAGAAAAAAAATATGTCCAAGCAAAAACTAGCTTTCTTGGAGAGAGAACCCATGGATTTTGTATTGTACAATGCCCACTTTCCCCCCAATAAATTAAATTGTACGCACAATAATCCTTAGGAGAGCTCATCCTTGAAAGCTAGTTATTTTATTAATAGACTTGAAAGGTTTATAAACTAGCACATACCATCACCTATCACCGATGTGGGATAGCTTACATAATCTTTTAACATCACTTTTTAGAGGCACTCTAACGAGGAAATATCGACATCAAAATCTTCTCAAGTTTGAAATATTGGTACGTGTTAATGGCATGAGTCAGTAACCATGGTCGGTTCCCAAAACCCTAAATTTTCTTTTAACTTATCAAGAATCAAAATCTCCTAATCCACCAACAAACACTATTGAAGCACTTTTCTTCGCCCTTTCTTCGCTCTTCTTTTGTCCTCCCCCTGTTATTATAACCACGATAAAGTCCTGGCAAAAAATATACTAATGGGCTCAGCTCAGCCCAAAACCCTATAATTTCGGCCTTAACGACTCAGCCTACTTTCACTTGTCCCTCACCAGGTGTGCATGTGAGAGCAAGAAGGAAAAGAAGCAACCGGCGACGAAAACAAGAAAAAAGAGGAATGGAGAAAAGAGAGAAAAAATTTTGTCTACACGCTCCGAACGTCCCGACAAGCCGAATCAATTCCATTTGTAATGCCCGGTAAGAATTCAGGCTATTTATTCATCTAATCAAAGTAATTTATAAATTACTCCCTAAATCCGGAGTTGTGTGAACTTTGAATTGCGAGGTTTGATTTAAAAGTTGTGAAGAGATGGAGTTTTGAGATTTTGATAGTTCATAACATTTGGAGCTATGAGATTTGACGAAAATAGATTCGAAATATGGTTTGAACGAAATGAATATTTGAAGTTTAACGTGTAAGTTACATGTAATCAACAATATGCATAACGGACAAAGATAATTGTTCATTATAAACAAATTTCTTCTTTAACGAATAGGAGTTGATTGAATGATGAATAAATATAGTTTAATTTAATTGTTCATTAGAATTTTAATTTACTTGGATTTTGATATTGATTTTCGATTAATTGATAGGAATATGAGTTAATCGATTCGAGTAACTTTTGTGAATCTTAGTTGAAGGCAAGATTGATGAATATGGGTTGAATGCAAGACCATGTCAAGAGAAACAAGAAAGGAGTCAAATCAAGGATCAAGAATCAAAAGAGATGCTTCTCATCTTCTTTTTCTTTTCTTTCTTTAAAGAAGGTTTGGAGGTACTAATCATGCCGTAAAGGAGGGGAAATTCTTGGCTAAACCCTGGCCCGACCCGTAGATGAATAGAAAGAGATGCTTCTTGACTAAACTCAGGAAATAACCCTGACTTTTTGAATGAATCTTGGTTGAAGACAAGACTAGGTCAAGAACATCAAGAAAGAAGAAAAATCAAGAAGAATTAAGAGAGGTGCTTCTTTATCTTTTTCCTTTTATATATAAAAGAAAACACGTGTTGGAAGTATCAACTACGGCAAAAGAAAGTACCAAATTATCATGTTCAAAGGAATTCAACAGAAAACAGTCATGAAATATGAAATTTAACAATAAATTAACACTTCATTGAAGTATATGTATACTTGAGTGGGTAGTCCGAATTCATGATGAATAGTTGAGCAATTATCAATTTGGTAAAACAACTATAAATGGGTAAAACAACTACCGCATCAATAAGGCCAATTATCTAATTAGAATACTCAGAAGATAAGAATGCTTATTAACTTGAGAAATATTTAAAATCGTCACACATCACATTCTCTGTTAATATGATGTATGATGTCAATTAATCTTATTATGTAAATCATCCGTCTCAATTATCCTCATTTTCTCAATGCACACCACACTAAACAAATTATCGACGTGATTTAATTTCAGGATGTGGTTGACAAAAACCGGATGAGCAATTGTTGCCCGATATCTTTTGCATCTCATTGTGCTAAAGAAAGGTGGGAAAAGTCTGTTCTCACTAAAGAACTTGTGGGCTTGGGCTTGTTTTTGCTCCGGAATTTCGTTTCTTTCTCAAGTTGTTCCCGTAAAATATTCAATTTACTGAGAAATGATATCTACTCTCAATTTATCTTACCACATCCTTCTTCTTTCACATTTTTTTCAAGTTCCTCCAACACTAGGTCCGATTAAATCTAGTGACTAGCCTAGACAACATTACGGTGCAACTTTAGTTATAAAAAACAAATTAAAATAGACATCCACGTGGACATCCACATTGGCTAAATTTTATCCTCGTCGTACTCGATTTTGTCAGTTCGTAACTAAATTTTTCCATATGCATGCGTAGGCCTCTGGATGCTTTACCCATATCATATTTTGGTGTCAACCAACCGCGTGCCGTGTCAACTAAGCTTAGTTGAATCCGATGTTTGAGAGACTAAATTATAAAGTTTTATGAAAGTAAAAGAACACAGTTGAATAAATTCAAAGTGCATGTACTTGATTTGAAAATGCGTGAAGGTAGAGAGACAATTAGTAGAATCAACCTCAATAACAACACCCTGGGCTATTATTATTAGTTGTATGGTTCGAAGCTGCTTAACGATGGCTACTTCAATTTAGCATTTCTCTCTCTCGTACATTCTATTACTTGTAATAGAATACCGCTTATTAGTACTAGCCTTTGGATTTTGCTTATTTTAGTATATACGTGCCATATTTAAATTTTCATATTTCCATGAACACCTGAACCGTACGGACTGTCAATGCTGACCACGGGTCATGTCAGTTCGCAGGTCCAGGCGCACCTGTCCTTGGGCCGGTCCGTATCACGGCCTATCGGGGCCCCTCCACTCCGGGGGTCGTCCGCCGTCGATCTGTCACACGTGGCGAGATCGCAGCTCACCCCGGCCCGCCCCTCCCGAAACGACGCCGCAGCGGATATTCCAAAACGAGCGCCATCAGATATTCGGCGACGGGACCCGCTCCAGCCCTTCCCGTCCCACCGCAATACGCCAATCGCGACCGCCGAATCCCCCGACCGGGGCCCCGCCCTCCAGAGTACGCTCAACCGACGGCCGCGATGAGCCCGCGGAAGGCGCAGTGGGGCCCCCATGAGTCGGTTCGGCAAACTTTTCTTCGGCTCGAAAGTGACGCAAGCCCTAGACACCCTTGCACGCCAAGTCGTTTTGACATTCTCTTCACATGCTCGAAAACTAGGACGGTGCCAAACCAAAAACGACGATACGCCGTCGTTCTACGACCGCGAGGTGGAGGTGAGGTGAGGTTCGTCTTGGCTCTCTCTCTTCTCCGTTCAAATTACGCAGAGCACCCAAGGCCAAGGCGGAGCGAGCTCTGAAGGGAAAGCGAAGATTCCGAGGGGAGGAAAAATCCGTCGGAGTCGGCGGCGGCGGCGGAATCCGCGGGGTTTTGGGGCGGGCGTCCTTGCCGGTGCCGGAGAGGCTTCGGTTTCGGCTCGGCGCGTCGTTCGCGGTTGCTTCGGCGTGAAGTCTTTCTGATTCTCCGGCCGCGTCGTCGGTGGAAGAGGAAGGGATGCAGACGGAGGCGAGGGTCGGGGTCGTGGTGGAAGGAGGTCAGAGAGGGATCGGCTCGGGGCACGGGAGCCTGGCGGCGGTGGACGGAGCCGCGCGGAAATGCTCGCAGAAGCGCCAGCAGCAGCAGCCGTCGCAGATCGGGATGGTGTCGCAGCTGCTCGCCGGCGGCGTCGCCGGGGCCGTCAGTAAGACCTGCACGGCTCCCTTGGCGCGGCTCACCATACTCTTTCAGGTTGATCTTTCCCCACTTTAGAGTGATTTCCGGTCCTTCTTCTGGTTTGAGAACGTGGAAACGTGGTAGACTTTGCCTGTTTTTGCTCGGACTCGTGTTTTTTGGCTGTAGTCGTGGACAGAAGGGGCTCGTTGGGTGCGCAGGTTTTGACGTGCCGGTGTGGATGCACCTTTGTATTGTTCTTTCAATTATGCTCTTCCTTCCAGGAGAAGGAGAAGAAGGGGCGCGGAGGATGGAATTTGTCTTGTGACATTGATTGCATTTTCTGTGTATATTTGCGCGAGGAGCAGCTAGTTATTCCCGCGGATCTTCAAGAAAGTTATTTTAGCCTTTTTTCTTTGTGATTTTCAACTCTGGATGATGAAAATACAGTTGATGTGGTAATTAAGAAGGGCATGGACGATCTTGTCATTTTGACTTAGCTAGGCAATCGATGAGTTTTATCATTGAAAAATTGTGCTACCACTTTAGGTGTATATAGCACATGTGTGAGTAGTGTTGATGCTGATTCTAGTACTTGGATTTGACCTTTAGTTGGATTGAGATCGTATATTTGATGCAGGAGTTTGTTGCTAAGGTTCTTCTGCTATAGGTCAGATTTATTCGGTCTACAGAGTACGGCAATTTAAATGGTTGGATTTTCTTTACTGGTATGTGCTATCTAACGGGAAGTATGGCTCAAGTTAGTTTGACTTGCATTGTTAGGCTGGAACCCACCGATGGTTAGTGAGGACTGTAGGACTATTCAGAGTTCCTCTAAGGGGCATCAATTTTTTTACTGTGACTTATGAAGAAAACCGGGGCACTAATATATATAATGGCTTGGACGTTGCAATAAAATTTAATATGTAAAATCGGTGACTTTTTACATCTTTACAACACATATTGTAAATTGATAATTTCCCTGTGCGGCCCTCTTAACTTCTTTTATGTATTTCATGGAGCTTGTGCTTTCAATTGTTCTGTGATTAGAGTGCAAATCAGCGCAAGTGGAGTTGTAGGCATCTAGTTTATTGAGTAACATGCTATTTCTCGGACAGGTATTTGATTGCTGTAATTGCCACCCATTGGCCAATCTGCTGATACTTTAATACGCATTTTTAGGTGCAAGGAATGCATTCTGATTTAGCAACTCTAAAGAAGGCCAGCATATGGCATGAGGCTTCAAGGATTGCGCGTGAAGAAGGATTTAGAGCTTTCTGGAAAGGAATCTAGTCACAATTGCCCATCGCCTTCCTTATTCTTCTGTAAACTTTTATACTTATGATCAGTACAAGAAGGTGCTTAACTCGACTAGCTGTTGAGCCGTATGGTCTCATTTGATTTTATCATTTGGGGTTGTCTTATGCAGCGATTTGATTGGTTGAACTATCTTTCAGTTGCTTCATATGATCCCAGGAGTGGAAAGTTATGGGGAAAATATGAGTACAGAACCCTGCATACAATTTGTTAGCGGTGGTCTAGCAGGAATGACAGCTGCAACAGCTACATATCCTTAGATCTTGTCAGAACACGTCTTGCGGCTCAGGTATTTCAGTAGACATTTGGTGTAAAGGCCGAGAGCTGAGTGCTTTCCTCTTTTTGTGTGCTTATATCTAGAGGTTGATGGAGGCTTCATTTTGCGGGTTTGATAATGCTGATGACATTCTCCTTATATGGTTGTGCTAGTCAATTCAAAATGCACTTAACATTAACCAGTTTCTCTATGTTTTTTCCTTTTCTAATGTTTTGGTATTGTCATCAAATTGTTCTGAAGTCTATTTTCACTCGTTCTGAGGGAATATTGTTGCAGCTTTTGAAGAATTACATGTCTTTCATCCCTTTATTCCTTAGTAGTGAATTGTAGCTTCCAGTTCTTAAGTTAATCGAGATCTATTGTCTACAATCAAACCCTATCTGCCTATTGCATTATTCGTCATTTCTTTGGTAGGAAAAAGACTCAAATTTGCATTAATCATCAGTTGCTAGTGACACTCAAGTGCTTTAGTAGTGTTTCTACATGTGCAACTCGATTGGGCCACGTTTGGTTCTGTAGTTGTCTTTGAGCTTAGGATCTTGTGTGTTTTAGGAACTTATCCTTTCTCTGTTGCATCTTCGTTGAAACTTTTACCATGTTATGATTCTCAAATTGCTTTGATGGCTGTGAAGTTTTACTCTAAGAATTGTATGTTTGTCCCTAGTTTGTGGAATGCAAAATTTATTGACCATGTGCCCATACTGATTTATTGTCGTTTCAATGACAAATTTGCAGACAAATGTTATCTACTATAGAGGTATATGGCATGCTTTAGGAACAATAAGCAGAGAAGAGGGCTTATTAGGACTTTACAAGGGACTTGGGCCGACTCTTTTGGTATGTGCTTAGCTTTTATTCTGCTCAGTGCTTAGGCTGTATAACTCGATTCTTGACTATTTGTTTATCATTGTTCCAGACTGTGTGCCCCAGCATAGCTATAAGTTTTTCTGTGTATGAGACCTTGAGATCTTCTTGGCAGTCACATAGGTGAGCCTGAGCACTTTGCCAGTTTACTTTGATGTTGTCTGATTTTCCTTTCACAACACCAGTAGTTGCATGAAATTTCTTTTTTTTCACATGCTAAATGAACTTTCTAACAATTCAACCAGGCCTCATGATTCCAACGCTGCTGTTAGCCTGGCTTGTGGCAGTCTTTCTGGTATTGCATCTTCAACAGGTGAGTAATCTGTATGACTAGAATATTGCATACTTATGGATCATATATAAGAGCTGCTTCCCGAAGTGTGTATTTCACTTCTTTCTATTTTTCGGAATGATTACTGAATTATACGGTTCGAGTTATAGGGATTGCTGAGTTTCATTTGTTTATGGGTCAAATGACTGCTTCTAGCGACACCCTTCTACGGAAAATGTAGTGACTATTCATAAGATCTATATCCTTCACAGTTTGCACATCTTCAGATTACATAGTTTTAACATAAAACTGAGTAGTTAATTCGTGTAGCTTTTTGTCATGCTTTTGATGCAGAGACAGGTTGTGGTCCAAGCTCTGCACTAAGTTTCTAACCTGACTGACTCATAGAACCAGAGAGCCAGAGTGGCGTTGTTTTTTATCTGGCATTTGTGGATTTTAGTAAGAAAACAAGAAATTATTTTGGTCTTTCATCTAACTGTGTTCTATATGAAAACCTGTGATTAACCTCCATCACTCCAACATTTCCCGGGTTAATCATCTCCCAAGATGCGGTCGGTTCCATGATTTTGGTTGTTATGCAGTCCTCCAAGTGAGAGGTTTCCTCAGTGAGGTATGCTTCTCACTTAGGCTTGCTGAAACAGTTGATTAATGGATTATGGAATCCTTCTAGCATCACCATGTATCTCTGAGTTGTAATATGACTTATTGGGAATGATAGAAATTTCCTTTCATTTAATTTGCTACGTTCAGCTGTCTCTGGAAGTGCTATTTATGTACTTGGTGAAGTCCTGCTGAGATCCTGTAGTTAATAGATAGATGAATCACAAAAAATAAGATGAGAAAGACTAGTGATTCTAGTTTGATAGAGAAGATATGCGCCACAAGGTGTGGAAGATATGTAAGTTTGTGCTTCATCTTCCTGTTTATATACTGGTTAGGCATCCACCCGATGAGTAAGTTTCACCACCTAATCCATTGTGATGTGAATTGTTCTCGTGGGTTGCCTTGTTCCATTTGTGGAAAGATAAAATTGTTGAGATGAAGAGTTTACTTTGAAAGCTAATAATAGGGGCTGAACTGTGTAGGGAAACGATGTCATTGGAACATGTCGGATGTGATTTATCTGCCAGAACATCCTAGCTGGACATTTAACATTTGAAATTTGGAAAGTCATTTCCATGTTATTGCAGTTTGCTTACTCATTGGCGATTCCTATATGTATTACTAATTCAATTTCGGAGGTTGATTTGAGCTTAAAATAGATCCGATCTTGACAAAATTTTTGTGCTGTTATAATCTGCAGTGACATTCCCATTGGATCTTGTGAGGAGACGGAAGCAGTTGGAAGGAGCAGGAGGCCGAGCTCGGATATATCAGACTGGAATATTCGGTACACTTAAACACATAGTCCGGAATGAGGGATTTCGTGGCTTGTACAGGGGGATCCTTCCTGAATACTACAAGGTGGTTCCTGGCATAGGCATATGCTTCATGACCTATGAAACGCTGAAAAGGCTTCTTGTGGACATTGCTTCTAATTTGTAGTGTCACTGCAATTTCCTGGATGCCATTGACCGAGGGGGAAGGAGGTGGACCGTAGGGGCATGGTGCTGTTTCCACTCTCTCCACATTGGCTTAGGGTGATTTTTTTCGATGAGTCTCCTTATGGCAGTTCCATGTACCGTGAGCTGCTGTTTGGAGCTATTTATCTTTGTATAGTATAGGTGCAACATGTTACACGTCTTTAATTGCCAGCATCAAGAAAGTCACAAATATGCTACCTCAATGGAAAGTCATTTCTTTGTTCAGCTCTCTCTCTCTCTCTCTCTCTCTCACACACACACATACACACGGTGGAAAGGGCTGAGATTGTGCGTTCTTGTGTATTTTGGCCTTTGTGATAGTTCACTGACATTCGGTCCGAAGATTATTCCACCGACGGAAGAAGAGCAAGTCCTCCACGAGTGCCATCAGCGAGACTCCTCATCGTGAACCAATGATATGATGACTTTCGTCTTATATATTGTGTAGATCCACTTCCCTTTTTGGGTTAGTCGCATTCATTTGGGTTTGCATATGACATCATTTTCAGATTAAATTTCGGTTTAGACCAATGCAATGCACGACAAAACAATCACTGACAAGATGAGAAAAATCAATGAAATTTGCTACTCATTTGAGTTTTATGCCTGAAACTGCCGTTCATGTTCCGGTTACCATTTCTCAAGTCAGAAGCCAAAATTGAATATGAAGCCATAATAAATATTATTAGCATTGTAAACTTGCATCTTTGAGAACCCCACAAAATTAAGGGGGCGTTTACAATTTGCCATGGTCCACTCACATCTCAGAAGCTGAAAGCATTTCAATTCACGTAAGCAATTGGAGAGGCGCATTGTGGGTGACGAATGCTTTCACGAGGGAAAAGACCGGTGTATTTAATGTGGTCCAGAGTACGTCGCAGACCGTACTTATTGACTGCTGCATTGGCAGCCCTGAAACCTCCTCCATATGCTGGGGAAGCGTCGTTGGCAATTTGATGCATGAAAAACTCGCCAAGTTTCTTTTCAACCACAGACTTACTACCTTTCTTGGAAGATGTAGAAGATGAGGAAGCTGCTGATGTAGATGGCGCGCTTTTGTATCCAGGCATGACTTCTGATTCGAGCCACATGTAAGATAACATGACATATACCTTCTAAAAATGAGCAAACATATGCAACGGAAAAAACCGAGATAGCATATCATATCGAGGTTTAATTAAATATTTAATCACGTCATCATTTAACAATTTAATTTTTAATAGCCGAGAGTGATTATATCGAAATCTTACATGATATTTAATAGGAGATCATGATTTCAAATCTTTCTACGCTCCGGCCTTTTATTTACCTCATCGCTTTGTTGGCAGAAAGAGAAGAAAACAATTATTGCGAGGGGGCAAATTGAGCAAACTTATGCGACGGGAAGAAATCCAAATAGCGTATCGTATCGGGTGGGATTATAAGACCGACGCCATGTGGGTCTGAGAAGTTGGAATTCATTCAAAAATGAAGACTGCCAAAGCCGCCCCCTTTGATAAGCTATCAATCCCATGCTGGTGGGTGCGCTGGTTTCACACTTGATCTCCTCTCATTTTCACTTATCGAAATCTGTAAAAGTTACAAGATCCGGACGGCCTATGTTCCCTCCTTAACTCGCGCCGAGCACTATGAGGTCATGCACTACGCCCGCGTGCCCCCAGAAATCTTGTGAATATAATAAGAAATTTTTTATTGAAGATGCCCGTGAGCGAGGGGAGAGGAAAGTGCATCCCTCTCCAAACCTTCTGGAGAATCCTGGAGATGGCGAAGGCATATGCTCTGTTCTCCCGTAGCGAGATTCTTGCACTGGGGGACGTACGTGATGATGCGCTTGCATTACCTTTGATCGATTCTTTTCAAAGTGAAATATTTGGAAAGTTCGACCCCAACTGCACGGAAAATACTCTCTCCCCTTCCTTTGCTCTACTTTTTGTCCACGATTTGATTCTATTGAAGAAGAGACTTGCGAAGGAAGTTGGGGAACTGGAGAGAGGTCGACTGAACGTGGGGACCAACGGTCCCATGTTCCAGGGAAAGGGACACGCGAGAAACTTAACGTTCATGACAACCAACAGGGGCGCGTAGTGAAAAGAGCGTATGCTCTTCTTTATGCCCTCCCCGCCCCTTCCAAGAAGGCAGACAATGTCCCGCATGTTTCTCCAACAACTTTCCACGCACCCAGCTATGCTCTTTAGAAATTCGAAGAAGAAGAAGTAAATTTTGATTCCAGCTACACCAGATAGTGAAAGGGAAGAAGAAGAGAGAATTTTCTTGACAGCACAGATTACCCATAAAAAGATACAAAAAAAGCACAATTCTCTCACAATTCTCTCTCTTTCTCTCTCGGTTTTTCAACATGGGAATGGGAAGGTGGGACCAAATCCCCATCTTCTCGCGAAATAGGGTGAGGACAATTTAGTTTTAGGGTTTAGGGTTTTGACTCCTACGTCCTATAAGGAGAGGCAGTGTCAAAATGAGAAATTGCAATTAGAATATGAATAAGTAGAAGCGAGCAACAAAGATTTCGGGTAAACAACTTTCCCTTCTAATAAGAAAAAAAATTCCCAAACCACATAAAAAAAATGAAAAGTAACAATTTTCCAAGAAAATGATTCTTAGGAAAATTATTTTCCTTTATCATGAAATTTTTAGTGAAATAAGCATACCCTAATTAGAATATTCAAAAATGACCTATACACGATTATGGTGAACTTATGATGGATTAAAAAAGAAATTTTGATCGACTTTCACGAGTTAAATTTGAAATTTCAAGATTTTGTTTTTTTTTTTTTTAAAAACACTAGATTTCACCTTCAATTCTACATAAAATATTCGAGTTCTATACTTTTGATTAGTCTCGTAATCAAGATACACCGGTAATGGTAAGCAATAACCGTATGAGACTAGAGATTAGACTTTAAGTAGATTAGAAGTATGTGAGGAAAATCTGTTAAAATTGATGAGCTTTCAACAGCAAGTACAACTTTTTTTTTTTTTTGTCTATTTTACTCATATTCTAACTTTCACTCTCGCACTTTTATGTCCTCAAGCGCGGAGTCAAAAGCACACTTAAAACTCGGTAAATCACCCACCCCAACTCCACGAGAATGTGGAGATTGACTCCTCACCTCTCGCTTTCGTATTTCAAGGTGGCCAACATTGGCTAACTTGGGATGATTAGCTCTTTTCAATGTACTTGCGCGTTCAAAAGACTTCTGCGACGAAGAAGACCCAAATAGCGTATCGTATCACGTGGGATTATAAGACCAACTCCCGAATGGGCCTGAATAGTTGAATTTATTCAAAAATGAAGACTTTTTCTCTCTTTCTTTCTTCTTCCGATGCGACTGTCAAAGCTGCCCCCTTTGATAAGCTATCAATCCCGTGCCGGTGGGGTCGCTGCTTTCATACTCGATCTCCTCTCTTTTTCATTTTTCGAAATCTGTAAAAAATTCTAAGATCCGGACAGCTTATGTTCCTTCCTTAATTCGCGCCGAGCACTCTGATGTCATGCACTACGCACGCGTCTCCAGAAATTTTGTGAATGCAATAAGATATTTTTTATGAAGATGCTGAAAGCGACGGGAGACAAAGGGGCATTCCTCCCCGACCTTCTAAAGAATCCTGGAGATGGCGACGGCCTCTGCTCTGCGCTCCCGTAGCGAGATTCTTGGATTCGGGAACGTGATGATGCGCTTGCACTACTTTGATCGATTCTTTGTCGAAGTGGAATATTTGGAAAATTTGACTCGAAATACATGGAAAATCTACTTACATTTCGTACCTTAATACATCGTGAAAAATCAATTATTTTTGTCCATATAAGATTAAAACCTATAATTTTCATCAAATTCATCGTCCTGCTAAATGAAATCCACACTTCTCCAAATTGCCGATTTACCTTTACACAAAATCAACGTGATGTCCCATGTGAATGACATGATGAACCAACTTTCGTGTACTCAATATTCCTTTTGAGGCTAGAATGACATTGCTTTGATTTGAAATGCCCCATTCATATTCCCTTTTTCTCTTTTTTTTTTTTCACATAAATAACTCCATCAAAGAAGACTTGCAAACAAAGAAAGCTAGAAAGGTACATTCACAATAAAAGGGCATATAGAAGAGCATATTCTTTTCTTTCTTGCCTCCCATCGAAGAAGGCACTCAATTTTCAACATCTTTTCTTCATTTTCCACGCACCAAACATCAAAAGAGCAGGCGTACATGTCATGGGGGCAGAATATGCTCTCACAGACTCCTCATGGAAGAAAGAAGCAGAGTTCAATTCCAACTACATCCCAAAAGTCAATGGTTTACTTCAAGCTGTCATTGTAAAAGCAAAAATACTGACAAAGTACTCAATTAGGGACTAAAACGAACCTCCTGCCAAAGTACATGGATCAGATCTTAGTTTCTCTTAAGATCTGAATATTCTGCGAAAAAGATGAAAAACATTTTCCAAAAGATTATTGGTTATCCCAAAATAATTTCATGGATAATCAAAATATTTTCCACTCATTCATGTTTATAAATAGTATAAGAGATCATATTTTAGAAAATATTTTTCAAGTCATGAGTTTTTCGTGAGACAAGCGTATCGTTAATCTTAATTAATTGGCAATTAAAAAAAATAGGGAATGAGCTTATACATGACATAATCACCCAAGCTCCTACCCAACTTGTGAAGCAGCCTTACCAAGCCAAAAGAGGGCAAGGAAGTGCCTTGAACAATTTATCATGGAGAGATGACAAGAGAACAAAATCGTCTTATCACTCACAAAAATATTTCCTAATTTCCTAAAACAAAAAAAAAAGAAAAAGAAATTCACGTGTCCCTAAAGACTACAGGTACATCAAGTACAAATGTAACAACTTATTTAAATCATGTTGATCTAACTTTTATCGACAACCCTTTTCTCAAAAAGATAAAAAGTACCAGGTTTCTAGATCCCTCCAATAAAAATTCAATACACCTGGCCTAGCTTATTCTCTATTTTTTATTTTCGTTATTTTTGTTTGCTACACGTCTTTCTCGGACAATTTGTGCACTTCCTTAATTTGTGTAACGTGTCACATGGGAGGACCCCAGTCGGTTGGCGGTTTTAGGAGATGTGGTTGGCGTAAGATTGGTGTTTAATTATTATATAAATAGACATAATTAATCTCACATTCGAAATAATTGATACCATGATGTGTACTGCTATCACACGTCGACGCAAAAATGACTATCATTAAATTGAGATTCCACCAAGCAAAAGTGAAAATTAAGGTTACAAGCTTGAGACGGTTT
The DNA here is from genome assembly GCA_017140595.1 of Eucalyptus curtisii. NCBI lineage: Eukaryota > Viridiplantae > Streptophyta > Magnoliopsida > Myrtales > Myrtaceae > Eucalyptus > Eucalyptus curtisii. The sequence goes on along the minus strand of CM029500.1, from coordinate 37,193,745 downwards.
ACGAGAAATATGATTAAGGTCTAGGCGTAATAACAATTGACTCCTAAATCTTTTCAAATCTATGCGGTCAATTTCCAACTTCAATAGCCGTTAATCCATAAAACCAGCCATCTAAGATCAACCAAAAGCATGTATTTTCAATGTTCCATTGCACGATCGCAAGATTTCAAGCCAAATCTTTCTACAATTCGGCTTTTTATTTACCTCATCGCTTTGTTGGCAGAAAGAGAAGAAAACAATTATTGCAAGGGGGCAAATTGAGCAAACTTATGCGATGGGAAGAAATCCAAATAGCGTAGCGTATCGTATCGGGTGGGATTATAAGACCAACGTCATGTGGGTCTGAGAAGTTGGAATTCATTCAAAAATGAAGACTGCCAAAGCCGCCCCCTTTGATAAGCTATCAACCCACGCGGGGGGGTGCGCTGGTTTCACACTTGATCTCCTCTCCTTTTCACTTATCGAAATCTGTAAAAGTTACAAGATCCGGACGGCCTATGTTCACTCCTTGACTCGCGCCGAGCACTATGAGGTCATGCACTACGCCCGCGTGCCCCCAGAAATTTGTGAATATAATAAGATTTTTTTTTATTGAAGATGCTCGAGAGCGAGGGGAGAGGAAAGTGCATATGGAGACGGCAAAGGCATATGCTCTGTTCTCCCGTAGCGAGATTCTTGCATTGGGGGACGTACGTGATGATGCGCTTGCATTACCTTTGATCCATTCTTTTCAAAGATACATATTTGGAAAATTCGACCCCAAATGCACGGAAATTACTCTCCCCTTTTCCTGGGCTCTACTTTTTGTCGACGATTGATTCTGTTGAAGAAGGAAGACTTGCGAAGGAAGTTGGGAAACTGGAGAGAGGTCGACTGAACTTGGGGACCAGCGGTCCCATGTTCCAGGGAAAGGGACACGCGAGAAACTTAAACGTTCATGGCACCCAACAGGGACGCGTAGTGAAAAGAGCATATGCTCTTCTTTATGCCCTCCCCGCCCCTTCGGAGAAAGCAGACAATGTTCCGCATGTTTCTCCAACAACTTTCCACGCACCCAGCTAATGCTCTTTAGAAATTCGAAGAAGAAGAAGTAAATTTGATCCCAGCTACACCAGAAAGCGAAAGGGAAGAAAAGGAGAGGATTTTCTTGATTCCATTCAGTACAGATAACACATAAAAAGACACCAAAAAAACACGGTTCTCTCTCTCTCTCTCTCTCTCTCTCTCTCTCGGTTTTTCTCTATTTTGGCCTTTTCCAAGTAGCGGCTTTCTCACTTCCTCACTCTTCATGGGGGAAAAAAAAGAGATGGGGCGGGGAAAGACGGGGCAGGTTCTTCTCAAAACCCCTATTTACCTCCTCCAAAACACCAGGCACATAAGCCCCTTCACAAAAGAGATTAAAAAAAACAAGGAACAAAACTGAACAAAGATGGAACTCTGCAGTCTCTCAGCAGTAAGCCTCCAGGTGTCCTCGCTCCGGAATGCGATCCATCTTGACTCTGGAGAGTCACGGGCTCGGGCAGAGAAGCGAAGCAGGGGAAGCGTGTGAATTTACATTTTGGGAAAAGCCAAAGCAGTGGCGTATTTACAGGATCCTGCCACTACCACCGACCCAGTAGTTTTTGGGAGAGAGAGGGGGTCTGCTCTTTATTCAGGTCATATCAGTTAGGGAGTTTGTCTCGCCTCCATTGAGAATCCATGGATGCCCTGCGTTTTGGCAAAAGAGCAGACACTATTGAGTATAAAGTAGGAGGACAAGAACATTCTGAACATCGGAAGCTATCACTATCGCTAACGAACTACAGCGAAAGAAAGATTGCAGCGTCTTCAAAAGAATTTTAGATTTCCGATCTTATGAACCAGAAGAAGACCTTAAAAATCCATGTCCCCTTTTCCTTTTCAAGCATCTGATCGAGAAAAAAATCAATGTTTGTCACTGATTTAGAAACACAAAACCCTTTTCCAAAGGAGAAACCCATCGAAAACTAGTAAATCATCATCATCCAAGGAAGAAAGAACTGAAAATGCCGATCAAAATCTCCCTTTTAACTGCACAACCAACTGAACTCCCTCAAGAAAAATCAGATTTTTATCACCACTTCAGAACAAGAACGAACAAGACACAAACTGGAAGAAACTCAAGACACCAAGATGTACATTCACAGATCACCCTCTAGCGATCAACTGAAAACCCACTCGAAACAGAGCAGAGGGGAGAAAAGGGAGGAAAAATGGAGGACAGAGGACTCACTCAAAGCCTGCTCTGCAGAGAACCGCCGGTTAACGTCCCGACAGATCATCTTCCTCAGCAGATCCTTAACATCCGCGGACACGCCTCTGAAAAGCTTCGTCGGGAACCTCAGATTCCCCCTCACCACCTTCTCGAAGATCTCCTCCACGGAGTCTCCGTAGAACGGGGGCACCCCGGCCACCATGATGTACAGGATCACCCCGGCGCTCCACACGTCCACCTTCTCGTTGTACTCCCTCCCGAGCAGCACCTCCGGCGCGACGTAGTAGGGGGTCCCGACCACGCCCTCCGCCGTCGCCGCGCCCCCCTCGCCGAGCCAGATCGCCGACCCGAAGTCGGCGAGCTTGAGGGCGCCGCGCTCGTCGAGCAGGACGTTGTCGGGCTTGACGTCGCGGTGCGCCACCCGGAGGCGGTGGCAGTGGGCGAGGGCGGAGAGGAGCTGGGCGGCGAGGCGGGCGGCCTCGGGCTCGGGGAGGGGCGGTGGGCGACGAGGTCGAAGAGGGTGCGGCGGTCGCAGAGGTCCATGACGATGGAGAGGGAGCCCGGGGGAGTCGAAGGCGTCGACGACGGAGACGACGTGGGGGTGCGGGGAGAGGAGGGACATGATCTTGGGCTCGCTGTCGAGGCAGGCCCGGTCGGCGGGGTCGTCGGAGAGGAGGGACTTGTCGATGACCTTGCAGGCGTAGAAGGCGTTCTTGTCCGGGGAGAAGCAGCGGTAGATGGTGCCGAAGCGGCCGCGGCCGAGCTCCTCCAGGAGTTGGTAGCCGCTCTTCAGGGCCTCGCACATGTTGGGTTGGTGCTTGCTGCTGTTCTTGTCGTCTCTGTCTCTCTCTCTACCCCTCTTTCTCTCTCTTCTCTCTCCTTTCTCTCTCTTCTGGTTTGAGGTTGTTGCTTCTGGTGCGCTGGGATGGTGTTTGTTTTTTTGGTTAAGTGTTTTCGGTTTCCCGTCTTCTTCTTTATAAGAGAAGGGGGAATATGGTGGGGGAATATTCGACCGGGCGAGGGGCGTATCGAGGAGGTTCTCCACGTTTTTGGAGATGGACGGCTGCGATTTGACTTGACTGTGTTTCTTGGGGGTTTACTTTTCTTTCTTTTTTTTTTTCCTTTTGCTTTTGATTAAAAATCGCCAAAATTCATAAACCATGTCCGATGTGACAGATCTGTTTTAAATTTAAGACTTTTTTCTGTGTGTCAAATAACCTTAGATTTGTATTCATATAACGGATATAAATTAGGGTTTTGGTGTAGGGATAAATGTGTCACACATATGCAAATTTATAATTCTTGATGTCATGGAAAAATTTTGTGATAGATGTATCGTATGGATAGAAATTTAGGGTTTTTTTTTTGTGTCATAAAAAATAATTTAGGTGAATTTGTCGCAATGAGTAAAATTGAGATTTTTTTGTGTGGCTTTGTCCTTTTTATTTTTAAATTTCCAAGTTTGAAAAAGATTAAGGTGAGTAAAATAAATGAAAAAATTGACGCTGAAATTTTAATGGGGATTTCATGAGCGGAGGAGCGCAAATTGAATAGGTTGATTTTCGCTAGGAAAGTCCCATTATCACTAAAATAAGAATGGCGTGCCGTTTATTGGACTTTAGTAGTTAGTCTAATTTGATGCAATACAATTTGAACTAATTTATCATTTGACCTAATTTATATGTACTTTGAGAAATGGCGGGCGATTTGCCTTCAATGAATTGTTCCCGTCGAATTACATACATTAATGTCGTGGATATTTTAATTTTCCCCTCTCTCTCTCCCTCTTTACCTTTCACTCTTTTTATTTATTTAACCTCATTAGCTCATTAATAATTAATCTCTCTCTCCTCTCACAAGCATGACAAAACAAGCTGTCGTATTGAGACATATAGTAAACCCGCTCTTGAAGTGTCGCATCTCGCGACCCTTTGATCTCTACTTGGTTCGTCACGTTTTTTGATGGGACAGGAAGATTCAAGAGACGAGCCAGCGCGTTAAACATGATTATGAAAAAAAAAGGGGGGGACTATAGTCATGTTAACAAATAAGAAATAAATCGGGTCAAATGGACTGGATTTGGCTTCCGTTGTTATGCTGTCGGCGTGGTGAAGCGGTCAGTTCATGTTGGCCGGAAAGGTGGTCAATTCTTTTAGGTTTTGGAGAGTCCATTTTGATGATCATAAGCAAATAAATAAATAATTATGGTGAGATTATGCAAATTGATGTTGTATGGTTATGACTAGGGCCAGTATGCATACAAATTACGACTCTTTAGGGGGAGAAGAAAAAGAAAGAAGGAAAATTAATCAATGCTCTCTTTTATGATATTATTTATGTTAGGCTCGGACCACAATCGAGCAAAATAGATTTGCTATAGAAAATGCAATAATAAATCAAGATTAACTTAAGTAAGCGGATCTTTCCCACGGAATCGTATCCCGGTTTATTGGGTAAGTTTTTGCCCAAACCGAAGGACTTGATGAAGAGGAAATCATGCCTAAATTTTTGGGGGATAATCAAATCAAGAGAGAAAAAAAAGATTATTATTATAAAGGTCTTATAAGCATGTCCATTATAATATTAATATCCCAAACTTTTTTTAAGTCACTAAAAACCCTAAACTTACCTACTATAACACATGTCTCAAATTTAAAATCCAAAACTTGTACTAGTGCAATAAATATATCATAAATGGAATCGTAATAGAGGGTATATATACCAAAACTTGGAACCAAATCGGACCAGTCTTGGAATTGAGAACTAGATGGACCATACCAGGTCGGTGGAACTAGTAAATTTACTTTGTTTTGGGTAAAAAAAAAATGAAAAATAGGCAAAATTTGGAGGAATTATGATTTTTTCTTAAGAAATTAAAAAAAATAATATATATATATATATATATATATAAAATTAATCGATCCCGATTCGGTTGGTCTTGCTCCCACCTTAAAACCGGAACCAAACTAACCGGTGATAGATTCCAAAAGTGGGAATAATGAACCAATGCCTTCTTTGGGGAACCGCCCAAAATCCAATGATCTGGTCCTGGTCAGGCGATTTAAGGTTCGGGCGGTCCCAGTGCACACCCCTAGTATATGTCACATATATATGAGTTTTATTTATTTATTTAGATTAAAAGAATTTGAGGTATTTGTGTCATAAATGACAAGTTTAAGAATTTCGTCACAAAAAAAGTTTGGAGTATATACGTAATAATAGACATAATTTGAGATTTTTAGTGGTATCTGCTTAAAAAAAAAAAAAAAAACTTTCCCAAGATCACACCCATGGCCATGGGTTCATCTTAAAGTTTCTCGGGATGGAGGCAAAATATTTAAAAAAAAATTCAAAAATGTATATTTTATATAATCTAGCATGGATTATCATCCAAGAGGATAAACCTAACACTCTTGTCGCCTTCCACTTTCTATTGGAAATTAAAAAGCCTTTTAAAGTTTTATAGGTGGCAAAAGGACCCCCTCCTCTTTGTCGCTCTTGTGCTGGGATTTCGGCCGGCAAAATTCATAGAGCCAGGTCTCTCATCCTTTCGACCTCGGAAACAAACTCCAAAAACCTGTTGTCACTGAGGTCGGGGCATGCTTTTGCTCCCTAGGTCCACCATCGAGCAGCATTCACTCACTTCCAATTTCGAGAATAGAAAATGGTTGTGCGTTTTCGTGACGAGTTCAAGAGCCGAATCCTCATGCGCGCGATAGCGACGGCGAGACAGCGGAGGTGACCGGGGATGGCAACGACAGAGGAGGGAGAGAATGGGGGAAGTCGTTCCCCGTGCGATTTTTGAGTCGAAACTTTACATATAGATGACAATGGAATACGTGGTCATCTAGTTGAAGCTAGTTTGGTAGTAATCATTGCTCCATTCGAAATGGACAAAGTAAACTGACCGGTTTGTTTGTTGATTCAGACTAGAAAACTAACTGCAAAGGCGACCCGGGATGGTAACGGTAGAGGAGGAAGAGAAAAGGGCCAGTTATTTGCCGGGCGATTTTTGAGTCAAAACTTTACATGAAGGTGGCATCGACATGCATGACCATTTAGTTGAAGATCGTTGGATACTAATTATTGCTTCTTTCGAAATGGACTAAGTATATCGACTCCTTTGCATGTTCATCTAGATTAGAAATTAATGCTCACTTCACATCGTTCTTTCTTTAAATTTGCCTTGCTAATTTTTAAGTGTTAAATACTCATATCGTGCTTTCATGACCTTAATTTTATGATTATGATAGTAGATTCTATTATGAGTTTTGTAAATTATTAATATGGACCAATATTTCAAAATATTTATCTCTTAGTAAATTCTAGTGTATTTAGTCAAAAGCACTACAATTTTATGGAGAGAATACTCATTCCATTTAATTTAGTGCGTTTAATGTCCAAAGTTCTATTTAGATTTAAATTAGATTACATTTTTTTGTTTGCTGTAGAACTTTCAGTAATTTGGAGTATGCCACGCATCTGAAATTTGATTTTCCCATTTTTTCTCCATTCAAACGATATAAAGATCTTTTCTTTTTAATTTGGTGGGCTGAGACTTTGTAGATATTTTTCATCTGAATTTCAGTTCATAAAAGAGCACTTGAGGACTAGAGCTACTACAACTCCTTAAACCGTCAACACCCAACAGCATTAATACCTCAAATTACAAGCTTCATCATCCCACTCATCCCACTCAAAACTTCCTCAAATCCCACAGTCCTGATATATATAATATGTTTCATGATTCCCAATAATAAGAAAAAAAGAAACGGTTGGGATTCCACGTATGGAATAAAATATTATCCACTACTATTGGATTTCATTTTAAGAATATAGAAGTCGGTAGGACATAATTTGACTAGAAAAAAATAAGTCATCTGAATATCTTAAATACTATAACAGAATACTGGATTTAAGTACAAATATAGACATACCTAGACAGATCTTGTCCTCAAAAGTATTTGATGGGTTTAAGATAAAATCGGATAAAATAAAAAAAATCAAATAAAAAAACTGCAATTTGGCCCTTGGATTAGGCTGACAATTTGTATTCGCGGTCAAGTTTGGTGTATATTTCTGTTAATTTGTGTAATAGCGAAAATTATATTCTTATTAAGCATGTTAAAAAAATTATATACACTAAATTCATGCCAACTCAAGTCACTTTCAAATTTATCAATGTGGCTTATCAGATAGTGTAAAACCGCGTTGATTCATGTAAAAAAAGTTGTCATCCCTTGAGAATTTGAACGGAGAATCAAACGCGGCTTTAAGGTGCTAGCCACCCAACGCATCTAATACGGAATTCGGGCTTTCTCCACGAAAAAGGGGGATTCTTATTAATGACTCTATCTTTTCAAAAAGGAAGATTCCCATTTCTATGTAAATGTGGTGATTTCAAATTAAGCATATTTAGCAAACTTTCTAGATTATCTTTCTTCTAAAAGTGGGGTATTGAAGATGGCGTGGAACCTAAATTACCTGCTCATCAAAACATGGTGAAGTAGTAAACGTTACCTCTAATGGAGTCATTTAAGTCCCTACATGCCTCTTACACAAAAGGGGTAAAAAAACAGCTCTCACCCATTCTCAAGCAACCCCATGACTTTGTTTTCTTTCCGTTTCCTTTTTAAAATAATACGAGCAATTTGCGATTTTGCGCAGATAAGTAAAGGGACAAATTAACTGAAATTCGACCAATTACATGTTATTTGAAATAAAAAACCTTAGCCGAGTCCATGTGGACACATTTTAGGTGGGCTCAAGAGATCCCCAAATTGTCAAATAGATCAAGTTTTGCCTGGATATTATCGGATACGTATGACTTATATTGACATGTATATTCCCAAGGAACGCGAAGTCCTTTTTTGTTTATGAACGCTAATCACTAAGACAATATAGCCTATAGAAATGGAATCTCGAAATGGATATATACGAGTTGATTAAATTTAAATGTTTAGTAGAATGGGCCATGCCTCCACGACTAGGTTATCAATGGTTAAACACATCCATAATGACGCACTTCACAAGATAATGACAATGTCCCCTCACTCAATCATGATGTTGATTCAACCAATGACAAAATTTCACCAAAAACTTTGCTTTTAGCATGTGGGCTATATATAAGCCAAGGCCAAATTAAAGTTAATATAAGTGGGGCACTCTAAAAAGGCCGTAAAGTTTGCCTCTCCCACCAAGGCAAGTGGCCACTGGATTTCCACAAACCCGGAATCTCTCCTTTATCTTCTTTTTTTTTTTTCCTATTCCTTGACAAGATTAACGGTCGTTAATCTGTAATTTATAAAAAATAGCAAGTTAAGATTACACGAGCATGACAAGTTTCGTGTGCATTATGAAAATGTCCAATCAAAAAACTTAATTCAATAGATAGATATTCCCCTTTACGTGCGAATCGAATAAAGAATAAAATGGAAATTGACAAACGAGTACCACATGTGAAATAAAAGTTGGAAACACTCAACTCTAATATCATAGAGGAATATCTAATTGAAAAATTTAAATTAATAAGTGAAGAGAGATGTTATGTATGAAAAATTAGATAAATTTCATTTAGAAGAGACCTGAGATATTTTAATGGATTTAAATGAAGAAATATCCTTTTCCTTCTTTTTCTCCTCACCCTTTTGCCATCTGTCCATGTGGGGGCAAACCATTATTTTCCTCCTTTTTCCCCCACCTTTTTCCTTATTTATACATAGATTTTCTTATTGAAAAGAATGAAAGATCTATCGTGCATGGAATCCGGTAAAGATTTGGAGGCAAACCGTTTTCGATTTGTGACTACAAAACAAAAGCCGAGGTGGTCGCTATAAGTATGCCGGACATAGGAAGGTACAGAAGAAGGACGAATGACAGCGGGGACACACAGTCACCCACCGTGAAAAAGACTACAATAAAAGTTACATTTGAGTCATCGATTTCAAGATACAATTAAAAACAACCTATAATCAATTTAGATCATGTTTGAACAATATCATTTTTAAATTTCAGTCAAATATGGAAAAATATTATCATTTTTTTTTTAGAAAATGGTTTCCCGAATTTTTTTTAAAAAAAAAAAAAAGTCATATTTTCCGCGAAATGAATAGTGCTTCTGTTATGCATTTTTCTATCAAAAGTGAATTGTTCACGAAGTTAATAATCATTAACTGCATTTTAATGGATGAAAAGGTTCATAATGAGAGCACATCTAAGTGAAGATAATAGTTATAAACGAAGTCATTTAATAGAGAAAGTAATTTTCGTGGTCTTCATTTCTTCATAGAAAACACTATATTTTGGAGTTTTGAGCTAATTATATATCGATACCTATTTAATTAGTTTTTTCAGTTATGTCAATGTCTATTTTCATTAAGGAAATCACGGCACGTGTCCCGCCTTTGTATTTTCAAAATTGTCCATGTATTAAATCATGATTAGATTTATATCCACTTCGAGTGGACACCCACATGTTGCGTATTTTATCTAGCTACACGGATGCGCATGCGCCTTGATCCTAATTCTTTATAATTAAAAAACCGGGATGGCTTCCAACAACACCCTTGTTATATCAAATATAAGTAGATCATCATGAAATAATGCATATCCACCAATTTAATGCTTAGTTGTAGAGAGTGACTGGGGAAAAATTGCCCGAAAAGTCATAAAACTTTTGTATTTTTATTAATTTAGTTATAAAACCTTTCAATTTTGTCAATTAAGTTTGTTCAATCAATTTTCGCAAAAAAATGTTGACGTAAAAGCTAGTTGTCTGATGTGACGACGTAGACAATTTTTATATATATTTTTTTAATTATGATTTTTTAATTTTTAATTTTCTTGTTTTTTTTTCTTCCAAGCTTAGAGAGGCCCTCGCCTAATGGTTGACAAGGGTTGCCGGCGCTCTGCAAACTTGGTAGAAAAAAAAGGAAAATAAAAATAAAAAACTACAAAAAATTTTAAAAATTATCCACGTTAGCTTGACCATCCATCGATTTTTATGTCGTTGATTTCCGATAAAAATTAGCCGATGAACTCAATTAGCAAAACGTGAAAAATATTTATGACTCAATTGACATAATTAAAATTTTACAAACCGTAACAAGTTTGGGACTTTTGGAACAATTATCTTGAGTAATAGGTGGATGATAACCTATAGGAATAATTTGTCACTTGTGTGTGATACAAATAACAATTATACTAATTCAATTCATATCATAAGGCACTTAATTTCAAATAGGATTTTAATCTTACGTCTTTATTATTTTTCATCTAGAAAATTATTAAAAAAGTCATAAACTTATTGCAATTGTACTAATTCAGCCTTAAACTTCTTGTATTTGTGCCTATTCAGTTTATCCGATTAATTTTGGTAGGTCGACATGATGTAGATGTCGATTCGGAGATGTAGACGCCCGGTGGCAGGCCGTAGAAAATTTTTAAATAATATTTTTTTAAATTATTTTATTTTTTTCTCTGTTTTTCCACTCCTCCTTCCTTCTACCTCTAGCCAGCCAAGGGCGAGGCGTCACCTAGCTAGATCTAGCAAGGTCGTCCCTACCGGCCAATGGTGAGGTCGACCCTTGCCATATTTAACTGGGCCTTGCCTAGCTTAGCTAGCCTTCGCCTTTGGTAGGCGGCGACTAATCAGAGGTAGAAGGAAGGGGGAGGAAAACAAATATAGATTTAATAAAAAATGAAAAAAAAAAATATAAAAAAGTTCACGTCGGCATTCACCAGACGGTTAGTGTTGATTGACGTCCATGTTAGCTTTAGTGGGCCAAAATTGGTCAAATTTATTGAATTGATTTTTTTTTAAGTGTTTATGATTGAATTGATACAATTGTAATATATTTTGAACTTTTTTGGTAATTTTCCCATTTCTCATCCCAAAATCTTTTCGATTTCTCTAAGATATATTATATAGCCTTTTGCATAATTTAATTATATGTAAGTGTACAAAATGAAGTAATTAGAAGCAAATACACCAAAGAGTCCATGTGAACTTATGTTAAATTATTATCCATCAATCTCTTACACTTTGTTAAAAGGCAATTTAAATTGAGCTCAATGTAAATCACAGTTGTTATAGTTATAGTTATAGTTATAATTATTATTCTCAAAATTATTGTTGTTATTATAATATTAAATTGTTAATATGTAATGGAATACACTGCGATGTCTTATGGTGTCATGCCAAGAAGAAGAACGCACGCACGATGAAACATGCACCGCCACCACCGAATCGCAGACCATCCGCATGCATGGAGAAGGGGGACTACGTCATGACGCATCTTCTCATTTAATTTTTTTTTTCTAATTTGATATGATTTCTTGAAGTTTGATCAACATTATTTCAAAATCCAAGGGCTGTTCCCTCTCTTGATCAATCGTTGTCGAAAATGACTTGAAAGACGAAGCGATTAATGCACGTGGCTTGCTTCCTATTATATATATATAAAAGGAGATTTGTCTTTTGAGGGGATAGATAGATTTCGAGAGAGGGGAAACGATAATTGAGTTTTTAATTTTTTTTCCCCCATGAACTTTTTTTTTTTGTGCACTTATTTTGGGGGTTAGTCAGAACCTCTATGATGGAAATAAATGCCCCACAATTATGTCATGGATGACTGAGACTGTATATTATTATTATTATTAAATAAAACTAAGGTGAGAGCATGCGCAATGGAAGATATGCGTCATGTCGTTTCCAAGCTTTTGGCCAGGATTGTCTTAGGTTTCCATTTTCCTTACAAGCATTGGATAGCTTATTCCGATCTGCAGTTGGTCAATTACTGCACCCCAATTCGTGCCTACGTACGTCATGGCAAACGAAAGAGGATCAGGCATGCGTGCCGATATTCTAAACATGTATTACACGATCGATCAACCCATATAATGACATAAATACTTTAAAGGGATAATACCACGGATATCCCAAAATTGGTACATTGTGATAAATTTATCACATATTAATCATTTGACTATAAAAATTCCAAATTGGTATATACATATAACAAATTTATCTTCCATTGCTTTCTATTATATTAGATTAATACTATGAAAAATTACAAACTGGTACACCTACAATAAATAGAGAGCAAAACTCCAAATCGATATACTTATCAATTACCACGTGTCATTCAACTAAATAATTTGATGGTGGAAGTAAATTTGTCATATATATACCGGTTTAGGATTTTTAGTAGTCAAAACTTAATTTGTAGTAAATTTCCTTTAAGTGTACCGGTTTATGATTTTTCGTGATATTAACCTCATTTTTTTTAAATGATTGAGCCCTACCTCATGGTGAGGTTCTCTTTGGGGGGTGTGACATATTCTTATATTTTTACCAAATTAGCAATCGAAAATATAGTTTGGTTTCAATGGCCGGCCGCCTGTTTGGGACCTCAATGAGGGCCATCGGTCCTCATCGAGAAGCGTCGGTGTCGCCTTCCCAAATAATTTCTTTTTTTTTTTTCATTTCTTAAAAGAATTGCTGACACAGCTGTTCAATATATAAATATGGGCATTAAAAAAAATAAGGAGCTAATTAAAAGCATTGAAGTTTCAGGACAAAGGAAGAATGTAATAACTTTTTTTTTTAACTCAATTTACTATAATCATGTTTCAATAGAAAAATATAGAAAAATGCTTTTGTGACTTTTCTTAATTTACTGTAAAATAAAAATATTTATTTAGCCAAAAACAAATAAAAAATAATTAAAAATCATTGTGGTGTCCACTCTTTCAAGAATTTGTAACTCACAATATACTTTTACTTAAACAGTAGTTTGCAAACTGTTATACTAGTAAAGCCAAAAAAATATATCCTCTGATGTGGATTTCAAGTAAAAAGGAAATATATCAACGCAACACATTCCTTAATTCACACTCTTTTCACTCCGCTAATATTTCAAGTTTTATACTGCTTCTCTATCGATTACTCTTATTATAGAAAATATCAAATGTAATTACAGCAGATTACCATTTAAAATTCAGCTATTTGATATATTTGTCTAACCTAAATAAAGGAAGAAAAAGAAAATCCTTAAGATTGTGGAACATAACATGTGCTAGACGCAATTTCTGGAGAAGATGAACTTTTCGTCACCGAAATTTTGTCCCTATTGGTTTTTTTTGTTCAAACATAGCAAAATTCTTTCAGCTTATATGCTAAAATATACGTAAAACTTAGATGCTCCATTGGTTTCAGCAGTATAGATATACCGATATGTCCCTGCAATTGGAGATACCGATTTCTGGTTCTGAAACTAAAGTTGGGTCAACTAGACTTTCAACATCAAACACAAATTAGGTTGTTTCCCTATGGTTGGATGTTTTGGTAGATGTAATATATAGTAACTCAATTTAAGAGAAATGAGCGTATTCACTTATATATAAGGTGGTGGATTGGTTGAGCCGACTGGGACATGGCACGACTTGGCTTGTTACGTGCGGTGCTGATACAGCAAGTTAACCTTTACCGGGGCACATGGCCCGTGGGCTAGCCTCTCAAGGATTGGCCCATGACGCAATGTTTTTGCTTAATTTTTTTTGAAGTCTTTATGGTGGGAAAAATGCACTGCACATCTTTAAATTTATGTACTGATTGCGATTAAGTTAAAATTTTTAATTGGTTCAATTAACTTATAAACCTTTACAAACAAAATCTAGTGGAATTCGACCTGTCTGGGCTGCTGAAGTTGGAAGAGAGTAGGTATATCCAAGTTGAACTTCGAAAATCTCGCTCATTATGAGGCGTGGCAACATGACAAGTTGGCCTTAAAGAGCTAGTACGGCACGTGGCCCACGGGCCAGCCCAGCCCTTATGGGTCGGCCTGGCCCACACCCAGTGTTTTCAGTCTAATTTTCTAAATTCTTTTGGCTGTAAAAAATGCATTGTGACTCCTTAAAGTTATGTGCGGAATGTAATTAAGTTCTAAAACCATCACTTGATTTAATTAAAAGCCCAGGACTTTTACAAACAAAGGCCAATGGAATTTAACCTGTTTAGGCTGCCAGAGTTGGAAGAGAGGACGAGTAGACATACCCAGGCCGAATCTCTATAAATTTCGCCTGTAATTTCTCTTTCCCTAAACCCATTTATACACGCTGCATATATTGCTAGTTCACTTTACACGTAGAAGCGATAACGGTTCAATAACATCAGTCTGCATTTTCATGAAAAACCAATTCATTCCCTTCTTAGTTGCTTACTTAGGCCTAATGATGACAACCTTCTCTCCTGCAAATGAAAGTACAGAAATATAGTGCTTTTCGTTCTGCATATTCAGCATCGTTAAGGAAGGAACGAAGATCCCATTACCATTCCATAGTCTTTATCGAAGGCAAACTCTCGTAGAAAGGAGGTTAAGGATGGAAGGTTTTTCATCCTCTTACGATATTCTCACTTCTCGAGGATTAAGAACGAGCTATTCAGCTTTGAAGGAACCAGTCGTTCTTGGCAGCAATGAATCTGCAGAAGAATTCCAATGACCATCCGGCAATGTACTCCATAAACGATCCCGGCTTTGATGAATATCCCTAGACTGCACATACGTATCGCAACGATCAAAACGACAGTTCCATGAGATGCTGGAGAAATATAGCGTGCTTCCCCCGAAGCTAGGTCGGAATGCAAAAGCCCAATATCGATTTGGCAGGAGAAAAATAAAACTCCGGACCACTGTCCTTGGATTTGCAATGAACCGTGAGATATATTCCGCAGGGCAAATTATTAGTGATCTGGACATAAGTTTTGGGTATCGCCTCGCGACCGGCTTGCAGCGACAGAAAAATGGATGTCGTCAGTACCATTCGAAGTCTGGTAGATGATTCCATATCCACGGTCGTCGTCGTTAAAGTGATTTATGACAAGTGCAGCGAAATTTGGAACATGGAATGGAACACAGACACTCGTAGTAGGAAGTTAAACCGCAATATTACCATATACTTGTGTTGCATTTACATTTGAAGAGTCCAGTGCTTGTGGTATATACAACCGGCATATTCTAATTTCTCTCTTCCTGCGTCCCTCTAAATTGGTATTATCCTTGTAGTGTTGATTTTGGTTTTTTGAATTTTAATTTGAAATAGTTAATTATGAAGTAGAAAATAGAATTGGGGAATTTTGGTATATTTTGATATATCAAAAAAAGAGTGCATGGAGAGCCTATTTATAGGCTTACATAAAGGAAATTAGAGAAAATCAAATCAGACATGCCTAATTAAAATATATATACAAATTGGAGAAAATATCCTAAATATCTCTAAGAGATATCTAAATATCATAATATTGCTAACATAATTTCTTTCTCATTTTGTCACATGGAACTGATATTGGTTTAACCCAACCTTTTCAATTTTTATTTTTCTTTGATACATTAATTAAAATGATAACATAAGGTTTGCCTTTCTTGTTTTATGAGGTCTTGTTCATGAGTGTCTTGGGCACTAGTCAATCATGCTTAATAAGGAATTATTTCCATATCCAATACATTCATTGTACATAACACGAAATATACAATGGATTGAAAATTCCAGAATTTCTTAAGGGATTATTTGACCAATGTGCTAGGGGCACTCGTTAACAAATTATCAATTAATCACCCCTTGAGATTACAGCTTTTTCTCTTATTTAGGTCTAACAATTTTGACTTCCTGTCATTTTAACGAAGGGTATAGGAATATAGTGTTTTTCATTCTGCATTTTGATGCCCCTTCTAGTTCGTTTCAAGCGAACGTACATTTTATTGGCGGTGAAGATCCCATTACCATCCTGTTGTCTGTAACGAAGGCAGAATCTCGTATAAGAGGAAAAGAAGGAAGGAAGATTCTTGTCATCTTAGGACTGAGCCTTTTGGAGAAAATTAGATCACACTTTTGTCAATTGAGTCGTATCCTATAATTATGGCAATTAAGTTCATTTGGCCAATTTTGGACGAAAATCGATGATGGGTGTCAAACCATCTTAGGTAGAATGACTAGCGCTGATGTGAAATTTTTTTCTTTTCTTTTCCCTCAACCCTCATTGGCCCTAGAGAGAGGGCTATGACCCTTGCCCAGTGGTCATCACCCAGTTCCTGGTCCAATGACCCTCAACGGCTACAAAAAAAAGAAAAAAAGGAAAGAAAAGATGGAAAGAGAAGAAAAGGAAAAAAACAAAAGGAAAATGAATAAATAAATAAATAAATAATTCGAAAAAATTGAAAAAAAAAAGTTTATCAATGGTAGCATCAAATTTGTCACGTAAAATGGCTAGCATTCACATAAGCAATTTCTAATGAAAATTGATTGGATAGACTCAATTGATAAAAGATGAAAATGTTTAAAACTTAATTGATAGATTTATGATTGCATTAGCGAAAACACAATATATTTATAACTTTTTTTTGGTGATTTTCCCAAATTGTTCGTGCTAAAATGGCTAGACCCGTGTGATGAGAAGAACCGGTTGTGCTTGGTAACTATTTTATTGCTTGTGAGTCTCTAGTTTACGCTTCCTATCATCACACGTGAATCTTTATCTACAGATCAAACATACCTAAAATGAAGAGCGCATCCAATATCTAACACAAAACGGGAGAGAACTAAAAAAGAAGTCATTTTATTTCAATCGGATCATATTACATAGCCAAGAACATCGAGATGACGGATGCCCCGCACTAGCTACTCCATTGATCGCAGATTGAATATACCTGGGTTGTGTTATCAAGTCTGCATGGACCCAGGGCTTGTACAAGCCAAAAACATTCTCGACAGTCCGCGTCCCTCGTCTGCACGTATATATCATAATTATGAGAATTGCCTGGCCATGCAAAGCTGCAGGTATTATTTGAAGCCTTGAAAGTGATTCCATATCCGGAGTTGCCAGTGTGCTTGAATGATCTACGACAGAAGTGGAGGGAAGGTTTGGCTAAATTTATAGTGGACGATAGACATTTAAATGCGGAAAGTTTATATTGAATTAGTGGACGATAGACACTTAAATGCGGAAGTTTATATTGAATTGCAATTTTACCATATACTTGCACATTTCCTTTTTTTTTTTTTCTTAGAGCCCTTGATATTGTCCTTGTAGCGTTGATTTTGGATCTTTTTGAATTTTCATTTGACATGATTTACTTACTTATTTTGTGATGTGTATTTTACCATATACTCGCACGTTTCCTTTTTTTCTTAGAGCCCTTGATATTGTCCTTGTAGTGTTGATTTTGGATCTGTAGCGTTGATTTTGCATCAGTAGCGTTGATTTTGGATCTTTTTTGAATTTTCATTTGACATGATTTACTTTCTTATTTTGTGATGTGCATATTATGTTGGGAAAAATTACCAGAGAAATCTCAAGCTGGGCTTTGTTAGCATTAATGTTATTTAGGCTACCGTAAGAGTAATAGTGTATTATGTATTACAAATGGACTCTATAATAATTTTTAACTATCTTTTATTTATTTTTATTGCTTAAACAGACTGTTATTATCGCGATGGATTAAGTACAGTTGCTTAAACATTTCTTAAACCTAAATCTCTCTTATGGCATCCCTCTGTGTTGATAAAATCCTTGTGGTGTTGCAGTTGGGCCTTTTTGGATTTCCTTTTATGATAATTGCTTTTCTATTTTGTCATGTGGATCCAATATATATATATATATATATATATATATATATATATATTTTCATTCCTCCTTTTCAATTTTTATGCTTTTCTCAGTTAAATCGAGAAAAATAATAAAATGATATTTATGTCATGGGATCTTTAGTGAGGGGGAGGAGAACCCTATATGGCCCCTTCGACTTTCCCAAGGGGTTTTGGGACCCGAAGCCCCTTGGAGAAAATTTTTGTGTTTGACAAAGTTTTTGAAAGCTCATTTGCCCAAATATGAGCATTCCGAATGCCGAATGCTGAAAGTTGGGAAGAGGCTGCTTTGGGCGTGGGCATTTGGGAAATGTCATCGCGTACAGTTCATTTCTCTTCCCCCTTCGTCTTCTTTCTTCCCGCCGTCTTCTTCTTCCCCGCCCATCGGGCTTCTCCGGCAGCCACCATCGCCGCTTGAGGGTCGTCCCCGGTGACTACCGCCGGGGGTGGCGCGACCTGCGACCCAGGCGGCATCACTGGGTCGCGCGGACCTCAGGCGACGCCGTTTGAGGTCCGATGCCTCCTGAGGTCTGATCGCGCGGACCTCGCGGCGGCCGCTTGAGGTCCGACGCCGCTGGGTTCGTGCGACTTTAGACTACCATATCGGCCTCTGCGCCTCTAGGCACCCGAGGTCGCGCCTTCGAGCGGCGACGGTGTCGCCTGAGGTCGCGACCTTAGGCAACCGATCTGGCCGTTCAGCATAGCCGGCCGCCGGATTTGATTTTCAGATTTAAAAAATAAAGAAATAAAAGCAAAAGCCTATTTGTAATGTAAGTTTTGCCAAAGTATTTTGCTAAAGTTGCATTTCAATGCTATTTGAGACTATAATTTACCAAACGGTGTAACATTTCGGAAAACTCTTTTACCTCAAAGGTATTTGCATTCTCCCAAGGGCATTTCCCCAAAACCGAACCAAACGGGCTCTATATACAAATACAAGGCAAACCGTATCTATAGATCTCTTCTTGATCTAATGGTGGAGATCGCATCTCCTCAACTACCAACTACCCACATTTAATATATATGTATACAATTACCGTATCGCCCGCCCTCAGGAATATTCTAGAAGACTTGAGAAGACTCTAGGACTTGGGGATACAAGCCGAGAGTCGCTTGATCCACTAATGTGTCACGGCCGTTGTTCTGAACCCTCTTGGATCGGGCTCTCCTTCGGACTGTGACATTTGCCTCTCGTTTTTAATTTTATCAGGGCATTATTATAAATGCATCAAGATTTTGGTTAGCCAATCTTAATAAGGCAAACTTTCGATATCTAATATATCGGTTACACATAAATAAAAAAATAAAAAAAAAGAAAAAGAGAGAGAGACGATGTATTGAAAGTTGTAGACATTTTTAGATGATTATTTAAAAATTACCCCAGAGTTATTTGTTATCAAAATCTTATTTCATTTGTCATTTCATGTCGGCTATGGTCAATACAAAGAAATTGCCTCCTTAATGGCGGAAAAAGGGGGGAAATGTATCTTCACTCCTCAAACAATGCGCATTGCATTGCATTGCATTGATTATTCATTCCTTCACCTGATAACAAAGAGAATGTGTAAGGAAAGTGTGATATCGTATAAGTATTTAACGTTGAGCCTCGAAGTACCAACATGTTCGCGTGGCCTAATGGATAAGGCGCTCGCCTCCGGAGCGGGAGATTGTGGGTTCGAGTCCCACCGTGAACGATTTCCACTTCGTCCTTTTCTTTAAAGCTACTTTAAGGTTTTTTTTTTTTGTCTTTTAATTTCTCTATTTATTTCAAACTCTTTTTCCCCCCAACAAATCAATTTCCTTTAAGAAGAATTCAAGTTATATTTTTTTATTCTTTCTTGGAAATCAAATCAATAATATACCAATGCAATCAAATGGGGAATAGTGTCAAAAAAGTCTTAAATCATTTATTGATGTCAATTTAATTCTAAATATTTTCACTTGTTGCCAATTCAGTTCTTTAAACCTACTTTTGAGTGGATTTTGTTGACTAGGCGTCAGTCAGCTGACGCAGTTTCGATTTTTATTTTATTGTTTCTTTTTCTATTTTCTTCTCCTTCCCTCCCCCCCCCCAAAGGTGGCACTTGATGAGGCTCGAGCCCTTGCTAGAGACTACGAAGGTTGCTCATGCTTGGGTGGCGAGGCTCGCCCGCATCGACCATGGGTGAGGCTAGCTCAAGGCCGCCTAGGCCGCAAGGGCGACCTCATGTTGGGCTGGCGAGGCTCACCCTTGTTGGCCATGGGTGAGGCTTGACCTTGCCAGATCGAGCCTCTCCTGGCCATTGGCAAGGGCTTGAGCCCTCGCACGCGCTACCTCACAACCTTTGGTGAGGGCTCAAGCCTCGCCAATGGTTGGGGAGGCTTGCTAGAAGGTGGCGAGGTCGACCTCAACCTCTTTGGCCGGTCGCTAAGGTCCTGGCGACTAGCTGGAGAAAGGAGGAGGGGAAGGCAAAAAGAAAAAGAAAAGGAAAAAAAAAATTTTAAAAATTAAAAAATTATTAAAAGTTGTTCACATCAACACTAGCCATGCCACATTAGCCTATCGGCGCCCAATTAGCAAAATCTAGCCAAAATTGGTCGAAATGACTGAATTGACATTAAATCCAAAGGTTTATGACTAAATTGATATTAATAAAATGTTTAGAATTAAATTGGTATAAATAAAAAAGATTTATGATTTTTTTGACGTTTTTCTCTAATCAAATGTCTACAACGTTATAGGGCCGAGTAATTTCTTGGTCTTCCGCCGGTACTCATGGATTTAATGGTACAAGAAGTAGGACACCATCTTGTTGGCCACGGGTGAGGCTTGACCTCGCCAGATCGAGCCTCGCTTGGCCATTGGCAAGGGCTTGAGCCCTCGCACATGCTACCTCACGACCTTTGGTGAGGGTTCAAGCCTCGCCAATGGTTGGGGAGGCTTGCTAGAAGGTGGCGAGGTCAACCTCAACCTCTTTGGCCAGTCGCTAAGGTTTGGCGACTGGCTGGAGAAAGGAGGAGGGGAAGACAAAAAGAAAAAAGAAAAAAGAAAAGAAACTAAAACAAAAAATAAAAAATTTAAAAATATTAAAATATTATTAAAAGTTGTCAACATTAACACTAGCCGTGCCACATTAGGCAATCAACACCCAATTAACAAAATCTAGCCAAAATTGGTCGAAATGACTGAATTGACATTAAATCAAAAGGTTTATGACTAAATTGATACTAATAAAATGTTTAGAACTAAATTGGTATAAATAAAAAATATGTATGATTTTTTGACGTTTTTCTCCAATCAAATGTCAACAAAGTTACAAGGCCGGGTAATTTCTTGGTCTTCCGCTGGTACTCACGGATTTAATGGTACAAGAAGTAGGACACCATTCGTTGCTCAAACTGCAACAAGAAATGCTATTTGGATAGTCGTAAATCAAGGCATGTAATGAGCAGAAGTCATGATAAATGGTCTCGGTCCCGAAAGATATGCAGCATTAAGAGTTTATGGATTTGAGTCCCACCGTGAACAATTTTCGGGTTTCTTCTTTCTTAAAAGCTTTTTCAAGGCTTTTTTTAGCTTTTAATTTCTCTGTTTTTTTCCCAACAAACCTCTTTCCTTTCTAAAGTATTCAAGTTAGAATTTTTCTTTTCCTTTCCTAAAAATCAAATCAACAATATACCAATACAATCACGTCTAAAAAGTCACTCGTTTGACGTTGATGCCAAGCTGAATCCGTGCGGTTTCCGAAAGACTATGGTAAATAAAGTCGATAGGAAGATAGAAAAAAAGATCGCTTTTGTTCCACACCACAGTCCAAAACACTTCTCCCACATGACCATAAAAAAGATAAGGTGCTGGTCATTCTTGAACTCCCATCGCTTCTTTTCTATAGTGTCCCGGCGGCGTTCCCCAGCTGATGATGTCCATCTCCTGCTCTCACCAGCAGACTGTACCAGAACTCCATGTCCTTGTCTCCCTTCGTGCTCAGAACTCCCTGCCCGCCGCACTGTGAGCCCGCCGCCATCGGAAAAGCCGGGGCTGAACCGGCGATGAGATCCTTTTTCGTCTTCGTGAGCTTCTGGGCAGTACGAGAGGACGGCACGGCTTGCGAGCTGCTTTCGATGTTCGCTTGAACTGCTATTGAGGGGCCCGACTCCGACTCCGACGTTGTCAGTGGTTCTTGAAACTTCTGCGTCGGCGGCGCGGAGGTCGGATTCTGGAATGAGGGATCGAGGGTGGTGCAATGAGTAGGGTTTATGGTGAAGGGAGTTGAGTTGGGGAAGCTGTGTGGCGCCCGTTTCTTCAGGTGGGTGTGCCAGAAGTTCTTTATTTCATTGTCCGTTCGCCCCGGCAATCTCGAGGCTATGGCCGACCATCTGGAATTCCAACAAAAGAGGAGAAGATATTGAGAAATATGAACTTTAGAATGGACCAAACATAGGTAGAATTATATTGTTTTTGTCCAAAAAATACAGATATTTTCCCATACCGGTAAATTTCAAAACGTGTTAATACGTATCGAAATAATTACTAGTAAAACAAAGATCTACAAGTATCCAATCAACATTAAAAAAGAAAGAAAATTCGTTGTTTGCAATTAATTTACCAACTAGTTTTGGGTTACTAACTCTCATTTGAGTAATTTATTGATATTTGATCTCCTTTTTAATTTACTAAATATTCTATTGGGATGCCAATTAAGGCATATACAAATAGGACTGAACATACCGGATTTCACAAGATGTTAAAAGCTGCATCTGTTGGGATTAAGGTTTCTACCTCGTTATCAAAGGATATTACCAAGATAAGAGAATTGAGTTCCTAAAGCCGTGGTTCGTAGCCAGGTGCTTTAACTCTCTGAGCTATAGACCCTATCCCGTCTCCATCGGATCTGTTTCTAAAGAATAGAACATTGCCTCTCCTTAGCCATTTCGGATTAAAAGATGTGTAAGCATTTAAGAATGTGTTTTCAGGTGTGAAGTGGGTTTGTTTGGTTAGCAATCCCTTACATTCACTCGGTAGAGATTACCAAACTAAAATAGCACGACTCACCGACCGTTCTCCCGTTAAATTACGAAGCTTCATTTTGTATTGTAACTTCGAATTCGTACCATTTTCAATATAGTTTGCAAGAATAATGCCATGCAGAGGAAGAACCACAAAGATTTAAACTATACTATCCCCAGACATGCAATTACCTGTTGCCCAGAACTTGATGAAGTTGGATGATGGTGTCTCTTTCGTCGTCGGTGAAGTTCCCTCGCTTCACGTCGGGTCGCAAGTAGTTTATCCACCGGAGTCTGCAACTCTTCCCACATCTTAACAGACCTGCGGTAGGTATATAAAGCTTTCTTAACAATTCTATATACTGCATCGCACACTGCGAAATCTTTTGTTCGTATTTCTTCGCAAGTTTATGAGTAAATGAATAAGAAGTACCTGCTTGTCTAGGAAGTGCACGCCAGTTTGCGTGACCAAACTGGCGGACGTGAGAGATCAGGATCTGGTCTTCCTCTGGAGTCCACGGCCCTTTCTTCATCCCCATCTTCTCACAGCATGGTGTCCTCGCCATCTCTCTCTCTCTCTCTCTCTCTCTCTCTCTCTCTCTCTCTCTATATTCGAGGAGACTAGTCCTCAATATGATCCAAGCTCTCTCTAGCTTGTCTTCCACAGTATACCACCATGTGGGTCTTTGTATATGCTAAAGGCTTTACTATGAAAAATCCATGGTTTTTCATAT
The DNA here is from genome assembly GCA_017140595.1 of Eucalyptus curtisii. Classification (NCBI taxonomy): domain Eukaryota; kingdom Viridiplantae; phylum Streptophyta; class Magnoliopsida; order Myrtales; family Myrtaceae; genus Eucalyptus; species Eucalyptus curtisii. The sequence goes on along the minus strand of CM029500.1, from coordinate 37,170,153 downwards.
ACAAAAACTCAAACTCTCTCTCTCTCTCTCTCTCTATCTCTGTGTGCATAAATAAAGTGGCTTCTAGGAAATGTGTTTTGACTGTAGAATTGAAAGCAAAAAAAGAGTGAGTGCATCATTTAGGCACGTGCATATTTTTGAATGGTTTTCTTTTCGATTGATGTTCATTTTCTAGTTTCGCTGCACTCCCGCAGTCTCACTTTCATCATCCTTCTCGGTTGCTTCTGTCCCGCTAATAAGTGCAGTCCAACCTTTATCTTTTTCGGTGGTCAATATTTACGGGCGTCGGCAGAGAGAAAATCACGTCCAGCCGCCGGTCCAATACTATCCACTCATCTTTTGGAAATATGGTACTGGTTAACCTGTCAAATGCGGTATGTACAAATGACATCTTCCTTCCTTTCTTTCTTTTTTTTCTCGTTTTTAATGTTGAAAATGCTGTCTACTCAAAGGAAAGGATGCGGAATGCGTCATCCATTATCGTATGTTGACCATGTTAGTGGAATGTATTTCACGGGACTTAAGTTCACCTAATTAATTACAGAGCGCTTCCTCGGCCTACTGAAAAAATAGCTGAACGAATTATTCCTTTCTATTGTTTTGCTTACAAACAATTCGCATACAAAATTCAAGGGAAAATCACGAGGACCCCGACATTGTTTTTTTTACGTGTTCTTATTTACAGTCACTCTTAATGTCCTTTCAGCGGCAACGAAAAACTAAGTTAAGGGCATTTTTCCGGAACTTTATGTATCCAACTCGTGTCGAGTTAGTTTGCATGTGAATACTTATATGCTTGTCCAAAGTTCATTCGTATACTCGCAAGTACTTGAAATAAATCAAAAGGAAGATCTAAATCATGGTGAAATCTGTGTTTTTGCTATGGTGGCTTATTCATTGCCTGATACATGTGGGATGGGGAGGCAGCGAAGTGCTTGTCAAGAGAGAATGAGAAACTCCGATGAAGGTCTAAACAAGTAAAATGCCTTTACCTGAGTATCACAATGTAATTAATACTCGATTAGAATTTATGAGATTATTTAACAAACCCATTTTAGTGCAAGTTTTCAAACTAGCAGTACAGGATTGCTAAGGTCAATTTTGTGCAGACTCCTTGTCCATCTTGGTTGCTGCATATTTGTAGTGGCAAGCACCTTTTTTTGTCTCTGCTTTTCGCAATTGAATTGACTACTCATAAAGGTGTCCCTAAAATTTTTTTAGTAAAAAAAAAAATGATTACTCATAAAAGAGACAAGCAAAGGAAAAGGGAAAAAGAAGTTCTCTACCATTGAAAATTAAGTTGTCTGGTTTGCTTCATGCCGTAACGTGTGTTATGGCCCTTTTAGATAATCATGCTTATCTCCCTAATTTCCCATTAGTCACATAGAAACTACTTGCATGTTCTCGTTCCATCAATCACCTTGTTGAAAACTATCGAGTAGTTTATTATTGAATTTATATATAATTCTGTTTTATATTTTAAACACCATCTCTCAATATCTCTCGATATGTGCGATGACTTACATTTTTATCGTGATAAAAACTTTAAAAAGGTTTGAACACAATACGCGTGCATGAAAAATGGCTAAAAATCTATTGCATATAGAATACTCCACGACTGATTTTAATGGTGAATTTTGTAAAACTAACCT